>CM057451.1:388776500-390004500 GCA_016271365.2 Neoceratodus forsteri | reverse complement strand
GCAAGCTGCTGTCAGATTCTACCTAGTACCTGAGCTACAACTAACAGTGTTTCTTGGTTGGATTTCCTTAAATCTCATAAAGCCATCCTAGACTTTGCATCAAACAAACTGTCACAAGACCCTTGGATGCAACTTGCAACTACAGATTCAGTCACAGTGCCTCCTAAGACTGAAATGATTCTGATTGCCAAGATCCAAGGTGAACCTCTTCCACAAGAAATTGTTGTCATCGACACAAGATCCCCCCTCTGTGCATTCACCAGGTCTTCTCCCAGGGAACACCTTGTCTTCTGTGCATGGTAGAACAGTCTTCCAGAAATGCTACAACTTCACAGATGATCCTGTAGTCATTTCCAAAGGTGCCACTATCGGAAAGTTTGTTTGCTTGTCTACAGGGAACCAGCTCGCCTGGTTCTACCACCTCTAGTCCACTCAATTCTAACATGATCACCCCAGCATCACCAGAGTTACACCTCAGTAAGTGACTACCCTCTTCCACACTCCTAGCATCTCCAACAGACAGAGAACAACTTTTAAAATTCCTGGAGGGCTACCCAGATGTCTTTGTTGGTCCAGATAACAAGCTTGGATGTGGTGAAATCCTGCAACACACCATCAAGGTGCATCCCAGTCAGCAACCCATCCATCAGTGAGCCTACAAGGTGGGACACAAATAGAAACAAGTCCTAGAAAACATGATCAAACACATGCTTAACCAGAACATTATTGAAGAGTCTATGAGTCCCTGGCTGTGTGCCATGCCTGCTAGTGGTAAAGAAGGACAAAGGGTATCACTTCGTTGTAGTCTATAGAAAGCTTACTGCATACACAGTGCAAGATGCTCATCACTTACCCAAAACAGAGGATCCCTTAGAGAGTCTGGCACAACCAGTCCAGCTTACTTGACCACTCTAGACCTACAGAGTGGGTTCTACCAAGTCTCCATTGATCCAGCTTCTCATCCAAACACAGCCTGACACTGTCACTTGGGGCTCTTTCAATTTAAATGGCTGCCCATTGGACTTCAGGGCAGTCCAGCTACATTTTACCATGTTACCATGTTAATGAAGCCATACTACATGGGTTGTCTTGGACATCTAGCTTAGTTTACCTATATGATGTTGTTATTTTCAGCAGAACTTTTTCAGAACACCTTCAAAACCTTAAGGAAGTCTTTGGACATCTTCAACAAGCCAATCTTAAGCTTTGCCCAGAGAAGTGTTGTTTTGCACAGCAGCAAATTCAATACCTGGGACATGTTGGCAGTTCTCAAGGCATCTTTCCAGATCCAGACAAGCTCTCAGCAGTCAGAGACTATCCAGAACCTAACAATCTCAATGACAGTAGAGCTTTCCTAGGCTTGTCCAGATACCACAGAAAGTTCATTTGTAACTATACACAGATTGCAGCTCCACTTTATGCCCTCACCAAAAAGGGGCATGAGTATTCCTGGACTTCTGAGTGCCAAGAGGCCTTTGAAACCTTAAACAGTAAACTGATCTCCTCTCCAGTACTGACCTACCAAAATGCCACAGCACCATGGCCACCATTTCCTGCAAAAGTCTAGTGTTGGGTCTTGAGTCTTAAGGTCTTGTGTTCAGAACCTCTCCATGGCCTGCACTCCTCCCTCATGGGAGACAGCAATATGTAACTCCTTGACATCTATTATGAATAGAATAGTCCCAATAAATCCTTAGTTTGGTTAAGATCTTCTATAATAATAATAATAATAAACTTTATTTTTAAGCGCCTTTCAAAATATCAAGGTGCTTTACAATAGTAAAAACATAGATCCATAAAACAACAATCACAATGATATATAACACAGCATCTCCAAACATCAATAAGTCAGTGATAGGCCTGATGCCACAAAAAAGTTTTAATCACCTGTTTGAATCCTCCATGAGTTTGAATCCTCTATGAGTTGTAGAACATGGGTGGAGATATCCTTGCCAACACTTTCTATCTAACTCAAGGTGACAGTGAGCCTATCCATTTTCAGACAATAGAAAGGATTGGAGAAATTCCTAGACAGCAAACAATGCAAGCTAGAAACAAGGAGGAAAACCATGGGAACTAGTTAGTCTGTGCTACCACATTGCACCCAGATGCTCAAAATCAGAAATGATATGTAAGCATTGCCATATTTTATAAACACATCCCCGCACTTCTCGTAGTTTTCCCAACAGATTGAATAATGCACCTACTATTAGTACAAAACTTGTGCACACTAAATTGAGACAAGAACAAGCAGCAACTGGTCAGCTTTAGGACAGTGGTCGGTATTAGGACCACTTAAATGGGTCATCTACACCTGTGGTCAGTATGCAGTGTATGTATTCAAACATTCCAATAAAGTGAAAGAATACAAAATGCAGTTTCACATTACCTGTAATATTACCAAGGTCATATATGCCATTCAATGCCCCGTGACCACCTGTATGTGAGAAAAATCCTGAGGAAATTAAAGAAGAGAATAACTGAAAATAAAAGTATAATTAGGAGACAGAATAAGAATTTGAGTATTACCTTGCATTTTAAGGAATGGGGGCATACCAGTGTGCAGCTCAGATTTTGTTGTTTAGAGCAGGTACAACCAGCATTGAGGGGTAGAATCTACAATACATTGGTGGAACAAAGAGAAATATGGCGTATATTTGAGTTGGGGACATTGCATATGACTTGTGGTCTAAAAAGGAATCAGACTTGCAGGCTTGCTGGTAGATATGACGTGGATATGTGCTTAATATTATTTGATATTGGCATCACAGTATAAAAAACTTCCATTATTTATTTATTTATTTATTTTGTTTTTGTTAACCAGGTAGGTGCACTAGACAAGAGATTTTGCCTATTTTCGGGCATGACCTGGGAGGGTTACACATCAGAAACAGCAGATACATAGTGTCCACAACAGGATACAAAACATCTAGTTGGAAGGAAAATACAGTAATACATGACAATTTTGAATACATGGCACATTCAGGAACAACAAGTAGAATATACATAGCATGAGGATAAACAGTAATCACAGTTACATAAACTTTTATAGAATTTTGAAAACAATATAATTGATTGAAGAAATACATATACAACAAACACTGGGGGTACAGAAGTGCTGAGAGGAAGTACCACTCTCAAGGTGGAAAATCAGTGATAGTACTGCAAGCGAGTGGAGACAAGCAAGAGGTAGAGGAAGAGCAGAGACCTGAACTCATAAGGGGAGTTCTTAAACTTTTTTGAAAGGCCTGGTGAGTAGCCGATTGTTTAACATAGAGTGGAATGGTGTTCCACATTCTGGGAGCAGATACGGCAAATGCAAGTTCACCCTTCTTGGTGAGACATCTAGGCATAACAAATAAAGCATTTTCAGTAGATCTCAGCATATAGAGCAAGTCAGGTTGTTTTAGTAGAGTTACAAGGGACTTTGGAGTACTAGTCCAGGTTAATTTATCAACCAGACAACCAGCTGTGTACAGACGATAGGAGGACGGGGTGAGCCAAATAAAAGAAGACTAGAGCTGACAGCGATGTGTTAGTTTAGGAGCTGCAAGGGCGAAGCAGCAGATACTATTATAACAAGTGCTCCATTTCTGGATTACTTGCTTGCTTGCATTAAGGTAGACTACAGAGCCATAGTTGAGGCAAGGTCAAAGAATTCTCTGAGCAATGGCCAGCCTGGCTGTTGAATTTAGGGATGATCTTACCTTGTAAGCCAGACCAAGTTTACTGTTCACTGCCTTACAAGTGGCTGCAACATGAAGATTAAAGTCCAGTGAGGGGTCAAGAGTCATCCCAGGGTCTCTGAAGGATGTGACTGTATCCAGGGTTATGCCATCAGGTCCATGAAGGGAAAGTCCCATATGACAAGCCTTTGGCTTAGGGGAAGTCCCAAAGAGCATTGACACCATTTTGCTAGTGTTAAGTAGGAGCTTATTTTGTTTTAGCCAAGCCGAGAAGCAGTCAAAGTCAGATTGAAGGGAGGTGCGAATTGCCGAAATGTCATTAGCGGCAGAATAGATAACCATACCATCCGCATAGAAAAGAGACAAAGTCGATCCAGATGGGGGTTGGGGATTATTTATAAAGAGACAGAAAAGGAAGGGACCAAGAATAGAACCCTGGGGAACACCAGCTGAGCTAGAGACAAGATTGGATGCAAAGTTCCCTATTTGAACAAATTGTTGTCTACCCAGAAGGTAACTGTTAAACCAAGCCATGGCAGAATTTGAGAAACCAAGAGAGGATAGTTTGGAGAGCAGACGAGAGTGGTCAACCAAGTCAAAGGCCTTTGTGAGGTCAATAAAAATGGCCCCAGTGAGTTTTCCTTTGTCCATGTTAAACAGCACATCATTAGTAAATTGTAATAGTGCCATAGTTGTGCTGTGGCCGGATCTAAAGTCATGCTGTACTGGGGAAAATAGATTGTTTTTATGCAGATACTCCGTGACCTGAGAAGACACAGCCTTCTCTAGGATTACATCCAAGATATATAAGATGGCAATTGGTCAGTAGTTACTCATCGTTCTAGAGTCTCCTTTCTTATGCACTGGCACAATACGTGCAATTTTCCAGATGGATGGCACCGTCCTGGTCATAATAAATAAGTTGAGTATTCTCGCAACAGGGGCTGCAATGTCAGCAGCAATAACTTTAAGGAACTTAGGTAATAGTCATTTGGACCCAGGAGAGCCATGTTCAGGAATGGCTCTCATAAGCCTTAATACAGCAATAATCGAGACTGGTTTAATACTAAATTGGGTCGATAAAGATTCAGCAGGGTTTATGATTTCCTCATAGGGTAAAACAGAGTTAACCAGGAAATCTGAGAGATCAGAGAAGTGAACATTAAGCGAAGTAGCAATCGTGCTTTGGCTATTGCAGTTAGCATCATTTATAGTCATTTCAGTCAGAGGCAGGGATGGGCCTTTCCTTAAAAAACTTTTAACATGGTTCCAGAAACCCCTAGCATCACCACAGGATTTTTGAAGAAGCATGGAATTGAACTGTTAGCCAGTGGTGTGCATTTTAAAAACAGCTGAGCTACATTTAAGCTGTGACTCTCTGCACAACCATGGATGCCCAGAATGTCATGATGGAACTGGGAGCTCATGTTTGTGAAGCAAGGGGTTAAAAATAACATAGTCCTCAAAGTAATCATTTAATAGAGCAATACTACACCACAAACTGGCAAATTGTGGTCTACACAATAATCTGAAAAAATATAAAATAAAATTGAAATAGGAATATAGCAATAAATAGTCTAGCACACTACTTGGCCCATTTTAACTCTTAAATATGGATCAGGGCATGTAATAGAATGTAAAAAGATATAATGCAGTTACTCCTTAAAATCCTCTGTTGCTCCTTTAGTCCGTGAAGTACCTATACAGTAAGCATAGTTCTGTCTCAAACACAGGTAACACATCATAACTGTAAGGTGCTGAATACAACAGAAGACACCAGCAAATGCAAATTAGAATAATGGTTTTGAAAAATGTTCAATTACTGCATATAAGTAACTACAGAAAAGATTAGTGTACAAGTCTCTGTATTTAAGAAGGTAGAGTGATCTCCTAAATATCATTGTTGATACCAAACCATTATAGAGATGGCTGCACATTTCACTACTTTGTCTCTCTCTGAACTCATTCACTTAAGCAGAACAGCAGCAGTCAATAATCACTAGGGAGCAGCAAGAGAAACTGATGTCAGTAACTTGCCAGCAGTATGTGCGCAGACCAGTCCCAATTGCTTAGCAGTGGCATCAGTCTTGACACTGGCTGAAGTCTGTGACATCAGCACACAGTGGTCTGCAGACATAAGAGGTAAAGTCAAGCAGTCTTCTTGTTGCAGGTACAGGAGTTGTTGCTTTATGGAACAGGTTAGAGGATCTACTTTCATCTAAAAGTTCATGCTATCAAGCAGCCTGTATTAAAATAATTTAATTTAATGAACACTGAGCGGCACTCAAGAGATTGTGAAAGTAGAATAAACTTTAACAAATCAGTACTGTATTTTGACAGGGAGATGCACAAACATCATGAAAGTAATATTAAGCAGAATTTTAATTTGTAAGAAATTTAATAGTGCACAGCTAAATTAATTTAGCAACTGGTAGCGTATATAAGTAAAATATTGAAACAAGGGTCAACATAATATGAAGTGGTGATGTTTAAAAATCTTATCCTATAGGGATCAACAATGCTGAGTCAACCACTAACTTGTTGACTGACATCGTAGCATCGGGCTGTCTGTCAACTGCAATTTGCAGTCAGCAGGGAGCCACAGACAGCAGGGACTGCTATTTCTTTGGGGGGGGGCTTCACCCCTGAACCCCCCACATCGGGGGCTCTGCCATCCACACCCCCATTACTATAGATACCAACTCAGAGTTGGAGTTGGTTTGGGGAGGGGGTGCAGGATGGGGGAAAGTATTGCCCTGTTCTGGGCACATCCATTACAGTGACATGGCGCTGTTGTCAGCAGCGATGTATGTCGCTGTAGGGGTTTCGCCGCAGGAGGTGTATACCAAAGAGGGACAGAATAAAATATTTAATTTAACACTGAACAGCACCAATACTGCACAGTAAAATGTGCTTGCTTTATTTGAATTTTATTTTAGAAATACAAGAAAGTACAGATAATTCTGACAGCCCAGAGTGTCATGAGAGCTATGAGGTGGGTTAGAAGTGAGGTGGACATTTTTAAAGTACTCATAATAACAGTATGTAGGGTGTGATGTAGGGAGTGTAATAATAAGGTTAAACAAAAGTATTACCAGGTAGTAACAAACATACCTAACTGCAAATGAAAGGAATATGGTTAAGGAATCAAAGCAAGTTGTATATGCATGCTAAAAATATAACTACTGGTATGTGACATTGTCTTGTTAATAACTGAAGTGCAGCAAGTTTACAAAGTTAAAAATATAAGAAATATGTTAGCTGTGTGTGTTTAATTTTATTCACAGTTCCCCAGAAGAAGCCATAAAGGAGAAACATATAGGTTGTAAAATAAAATAACAGAATCAAATAACTTTGTGGAGTGGCCTTTTTGGTCCAGAGTAGCCCAGCAACATGTATTTCTATAGTTCCTACCACAGGCAAGCTCCACTGAACAATAGAGCAAGTCTTGACTGTTTTCATACAGGAATATTACAAACTGTTTCAAATATAAAGCCTTGCTGCAAACATCTCATAAAGCTGAAGTCTTTAGTTAAAGCAGAGTATCTTTCCTAAAATCAATCCACCATGTTTTCCATTAAAAATTTAAAAGCAAGGCAAACCTAGTGTCGTGTTTCTTCTTACTCCCTTCTAATCAACTTGGTGTTCATGAGCCATTTGGAGCCATTAGCTGTACATATGGTTACACCCGCTTATGAATCCCATATAGGCCATGTCCACACTAGGGCTCCTGTAATGTTACATGCATGTGAGAATGTTACAGGCACTCCCTAACACGGTTTGCATCTACACTGGTAACATTTTCAAACTGTGTTAGAAAACCATGTTGAAACCCTCATAGTATCAGGGTTTTAGCACAGTTTTCAACACAGTTTGAAAATAAATACAATTACCTGACCAGTGTGGACTCAACACCATACCGTGTTCACCATGCTGAAGCCATTGTTGATCCTCAGAGGAGCCAGAATGCACTGCTCCTCATTACCAGCACCCCTCTCATGGTTCACATAAGGCTGTACCCTCCCACTGCTGGTGACCTCCCTCCTTTTAAATTTGCTTACCCACTAGTGCCATCTCTGAGCAATTTCCCAAGTCTCCCGCATATCAAATGGAGGAAAATAAGCTGTGATCCATTTTATTCTAATTAGATTTCAGCCTGGACATGCATTATGCAATAAAGCGATTAGATCTCATACACTCTACACATTTTTTGCTGCACTGTCTGTGTCTGATCCATAGCCTTTCCCATGTGCAACAACCAGGACTGTGTATTATCTGGCTGATCCTGTTCTGTCCATGCCCCGCACATGAGCAGCAGTGTTCCCTGCCATGTTTCAACATGAGTTGCATGCAGTGTTGGGTAAGTTACTTTTCTATTACTTTCTATTACTTTTGAAAACTTGTTCCAGAAAGCTCTGTGCAGTCACTAGCAAGGATAGAGAAGTACTGGAAGATGTAATACACCTTACAGGTACATTTACTTATGTCTTTTTATACAAAAGAAATACATAACTGTAACTGATTACATTTATTTGAAAGTAACTAGTAACTAACCTATTGCTTTCAAAAAATGTAATCTGTTATAGTTATTTAGTTTTGTATTGTTTTTGTATTAAAAGAAATAACTAACTATAATTGTAAGGTGTATTACTTTTTCTAGTACTTCTCCATCCTTGCTAGTGACTGCACAGAACTTCCTGGAACAAGTTTCCAAATGTAATAGAAAGTAATAGAAAAAGTAACTTACCCAACACTGGTTGCATGGCAATGCCCACTTGCATGGTGGGACAACTGCTAGATGCTGTGTAGCACAGTTCCTAAAACCGTGTTTCCCTGCCACGGGACTCCCCTCAGTCTGGTTGACTTCAAAACTGTGTTTAAACACAGTATGGCCAATGTAGACAAACAAGCATGGTAAGACCTAAACCATTTTAAAAAAGTGTTACAGCAAAACCGTGCTCGGTTTGGACAGGGCCAATGGGTCACATGGTACACAAATCCTGTGAACTTTTAGGATGTATAAAACTTACTTTTTCCCTTTTGTTATTTCAAACCCATTGTTTCCTGCAATTACTCAAAATGTAGAAAAAATTAACAGTTGGTATGTTGACAGTATGAGACACATCATTCCCCACTGAAAGCCACATTTTTACATATACAGTGGAGCCTACTTATAAGAACATTGGATATAATAACATCCTATTTATAAGAACATTGTTTGGATGTCCTGATTTTTGCCCATTATTTTCAATGGCAGTGAAGCCTATTTATAAGAACAGCCAGTCCGTTTATAAGAATATTTTTTTCCAGAGGTAGTGGTAGATGGTCTTTATCACCTCTGAGTGTGCTAAGCCTGGCCTGACTTACCATCTAGTCTCTTCATTAACAGTCACTTAAATAGTAAATGGATGTGTGAAAGATGCCCCATGAAGAAGACGGCACATATTCCTTCATAGTTAGGTGAGACACTGAATGAATTTTACAACAGTACACTAATTGTTTGAGCAAGAACTCTTTTAAAAAGCTCTTTAATACTACTTTTAATAATGAGCTATTTGAAAAGTAGTTTGAGCCCAGTTTCATCATGTTAACCATGGAATTTACATGTATGTTCACTATTTTCAGTGAAGCCCTCTTATAAGAACATCCTGGTTATACGAACATTTTTTCTTGGCATTTAGGGTGTGCTTATAACAGGGCTCCACTGTAGTACTATTTGCCTATACTTTTAAAAACCAGACACACAATACATTCTGTTTTCCTCTCTGACTTATACTGTATATTTTATATCTCCCACAATCGCAGACACTTTTAGTAATACAGTTCTTTTCAATTCTTACTGTTCCTTGTTCTTTAGCAACATTGTTTATGTCCTCCAGATTCTCTATGACTACTGGCTTTCTTGTGGCATTTTCTCTATACTCTCAGCTGTCCATAGACCACAATCCCTGCAGAGTCCAGCCTCTGGATACTCCCAGTGTGTGTGTTCTTCATAGTTCAGATCCTTTCCTTTCCTTTCCTTGCCTTGCCTTGCATCTCCTCTGCTCTACTTTCTATTTTTCTATCCTTTTTCCATTTTCCTCAGTTTTTTGTTCCACAACACACTGTCCTTTGGGCACTCAGCATCTCCTGAATATTAATGGTCAAGGGTTTAAATCTGCCCTGAGTATCTGTAGAGGAAAACAAAAAAGACAGACTCTACTTGCAGGGAGCAGCTTCTTCATCACTGAAAATAAATGAAAGCTCAGCTCTGAGGCTATGGCAATAATGTTATACCTTTTTAGAATAAACAAAAAACAGCAAATCAATCTCTCAACAGTTCTGCTCTGGTCCTTTGTGAACCGGTTGGTCATCAACACAGCCTGGTTGGGGGACAACTCTGGCCTTGTGTTGGAGATGGCCATTCTGCAGGGTTGTATTGTATTGTACTGCCCTAAGTCTATGGTTCTCAAAAGAAGTGGCTGAAAAAGTAAAAGCTAAAAGGGTGGCATTCAGAAGGTATAAGGAGATGCAGAGGGAGGAGGACAGGGAGGTGTACCATGGGGAAACAGAAAGAAACAGGGAAAGCACTAAGGAGCACAAAGGTGCAAACTGAAAGGATAGCCCAGGAGGTAACAAAAGGGAAGGGATGAGACATTGTTTAGATATGCAAGTAAAAAGAGGAAGAATGGGGTGGAATTGTAAGGTAAAAAAGGGAATATAAGGACTGTGCAGAGGGAGACTGGAAAAAGGCAGACATTTAGAGCAATTACTTTTGTGCATTGTTCACAGAGGAAGGAGTAGGGGACTAGCCATGAAAAAGTAACAGAAGCTCTGGAAGCAGGGAGGTGGACAGTTTTTTTTACATCCTGAAAGGTGATTTAGTGGTCCCCACCTGAAATCACCTTTCAGACAGGAGTTGGAAATTTCTCTGACCTTATTCGTGAGGTGGGCTCATAAGAAGGCTATGTTTTAGATTTGGTGTAAAAATATTTTACAAAAACAAAGTTATAAGGCTATGTTGAATTTTGAAAATGCAGGCTCATAACTTTGGTAATATTCAATATTTTTTTCCACAAATTTTCAACATAGCCATTTCAGTACAGCACCTCATGAATATGATGGCTGTCATTTTTCAACTCCTGCCCAGAATGTATTTTTGCATCTCGAAAGTTGATTTTGCAGTACCTGCACAACATCACCTTTAGGCCAGGAGTTTAACATTTTCTCTGCCCTTCTTTATGAGACAGGGTCATAACAAGGCTTTATTGAATATTTGGTGCAAAAATGTTGAAAAGGCAATTTTCAATATTTTAACCCAGATTCTTCTCCTGCATCCCTATTGGATCTGGCCAGAGTTTGTTAACTGTAGCAGCAGGTCATATTAGCCTCAAAAAGGTAAAAGGCACTACTGTTTATGACACAGTGTGGGGTTAATTAAGCTCCTTTTCTGAATTGAGCTATTCTAATTCAAAATAACTAAGGTGACAATGTAGTGAACTGTACAGAGTACGCTCTCAAGCACGTACTTTACAGTTCACTGCATGGTCAGTTCAGCTGGGGACCGGCCGCAGATGTGTGCAGAGGGCTGTGCCAGTCCCTTGCTCTGTCTGGGGATGTGGCACGATGCTACCTGCCTGGGTGGGGGGTCACGGGGTCACCAGTGGTAGGGTTGGTGTGCTTGGTACTGGCAGGAGCACTGGGATCCAGGCAGGACTGCACTATTTCTATACATGTTATGGGACATTATCAGTGATCAGGAGGGCAATCCTGCCCTGTATGCTCTATGGGGGGAACAATGTGGATCGGGGCTTTGAGATGTCCAGCCAGTGCTACATGGAGCTTGCGGCAAACCCTCTCATGCATCATGTGTTTGCCACATGAGTGGGGTTGCTGCAAGTGTAGGAACTTAGGCACCAGGACACCTCCTGTACCAGAATCTGGTGCAGGGTCCCTGGCACACAGGGCTTCAGTGCAAGCTGCAGTTTTCCACAGCTTGCGCCAGATGCAGCCCCCTTTGAGAATCAGGCCCCAGTGGTCCTGTGGGCCAGATTCAGCCCTAGCATTCTAATGAGTCCATTGGGCATGAACAGTGCTAAGGGGCCATCTGCATACTCATTATAGGCTCATTTGCATGCACACAGCAGCCCCTTAGCACCCATGTGGATCACATCTCTATCAATCCCTGGTAGTCTGGTGACCCTCACTCCCCTGACCACCCATGTAGTAAAATAGAATTCCCTTTCATATGCCTCCCTGGTAGTCTAGTGGGCCCACTTCCCCCAATTGCCCCTATATGTTACCTAAAACACTTTCCCTGGTAGTGTAGAGGATTCCCCACCCCCAATCTAGTGACATCCAACTGACAAGGACCACTGTTCTGCACTCTCTCACTCTAATGACAGTGACTGGTACAGATCTCTGCTAACCTCCTTGGCTGGCCACCATCTAACATGCACAGAGTGCATAACTTCCAAACATGCTCTATGCATGTCAGATGGCAGCTGGCCATGGAGGTGAGCAGAGGGCTGTGTCAGTCACCATCATTGCTGGTCATAGCAGTGACCAAGGTAGGGAGTGTGGGGTGATGAGTCCTTGGCAGGTAGGCAGGTGGGAGGCATTGATGCTCCATGGTTGGGGGGTCCATAAGACTACCAGGGAAAGGGTTTTAGGTAACATACATGGGTGACTGGGGGGCAGAGTGGTCCACTAGATTACCAGGGAAGAAAATGAAAGGGAATTGGGTAAGTTCATGAAAAGGGGTTACCAAAGTGTGACGTGAGGGTCAATTTTTGAAATCCACAATACATCATTTTTAATAAGCTTGTCAAGACACTGTGACTGAAGAGTCAAAAAGGAACCAGATTATGAGATTAACTCCATAGCAGGAATTTGAGAAAAATTACCTTCAGTGTTGTACGTGCAATGGGGACACCAAATGTTGCACGTTCAACAGTGGACACAACAGGTGTTTAACTTGAAAAAAAATAATGTTACTTTTTTTTTACTTTATTTTACTAAGCATTTCAAGACACTATGACCCAAGAGTTATAAAAGGGACTATGTTGTGGGATAACTCCATATCAGACTTGAGAGGTAAGCACCTTCAGTGTTGCATGTGCAACAGGGACATCAAACATAGTGTGTGCAACAGTGGACACAACAGGTGTTCAACTTGAAAAAAAAATTACTTTTCTTTTTTGCTTTATTTTACTAAGCATTTCAAGACACTGTGGCCCAAGAGTAACAAAGGGACTATGTTGTGGGACAATTCCATATCAGACTTGAGAGAAAAGCACTTTCAGTATTGCGTATGCAATGGGGACACCATACGTTGCACGTGTAACAGTGGACACCACACAACTGTTTAAGTTAAGAAAAGCACTGCCTGTACCCCCTCTCACCAATATCCTGCAGTACTTTTATGACCCCATCCCAAAAGAAAATCACCCACTCAAAAAAAAGCTGGATGCTTTTGCTGAAAATTTGGGAACATGTAAAACATGCAGTTTGCTTGGACACCACAGTTGCATGCACCACACAAAACTTTGAGTGAACCAGAAATTTTATATGCATTGAAAACTAGGGTGAAAATATTTTCATTAATAAATGACAACACCCGAGGCAGTTTTCAACATAAATTTATTGAAGTGCTCCTAAAATAAAGTCTTCATAGAAGCAAAGGAATGTACTGTGATTTTGCATGTCACATTTTGTTAGGGAAAATCTGTGATATTTTGTAGCTGGGCATGGAATAAAAATAAAATGGGTGCACCTAGGTTTCTCAAACTATGAAATGTATCTGTACTTGTGGCTACCTTTTAAATTTACTTATCATGACTTCTGTGGCTGTTGTTAATTTTTTTTAATCAACATACAAAGTAATGGGCACATTGGTACCCCCATTTCATGAGCTTACCAAATTCTATTTTACTACATGGACGATAGGGAAGGGGGACCCACTAGACTACCAGGAAGGAATATGAAGAGTTCTATATTCATACATGGGTGATCAAGAGTGGGAAGGGGTCTGCTAGGCTATCTGTGGGATATGAGGGGCTTTATTTTCTCACATGGGCATTCGGAAGGTTGGAGGTTCACTAGACTACCAGGCTGGGATATGCTGTAAGGAGCTATATTTTAATATTGTTATGGCAACAGAGAATTTCAAACATGATATCAATGACAGTATTCCCATCTGGCATTTGGAGGTGGGGGTGCAGCATTAGTACATGGTTAAGGCTAGGTTTTGGTGGTGGTAAACAATGCCATGCTGGTGGCTATTTAGGGTGCTGAAATGTATGAATATACTGCTTCACCATTTACACATGAGGGATCCCTCATTTGCATAGACACAGTAGTATCTTTTGCGCAGTTGCTCTACAAGGTTTAGGTGGTGCTTCAGGGGCCTCTGAATATGGTACATCTTGGAGTGCCAATGGTAGTGCCACACTAACCTTTTGAATGTGGGACCCTAGTGAGTTAAATAACAGAGCAGTAATGATGGAACAATATCAGAAAAGGAAACCATATTCGAAAAACAACTTTTATGGGAAAACAACTTCTCTGTGTTACTTGTTTCATTTATTTAACTCTGCTACATAGAAGCATAGACAATGATGGCAGAAAAAGTCCAAAGGTTGACCTAGTCTGCCCAGAGTTGTCCATATAGGATTTTATCCCTATCAGTCCAATCCCCTTTTCCTCCCTACTGCTACTGACCTGAGCGGCCAACAAACCCTTCATTCTGTGCCAGCCATAATTGAAACCATTTGTAGCCTTGGTGCCCACCACCTCCACTAACAGACTGTTCCACAGATCCACCTGCCTTTCTATAAAATAGAAGTTTCTCACATCCCTCTTTACCATCCCCCTGCCAATTTCTACTCATGACCTTGAGTTCTTGACTCTCTACGTTTGGTAAACAATTCCCTGCAATTCATCCTGTTTATTCCCTTTAGGAACTTAAAGGTCTCTATCACATCCCCATCCAGCTCCTGGTCTCCAGTAAGTATGTGATGTTGAGTGCCTTCATAAGATCTGCCTTGTTGGCCCTGAATCATCCTGGTCACCCTGCATTGCACCATCTCCAGTCTTTCTCTGTCTTTTCTTAGGTGAGTACTTCAGAACTTGAGCACAGTGTTCTATGTGTGGTCTCTCCAGTGACCTACATAGAAGTAGTAGTACTTCCTTTTTCCTACTGCCATTACCCCTTCTGATACACACCAGCATTCTGTTAGCCTTACTATAGGCCTTGATACAATGGCTTGATTGTTTGAGGGAGTAACTTATGATGACTCCCAGGTCCCTTTCCTCTACTGTAATGTTTAGTTTAACCCTTCCCATCCAGTATTATGTACTGTTTTTTTTTCCCAATTAACCTTTGTAAACCATCTGCATCTCCCTCATCCTTTTATTGCTATCTACCTTATCATGGAGTTTTATCATCTGCAAAGAGACACAATTTGCCCCAGATGCCCTCTCCAACATCGCTGATGAACATATTAAAGAGGACAGAACCCAGGACAGACCCCCTGTGGCACACAGCTGATGACGTTCTTCTCTTCTGATTTGATTTTGTGTACCACCACCCTCTGCTTTCTCTCCTTCAACCAGTTTCCAACCCGTCTAACAATGTCCCTAGCTGCACCCAGGTCCCTCAGATTCTTTAGCAATTTTCTGTGTGGCACTGGGCCGAATGCCTTGCTGGCATTAAAGTAGAGTAAAATCCACATCATGGCCCTTATCTACTACCTTTGTTACCCAGTCAAATAAAACTATCAGGTTGGTCTGGCAAGACCACCTTACTACAAACCCATGCTGTTTACTATTCCATAGACCATTGTTCTCCAGGTAGTCCAGAAGGTCCCCTTTGAAATGACTCCATCAGTTTACCCACTATAAAGGTAAGACTGACAGGTCTGCAAATCCTCAGTTGCTTTTTGCCCACCTCTTGTGTAGTGGGACTACATCCTCTACCCTCTAGTCTTTCAAAACTACCCATCTGAATTGAGCTATAGAATAGCTCTTCTAGGGGTTCATCCAGTTCTGCGGCCAATTGCTTAAGCACCTTTGGGTGCACCCCCTTATACCCTGGGGCTTTATGTACTTTTAGGGCTTCAAGCCTCATTTGGACCCTTTCTCTAGTAAATACTGGCTGCCTCATTTCAGGAATGCTCCTAACAGCCACCTTGATGCCACTTTCAGGCAGGGACCGACAGTCTTCTCTTGTGAAGACAGAGCAGAGGTTATCATTAAGAATGGCTGCTTTTTATTCATGTTCCTCTAGTACCCACCACCCTCTTGTAGCCTAACAATACTCCCCCTGCTTCCTTTCTTCCTTAATATATCCAAATAATTATTTTTCCCCCACCCTTGACCCCCTTCCACAACACACAGCTCTGTCTCTGCCTTTTCTTGACAGTCCTCTTTGTTTAGATAGTTTTTATTTCATACTCACCCCATTCCTCCTCCCCCTGCTTTTCCTTGTACCCAGTGAAAGCCTTTTTCTTGGCCCTCACTGATTCACGGACCCTTTCCAAAAACAGTAGTTGTCTTTTGTACCTGTTTTGTTTTGTAAGAGTTCTAGTGCATGACTTTGTTTTCTTGAGAATAGTTCATTTCATCCCCTCTACCTTTCCTCTATAGCTCTGGTGCTATCCAGCCTGGTCAGATTGTCTCAGACTAGCTCCCTCATCTGGTTGAAGTCTGCTCTTCTGAAATCAAGGACCTCAGTTTATGACAGGAGCATTCTGATCCTGAGTGCCAGCCTGAACCAAATGGAGTTATGGTTGCTGGACCCTAGTGGCTCCCCTATCCTCACTCCACTCACCATCTCCAAATTGGTGAGCACCAAACTGAGAATGGCTGCCTTTCTAGTGAGTTTCTTTACCATCTACACCAGCAGGCAGTCCTGTAATTTATCCAGCAGGGTCTGACTTCTCATGCACCTGGCCGCTGGCATACTTCAGTTGTTATCACACAGATTCAGATCATCCACCACCATTTCCCTCTTCTTCACTGGTTTTGCTCCTCTATCTGGTGGGGCTAGTGCGTACTGCCTTATGACCATATTGACTGTCATTTAACTGTCTTTGATTGTACAAGCCCCGTATATGGCCATGCAGACAAAGCTGCCTTAAAAAAGATAGATATTAATTTCAACAGATTGGCTAGATTTGTCCTTTTGTGTAATTCCAACTCACTATTGCACAATGTATGAATAATTAAGGGTGGTAACCTGTCAAAATGTCAACTGAACTTGAGCAACTCGCATATGAGCGACTCAAGTTCAACACTCATTATCTGAGCAACCCTGAAAGGGTCGCGATGATGAAGACAGCAGTCAAGTATTCAAGTGACTTTGATCTTGCCACTAGTACGGCAGTCGGCTTTTACCTCAATACTCATTCCTATATGCCTGTCCCATGCCCTCTTAAATTCCTCCAGCTTCTCAGCTCCCACCACTCTGTCTGGCAGTCCATTCCAGGGCTCCACCACCATCTCTGTGAAGAAGAGCCCCCTCACATTGCCCCTGAACCTATCTCCTTGCAATCTGAGGCTGTGCCTGTTAGTTCTGGCTCCCTCCTTCCTCCTCAGCTGACCTCCTTCACCTACTTTATTGAGCCCCTTTACATATTTAAAGGTTTCAGTCATGTCCCCCCTTTCCATACTTGTTTTCAGCATGTACAGATTCAGCTCCTTACACCTCTGCTTGTATGTCTTCCCCTACATATCCTGTTCCATCTTTGTTGCCTTTCTCTGAACCCTCTCCAATGCATCTATATCCTTGCAGAGGTGTGGTCTTCAGAACTGAACTTTGTACTCTAACTGTGGCCTCACCATGGCTTTGTAGAGGGGCATTATAACCTCCCTCCTTCCATCTGCTAGTAATGCCCCTGCCTATGCATGCCAGCATTCCATTGGCCCTTCCCATTGCCCTACTACACTGGAAACGTACCTTAAGGTTTGAGGATACTATGGTCCCCAGAACCCTTTTCTGTTCTGATTCTTTGACCCCCCCAGTGTGTACCCCGCTTTCATGTGTTTCCTCCCTAAGTACATCACAGTGCACTTATTGGCATTAAACCTCAGCTTCCATTTCCTGGCCCACTTCTTGAGCATCTTGAAGTCCCTCCTCATGTCTTCCACCCCCTCCGGAGTGTATACCCTATTGCAGGTTTTTGTATCATTGTCAAATAGTCATGCCGTCCCTCTCAAACCCTCTGCAATATCACTGATGTAGATGCTGAAGAGGAGCAGACCCAAAACTGACCCCTGTGGCACTCCACTTCTCACCCTTGCCATAAGATGACCCTAAATTAAGGACATCTTATAGTGAAATGACCTTTCAATATGCAGTCATGAACACATGGAATGATATTTCTCCAACTCTTAGGCTACCTCTGGTACTAGAAAAGGCTACTAGAACCTTCAATATGGCAATGCAGCAGGAACTTGCTCACTGGTGTCAGTGTTTGAAATTGCTCCACTGTGCAACACACTTAATAATTTGCACTATACTTCAAAGTTAGTACTTTATATAACTGAGAAAATGATGTATTTCTTATATTTTATTTCTGTTTATGATATTTTTTCTACTTTGCTCTTTACTGTATTTAACTGCCATCATAGGATCACCTTGTAAACAGGGCATGTGTTGCCCTAATGGTGTTGTTTTCCTGTTTAAAAATAAAGATTTTACTACTACTACTACTACTACTGTGCCATCAGGCCATGTGATTCACCCCATAGTTGCCCCTTGTTGCTAATCTCCTTTCTGAGGAGATGTTGGTACCAGGACAGCTGTCCTGGTGGAAGCACATGTGCACGCCCCACACTGGGCTCTGCAACGTCACTGCCTTTTCCTCCGCCCCTTCTGCTGCACCACTACCCATACTCTTACAGTCAGTGGTGACTGAGCCTTCTTTCTCCATGGTCAACAACCAAAGCTACAGGCTAATTCCCAAACTCGCCTAGCCAGTGTCATAAGCGTCAGTCCTGTTGTTGCACCAGCGGGCTAGTATACAGTCCTCTTTAAGGAAACAACTTGGAATATACAGTAGAAATGCTTTTTTTACATTTATGAAATTAAAAAAGCACATGGATATAGAAACAGACAGTTAAAACAAGACATAATCAACCAGCAGGTGGCAGGGATTTTTTCATTTTACTTCTGAAATCAGCATGAAAGAAATGTAAGGTGTTTTCAAACCAGTGAACATAAATATTGTCTTAAATGAGACATACCAGCATTGATATTAACTGTAAGCAATATCAACCCATGGCATATGTAGGTATGCATAGATGTAGACAGAGACAGACAGACAGACTGATATGAAATTGGGTGAGACCTGCACCTGTCATAAGCAAAAAGACAGAGAAGCAGTTTTTTACTGATACCATTGCACTATGGGATTTTCAGGGCCAATATTAAAGGCACACTCTAAACTGCAGGCAGTCAGGAGGACTTTGCTTTTGTTGTCTTGCACATGGCCTTCCTGGGTAGCTTATTTTCCATCCAGAGAGATGTTCTGGCATCTTAGATTACCCCAAGGACCCCCTTTGGAGATGCACTTCTCCTTTCAATGTTTCTCAGCTTGTCAAAAAGGAAAAAAAGGAAAATTGCCAACAAAAGAAATGAAAAGGAAAATTTAGCTGGTGGCAACAAAGCCTTTCAAAATAAAAGCAGGAGAAATAAGCACACAAAAATTCCATTTTCCAGAAGAGGGAAGCCAGAAAAAAAACTGCATTAAACTCAGTTCATGATTAGAATAAAATGTCTGGTGGCAGTTATTTAAGCTTTACCATACAATATATTTTAACTAATTTAAAGGAACACAAACCTGGCTTTCATATTTTTAATATTCAGTATCTGGGAGTGTAGGAATGTGTGTAGTCTGCTTAGTTTCCTTAATGTATGACTTCTTCTGTTCATTTTGAAACTGTCTGGCTTTTATCATTTTTATGTTGTTTGCACACATGTGCAAGAAACATAGTGCCATCATCGGAGATTTCGGAGGTGTGTCACCTCCTCCTCCAATTCAGACAGTGTCCTGGCAGGTGCGGCCCCTGTAAGCCAATGCATTTTGGAGCTGTCTATGACACGCTCCAAAATGCAGTGGCATACAGTTGAAAGGGGGAGCTACGCTTGAGTGAGCAGCGATAGGAAGCTGCTCACGCGCAGCTCCCCCCCTGCAGACGTGTGTGTCCCCACATGCACTGTATAGCCGACAGGGTGCCCAACCCCCGTCGGCTGAGCTGCGTTGTCTCCTCCCCAGTAGTTGGTGTCACGCGGGACCCCACCCCTAGCGTGGGCAAACACTCCTTTGCCGATGGGGTACCCAATCCCCCATCGTGACGGCACCCCAAAGTCCTTGTGCCATGCTGGGAGCCCACCCCAGCGTGGCAAACGGTCCCACCGACGTCTTTTTTGTACCTGTAAGACAAAACGGTCCTGCTGTGCGCCTCCCGACCCCCCACAACCCGCACTCCACCCACTGGCGCACTCCAGCCTCCCCACACACCCCCACCCCATACTTACCTCCGGACTCCAGCGCAACGATCTTCGTGGACGGGAACACGCCTGCACTCTTCAAAGCCAACCGTGAAGTGAGGAAATGCCGTAAGCTGTATAATGGGCTAGATGGGGGGTTCAACTTTATTGCATATCTCAGCCATTTTTGTGAATTTTGCACTAAATTTTCAACATGGTTTTGGGACCTTCTCATGAATGATGTCAACAGTCATGGAAAGATTCAGGCTCGAAGGGTGATTTCGCCAGTGACTGTGAAGTGACTGCGAAATCACCCTTCAGGCCTGAATACCGCCATGACAGTGACATCATTCATGAGAAGGGGTCCCAAAAACCCCATGTTGAAAATTTGGTGCCAAAATTCCAAAAACTGACTGTTTTACGAGTGTGCGTTGTGCAGTTCCTACGCAGGCTCATAAGTTCGCAAAATTTCAATATTTTCACCCCAGATTTTCAACATTGCCATTTTTCCACACCTTCTTATGAGCAGTACAGCTGTCATTTTTCATCTCACCCAAACGTGTTTCCCTAGTAGCATAATGGCAATAGAGTTTGTGCAAACTCAATGTATGGGACACATTAAGAAAATCACAGTGACACTGTTCATGACCAGAGGTCTTAAAATGGCTATGTTGAAAATTTGGTGAAAGAAATCCTAAAATGACTGTTTTCTACGGCGTTGCGTTGCGCTGTTCCTACGCCTTCGTAAGTTCTCAAATTTCCAATATTTACACTCCAATGACTTCCAAATACCTAAACAGCACATAGAAGCAAGCAACATTCGGCATTGACAAATGCTTGTTTAGGGTTCCTTGCTAATGATGCTTTTTTTTCTGCCTAGTATTCTTTTTTTTTAATTATCATTCTATTCCAACAGCTGGTGATATCTGTCAAAGGGGATGCTGAGCAGAACTGTTGGCACTAGTCTTCTACTCAACTTATGTTGCCAGGTTCCAGAAATGATAGGTAATTAAAAAAATGATGATCAAACAAGGAAACAGCAGCATCAAAAAGGGAACCTAAGAGAGGGGAAAACATTATTTCAACGGAAAATGTTCTCTTATTATTGTTTACACCACAAGCTGAGATAAAGTCAGTTTTCAGCTATGTCTCAGAAAAGATGGATAACAGCAGCAGTTAAAGCTTACCAAGGTTCATATTAAGGAGTGTAGGAGCTGAGAAGACAAATAGCCCATAATTAGTTCCATTGTTACTTGAATACTTTTTCATTTGCAAAATAAATTACAACTTAGAAGCATAAACTGTAACAGAGAGTTCAGTTGAGAGATTCAACAGACTACAGATATGCTCAAATTTCCAGTTATATGTTGTCTGAATGAACTGGGACCTTTGTACCTTAGGGACCTTCTTGCAGCTCCCTCTGATATCAGTGAGTTACGATCTTCAGGTATGGGGATATTGGTTGCAAAAGACAAGTCAGCTGGGAACAGAGGTTTTTCAGCTGCTGCACCTCTTTCATTAAACAACTTCCCCTGGATCTTCTTTCTGTCCCCTTGGTCCCAACTTAAAAACCTGCCTGATACTGAATGCCCTATTATATTTTTATTACTCATTTATAGAGTATGTATACAGTATGACTATACAGTATATGGTTAGGGCTTCTTTTATATGGAAAACAGTGGTTTTCCAAATCTTGTTGTAGGACAGTTCAAAGGTCAGAAAAGTTGTTGTACTATCGTTTTGACATCATATCACTAGTACAACAACTTTTCAGCCTTTAGCTGTTACCCGATTGGCTGAAAGAGCATTGTGCTGAAATAATTAATGGATTAAAATGGTGATGCCTGTTAGTGAGTGGGTGGGTGAGTGGTTGTTTAAAATAGTTTGAACATGGACTGCCATAGTCAGTTCCATGTGTCCAAACTAAAAGTTTGCCATTTTTTTCCCGTGATTAGTACTGTAAATATTGGGGTCAGCAGCAGAGCAGGATTGAAGTGAGGACCGGAGCTGGGAGAGGAGCGGGACTGCATCGAGGAGCGGTAGTGCTAGCACAAGGTATGAATCCATGTGAAATCAATTTTTATACATTTTGAGGAAAGCCATATACTACATAAAACAGTGTATGGCTGCCCATACACAACAAGCTATGTTGCCATCTTGGGGACGTGATGCTATCATATGGACCTCTTGAGCTTTGTGCTTGAGGTCTGTATGATGTCATCACGTCGCCTCGATGGCAACATAGCCTTGTTGTGTATGGGCAGCCATACACTATTCTATACATTGTGTTGTAAGTTGTTTTTGTTTTATATGTGATTGCTTTCATGTTACTTTGTACAGCACCTTGAATTAAGAAAGGCATATTTAAATAAACTATGAATGAGAGAACTTAGAACTGAAGCTGAAATGTCCTGGTAAATAAATGACTTGAAAAAAACACACATAACAAGAAGAGACAAAGTAACTGCTCATTCAAATATATTATCAATAATGATGAGACTTCTGTTTTAAAAATGGAAATTAAATTTGAGATCCAGAGGCCCCATTCACAGCTGTCACCATTAGAGAGTGCAAATTTAGGATACAAAGAAGCACCCCTTTGTACCACCACAGAAACCACATACACAAAGTTTGGACTTAGTCGCTGGTGGAGACTTTTCTCTGGTGGCTAAGACGCAATAAAAATTAGTTGGCCAGGTGCTAGTCAGTGCAGATCAGATTTGCAGTTGCTAATGTGCTGGCTTGCGACAGCCACTGAAATGTAGATATGACATTATTTCCTGCTCCGAGCCCAAAGCACATAGCACTACTGATGTAGGGAACCCAATTATAATAGTGCTGCAAGAATAGTGCCACACAACACAGCACTAGTTTGTATGGTGCTATCACGGACAGTGAGCGGGAATTATGAATGCAAGACAGTAAGTGCTCCCCTGGTCACCGGAGCACTTGTGAGCTGGCCCAGTATTGACTTTTCCTGGCTGGATCCTGTCTTCCCTAGTGGGAAAGAGGCCCCTCCACCTCACACTCCTCATATGGTATTTTATCCCTGGTGTCCAGTGGAGGTCCATCATCTTCCAAGCTACATTCTACCTGCATGCTGTTTCTCAAAATTAGGTCCTACTTCACTCTTCATCACCCAACAGCCCTTTGAGACTCAATTGCAAAGTAATGATACCCGTACCACCTGCCTGTAATATTTCTACAAGCAGAAGGCGTCACTTAATTCTGTGACCAGGTTAGCGTGGGTTACCATGACTTGTGCATGAACCATGGGCTCATTTGCATGGTGTTTCCACCCCACATTGCTTTTTCCTGCACAGTCACAATTGAGTTAGCAGCCATTCAAAAAAAGATGTATGACCCTGTTTTGCATAGCAAAACAGGCATAAAAACAAGGAACCATCATGGAGAGTTTTCTGCAACCACTTAGTGACTGTTCCTTGTGACTGTATAAAAGGACCCAAATACTTTACTGTTCAAAGAATGGGAAAAATCATTGTGTGGGAAATAAACAATGTCAACAGAGGTGAGAACATCAGAATTTTGAAACTCTTAGCATGAGACACCATTTTGTGGATATCGTAAATCATCCTTTTGGAGGAAAACAGTCTTAGTCAGTCACATTTGTGCTTTGTTTAACATGAGAGGTACTTTTTTTTTTTTTTTAAAGAATGTGGCTCATGCTAAGTGAAAAGATACCAGATCAACTGGTCAAGCAGCAGCACTATTTTAATGATGCATTTTCTTTAAAAAAGAAATGAAAAAGACTATATAGACAGTAATCACAGGCATTCATTCATCACTGTTATTTCAAAAATACTTTAGAACTTATAAACAGTAGTATTAAGTCTTTTTACACACGTAAGATGTGTGACACCACATAAATCGTGTGACCAAAGTTTGAGGGGGTTTATTTAGGTTTATAAACTGGACTTCAGAATTTCCCATAATCCTACCAACCTCATTTGTTGAAGCACATTAACTGCCAGTAAATGCACAGTTTGTCAGCAGTAAGCAGTACAAAGATGGTGATCTGCACCTACATAAAATACACTGGTTCTATATTTGCTAGCATTCACATAATGAAATGCAGAAGCAGGTTACCTCGTGCAGCTCTCTTTATTTGAGAAAGCACTGTTAAAGTGTGAAATGTATCAGGTAGCTAATGTTGAATTGGGGTGGGGGTCCAACATGCCATGGTTGGCATTTTTGTGTTCAGCCAATTTGAGATGCATGAATTCAACTTCACATTTGTGAGTACTGTACACAGTGTAAACAGAATAAAGAGAGCTGTACAAGGTAAGCTGCTTCTACATTTCATTATATGAATCCTAGCAAGTACAGAGCTAGTGTGTTTTATATAGGTGCCAGTTATCACTTCTATACTGCTTACATTTAAACTGTTTTCTCATGACACCATGGTTCCCAGGTGCAGCTCACACCACACAAAACTTAAGATAGTTTGTCACCAACCTAACGTCATTTACCTAGCAGCAATCTAACTACACAAATATAAAACTTCTGTCCCTTAGAAGCATTTTGTTTTTCATTTTATAAGTGCAATACTCCACTTCAGGATGGGAATTTCTTTAGCATCAATGCATTTCCCTGGTGTGTTGAAATAAACTTGACCATAGGCTTTGCGCCTTCCATGTCACCCAAAGTGCGTCTTTATTCTGTGGAAGTGCACACCCTGTTTTGAGTTATTACTTATATCATACACCATGGGAGTGAAGAAAAGGCAAGTTTAACTGCTACCCAGATTTGATAAAATTACTGTTTGTATATTTCCTTGTGTAGTGAAGCACAAAGTACAAATGGCTTACTGCTGAGGTGGAACATGGGGTAATCTCTGTTACACATGTAAATATGTAACAGAGGGTATAACACACATTTATAAATACTGGTTTTAGATTGTAATCATACCTAACCAGTAATTATAATATATTTATACATAATTACTGGCCAGCAATTTTTTCTATGGGCTGAACCAGTTGCTATTTGCCATAATAACCGGCTGGTTATTACGACATTCACGCACCCAGTCACTCAGTCAATGACGCTCGCTCATTGGATTATGTTCGGCGTGGGGGCAGGCTAAACTCTCTTACAAACATGGTGGGTCCACCTCTCGTGTCCCGTGGAGCCTCCGAAACAAGATGCGTCCATCCTTTTTTTTTTATTTGTTTCAGGTATCTGGTTGATCCAGCCATTTCCCCAGCAAAATATCTGGTTGATCCTGCCGTTTGTCCGTTTCGGGACAAAATGACTAGAGCTACAAGGGAGCGTTCCAGGGAAGCATGGTAGACACGATCAGGTCAGAGACTAGCTGTAAAGTATAAACAAAATGGAAACAAAAAAGAACTGTTAAGGAAGGGAGGTAGAGGGCCGAAGACAGATGAAGTCAGAGATTGTGTGTGTGTGTGTGTGTGTGTGTGTGTGTGTGTGTGTGTGTGTGTGTGTGTGTGTCTGTGTTTGTAAGAAAGAGAGAGTGTGTGAGAGAGAGAGAGAGAGAGTGTGTGTGTGTGTGTGTGTGTGTGTGTGTGAGAGAGTGTATGTGTGTGTGTGTGTGTGAACACTGAACTCAAGCAGGAGAAAAATTGCTGACCTTTTATTATAAAAAATAAATGGTGAAGTGTGTCATATTCTAATTTAATGCGCACCCTCGATGTGGGATGCTTTGATAAACCCCTCGGGCTTTGCCCTCGGGGTTTATGTAGCATCCCACACCTTGGGTGAGCATTAAATTCTCATAACACATACTTCCCCATCCTTTATTCTCTATGTCTCCACTGGCACTCCCATGGATATAAGAGAGTTTTCATTGGCATTCGTTAAGTACAACATAGAAACATAGAATTTGACAGCAGATAAGGACCACTTGGCCCACCTAGTCTGCCCATTTCCCCAACCTGCTGGATAAACTGCAGATCCTAGTTAACCAGAACCACTCGATTTTCCTTTGTAGTTCTTACACCCAAAGAACACAGATGAGATCATCCCTCTATCTGTAAGAATTCTAGCCACAGACTCTTAACATACCTAACAGTAACTATAATGTTTAAAAAGAAGTAATGAAAATGAATAACTGATGGAAATTACAGTGTTTTCATAGTGCTGACATGAAATGGCATACTGTAGTTTACCACTGTTTCCATCATTCCTCATTCATTCATTCATTCATTCATTCATTCATTCATCAGTGTCACTTCAAAAATACTTTAGAGCATATAAATAGCAACCGGAGCCCTCTCATGTCAGCACCATTTAAACTGGTGCCTGTTTATGCGTTGCCCCTGAAATACAGTTGATTAGGTAACATTTATAGCGATTAGTTCTAAGGTACTTACAGAATAACATTGCATTTTGTACCACATATATAATCAAAACTAACAATAATTGTGCTGAACTTAAGTATTCTTTTCAGTGCTACTGTCTTTTTTGAAGAAATCAGACAGACAGATTCAGCACACATTTGCTTTTGATGGGCTTGTGTTGTGCTAAATGAATTCACTTTCTGGGTGCATCCCAATACACCTGAGGCATATATATATGTAATAAGACATGACAGGGTATGCAGTAATTGGGAGATATAGGCTATATGAGTGCCTAGAGTCTATTTCCTAATGAGCCCAGTACACTGGAAAGTGTTATTACAATTATAAAATGGCCTGTTATTAATCATTTTGGCAGCACTGTGCATTCAGGGGTATGTATAGGAATAGAAGGTGACCTGGTTTGTCCAATCAGCAAACAGTATATGTGGTGGCCATCTAAACCCATTTTATAAATTATTTTGGAAAATGAACACGCTGGCAAGAATTATTGCTTATTGTCAGGAGTTTGCATTCCGGTTGTGAAGTCCTGCACAAACTATATAGTTTGTCCAAGAGAAATTGCATATTAACTACAGCTTTTAACATATATCAATAGCTCTAAAAGATGTACATTCCCTCACCCAATGTTTTGGAGTGGGGTGCACTGCATGCAGGGGTCAAAAACAACATACAGTATATGACTGCTTGACAAAGATGTAGGTGACATCAAAAAAATGCAGCATTCAGAGAGACTGACAACCTGGATGAGGAGGACATGCCATCATGACTGGGTTTGTAAAACCTACATCTGAAATGTTGAAATTCTGGCATTTGCTCCTGAGTCCTGCATAAGTGCACCTTGAAATAATAAATGACAACACTGTAGACTACAAAAACACAAGCATTTGTCAATGCTGGATGTTTGCCACTGGTATTGAAGCCCTAGGGTACTGGATGCATTGTGGTAAACTGTGTGGGTTATGTATTACCAATGTTATGAGACTTTGTTTGTAAATTTGAATGCAGGTTCATAAATTAGTTATGTTTTAATATTTTTGCCCCAAATTGTCAACATTGCTGTTTTGCTGACCCCACCTCATGAACAAGTGCAGAGAAAATTTGCAACTCCTGTCTGCAAGGTGATTTCATGCAGGGACTGTTGAAATCACATTTTGGGACACAAAAACACATTTTGACCAGGATTTGAAAAATGACAACAGTCACATTCATGAGGTGCTGTAAAGAAATGGCTATGTTGAAAATTTGGGGTAAAAATATTGAAAATGTCCAAGGTTATGATCCTGTGTTCACAAAATTCAATGCAGGCTCATAAATTTGTTTTTTTTTCACATTTTTATACCACATTTGCAACATAATCTTCTTATGGCCACGCATCATGAACAAGGGCACAGAAAATTTTGAATTCTTGCCCAAAAGGTGATTTTGTGCAGGGACCATGAAATCACCTTTCAGACTGTAAAAACATATCATGGACAGGATTTGAAAAATGACAGCTGTCACACTCATGAGGTTATGTAAAGAAATGGCTATGTTGTAAATTTGGGGTAAAATATTGAAAATTAACAAAGTTACAAGTCTGTGTTAGCAAACTTCAACACAGGCTCATAACTTTGAGTTTTGTTTTTTTTTTATATTTTTACACCAGATTTTCAACTAGCCTTCTTATGGTACCACCTCATGAATGAGGGCAGAGAAAATGTTTAACTCCTGGCCCAAAGGTGACTTCCTGCAAAGCCTGAAAAATCAACTTTCAAACTGTAAAAACATATTTTGGACAGGATTTGAAAAATGACAGCTGTCACATTCATGAGGTGCTGTAATGAAATGGCTATGTTGTAAATTTGGGGTAAAAATATTGAAAATTACCAACTCTTTTTTTTTATTTTATTTAAACATTTTGTAACCGGGAAAGGCACACTGAGCTGAGGTTTGTTTCTAGATGTGACCTAGGAGCAGGGACAACAGAGAAATTACACACAGAATACAATAATAATACATGATACACAAATATAAATAGGAAATACTTAGTAAGCAATTAGTAATTATAGTGCAAAAGTACAACAGATAAATAGGAAGCAAGCTCTTGAATTATATGCAAGCATTGTCATACAGAGTTATATATAGGATAGGACAGGTAGGTACATAGGTGGGCACATCAATTTAGTAGAAAACACTGATTATATGAAACTCACTGTGAAAGAGCCTGGATAATTTAGGACTGATTGCAGTAGAAAATGGAAGGTAGGAGCTAAGTAAGGTGGAGAGGCAAAAGATGTGCTACTTGTTGTTAAGGGGGCAGGAGCAGGTGGGGAGAGGCAGGCAGCATAGTTAGAATTTGATAGAGTTCTTTGACAGGGAGTTTCGTAAGAGAGGTGGTTGAATGTTCCAAAGTGAGGGGAGCCTATATGTGAATGCGGGTTTGCCAGCAGTCGAGGATGGTTTAGGTAATGAGAAAGAGCAGGAATCCGTAAAGTGTTGGGTGTTGGGTGAGGAGAGTGCAGGCGCTAGCTTCTAGCCTGCATTTGCAAAATTCAGTGTACTGTAGGCTCATAACTTTGTTGTTTTTTTAATATTTTTACACCAAATTTTCAACGTAGCCTTCTTATGATGCCACCTCATGGACAATGGCAGAGAAAATTTACAACTCCTGCTTGAAAGGTGATTTCCTGCAGTGAATGTAAAGGCATCTTTCAGGATATTAAAACACATTTTGGACAGTATTTGGAAAATGACAGCTTTCACATTCATGAGATGCTGTAAAGAAATTGCTATGTTGTACATTTGAGGTAAAATATTGAAAATTACCAAAGTTATGAGCCTGCATTTGCAAAATTCAAGGTAGGCTCATAACTTGGTTGTTTTTTTAATATTTTTTACACCAAATTTTCAACATAACATTCTTATGACCCCACCTCCTGAGCAAGGGCAGAGAAAATTTTCAACTCCTACCCAAAAGGTGATATCACACAGGCACCACAAATTCACCTATAAAGACAGATTTGTCTAATGTCACTGAAATTGTTCATGAGGTGGGGTCTCAAAAAAGGCATGTTGAAACTCTGGGGCACAAATATGCACAAATGACCAAGGTATGCCACTAAGTTCAAATCCCCATTGGAATGCATTGATCCACATACCTGTTTCTTCAGTTTGTGGTCCAACATTGATGAGTGAAGACGTATCTGCACTCCACAGAAGATGATGGCATTGGACTCCTGTTGGGTAAGTAAGGGATTGGGGTTGTGGGGTGGTGGGCGCTGACTGGGAGGGTCAGGTGTGGGACAGTAATGACCGCAAAAGACACTGATTGTACTTTTCCCCTGTAATCCAACTCTGTTTTGGAGTTGATTATTATAATTATGGGGGGGTGTGGACCCCCCTCAGAAATAATGGTCCCTATGTACCATTGTGGTGGAGTGGCTATGCATGCATATCTGGGGTATGCAGCCACTCTGCACCCTATGTGCCCCCCATGAGGGATGCACTAAGGGAGGCATGCAGGACCTATGCACCCGATCCCCTGGCTGCCCAAGGAGCAATGCGCCATGGGCAGGCTAGGGGTGGTCTGGCACTGTGTGCCATGCACTAAGTTGTGTAGTGCTGGCAATGGAGGTGAGGAGGAGAGCACAGAGCATGACAGGGAGAACCCTGCTGTAAGCCCCTATGTGCCCCATGCATACCACTGTGCACCGCCCAGATGGGATGGGTAGCCTACTATGCCAACAGGACCATTGCTGCTGGACCACCCCATGTCTACCCGGCACCTCCCAGCACACATCAGTGTGCGGATTCCATCTGGCACCCCCCAGCATACCCACATGGGCACTAGCACATGTCTGCTGCCCCCTCAAAACAGTCAACCCCTGCCCTGGGCCACCCAGGCATGTTGTGTGGTACTGTACCCCACACCACTAATGGACCCCCCACTCTGTCCCTGCAACCCACCATAGGGCTGCATCATGGGAGGGCTGGTGGTATTGCCCTACTGTCATCATCACAGTCGCTGAATGTTGGTCTTCCATGGGGCATGCTGTCAATGCACACCCAGCTGTGGTGGTGATCCACTCTGTTCCCTGGTCTGGGCATCTGACTGAATTCCTGTCTGTGTCTGCATCCCCACCCACAGCCTCACTACAGAGTTTTGTGTGCCGGGGTGGGGCTGTGGACAGGTGGCTGGTGGTTGTAAATGCCACCGGTGTGCACCTGTCCACAGGTGTGCTGCTACATGGGTGGGGTGCACGTGGATTCTGCATACCCCCACTTGAATAGTATATAAGGACTAATGATTTTTAGTGGTAGAAATCATGAACCATACTTGCAGTCGCTACCAATGGCACTGATTTTGTTGGCGGCATTATCTCCTGTCACTTTTCTTGTCAGCTCTGTGTGGATTGTGCAGTTTTCAACAGCGCTGTCCATGCAGATGCTGATATGACCAAGTGCTCCCCTAAAACACTGATCTGCATTGGACGAACAGTGTCACATCTATCAAAAAGCAGTATGTGAACATGTGGGATAATAAATGACACAACAAAGCAGGGATCAAGTGCATAAAAAATGCACAAATGCTTTCATCAATTTATTTTCAGAAAAATACAAATATTTACAGAAATAAAATAAAAAGTCAAATAATTAGTCCTGCACAAAGAAGTTCAGACCTCTGCTTCCGTCAGCAGAGTCTGCAGCTTTGCTTCAGCCCAGATAGTCCAATGAACACTTTTCTCAAGTAACGTGTGAAATCCCTCCTCACACACACACACACACCAACTCTAGGTCTTACCCTACTCACTATCAACACTACACTGACTCAGCTATCTAACATTGCCCTAGTGGTGAGCCCTTATTATAGCTCCTTGTGATTACATTACATAATTGGAGAGTTTCTATAGGTTGTGACATTACATAATTGCAAAGTTTCCATAGGCCGTGACATTACATATTTGGGGAGTTTCCCTTGGCTGTGACATTACATAACTGGGAAGTTTCCCTATGCCATGACATCATAGACTTCATTATTCTATTTCCTATGCAGCCCTCAATCACAACATCTCTAGGGCTGCTTTTGTAGAGGGTACACTTTATTCTAGACACTATAGAGCATACAATTACCCTTGCCTGTAGCGTCTTACTAACCAGCAGTCAAGTATTCAAGTGACTTTGATCTTGCTGCTAATGCGGCAGTCAGCTTTTTCTTTGGAGCATGCCTTTGCTCTGAAGCAATCATTCTTTTACTTGCTCCAAACAAGTAGTGTACATTCAGCTGCTATGTGCGGCAACACCAACACAGAGCAATCCGCTTCAAAAAAAGAATTGCTCAGTTGCACTCAGTGACAAGTGCTCTCCCTCACACCGGAGCCACATAAGGGGCACTGGTTTCCTGTGATTGCAAAAAAGCAAATTCCATTTTGATGATTGGCTAAAGTGGTATTGCCACCAATGCAATGGCAAAACCTGATTTTACTGGTGTTTTTTTTTTATGACCAGTATTTAACCTTTTATTTTCAGTCTGTTAGCATGCATTTTTGCATTTTGACCTCTACTATCATACATCTATAATTGTAGCTATTAATTTACTGTAATAATTACAAGGTATGAAGTCAGAAGAAGCACTTCTTCCCCATCCCTCAGGTATGACAACAGCACCACTAGGGACCACTATCCTTCCAGTGCAAAGGTGGTAGCAACACTGCAGCCCTCATCCCTCTGATGTGATGGCAGCAGCAGTAAAGTGGCTTCCATCCCTTCATTGTGATGGTAGCAGCAGCACTGAAGTCCACATCCCTCTGGTGTGATGGTGGCAGCAGCACGGTGGCCTCCATTATTCCACTGCAATGGCAGCAGCAACCCTTATCCCTCAAGTGTAATGGTGGTTGAAGATCTGCAGCCCATATTCCTCAGGTATGACACACATGATGAAGCCCTGGAGATTGCTGCCCACCACCACACAATGCAGACTAAGTTCCCACTGCTTGACCTTTCTTGTAAACCCTTATCATCACAACCAATGTAAATGAAGTCAATAATAAAAGCAAGGGCCACATTTCAAGAAAGAGAGTTTATGTAGTCTGCAAAAGATCAGGAATCAAAAACAGAGAACAATGCAACAGTAGAAAAATATGAACTAAAACAAAACCCAAGTGAAAATGCACAGAATGTAGAAAAAAGTGATAAAATATATTATGAAACCCAAGTGAACTGAAACCTACAGTATACAAGCACTTGAAATATCAAATGTGCCACAGTACATGTGAAAAAACTACGTAAAAACAAAACCTGAATGAAAATGTGCAAAACCGTGAGAAACTATATAATGAAACACAAGTGAACTAAAACCTAGCATATAAAAGTACTTGAAATGTCAAATGCGCAAAAGAACATGTGAAAAACTGTGCAAAAACAAAACCTACATGAAAATGTGCAAAACAGTGCAACAAAATAGTAAAAAACAAGTGAAGTAAAACCTGACATGCAAATGAATGTATAAAAACCAGCCAACCAAATAATTGAAATATTCTAGAAACCCTATGCAGCTACATAAAATGTGCAAAACTTCTATCAAATTAAAAAGTGCAAAAAAGGATGAAAACTGACATCAAACATAAATGTTATCCAGAAACTGTCCAAAAACCTAATCCACTGATTTATTAAACATAAGCTGTGAAAGCAATTTTGTATTGTCTACCAGCAGGTTACATCAAATGTCACTGGAGTAGTGCGTGGAGTCCCAACTCAGTTTTGGAAGGTTGTAGGGATTCAGAATATGGCAGGATTTCAAGAAATTTATGGCTGGGTTTGTTTCCATGTGCTTTGCCATTTTGTTTAATGCTACTTCAAACACCTTTTGGAACATTGCAACCTGCTCCAGCTTAACCTGTGGCTAAAAAGTAATGAAATACTTGTCCATTTTTTCACCAAAGTCTTGACTCTTTGATTCTACTAATCGAAAATGTGTTTTATTCTCTGCAGTGTAGCACATATAGAAACAGTCAAGGGTTTGTCTTTAATTTGTAGAATGTCTATTGCGCTGACGAGGTCATTGCAGTTTTCGCGATGAATGTTGTTTGAATCTGCAGCTCTGTAAACCATTCTTGGAAGTTTTTTCAATGACTTTATTGAGTTGCAATCACTTGTTTCCTCCTTGAAGAAATCTCTTAAGTGCTGAAGGTAAAGTGAATGGTACTTAACTGCTTCAAATCAAGTGTTCCAATGGGTTAAGACAGGAACAGGAGGAAACACTTTTCTTTCTACATCTTGCCCCTCCAAGAATGCCAAGTACTTCCTCTTCCATTTGGGTGACTGTTGGAATGCATATTTAACAAGTGCCACAAGTTTATTCACCAGTTTGAAATGGTCAATCCATGTGTCTCCCACCAAGGAGATAACATGTGCCCAGCAACCCATATGGATCACATGGTAACCAATAAGCCCATGCAAAAAACATATTTAAAGCATTTCAGCATATACCTTGCATTGTGACTTATGAAGGCAACTACCTGGTACAACCAAACATCATATGTCTGCTGTGTCTTTGACATGCTTTGTGCGACAGTGGAGTGGTTCACTGCTGTCAACTTAGTTGTGTCTGCAATAATCGATTTGCCTCTCTGCATGACAAAAATTATGTTGAGTACACAGCGGGAGTCTGCATCAGTCATTTTGTCGCACGTTAACGAGATTGTCTTCTCTTTCAAAAGTTGTGCAATTCCCTCCTCCATTTATCATTTCAGTATGGGCAAGTAGTTCTACCTTAAAGTGTCCATCTTTGGAAGTGTACCAATTCCTTTAAAATTTTGTCCCATCCACTCTCTTAAGCACGGCTGATCCAATTTTTCAGTGGGAATGTTTGCACCATACCAAGCTCTGTATACCCCCAATATGGTTTCCTCCCATGCTGCAGCTGAAGAAGTTGTTGCAGTAAAGCTGATGTCAAGTGTCACCTGTCTGTTGGTATTCTTTTGGCTTTCATCCTTTGTATGTTTTTTACTTCTGCAGTGATCCACCACTGTATCTTTCCTCACATAGTCAACCGAGAGATCACAAAAGCGACAAAACTTCTTCCCACCATCCTCATACATGCCATTTGCCTTAAACTGCATGACATTAGATTAGAACAGTTGTTGCTGTCTTTGTGTGATATACTATTCTCTGCACATGTAATTGATGATAAATGCAAACTTGTGACTTAAAAACTGTATTGTGTTGAGTGCTGTCCTGAGAGGGGTGCCTTCTTGTCAGAGGCAAACTCCTTGGCAGTGAACCACTGAATTCTGGGACAATGGAGGACTTTGTCCCACTGCTACTTCCTGGTCCTATATTCTAGCTGTTCACAGGCTATTCTTTTTAAATTAATCAGCCTCTTGCAGGCTAAAAACTTGTAAAACAACCATCTAAAAGCCTTCTTAAAGGCTGTTTTAAGGCATTTGGGATCTAAAATAACATCGTGAAACCGGAAGTAGCGCTGCAACGTACTTCCGGTTTCTGACTCCTTAAAAACACTTGCACTAGCGAGCGTGCGCAGGGCCGCGCGTGGAAACGTGCGCAGAGACACGTGCGTTGGCACGTGTCTTCCATGTCTCCCAGGGCAAGTGGGCAAAGGGGCTGAAATAAAAAACTGGGACTGACTCAGGTAAATTTACCCAACTCATTACTGAATTGCAAGATTTTTCCCAACCAGTGTATTACTTGAGGACTAACATTAATTTAAACCATTACAATGAAGAAAGCTAATAAAATGTGTTCATCCTGTCTCATGTACACCTCAGGGAAACAGACACCTAGTTTTGTCTGTGATAGATGTCTACTGGTAGAAAAACTTCAGGATGAAATCAAACGCTTGCTACCTAAGGATAACTTGCAACCTGAAATAAAAGCACTGAGGAATACATAGACCAAATGTCTCTGTTAGTTGAAAATAATGCATCTGTTACTCAAATTCTTGATGACCCACCACACCCTGACAAAATACTAAACAAATTACTTTGACTAACCTAGTAGAATCACCAGTCATTTCTTCTACCTCCTCAAATTGCAAACCTGATGAAAGCTGGTTTAAAGTTCCCCATAAAAAACATACAAAAAAAACCAATCACTTATGTATTGATAACCAGGAATTGGTCCTGCATAACTCATTTGAAGTTCTAAACTCCAAAATAACTAATAGATATAAGTTAGATAAGGGAACAACTCCCTTAGATACATCAATTTTTTTTTCATCTCAATATGACAAACAAAATTCTCATTTACAATTAAAAAATAAATGACCTGCAAAAACCAATGTATCAACAAAAGAAATACCCCCCCACGGGCAATGTAGAAATTAAACAAAAGCAGGTTATTGTACTCGGGGATTCTATCATCAAATATCTTGATCGACCAATATGTAATCCAGACAAACAACAGAGAATGTGTTCAAGTTTCAGAGGGGCTAAAGTAGCAGACATAACAAGAATGGTAAAACCAATATTAACCAAGGCAGGCAAAAATCCTTTAGTGATAATCCACGCAGGCACCAATGACATCAAGGATTCAAACCTTATACAAATCAAACAGGATATTGTAGCACTAAACAACATTCTAAGTAAACATGGTTGTTCAGTATGCATCTCAGAGGTGCTACCCATTCCTAGAGCCACTGAATATACCACCGCAAAAATTAAAGCTTTAAACAAGTGGCTTCGAAAATGGTGTTATAAACAAGAAATTAAATGCCTAACACACTGGGAAGAATTTGAGAATAGGCCATCTCTGTATTGTTGGGACGGGCTACACCTCAGCAGAAGAGGGAGTATTTTACTAGGACAAAAAATGAATGCCTACATAAATACTAATTTAAACTAACAAATAGGGGGAAGTCTGGGATTTCATTCCATCCTCTAGCTAATAATGTCATTTCATCATTAAACCTTAATCTCAATATTCTCACTTTTAACACTAGATCAACGACTATTCCCAAATATGCTGAACTAGAAATACTAATGCATACTTTAGAATTAGCAATAATTGCTATGAATGAAACCTGGGGAAATACAGAAAAATTCTGGACAACAGAATTACCTGCTACAAACACTTTTACAAACATAGAGACAATACAAAAAAAGGAGGAGGGGTTAGTTTATATATAAGAAATGACTTAAAACCTTACCAACAAGACTCTGATCCTTGTTTAGAAAATGTTTGGGCATATATCCAAACTACTTGTTCACAAAAAATACTAATTGGAACCTGTTATAGACCACCAGCCTCAGATTTAGACACCACCAGACTGCTAACTGAGGAAATACAGCAATTTGCTAACAAAAACAAAGTATTAATATTAGGAGATTTCAACTTACCAACTATCAACTGGAATTTATTATCTGGAATAAACCAGCACAATAAACAATTTTTATCTGTGGTAACTGATCAAGGCTTAAAACAGATGGTGAGGGTGACAACTAGGGAAAATAACTTATTGGACCTTGTTATCACCAACTTAGAAACCCCAACATCTGATATTACAATTTTACCACCAATAGGAAACAGTGACCATAAGTCTATACATTTTTCAATCCAGCTACCCCTACAACCCAAAATAAACAATATTAAAATAAAACAATATCACAAAGCAAACTTTGACCTTATTAGACAAGATTTGGGGAAAACAAACTGGGAACAGATTCTCCCCCCCCCCTTAAAAACAAATGAAGCATGGGAAACAAGGAAGCAAAAAATATTACAACTTGACAAACAATATATCCCTGAGAGACTCAAATACAACAACAAAGGAACAATCCCACAATGGTTCAATAAACATATAAAAACTCTAATATCTCGCAAGAAAAAACTTTTCTCTAAACTTAAAAAAACACCGGTACCCCAAATAAATAAAATATTAACATCCTATAGACAAACAGTCAAAGAACTAAAAAAGCATATAATAATAGCCAAACACAACCTCGAATTTAAGATAGCGCACACAAAGGACTCCCATAAAGCTCTCTACTCCTATTTAAATGAAAAAAAGAACAGCAATAACCAAATTGGACCTCTAGTTATAAATACACATACCATTACTTTAGATATAGAAACAGCTACAGAACTAAATAACTATTTTTCAACTGTTTACACACATAAATCAGATCCTACTCCTATCATTGTATCTTCTATCACTGACATAAAAACAGACAGAATTTCAGAAGAAGATATTAAAAATGCACTAAACACCCTAAAAACACACACAAGCCCAGGACCGGATGAAATTAGTTCTAGATTCTTAATAGAAATAAAAGATGTCATTATTCAACCATTAAAAATACTATTTAATAAAACCCTTAATGAATCATCAGTGCCAAATGAATGGCATACTGCGATAGTTACACCTATCTTCAAAAATGGCTCACATTCAAAAACTGAAAACTACAGACCCATAAGTCTTACATCCAATCCATGTAAACTTATGGAAAAGATTATTAAGACTAAAATAGAAAACAAACTAACAACATTAAATATAATTGACACATACCAGCATGGTTTCAAACAGGGGTTTTCATGTGTAACAAACCTCATCTCCTTTTACAAATACATCAGCTATCACTTAGACAATAACACACCTATGGACGTCATACTACTTGATTACAGCAAGGCGTTTGATAAAATTTGTCACTCTTTACTAATCAAAAAACTTATTAAAATAGGGCTGTCACCCACATTAACTTCCTGGATTAATCAGTGGCTGAATAGCAGAACCCAGCGAGTCAGGGTCAATAATGTAATGTCCAAAGAGAAGGGAGTAAACAGCAGGGTCCCCCAGGGTTCTGTGCTTGGGCCAGTCCTCTTTAATTTGTTCATTGGAGATATGTACATATCAACAATAATAAGATGGTAAAATTTGCTGACGACACTAAAATTGGGGGAAAAGCTACCAATCAAATCAAAGACTCTGGTCTACAAACAGAACTATTGCTAATCGAGCAATGGACATGTATGAACGAGATGCACTTTAATGTCACCAAATGCTCAACTCTTCATCTAGGTAAAAATAATCCACTACAAACATATTATTTAAACAATATGGCTATTAAAACTTCTACCGTTGAAAAAGATCTAGGCATCCTGGTTAATAACAAACTGTCCTCCACCTCACATTGTACCAAGATAGCTAACCAAGCAAATGCCACACTCAGAAGGATTAGCAAAACATTCATAAACAAAACTGAACAATGTCTACTGCCACTCTATAGATCTCATGTTAGACCATTTTTGGATTACTGTTCCCCCTTTTGGAGTCCCTACTTAACTTCTGATATTAATAAGATTGAAAGCATCCAACATAAAGCAAAAAAACCCATACCTCATCTTTCTCAATTTAACTACACCACCAGATTAGAACACACAGGTTTACTTACACTATCTCAAAGAAGACTTAGGGGGGATTTGCTACTATTATTCAAAATTACAGCAAATACAGATCAGATGCAAAACCGTGGTCTCAAATACTCTACTAGAAAAATAGCTGCAAGACTGCACAACAGACAACTGGAGATCACGAGAGCAAAAACAAACAAAAGAATGAACTTTTTTACTATAAGAGCACCCAGAATCTGGAACAAATTACCACAGGAAATAGTCGACTCCCCTAACATATTTTCTTTCAAAAATAAACTTGACAAATGGTTGACTAATTAGAGACCCACTAAATGATCCACAAACGTGGAGGACAATCATGATGGGCTAATTGTCTTCTTTTGTCCCATACCACCAAAGTACCAAAGTACCAAAGTTACATGGTCCTTAGCGGTGACGCTGGAAATTTTAGCCATTTTGCTTGGTGTTGCCATTTTGATGTGGCATGCAGACGACTCCAAAAAACTAGAAGTGGACAACAGTTTGAGATATTAAAAATAGCTTCATAATGACCCGCTAAAGCTTTCAGAACTACTACAGTAAGGATGAAAATCCCACAACTAATTCCTGCCCATGAACAACAGTCTGGAAGAGCAGCTACAGTAAATACACTGAGCTCAGCAGATCCCAACAGTCCATACCAAAAAAAAAAACATATCAAGAGAAGAAGGCCAGCATCAGAATCTCACTGCTATTCCATCTTCAGTCCTTGGATGATAGACTAGAGGAGCAGCTACAGAAATCAAGCTTACCTCAATCTGTCACAGGCTTAACTAGAATACACAATGAAAATAATTTTGACATGAAAATATGGCACCAGTCACAGCTGACAAGTCTGAATGAGCAGCAGCAGAAATCATGATGACCGCAGCAGTCATCACAATCTACTACACCATCAAGAATCTAACATCACCATCAGCATATATCCCTTAACACAGATGAGAGACAGGAGGGGCAGCAACAGTAAACACGCTGACCTCAGCTGCTCACAACACAGCTACAGTAAACATACATACAAAAATATTGAGAGAAGAATACCAGCATCAGAATCACACTTCTAATCAATGGTCAATCCAAGGTGGATAAGAGACAGGAGGAGCAGCTACAGAAATCAAGTTGACCTCATAAGCCATCACAGACTTGACTAGTATACATAAAGAATACAGACATCAAAATATATCCCCGGTCACAGCTGATGAGTCTGAATGAGCAGCAACAGAAATCATGATGACTGCAGCTGCTGTCAGAATTAAGACTATGCTCTCAAGAGTTCCTACTGGGTCAAAATGTTGTATGCTTAATAGCGTACAACATATCCCCGAAACTGCAACAGCACAGTGTAAGAGACCGAGTGGGTGCAACATCCTGAATGGAAAATGTGTGGTATTGCATGCATGTTATTGCACCCTTTCATTGTCCCATGCAAAGGATAAGAACTCTGCTGGGACAGGGTTCCACTGAACAGCTGCCGTAGCTCAATGGAATGAACTACTGGCTGCAAGGGAACCAGGTGATGTGTTTGGGACTGGATTTTTGCAAAAATAAAGACTTATGCTGCTTGGCATATATTGTGCTGTAATTGGCAACATGGTATGTGCATGCAGCATAATGTCTTGCGACATTATGGCCCCATGCCTCAAGAGTTTAACATTGCCAGCAAAATATATCCCTGCCCAAGGTCAAGTTCAAAACAGCAATACTGAAAATAAATACTTTATTACTTTATTGTACAGTTGATGATTGTGTATTCCCTTTTTAGGGCTGCAGTGGGCATAGCCCTGCAGACCTATTGCTTCAGAAAAGGGCTTGGGCCATGCCTACATTTCTTGCTAATGCACAACATGATAAAGTGACAAAAGTCACTTCCACAGAAGCATCTCTGGAACTCTTGCGCTCCCTTGCACTATTTTTAGGGCTGCATGAGCATAGACCAGCAGTCCTTTTAGGAGGACTAGAAAAACAAGTTAAGAATAATCCTAACCATGTCTCTGTCCACACAGGTGACAGTGGCTACTCACTCAGGCCCTGGCTGCTCACCCCCTACCAGTGACTGTCGTTCCCAGCAGAGGATCAGTACAATGAGGCACACGCCAGCATGTGGAACATCATTGAGTGTGTGTTCGGGATGCTGAAGGCACATTTCCATTGCCTAGACAGGTCTGGCAGTGCCCTACAGTACAGACCCTCGAAGGCCTGTGACCTATTCCTGGCCTGCTGCATGCTGCAAATCATGACCATTGACCGTTGAATAGCTGTCAAGGCTGAAGAGGCAGACAGCAGTGGGGACAACATGGGCAATGGGCTGGGAGGTGGTGGGCAGCCCCCGGGGAGGAGAGATCTCTGGCTCCTGAGGATGGCATGCCAGCATTGGGACACGATTGCACAAGAGCACTACGGTGCACACAGGTAGGTGGACAAACCCCCATGCACTGAACAGACACATTGGCATGGCACACAGGCATGTGTGGGCATGACCATGGGCATGCACACACGGGTGTGGGACGGGGCAAAGGGGGCCATGCCACACAGCCACACACAACACCATGCAGCACTGTACAGCAACGAACAAACACACACACACACACATTGGCATCTGCAGGCATGCTCCCAGGTGCTAGCACATAGTGTGGATCTGATGCAGGGCACTGGTGCACAGGCGCAACCAGTGCTGTGCTGCCATCATCATGCACATGCCACATGGGCCAGCAGCTAGGCAGATGTGGTGCAACACAAAGGTGCCATGACTGTGTCATGCACACACATACACACACACACACACACACACACACAGATCACCCAGGTGCACACAGTTTGGTGGCAGCAGACAGCAGACAGGGTGGTGTGCACATCAGGTCCACCATGTGGACACATGGCCACCATGGACATGGGGCAGCCATGCCACAGCTGCTTGGCAGTCACAGGCTGCTCAACAGCCACAGGAGGTCTGCAACTGCCCCCCAGGGGTTGAACTGTGGGAACGTGACCAAGTCCTTGCAGGGGGTCTACAGGCCTGGAATGCCCACAGCAGAGTCCAGTGTCAACACTGAGGGAGTTGCCTGATGCCCAGGTCTGTGGAGTGGACATTGTACTCCACAGTGTCTGTGGCAGGTGGCCACACCCTGTGGCAGTCAGTGATGCAAGGCCGATTGTGATCCCATTGGCTATGTGGTCCAGGGATGTGGTTGTGTCCTCCCACAGGTGCTGTATGGTCTCCAGGACCTGAACAGTGCCCCTCTCATGCTGCTCAGCTGCCTGGCGCACTTATGCATGGAGTGCACACACCCCAGCTATAAGCAGCACCTGTTACTCCAAGGAGCCCCATAGCAATCCAGTGTGCTCAGTCAAGGGGTCAGTGCCCAGGGGTACATGGGCATGTCGCCATCCCACCAGTGGCGTACAACCACTCTGATGGCCCCCTGCTCAGGTGGGCACTGCACAGCGGGGTCCCCATGGGGTTGGTCAGTGTCAGGTGCACCAGCAGTGGATGCTGCACCCAGCCTCCCAACATCCCCAGCCATCTGCTGCTGCCGCCCCTCTGGCCCCTGTGCACTGGCCAGCACCTGGGTGGTTGCACCACCACCACCCAGCACCACTGTGCCTGTGCATACAGTGGAACCAAGGGCAGCGGCGGGCAGCTGTTTCACTGCCAACAGGCCACTGGCCACGCTGCCAGTGATGGTGGATGGTATGGGTGTCTCCCCCATAACAAAACCCCACTGTCCAGGATTATGATCATGTCATAATCGGTGTCAGACCCCACCCTTATGTGTCTCCACACAGAGCACACCATGGCTGGCGTCCCACTGGAACACAGCCAAGGCCTCATCCACCATCATGCCCAGTACATCCAACTGGACAGTGGTGGTGTGCTGTAGCCGATCGGGCCCCTGGATGCCTGTGGAGGTGGATGGCTGGTCCTCTGGGGCTGGGCCTGCTCCCACTGCAGCTGCAGGTGCCCTGTCACTGCTTTCTGGTGAGCCAGTGATGTAAGGGAACACAGATGTGTTAGTGCCGCCATACCATCCACACACCCTCACCATATCTACCATGCAGTGATGGGCTCCTTCCAGTCTGGAAGCCACCAACCGGCACACCCTTGACTGCACTATGCTGCATGGTGGCCACAACCAGCTCATCTTGCACCATGAGCTGTGGTAGAATAGCTTGGCCCATAGCCCGTATGGCCGCCAACTTCTCCTTAATCCAGCATTTGTCTGTGCCCACCCTCTTCCTGCACTCCTGTGCAGACTGCTGGTGGCTGCCCTCCTGGTTCACGGCTGCTGCCACCTCCACCCAGTCCATGGCCCTAGCCTGGGGTGTGCCAGTGGTGCCACTTAGAAATGGCTCTCTGTCGAGGTATGCCTCTAACAGGGCATTGGCCTCCACCTTTGGAAAGTTGGGCCTGTGCTTGTGGGCAGACCCACGCTCCTCACCCTCTTCATGCTCAGACATATTGCTACCTGTGGACATGGACATGTGGTTACTGGCTGCAGCAGCCCACCCCATACTGCTGTGCTGGCTGTCCCCATGGCAGGCACAATTTACCTCAGATGGTTGCAATACCGGTCCATGGCCTGTGCTGTTGTGCGGTGCCTTTATAGTGTATCACATGCAAATGAGCTGTTGCACAATGGTAATGACATGCAGATATCCCCAGTGCATCTCAGATAGGCTGATGAGCTCATTTGTATGTAATGGCTGAATATCGCACTCTTATGCCTTGCACAATGGACTTGCTCTGGCACATGTTGTGGCACAATGCCGTGACATGCGCAGTGCACACACATCAACATGCATGTGCCATTGCAGGTGCTACCACCTATTGTGCACTGTGCATTAGGAGCGCTACAGGGGGCCATGGCACCTAATGCACCATGGACCCTATAGCGCCCAGGTGCTATTGGGTCCATAGCACTCAGGCACTATTGGGCCTATGGCACTCGGGTGCTATTGGGCCTATGGCACTTGGGCACTATTGGGTCCATGGGGCATGGTGTGATATGAGATCTATTGTGCACTATACGACATAGGCCCTATGGCGCCCACACGCACTTTGTGCATGCTGACCCCTGACCCCTGCCCTGCCCTATGCCCCCTTGGGACTCCTGCTACACATGCCAGTATGGCCACACCCATGCCATGCATCTATGGAGATGCACGATTGCCGGACACCATGCAACCGTCCACAAGGCACACATTCCACGCACGTTGTGCACGTGTGCTACTGGGCACCATTTTGTTTCTGCACTAGCATAGACAGCATGGCACACCATGTTGTTTGATGTGCATGTAACTGGAACCAGGTTGAACTAGTCAACCTGGTGGCTCAGGTGGAGCCACATGCTACTGGCCTGTTTGGGCAGCAGCCCCTGCAGTAGGCCAGGATCAATGTGTGACAGGCCATAGCTGCTGGGCTGGTCCAGGCCATGGGGTGCAATGCTCCAGGGAGCAGTTCCACCCCAAGAACGGTGACCTAATGAGGAGACATCTGGAGTGACTGAAGGCACTGCAGGTGTGTGTCCACAGAGGGGCCGTGCCACAGCCAGGTAACTGGGCACATGCTGCGTCTGCGCATGACCACCGTACCATGGTGTTGGTAGGGCTGCATGCCATGCTGGGGGGCACTGTCATTGTGTGCCCTGTGGTGTGGCATTATCAGTCACCCAGTGCACTGCACCACTGCCCTGTGGTTCACACCCAGCTGGGACACACACTGTGCATCGGGGTGGGGGTGGTGGGTTCATGCTGAGGCTGTGTTCTGATGTGTGCATGCCTCTATTCCTGTCCTAGGGCCTGAGGAAAGATGACATGCCAGGATGGCAGAGGTGCCTCGTGAGCCACAGTGGGCTGCTGTGGACCCTTCAGCAGGGGGTGCTGGACCCAGTGGTTGTGGAGGAGTGGCTGCAGGACCAGCATGTGCAGCACTGCAGTGGACAGGTAGACACTGTTCATTCCCTCTACACCATAGAGGGTGGTGAGTGGGGGTGGAGGTATGGCCATGACCACCTATGACATGTGCCATGTCAGCTGTGTGCATGGCACCATGGGGTGGCCATTGCACATGTGTGGCAGCTGTTGGTGGGCTGGGTGTGCATCCAGCTGCCACCAGTGCTGCTGTGGTTCCGCTGCAGCACTGTGCCACCTGCCTGCCACTGTGTGGTCAGGTGGCCCTTGGGCAGTGGTGTCCAGTGCTGTGCACTATCATGGCATGCCGGGTTGGCGGCAGGCATTGGCCCACCCACTGCGGGTGGCCAGGGTGCCACTCCAGGGATGTGTGTTTCCGCTGTCCACTGCGCACAGTGGGAGGGCTTAGGTGCTATGGATGCACACTGATAACCTTTCCTTCCTTTGCCATAGTTGTCCGGATGGGATAACTGCTGCCACTCTACTGTTGCCGCCTGTGACAAATCATCCTCGGTACATCCACCACTATGGAGATCGCGGACCAGACAGGGAGGATTCTGCTGAGGGACTAGCGCTGGGGAGGCACCAGGTGGCAGCAGGCCATGGCCACCCATAGTGGGCACCGTACCCCCTTCTTACCCCTGACTTCCCTTCCCCTACATTCCCCATCCCACTGTACAGACCCTGTCCCCTGTCCCCATCCCTCACTCACCTACCCTATCCCTTGTTTTGTAGTTTCTACATGTTTAATACATATTTTCCATGCTTATCTGTCTGTGTCCATTTCTGCTTTTCAGCTGGCTAGTGAAGCCATGCTGCAGTGGTGTGGTGGGAGGCAGTGTGGTGTGCCTGTGTCATTGTGTGGGCCATGCATGGTGGTGACCTGCCCCTCAGTCGCTGGCTGTGCCTTGGGGTGTCCATGGGATGGCTTTACAGGCTGTGTGGCATGTGTGTTGGGTGCCGTGTGCCAGGGAGTGGCTTGCTGTTGTCTGTGTGGGTGGGGGCATGCCATCCAGCAGGGAGTGGCTAGTGGCAGTTCACCCTTGGACATTGGTGCCACCTGTTCCATGTGTCCACTGCCCCAGTGCTGGGAAGTGGGTGGCTGGCTGCATGTCTGCACTCCAAGGGCATTTTTCTCCTGTGGCCAAGCTGTGCATCCCTACCACTGTTCCTGGCCTGATTCCACCACCTCCCTGAGCTGTACCTCCCTTCCCTGGTGTCTTGCTCCCTGCTATGTCTATGGCTGGTCCTTCTGTGCCTTGGCACATCTTCCTTTGCTACTAGCGCATCCCTGGTTGCGCTATGGAACATGTCGGGTTGCTCCCTGGAACACCTCTGACTGCGCCATATTGCATCCCTGTGATATTCAGCTGTTTTGCTCTGGCACATGTTGCCATGTGCAACTGTTGAATATCACAGTCATTGCACCATAGCGCAGTTGAGTTGTGCTGCGCCAGGGTTGTTCTGGCCTTTGGCGCATTTCTGTATATCCGGCCCCTACTGTCACACCGTAGCTTTAAACAATTGTTTTAGCACCCTTCAAGTAGTGGAAAGCAAAACAAATATCATTTCACACCAAAGAGTATGGTGTTACTTTTGTTTGCTCCTCTCATTAAGGGAAATCAACCATGCACAAGAATTTTTCTCTTGCTTTTAATGTTTCTGTAGCCTCTCAAACTGCACAACAAGTATCGGGAGTGAGAGATAAAGAGAGAGAATGCACCCATACTAACAAGTACCACGAGTGAGAGAGCCTTTATTGGTGTAAGAATGCATTTATTTTAAAGTTTCTATAGCCTCTGGAACTGCACAACAAGTACCAGGAGTGAGAGAGAGAGAGAGAGAGAGAGATCGCGCCCATGCTGTCATATATTTGAGCAGCTCTGTCCTCTGCACTCCCCAATTATCACAAAAGACAGTGTTTCTTTTCTTCTGTTTAATGCTGCTATTGTGGAGAATAATTTCGAGCACTGTTCTAAGTACAATCAGGAGCGAGGGGAGAGAGGCCCCATGCTTTCCTTTTTTTTCCAACGACTTGCTTCTCTGAATCTCTGATAACACCTAGTGTCACACTGCAGCTTTAAACAATTATTTTAGCAGCCTTCAAATATGGGAAAGATAAACAAATGTCATTGTGCACCAAAGATTATGGTGTTGTTTTTGTTTGCTCCCTTTATTAAGGGAAATCAACCATGCAGCAGAATTTTTCTCTTGTTTTTAAAGTTTCTGTAGCCTCTCAAACTGCACAACAAGTATCGAGTGAGAGAGAAAGAGAGTGAACATGCCCATGCTAACAAGCACTGGGAGCAAGAGAGTCTTTATTGGTGTAAGAATGCATGTATTTTTTTTTACTTTATATTTATTTCAATTTTATTTTAATATTAAAGTTTCTGTAGTCTCTCAAACTGCACAAACAATTACCGGAAGAAAGAAAGAGAGAGAGAGAGAGGGACTGCACCCATGCTGTCATATACTTGAGCAGATTTCTCCTATCCACTCCCCAATCACAAAAAAAGTGTTTCTTTTCCCGTTACATTTCATTGCGTGAGTCTCCTGAAAAGCCTGCACCCCCAGTAGCACTTAACACCAGCAAGGATCCTGTTGGTTACGTAGCCACTGGAAACACTTGAGAATTCCTTCAAACAGGACTTCCTAATGTCTGTTGTGCACTAATGTGTAGGTAACCTTTTCAGATTAACTAGAAGATTGCATTATATAATGCAGTTTATCGGATCCTCCCATACGCAGTCTTCTTTTTTTTTAAGCCATTCAGTATGTCCCTCGTCTTATTCAAGACAAAATCACGTTAATAAATGGTTTAAATGGATCAAATGGTATAGAGGTTTTAGATGATTTAAAATGACCTACATAGTGTATAATGTAGAAGTGGCATGCTTTAGAAAGGGTGGGGGCAGGTATTCTACCACAGCCTATCACTCACAGGTGATTTATGGTAATATCATCAGAAGAAGCCAAGGGATGCTAGTCTGGCCTACTAATCAGCACCTCGTGTTAGCCATACTTGCTATCATTTTTTAAAATGGCCTCCATGAGCTTCTCCTTCATGATCTCCTCATGACCCCCTCAGAATAATCTTGTAATAAGCTTTCCCTTCCAAACATCCACTTACCACTTACAGCGGTACAATCTCAGTTCTGAGAACCAGAAGAGTTATCTTCATCAGTGACATTGCGCAGGACCTAGAAGGCAGAATTTCACTGTTCGCTGATGACACAAAGCTCTGTAACAGAGTAGACACACCAGAGGGTGTAGACAGAATGAGAAGGGACCTGCAGAAACTTGAAGAATGGTCAAGGGTTTGGCAGTTGAAATTCAATGCAAAGAAGTGCAAGATAATGCATATGGGGACAAAACCCTGGCACAATATATCAGTTGGGGGTGAGGATATAGCATGCACCAAGCAGGAAAGGGATCTTGGGGTTGTCATCTCTGATGACCTCAAGGTAGGGAAACAGTGTGACAAGGCATCAGGTAAAGCAAATAGGATGCTGGATGTATAGGCAGGGGCATCACCAGCAGGAAAAGGGAGGTCATAATTCCGCATACAAGACACTAGTGAGGCCTCACCTGGAGTACAGTGTACAGTTCTGGAGACCATACCTACGTAAGGACATAGACAGGGTAGAGAAGGTTCAGAGGAGGGCAACAAAGATTGTGCATGGGTTGCATCACAAGTCCTATAGAAGACAGGTTGAAGGAACTGAACATGTACTCCTGGAGGAGAGGAGGAGAGAGGGATATGATAGAGACATACAAGTATCTTACAGGGAGGAACAGGTGCAGGAAAACACTATTTTTAAGCGAAAAAGATGTTTCAGGACTAGAGGGCATGGGATGAAGTTGAAGGGAGGACGATTCAGAGGAAACATGAGAAAGAATTTCTTCACAGAACGGGTGGTGGACTAAGTGGAACACCCTGCCAGAGGAAGTGGTGGAGCTGAAACAATAACGGGATTTAAGAATGCATGGGATAGACATAAAGGAATTCTAGAAGTCAGGGGTAAGGGGAAATAGACTTCTAGGAAAACAAACTGAACTTACAAGCTCAAATGGGCAGACTAGGTGGGCCATAGGCCCTTATCTGCCGACACTGTCTATGTATCTATGTATCTATGTATCTTCTTGCCTCACTAAGGGGTTGTTTGTTTTCTTTTTATAAAACGGGCAAAGGATGTCAAGCAATCTGATTGGTTGTTAGCAGTGCATTAGATGTGTCTAATGCACAGCTAAAACTAGAACCCCCATTTAGAATACACAGGCCATTTTATAAGCCCAAAAAGCCACTCCGGGGATGTGCATTAGACAGTTCTAATGCACAACTAGGGGACTGGATGCACTTGGCCAGTGGCCTCGTGCCTCACTACATCTCCCTAACTGTGCATTAGAACTGTCTAATACACATTCCATTGTGTCTTATTGCTTACAAAAGAGGTGTTCTGCAACTTTTGCCCAAAATGGGTAGGTGCATACTGGTAGTACATTGGTCTTGCACTATTTTTGGGTGGCTGACAGTTGGATGTTTTCTCAGTGCCCCCCCCTCCTTATTTTTGCCGATCGCTGCTCCTCTTCTAAAATGACCCCACAAACTTCTATGCCCCTATCTCACAGAACAAAGAGAGGTAAGCCTTCAGGTGAAAACTCAGATGATTGCATAGTAAATGCAGGACATTTGTAGTAATTACCTTACATCCTGCTTACTTCTTGCAGAGTCCTTGTCCCCGACCCCCCAGGACTATAATCTGAGTTGCAGCCCTGCAGCTTACACTGGTGATTTATTCACTGATCTACTGAACTCCCTCTATGCAACTCAGTTTATCACTAACAGGTTAAGCCAAAGCCAAAACAAAAATGACTTGGGGGGGGGGGGGCATTTGGAGCACTATATTCCAGTATGAATCTGCACATTATTGCTGGAAAAGTACCAAAGAAAGCTCAATTACTTCAGTTTTGCCGTTGAAAAAAAAATATGGCTCACAGGAATTACAAGTAAAATGACATCTCAGTTACTAATGACCTGCTGTCTATAGCAATTATGGCCATCATGGCATTGTTTGACATAGTAGGAAGATGGGTAGCTACTGCAACTCAACTCCTCATGGCAGCTGTACTCTATTATGCACAGTTGGTATCAATGGCAGCAGACACAATAGGAGAGGTGTTCCTCTCACTTGGTTATGTCATGTTGTTCAGGATGCCTCCTTTACAAGACTAACCAACAAAATTCAAGGTGCTCCAGCAGTGTTTATAATGGCTATGATAGTTATAAAGGAGAAGACTTTCATCTCCTTCATATAAAAATTCACTCTCCTTAAAACTGAAAGAGATGCATAATGCTGATTAATGCTGTTTAACACTGAACGCTTATTCTGCACTTACGTTACACTGTGCAATCAAATAAATATGTAACATCAGGTATTCCATCTGCTGGTCCAAGTGCGTCAAGCAAAAGCTAAATTTCCCAAGTCTGCGGACCCACAGCTTCTCGAATTTGCCTTAAAAAATTGGGGCGTGTAGCACACCTAATAGGGGTAGATAGTAATAGACAGTTGGCTAATAGGAGCTAGCTTAACTATACAGGTCATTCATATCCAGAAGGGATGCCTCACAATCCCTATGTTCAGCTTCTTGCTTTTATTAGAATATAAACCACCACACTCTCCAATCACAAAAGGTGTTTCTTTTCCCCTGTTTAATGCTGCTTTTGTGGAGAATAATTTTGAGCACTTTTCTAAGTACAGACAGGAGCAAGAGGGGAGAGAGAGAGAGAGAGATACACCATGCTTTTCCCTTTTTTTTTTCCAGTGACTCGCTCCTCCAACTCTTCGATACACCTAGTGTCACACTGCAGCTTTAAACAATTATTTTAGCAGCCTTCAAGTAGAGGAAAGCTAAACAAATATCATTGTGCACCAAAGATTATGGTGTTACTTTTGTTTGCTCCTTTTATTAAGGGAAATCAAAATTAAAACAATCAGTCTCATGGAACACCAGCCAGCCAGTAATACTGCAATTCAGGAAGCTGGCTGCTGGATGAGCTGAGTGATGCATTTGCACAATACAGCTACTGAAAAAGGTAAACCGAATCATTTAAGAATAGAAATTGCTCTTGCTCCTAAAATAAGCGGCAGAACTGAAGCAACAAAAGTGTCTAAGCAAGAAATGGGACATATGGAGCAGCAACTGCTTTGTATTTCGGGGGGAGTGGTAGAATCCGGGACAAGTTAAATTAAGCTTTGTTTTTATGCCCTGAAACTGACTCCTGAAGCTCACAGAGCAGCATGCCCCCCAAAATACAAAGCAGTTGCTGCTCCATATGTCCCATTTCTTGCTTAGACACTCCCCCCACAAACAGGACAGACCACTTGTGTGTTGTGCTCAGACTGGCAATCAATTTATTCTATTTCACATTTATATTTACAAATACCATCACCATTCATCATTATTGTCTTTTCAACAAATCTGTGCTTATACTGCATTACATATCAATATCTGTTCACCCCTCCTTTTTGTTCCTCTTCTTCTTGCCTCCACAGGTGAAAACCTGGGTGACTTCTTCGTCTCTTCTTCTCTTGTAGGTAACGATGAAAACCAAGACCACTTTTCTCTCCTTCTATTGCTTCTTCTTCTCCTCATATTCCTTTATCATTCCGCCCTCTCCTCCTTCCCCCTGTTTTCCCCTTTTCCCCACTGCCATCCACCTTTGCAGTCCAACAACATCCAACCAGACACCTTCTGCCATCCACCTGTGACAGACCTTCCCAAGTCCCCGAAGACCCCTATCCCCATTCTCCTTTTGACAGGTGGGAGGGAGGCAACAAAATCTTCAGCAAAAGAGGCTGTATCCCTTTGTGCTGGCCCTCATGTACCCAGTATTTCTGCCCCTCCTACTCCCCTTTTCACCTATCCCTATCTTGCTCTCATTCTTTGGCTCCTCCCCTTCCTATCTGCCTGTCCCTTGTCCTATGGCTCCTGCTCCTTCCCCCTACATCCTCCCCTCTGAGCAAACCATCTCTGTCACAAGGGGAGGCATCCACCAGCACAACTTGGTCTGCCCCTTAAAGGGCAAACTTCACTGTCCCGGATTCCCCCACTCCCCCCACAAACAGGACAGACCACTTGTGTGTTGTTGTGCTCAGACTGGCAATCAGTTTATTCTATTTCACATTTATATTTACAAATACCATCACCATTCATCATTATTGCCTTTTCAACAAATCTTTGTTTATATTGCATTACATATCAATATCTGTTCACTCCTCCTTTTTCTTCCTCTTCTTCTTGCCTCCCCAGCTGAAAACCTGGGTGACTTCATCTTCTCTTCTTCTCTTGTAGGTAACAGTGAAAACCAAGACTGCTTTTCTCTCCTTCTGTTTCTTCTTCTTCTCCTCATATTCCTTTATCATTCCTATCTCCCTTCCCCCCCTTTTTCCCCATAGCCTGTCTCCAGCTTGCGTTGGATGACTGGCCTTCCCCCTTTCTTCCACTCTCTTCCCCCCTTTATTTTCCTTCTTGTCTGCTCCAGGCCTCAATAAAACTCATCATCTCCATATTAAGCATATCATTATGTCTATCACTAGGTTTGACTAATGTATCACATCTGATCTATAAAAATCCTCTACCCACTCTTCCCCCCCTAAATATTACTGCCTCCCCATGCTCCTTATCAACGTCCCACCCTCCTATTCTTCTTCCTTCTGGCCCTATCCACTGCTGCATGGATGTGTTCATGTCTCCACACTGTCCACACTAGCCAGATACGATGGTTAAGTTGTAGAGCTGCTGACTCTGACAGCATGGGTACAGGGTTTGAGACCTGCAGTGGGACAGAGGATAAGCATTTTGATCAGAACAGCTAATATTCTTCAACTGAAACTACCTCTGGCTGGAAGCTGTAATACTGAACATAGGATTTGCAAGAAAGTGAGTTGTGCTCACAACAGAGGGAGGTGAGCCTTACAATTGTCTTTGGTTTGTAGCAGATATTCTGCAGGTGGAGGCTACTTCTAACTGAAAGGTGAAATAAGGAACTTAGAATTATCAGGAAAAGATAGTCTTTCAAGCAACAGAGGGAGATGGATCTAGCTTTACGTTTGTTACAATTCGTAAGATTTTCAGTGCAGGAAGAGTTTAAAGCACAGTTGACTTATTTTGGGGCTGACTGCTTTCAGAGCACAAACCACCAGGCTGTTTTGAGGCTGGGGAGGTTTACCTTTGTCTTACTTGGATGTCTGGATTTTTCTCTGTTTGATTAGCAGGGTATTTTCTCTGTAAAATTGTTGTGTTGGGCATCTTGCTGACAGGAAGGCACTCATCGCAGCGGTGGGTCAGAGCACTTAGCTGATTGTTTTGTGAGGGCACAGTTTAGGCCCAACTCCTTCCCACCCCTCACCCCACCCATCACTGGAAATAGTTTCTTTATGCCTGGGGTTCTGACATCATTTCCTCAAGAGTGCAAGGTGCATATCACTGTCATTATTCTCTCTAGCACACTGCACTGACAATATAAGCATACACATTGTATAATATATATATTTCTATATAACAAACCAATCACACACACAAACACACACACAAAAAAAAAGTAGATAAACATGTGAGGAGTAGTGCAATGTAATGGCTGTGGGGCAGCAGTCTTCCGGGAGTCTTTCTAGAGGCTGAGATGCTGCCCTATTTGCAGGCAACTCTCTGCCCTGAGGGAGGAATTTTCCCGTCTTCAGGCCACACTGGACAGCAGTAAGAAAACCTTCCCCCAGGCCAGACTGGACAGTAGGAAGGGAATCTCCCCCATCCAGGGAGCACCAGAGCCACAACCACTACCTCAGAGGTTGTGAGGAAAGCACAGCAGTTGGACCACAGTGGGCTCAGGGAGGGTGAGGATGGTGGAACAGAGGCACACCCAGTCAGTTGTTCCTCTCCATAGTCCATACACCATTCTGGTGGAGCATAGCTCCCCTATGGATGCACCCACAGAGGAGACTAAGGAGGCTGAGGACAACTGTCACAAGGGAGGCCCACAGGAAGGAGACAGAGGACACCACAAGGAAAGGAAGCAGCTCCTGGTGGGGGACTCAATTATTAGGGGGATAGAACTGGGGGGAGCAGGGAAAACTGAAGCAAGGTGCCTGCCTGGTGCCATGGCTTGGAGGGACAGGAAGTGCATCCTCAGGATCACGAGAACAGCTGCACGGGAGTCTGAGCTGGATGTCATTGTCCACCTAGGGACAAATGACTTGGCTCAACATGAGATTAGAGTAGTGCAGAAGGACTTTGTAGAATTGGGGAGGGGCCTAAGACAACTATCACACACAGTATCCTTCTCAGAGGTGCTGCCTGTCAATGGCATGAGTGAGGAGAGGGTACTTTGCACCATGCAGTTTAATGAATGGTTGAAAAAATGGTGTGGAGCACAGGGGTTTAGCTTCACTGGGGACTGGGGTTCCACCTGGAGGGACACCAGCCTATACTGGCAGGATGGTCTTCATCTATCCAGGAAGGGAAAAAGTCTTTTGAGCAATCGGTTTAAATGCTTCATTGGCAAGCTTTTAAACTAGTCAAGGGGGGGAGGCACTGATAAGCAGCAGGAAAATCCCAGCCTCTCCCTACAAAACAGGGTACTAAATGAGAAAAAGACCGAGGTAGAAAGGTCAGTGGGGGATGCTGCAACAGAAGGTAAAGCCATCGAAATGGAAAGCAATGAGTACCAATGCCCGTAGTCTGAGTAACAAGCTTCCTGAATTAGTGGCCTTGATGGAGGAGGAACATCTGGATATCGTGGCAGTCACAGAAACATGGTTCACACAAAACCATGACTGGGACATAAACATACCAGGATACACTATCTACAGGAGGGACAGAGAGGGTAAAAGAGGAGGAGTAGTAGCTCTTTACATAAGGGAAGGAAGCAAAGCAACAGAACAAAATGGAAAACAGGAAGGAGAAGAAGCACTGTGGGTTAATTTGGAGACTGGCAATGGCACCACAATCTGCACAGGGGTTGTATACAGACCCCCTTCTCAGGGGGAGGAAATGGATAGGGAAATGATAGAAAGTATACTTAGTATGGCAGAAAAAGGGGAGATATTGCTGATGGGTGATCTGAATATGCCAGATGTTAACTGGAGTGCAGTTGCAGCAGCCACTTTGAAGAGTGGGGTTATTCTAGATGCCGTACAGGGTGCATGCCTTAGACAACTAGTATTGGAGCCCACTCTAGAGGGAGCAATCTTAGACCTGGTTCTCTCAAATGGAGATAAAGAGAGGATCACAGATGTAGAAGTGGGTAGCCATCTGGGAACTAGTGACCATTGAACAGTATGGTTCACAATAAACACAGCAATAGAGTCAAGCCATACAAAGGTGAAGGTACTGGACTTTAGGAGGGCTGACTTTGCCAAAATGGGTGAGTGCCTAAGGAATGCACTAGCAAATGGACAGGAAGGAGGGGTGGAAGAACAATGGGGAATAATAAAAACTGCCATCACAGAGGTAACAAGCCTTTGTGTGAAGCAAATAAACAAAACTAAAAGATGTAAGAAACCACTATGGTTCTCAAAGGAAGTGGCAGTGAAGGTTCAAGAGAAAAAGAAAGCTTTCAGGAAGTACAAGGAATCACAGAAGGAGCAGGACAGAGAACTCTATCAGTTAAAGCAAAAGGAAGCTGGAAAGGCAGTCAGAACAGCAAAGGCCCAAACTGAGGAAAAGATAGCCAACTCAGTTAAGAAGGGGGATAAAACCTTTTATAGGTACATCAGGGAGCGAAGGAAGACCAAGGGAGGGATAGTGAGGTTTAATAAAGGGGGAGGTGGGCAGAGAGTGACTGTGAAAAGGCAGAGATACTAAACAAATATTTTGCTCAGTATTTACAAAGGAAGAGGGAGGTACCTAAAACAAACAGTAGAAACACTCTGGATACTGGAAGTTGATACCAGCCCATTTACAGAAGAAATGGTTCTGAAAGAACTCTTAAACTGAAGGTGGACAAAGCAATGGCTGATGGGATTCATTCCAGAATTCTAAAAGAACTAAGGGTAGAATTAGTGACACCACTGACTACCCTGTTTAACAAATCATGGGAGGATGGGGTGGTACCCAAGGACTGGAGGAGGGCAGATGTGATTCCCCTTCACAAAAGTGGGAGCAAGGCAGAAGCAGGAAACTACAAACCTGTTAGTTTAACCTCAGTGGTAGGGAAAATGATGGAATCACTTCTGAAGGAAAGAATTATTGAGTATCTAGAGGCCAGAGGGGCACAGGACCCAAGGCAGCATGGATTCACAGTAGGAAGGTCATGCCAGACAAATCTGATAGATTTCTTTGACTGGGTGACCAAAGCAGTAGATCAGGGAGGGGCTGTGGACATGGCCTACCTAGACTTTAGCAAGGCATTTGACACAGTCCCACACAAAAGATTAATATACAAGTTAGCTAGCCTGGGAGTGGGTCCCAAGATGACAGCCTGGGTAAAATATTGGCTGGAGAATTGTACACAGAGAATAATAGTAAATGGAGTCCACTCTGAAGAAAGGGGGGTTACTAGTGGGGTACCGCAGAGTTCAGTATTAGGATCGGGTCCTCTTCAATGTCTTTTATGTTTACATTGCAGAGGGACTGAAGGAAAGTATGTCTCTTTGCAGATGACACAAAGATCTGCAACAGAGTTGATGCACAAGGTGGGGTGGAAAGGATGAAAAGGGACTTGGCAAGGTTAGAGGAATGGTCAAATGTATGGCAGCTTAGATTCAATGCTAAGAAGTGCAAGGTAATGCACCTGGGAAACAAAAACCCAGGGGAAGAGTACACAATGGGGGGTGAGATACTAACAACAACAAAAATAGAAAGGGACCTGGGGGTAGTCATATCAGATGACCTAAAGGTTGGCAAGCAATGTGAGAGGGCAGCAAGGAGGGCTGGCGGGATATTGGGATGCATAGGGAGAGGCATCACCAGTAGAAAACAGGAAGTTCTTATCCCTCTGTACAGACAGCTGGTCAGACCCCATCTGGAGTACTGCGTGCAGTTCTGGAGACCCAGTCTTGCAAAGACATAGACAGGATGGAAGCTGTCCAGAGGAGGGCAACTAAAATGGTGCAGGGTCTGCACTGGAAGACATATGAAGAGAGACTTAAGGAGCTTAATATGTATAGCCTTGAGGAAAGGAGGGAGAGGGGGGACATGATAGAATCTTTCAAGTACCTCAAGGGAATCAACAAAGTCCAAGAGGGTAGCATCTTTCAAAAAAAAGAGGTGTGCAAGAACAAGGGGCCACAATTTGAAGATAGAGGTAATTTAAGGAAGTATTTTTTCACAGAGAGGGTTGTGGATGCATGGAACGGCCTTCCAGAGGAGGTTGTAGAGTCAAAAACAGTGGTGGAATTCAAGCATGCATGGGACAGTCATAAGGCAATTCTGGGAGGGTGGGGGTAGGAAGAAGTAGGCTGCTGGTTAACTAGGATCTGCAGCTTATCCAGTAGGCAGGGAAATGGGCAGACTGGGTGGGCCAAGCGGTCCTTATATGCCATCAAATTCTATGTTTCTGTTTCTATGTTTCCACCTGGAAGGACATCAGCCTATACTGGCAGGATGGTCTGCATCTGTCCAGGAAGGGAACAAGTCTTTTGAGCACTCGGTTTAAATGCTTCATTGGCAAGCTTTTAAACTAGTCAAGGGAGGAGGCACTGATAAGCAGCAGGAAAATCCCAGCCTCTCCCTACAAAACAGGGTACTAAATGAGAAAAAGACCGAGGTAGAAAGGTCAGTGGGGGATGCTGCAACAGAAGGTAAAGCCATCAAAAAATGGAGAGCAATGAGTACCAATGCCCGTAGTCTGAGTAACAAGCTTCCTGAATTAGCGGCCTTGATGGAGGAGGAACATCTGGATATCATGGCAGTCACAGAAACATGGTACGACAAAACCATGACTGGGATGTAAACATACCAAGATACACTATCTACAGGAGAGACAGGGAGGGTAAAAGAGGAGGAGTAGTAGCTCTTTACATAAGGGAAGGAATCAAAGCAACAGAACAAAAGGGAAAATAGGGAGGAGAAGAAGCACTATGGGTAAATTTGGAGACCGGCAATGGCACCACAATCCACACAGGGATTGTATACAGACCTCCTTCACAGGGGGAGGAAATGGACAAGAAAATGATAAAAAGTATACTTAGAATGCCAGAAAAAGGGGAGATATGGCTGATGGGTGATCTGAATATGCCAGATGTTAACTTGAGTGCAGTTGCAGCAGCCACTTCGAAGAGTGGGGTTATTCTAGATGCCGTACAGGGTGCATGCCTTAGACAACTAGTATTGGAGCCCACTAGAGAGGGAGCAATCTTAGACCTGGTTCTCTCAAATGGAGATAAAGAGGATCACAGATGTAGAAGTGGGTAGCCATCTGGGAACTAGCAACCATTGAACAGTATGGTTCACAATAAACACAGCAATAGAGTCCAAGCTACAAAGGCAAAAGTACTGGACTTTAGGAGGCTGACTTTGCTAAAATGGGTGTGCCTAAGGAATGCACTAGCAAATGGGCAGGAGGGAGGGGTGGAAGAACAATGGGGAATAATAAAAACTGCCATCACAGAGGTAACAAGCCTTTGTGTGAAGCAAATAAACAAAATGAAACAATGTAAGAAACCACTATGGTTCTCAAAGGAAGTGGCAGTGAAGGTTAAAGAGAAAAAGAAAGCATTCATGAAGTACAAGGAATCACAGAAGGAGCAGGATTGAGAACTGTATCAGTTAAAGCAAAAGGAAGCTGGGAAGGCAGTCAGAACAGCAAAGGCCCAAACCGAGGAAAAGATAGCCAACTCAGTTAAGAAGGGGGATAAAACCTTTTATAGGTACATCAGGGAGCGAAGGAAGGCCAAGGAAGGGATAGTGAGGCTTAATAAAAGGGAGGGAGGGTGGCCAGAGAGTGACTGTGAAAAGGCAGAGATAATAAACAAATATTTTTGCTCACTATTTACAAAGGAAGAGGGGGAGGTACCTAAAATAAACAGTAGAAACACTCTGGATACAGAAGTTGATTCCTGCCCATTTACAGAAGAAAGGGTTCTGAAAGAACTCTTAAAACTGAAGGTGGACAAAGCAATGGGGCCTGATGGGATTCATCCCAGAATTCTAAAAGAACTAAGGGTAGAACTAGTGACACCACTGACTACCCTCTTTAACAAATCATGGGAGGATGGGGTGGTACCCAAGGACTGGAGGAGGGCAGATGTGATTCCCCTTCACAAAAGTGGGAGCAAGACAGAAGCAGAAACTGCAGACCTGTTAGTTTGACCTCAGTAGTAGGGAAAATGATGGAATCACTTCTGAAGGAAAGAATTGTTGAGTATCTAGAGGCCAAGGGCACAGGACCCAAGGCAGCATGGATTCACAGTGGAAGGTCATGCCAGACAAATCTGATAGATTTCTCTGACTGGGTGACTAAAGTAGTAGATCAGGGAGGGCTGTGGACATGGCCTACCTAGACTTTAGCAAGGCATTTGACACAGTCCCACACAAAAGATTAATATACAAGTTAGCCAGCCTGGGAGTGGGTCCCAAGATGACAGCCTGGGAAAGAATTGGCTGGAGAATAGGACACAGAGAGTAATAGTAAATGGAGTCCACTGAAGAAAGGGATTTACTAGTGGGGTACTGCAGGTTCAGTATTAGGACCATCCCTCTTCAATGTCTTTATAAGCGACATTGCAGAGGGACTGGAAGGAAAAGTATGTCTCTTTGCAGATGACACAAAGATCTGCAACAGAGTTGATGCACAAGGTGGGTGGAAATGATGAGAAGGGACTTGGCAAGATTAGAGGAATGGTCAAATGTATGGCAGCTTAGATTCAATGCTAAGAAGTGCAAGGTAATGCACCTGGGAAACAAAACCCAGGGAAGAGTACACAATGGGGGTGAGATACTAACAACAACAAAAATGGAAAGGGACCTGGGGGTAGTCATATCAGATGACCTAAAGGTGGGCAAGCAATGTGAGAGGGCAGCAAGGAGGGCTGGGGGATACTGGGATGCATAGGGAGAGGCATCACCAGTAGAAAACAAGAAGTTCTTATCCCTCTGTACAGACAGCTGGTGAGACCCCATCTGGAGTACTGCGTGTAGTTCTGGAGACCCAATCTCCGCAAAGACATAGACAGGATGGAAGCTGTCCAGAGGAGGGCAACTAAAATGGTGCAGGGTCTGCAGTGGAAGACATATGAAGAGAGACTTAAGGAGCTTAATATGTATAGCCTCGAGGAAAGGAGGGAGGGGGGGACGTGATAGAAACTTTCAAGTACCTCAAGGGAATCAACAAAGTCCAAGAGGGTAGCATCTTTCAAAAAAACAGGTGTGCTAGAACAAGGGTGCACAATTTGAAGATAGAGGGGAGGAAGCTCAGAGGTAATTTAAGGAAGTATTTTTTCACATAGAGAGTTGTGGATGCATGGAACAGCCTTCTGGAGGAGGTTTTGGAGTCAAAAACAGTGGTGGAATTCAAGCATGCACGGGACAGTCATCAGGCAATTCTAGGAGGTGGAGGTAGGAAGAAGTAGGCTGCTGGTTACCTAGGATCTGCAGCTTATCCATTAGATAGGGAAATGGGCAGACTGGGTGGGCCAAGCGGTCCTTATCTGCCATCAAATTCTATGTTCTATGTTCTCCTCCATATCATATCTGACCATGCCATGCTCAACCCTGGCCACCATTGCTTTATTTTCTCAAAATCTTGTTTAACCCATAAATACGTATCAACCCATGGCTGCCCTCCAATATCATTACCACCAAGGTGTATAATGATTAAATCTGGGGTGGGTCGCCGCTCTTTCATCTCTATCAGGGTCGGGAGTAACTGTGCCCTTTTCATCCCTTGAATGCCACACCATACCAGCCTACATTGTCTGACATCTTGGTAAAGCTGCGTTCCCCTGGCCTTCTTTTCCACTCTCCCTTCTGCTCAGTAAATGTAGGAGTGGCCGCAGATCCATACTTCTGTGATCCTCCCTCCACCTATTGAATCAAGCAAAAGAAGTCCCTTCCCCCGCCACTCTTAGATTCTGTTCCTGCAAAACAGAACAACAGATGACATGTTAATATCGATCCTTTAAAGCCCGAATGTACCTCTCGTAACTGGCAGACCACCACTGTCCCATTTCCAACATACTGGTCACCAACTCCCCTTCCACTGACCATTTTGAAGCAGCCCCTGTTCGAAAAGAATGGGAAGAATAATTAGCTGGGTCCTCACCCAGAAACTCCATGCCTTTTTTGAGTATGGCTGTCACCTGGTAACTCATCACCTTCTTCCCATTTCCATGCACAAATAGTCTCCCATCCTTATTATAGCGCTCTGTGGCATAAGCCCACAAAGTCTTTACTGGGCACCAGATCCCGTCAGGGTGACCCTTAATGGTTATGACACACCCCTTCCCTTCCTGATCCATCTGGTACCTCCTAATTATGAGTTGTATTTCCTCTGGCCCCCAGGTTATATCTCCCCATTCCAAACCTCCTTCTTCCTCTTTTCTGCCATGTTCCACTGCCTTGCTCACTCTCAAGGCCCCTGCAAACATCACTAGATAAACTGTATGGAACAGCTGCTCCTCATCCTTGGACTTACAGACTGCAGGCAATACCCCCCCTAATTTTGCTAACCAATGGTCTGCTATCGGACACCGACCATCCTCGGTCCTTTGTTTTAGCCTACTCCAACCTTGCATCATCCTCCATATCAGCATTGACTTTATGGGATTCTTCCATTTTTTCAGACTACAAACTAGGCTCATCCCCACTAGGTACACCCACATCATGGTGTGAGCCATCCCATTTTGCCACTGATCTGCCGTAAATTTCCCTAACTGCTCTTCCATAACTGGCCCACTTACCTCCACGTGATGTACTTCCCTGAACGTTTTCAATGGCCCACCATGCCCCTTCATAGGCCCTCAAGGTCCGTGGTGCCCATGAATTGAGAAAAAGCATTTCGGCTCCCTCTTGCCAACATCCCAGATGTTCATTGGAATGGGCGTTTTCAGCTCCTATGCTGTTGGTGCCATCACCCGGAAACGATCCAGCTGCAGACAGGAAAGGCTGTCAGCCAGGGTATTTCTTACCCGGCCTATGTGCTTGGCCCTGAATAACATATTCAGTTGCAAGCCTCTTAATACTAGCTGTCTCAACACCCACATAACTGTATCAGATCTAGCTCCCCTGTTGTTCAGAACATCCACCACTGCCTTGCTGTCACACCAAATTGTAACCTTCTGATTCTGCAATTCCTCTCTCCACACCAGGGTGCAGGCCCAAATTGTTATGCTTTCCAACAATGTGATGTCTTTTGTCCTTCTGTTTTTTACCCAGTCTGCTGGCCATGGCTCTGAAAACCATTTTCCTCTCAAATACCCCCCCCCATTCCTAAGCCCCCTACTGCATCTGTATACAATTCTAAGTCTGTGTTATAAATCCACTCTTCCTGCCAAAAGGAACAGCCATTATAGCTTCTTAGAAATTCCTCCCATACCTTGTAATCTTCCTTCACTCCTTTTGTTATATCCACCCAGTGATGTGGTCTTACTACCCCTGCCATGGCCCTTGCTAGTTGTCTTGTAAATGTATTGTAATCCTAGACCTCATAAATAAATAAAAATAAAAAATGTCCTTCCTGGCCCAATTGCCCTGCAAGCAAAATTCAAATGCCCCAATACTTGTTGCTTCAATTGCACCCACCTCCTTCTAGTATGCAACTGAATCAGACCCTTTAGCTTCTGCACTTTACTGTCTGGTTACCTAAATACTTCCCCCAGTGCATCTACCTCAATCCCTAGAAACTACATAACCTTCCTGGGTCCTTCTGTTTTGTCCGGTGCCAATGGCACACCGAGTTCTCCACACAGTTCTTGAAAGCTAGCCAGCATCCTCTCTGTCTCTGAGTGTCCACTGCATACTAACAAGAAATCATCCAAATAGTGTATGACCACCTTGTAATTAGTTTTTTTCTGAAAGATCCACTGCAGGCAGGTGCTGAATGTTTCAAATGTAGCACAAGCTATGGAACAACCCATAGGTATAGCCTTGTCAAAATAATACTGGTCCCCAACTTTAAATCCCAATAAGTCCTAGTCCTCCCTCCTAACTGGGAGCAACTGGAAAGCTGATTCTATAGCTTTCTTGGCCAGACATGCATCAGATATCACACGGATAATCTGTACTGCTTCTTCCAACGTGGCATAGGTCACCCTGCTGTGTTCTTCCCCTATAAAGTCATTAACTGAGTCTCCCTCTGGGAACGACAGATGGTAACTCACCCTGTATTACCCTTTTTGTTTTTTGGGGACTAAACCCAATGGGGAAATTCTCAGGTTGTCTAAAGGGGAAACCGGATATGGCCCTTCCACCCTCCCTGCAGCTTTTTCTTTTTCTATTTTCTGTCTCAAAATGTCTTCCTTTCCCCTGACTGACCCCAAGTTATTAGCCTCCCTTGCCTGTCTCAGACCCTTGCACTGTACAGGAAAACCTGTTCTAAACCCCCTCTTTATGGTTTCTGGCCACCCCACTATCTGAGTACTGTTTCAGCCACTTTTTCCAGACCTCTATCTTGATGGGTGTTTTTGCAGCCTGGAATTGTTCTCCCCCCATACCCCCCATCCCCCAAAACCCACCATCCCCTCCTGCTGTTTTTTCTTTGTCCCTCTCCTAAATAAGACTGGGTCCCCCTACCCCTATAACCCCTGCCTCTTGATCCTCTACTCCATGTCTGCCCCCTATAACATGGCCCCTCATGAAAGGGCTGGTGGCCCATCCCCTGTGCTCCCCCCACCTGGGCCCCTTGGGTCCATGTGGTCCTGCATCTTGTCACTGGGTGGGACCCACCACATCTTGAGCATGTGTGTCGGAATCGACATTGGGGCCATGAACAAAGTGCCCTGTTATATGCCCCCCTTTTTCTCATTTCCCCCTCCAGAATGGATTGATCGGTAACATAGTCCTCCACAAATCCAACTGTTTTGTGTCCCATCTCACCTCCCCATATGTCGCCATCCTTTGGCGGAAAAACTCATCATAATATATCCACCCCACCCCACCTTTAGCTTTTGCTGGCCATATGATCAGGGAATACGTGATAAGTGGGATGCTCACTATGGCTGCATATGTGGTGAACCCCACGAACCACCCATCCCATGTCTTTCCTTTCATAAACTTATCCTCCTCTTTCTTATCCAATAAAACAACAGCCGCTGCCATCTCACTCTTACCTATATTCTCTGTTTCCTCATATTTGGCTGCCGCCTCTCTACTCACTAGAGCAAATATGTCCACATACTCTCCCTTCCATATTTTCTCCTTTGTGGCCAGCGGCACATGTTCCCCTATTCTCACACCCGGGGCTCCTATCTCTCTCATTCCTTTTCCTGCTCCTTCTGCCACCTTGTACACCCCCCTATCATTTTTTTATCCAACCTAATCTCTGCCAGAGCAGTCTCCATCTGTCCTAGACTGCCTGTCCCAAGAGCCACTATAATTTTCCCAATGTACTCTTTAATACTCGCACCTACGGAACTTGAAACATTACCTGCAGGCCTGCTGGCTCCCCATGGCCTGCTGTCACTGAGCTGAACCAGTCCAGGTTCCTGTTGTGGGACAACTGGCTGCGGCATCGGGGCAGTAGGACCACTATGACCAGGGGCTCCAGCCTGGGTTCTGGCATTGGCATCACAACCAGCACCAGGGGCGGTATTAATGGTTCTGCTAAACAGGGTTGTGGTGGTACTTGACTGACCGCTCGAGGAGGAACCATAGGTGGCGGCTGTGGCCTTTTTGGACTGTGTGGCCTCCTCGTCAGTCGTTTCTCATCACCCCCTTTTCCCTTCTCCACTTTCTGCTTCTCCCCCGACCTCTCCAGTTCCGTCTCCTTCCACCAACTGCCACATCATGTTGGCCTCCTCCGCTAACTCTTCAATCGCCTTATAGGCCTCCTCTTTTGATGGCCTCTTCTTCTTCAGTGCCATCCTTTTTTGATATTGCCTGCCAAAACTGTGGATCAATAACTGACAATGTGCCTCTGTTAGTGACCATACCATACCTTCATACCACCCTGCAGCCATACCCTGTACTTAGTCTTACTGACCAAAGCAACCCAAATCCCCCTGCTCCCCTCATCATTCATTTATGTGTTTTTTTTTACCCCTATCTCTTGCCCAAAACTCGCTCCTTTCTGAAGCTTGGGCCCCCCAATGACCCCTGGAAGAAACCCCCCACCAGACCTCCCACACCCTCCTGCAACTGGCAGGCCCCACCATGTGTATAACAGGCAGGCCCCACCATGTGCCGTGGCATCCATGCTCGGACCCTTGGCCCGTGCTTCCGCTTGCCCTCCCTTGTTTCCCTATTGTTGCAAGATATCCACTACTGCCGTGTGCCAATGCTGGCCAGCAAGATCCCTTTTCCTAGAATCACCTCCCCATCTTGCCACAATTCTCAGCAATTTCAACAGCTTGAAATTCATCCGTCCATGCCTCTTGTACCTCGCTGGTCCACATGGGGGCTGCCACCCTGAAAAAAAGCCCTGTTCCGTTTTTTCCATTAGGCCCTGTATCTTGTACCCACGAAGCCACGCGGTATGACATCAGATGCCATTTCACGGCCGTGTGGCCCAGAAAGACCCCCCTCCTCTATTTAAAAAATCCCTAGGCCCTGTTGCTTGTCTCCACCAGGCCACCAGGTATGACATCAGACGCCGTTCCTCCCCCCGACTGCATGGCCTCACTCACTAGGCCCTTCTGGCAGGTCAACTTCCTGGCACCTCTCGATAGCACCTGCACTGATGTGGGTTTTTTGTGGCACAACTCAGTGCCCTGCCCTCCACTTGGGAAACTCTCCATTCCTCTCTCCACCAGATAGCCTGTGCACTCGCTTCTTGGGCAGGGCCCTGTGCTTGGCCCTCTCATTGCTCGCCCTTTTCCTCGCATCAAAATGACCAACTGCACCACATCCCTCCAAAATTGCTCCCCTCCTCTACCACGCTCACTCGCTTCCCAAACCTCAAGCCCATTTGAATAATTCATTAACAGTTTTGACAATTACACCTTCCCCTTTTTTTTTTTATTCCAGAATAAGCCACAGTTTGGGCCACTCTGCCATCTTAAGCTCCCTGCTCCCTGCCTCAGGCCCAATTCAGTCATGAAACAAAGCTCCAGGAGCACATGCTTTAGCTACTACCACAAACCTACTTCACCCTTACAACTGCGGCTCTTGCCGACCTCTGTAGCGACTCATTTCAACTCCTAATCCCAAACCTTCATTCCACCTCTGTGCTGCTAGGCCAAACTCCACAACAAAAATGACCAGCTTTTTGACCCTTGCATTTTGCATTCATTCTAAGGCCCCACAACTTCTGCCTTAAATATATACACATCTGTTTAACTTACCTTCCCAGAGAACTCCTGATACGCAAACTTCATCCCTGCTGACACCTCAAAACAAAACATCTACTATAACCCAAAAAAAGCCAATCTGATGTGCTGCAGATCTATTGATTTTAATTCAACAAAATCTTCAGAAAAAGAGGCTGTATCCCTCTGTGCTGGCCCTTACGTACCCAGTATTTCTGCCCCTCCTACTCCCCTTTTCACCTATCCCTATCTTGCTCTCATTCTTTGGCTCCTCCCCTTCCTATCTGCCTGTCCCTTGTCCTATGGCTCCTGCTCCTTCCCCCTACATCCTCCCCTCTAAGCAAACCATATCTGTCACAAGGGGAAGCATCCACCAGCACAACTTGGTCTGCCCCTTAAAGGGAAAACTTCCTTGTCCCGGATTCCTCCACTCCCCCCACAAACAGGATAGACCACTTGTGTGTTGCTGTGCTCAGATTGGCAACCATTTTATTCTGTTTCACACTTATATTTACAAATACCATCACCATTCATCATTATTGTCTTTTCAACAAATCTTTGTTTAAATTGCTTTGCATATCAATATCAATTCATGGCATGGGGTCAAAATGTTGCACGGCTGAATGTTGTGTGACTTAATTGCGTTACGCTATTTCTACATTCCTTCTGTTCTGCAGGGGGGCTATGTCCCCGGATCCCCCCCTCTAAGGATTCTAACTCAAGGGGGGGCCAACACAGAAAGCGCACTGGTCCGAGGTTCACACATAATGCCGTACGCTATTAAGCGTATGACATTATGAGCCGGTACATCTGTTCACCACCCCTTTTTCTTCCTCTTCTTCTCCTTGCCTCCCCAGGTGAAAACCTGGGTGACTTCTTCTTCTTCTTCTCTTCTTCTTGTGTAGGTTACAGTGAAAACAAGACTGCTTTTCTTTCCTTCTGTTGATTCTTCTTCTCCTCATATTCCTTTATCATTCCCCCCTCCCCTCCTTCCCCCCCTTTTTCCCCTTTTCCCCCCTGTCATCCACCTTTGCTGTCCAACAACATCCAACCGGACACCTTCTGCCATCCACCTGTGACAGACTTTCCCAAGCCCCTGAAGTCCCCTCTCCCCATCCTCCTTTTGATGGGTGGGTGGGAGGCAACAAAATCTTCAGCAAAAGAGGCTGTATCCCTCTGTGCTGGCCCTTATGTACCCAGTATTTCTGTCTCTCCTACTCCCTTTTTCACCTATCCCTATCTTGCTCTCATTCTTTGGCTCCTCCCCTTCCTATCTGCCTGTCCCTTGTCCTATGGCTCCTGCTCCTTCCCCCTACATCCTCCCCTCTGAGCAAACCATCTCTGTCACAAGGGGAGGGGTCCACCAGGACAACTTGGTCTGCCCCATAAAGGGCAAACTTCAATGTATGCCTGGCTAGCAAGTCAGTTTAAAAAAAAATAGTTAACCCCAACATCAGTATATGTAAGCTTGGGCTCCCAGAGAGAGAGAGAGAGAGAGAGAGGGAGAGAGAGAGAGAGAGAAGCTCTCTCAGTGATCTACCACTTTCAACTCAGAACCCACAGTTCCCTCCACAGAGCAGTCCTTAAAGAGCTAGTGGATTCAGACTTTTCCATTGTATGATCTGAAGTGACATGTGGTTATGTGATACTAAAAGTTAATTGCTGCTGCACCGTTATGATGTTATACAGGTTGTTTCCTTTTTTCCAAATGTGTACTTACAAGTGTCACCATATAACTCATCAGCACACTTTGGGCTTCAGGTGGATGTTTACATCTGCAAGGGAAGTGATGGTGTGGGGGAAAGCACAGCACTGAAGACTCTGTTTAAATGCAGTGCAGCCATCGCTAACTGGTGTATTCTTGTCAGTGAAAGTGTTAGCTGCTTCAAGTTAGTACTGTTTTACTGTTTATTTAATTTCAGTTCCTGAACTTCTAGGCATAAATAGTCTGTCACATTTGTTTTCTAAAGTTATAAAGTAATCAATCAGAAAACACATTGATAGAACTGCCTTCTTTTTTTACCCTCCACAATGTTTCATGACTTTCTACACGGTGCCTGTCAGCGCTACAGTCCTATCCCTGTTGTCCAGAGGTCCACTTCCAGACTCATCTCCCCAATCACCCATCAAGTACTGTAACTCCTCAGGTGACTAGTGGTCATATCTTCTCTTTTTGTTTTGATGGAATCACCAGAAACAATTTAGGTATTTCTTTCTTGAGCTCCCAGTCCCACCGCCATCCCTCCTGATTTTCCTCAATACTAATACAAAAATGCTGAAGCTTACACAAACCCCAATAATAGTCAGACCGGGCATATAATGTAAATTTATTTCACCAATAATTGGTGAAATAAATTTATTATATAACTCATTCTTCCTTTCAGCTTTTGAATTGCCATTTGTTTAGCTGAAAGCACCACTATTGCTTTGTGCGTGGTTCGCGTGTGAAGATTGTCCTCAATACTGTAATGCAAAAATATATCAACTATTCCACATCTCTCTTTTCAGTCACCTATTTAAGTAAACTGCACCCCACTCCAACACTGCATAGTCCTCCCCATCACTGCTCACCTTTACCATCTGTAATACACTTCCCACGGTAGCAGCCCTCCCCCTGCAAGATGACTGGCACATTCCCTCCACTCACCTCCTTGGATCGCCACTGTCTGAATGACTGTGCATGATGCCAATCAGATAGTATAAAAATGCTGTCAGATCAAGCTCTGTCATTCAGTTAACAGCTGGCCAAGGAGGTGAGTAGAGCAAATGTGCCTGCTGCCATGCAGGGTGGGGTGGGGGTGCTGCAGTAGGAAGTGATTTGCAGAGGTAAAGGTCAACTGCAATAGGGACAGTGCAGTATAGGAGTGGGGTGCAATTTTCAGAGGTGGCCAAGGAAAGGAGATGGCGGGAGTGCACCAGACATTTTAGCAACACAGTACTGATATGATGGACTTACTAACAAGTTTACAGCAGTCAGTAATAGGAGGCTAGGAGGGCTGGGGGTAGGAGTTGCAGGGAAAAGAATACTGATCCGAGGTACAGTATAAATTGCGGTACATACTCAAACGTCAAACCATTGCCTGACTTACTACTTCCTCAGTCTAGATATCCTGGATGACTGTCATAGGGCAAATCTCTTGAACAAACTTCTTTTTCACACTATATGAGTTTTAGTCATTCTCTTTAGATGGATTTAAATGTTTTAACCTGCTCTCAATGTACAAACTTCATAAGAGGTAAAAGTTTTATCATTTTTCCAACATTAACAAGCAGCAGGCTTACGGTAGCCTTAAATACTGTATATATACTAACATACTATTTGCCAGCAGATTAGGCCTTATGGTCTATCGAGTCTGCTCGAACCTTAGATCCTTAGTTGGGTGCCGAGGCCCTCCCATCCCTTGTGCTCCAGAAACACAAGGGATGGGAGGACCTCGGCACCTATATACCTATATATCTAACCTAAAACTTTATTGCTGAGTTCTCCACCTAACATGGAAAAAAACCTGGCAAACACTAGTGAAAAGCATCTCCTCCAGAGCTGATCAGGACATAAAAAAATCCTCATCACCTTTTTATCACGCAAAGATACCACACTATTTTTAATGATCACCATCAATGAAAGTCTGTATCGCGCTATGGCTATAACGTGATTCAGTTCCCCCACACAGACTACAAACTGTTCATCTCAACCTATTAAAATAGTGTTTCTGCAATGAATTAATCAAGGAGGGAATACATTGTCTGGGTTTGTGTCAGTACTACCTTTGATGTACAGTATTTAAAATACTGTGGGCTATCATCTTTCAGGCAGACTCGATGGGCTGTATGGTCCTTTTCTGCTGGCTGGTTTCTATGATTTTAAGATTCTATAAAGGTTCAGTATCTACTCTCATGCTCTTCACTTACAGTGGTGGGATTTTTTATGTTGTACTGCCTACACATGACAGCCACATTAAAATGTTAAAAACAAAACAAAAACTTTATTTCCATTGTAACTTGGAGGGATAACTAGTGTATGCTGGTTACAGGACAGTCCCAATGAATTTCTGATACTGCAACTTTGAATATTTTCGAAAGCCCTCTTGCTCTATTGATGCTCTCTCTCTCTCACTGTCAAATTAATCATTATTTCATCTGAATTTCTCTGTAAAAAAAAGTACATGCCAAACTCATAATCAAATGTGACTTTAGTTTACTTGCAATTAAGTGTAGTGGGAAATTCTATATTATGCATGTTCAAAATGTGTTTGCCAGTTACATTTGCCCAAACTTGTGAGGTGTGAGTGTGTGTGTGTGTGTGCGTGTCACATATCTGGACTGCCTTGTATGGTATGGGCTGCATGCCCATTGGCTCTTGCTCTGAACCAATGGGCGTGCAGCCCTATTGATCTGTCAGTCGGCGAGCGTGAGGCAGGTGGGTGGGTGCTGCTGCCTGCCGGCTCATGGGGGGGAGCAGTGTGGTGGGGCTCCATGGGTCGGTGGGGTGGGGCCACTAGATCACTAGGAATATTGGACTTTGGGGTGGGTTTGACGTAATGCCCACAATCAGGCTTCGTGGTCCACTGGACCACCAGGATATTGGACTTTGGGTGGAGGGGATGTCTGATGCCCGTGATGGGGCTGCTTGGGGGGGACATAATGCTCTGCCTATGATCGGGCTAATGGGGGGTGGAAATAATGTTCTGCCTGTGATCGGGCTAATGGGGGGGACACTTCAGCCCATGATCGGGGCATTGGGGGCACCGCCGGGAATGAGTGGAGGGCCACCCACAGATGGCAGCTGCTGTGTTGCACCCTGCAATGTGGCAGCTCACCTGTGGGTGGCTCTCAACTTGATAATTTTTTGGGGGGCTTAAAGTTGTGCAGGCGTAGGTAGGGGGTTGCGCCTGCATAACTCTGCATGGCCCAGCTGAATATCGGGCTGTGCAGTTTATGCATGGTTCCTCCCCCTTCAGTTGCGCATGCCTTCATTAGCATTGCGCTGTTGCTCAGCATGATTTGAGGGGCGCAACTGCCTCCTGCTGAATATTGCAGAATGGTGCATTTCGGACTTGCACAGGTGCAACCCTATTGCGCATGGCTCAACTCTTTTGAATATCTAGACCACTTACTATAAAGACTTATTTTAAATGCAGCTAATTGGGGTTTTTTTATGCAAATGCTGCCTTGGTAACTTGGTAACTTGGTAACTTGGTAACTCGGTAACTTGGTAACTTGGTAATTAGGACAAAAGAAGGCCAAAGCTCATACGTGTAATAATTACTTTAAAATGTTCATTTAGTGCCCAGTGCTTTCATTCAACACCACAAAGCTAAGCAAACTCTTTTTAGGTTTTCAGAGAAAAATAGTACTTTTTATGTTGATTGCGCCCATGCGCAAGAAACAATGTTGCGACAGGTTTCTGCGGAAGCAGGTTGGGGAGATGGGGCACTGTTGTGGCCAATGCACCCACAGCCTGCAGAGGCTTGCCCCGCTTCCCCCAATGCCATGGCACGCTGCTGCTGACACTAGTTCAGCCAGCGTGCCACAACTTTCTAAAAAATCAGCCGCTGCAATCAGGGGCTGCCTTGTCATTGCAGCGTCAGCCATCCGCTGAAATGAGGGAGCGACCTGTCATTGCAGGGCGGGATGTAAAGCCCCTGAGATTGTTTGTGAACATGGCAGTGGCTTCCCGCCGTGTTCACAAACAATATAACCCCCCATGTGTAGTTTCCGACAGGGGCCCCAATCCCTGTCGGCTTTGGTGGTCTTTTGTTGCCAACAGGGGGGGCCCACTCCCCATCAGCATTCTGTAACCCCACTTTTTGTTGCTGCCAATGGGGTGCCCAATCCCTGTCGGCATACTGATACCCCCGCCCCTGCCAGTTTGCTGACGGGGGTGCCCAATCCCCCATTGGCTACTGCTGCCCCCGGTCAAGAAAGCCTCTGCTGGCACACTGGGAGGCCATCCCCAGTGTGCCAGATGCCCCTGCAAATTAGAAAACGGTCCCGCGACATCTGTTTTTTTTTTTTATTCCTGGGAAAAAGGAAACCGTCTCTCTGCACTCACCCTGTTTTCCACCCGCAACCCGCACACACCCACTGCACGCCCTACCTCCCCACACCCCTCCTCACCCCATACTTACCTTAGGAGCTCAGCTTGACAGTCTCCGGTGGACCAGGAACACGTCTGCACTCTTCAAAGCTGACCGCGAACTGAGGAAATGCCAGTTAGCTGTATAATGTAATACATAGGTTTTTTTCAAATTTACTGCATATCTCAGGCATTTGTGAGAATTTTTCTATCAAATTTTAAACATGGGGTTTTTGGGACCCCTCCTCATGAATTCTTGAACTGTCATGGCTTTAATCAGCCTGGAAAGGTGATTTTGCAGTCACTTTCCGGAATCACCTTTCAAGGCCAGTTAATGACATGACAGTGCCAGTGTTCCTGAGGCGGGCTCTCAAAAAGCTTATGTTGCAAATTTGGTGGAAAAAATCAAAAAAATGACTGTTTTACGAGCATGCACTGCGCAGTTGCTACGCACGCTCGTAAATTCGTGAATTTGTAATATTTTCATGCCAGATTTTCAACATTGGCATTTTGTCACACCTCCTTGTGAACAGTACAGCTGTCATTGTTCACATCCTGGTGGAAATGTGTTTACGCACTTCTGGCACAGAATAGCATGGTTGCTGTGGGAAATCAGTGTTTGGGACAGATTAAAAAAATGACAGTGCCACTGTTCATGAGTAGAGGTCCTGAAATGGCTATGCTGCAAATTTGGTAATGATACTCCATAAAATGACAGTACAGCTGTCATTTTTCCCATCCTGGCAGAAATGTGTTTTCACACTTCCAGCGCAGAATACAGCGGTCGCTGTAGGAAATCACTGTCCGGGACAGATTAAGAAAATTAGATTTATACTGTTCATGAGCAGAGGTCATAAAATGCCTATGTTGAAAATTTGGTGATAATAGCCCATCGAATGACTGTGTTACAAGTGTGCGTTGCACACTTTCCACGCACCCTTGTAACTTTGCGGATTTGTAATATTGTCACACCGCATTTTCACCAGTGGAATTTTCTCACACCTCCTTATGAGCTGTGCAGCTGTCATTTTTCACATCCTGACCGAAATGTGTTTTCACAGTTCCGGCGCAGAATAACGCAGTCGCTGTGGTCAGGACAGATTAAGAAAATGACAGTGGCACTGTTCATGAGCAAAGGTCCTAAAATGCCTATGTTGAAAATCAGGTGACGAAACTCCATAACATAACTGTGTTACAAGCATGCGTTGAACTGTTTCCACGCACCCTTGTAACTTCTCAATTTTGTAATATTTTCACCCCACATTTTCAACAGTGGCATTTTTCCACACCTCCCTATGAACAGTACAGCTGCCATTTTTCACATCATGGCAAAAATGTGTTTTTGCACTCCTGCTGCAGAATAGCACAGTCGCCGTGGGAAATCACTGTGTGGGACACATTCAGATCGAACAAGTGAGGGGGGGAGTGACCGCGCTCAACTGAGCTCTGTCGGGACTGCTGTGGATTTGTTTGTGGGCAGATAAAGGGCCCAACGCAAGAGCCCAGTACAAAAGGGCTGCCTGTTGCAGCAGTGGGAGAAACAGAACGAGAGAGTGAGTGAGGAAGGGGGAGTGAGCAAAGTCACCGGAGCTCTTTCGGAACTGCTGCGGATTTCTTTGTGGGCAGAAAAAGGCATCAGTGCAGGCAGGGGCCCAGTTCAAAAGGCCAGCCTGCAGCGGTGGGAGAAACAGTATGAGCGAGTGAGACAGGGGGACTGAGTGAGCTCAATGGAGCTCTGTCAGGACTGCTGCAGATTTCTTTGTGTGCAGACAAAGGTGTCAATGCAGGCAGGAGTCCCGTACAAAAGGGCCACTTGCAGTGCCAGGACAAACAGAATGAGCATGTGAGAGAGGGAGACTAAGAAACCTCAACAGAGCTCTGTGGGGACAGCTGTGGATTTGTTTGTGGGCAGAGAAAGGGCGCAACACAAGAGCCCAGTACAAAAGGGCAGCCTGCAGCACTGGGAGAAACAGAACGAGAGAGAGCGAGTGGTGGAGGGGGAGTGAGCGAATTCACCAGAGCTCTTTCAGGACTGCTGCAGATTTCTTTGTGGGCAGAAAAAGACATCAATGCAGCCAGGGGCCCAGTACAAATGTCCAGCCTGCAGCGGTAGAAGAAACAGCACAAGCAAGTGAGACAGATGGACTGAGTGAGCTCAACAGAGCTCTGTCAGGACTGCTGCGGATTTCTTTGTGGGCAGAAAAAGGTGCCAATGCAGGCAGGAGACCCATACAAAAGGGCCGCTTGCAGCACCAGGACAAACAGAATGAGCGTGTGAGACAAGGAGACTGAGACACCTCAACAGAGCTATGTCAGGACAGCTGCGGATTTGTTTGTGGGCATACAAAGGTGCCAGTGCATGCAGAGGCCCAGTACAAATGGACAGCCTGTACTGGTGGGGAACCCAGAATGAGCGAGTGGGGGGGGCAGTGAGTGAGGTCAACAGAGCTGTATTGTAACTGCTGAAAATTTCTTTGTGGGCAGAAGAAGGTGGCAACGCAGGCAGGAGTCCAATAAAAAAGGGCAGCCTGCAGCGCCAGCAGTAACGGAATGAGTGAGTGAGAGAAGGGGAGTGAGCGAGCTAAATGAAGCTTTGTCGGAACTGCTGCAGATTTCTTTGTGGGCAGACAAAGGGGCCAACAGAGGCAGAAGCCCAGTACAAAAGGGCAGCCTGCAGCGCCAGGGCAGACAGAATGAGTGAGTGAGTGACGGGGGTGAGTGAGCGACCTCAACGGAGCTCTGTCATGATGGCTGCGGATGTCTATGTTGGCAGAAAAAGGTGCCAATGCATCAAGAGCCCAGTACAAAAGGCCACCCTGCAGCGCTGGCAGAAATGGAATGAGTGAGTGAGAGAGGGGGAGTCAGCAGGCCCAACAGACCTATGTCAGGACTGCTGCAGATTTCTTTGTGGGCAGAAAAAGCCACCAACAAAGGCAGTAGCCCAGTACAAAAGGGCAGCCTGCAGCACAAGGAGACACAGAATGAACGAGTGAGAGAGGGGGAGTGAGCCACCTCAACAGAGTTCTGTCAGGACAGCTGGAGAATTCTTAGTGGGCAGAACAAGGTGCCAACACAGGCAGGAGCCCAGTACAAAACAGCAGCCTGCAGCACTGGATGAAACAGACTCAGCGACTGACAGAGGGCCAGTGAGCGTGCTCAACACACCAATGCAATCAACATTCGGAGTTGACAAATGCTTGTTTAACTGAGTAATCTGTCTTCTAAATCATTTTAAAGACTATAAAAAAATGGAATGTAGCTGTTTCCATTTCTAGTTGTTTGCTGCTGGCAACTGTAGATGCTTTTGTAACCACTGTTTGTGTCTTGGTCTCCCACTCTGCCTAACTATCTCAAATCAATGGTCTTTAAAAGGAAGATATGCAGCCTGGGGTGGTGGTGGCAACCTGCTGCCTCTGCTTTGATGCCTGTATTTCAGGCATAACCATACTAGCGAAAGAATTTCAAGTGGCAATAAGTTAAAGGGGAGTACCTTCCAGCTGTCTGACACTGCAATTAGACACTCTTCAAGTGACACACGCCATTCAAATAACTGGAATTCCACTACTTGAAAGTCAGGGCAGCTTTTATCCCCCCCCCCATATTATATTTATATGTCCAGATAATTAAATTGTGGCTTTTTGGTCAATTGAACTGTGGCAGGGGGCACCTTCTACACTGCCCACACCTCTGCTCAGCTGACCCAGATCACAGGTCTACAACAGCATCTGGCACTACTGATGAGAAAAGCTGAACTACATTTGGCCTATTTGTTTTTTTATTTTCATTTTTGACAGTTAAAGTAGAAGTGCAAGGAAACTGGGCAAAAATTTGACCCTACATTTTTTCACTATAAAAGATTCCAGGCATCTTCCAGTTTAATGTGGTTGTACAATTTTCTAATTCCACCAAAACTTGAGTATTTTTTAAATGTTTTCGTTGATTTTTTTTTCTCAAGAAAAAAAGATGGTTGCTATATTTTCCATAGAAATAGCATTGCAGACCTGGCAAGGGTTAGGATAGAAAAATTAAAAAAAAAATTTCACGGTGCACAGCATAGGAGGTATGTAGGCATGTACATTTGACAGGTATGCTAATATTTTTCTTCATTATAGTTGAAAATAGCTTTTTGGAAACTTTTTTGTTGCACTGTTGCTTTAAATTAGATAATCCCGCAGCAGTGTGTTCCCATCATTGTAGATATGAAAGTATTTTTATGAATTATCAGGAATTTAGTTTGGAATCAGTATTACAGATGAGATGTAATATGTTGATTCAATTTTACAGGACTCATCCAAGAATGTGAATACTTTTTATTAGACCAACATAAATACTGAACGGAGATCACACAAGCTTTCATTGCAATACAGATCACTTTGTCAGGTGTTGCATTGAACTGGAAAAGGTATATTTTTACAGTAAAATGTGGCAGTCCAGTTCTTGTTAGGTATGGTATCAGAAAATAAATAAATAAATACAATTAAAAAAGTATGTAAAACTCTTATTGGACATTGGACATATGTCGAGCAGAATTTGTATTGCATTTTGCTAGGACATCATGGATGAAGTCTTCTCAGGATCAGTGAAGTACATTCAATAAAGGAATTCATACAGTAACATTGCCAGAGCTGAGATTACTTAAGTCTAGCACAGAAGCACTAGAATTTATTTCAAACAGGAGGTTGGCTCCGTTCCGCATGCTGCAACTAGACACCATCATTTGGCTGAGTTTCTTCTCCTGGTGTACTTACATCTTTGTTAAGTTCTGCGGTGTCCCTTAATCCCCATTTCAATACCGTTTCTGTCTGCACTAATTTATTTATTAATTTTTTCTTTGCAGATAATTATTAAGAAGTCCTGGCCCAAAAATTGAACCCTATTTTGCATTTAATCCTACTCCTTTGTTTTATTTGTACCCACATACAGAAGCGATATTTTCTTCTTGTGTTACACATTGGCAACAACAAAGCACATGAAACATTTTCCTCTTGAATCATATTTTTAGGTTTAGGAGTTTATAATACATCTAGAAATACTGCTTTGTGTTTATGTTATATCCGATGAACATTACAAACTAAGGAACTCAAATTTGAGGTCAAAGGTTGCACACTATGTTAATGGCAAAGCACGTTTGCAGATGGTATTGCTTACACTAGTGTGTCATCCTAAATTCTGTTTGCAGTCATCAACTTAAGTATAGATTTCCAAAGTACCCAATATTTGGATACTTTATTAGAATGCTTTAATATATATATATATATATATATATATATATATATATTTTTAATGTAGTATAAGCATTGATTATGGAAGGTGAACTAGAAGGCAGCAGCCTAGAAGTTAGGGCACCAGGCTGGAATTTTAGAGTCAGAACAGATGTGGGTATAAATCCCCAAAACTACCACTTGAACACTGTGTAGTCTTCAACATGTCACTCATCTCCTTGTGCTCCAAAATCACACCTGGTAACTAGTTTCAGTACATTGTGTGTTCCCCACAAATAAGTATCAACTTAAAATAAATATTTTCTGAATTATGCTACTTTGATTTTATTTTTTTATTTGTTTAATCAGGGATAAAAGGGTATTTTGCCCCCCTTCCACCAAAAAAGAAAAAAAAAAAGCTTGTTCGTGCTGCTGCCTCAGGGATAGTCTTGAGTAGTAGCCTCAGCCCCATGGTGGGAAAATGATTGAAAACTAGTCAAATGTTTTTTGAGGCCCTTTCTTTTTTAAACTTTTGTTTTATTGCATGTTTAGTTTACACTTTAAAACAACGTCTCCCTGTATAAAAAAAAATGACAGGTACAAGGCGTGAACAAATTCACAGCTAAAGCCGATGGCATCCCCTTCCTTAGCTCTAATCATTGTTTCAGTGTTTTTCCTGTCTGCACTAATTTTTTTTTTCTTTCTTTGCGAACAATTATTAAGAAGTTCTGGCCCAAAAATCAAACCTTATTTTGCATTTAATCCTGTTCCTTTGTTTTATTTGCACCCACATACAGAAGCGATATTTTCTTCTTGTGTTACACATTGGCAACAGAAAACATATTGAAACGTTTTTCTCTTGAATCATATTTTTAGGTTTAGGAGTTTATAATATATCTAGAAATCCTGCTTTGTGGTTATGTTATGTCAGATGAACATTACAAACTAAGGAACTCCAACCTGAGTTCAAAGGTTGCACATTATTTTAATGGCAGAGCAAGTTTACAGATAGTATTGCTTACACTGAAGTGTCATCCTAAGTTCTGTGCACAGCCATCAAATTAAGTACAGATTTCTAAAGTACCCAATATTCGATACTTTATTAGAACCCTTCAATACATATATTTTTTAATGTAGTATAAGCATTGATTATGGAAGGTGCACTAGAAGGCAACAGAGCCTAGAGGTTAAGGCACCAGACTGAAATTTTGGAGTCAGAACAAATGTGGGTATAAATCCCCAAAACTACCACTTGAATACTGTGTAGTCCTCAGCATGTCATTAATCTCCCCCTGCTCCAAAATCCCACCTGGTAACTAGTTCAGTACATTCTGTCTTCCCCACAAATAAGTAGCAACTTAAATATTTTCTGAATTATGCTACTGTGGTTTTATAAACACCTTTTTATTTGTTTTATTAGGGATTAATGGGTATTTTGCCCCCCCCCAACAAACAAAAAAAATCCTGTTTGTGCCACTGCCTCAGGGACAGTCTTAGGTATTAGCTTCAGCTCCATGGTGGGAAAATTACTGGAAACGAGTCAAATGAGGTCCTTTCTTTGTTAAACTTCTATTTTATTGCATTTTAAGTTTACAGTTCAGCATAACATCTACCTGTATAAGAAAATGACAGTTAGGTACATGGAGTGAACAACTTCACAACAGATATCCCTTCTTTAGCACGATGGCATGCACACATAAAGAATCATGCTGCATCAGAGGTGCCTTGACCTTTCCTAGTTCATATCCATTGATAATTTATTAGTACAATTTATTATTATTATTCCAAGGGTCCTCCAGGGTGCAAAGTGCAAATAAGTGGACATCTTATCCTCCTGGGCAACAAGGCAACAGCACACCCAGCAGCTATGGTGGCAGGGGGCCATTGTCTTGTGAAGGGGAAGTTACTTGAAGATTTTGAATTTAGTGGCATAACCTTTTTTTCTGTGCTAAAGCTTTCAGTCTTTCTGCCTTACTTTTTATTACTATTTAACTTCTCCCCCTCCTGCCTAATTGCCCTGTCTTTTCTTTTCCCTGTCTGTGCACATCTCCGGACCAGCTCCAGCTCCTAACTTGCCTCATTTAACTTGGCAGGAGCATCCACACACTTTGGCACATTAAATTATGTATTTAAAATACAGTCCCCATTCCTCCCTACATAACTGCCCATTAGCAATTGGCTTAATCTCTCTTGTCAGGATCCAACGTCCCTGGTAGGATTGTGGTCAGGAGACACTTCTACAGGTGTTATTATGTTTTGTTTTTTAGATTATTATTTAACTTCTCCCCCTCCTGCTCAATTTCCCATTCTGTTCTTGTCCCTGTCTGCACTCGTCTCCCAAACAGCTCCCCCTCAATCATCAATCAAAATTAATGAGCAATCATGTTTGTGGTTTCCATGAACGATAAAACTGAATAACTGTGTTTGCAACACTTTTTAGAGGACAAGAATAGAGCATTCAGAAAGAACAAATATAATGGCCAACCTGGTTTGTCAATAAAAAAAAACAAAGTTTTAAATTGGGAAGTAAACAAAGATTGAGAAAATAAATATCAATCCAAAAACAAGTCCAAACTCTCTGCTGTCAGGTATACCATTGGATAAGCTATGGAGAACATATGCTACAGTACATAAAAAAGTGGAAAGCCACAGTTAGAAGAACCTTTTCCCTGTATTTTTACAATATAATTAATTAATAAATAAATAAAAAGTTGCTACTACTACAGTATTTTCCTTGCTAGCTCAAAGAACAGCAGCTTGACATGATTTAGTAAATCAGGAAAGCAGGGTACTCAATGTTATTGCTTGAGCTTCTCGATCAAAAGTGAATAGTGTTTATTTCCTTAGACAACCCTTTCCTCTCATGAGAAGCTGTTGTTTGACGTTTTTCCTTGCAGCCCATGAATGTTTGGTTTATCTCTTTTAAGTGTTTATTATTGTTAAATGACTGTGTTGTTGAATAGTTTTGGGGTGAGCTTCTGGCAGAGTTCTTATATGTTGTCTATTTTTCCCCCTTTTTTGTTTACTGGTGTCTGGGTTTTGTTGCCGTATTGATGAGTTCCTGGTTTGTTCTCCCTTTATCCCCCTTTTTCTTCCTTTTTAGCTCATTGCAAATTGTGTGGCCTGCCCATATTATTTGAGGTAACTGGTCATAGCTGTGCAGCAGTTCTCTCTCCCCTCCCCTCTTTTCCCTTTTCTTAATGATTTTGCTTTGCTCTGTCTGCTTGTCTTCATTTAATGGCAACTTTTTTTTTTATTTTTCCCTGTTGTCTTTGTTTAGCCAGCAAGTTTTCTTGCTGCCTTAAATAACTTGCACTGGAGTCAATGTATCTGAAGCGTGGGACTCTCAGTGGCACTACTAATACATGGGACAGCTTGCTTCTTAAATTTGTACTCCCTAACAATTTTCTTACTGTTTTATCCAGCTTCCTCATTTAAGATTGATTCTATCTTGTATCTTCTTTACTAGTTTATTTTTAGTTTAAGAGCTTGAAGCAATCAAGTTTAACTTAATTCTGGCTGTAGTTCTATATGTCTCCTGGCATATTCCATCACACTTGCAATCCAGCCACACAAAGTTCACTCATTTCCTAAAACAAATAGTTGATTTGTTATGATTAGGGAAATTAAATTTTTTCAAAGTTTTAGTCAGACCTTACTGTAGTGCCCCACATCACATCTGCTAACCATTGCTGTCAAAATGTTGAAATAATCTCTAGAAAACAACAACACAGCCATTATCATTCAGCTCAATAGGGTAATTTGGTGACTCACTCCTGTGCTTCCTGATGTGTGATCACAACAGCACCTCTGTGACAGTCTGAAGCAGGAACTGTGACTGGTCGCCAGCAGTCATGATGCATTTTTATAAATATTGATATCTAGTGAAACGGCATTTGAGCAGGAAAAAACTAAAAGTGTGCAGCTAATAAAAACATTATCGAAGGAAAAATGGGAGTAATTGTAGTGAAAAACAAAGTTAGCAAAACACTTAAAAAAAAAAAAAGCAGACTTGATTTACCAAAAAACTTTCTTGTGCTGGCTAATTCACATCCATATTTGCATAAATGCTTTAAATTGACTGTAAAATCACTTTAATTCCATTGTCTATCCCATAGCATGTCCATGCTAAAACTGTTCACCTAGTTGTAGGCACACTATAACAGTTATTACCTTTGTTCCCTGTTACCCAGATTTCTGATCTGGAGCTATGAACAGTTGCCAATAAGGCTTTCAAAATTCCAATACTTGTTATCAGAATTTGGACTTGGAGACTGCTCTGCTTTACCATCTACAGTAATGCAGTCTCTTTTTCTGTTTTTCTTTAATCCCATAGCAACTGAGACAGATAGACTGTGCACTCAAGTTTTATACTGAAACCAGAGAGTGCACGCCATTGGGGCATAGGGTGTTCACTCTGCCATTGTGGCAAGTTTTTGTCTCCCTTACTCTGTCTCAGTTCACATCTTTCTGGAGAAGTTCTAAGACACACACACATACACACACACACACACCTTCCAATGGATAATTAAGATGCACATGAATACAAAACAAATTTTACCCCAAATTCCTCATCTGCAGCCCTATTGACTCTGGCCAGAGTTTGTTATATTAGCAATGAAAATCACAATATGATTGCAACAAACTGTACCATTTCAAAACAGCAAGAAGGACACAACTCAGCAGACAGGTAAGCAGCACTTCCAAGGTTTGAGGGTATAATGACCTAAAAGGAAAAAAAATGTTGAGACCAAAATCTGGTGCACAAATGCAGCATTCAAAAATGTTTGAACACATTTGTGGCCACAGATTATGGGACACAGTTCAGTGGTTTGGAAACATGAACAGAGACAGTTGAGCCAGAGGAGTGTGTGCATGCATGAGTGTGTGTGTGTGTGTGTGTGTGTGTGTGTATGGTTGGGGTGGTGAGGCAAGGCAGGGCAACAAAACTAAAATATACTTCTGCCTCCAACAAAAAATGTATTTCTGTGCAAGTAAAGTAATTATGTCAGAAAGGTGGAATTATAATGTGGAGACCTGTTGAAAGTACAGATCTACTAAATGAAAAATTGTACTGCACATATTTTTGCAAGGGTTAATTGCTTACATGTTGTCATGGATTGTTGGAATTACATTAAAAGTTATGGAAAAATGTGTGCAGTGCCACCTGTTGGGCCAGAGAGTAGCATGCTGTATTACCGTGCCAGCGACTTGGGTTCAGGCACAAGCTCTGGGAGCTGGCTGAGCAGCACAAGGATTAGGGCGAGGGCAGCCCTGTTGCACACTACCGCTCGGAGCCTGGGAAGGTATGGAACAGTGTCCTGTCACATGAGTGACACCTTGCAATGGGCTGTGGAGCCTTCTCTCACAAGGGGTTCACGTGCATGTCATGGCCTGATGAGGTTACATAGTGTGTCTGGAGAAGTGGGTTGTCTTGAAAAATCAGTCTTGCAATATCTTCTCTATTCTGTTTATTCCACTTCCAAAGGGACCTGTATGAAGAATGAGGATTCAAGTTCACAGTCACAAAAAAGGAAATGTATTTTAGATAAAAAAAACATGTTAAAGAGTGTCCATAAATACATAAGTAATACACTCTGGGGACCTCACGAGTGGTATAACCAGCATGAGTATAAAGACGTTATCACATAAGATCCGTATGCGCATTTCATTCATGCAACAGGAGTAGGATAGAACCTTAATAGATATTTTTTCGTTTTTTCCTAATTAAATTTCTAAAACTGTTTTTTTAACTAGTGTTACTGTGCATTCTCCTATCCCAAGTGCCATGGATGTGAAATCAGAATGACAAGCTTATGCTGTGATGTGACAGTTCGTTGGTGCTGCAGAACTTCCACAGAAATTGAAAACCACCACCACAGAAGTTCTGTGTGAGAACCCCTCATGGAGCCCTGTCTTAACCCCCCAGGTGGAGACAAACTGGGAGAGGGGCCCCGTGTTCCACCCCTACCCCCCATGCTGTATCTTTCTGATTTCATTGGGGTCCTACAACCAGGCTCCGGGCACCAGGAGGTGAGAGCCATCACTTGCTCTCTTGCCAGTGTTGTGCTGTGGCAAAGTTTTTTCAGAAGTACACCCCCCCATGCATGCACCAACATCCACCACCTCTCCCCCCATATTGTGGCTCAGGTATGCTATGTTTCTGGATTCAGCCAGAGTTCAGTCATGCACCGGGTCATGCGTCCACCCACCGGAGGTGAGCAGCTCCTGGGACTCTCGAAACTCTGCCCACAGCCAGCCCTCCAATGACCCGGGCTCACTCCCGAACCCAGGTCGCCAGCAGCATGAGTGGTAGTGATACCACTGCACCAGCAGGCCATCTAGAACATAGCATGCATCTTCATTATCTTCTGGCAAAAATATAAAACATGAAGACCATACCTTTTACAGATGATTTGCAGTTGAAACTCACACCAAGAAGGAATGTTAAGTCTACAATCTGGAAAAAAAAATATCATTATTATACAACAAAATCACCCCCACTCCCCTCACCCCCACACACTTTCACCCACTTATAAGCCACAAAGAGTTACCTTAGGCAACATGAAAAGGGAACATGAAAGCAAACTGTACCTTTAAAAAATTAGAAGGATTTGCAGTAGCAGATCACTTTCAGCAGCACTTTTAAGACCTAAAAACATAATTTAAAAGAATTAATACAACAATATCACCTCTAGAACAACCCACATCGCCCAAAAAGTGCATGTTGATATTTTTTCTGGGAACACTTGAAATAGTAAACACCTAGGTAGACATGCCATCTGCCTCCTCCACTGTGAGCCGGAACCTGGCAGTTCTGCAGGAGGCCACCAGAGCTAGGGAGTGGCCAATGACTTTTACATAAGCAGGGGTCCATGGAGGTAGGGTCTTATTGTGATGGCCCAGCTTTCCAACAACATGCCCCAGTCCCTAGTCATCCCCACCCACTGGAAAACACATCTTTGTGCCAAACTGTCCATGGTGTGTAAACAAACATTTAAAAACAGACCTCCATCTTTTTGCATTTTGCCTCTGGGAAAACATGGCGGGGTGTACCAAGAAAACCCAGTGCCAGTCAGGATGATGCAGACACCCTCAATTCATCTCAGTCACTCATAGGCAACTCCTTACTGGCAGGAACACTGTACTCTCAGTGCCTGCCACCAAGGCACCAGGGACAAAGTCTTCAGCCAGGGTTGGAGTCAGCATCCTTGCAAGTACCTATTTTCCATTTTAATCTAGGCTGATGGTGGAGCCTTTTCATGGCAGCACAACTTACCACCAACATTCCAGACAATCATTCACCAACCACCTAAAAAAAACACTACCTCTAATAGTCCTGACCAAAAAGTGAGCAAGACATAAAAACTTACTTTTTCAGTGAAGCAGCTGCAGAAAATCACAGGACATGTTGCTGTTAGCAGGTCTGGGACTCTGGCATCCGCATCAGTCAACAGCCAAGGGTTGGGTGGGAGCTGATCAGCAGTAAGATCAGCAGCAGCACACAGCCATGAAAGCAATGAGAAATAACTTCAAAGTCCAACTCCAGTCACGACAGTAATGGTGGTCTTTCCTCAATCATCACTGTTCGACAGCAGAATTACAGCCCTCAACGCCTCAGGAGTGACAGCAACTGATGCAGCCCTGATGCCTCCACCCCTCAGGTGTGATGGCAACCAGTGCAGCCCTGATGCCCCCACCCTTCAGGTGTGATGGCAACCGATGCAGCCCTGATGCCCCCACCCATCAGGTGTGACAGCAACTGATGCAACCCTGATGGCCCCACCCCTCAGGTGTGATGGCAATCAGTGCAGCCCTGATGCCCCCACCTCTCATGTGTGATAGCAACCAGTGCAGCCCTGATGCCCTCACCCCTCAGGTGTGATGGCAACTGATGCAGCCCTGATGCCCCCACCCCTCAGGTGAGACAGCAACTGATGCAGCCCTGATGCCCCCATCCCTCAGGTGTTATGGCAACCAATGAAGACCTGATGCCCCCACCCCTCAGGTGTGATGGCAACCAATGCAGCCCTCATGCCCCCACCCCTCATGTGTGATGGCAACCAGTGCAGCTCTGATGCCCCCACCCCTCAGGTGTGATGGCATCCAATGCAGCCTTGATGCCCCCACCCCTCAGGTGTGACAGCAATCAATGCAGCACTGATGCCCCCACCCCTCAGGTGTGACAGCAACCAGTGCAGCCCTGATGCCCCCACCTCTCAGGTGTGATGGCAACTGATGCAGCCCTGATGCCCCAACCCCTCAGGTGTGACTGCAGCAATGGCATCATGATGGTACTCGCCCAGTGCCATGTACCAAAGCTTGTCTGTCAGAGCTTAGACGTGAATTAAGCCAAACCACCAGACGCCAAGGTAAACTCCATTGGTTCAGTCCCTAACATTTAGCATCCCGTTAAAAAAAATCCACAAGTGATTAATGAGGTTGCAAATGGAGAAATACACGATCTCTCCCAAAGAATAAAGAATGAACCGATCAGGAATTGCACCCACAGGAAATTGGGCACTTTCTGACTTGGTCTTCATTAAAATGGAGCCTCTTAGTTTTCATGTCGGAGCTCAAACTCATGAAAGGAGTTCAGCAGAGGCAATGCCATGACCACTGTACAGATGCCACAACCACTTTACAGATCGGGGCTTCATCTCTCCTATCTCCCCTGCAGTCAACATAAATAAATTAATCTGTCTGCCTGATCGCTACTACAAACTGGTACACCCTGCAGTATGCCCAGCATTTTAATTAGGGCAGTATTGAACATCATGCACTCTTGCTCATAACACTGCGTGATGATAATGCTGCCTTACCCCCTTTCTCAATAGGTAGGGCAATAAAGCCCTAGACATACCCAAGTGATAAACTATGTAAAAATAGCACTTGCCATTGGAGATATAAATTTGGTAAAATCTCCATAGATAAGTGCACTATTGAGGAAGGGGCAAGGTACAGTCATCAGTTCATGAGTGAGAACGTGGGATGTTAATGAGCACCAACATTGAAATGCATGGCACAACATAGAATTTACCAGTTTGAGTGATCAGGTACAAAGATTATTTAATATGGTGCTTGCAGGGGGAACCAGAGACGTGAAGCCCCGATCTGTACAGCGGTCAGGACTTCACCTCTGCCTGTAGTTTTCCTTTAAGAAATAGTCATCCCTCTTTAGTTTCCCAACCCCGTCCAAGCAAATACTGACTGCCCTGGCATCAAGGCAGTCCCATCACACCAGTACAACAGACACTGCAGGAAGTTTGAGGGAATGACACCTGCAGATACCCATGTACAGCCACGCAGGAACCACCCTCAAAGGTAAGTACATGGTTGGTATTTTTGATTAGCATCACCTATGAAAGTGGGTGGAGGGCCTGATTGTGGTAGCCCAGATTGCTGCTAATGCTTCTCCCCACCCACCATCTACTTCCCAAAGTGTCTCATCCAACAGTTTTGAAAGGCACAGATAAAACATGTTTGATTCAGTGTGATGTGGTTTAATAAACTTTTTTGGTCCCTGTGTGTGTCTTTATTTTCCTACACACACACACACACCCACAAACACAGACACACAGTCTCCTAGAAACTACCTCAAGACCAAACAGACCATCCCCCTTCCCTTGGGGGGACTGGCTGGGACACAGACCAGGGTGCCAAATGAGGACAGGCCACGCACACAACATCTTGCTGAGCCACACAGTAATGTGAAATTATTACACACATTGATTATTGTAAATATTTTCTACTGAAGGATTGCACACCTCCGAGTACCAACATTCCCCAAGTTTGACACAGAGGACCATAAATGACAAACCACTGGAGCTTGGCACAGACCCAGTGGACTGGCATACATGTGGGAAAAAATGGTTCTGTGCCACACTGCCTGTTTGCCCCCCCTCAGAGGCCAGAGTCATTTTTTTGAGCATGTGTACCAGTCTCCCCAGCCTTTCCATCTGCCAACCATCAACAACCAACCACGTGAGCATGGCATGGACCCAGCGGACTGGCATACACATGGGAAAAATTGGTTCTGCGACACTCTGCCCATCCACCCCTCCCTTCTGCATCACCAGAGTCCAAAACCATTTTTCCTCCACAGGTGGACCAGTCTGCCAAGCCGTCCCTTTGCTGACCATCAGTGACAAGCCTGCTCATGCCAGCCCCCCTTCCCTTCCATGCAATCCCAAATAGCAGCTGGGCTACCCCCCCACCCAAGCAAAAAAACTTACCGGATTACAAAAAGCCCTCAGAAAGGCAGTTGTCCTGTAGCAGTACTGTAGATGGAAAGGCAGATTAGGTCAGCACAGTGGCACAAAGCTGGCAGTGCAGAATGCAGGGCAAGCAACAGTGAACACCAGCACAGTCACTCTCCACATGCACACTTGCCCCACCAAACTGGACCTGCATGCCCACTATCCCCATCCCCATGGACCTGCATGCCCACTCCCCACCACCACAATGGACCAACATGGCCACTACATCCCCCCACAGACCAGCTTACTGACTAGCTCCACCAAAATGGACCTGCACACCCACTTGCCCCACCCCATGAACCTGCACTCCCACTCTCCCCACCTCAAACCAAGACAGCCACTTGCCCAAACAAAACTGACCTATACAGTAACTCAACCCTCTGAAATGGACCTGCACACCCACTCTCCCCATCCCATGGATCTGCAAGCCCACTCTCTGCACCACAATGGACCAACATGGTCAATCTGCCCCCCCACAGACCAGCATGCCCACTTGCCCCACCAAAATGAGCCTGCATGCCTACTTGCCCCACCCCCATGGACCTGCACACCCACTCTCCCATCCCCACCACAATTGACCAACATGGCCACTCCCTCCCCCCCACAGACCAGCACACTCATTAGCCCCACCAAAATGGACCTGTACACCCACTTTCCCCACACCCCATGGACCTGTGCACCCACTCTTCCCACCCTGAACCAAGATGACCACTTGACTAAACAAAACTGACCTGCACGGCAACTCATCCCTCTGAAATGGACCTGCAAGCCCACGTTCCCCACCACAATGGACCAACATGGTCACTCTTCCCCCCCACAGAACAGCATGCCCACTTGTTCCACCAAAACGGTGCTGCATGCCCAATTGCCCCACCTCCACAGACCTGCACACCCACTCTCCCCACCATGATAGACCAACATGGCCTCTCCCTCCTCACAGACCAGCATGATCACTAGCCCCACCAAAACAGACCTGCATGCCCACTCTCCCCACCTCCATGGACCTGCAAGACCATTCTCCCCACCATTATGGACCAACACAGCCACTCTGCTCCCCACAGACCAGCATGGCCACTAGCCCCACCAAAATGGGCCTGCACACCCACTTACCCCACCTCCATGGACCTGCATGCCCACTTTCCCCACCCCAGACCAAGACGGCTGCTCATCCAAACAAAACTGACCTGCACGGCCACTCACCCTTCTGAAACAGACCAGCACACCCACTTGCCCCGCGCTACTGTGCATGCCCGAACTCAGAGCTGGAATTTTTAACAATAAATTTAACCACGTTACACTGCTCCATTTTCAATAGGAATTGCTTGTAGAGGTACAGCTCAAAGACCTCTACATGGGACATAGTTTATTTTCACTCGATGTAAATGTGCCTCGCTCATCATGAACGAGCATTCCTGCAAAGGACAGGATGATCCGGGAGGTACTAAGGTAACACTCTGTCTTCCGGTGTGGTGGCAGCTTAGCAATGGCACATCCAGAACCACCTTACAAACTACAAGATAACTTTTCAAACGTTAGACCCAGTCATTGTAAACTGTATAGGGTATGTTAATCGGGCATTTCTGCAGCCTTGGTGATTGCAGGCATTGTTTTGCTCAGTTTTCCTTTAAGTTGTTGATTTCTGATTCTTTCCTAATGTAGCACCAAGCATGCTGCATAGCAGAAGAGAATTATCCAGGGAAAAATAAAATACACTTTTCTGCTCCAGTTTTGCAGTAAGCTATACAGACATAGGCAGAGCAAATGCAGCAAGCATGGTTAAAACACATTCTGACTAAAACAAGCTAACTAAACTTTGAACTGCAACAAAATAGAAAATAGACTGCTGTACTACCAAATGCATATAAAAATGGTGGTTACTTACAAATTGGAGCAGAAATAACAAATGGTAGAAGCACCGGGAGTAGAAAAGCAGCAATACGCAGATGACACCAACAGGATCGATTGGGCAAGCAAGCAGAAAGCACGCTACCGTGGCTGAAACTTTTAAAGGCTCAAGATCACAGGCGCTATGAGAACAAATGCAGTTTCTGTTGTGGCGCCATTTTCCTGTGGACCAATCAGAGTTCCGGGATTCCATCCACATCACCGTGTATGCAGTAAACCTGAGTCCCTGCACATAAGTCAAAGGAGTTGCACTTAGCAGCAGCGGTTCCAGTGCTTGGCACCCCAGAAATAGACGCTACACTTCTTCTTAAACCAAGGGGCACCAGACATTAACAATAAAGCGCGACTTGTGCCATTTCCTGTCTCTACAATCTGAAGCATAACGCTGTGTGCATAAAGAGGTGGTAAAGAGAATAAGGCACAGCAAAGAGTTTTTGGAAATTGCCAGGTTGGCCACCCTGACAAGAATTTAAAGAAAAGACAGAAAAAGTAAGAAGAAAGGAAAGAGTGAAAGAAAAAAAGGGCGGGTGACACATATTCATATTTATGAGAGGGATTTAAACACATAACAGGAGGCTCCCTGTTACACACCCCCCTCACCAAGATGCAACAGTAATACTGTTGTCAGACACCCTTCCTGAACCCTAGGAGGGTTGGAGCTTTCGCCAACCCACTCTCAGAAACTCCGCCTCAGTGACCCTTATAAATTGAATAGGTATCTATATTCAGACATACCTAAACAAATCTCTGACACTGATCAATTCCCTGAGGTGTAATATCAAGGGTTTAATACAACCCCCTATATCATATATCATATGCAAAACATTTCAACATCTTCAAAGAAAGAAAAACACATCCTATCAACACATTTCCTCAAGTTTCATCAGCATGGGCCCCATATCAAGAAAATAAATCAGCATTCTGGTGTCTCAACCCTACTCTGCACTGAATGGTAAAGCGGTAAGGCTGTAAAGCCAAATACCACCACATTATCCAGCCATTCTTGTCTTTTATCTGTTGGAGCCAGCACAGAGGGTTATGATCAGTGAGAACCTTAAACTCTGTGCCCCACAGATAATATTTCAAAGCCTCTATTGCCCATTTTAATGCTAAGCATTCCTTCTCCACTGCTGAATACTTCCTCTCCCTCTCATGAAGTTTGTAGCTGATGTATATGACTGGGTGCTCCTCACCTTTCCATGTCTGAGAAAGGACTGCACCGATGCCAGTATCAGAGGCATCAGTGTGCACTTCAAACGGGAAAGAAAAATCAGGACTGATCAAGACAGGGGATGAACATTAGGTCACTTTAATGTTCTGAAAGGCCTCGCTACATTCCTTGGTCCATAACACCTTATTGGGACATCTGTTTTTGATCAGATCTGTCAGTAGGGTTGCTATGGTGGCAAAATAAGGTATAAATTGGCAGTGATAACTAGCCAGTCCCAAAAAGAAATGTACTTGTTCCTTTGTCAGGGGGATGGGACTGTTAGCTACTGCCTTGATTTTGCTGATGTCTGGTTTGACTGTACCCCCAATGATGAACCCTAAGTATTTGGTCTCAGTCCTGACAATGGTGCATTTGGTAGGATTTGTGGTCAGTCCAGAGTCTTAAATGGACTGAATGACTGCACTAAGATGTACTCGGTGCATCTGCCAGTCAGGGCTGAAGATGACAACATCATCTAAGTAGGCAGCACTGTACTGTGTATGTATATGTAATACTTGATACACATAGCATTGGAAGGTTGCAGGGGCACCATACAGTCCAAAAGGCATGGTAGTGAACTGGTAAAGGCCTATCAGGGTGCTGAAAGCAGTCAGTTCCTTTTCATACAAAGAGAGGGGGATTTGCCGGTAGCCTTTCGATAAGTCAAGGGTGCTTATGTAATTGGCATTCCCTATTTTGTCTAGTAAGTCATCTACATGGGGCATAGGGTACCCATCAAAGGTGGAGACAGTGTTAATCTTCCTGTAATCCAAGCAAAGCTGTATACCCCACTCCTTTTTGGGCACTACTACCACCACTGATGAGGACCAAGCACTTTGTGATAGTACTATAACTTCTAGGTACTCCATTTTCCTCACTTCATCAATGACTTCCTGTCTGACTCTCTCAGGCAGCCAGTAGGGTTTCTGGTGTGTGCATAAAGAGGGGGTAAAGAGAATAAGGGCCAGCAAAGAGTTTTTAAAGATTGCCAGGTTGGCTACCCTGACAAGAGTTTAAAGAAAAGGCAGAAAAAGTAAGAGGAAAGGAAAGAGTGAAAGGAAAAAGGGGGGGGTTGCACATATTCATATTTATGACAGGGGTTTAAACACATAACAGGGGGCTCCCTGTTGGACAGTACTATTGCAATACATTTGCTTGCATGTATATGCATGGCAAACATAAAACTGTCTGGATTTGCTCTTTTTCTCTGCATATGCAGCTGCACAGACAGTTAATCTGGGGAAGCTACCTAAACTGTCTAATATTTCAAATAAAGGACTCACTGATTATCAAACACAGAAAAATTGAAAAGCCATCTAGTGGCAATCAACTGACAAGTAGCGATGGCCTGCATGCTACAATAAAGGGGTTGCTTTCCACAATGCATCCTCAGATTAATAAACAAGACAGGTAAGCCTTGCAATTTGTCTTGCTATTTATCTGTGTAAAATATCTCTGGAGAATGGTTACAAATAACAAAGGAGGATGTGACACAGGTTATTCAAAAACAAAAAAGAAATAAGGCTCCTGGAATTGATAATGTAGGAGCAGAACTTTATCAAATTAATATTAAGTGGTGGGCAGAATTATTGGTAAATCCATATAAGTTCATAATGAAATATAAGACCCTTCCAAATGACTGGAACATAGGGCTCATAATGCCCCTCCGGCAAAAGGGATCAGCTATGTTACCAGAAAATTACAGACCCATAACATTATTGAATATAAATCAAAGCATTTTCTCTAGAATAATTTTGAATAGGATCCTATTTTGGATAGAGGATAATAGGATATTCTCCAAAGTACAAGTGGATTTCTGTAAAGGGTGTTCTACAATAGAGCAGATGTTTATTCTAAAATATATCCTAGATAAGTATGTAGTTGTGAAAAAAAGGAAGATTTACACAGTGTTCCTGGTTATTAAATCAGCCTTCGATTCGGTGAACTGAGCCATATTATGGAAAATTCTAAAAATTAAAAATATGGAAGCAAATGTATTAAGTATCATTAAATTGTTGCATGCAGATACAAAATTATTAGTAAGGTATAATAAAGATGGTGATATCACAGACACAATAAGAGCCATGTCTGGAGTGAAACAGGGATGCATATTGACAGCCACTTTGTTTAATTTGTATATACTGTAGATAAGATCATGGATGACTAGACAAAGGTAGACACCTTTTCCCCAAAAGTGAATGAGATCGAAATTCAGGTTTTGTTACATGCAGATGATGCGACCCTAATATCACAAACTCCATTAGGTCTTAAAAGATATATTAGATTTGCAATAGAAACTTTAAAAAAATTAGATGACTCTAAACCAAGAAAAAACAGAAATTGTGGTGTTTGGAAGTAAAACCACAAACATGGAAAGTAAACAAAGTAAATATAGATGAAATTAATGAGTTTTCCTATCTTGGTGTTGTATTTAGTAATAAATTAAAATGGAATAGACATAGTGGAAAAATTTATGAGAATGCTATGGAGACCTTAAATGGTATTAGACATTTTGCACATTCTATTGTGTAAAATTCATTCCTAGTGTAATACAGATGTCTCAAGGCCAATGCAAATTCTCAAGTGCTATACAGAGCTGAAGTATGGGGCTTGACAAGTAACCTGAAAGAAACAGAAATAATTCAAAACTGATACTTGAAAAACCTTTTGGAGGTACCAATCATAACTTATAGTGCAGGAATCAGGGTAGTACTGGGATGCTTTCAATTTATGCTACGATTGTAAAAAGATGTATCACCTATTGGAAAAAACTGATAAATGCTCCTAAAGATAGTATAATATACAATTGCTGGATGGATGCAGTGAATAGACATAATATGAAAGATCCATCTTGGGTTAGACAGCTAAATCAAGAATTAAATAAACATGGGGCCCGATTCCAGAAGAGATGCACCCAACTCAAGGTGCTTGCAACAAACAGCAATATCACAAGTCATACCTTGCATCAGAGTTCACGGCACTCCCTATTTTGGGAAACAGTCTGCTCTGGTGAGGGAAGCTGCTGTGCCAAAGGGGCACTGTGCCCCCTTGCAACCTGCATCTGGGTACACCAGGTCGCAAGGAGGCTTGTGCCATGGTGGGGCTCACATTTTCAATTCCAAAAGACCCACCATGACCATTACAAGGGGCTCCACTTTGACTTGCCAGGAGGTGGTCTAAGCCCCTTGCTACTGACTGGGACACTGAGTTGGGTGGGCTACAAGTGAGGTCCATGGGCAGGAGGGGCACAGAGGGGCATAGGGAGGGTTGCTGTGTCAACCGGGATGTGTGGGATTGGTTTGGCACCTGGGAGGTGCATATTCCTCCGTATAGATATAGCATGGGAATTTGCACCCTGCTGGGTGCTGATACAATACCCAACCACCCTGCTGGCACACCAACCCACCCTATGTCCCCACCCACCCCCTCAACCTGGGCACATGTGTACCCCCTCACCACCACCACCACCAGTGTTGCCCGTCCTGTGGTGCACCAGCAAGAGGGGTCCCAGTTCCTTGTGGGTGGCATGTGCTGCAGCAGCACTGCAAGTCAGGTGCTGTCCCATGCTTGTGGTAATCCCGGGGAGTGCAGGAACCCTGCTTTTTCTCAAAATATGGTGCAGGGTTCCTGGTGCACCTGGTATTGCCATCGTTCTTGGAGCAGCACTACTTGTGTCATTCCAAGGGCTCCTTTTGGATATGGGCCCATGGTCTACAATATAATTATATAATGGAAAGTATAGGAGATCATGTAAATTTAAGCAGTAAGGCACAACAGGGTGTGTGTTATCGTGTAATAATGTCACTCCTGGGGTGGGTTGAAGCACGAGGTGAAGCAGAATGCTTTCACCACCCCAAGAGTGACATTATTACACAATAACACACACCCTGGAGTGCCTTATTGCTATTATACAATGGCTCAATGTTATACAAAATAAAAAAAATGTAAAAAATGTTTTTAGTAGATTTTTAGTGAGTTTCTTATAGTAGAGGAAAAAAAAGGCTATATGAATACAGCCAGCAAAGCTAATGCTAATCAATGACAGTGGTGTTATACTGTAATATCATCACTGTCTCAGGCACACACTGACCAATCAGAATCCAGGATTCTTTCCTGCCATTGTATAATTTGTGTTATCTGCCATACAAAGGGTGGAAGATATTGCAAAAAAAGAAGGCATAGCCAGAATTAAGTACTCTTGGGAATGTAACCCTCTAAAAATAATTAAATCAACCTTCAGGGTGAAAACAAATCTTCTAATATGTGATAACTAAAACACAGAAAAGCTTTGACTAGGCTAAGATTTGGAATATTTACAAAGTGGGGGAACCTTGATGCGGGACAAATAGGATGTATATTTGCCCAGGATGCAATAATACATTAATGAATACTGCACATTTAATAATAGGTTGTGATGCTTTTTTGTCTGAAAGACAGTTATTGATTGAACGAATGTTTGATAACCTTAAAACATTAAGTAGAAACATGAAACTGAAGTTAATATTGAATTCTAAGTGCCCAAAACAGATTTTTGCCATGGCAAGTTTGCACATAAATTAGCAGAAGAACTGAAATGGAATGTATGAACATTTTTACTTCTATGAACATAATTGCATTTGTTAATTAGAGAATCTAGTCATAGGTGTGTATAAATAGAATAATAGATGGGTTACTGTGTATTACAAGGCTGTAATTTCATCGAGAGTTTCTGGGGACATAGATAACCTCGAGAGCGAAGCTCGAGAGGTTTCTATGTCCCCAGAAACTCGAGATGAAATTTCAGCCGAGTAATGCACAGTAACCCATTTGTTATTTTTTGTAATATATGGATGAAGGAAGTTGGCGAGTTCTTACCTGTGGGATGTAGACTGTAGGATAGGCGATGGTTTGAACGCTGCATCAGGAAGTTGATTGAAGAGTTGAACATTAATTTGTAACAGTGAGAATTGTCAAATGTTGTAAAAGTTTGTTGTCAAACGTGGAAAACATAACGTGTTTTTTTTTTAAAAAATACATAGCCAATGATTGCAGCAGAAGAACGATTAACTGAGTGGAGAATGGAGTAATGCTTGCAGTTGTGTTTTACTCAGACTTCGAGTCTGAGTACATTACATATCTTCTTTTCTGGGGTTGAGGAGACTTCTGGATGTTGATAGCAACATTTCCAAAAAAGTAGGAGTGGGAGCCAAAAATGTTGCCGGACGTTTGAGAAAATTGGGCACTTTTAATGGTGAGAGTCTGAGCTGCTGTCATTTCCTGTGAGACAGTGTGTGCATTGGTAGTCGGTTCAGAAGTGGATTTTGGAGATGCGGCTTGTGGCAGGGATCGGGAGGTGGAAGGCTGCTCGAATGACAGGATTGAACACATTTTCTTTTGCTTTGTTTCAGATAAGGTAGAGTAATTATTTATACTCTGAATATTTTTGTGTCCAGACAGCTGAGCGACATCAGTGGGTAGTATGTTGGAGTCAATGAACATCTGTATCGCTGTTTTTCTCATAGAATGATTTGTGATTCTTTTTTCTGGGGGAAGACCTGCTATTTGTTGAAGAAGTTTCATAATACCTCGGATCTTGTTTTCCCCTATAGTTATTGCTCTGTACCAGTGGCTTGAAGGTTTGAGCATTAGATTTGGAACAAGGTAAAAGGAAGCTTCTGGTTTGTTCATCGCTGGGGGTCTCTTGGTAGCATATGTGTGATAAGCAGCTACAACATCTCGTTCTGGGTACTGTATGTTTTGGTAGAGTCTGGGTGCCACTGTTCTGATATCTCAGATATTTGCTCCTGTTCTTGTTTTGGTGGCTCGCTCATGATATTCTTAGTATTCTTTGCCATCTGTGTCTATGCCTGGCACAATATCACCCCAACGCAGTTGGTACTGTTCACTTGTTCGGAGTGCAAAGTGCAGGCCTATGTTAAAAAATAAAAGATGTAGGAGAGCTGTGGGTGTATTGAGGCCGAGGGTGCCCGTGCTGTACAATTGGTTTATTTCAGTTTCAGTTAGTGGCTCTGCTTGCTTTGGTCGATTCCCCATGCCCATTTTTTTCAAGTACTTTTGTTTGGCTATGAGTGTGCTGTGGGTCTGTTTGAAAGTTACTATGGCACTTTGGAAGATTGAGTCTGGGTAATTTTTTTTATTAAATAACAGTCTATGCTGCCCAGAATTCCTCTGATTGTGCTAGGTTCGTATTCTGTACCATCCTGTTTTTTTTTTTTTTATAATTCAAACTTTATTAATACATTTTCCACAATAAAAGGCAGTTACAATGAAAATGAGACAAGAGTACAGCCACTTAATAAGATATAACTGCCCGACCCTCCCATCCCTCCCCATACAGCAATAACAAATCCAGATATCCCATAAAAAATAACCTCATTACCTGAGAACCTGCAGGGCAATTTGAACTGTGACATGATTAAGACTGAGCAACCAGAATTAGAGAGTGAAGGGGATCCCATATTTTTGTATATGTTGCCAATCTGTTGTGGAGACTGGTAATCGCTTTTTCTGTACGTAGATTAGCAAGAATTTCATTCGCCCATTCTTGAAAGGTTGGAGTGGACTTGTCTTTCCAGTGATGTAGAATAAGCTTCTTGACAGGTAAGGCAATCATAGATATATGAAACCTTCTTACTTTAACTCTAATAGAAGACAAGTCCCCTAAAAGGCAAATATCTGGTGTAAAGTACTCCTGAAGGCCCAGTAAAGGATCCAGGGAAATCCTGATCGAGTCCCATAGAAGAGAAATTTTGGGGCAGGACCAGAACATGTGAAGAAGTGTTCCTTCTTCCTGCGAACACTTAGTACATATATTGGAGTTCAAGAGACCCCATTTCTTTAATTTTACCAGGGTGCAATACATGTTATGTAAAATGTGATATTGCATGAGACGTAATCTATCTTGAGAAACATATTTATGGCAGGATCTCCACAGGGATTGCCAATCCAAATGATACTGAGGAAAAATAGAGTTCCAGAATCTCATGGGTCCAAAAGAGTCCCCATATCTTTTATGAAACAACACCTGGTATAATTTAGATATGATACCTGAAGATCCAAGAAGTGAAGAAGCTTCAGGTATCAGGGCCGAGACAATCTGAGAGGGAGGGATATTGCCAAGAACTATTGTAAGTAGATGCCTTAACTGTACAACTTTGAAGTGAGAGGGAGCCGGGATATTAAATTTCCTAATAATATCTCCTACTGACAACCATTGCCCCTCTTCATCCACAAAGGAGAGCACTTTCCCATCCCCCAGTTGGGACAACCATTTACGGGGAATTTATTTCTTGTTAATGGTGAAAGAAGGGGAATTCCAGATAGACTGGGCCAAATCCAACTGAGGGGTATAATGCAAAAAGGAACATAATTGTGCATATACCTTTAATGAGGTAACTACTATGGGGCATTCCTCAGCCATACGCACCAGAGACATTTTAAGATAGAATAAGGTTAGGGGATCCAGGTTCTTGGACCTAAATACATCCAATTCAATCCTAAGCCAAACTGCCTGTTCTTTTTCCAGGCCGGGACGTACCCATCTCAAGCATTTTGCTAAATGGATGGCCCAATAATATATAGCCAAATGGGGAATCCGCAAACCCCCCTCATATTTTGGAGCTGCCAATTTATAATAGGCCAATCGAGGATATTTATCGGCCCATATAAACCTAGTAAATATACCATGCAGCTTTTAAAACCAGAGTAACAGGATAAAAGTATTGAGAAGAGATAAAGGGTAAAAAATTCTAGGGAATATGTTCATCTTAATTATGTTGATCCGGCCCCATAGTAAAATGGGAAGTTTGGACCACCTAGCAAGGTCATGAGTTATAAGCTGAGAGAGGGATTTGAGATTTTTCTTAAACCATGTTAAGGGATTACGAGATAATTTAATGCCCAAATGCTTAAATGACCTGGGAGCCCAACATAGACCTAAGGGACTAATGTCATTCTTGAATACCTTATGGTTTAAAGGAAAGAATGAGGATTTGTTAGCATTCAGTTTGTAATTGGACAGGGCACGAAATTTTACTCTTTAACTCAGCAAAGCCGGTACAGAGGATACTGGATGGGATAAGTGTATCAACAAGTCATCTGCATATGCAGTGACCTTAATTTCATGGCGCCCAACCCATATACCTTGTATTGAGGCATTATTGAGAATATTTTGGATGAGAGGTTCAAGGTACAAATTAAACAACAAAGGAGATGGGGGCAACTCTGTCTGGTCTCTGAATGGAGGGAAAAAGGTTTGGAAAAGGCCCCATTCCCAGAGATCCTTGCTGTAGGGGTTTTATATAATGTAGCAATCCAGGATATAAATACCGGGGGGAATTGGAAAGCCTCCAGAACTCGAAACAAAAAATTCCAATTCACACGATCAAATGCCTTCTCGGCATCCAGGGAAACCAACCCTCCGGGAAACACAGCATCCCTGGTAGCCGAGAAGACATGAGAAAGGGTACGCAAATGGTCAGATGATGAGTGCCCCCTTCATGAATCCTACCTGGTTCATACCTATTAGCTCAGGGAGAACTACAGTTAACCTATTGGCTAGTATCTTCAAGAGAATTTTAATATCTTGGTTTAGAAGGGATATAGGTCTGTAGCTTTGAACAAGTTCAGGGTCTTTATCTGGTTTAGGAAGAAGAACTAGCAAGGCCTCAAAGGGGTGAGGGTCTGCCTCTGCCCCAGATAAAATATATTGAAATAGGCGATAAAGTGCTGGTAATAGAAGATCCCGAAAAACTTTGTAGAATAGGGAGGAGAACCCATCAGGGCCTGGGACTTTGTCTATAGGTAATCCACTAATAACCTCAGCAATCTCCTCCTGTGATATAGGAGTAACCAAGAAACCCTTGTTTTGCTCTGAAAGGAAGGGCAGATGGGAGTCCCTCAAATAATTTTCCGTATTCCCAGGACAGGGAGGGTACTCCATGTCACTATACAGTCTTTCATAATATAAAGCAAATTCCTGCACTATCTCGGTAGGAGATACTTTCAGGGACCCATCTGCCACTGCCCGAATTGATGGGATGAGTCTTGCAGATTCTTGCTGTTTTATACGCAATGCCAATAGGCATCCCGCTTTCTCTCCCTGATCCTTGTAACTAGCTCTAGATCGAATAATAGCTAATTCTGCTTTTTCCCTTAGTAACTCTAGATATCTGTCCTTAAACATTAGGAGCCTCCTCTTGTCTTCATCTAGGGCACTTACCGAAGTGTTTACTTCAAGTGACCAAATTTGGGACAATAATGATAGTAGTTCTTTCTCCTGTGCCCTTTTCCTACTCACCGCCATGCTAATAAGGATCCCTCTCATGTATGCCTTGAAAGCCCCCCATAAGATATCCGGCTTTGTACTATCTAGAGGGTTAGATGAAAAAAAGAACTCAATTTGCTCCCTTATGAGCTTGCAATACTTGGCATCTTTAAGAAGTTGTTCATTGAGCTTCCATCTAGTTTCCCTATTAGGTAAATTAAGGAATGCCAATTTGCATAACACAAGTGAATGATCAGAGACAGGGCCAGGCTGAATCAAGGAGGTCTTGACCCCGGTAGGAGAGCCTGAGAGATAAATATGTAGCCAATGCGGGACTACGAGCCGTGCGCCATTGACCTAAAAGTAAATTCCCTAGAGTCAGGATATAGCATGCGCCAGACATCACAGAGCCTGCACTGGTCTACTAGGTCCCTAAAAGCCCTCTGCCCGGAGACACCCCTCCCAGTCCACTGCCCGACCTGTCAAGGTTAGAATCTACGACTTGATTGAAGTCACCCCCCCCAGAATAATCCTGATGGGAAGCATTGGAAGAATAATGGTTATGAGTCTTATAAAAATCCCTGGATCATCCATATTAGGGCCATATATACTACCAAGTAAAAGTGGAACTGACCAGAGAGTACCTTTAACTAGAATAAATCTGCCCTCTGGATCTTTGATAACCTGCGTAGAAACAAAATGAATGCCTCTATTGACAATAAGCATGACCCCGCAGCTATTAGTGGAACCCTGAGCATCATAAACCAGCCCCACCTGTTGCCTCCTTAACTGTAAGGCTTCAGCTTCTAATAAATGGGATTCCTGTAGGAAAGTTATCTGAGAACGTAATAAGCTTAAATGTTTGAGAACCTGGTATTGTTTGGATTTTTTCCTGATCCCTTTTACATTCCAGGTAGCAAATAGCAAAAGTCACCTCATTGGCCATCTGATAGTGGTAATTGAACTTAATATGTTCAGCCCTGCACACAGAATACACACAACATGCAACCATACTCCAGAAGTTACTGCTGTAAAACCCTCCCTCCTCCCCAACCCCCCCACAAATAACCCTTCCCCTTCCCCCCGACTTCCCCCATTCCACCTAACAGAACCCCACATTTACCACCCCCACCCAACACCCCATACTGCCACAAGTAACGTTTAGCATATTACTGGGTCCTTTCCTCCTTCTCCTGCCTCCCGATAATGCACCTCTGCTAATAGCCAATAAGAACAACATCCACAAGTAAATATTTAACAATGCGAATAATATTAACAACCCCCAAAAATTAGAGAGTGGCCTTGGGCTTCCAATGTGTGCACACGCATATATATTAACATAATAATGAAAGGGGGGACAGAGTCAATTGCTAAACTCAAAAATGTGCCAGATAGCTTCAAGAGCCTGACTGAAAAATAGGGGTTACCTTACCCCATGAGAAACCTTAACCAAACCAGAACCAGATCAGAAAACTAATGGAGGGGAATAGCCCTTTCCCATCGAAATGAGAACAGAACTCGAGAAAAAACACTGAGATCATGGGCCCGAGGGAAAGAGAGATGAGAAAAACAACTCTTCCCAGAAATATACCAGCCCTTAGGCATGAGATCTCCCATTGGGGTAATTTGCTGCCCTGAGCTCGAGACAAGTGGCAAAACTGAGGGAAATCCTCCTCGAATTAAGAGCAGCACGGCGCTACATTTCATATGCATGTTACGCCCTCTTGTGGCCAAAGACCGAACCTGATGAGATAATTATATGAGATACTGAGAAACCCAAACAGTGCTCCAATTTCCAGCAAACTGTAAAGTGAAACATTAATCCTAGAATAAATAACACAAACTTCCCCTCTCTAATGCAATTTGTAAAACTAAATGTGCTGGGACACAAGACTCTTTTTCCAATTAAGCCGACCCAGACACCCCAAACGTCTTTGCCCTAAGCAACAGTTAGCTTTATGGAGATAGGGCCTGAGAGACTCTTAACAGATAGGCCATGTATTAATTAACACAGTCCAGATGAGAAAGCAAGAACTTCCAAATGTAGCTCGTCGACATTATCTCCGCTGACAAGAAGAGAGACAACAGTTCCAGCGAGGCAACTCCAGGCAACTCCCCAACATGTAGACAGAGCCTCTCAGGGCTCTCAGAACAAGTCTGGTAGCATGGTTTTAAGGCTCAAAAGGGCCACTTCAGGATCATTCAAATTTAACCAGGATCCGTTTACATAAACTTGAAGCCTGGCTGGGTATCCCATCCTGAATTTCAGGCCCTCAGCAATGATCTTAGATACAATGGGATGGAACACTTCATTTCAATCGAACCAATCCTGGGAGACCTTGTGCAATTCTCAATTTAGTATTCTCCCAACGAACCTCCTGTAAAGCTCTCACTTTCTGCAAGAAATGCTGCTTTTCTAGGAAATTTAAGAAGCGGCAAATAATAGGTCAGGGGGAGCATCCGGAGAAGGCTTTAGTCGCAGTGACTGGTGAACTCGCTCTATGATATATACTGGGCCGAAGGGACAGGGGCCAGCGACCCGTTCCACCAGCTTCTGTATGAATGCTACAGCATGCTGGCCCTCTTCTCTCTCTGGTAGCCCTAGTATCACAACATTGTTTCTGCGGCTACGGCCCTCCAGATCTTCGAGATTTGCCTCCACACGAGATAGCTTCCGCCGCATAGACACTAATTCAGGATCAAGTTTCTCTAGTCGTTTCTCCAACGAGACTATTCAGGCTGTATTATCAGAGACAGTTAGCAAGACTTCATCCAGCTTTTTAGAGAGAGTCTTCAGGCCGATCGCCATTTCTTTCATCTCTTCATGAAAGGGTTTAAACTCTTCTAAGAACCTATTAAGTGTTAAAGGTTCTTGTTCCCCAACTTGACTCGAAGGATCAGGCCTATCTGGCCCACCCGAGGCCCGGGATTTCTTTGAGGCCTTTTTGGGAGTAGCGGGCGGTATGTTTCTGCGGGGCTTTCTTCATATAAGCCTCCATTGGCCGATCAAACTCACAAAACAGGCACACAAGATGTTCAGTTAGCAGGAGAATTCGAAAGCAGAGGAATTTGAGGAATTTAAACATCTAAAAAAGACGATTTAATGATCAAGAGGCAGGAGCTTAGCTGAGGAGCTTCTACTCAGCACTGTGCATCACGTGATCCCTCCACCATCCTGTTTTTTAATTGAAATATGAAGTCGGCTAGGAAGGTGTCTAATTGCTTCGTTTCAATGTTTTCTATGAGCGTGACTCACCTATGGTCGTGAGGTGGTTGTTGAGCAGTTTCAAATCGAAGGCTGTTTTTTTTAATGTATTTTGATTTTCTTGTTCAGAGATAAATTGTAGCCTGGTTTCTGTTATCGTTTGTGGCTTTGATAGTGCCATGTATGAGATTTTTACTGGTGCAGTATATTGCTGAATAGTTGCGAGTGTTACTTTCCCACGAATCTGTTTTTCAAATTATTACAGCTGTGTGGTGATGAAGGTGGCTCCTGGTGGGCGCGAGGTTGAAGGGTGCGCTTGTGCTGTGGTGCTGCAGTGATAATACTATCGTTCATTGGAATGATAGTATTATTGGCAGTGAAGTGTAGTATTATTGGGTCTGCAGAGTTCTGTCACTTGTATTACAAGGATTTTTTTTAATCGTTTTTGGTGGTATTATTTTGGAGATCCATATATTACATATGTATTGTGCACCGCAGATTTGAATATCAGGAAAAACAGGCAGCCGTAAAAATTTTAAAGTTCAGGTGCCATTTCTGACATGGCAGGTCAGGAGCCACCTGTTAGTTTGTGAACCTCAGAACTGGCACCTCTATGATCATTGTTTCCTTTTACTTCATTCAGTATTACATGATCGGAAAGGGGTTTCCTTTGTTTCTGTGAAGTCTGGGGTAATAGCAGTCTGCACCCTTTCTGGGGGTTTAAAGTTCATGCACCACAAACTTGAAATCAGAAAAAAAACCAGGCGGCAGTGAAATGTTTAAAGTGTAAAGCACAGGCGTAGTTTCTGCTATCTACAACTCCCCTTGTCACTTAGGAAGTTCCTTGATTGCTACAGCAGTCTATGTCCTTTCCATTTGGGGCAGATTAGCTGCTAGTTAGTGTCAATTCACACTTTGGCAAGCTCCACAAACTGCATGCCACAGTGTAAAATGACACTAACTGACAGCTAATCTGCCCGAAATAGAAGGCGGGCATAAAGTGCTATAGCCATCATTTTTAGCATAACACCCTATAGAAGTGGCAAGTGGCAAATGCAATTTGCCCAGTAAAACCGACTGCCCATTTAAACCACGGGCACTACAAGTTGTGAGAACTGTACTTGGATTAGAACCTTGTGTATAGTGTAAATGTTTTTAACCAGTGTGTGTATGTTTGTATGTGACAAATATTCTTTTACATACATACTTTTTCAAATAAATATGAACTGAACTGAACTAATATTTCAAATACAGGACTCACGGAGTATCATACATAGAAAAGTTGAAAAGCCATCTAGTGGCAATCGACTGACAAGCAGAGATGGCCTGTATGCTGCAACAAAGGGGTTGCTTTCCAAGATGCATCCACAGATTCGTAAACAAGAGATAGGACTTTCAATTTTTCTTGCTGTTTATCTGTGTAAAATATGTTTCACTGTGCAGACAAATGTGAATAAAGTGTGTAAAAAATGATTATTTTAAACTGCTCTGCTCCACCTTGGAGCAGAGCAGCTTGGCATTGTCCTTTTTGCCTTTATTCATCTTTGTCAGCACTATTTAATGAATAATGTACGTGCAGCAATACATAACAAGTCTGTGTTTCCTTCAAGGAATTACAATAATAGCATGTGGACCTCGACAGCAAAACTTGAGAGATTCATGCTGTCATCGCAACCCACTGATGGAAGCAGAGGATGAGGTAAACATCAAGATAGAGCAGTCAATAAGAAGAAGACCAGGGGTAAATGGAGAAAAAGACAAAGGTAGAGAGAACACGGATAGGGCAAAAAGGAATAAGGCCATCAAAAAATGGAGGGTAATGAGCACCAGTGCCCATAGTTTAGGTAACAAGCTCCCTGAACTGGTGGGCTTAGTGGAAGAGGGATGCCTGGATATTGTGGCAGTCACAGAAACATGGTACACAGAGAACCATGACTGGGATGTCAACATACCAGGGTAAACAATCTACAGGAGGGACAGGGAAGGTAGAAAAGGAGGAGGAGTAGCTCTCTATGTAAGGGAAGGGATGGGATCAAAGCAATGGAACTAAAGGGTAAACAGGAAGGAGAGGAAGCACTGAGGGTCGCCCTGGAGACTAGAAATGGCACCACAATCTGCACAGGGGTTGTATAAATACCCACATTTCGGGGGAGGAGATGGACAAGGAAATGATAGAAGGCATCCTTAGGATGGCAGAGAAAGGGAAGATATTGCTGATGGGGGATCTGAATATGCCAGATGTTAATTGGAGCACCTTTGCTGCAGCCATATCCAAGAGCAGAGCCATTCTTGATGCCCTACAGGGGGCATGCTTCAGACAGCTAGTTTTGGAACTCACTCGGGAGGGAGCGATCTTAGACCTGGTACTCTCAAATGGGGATGGAGAGAGGATCCCAGATCTAGAAGTGGGTAGCCATCTGGGAACAAGTGACCACCAAACAGTGTGGTTCATGATAAATTTAGCTGTAAAGTGAAGTCATACAGAGGTAAAGGTACTGGACTTCAGGAGGGCTGAGTTTATCAAAATGGGAGAGTGCCTCAGAAAAGCACTAGTAAACAGGCAAGAAGGTGGGGTGGAGCAACAATGAGGAAACATCAAAACTGCTATCACAGAGGCAACAAGCCTTTGTGTGAAGCAAAAAAACAAATCAAAATGAAAGAAAAAAAAAACACTATGGTTCTCAAAAGAAGTGGCAGGGAAGGTTAGGGAGAAAAAGGCAGCATTCAAGAAGTATAAGGAAATACAGTGGAGCAGGACAGAGGACTGTACCAGTTAAAGCAGAAGGATGTGGGGAAGGCAGTCAGAATAGCAAATGCCCAAACCAAGGAAAAGATAGCCAACTCAGTTAAGAATTGGAATAAAACCTTTTATAGGTACATTAGGGAGCAAAGAAAGACTAAGGCAGGGATACAGAGGCTGAATAAAGAAGAGGGTGTTTGGGCAGAGAGGGACAGTGAAAAAGCAGGGATACTGAACGAATACTGTACTTCTGCTCAGTATTCACAAAGGAAGAGGAGTGGGAGGTACCTAATCCAGTCAATAGAAACACTCTGGATCGGGGGGTTGATATCAGCTCTTTCACAGAAGAAAGGATTCTGAAAGCACTCCTAAAACTGAAGGTGAATAAAACAATGAGGCCCGATGGGGTTCACCCCAGAATTCTAAAAGAACTAAGGGGAGAGCTAGTAACACCACTGACAACCCCTTTTAACAAATCATGGGAGGATGGTGTGGTTCCTGAGGACTGGAAGAGGGCGGATGTGATTCCCCTTCACAAAAGTGGGAGCAAGACAGAGGCAGGAAACTATAGACCTGTCAATCTGACCTCAGTGGTAGGGAAAATGATGGAATCACTTCTGAAGGAAAGAATTCTTGAGTACCTAGAGGCCAGTGGGGCACAGGACCCAAGGCAGCATGGAGTCACCGCAGGAAGGTCATGTCAGATGAATCTAATTGATTTCTTTGACTGGGTGACCAAAGTAGTAGACCAGAGAGGGGCTGTGGACATGGCCTACCTAGACTTTAAGACAAACAAACCAGCACATCATCTCCGGCTATGAGGCTTTTAATTCAATAAAAAGTAATGTATAAAAAGCAACAAACCCATAGGGGCAAGCTACACAACACAAGATGCAGTAAGGATCCTGACCTGTTTCGCAACTAATGCATCATCAGGGGGATGGTACCTTACTGCAGACATTGTCTATTTAATAATAATCCATTAAAGGGGAATTGCAACATCATCTATATGTGCAAAAGAGCATATAAAGTGCATACTCTAAAGCGCATATTTAATAATTAAGGTGCAAAACAACTACCATTAATAACATAATTCCATACATAAGACAGGAGATTAGATTTTAGCATTGACAATATCTACTAGTCCCTATTTCAATATTTCAACAAGGACACTAAGATAGAAAGCAACGCAATGTCACAACAATTCATTTTATGCAATGTTCCCTCTATATTTTTTCAGAAGAAAGGCTATAAATACTAGCTCCATAAAAATCTGGAAGGGAAAAAGAATGCAAAAGAAATGTGTGATTAAAAAGTCAGCAGAGTACTAAACAAAATAATAAATATAACCAAATCTGAAAGACAAACCAAATATAGCCATTCTAGGGGGTAATCATTTCTTAATACATGATGACAATTCTATTTTATCATTTAGACCAGGTGGTCTCAGGGCTCCTAACATAAATATCCAAAATGACTCTCTTTGTTTCAATTTCTCATCTAGATCACCACATCTAGGTCCTAGTGTTACCTTTTCAATGCCACAGAACTTAAAAGAGTGTCCCTTAGTGCCAGCAACACTGCAATGATTTGTTAAGGCACTACTACAATCGTTTGCCACAGTGTTTCTCAGATGCTCACCAATTCTGATTTTAAAATGTCGGGTTGTTTTTCCCACATAGAATGCTGCATATTCACATGTCGTAAGGGTATACCACACTTGCAGTGTTACGATTAAAAATGCCTTTTACTTCATAATCCCTGTTACAATTGCAACTAGTGAATGTGTCTCAGGATGGATGGGTAGAATTTACACCTGCCACATACAAAATTACCATCTGGAAGTGGTGACAACCAATTATCCTCACGTGTTCCTGTTAGAGGTAAACCCATTTGTTGATTGTTGTGAACAGATTTGTCTCTTAAATTGGGGCTGCGCTTATACACCATTCTAGGTTTTTCTTTAACCATTTCCTTCAACAAAGGTTCTGTCTCCAAAATATTCCAATTATCTAGAATAATCTTTTCCACTTTTCTTGCATGTCTAGAATATTGTGTCACAAAATTCATTCTAGGTATATCCTGATTTTTAGTTTTTACTGTCAAAAGGGCCTGTCTATCAGTGTCTAGTGCTTCTTCATATGCTTTCCTAACTAAACCTGAGCTATACCCTCTCTTTATAAATCTTTCACACAGGTCTGAGGCCTGAACAATAAAATCAGCATCCTCACTACAATTCCTCCTAAGTCACGACATCTGGGCTTTAGGAATATTTTTTATCTGGTGAGGTGGGTGACAACTAGTGGCGTGAAGTAATGAATTCCTGTATGTCTCCTTCCTGAAAAGATCCGTTTTATAAGTACCATCAGATTTCTTAATAATCCTCAAATCCAGGAAAGAGACAGATACAGGATCACATTGTACCGTGAATTTCAAATTCTGATTACCTTCCTCCAAGAAGGAAACATACCCCATCAATTCTTCCTAGGGTCCTCGCCACACCATAAAGAAGTCATCTATAAAACAACGCCAAATGTCAATCTTATCCAAATAAAGATTGATCTGGCCATCATAGACATATTCCTTTTCCCACTTACCTAGATAAAGGTTAGCATAATTGGGAGCAAAAGTAGGCGACATAACAGTACCTTTAATCTGTAGATAAAATGTGTCCTGAAAAATGAAATAGTTTTTAGTCAATACTTGTTCATCACAGTATCTATCTCAAACCAGTATCTTAGTGCTTCTAACCCCTCATTGTGAGGGATATTGGTATAAAGGGAACTAACATCCATAGAAACCAATAACCAGTCTGAATCTGATTGCATGTCCTCCAGGACTCCCAATATGTGCATGTTATCCCTTATATAAGAGGGAAGTCTGATGACATAATCCTTAATATAAGAGTCCACATATTTTGTCAAAGGCTCAACCAATGAGCCAGTGCCAGCCACTATTGGCCTTCCTGGCATATTCTTCATATCCTTATGAATTTTTGGCAAGACATAGATGCTAGCCCTAATAGGGTGTGCCACAGTAAGATATAACAACTCATGTGTGCTGATAATGGCCTCAGAGGATGCACTGAATAGAAATGAATCAATTCCGCCCTTAAATTGAAATGTTGTATCTTTTGGAAGTTTTTTATAGAAAGTAGTGTCAGACAGCTGTCTTCTAACTTTCTCCAGACACCCATATATAGGTAAGATGACAATGGAGCCACCCTTGTCAGCAGGGTTAATCACTATTCTTTTATTGGTCTCCAAAGACTTAAGGGCCAATGCTTCCTGATGTGAAATGTTGACAAAGGATTATCAGATGCTAATAATTCTCTAATTCCATTTTCACATGCCCTTTTGAAGACTTTCACAGTCTCATTATATTGAGGCAGAAAAGTTGATGATGGTTTAAACAGTCTTACCTCAGGTCCAGAGGGTAGTGTGCCAGTCTCTCCATTCACCAACATCAAAAATCCCTTGCACATCCTCGACGTCTCAAAGTATGCCTTCAAATTAAGATTCTGAGTAAAGCGATGTAAATCCACAAATAAATCAAAAGGCTTTGAGTCAGCAGTTGGAGCAAATGACAGGTCCTCTGATTGATTTACCTCCTCCTGCCACGAGCTCTACCTAATTTGCTTCCTCCCTCCCCTCACCTCGTTGATTTGGGGTGTTGGTTGGTGATGGAGTTACCTGAATATGACCTCGTAATAATTTGAACTCCCTCCTTTGTGCTGGTGGCTGCTGGTGATCTTGAAATTGGACTGTATGCTGCTCGCCCCCCCCCACCATGGCCAGGACGTCCTCCAGGTCCTTGTTTAAAAAAGGTTCCCCTTCTGATTCACTATTTGATGTGTAAATAGGTGAGTGGCTACGAACTTTAAGGATGGCTCGGGGCTGCTGTTGTTCTATTATTTCTTTTTGGTGAACATCCCTGGAATTACCCCAACCTCTTCTATTTTTACTCTTATGTTTATTTGCACTACTAATTTTACTCCAGTCAAAGACCAGGTCCAACAAATAGTCCTACCTGTCACATTCAAACTTTTTTAATTTGGTTTGTTTAATCTTCTTTTCTTCTTTTTGAATGAACTCTTTAATTTTTTTCTCATAAGTACTAAACTCAGGATTATCCTTGAATGTATTTACTAGCTCTTCTTTTTCTTGTATGTCTTTACTGACATCAGGTGGTTGGGCCTGGTAATCTTTAATGACTGTTTTAATTAACAGATATGGCCCTTCCTGTAGTGAGGTCTTCCAGTCATTCATGAATAATTCTCTCCCCCACCTTTACCCTGGCTTGTTGGTAACTCTCAAACCCCTGGGAGAACGCCCAACTTTGAAGTATGCCTTGAGAGTGATTTTATCCCAATAATGCCTTCTTCCTTGAACAATTGCCCATTGTAGTAGTATGAAGGCACTTGTGAGGTCTATTTCCTGGTTGTCTATAGTAGTAGTCCCAGATGATTATCTATATCTCCCCTCGTAGTACTCGCTGACTCTGAAAACAACGTCTCCTCTCCTGCTGATAGACATTTGCTGCAAGCGAACCTGCCTCTTCCTCCAGTTGGACATCCGAAAAGAATATGGACAGACCGAGGGAACTCATAGTAATACTCCAAAGATGTGTGAAAAAAAGCTCACAATGTGTGGTTGGTAAATAGAATAGTGTTCAGGTCAAATCTGGTACAAAGCCTGAAAATAAGTGCCCACAGGAAAACGCACAAAAATGCTGCTAAAAAAGCAATAGTTATCCCCACACAAGCAATCTGATACTATGAGAAAAATTGAGTCTGGAGTTCAATATACTGTTGCCAAGAAAACAACATAGAAACATAGAAACATAGAAGTTGACGGCAGATAAGGACCGCAAGGCCCATCCAGTCTGCCCATTTCTTTTTCTACCTTATAAATGTGCCATCGGCCTTTGCTCTGTCAATGGCCTATCTATTCATACTCATCTGTATTGCTCCCTTATGCCTGTCCCACACCTGTTTGAAGCCCTGCACTGTATTCATATCTACCACTTCCTGAGGTAGGCCAGTCCATGCATCCACAACCCTTTCTGTGAAAATGAACTTCCTCACATTACCCCTTAATCAGCCTCCCTCTAATCTCATGCCGTGTCCTCTTGTCCTGCTATTTTTCTTATAATGAAACATGTTAGACTCTTTCACCTTGTTAATGCCCTTAAGGTGTTTGAATGTTTCGATCATATCACCTCTCTCCCTCCTTTGCTCTAGGGTATACATATTCAGCTCTGTTAATCTGTCCTTATATGTTTTCTGATGCAGTCCCTGCACCATTTTGGTTGCCCTTCTCTGGACTATCTCATTTTGGTTAATGTCCTTGTGAAGGTGTGGCCTCCAGTACTGCATGCAGTACTCCAGATGGGGCCTAACCAGTGTTTTGTAAAGAGGGATTATTACCTCCCTCTTACGACTTGTGATACCCCTACTAATACACCCTAACATCCCCCTAGCCTTACCTACTGCTTTAATGGTCTGCTTGGATGATTTCAGGTCATCGGTGAAGATGATGCCCAAGTCTCTTTCTTCCCTTGTGACTGCCAGCAACTTCCCTCCCAGTCTATAAGTGGCTTCAGGGTTTCTCTTCCCCATGTGTATGATCTTGCACTTCTTTGCCTTAAACCCCGGTTGCCACTCTTCCAACCATTTTGCTAGTTTATCCAGATCTCTTCTCATTCTGCCTACCCCACCTAGATCATCTACTCTGTTGCAGATCTTGGTGTCATCTGCAAACAGACAAACCTTACCCTCCAGTCCATCTGCAGTGTCACTGATGAAGATATTGAAGAGGACTGGCCCCAGGACTAATCCCTAAGGTACCCCACTTGTGACTTGCATCTCTTCTGACTGTATACCATTTACCACCACTCTCTGTTTTCTGCCCGTCAACCAGTTTGCCACCCAGTTGACCAACTTCTGACCCACCCCGAGCTTATCCAGCTTATTAGTCAATTAAATAAGTTTGAACGTGACAGGAAGGACTATTTGTTAGACTGGGTCTTTGACTGGAGTAAAAGCAGTAGTGAAAATAAATATAAGAGTAAAAATATAAGAAGTCGGAGTAATTCCAGGGGTGTTCACAATCAAGAAATAATAGATCAACAGCAGCCCCGCTCCATCCTTAAAGTTTGTAGCCACTCACCTATTTACACGTCAAATAGTGAATTAGAAGGGGAACCTTTTTTAGATGAGGACCTGGAGGACATCCTGGACCACATGGGGAGTGAGCAGCATACAGTCTAATTTCAAGATCACGAGCAGCCACCAGCACAGAGGAGGGAGGTCAAATTATTATGAGGGAGGGAGGAGGAGGCACAGGAGGCAGAGCCCGTGGTGGGAGGAGGTAAATCAACCAGAGGAAAACACAGTATTTAACATCTCAGGGGAAGAACTAAGAGAGGATCAACTTTGTGTCTTACGAAAGGGTCTGTCATTTGCCCCAACTGCTGACTCAAAGCCTTTTGATTTATTTGTGGATTTACATCGCTTTACTCAGAATCCTAATTTGAAGGCACACTTTGAGAAGCCGAGGATGTGCAAGGGGATTTCGATGTTGGTGAATGGAGAGACTGGCACACTACCCTCTGGACCTGAGGTAAGACTGCTTAAACCATCATCCACTTTTCTGCCTAAATATAATGAGACTGAAAGTTTTCAAAAAGGCATGTGAAAATGGAATTAAAGAATTATTAGCATCTGATAATAGACCCTCCTTTGTCAACATTTCACATCAGGAAGCATTGGCCCTTAAGTCTTTGGATCCCAATAAAAGAATAGTGATTTAACCAGCTGACAAGGGTGGCTCCATTCTCATCTTACCTATTTATGGGTATCTGGAGGAAGTTAGAAGACAGTTGTCTGACACTACTTTTTTATAAAAAAACTTCCAAAAGCTCCAACATTTCAATTTAAGGGTGGTATTGATTCATTTCTATTCAGTGCAGCCTCTGAGGCCATTATCAGCACAAATTAGTTGTTATATCTTACTGTGGCACACCCTATTAGGGTTAGCATCTATGTCTTGCCAAAAATTCATAAGGATATGCAGAATCCTCCAGGAAGGCCAATAGTGGCTGGCATTGGTTCATTGGTTGAGCCTTTGTCAAAATATGTGGACTCTTATATTAAGGATTATGTCATCAGACTTCCCTCTTACATAAGGGATACCATGCACATATTGGGAGTCCTAGGGGAGATGAAATCAAAACTAGACTGGTTATTGGTTTCTAGGATGTTAGTTCCGTTTAAACCGATATCCCTCACAATGAGGGGTCAGAAACATTAAGATACTGGTTTGAGATGGATACCATGATGGACAGTGGCAAAAAAGAATTTCTTCTAGAATGTTCTGAACAAGTATTGACTAAAAACTATTTCATTTTTCAGGACACATTTTATCTATTGATTAAGGGTACCGCAATGGGGGCTACTTTTTCTCCCAATTATGCTAACCTTTATCTAGGTAAGTGGGAAAAGGAATATGTCTTTGATGGCCTGGTCATTCTTTATTTGGATAAGATTGACTTTTGGCATCATTTTATAGATGATATCTTTATGGTGTGGCGAGGAACCTAGGAAGAATTGATGGGGTATGTTTCCTTCTTGGAAGAAGGTAATCAGAATTTGAAATTCACGGTACAATGTGATCCTGCATCTGTCTCTTTCCTGGATTTGAGGATTATTAAGAAATCCGATGGTACTTATAAAATGGATCTTTTCAGGAAGGAGACAGACAGGAATTCATTACTTCATGCCACTAGTTGTCACCCATCTCACCAGATAAAAAATATGAATAAAACCCAGATGTTGCCACTTAGGAAGAATTGTAGTGAGGTTGCTGATTTTATTGTTCAGGCCTCAGACCTGTGTGAAAGATTTATAAAGAGAGGGTATAGCTCAGGTTTAGTTAGGAAAGCATATGAAGAAGCACTAGACACTGATAGACAGGCCCTTTTGACAGTAAAATCTAAAAATCAGGATATACCTAGAATGAATTTTGTGACATAATATTCTTGACATGCAAGAAAAGTGGAAAAGATTATTCTAGATAATTGGAATATTTTGGAGACAGAACCTTTGTTGGAGGAAATGGTTAAAGTAAAACCTAGAATGGTGTATAAGCGCAGCCCCAATTTAAGAGACAAACTTGTCCACAGCTATTAACAAATAGATTTACCTCTAACAGGAACACGTGAGGATAATTGGTTGCCACCACTTCCAGAAGGTAATTTTGTATGTGGCAGGTGTAACAATTGTAACAGGGATTATAAAGTAAAAGGATTTTTTAATTGTAACACTATAAGTGTGGTATACCTTGCAACTTGTGAATGTGCAGCATTCTATGTAGGAAAAACAATCCAACATTTTAAAATCAGAATTGGTGAGCATTTGAGAAGCATTGTGGCAAATGATTGTGGTAATGCCTTAGCAAATCATTGCAGTGTTGCTGGCACTAGGGGACACTCTTTTAAGTTATGTGGCATTGAAAAGGTAACACTAGGACCTAGAGGTTGTGATCTAGATGGGAAATTGAAACAAAGAGAGTAATTTTGGATATTTATGTTAGGAGCCCTGAGACTACCTGGTCTAAATGATAAAATATAATTGTTATCATGTATTAAGAAATGATTACCCCTAGAATGGCTATATTTGGTTTGTCTTTCAGATTTGGTTATATTTATTACTTTCTGTAGTAGTCTGCAGACTTTTTAATGGCACATTTCTTTTGCATTCTTTTTCCCTTTCAGATTTATATGGAGCTAGTATTAACTGCCCTTCATCTGAAAAAAATATAGAGGGAACATTGCATGAGATGAATTGTTGTGACATTGCATTGCTTTCTTAGTATCCTTTATGAAGTATGGAAATAGGGACTAGTAGATACTGTCAATGCTAAAATATAATCTCCTCTCTTATGTATGGAATTATGTTTTTAATGGTAGTTGTTTTGCATATTAATTATTAAATATGCACTTTAAGGGTTTGCACTTTATATGCTCTTTTGCACTTATAGATGATGTGGTAATTCCCCCTTAAGGGATTACTATTAAATAGACAATGTCTGCAGTAAAGTACCACCCCCCTGATGATGCATTAGTGGCGAAACCAGTTGGGGTCCTTACTGCGTCCTGTGTTGTGGAACTTGCCCCTATGGGTTTGTTTTTTTTTATACATTACTTTTTATTGAATTAAAAGCCTTACAGCTGGAGCTGATGTTGTGATAGCTTGTTTGTCTTACTTGGAATCCTTGTGGTACCGTGCACACACCCCACAGCAGCTTGAGCTGTATTACCTTGTTTTGAATGACTACCTAAACTTTAGCAAAGCATTTGACACAGTCCTGCACAAAAGATAAACAAATTAGCCAGCCTGGGAGTGGGTCCCAGGGTGGCAGCCTCGGAAAAACATTGGCTGGACAACAGGACATAGAGGGCAATAGTAAACAGAGTCCACAGTGAAGAAAGGGGGGTTACTAGAGGGATACCACAGGGTTCTGTACTGGGGCTGGTCCTTTTTAATGTCTTTATAAGTGACATTGCAGAAGGACTGGAAGGAGAAGTATGTCTCTTTGCAGACGACAAAAAGCTCTGCAACAAAGTTGATACACAATGTGGGGTGGAAAGGATGAGAAGGGAGTTGGCAAGGTTGGAGGAATGGTTAATTGTATGGCAGCTTAGATTCAGTGCAAAGAAGTGCAAAGTAATGCAGCTGGGAAACAAAAACCCAGGGGGAGAGTATACAATGGGAGGGGTGAGATACTAACAACAAAAATGGAAAGGGGCCTGCGGGTAGTTATATCAGATGACCTAAAGGTGGGCAACCAATATGAGAAGGCAGCAAGGAGGGCTGGGGGGATACTGAGATGCATAGGGAAAGGCATCACCAGTAGAAAACAGGAAGTTGTTATCCCTCTGTTCAGACAGTTGGTGAGAACACATCTGGAGTACTGCATGCAGTTCTGGATACCCCACCTCTGTAAAGGCATAAACAGGGTGGAGGCTGTCCAGAGGAGGGCAGCCAAAATGGTGCAGGGTCTGCACCAGAAGACATGTGAAGAAAGACTGAAGAAGCTTAACGTGTATAGCCTCGAGGAAAGGAGAGAGAGGGGGGACATGATAGAAACTTTCAAGTACCTCAAGGGAATCAACAAAGTCCAAGAGGATAGCATCTTTTAGAAAAAGAGATGTGCAAGAACAAGGGGGCACAATTTGAAGATAGAGCGGGGACAGCTCAGAGTTAATGTGAAGAAATATTTCTTCATGGAGAGGGTTATAGATGCATGGAACAGCCTTCCTGAGGAGGTTGTGGAGTCAAAAACAGTGGTGAGAATTCAAGAATGCATGGGACAGACATAAGGCAATTCTAGTGTGGGGTAGGAGGAAGTAGGCTGTTGGTCAACTAGGATCTGCAGCTTATCTGTTAGGTAGGGAAATGGGCAGACTAGGTAGGCCAAGTGGTCCTTATCTACCATCAAATTCTATGTTTCTATGTGAGCTGTGTATGGTCATATTTTATTTTCTATAGTATATTATTTTTATGTTTGCCTGCGCATGCTGAAGAAACATTATGTGACAGAAGCATTGCATTTGGGGGCCTGGCCATGGTGCACCAATGGAGGCACAGTGTGCTGATGACACTGGCTTCCAGAAGTTGCAACAAGTTGTAACATTTTCACCGCAGCAATCACGGGCCACCTCGTCATTGCCACGTCAGCAATTCGCTGCAATGAGGAAGAGACCCATCATTGCTGGTCGGAACATTTCTAGTGTGAAATTGTTTGTGAACATGGCAGCGCCTTGCTGCTGTGTTTACCAACAATATTAAATGGTCCCAGTGCCGGGGGGGTGCCCAATCCCCCACGTCAGCATGTGCCTCTCCCCACAGAAGTGTTTTTGCGGCGGGCACTAATCCCGTCGGCATCCATCTAGTGCTGACTTGCCGATGGGGAGCCTAGTCCCTGTCAGCAGTATGTTTCCCTTCCCTGTTTGATGTGTGTCTGATGGGGACCTACTCCCGTCAGCATCAACCCCAAAAATGTGGGAGAGTCAGAGGGTGCTCAATCCCCTCTGCTCTTGCATCCACCCGCTTTTGTACCGACCGGGGTGCCCAATCCCCCATCGGCTACATCCCGCCAAGAAAAATATTCAGGTGGCACACTGGGAGCTGACCCCAGCATGCCCAATGCCCTTGCAAATGAAAAACTGTCCGGCGATTTTTTTTTGTTTGTTTTAAAACCTGTAAAGCAAAAACAGTCCCTCACGGTCTCCCTGGCCCCAATCCTAACAACCCGCATTCACCCACTACTCACCCTGTCTCCCCACACCCCCCCTCACCCCATACTCCTCCGAAGTCCAGCGTGATGATCTTCGGTGGACCGGTGAACACGTCTGCACTCTTCAAAGCCGACTGAGAACTGAGGAAATGCCGGTAAGCTGTATAATGGGATAAATAGGGTTTTTCCAACTTTTTTGCATATCTCAGGCATCTTTTGGAATTTTGGCACCACAATTTCAACATGGGGTTTTTGGGACCCCTCCTCATGAATTCAGTCACTATCATGGCGTTAATCAGTCCTGAAAGGTGATTTCGTGGTCACTACACGGAATCACCTTTTGGGACCGATTAATGAAACAACAGGGCCAGTGTCCATGAGGTGGGCTCTCAAAAAGTGTATTTTGCAAATTTAGTGAAAAAATCCCCAAAATGACTGTTTTACGAGCATGCATTGTGCAGTTGCTACGCCCGCTCGTAAGTCTGCTAATTTGCAATATTTTCAGTCCATATTTTCAATATTGCCGTTTTTCCACACCTCCTTATGAATAGTACAGCTGTCATTTTTCACATCCTGGGCAAAATGTGTTTTTGCACTTGCAGCACAGAATAGCACAGTCGCTGTGGGAAATCAGTGTTGGAGGCACATTAAGAAAATCACAGTGACACTGTTCATTAGCAGAGGCCATAAAATACCTATGTTGAAAATTTGGTGATGAAACTCTGTAAAATGACTGTGTTACAAGCATGTGTTGCACAGTTTCCAGTCATTCTCATAACTTTGCACATTTGTAATATGTTCACTCCAGCTTTTCAACATTGCCATTTTTCTGCACCTCCTTATGAACAGTAGAGCTGTCATTTTTCATATCCTGGCTGAAATATGTTGTTGCACTTCTGGCGCAGAATGGCATGGTTGCTGTGGGAAATCAGTGTTCAGGACACATCAAGAAAATCACAGTGACACTGTTCACGAGCAGACGTCCTAAAATGCCTATTTTGAAACTTTGGTGACGAAGTCCATTAAATGACTGTGTAATGCGCATGCATTGTGCAGTTTCCGCATACTGTATGCTCGGACGTGCAAGCAATTTTTGTTTTCCCAGTACAGCTGTTCAACATTGCCATCTCTTTACACCTCCTTGTGGATGGTACAGCTGTCATTCTTCACATCCTGCCCGATCTGTGTTTTTGTTCATGTGGTGCAGAATGGCACTGTCGCTGTTGGAAATCAATGTTCGGGACACATAGACATAATCACAGTGCCACTCTTCATAGGTAGGCTCACAAAAAGGCCATGTTAAAAATTTGTAGTATAAATACCAACAAACGCCTGAGGCATTACGGTTTCTAACCATAACTTCCTACCCTGCACAGACTGACAGGCATCGGGGTGTGCCTTTGCGTTACCAGCTGTACTGCTCATGCCATCCCACCTACACCTCCAGCCAGTGATAGGCATCGAGGTGTACTTTGCACTCTTCGGTCCCAGACTTCACCCCATTCTCCTATGCTGCACCCATTTCAGCATATGTCCTTATGGAATGTGGTGACTGTAAAGCCAAACACCCTAAGGCACACCTCAACATGTGTCGCTGTCTGCAGAATAGGGTGACATCACATGGCATGCCCGTCATGGCCGACAGGCCCAGATTAATGGATGTGGGGGCCCTACTCCAAGTCATATTTTGGGGTCCGGGGGGCCCCTAAATGCCAACATTCCACTGTTCTGTGGCAACGACCAGAGAATTAACCTCTAACTTAGTGGTGCAGCTAGTAAGTAGAATCCTTTCAGAGCAATGTGGTTTGCTCCCAGATTTCTGATAAATGATGCATCACTAAAAATACCAACAACTTAATCTGGTTCAAGGTCAGTTGGCATTCATCTGTATCCCCTTCCCTGGGTCATGCCTGAAAATAGGCAGGATTTGTCTAGTGCACTTACCTGGTCAACAAAAACTAAATAAAATAAAATAAATAAATAAATTCAAACAGTGAATACAGCTAGCCAGGTAGCCCCATCTGGCTATAGAATCTTGCAGCCCCTGCCCTGAGCCCAGGCTAGTAGCAGCCCCTCACATCACCCCCATGTAATAGTAAATGCAATTATTTTCTCTGTGTTTTTCATTTTTTTGCTTCTCAAATTCAGTTACTGTTAAGTGTTCCCGCCATTTCCAATCCAACAACCAAATCCACCAAATCCAAGAAGAAAAAAGACAAAATATGAAAGTCAACAGTGTTAGCACGCAGTAGCAACATACCTGGTGACTGTGGCCTGACTGACCATTGATCAGGAGGATAAATGTCTGCAGAGACAGATCATGCCAGCAGCCCCTGGATTTGAACAGCAGGATTCGACTCCTCACAGGATCAGAGGCCCAGCAGCAGCAGCAGTGACTTTACCAGTACATGATGAGCAGCATGGCAGCACACCGTCCGTCTGACTCCTGGAGTCAGAAAAGAAAAAAGAAGCACTGGACGGTGGTGAGTCCGACTCGACTCTGGCCAACCCCCCCCGGCCCAGCCCACTCTGATAGACTGTCTGTACTAGTAGTCTTCTTCGATTGAGGCGATCTCCAGCTGACAGATCAACCAACTGTTGTCCACTCATCCTCCTCCTCGACTCCTCACTGCCCGGCCACACGCCCTGATGCCACGCACATGCACGCACGCACAGATTCCCGTTCCCCAGTAACCATACCTTCAGGAGGACTTCTGAAACATGGTTGGTTGCAGTGGGGGATCAGGGTGGACTGACCGTGGACCACTCTGTGCAGCACGCCCCACCCCCCCAAGAGCCACAGGCAGAGCTGGAGAAACTGAGAAGCTCTCTCAGAGCGGGGGGGGGGTGACTTGACTCCAAGGGGGGGCTTTTCTTTTGGCATGATGGTGGAATGTGATGACCCTGTGGCTGCACGACAGTACGGCAAGTCTGGCCGGTCAGCGGCCATGGTCAACCAGGTAGGGAAAGGAAATTAAGTTAAATTAAACAGTGTGGGGGCCCTCCTGAACCATGGGGCCCTATGCCATGGGGTAATTTGCGTACAGGTTAATCCGGCCATGATGGCCGACAACCCAAACACTTACCCCAATGCCTGTCCGTCTCTACAGGATGGAGGTGGGGTTGGCGTGAACTTCAATACTTCACTGCCATTCCTATTCTGCATCTGTCTAACTCCTGCATGTCCAATGCTAATACCAGCAAGTAAACATTTGGCATTGACAAATGCTTGTTTATAGTATATGACTTTAAAATCTAGATCTTAGAGGCTCTTTGCATGGGGCCTGTCTTGCCACTGTGGTTTCAAATGCTTCCTACTGCACTGTCTAGCAAAGGAAAATACATTTTTTAAACAATCAGGTGACCAGTATCTGCTAAATGGTGCTGTTGTAACTCACTACCCCAAGCTGGCTGCTTGGACTGGCTGTCTCAGTGGGTGGTCTTCTGGGCCTGACCAACCCAGTGTCGCTACTGGCTCATCTCCTACTCAACTTCTTATCATCACTGTGGTGTCCAAATGAAACAAAAGCAGCAGGAGTTGACATTTTCCGGGGCACAGGTGCACTTCATGATGTAACATGCATGAAACACCTTTTAGAACATGCACAACAAGGTTAGAGGGATGCTATTGGGCAAAAAAACACCAGTGGAACAGGCAGAGACATAAGTGCCCATGCGCATGTTTGGGGAGCTGAGTTTTGCGTTGCTGATTTTTTTATTCCACATTCTTAAATGGAGGATTGGTGACTTTTGGGAGGAGGAGAGAAGCACTAGAATGCTGGCTGAGGGCAGGAGAATGGCAACCATTTCCCAGCACCATTGGATGACACACTGACCTCATGAAAACAGCCAGCAATTAGGGCAGCTATAGTCCAACAAGGAAAAGTGTAGGCCACTCCAGAGTCCATCCTGAGTTGGAGGGATGCTATCGGGTGAGGGGGAGCAGCAGATCAGGCAGACAGATGAGTGCCTATGTCCTTGTTTGTGGGTCTGAGTTCTGCATTGCTAATTTTTTATTCTGTATTTCTAAATGTTCTGCTGAAAGTTTACGGGGGATTGGTGACCTTTAGGAAGAGGGGGGAAGCACCAGATGGTGGGCTGAGGGTGGGAAAATGGTGTCCGTTTCCCAGCTCCATTAGAGGACTCACTGGACCGCCTGACTGCAGCCAGTCAAAAGGGCAGCTGTAGTCCCTATATATTATTCAAAAGTCCAAGCAACCCCTCTTGTAAATGCCACAAAGAAGGGGTGTGGCATCTGATTTAGTAGCGTTGGCAGAGCATCAGGAGAAGTAAGGGGGAAAAAGAGGTAGGAAATACATTACCGGAGGTTGAAAGGGGGTGGCAGTTGATTCCTATCTAGAATCAGCCTACACTGGAACAGGGAAATATGGAAGGGGGATTGGGGGTACAATGTAAGGTGTAGAAGTGAAATGCAGCTCATTCCCTTCTAGGGTCAGCTTACATTTTTTCTAATGTAATAAAGAAGCAGGAGTTGGGGGAATAGAAAGGACTTGGGTGGAGCACTGTCTTAGCACCGACTGAGTCACATACAGGGATACATGACTGGGGGCTAGGACAATCAGAGAAGGGAGAATTTGGGGGGATAGAAGCATGAGCAGGAGTCAGGATAGCTGGAAAAGGAGGACGTGGGGCAATAGGAGCTTGTACAGAAGTCAGCTTAGTGAAGGGAAAGTGGTAAGCAGTAATGGCTGTGGGGCTGTAATTTTTATGGGGAAAATGTGGAGGGCAGGGGCTGTCTAGTGTGCAGGAGCCTGGTGCAACTTAGGACAAGAAGTAACATTGCTCAGATGGGAGTTTGGGAGAATGGGGTGGCAAGTCAGGGGGGGCAGAGCAGCGTAGAACAGGGCAAGCTGGGGGTGTCCAGCAGAACCTGGATGGAAGACAGGGGATGGGAACAGAGAGGATCACCCAGTATCCAGGGATATCTCTTCCTCAGAGAGCCAGGGAGCCCAGATGGAGGAATGGCAAGTGGTAAAGGGAAGGGGTTGGCGTGTGAGAGGAACAGCAGGAGTGGGAAGGGGAGGGATTGGGAGAGGAACAACAGGGACAGGAATCGATGATGGGGTGCCTGTAAAGAACAGGTATACATCATTATCTGGTATAGTGAAGGGAGAATCAGGTGGTGGGGAAGGAGAGCAGGATAAATCACAGTCAAGATTTGGAGGTAAAGTGTGGAGGAAGGGGACTAGTCTGGGAGGGAAGGGTAGAAGAAGCTGTCATGGTGGAAGAAAGGGGGAGGGAGGAATCATGGTGAAACAAGGGAAGGGAAAAGTGGTAGCTAGCAAGGCTAACCAGGGAGGAAGGGGCATAGAGGGGGACAGCACAGCAGATTTAGCAGAGAGTAGTGGATGTGGTGGAAAGTTAACCAGGGCAGAGGGGTGCAGTTGAGTGGGAGAGCATCTGGTACCTTTGGTAAGGAGGGGAGGGTGGGAAACATAGTTGCAGTGGAAGGAATCATGGTAAAACTTTGGGATGCCATAATTAAGAGTTTTTCATGGGGAAGGAAGGGGGACCCAAAAGCAAGTAGAAGAGTAGTTTGTGTGCCAGGGATGGCAGTGGAGAAGGCAGACCAAGCATTAGAGAGATTATAGGGGAGGCTGGACAGAAACCTAACTTAGTCATCCACATGGGAATCAATGACATAGATGGGGAGGCAGTGGAGGTAGTGCAGGGCAGGTTCAGGGATTTAGCAAGGACATGCAGTGAGGTAGGAAGTTCTCTGGCACTTTCAGAAACATAGAAACATAGATTTTGATAGCATATAAGGACCACCTGGCCCAGCTAGCCTGCCCATTTCCCTACCTACTTGACTCCCGATCCTAAATGATCAGCAGCTTACCTTCTCTTTCTTACCACTAGGGTTGCCTTCTATCTATCCCATGTATTCTTGAACTCACCAGTCATTTTAGCCTGTACAACCTCCACTGGAAGGCTGTTCCATGCATCAACCACCCTTTCTGTGAAAAAATACTTCCTCATATTTCCCCTGAGTCACCCCCGCAACCTTATATTGTGACCCCTTTTTCTTCTTGCACATCTCTTTTTTGAAAGATTATGCCCTCCTGGATTTTACTGATTCCCCTGAGGTACTTAAATGTCTCTATTATATCAGAGATGATACCAGTTCCCAGAGCCAGCACAGTCAGGAAGAAAAGGATATATGATTTCAATAACTGGCTAAGGAACTGGTGCAGGTAAGAAAGGTTCATCTGTATTTGTGACTGGGAGGAGGTCTGGTTGAATAAAACACTTTTTTCACTAGATAGGCTACTAGGCTACACCTCAGTAAGGAGGGCTTGAGAGTCCTCAGGGACAGACTGGGGAGTACATTGTCAATGAGCTGAATTTAAACTACTGAAGGCAGGGGCAGTGAGCCTGCAGGCCCAAAGACTCTGGGAGAAGGAGGTCAACAGACTCCCTCCATACCAGTATAGGTAGTCATGAGGGTGGATGTGGAGTGGAAGTAGAGCAATTATCATCAGGGAATGGTGGAGAATACAGGATGGAGAAAGGTAAGTAAAAGATGAAAAAAAAGAAAGGAGGCACAGATTCGAGGTTGAGGATGGAGTCATTGAATTCTCAAAGTCTTGGGAACAAAATGAAAGACCTGCAGGTGCTATTAGCTGAGGGGAAGGTGGACTTACCTGCAATAACTGAGACTTGGGCCACACAACACCATGACAGGGACCTCTTGATTCCTGGATACCAACTCTATAGAAGAGACAGGATGACAGGTAAAGGGGGGGTGGTGGTGGTGGTTTATATCAGAGAGGTTATAAGATGCACGAGAGAAAAGTCAGAAGACGGGATGGTGGAAAGGCTGTAGTTCAGTTATGGTCCAATAGAAAAAGGTGAGGTTGAACTGAGCTCACAACTGATGGGAGCTACAGGGAAGAGAGAGCTGGCAGTGGTGGGGAACTTTCATCTGCCCAAGGTGGACTGCAGCATACATCCATGTCCTGTGCAAGGAGTCAGGTGATTCTAGATGCATTTCAGGGTGGGTTCCTGCCTCAGGGCATCACGTAGTCCACTAGGGAGGGGACAATCCTTCATCTAGTGCTCACAAATGGGGAGCATATGCAAGACATTGTGGCCAGGGAGCCCTTGGGTGGTAGTGACCATTGCACAGTGTGGTTCAGGTAGTATATTGGCAGGGAAAGTATCCTTATGAAGACAAAAATCCTGAACTTTAAAATGGCAGACTTCAGGAAGATGGGTGAGGCATTAAAGGGGCACCTGTCAGGCATCAGAGTGGATATGGGGGTAGACCAAAAATGATCCATCATCAAAAAAGGAATACTGGCTGCCACAGAGGAGTGTATTATGCTCAAAGGGAAGAACTCAAGGGTCAAAGCACCCAGCTGGTTCACCTCTGGGGTTGCCCAATTGGTGAGGGACAAGGGGTCAGCCTACAAGAGATACAGAAAGACCAAGAGAGAGGTGGATTGGGAAAATTACCTAAGGTTGGCCAAAGTGGCAAGCAAGGTAGTGCAGCATGTTAAAGCACAAAAAGGAACTGCAGATAGTTGAAGGAATCAAAAAAGGGATGACGGTCTTGTTTAGCTACATAAGTGAAAAAAGAGACAAGAAGAATGGGATTGTAAGGCTTCGCAAAGAGGACAAATGAGTTGAGGAGAATGTGGGTAAGGCTGAGGTGCTGAATGATACTTCTGCTCTGTTTTCCCCAGGGAAAGAGACAGACTGGTGTCTATGGGGGGGGTGAATGGGAGGGAGGGAGGGAGCACAGATGTGGTGATAGAGGAGGATAGAGTAAGGGAGAGGTTGCTAGCACTAAAGGTGGACAAATCACCAGGCATGGACAGCATACACCCAAGGGTACTGAGGGAGCTGGCAGGAGAGCTTGCCACTGGCAGACCTGTTCAATAGTTCCATTGAGTCGGGCATGGTACTGCAGGATTGGAGAACGGCACATATGGTGCCCCTCCATAAGAGCATTCCCAAGGATGACCTGGGGAATAAAAGACAAGTCAGTCTGATGTCAACAGTGTGCAAGCTCATGGAGACCAAGATCATGGAGACCATACTTAAGGAAAGGTTTGTAGGGTATGTGGAGGAGAATGGTCTCCAGGATGAGAGGCAACATGGGTTTATGGGAGTGAGACTGTGTCAAATGAATCTGACTGACTTCTTTGACTGGATCACTAAGGCAGTCGACAGGGGCCAGGCAGTGGATAGCCTTTATTTTAACTTCAGCAGGGCCTTTGACTCTATACCCCACAAGAGGTTGATGAAGAAGTTGGCAGATCTTGGGGTAAGGGAGAAGATGATCTAGTGGGTAGAAAGTTGGCTGAGGGACAGTGGTGATGGTGAGAGAGTTATCTAGCACCAGGGAAGTCACCAGTGGGGACCCACAGAGCTCAGTGCTGGGGGTGGTGTTGTTGGAGCCAGGAATCTAAGGACGGGGCACTACCTGGGGTGGTTCAGGTGGCAGCAACAGAGGAGGAGAAGGATCTGGGAGTAATGATCACTAGCGAAATGAAGTACTCCACACAGTTCAAAAAGGCAACATCAAGAGCAAACAAGATGCTGGGATGTATAGCCAGAGGAATCAGCAGTAGGCAAAAGGCGGTTATACTGCCCTTGTACACATCGCAGGTGAGACCACATCTAAAGTATGGAGTAAGATACTGGTGCCCATACCTTAAGAAAGACATCAACCTGCTGGAGATGGTCCAGAGGAGGGCAACTAAGATGACTGTGGTTCAGCAAAGTAAAACATATGAAGAGAGGTTGGGGCCCTGAATGTGTACTCCCTGGATGAGAAGAGGGAGACAGGGGACATGATAGAGACCTTTAAGTATTTGAAAGGGATAAATAGAATGATCAATGAGTGCTTTTTTTGGGTTGCAGTGGGTGGAGCCCTGCAGACCTCCTGCTTTCAAGAAAGAACTAAGCATTCTTTGCATTCTTTGGGAACGAACGGCATGATGGAGTTGCCCATAGTCGCCTCCACATCCATGAAGCACTCTGCTCGCACTGCACTATTTTTTGCTGCTGTTTCTTTTTTTCTTTAAAATTAGAATTATCCCCCCCAGACACAGAAAAAGCCTTTGATCGCATCTCCTGGCACTATTTGTTTACAGTGCTCCAAAAATTTGACTTCCCCTCTAATTTCTGTTCATGAGTTAAGATGCTGTACTGTAGTCCCTCTGTTCATATCAGATGTAATGGCATTTCATCAGCGCCACTACAGTTACAATGATACTTGGCAGGGGTGCCCACTCTCTCTTAGGGCTGGAGGATTCTTTTACTCTGAATATTTGCTTGCTTAATTGATTGTTATCCTCCCAGCCTCTTTGGGTCTTGTAAAGCTTATATGGCTTTGAGGATTTATGTGATGAGGGCAAACGTTGCAGCATGACCCCCACAAGGGCGCAGACAAGCGCAAGAATAGCAGGCTGGCACACAGGATGAGAGAGCGACCATCAGAATGGCGACTCCAGCGGAGAGAAAAAAAAACACTGGCACCACCACCAGGGGACGCAGGACAGGGAAGGGGGGAGGAAAGGACTGGCACCCAGTGTGAAGGGGAGGGAAGAAGAGGCCATGCAACAGACACGGGGGGCAAGGCTGCAGTCAATGGGATGGCAACAGAACAGGGGAGGAGGCGGCATGCAGCACGCAGGCACCGTGGAAGTGCGCAGGATGACCATCACTGGCCGCAGAACAAACGGGGGGTAGCAGTAGACAGTGGGGTGTGGGGGGGTGAGGGAGACACACAGCAGGTGGCTAGTGGGGGGCCAATGGAATGTGGGACCACTGGAGCACAACAGAGCACACACCCAACTACACCTGCAGCTGAAAGTTAAATACAAGTCCATGCAGGTAGTTGGATGTTGTACTGTGCCCATACCCAGCAACAATGGCCTCTATCAGCTGCATGAGGTCCCTGTAACACCTCTTCTGGGTGGCAGTGGCAGCACCGGACTGCAACTTCCCCATGCAGATCTCTGTGAGGTGCTGCTCCTCCAACAAGCAAACTAGGAACCGCCAGAGGCTTAGGTGGCTGGCACCGTGCCGGGAGGAGAAGCCACAGTGCCAGCCCTCCACCATGGTGTTGGTCCTGGCAAGCCCATTGAGGGTCACTGGTATATATGGTACATATTCCAGGCCACAACCGGGAACAGGGAGCACCTGCATGCAGTCCTGCTTACCGGCCAACTGACCCAAGTCACCAGAAAGTAGTCAAGGAGCAGCCGCAGGAGTTCCTCATTATCCCAGTAAAACGACAGCTCCAGCAGCTCGCAGTAGGCACCCTTGACAGTGGGCACAGTCATGAATGCCAGGGCTATGAGCATCTGTAAGCTAAGGGTGAGTTCCTCCTCCCTGCTGTACCTGCCATGCACCTCAGGGGTCTGCTGAATCTTCCTCCAAACGGCCTGACAGAAATGGAAGAAGCAGCCCCTGAGGGCAGTGGACTCAAATGTTGACCCCAGGACATGCCAGACTCAAAATCAAGTAGAGTGGACATTGGCTGTGCCCCACTAACCAGTCTGCACACCTCTGCAAACACATGGGCATATACCCATTCTGTCCTCATTGGCATGAGGACATAGACAGCCAGCAACATGACCCCCTCCCGCAGCCCATGTATGGTATATAGTTGCCCGAATAGGGGTGGTGCACAATGGAATATCCCATCCAGGAACCAGTCCCTACAGCCCACCAGGTACTGTAGGGACTGCTAGGTGCCATACAGTAGGATGCGGTCCTCTGCGGTACCGCTATCGTATTGCAGAAAGAGGGCTCCATGTCCAGTGACCGCGTATTCAGGTGGTATTCACAGGTCCGTCAATGTTCTGGGTGATACAGGGCATCCCCTACCAGCCTACTGTACCCTCTGCACTGTATGTTGCAGCAGGGGTAGTGCAGGCAGTTTACCCTTCACAGCGTCTGGCACTCCTGCAGTACTGTGGACCAGTACTTGGCCAGTGCTGTCCAATGTTATGTGTTCCTGGTTGTGCACTCTTGCTAGCACTTTGCAAACCTCCACCTCCCCTGCATCAGGCACATGGTTGTGCAGGTGGCCCATGTACACCACACTGTCTTCCATGGTGTGGACGCATGCAGGACAGCTGTGTCTCTGGTCCTGCATGCACTTCCAGTATGCCTTCCCCTTCACCTCCTTGTCATGCCGGTATGTGTATCCCTGGTGTGCAAGGAGTGGTTTGCCTTTCTGGCTCTCAAAAATACAGACATCACTTGACTCCTTATTTGTTGTTCCCGTGGAATGCCTGCATGTCCGGCCAGTGCCCCTTTAAGGTGCTGGGGGGTCACATGGGTGAAGGCCCACCCACTGGTGGCTGTGTGGGCGGGGTGCACCATGTGGCCAGGATGCATAAAAATGCTACCGTGCGGCATGCAGTGCACTTGCTGTAGCATACTGGGTGGTGTCAGTATGTGGCAATATGGTCCAGCTGTTCATCCGTGGCTGCCGGTACAGCGATTCGAGCAATGTCGGTGGTGAGTACTGGTCCAGGCTGTACAGTGGCCTGTGGTGTGTTACAGGTCCTGCCTATCTTGCTGCTGCTTCCCTCTGTTGTGTGCCCTTGTGTCCCCTGCCATGGTGCGCTTACTGCACCATGCTGGTCTCAAACCTCTAGCCTACCTGTTTGGTACTGTTGCACTGGTGGTGTGTGTCCTGGCACTGTGCTATGACGGCGGTTCAGCTGTGGACCAGCCGCCATACACTGTTGTGGGGGTGTTGTGTGTGTGTGTGTGTCCGGAAGGCTCAGCCCCCCCACCAGGTGTGCATAGCAGAGCAGGTTGCAGGTAGCATGGGGGAGGAAGGCTGACATTGGCCATGCAGGCTATGGTGGGGGGTGCTTGCTGTTGGGGGGGGATTGTGGTGGTGGCAGTGCCTGGCTCCCTTCATTCCTCCATGTACACTGTCCCCACTGGTGTCTGCCACTGGTTTGTCACCATTTCCTGCCGTGGGCTTTTTTCCTCCATTCCCTCATTTTGGTGTCACCCTACTTGTGATCGCCCACATCACTGGTCATGCTCACACCGCTCGCCCTTGTTGGCAGTCGTGATTCTGCCGTCCCTACTGCTAGCATGCCGCCCTGCTGCCACTAGCGCTAAATCCCCAGTCTCGCTACAGGGAGTCACCAAAAAGTACTCTCTTTACTGTGGATAGCCCTTACATATTAACCCTTGTCATGGGATACCTGGCTTTGATAGCCAATACAGCCAAGTTGGTAATTTTACTACTTTGGAAGGATGCCGCTACTCCCTCTTATAGGGAGTTGCACCAGGAAATTTTACAGGCCTTGATGGTTGAAAAGCAAATAGCGTCCATGTACCATCAGATAGAACAATTCAGTAATAGATGGGAACCTCTACATGTGTTGATCTCAGCCTCAGCAAGACTATAAACTGGGGCAGACTGGTGGGAGTTGGTTATCATCAGTCTGTTTCTCACCTCGTTCTCTTCTGTTAGCCCCTAATGTATTTCCTTCTGGTGGTGCTCTTATCTTGGGTCCCATTATTTTTTATTTCGTTCTCTAATGAATGCAGTTGCTGCGTGCTCTAGGTGGGGAGGGGGGTTAGGATGTTGTTTTTGCTTCTTTCACTGTTTGCTTGCTTTGCTTATTTGCTTGTTGTTTATGGTTGCTGTAATTTTTGTCTTGTGAACTGTTTTCTTTCCTAAAAGTTAATAAAGCATATTCAATTAAAAAAAATATAATAGAGTTATCCCCCCCAGCCGAACCTCCCTCTCAGCACTGACCACACCCCCCCCCCACAAACACAAGAGTGACACTGGGGGTGCCCAGTCCCCCAGTGTCATAAATAGGATGCCCCCAATGTTTTAGTGACACCCCCACTACCACACATGTGTGGTTATTTCTTGTGTTTTTCAAAAACATATATATATATATATATTGCCATCCTCCATATGACCGTCTCTCTCTCTGCACCCACCACCCCACCCCCCAGAACCATAAAAGTGACTCTGGGGTGCCCAATCCCCCAGTGTTATGATGAGGAATCCTCCATGCCATGTTCTTATTTTTTTAGAACCCTGCAAAAATAAAATTGTCTGCTGGCCCAATTTTGAGGGTTGAGGCGCTGGATGCCACACCTCACACCATGCCAACGACCCAGGTTCGGGATCATGCCCAGGCTGCCGGGGGTTGGCAAGGGGAGAGAGGATTGAGCATCCGGAGGACTGCTTTCCTCTCTCAGAGGAGGGGGACTAGTCATCCCACTTGCTGACTGCCCTCTGGCAGTGGCCGGAGGGCAGTATGGGTCAGAAGGCTTGATCTGATGTCCTTACATTGGAAGGAGAAGGCCGGGCCAAAAAGGGAAAATGAGCCTGGCAGGCTCGATGATGGTCCGCCGCTCCCAGGAGCAGTCCCTGGATTCTGGATTGGATCTCTGGGAGGGTGGAGAAGCTGGCAACTTCCTCCTGGCCCCATCTCGGGGGACAATCCATGTGGGAACTACTGGGGACTGCCTAGCATGGGTGCTATGGGATTGAAGAGAGAGAGCCCCTCCATTCAGAGGGCCAAAGCTGCCTGCCAGAGCTCCGGTGGATAAAGTGCTTACAGAAAAGAAAAAAAGAGAAAATTGTCCATCAATGTCATTTGTGGCCATAACTGCCTCCATCCGACCCTCCCACTCAGCACCCACCCCCACAAGACCTTACTTACCCATCAGGGGTCCAATGCCGTAATCCTTTCTGGATCATAGGCACGTCTTCACTCCTAATAGCTGGACCTCAAAATTAATTTATTTATTTATTTAGTTTTTGTTTCCCGGTTAAGTACTCTAGACAAGTTTTATGCCTATTTTCAGGAACGACCCGGGAGAGTACAAAAGGGTACAACAGGTACATTGATACAGTAATTGGTTCAGACGAATACATTCAGGTAAAAATTTTTACAGTTTTTACATTTACGTGGAAGGTACACCCAGATACAGTGCTGGGGCAAGGTATAAATTAGAGATAAATTCAATGACCAACAGGGCTGGTGAGGATTATGAGCACAGTAACATCATAGCGTCAGTCAAGCAAGGGAGGGGGGGTTTGGACGAGGACATAGCGCAAGAGTGGTGACGCCAGAGCAGGAGAGAAGAAGCCAGCACCAGTGGACACTGGGAGGCTAAGGAGGCTTAGGACATTCACAGAAGCCACCTTAAGATGATCCACAGGAGGTCCGGAAACTCTTGTGAGAGGAGGCAGTGCGGACTCTTTCAGGAAAGGGTTCCAGAGCCTGGGGCCATGGACAGCAAAACTCCGGGTCCCCATGTTGGTGTGGAAGTAGGTACCTTAGTAGGCCGGGCCTAGGGATCTAAGCAGGTAGGGGGAGAGGTCAGCAGGAGCAGAAACCGGGCCAGTTCCAGAGGGGTGCGGAGCTAAGTACTTTACTCACGAGGCACCCAGTGCTAAAGTTAAGGTGATTGGTAGGGGATAGCCAGCCAAGCTTCTCGTGAAACTGCAGTGATGGGTAAGGCGAGAGTGACTGGGGCAAAACGACAGATGTTGTTGTACGTTGTGCTCCACTTGCTTAGGAGGGTCTTAGAAGTATGAGCAAATATGAGGGAGCCGTAGCTAAGAGAGGGAAGTAGTACTCCCCTGGCAAGAGCTAAGCGAGCTGCTGGAGTGAGGTTGTACCGAGTCCTGTAGGCCATCCCCAGTTTGTGGTTTACCCCCCTGCAGGCATTATGGATATGACTACTGAAGAAACAGGTCTGTGCTTTAATACATTTCAATGGTATTTTGAACTTAGTGGCATGACTTGGGCATTTTTGCATATTGTTGGCCCAAATTTTCAACATGCCTTCTCTGGTACCCTACCTCATGAACAATTGCACTGACATTACGTAGATCTATCCAAAAGGTGATTTTGAGGTCCCTGCATGAAATCACCTTTTGGACAGGAGCTGAAAATGTTCTCTGCCCTTGTTCTTGAGGTGGTGCCATAAAACGGCTATGTTGAAAATTTGGTGTAAAAATATTAATAAATAATTATGAGCCTACATTGAATTTTCAAAAGCAGGCTCATAACTTTGGTAATTTTCAATATTTGTACCCCAAATTTAGAACATAGCCATATCTTCACAGCAACTCATGAATACTCATGAATGTGACAGATGTCATTTTTCAAATCCCAACCAAAATGTTTTTTTTAACATCCCGAAAGACGATTTTGCGGTCCCTGCATTAAATCACCCTTTGGGTAGGAGTTGAAAATGTTCTCTGCCCTTGTTTATAAGGTGGGGTTATAGCAAGGCTATTTTGAAACTTTGGTGTAAAAATATTAAAAAACAATGAAGTTATGAGCCTACATTGAATTTTGCAAACACAGGCTCATAACATTGGTAATTTTCAATATTTTTAACCCAGATTTACAACATAGCAATATCTTTACAGCACCTCATGAATGTGTAAGCTGTCATTTTTCAAATCCTGGCCAAAATCTTTTTACATCCTAACAGGTGATTTTGTGGTCCCTGCACGAATTCACCTTTCAGACAGGAGCTGAAAATTTTCTCTGACCTTATTCATGGGGGGCATAAGAAGGTTATGTTTATATTTGATGTAAAAATATTTGAAAAAGAACACAGTTATGAGGCTATGTTGAATTTTGCAAACACCACCTCATAACTTTGGTAATATTCAATATTTTAACTCCAACTTTTCAACGTACCCTTTTCTTTACAACACCTCATAAATGTGACTGCTTTCATTTTTCAACTCCTGCCCAAAATATGTTTATGCATCCTGAAAGTTGATTTCACAGTCCCTGCACAAAATCACCTTTAGCCCATGAGTTGCATATTTTCTCTGCTCTTTTTCATGAGATGGGGTCATAACGAGGCTATGTTGAGAATTTGCTGTAAAAATCTTAAAAAGCAAATTTTCAATATTTTTACCCCAGATTTCTCAGCTGCAACCCTATTGGCTCTGGCCAGATTTTGTTAAGTTAAGTGGCAGTTGAACCATTAGGGGACACCATCTAAATCTGTATGGGGAAGGTTTGGAAGGGAGGTGAGGAAGCACTTCTTCACAGAGAGGGTGGTGGCCAGTTGGAATGTGCTGCCGGAGGAAGTGGTCTTGATGAAGTCAGTGGGCAGCTTCAAGAGAGGCTGGGACAGGCATAAGGAGAAAGTACAGAGCATGGGGAGGCAGATGGAAAGGACGGAAAGGAGGACTGGGGAGGGGGGACAGGTTCAGTAGCGTAAGCTGAGGATCCTCCAATACGAGCAGACTAGACAGACTGAATGGCCTCATTCCGTTGACTTCTTCATATGTGCGTATGTTTGTAAAATGTTTGAACTGCCTGCTTTTCATACTTAAAAAAGTCTACCATATATTACAAAGCATTTTTCTACTGATAAATAGTAAGCACACTTTAATGGTCTTGTCTACATTATCTTTTTTAATTTTTGTGAATCTAATAGCAATCAACATGAGCTGAGCAACCTGAGGCTTGTACAATCAGTCCAGACAAATCAAATAAACACACTGCACAAAAGAAACACTGTAATACAAAACAGTTTGGTGAATCAATCTGAAGAATTTACAGGGTATACGGTGCAACATCATTTTTTAGCAATACAAATTATGTAGATGGGTTCATCACATAACACTGAACTGATTTCAGCATTTACCTGAAAATGAAAGAATAAATTGCACTTTCACCTTCAAAAAAATTAAGCTCTTCAAAGTAATAATACTGGGATGTATTGGCAGAGTACTGTGCGTTTAAGCCTGCTTTCCAAGCACCTCAGCTGCCTAGCCTTCAGACATGTAGAAAGTTTTCAAGTTTTATCATCATTTGTTTCCCTCCCCCCTTTGATGAGCACTTACTTACTACAAAGGAAGGAAAGAATGAATCTGAAACAGATCCTATGTACAGGTAGTGCTGTGTGCTGGCAAACTTCTTTCTGACAACATGCAAAAGACACAATGTCAGACATCTGCATTTACATATTCAGCTGAATGCTATTGGGATGAGAGCCTGTTGAAAGTAAATGCCAGCGACAGTGCCAGAATCACAAGCTAATTCCTTGTTTAAGCTGCAGGACTAGTGGTTTGTATTCATCTTTCCCTCAATTTATTCTGCAGCAATACCTTTTCTTTGCAACAGATTGGGAGGCAAATATTGAAAGAGAGGGAGACAGAGGGAGGGGGAAGAGAGAGAGAGAGACAGAGAGACAGAGAAAAAGAGAGCGAGTCCCCTGGCAAATCCCAGGGACTTACATGTATGAAAAATGTCAAACAGTGTGAGCTGCACAGACGAGAAAGCCTACAGCTTAAAATAAATCCATTTTTAAATAAATACAATTAAATAGAAGACAGTTGAGGGCAGGAATTCACACAGCTTTGGTAATACCATCTACTTTTTAGAAGAAAAGATGTGGAGAAGTAGATTAGTTTTAGTGTATCAACCAGTTAAAATCTCCCAAGCAGTCTAGCCACCGGGACCAGGTTAAAAAAGCACATTCTCAGGCTCTTCTGACAAGGGTGATATATATGGAAAGGCTTGTCACAAGTGTTTCATCTGACAGATGAGGCTTATCAGACTCGGATCCAAAAGAAAACAAGGCTTAAGACATGAATTTCTGCTTCCAAGAAGTCACCTTCATCAAGTTTCTTTCTGCTTGTGCTGTCAGAATAAAACATGGAACACATCACTCCTCTATATCTTTTTATTAACTATGGCATACAAATAAATGGAAAGTGCATAAAGACAGTTACCCTGATTGCTTTTATTAGAATTGAGGAAAACATTTTCAAACCATGTATCTGTCCTATTACTATATATCAGTACTAGGGTGATGAGTTCTGGAGAAAGAGGAGGGATGCACAATTACAACAATAATGTAATAATGCCGCTGTCCTCCCTGGGACTCCCATACAAATGAGCTGCTGCAGCTGCTGCATCTCATGGGGTTTTCCTGACTGGCATTATTTAAAAGAAATAAACTACAGTGACATAACATATTATCAGCCCCTAAGTTACAAGGCAATTTGTGAGGGCTCACCTCAGCCATTCCTGACATGACTTTTCTAATTGGCACTGTACCTTATACAAAGGTAGTGTGGTCTAGTGAATGACAGCACTGACTTGGCAACTGGGAGAGTGCAGCTTCAAACCCTGCTAGAGCCAAACATGCACTATGTGTCCTTGGTCAAGTCACTTAACTTCTCAATGCTCCAGTCCATCCTGATTTTAAAATGGGTGCTACTAGGAACTCAATGTTTCATCTCAGGTGAGCTATCTTGGGTAAAAGAAAAATTATAATAAATATATTTATACAATGTATGTAAAAGTTTACCTTACAGATCAATAATTTGTAGTGATTTCAAAGAGATTTACCAAGAAAGACATACTGAGCCCTGAAGCTTGTTTCTAGATGCATCCTGGGGAAGGGGGGAGGGATAAGTACAAGCAAGTAGAAGTGCATCAATAACAACACAACAATACACAGCATGTACAATAATATACATTATCAGAGCAAATAATAATGCAGGTTAAACATCCGAAGTGTGAAGTACACAGCACACACATGAAGGTAATGTCACAAAATAGTAGAGGAGTATGAGAAAGAGAGACTAGAGGAGGGGTGAAAGGGTTAAGTAGTGGTATAGAAAAAGAGACAAGAGAACAGATTATGGTGGGTAGGGTGAGGGAATAGAGTGTAGAGAATTAGGGAGGGGTAGAAATGGTGATTACTGGTGGTGAGAGTGAGTAAGAAAGAAGTAAGGGAGTGAGAGGAAGCAGTGGATGGGAAAGGGGAAGGAAGAGGGGATGAGGTGGGGTGGTGAGAAGTATAGAGGTCAGAGTAGATAAGGAGCAGTTTAGAGCAATGGGGTTGACAGAATTTATAGGAGGGGGCAGTGTGGCCTTGGAGAAGACAGGAAAGAGAGCATTTGGATGTGGCAGAATGAATTGTTACTGGAAGGGAGTTCTAAAGATTAGGAAGGTGGAAGGAAAAAAACAGATTGTCCAGCTAGAGATTTATGAGAGGGGGGCAAAAGAGAGCAATAACCTGAGTTACAGAGAGTCTACATGGAGGGGGGCATATGGGAGAGGAGAGATCTGAGGTAAGGAGGGAGTGAAGCCAACCAGAATTTAGAAATAAAGTAGGCACAGTGGATGAGACGGTGGTCATTCAAGGAAAGGAGGGAGAGATCAATGTATAGAGAACTGTAGTGAGTCAGGGAGAGGGCAGGCCAAGGCAAAATGGTAAAAGGAGTGGAAGAGGGGATCCAGTCTGGCCAGGATGGATTTAGGTGCAGTACCATAAACTAACTAACCATAATCAAAATGGGGAGGATCGTTTTATGCAACGTACGTGAGGGAAACAATGTAGGATAAATAATTTATCAGGCCATGTTCTACATTCTAAATGAGAATAAACTGTTTATTCACTAAGGGCCTGTGACAGGGTTGAAGAAGACCCTGTCCCATTTGTTATGCAGAAAGAGTTAAAAGCAAGGATCTGTTCTATCCTTTCCTTTTCTGTTTCTTGTGTCTGATTGTGCAGTCAGATTTTCTTGTAAGTCCTAGGAACAGCTCACTCTGATGATCTCATGATTCTCTCTCTCCCACTATCTCCCTGTCTTCACTGCTGTTTTTTGCTGTTTCTAGCTTTTCCTCCCCCTTGCTTATCTATGGTTATAAAAATAAATGTGGATCTTTATGTGAAACTGGGTTCTCTGGTTTGAAAATGTATATAGTTATATTGTTGAAATGATTGCAAAAAGCTAGTTGAAACTCAGGGGTTAACCTTGAGATGTAGCTTGACCTCCTAAGACTTATTTGCAAAACTGTCAGCAGGAGGCCAGCTTGGGATACAGTGTTCTATTTACAAGCCTGCTGAGGAAAGAAACTGACAAGAACTCTGATATATTTCGGGAGAAACAGGATGTCTCTTAATGAGCTCAGGATGCAGAAATGATTTGCCAGGCACAGACTTCTTATAAAAAAAGTAGCATATTTTTTTGTTAGAGAGAGAGACTGAAATTTAGAATTTGAGATATCCTCAGAGGAAGGGTTTTGTTTTGTTTGACTTGTCTGTATAAAAGCTATCTGCACAATTTTATTTTTATTATTTATTGTTATTGAAAATAATAAAATGCTACTTGTGAATGTTATAAGTGCTTCTGGTTTTCATATGATTCCTGACCTTTACCTCAATGACAGGACCCAAATCTCAAATGGTCTGCAATCACTACCACCCCTGCAGAGGGTTAAAAATGTGATCATGTGGAGTGCAGAGATTGTGCACCACACATGCAGGGACCTCCGTGCATCCACAGACATGGTGCCAGCCCCTCCACAACCCAGCCGAAGCTGTGCTCCTAGATACATGGATGGGACTAATGGGGTGGACCAGAAGATGGGGGTTTGATATGCACTCCACCTATCGACAAAGATCTGTGGTGTGGAGGGCCAGGGAAGGAGCAGAGGCAACAAAGCACTAAGGCTTGAAGTAGTGGCTATGCCCCCCCAGCCTGGCCAGGGGTATGTCCATGTGGACCAATCAGCCACTGTCTACAGCCCTCAGAAGCCCAACCAGCCAGTGACATTGTTAAACAAATGAACAATCAGTTGAGGGAATATGGCAATCCTTGGGTGACTGGGTGACTGTCATATCCCTTCATTCCTAGCTGCATTGCAGTGGCAGTGATTCACTTGTAATCTGGTATGGGCCTCTGATTAGATGTCTATAGTCTGAAACAATTCTGATCCCCTTCCCACCCCATCTACACCAGTGTAGCACAGCAGGCAGGGGTTCTGGATGCCAGCAGGCATGCTGGCTCATGCAGCTGTGGGTCAGTGCAACCCAAATACAGGTTGTTGTTCTATATCTGCACTGCCTTTGGGAATCAGATCCTCTATTTTTATGTTTTATTTATTGAAATTTTGGATAACACCTTTGAGAACAAGATCATTTCATAGGTTCCATGTCAGACGAACAATACATATTGGGAAAGTATGAGACGGAAAACAAACAAAACAAGGAATTATATAAGACATTACAAGAGTGTATAACTAGAGAAGTTCCAATACATGTGGCATTGTACAATGTATGCCACGGTGTATATTTGATTACAACCTGGAATTCAAAGGGTCATATCAGACAGGGTGGGATTTTATGAAATGACCCTCTATGTAAATCTATCCACATACTCCACACATCACTACCCACCTTCTTCTGAAGCAGCTATCAGATCACAGCCAGATTCCAATATTATGTGGACCATTCAAAAATCAAATACATGGATTTGGTTTGAAATCATCAACAGTACATATACTAAAATCAATCAAACAATACCTAAAAACAAACTACACTGCATAAAGTGAATATGCAACAAGGGCACTCTTTGGAAACAATTTTCATCCTTACTCATTGTGGTGACCTTAGAGACAGTTTGCTTGTGACTTTGCATTGTTCTGCCAGTCATAAAGTCATCCAAGGTCACCATAATTCATCCAAAACGAACTTGTTGCATATCTCCTATATATACCATGGATATATTTACTCCAAACCCCACAATGTAATAAGTAGGGATATGTGGATAGTCCATGAATCACTCTACTGGATAATCTATCCACCTCCCCAGCATCCACATTGTCTGCTCTGTACAAACAGCATGAGGAAACTTACAGACACCTAGAAGAATGTGACAACCTGTCTGTAGTGTGCCGGGGGTGGTAGTGTTCCTCTCAGGGCTTTAGTATCCCTGTCACAAGATAAAGCACCACCCCCAAACCCAGCTATTCAGACCCATAAAGTGAAGCTCACCTTTATGTTCATCCCCTTCCCCCTCCTCTACCTTTTGAGCCTCTTCTTAAGACACCCCAGCCCCATCCATTTATGAATTGACAGCAGCATGGTCACATTACCCAGCTAACCTTACATCCTAGATTAGTCTGTGGTAGATCTGATGTCAAATCAGAATTAGTTACAACAAGTCTGCCTCCCCCAGCCTGCAAATATATGTATTGTCCAATACTATTCCTATCTGGACTACCCAAAATAAGACGAACAGTATCTGCACAGCTGCAATAATAGCACAATTCCTCTAAGTAACCTAGTTTGTGTTCTATGGAAGTGTATATTGCAATAAAACACTGATCTTTTTTTTAATTTAATATACTTCATTAATTTTACAAAAGAATATACAAAATGTAACAAAACACATATGCAAACAATACAAACTTATCCAGTACAATCATTTCTCCCTTCCCCCGGAGTGCTGCCAATGACCATAATAATAACAGTATCCCGAGTCACTATAGTTAACTAGACGAAGTGAAAGAGTTCTAGAAGTACTTAATCAGTATAAGAATATTAACAGGAAAGAACACATAAGTAGAACCCTGACCTAGAACTGATGTACAGTATTTCTGTTATTAAACAAGACAAATTAAAGAGTGGTTACTGGGCATATATAATATGAAATACTGATCTTAATGGTTTCATAAGTGGAAGACTGAACTAAAACAGGTTTGCTTTCTGATCAAACCTCTGAACTTGATGTTCTAAATCTCATTGGAAGGGTTGTGAGTCAGCACTGTGGCAAAATGACACCTTACAAATGAAAGGATTCTAGCAAATGAAGCGAAGTGTGGTGCTACATTCTCCTGCCCCAAAAATGACACTGCCAGCAGCTCACCTTGACCATAGAGGCTAGACTGTGGGATACCTTGGCACACTCCTGAACGAAGATTACCCACAGGGTAGTGTCACATGTTACCACTAGGTCATCTGTCAACCCATAAGCAGAGCCACTATTTTCTGGTTTCCATCAGAAAAAAGAAACCTGCAAAATTCCAGAATTTTGTTTTCTACACACTGGCAAAAATAATGGAATTTTACATTGTTTGGCATTTAATATCAAAACAGTGAATCTACATAACATTTTTATTGTTTGTTTTAATTTTAGTTATTTATTTATTTGTTAACCTAGTAAGTACAGTGATTCAAGGGAATTTTTTCAGATATGACTTGGGGCTAGATAGGCAATGTACTGTATAAATGAGGTGAAAGTAATGAGAGGCATGGCATGGGTTTAAAACAGTGCTGGAATACACTGGCAAAATATAAGGATGTACAGACAAAAAAATGAATATAAAACAATTTCAGTAAAGTAGTATAAATATTTCCTGTATTATTTTGATTTTGCCTTATTTAATTTGTGACATATTTAGTTTTCTTTCATCCTATACAAAATAATACTCCATAGTCCCAGTAAAGTCTTAAAATTTGATAAGTCATTATCTACATAATTCCTGGAATTCCAAATCTTGAATATATAATTTGATTACTTAATTGAAGATACATTGACAGCCTTTCTTACAAATTTGCTTTTTTTAAAAAAAGTACAGTATCAAACTGGCATGCATAGGACTAGACAGTGATTTTGTTAGCATTACCATGCATCTACATGCATCTGGAGGCTGAGATGCTGCCCTATTTGCAGACAACTCTCTGCCCTGAGGAAGGAGGTTGCCCGTCTTCAGGCCACACTGGACAGTAGTATGGGGACCTTCCCCCAGGCCACACTGGACAGTAGGAAGGGAACCTCCCCCATCCAGGGAGCACCACAGCCACCACCACTACCTCAGAGATTGCGAAGAAAACACGGCAGTTGGACCACAGTGGGCTCAGGCAGGGTGAGGATGGTGGAACGGAGGCACACCCAGTCAGTTGTTCCACTCCACAATCCATACACCATTATGGGGGAGCATAGCTACCCTATGGATGCACCCACAGAGGAGACTAAGGAGGCTGAGGACAGCTGTCACAAGGGAGGCCCACAGGAAGGAGGCAGAGGACACCACAAGGAAAGGAAGCAGCTCCTGGTGGGGACTCAATTATAGGGGATAGAACTGGGAGGAGCTGGGAAAACTGAAGTAAGGTGCCTGCCTGGTGCCATGGCTTGGAGGACAGGAAGCCATCCTCAGGATCACGACAACAGCTGCAAGGGATTCTGAGCTGGACATAATTGTCCACCTAGGGACAAATGACTTGGCTCATCATGAGGTTAGAGCAGTGCAGGAGGACATTGCAGAGTTGGGAGGGCCTAAGACAAGTAGCACACACAGTATCCTTCTCAGAGGTGCTGCCTGTCAAAGGCATGGGTGAGGCAGGGGTAATTGGCACCATGCAGTTTAATGAATGGTTGAAAAAATGGTGTGGAGCAGAGGGGTTTGGCTTCATTGGGGACTGGGGTTCCACCTGGAGGGACAACAGCCTATACTGGCAGGATGGTCTGCATCTGTCCAGGAAGGGAACAAGTCTTTTGAGCAATTGGTTTAAATGCTTCATTGGCAAGCTTTTAAACCAGTCAAAGGGAGAGGCACTGACAAGCAGCAGAAAAATCCCAGCCTCTCCCTACAAAATAGGGTACTAAATGAGAAAAAGACCAAGGTAGAACGGTCAGTGGGCGATGCTGCAACAGAAGGTAAAGCCATCAAAAAATGGAGAGCAATGAGTACCAATGCCCATAGTCTAGGTAACAAGCTTCCTGAATTAGTGGCCTTGATGGAGGAGGAACATCTGGATATCGTGGCAGTCACAGAAACATGGTACACACAAAACCATGACTGGGACGTAAACATACCAGGATACACTATCTACAGGAGGGACAGGGAGGGTAAAAGAGGTGGAGGAGTAGTTCTTTACATAAAGGAAGGAATAAAAGCAACAGAACAAAAGGGTAAACAGGAGAAGAAGAAGCACTGTGGGTAGAATTTGGAGACAAACAATGGCACCACAATCCGCTGAGGGTTGTATACGAACCCCTTCTCAGGGGAGGAAATGGACAAGGAAATGATAGAAAGTATACTTAGAATGGCAGAAAAGGGAGATACTGCTGATGGGTGATCTGAATATGCAGATGTTAACTGGAGTGCAGTTGCAGCTGCCACTTGAAGAGTGCAGTTATTCTAGATGCCCTACAGGGGCATGCCTAGACAACTAGTACTGGAGCCCACTCGAGAGGAGCAATATTAGACTTGATACTCTCAAATGGAGATGGAGAGAGGATCACAGATGTAAGTGGGTAGCCATCTGGGAACTAGCGACCATCGAACAGTATGGTTCACAATAAACACAGTAATAGAGTCAAGCCATACAAAGACAAAAGTACTGGACTTTAGGAGGGCTGACTTTGCCATAATGGGTGAGTGCCTAAGGAATGCACTAGCAAATGGGCAGGAAGGAGGGGTGGAAGAACAATGGGGAATAATAAAAACTGCCATCACAGAGGTAACAAGCCTTTGTGTGAAGCAAATAAACAAAACAAGACGATGTAAGAAACCACTATGGTTCTCAAAGGAAGTGGCAGTGAAGGTTCAAGAGAAAAGAAAGCATTCAGGAAGTACAAGGAATGCATGAAGGAGCAGGACAGAGAACTGTATCAGTTAAAGCAAAAGGAGGCTGGGAAGGCAGTCAGAGCAGCAAAGGCCCAAACCGAGGAAAAGATAGCCAACTCAGTTAAGAGGGGATAAAACCTTTATAGGTACATCAGGGGCGAAGGAAGACCAAGGGAGGATAGTGAGGCTTAATAAAGGGAGGGAGGGTGGGCAGAGGAGACTGTGAAAAGGCAGAGATACTAAACAAATATTTTTGTTCAGTATTTACGAAGGAAGAAGGGAGATACATAAAACAAACAGTAGTAACACTCTGGATACAGAAGTTTATACCAGCCCATTTACAGAAGAAAGGGTTCTGAAGAACTCTTAAAACTGAAGGTGGACAAAACAAGGGGCCTGATGGGATTCATCCAGAATTCTAAAAGAACTAAGGGTAGAACTAGTGACACCACTGACTATCCTCTTTAACAAATCATGGGAGGATGGGGTGGTACCGAGGACTGGAGGAGGGCAGATGTGATTCCCTCCACAAAAGAGGAGCAAGGCAGAAGCAGGAAACTATAGACCTGTTAGTTTAACCTCAGTGATAGGAAAATGATGGAATCACTTCTAAAGGAAAGAATTGTCAGTATCTAGAGGCCAGAGGGCACAGGACCCTAGGCAGCATGGATTCACAGCGGGAAGGTCATGCCAGATGAATCTGATAGATTTCTTTGACTGGGTGACCAAAGTAGTAGATCAGGGAGGGGCTGTGGACATGGCCTACCTAGACTTTAGCAAGGCATTTGACACAGTCCCACACAAAAGATTAATATACAAGTTAGCCAGCCTGGGAGTGGGTCCCAAGATGACAGCCTGGGTAAGGAATTGGCTGGAGAATAGAACACAGAGAGTTATAGTAAATGGAGTCCACTCAGAAGAAAGGAGGGTTACTAGTGGGGTACCGCAGGGTTCAGTATTAGGACCGGTCCTCTTCAATGTCTTTATAAGCGACATTGCAGAGGGACTGGAAGGAAAAGTATGTCTCTTTGCAGATGACACTAAGATCTGCAACAGAGTTGATGCACAGGGTGGGGTGGAAAGGATGAGAAGGACTTGGCAAGGTTAGAGGAATGGTCAAATGTATGGTAGCTTAGATTCAATGCTAAGAAGTACAAGGTAATGCACCTGGGAAACAAAACCCAGGGAAGAGTACACAATGGGGGTGAGATACTAACAACAACAACAAAATGGAAAGGGACCTGGGGTAGTCATATCAGATGACCTAAAGATGGGCAAGCAATGTGAGAGGGCAGCAAGGAGGGCTGGGGGGATACTGGGATGCATAGGGAGAGGCATCACCAGTAGAAAACAGGAAGTTATTATCCCTCTGTACAGACAGCTGGTGAGACCCCATCTGGAGTACTGTGTGCAGTTCTGGAGACCCAATCTCCGCAAAGAAATAGACAGGATGGAAGCTGTCCAGAGGAGGGCAACTAAAATGGTGCAGGGTCTGCACCGGAAGTCATATGAAGAGAGACTTAAGGAGCTTAATATGTATAACCTCGAGGGAAGGAGGGAAAGGGGGTACATGATAGAAACTTTCAAGTACCTCAAGGGAATCAACAAAATCCAAGAGGGTAGCATCTTTCAAAAAAAGAGGTGTGCAAGAACAAGAGGGCACAATTTGAAGATAGAGGGGAGGCAGCTCAGAGGTAATTTAAGGAGGTATTTCTTCACTGAGAGGGTTGTGGATGCATGGAACGGCCTTCCGGAGGAGGTTGTGGAGTCAAAATCAGTGGGGGTATTCAAGCATGCATGGGATAGTCATAAGGCAATTCTGGGGGGTGGGGGTAGGAAGAAGTAGGCTGCTGGTTAACTAGGATCTGCAGCTTATCCAGTAGGTAGGGAAATGGGCAGACTGGGTGGGCCAAGCGGTCCTTATCTGCCGTCAAATTCTGTTTCTATGTTTCTATGTTTCTACAGTATGCACAACAAAAGTGACACAAAGTTAAATACTCTTTGTGGTAGAACTTTGGAGGCTGAATCCAAGCAGCTAAATTGAGGGATTAATTCTATCTGTTCATCATATACTTACAGTCTAAACAAATGCTCAAACAAAATATTATTTAACCTTAACCTCCTTAACCTGAACCACTTCACTAGCTGCGGAGCGTAGCAAAACAAAACAGTATGTAGAGCAGTTGGTGTCTGCATTCTTGCCAAGATTTGCAAGGCTGTGCCTGAAAACAGGCATTTGTATGCCTACTGCACTTACCTGGTGAACAAAAGCAAACAAATGTGACTCCACAAAAATCTTTACTCTGACCTACAGCTCAGCTCTACATAGCAGGTGCATCCAATTAAAATCTTTCTGTTTGCAGAGCTTTCATTCTCGTCATGTGTTTTCATTTGTTTAATGAGAGTTCTAGAGCATGATTCTTCCAAAGTCAGATATTTACAGTATTGACTTGACTTCCTGTTGACTTCAGGGATTTGCAAATTAGTCTCAACATATTTTTATTCCACACACCACACACACACACACACACACACACACACACACACACACACACACACACACACACACACACACGCGCGCGAAACCTTTGAGGGAAGACATTTTAAGAGGAAAAATGTTTGATGCCAGACTGATTCTACTGAAGTCTGCCATATCTTTCAAACATACCTGACATAAAAACTGAGCTTGAAAGGTGGTAATTTTCCTTTTCCTTTTGGACACAATTCCGTGATGCAACATGAAATACAGAATAAACTTGAAGAACATTGTCAGTGCAATAAAGTAGACCTTTATTTTCTGACCTGATCATTGCCAAATATCTGTAAAATTGTACACCCAGCAGAAGTCAATAAACTATTCTCACAAAATGAATTTATTATTTCTGTAAATCAGCAGAAGATATATTAGAATGCATGTGTCTTCACATATTGCGATGTCTCAGCCACTCACATACAGGCTGCAGTTTTGACAAGCTAGGTAGGTAGACACAGAATACAGTACCTATAGAAACATAGAAACATAGAAACATAGAAGTTGACGGCAGATAAGGACCGCAAGGCCCATCCAGTCTGCCCATTTCTTTTTCTACCTTATAAATGTGCCATCGGCCTTTGCTCTGTCAGTGGCCTATCTATTCGTAGTCATTTGTATTGCTCCCTTATGCCTATCCCATGCCTGTTTGAAGCCCTGCACTGTATTCATAGCCACCACTTCTTGTGGTAAGCCATTCCATGCATCCACCACCCTTTCTGTGAGAAAGAATTTCCTCACATTCCCCCTTAATCGGCCTCCCTCTATTCTCATGCTGTGTCCTCTTGTCCTGCTATTTTTCTTATATTTAAACATGTTAGACTCTTTCACCTTGTTTATGCCCTTAAGGTGTTTGAATGCCTCGATCATATCACCTCTCTCCCTCCTTTGCTCAAGGGTATACATATTGAGCTCCGTTAATCTGTCCTCATATGTCTTCTGATGCAGTCCCTGCACCATTTTGGTTCCCTTCTCTGGACTGCCTCAATTTGGTTAATGTCCTTGTGAAGGTGTGGCCTCAATACCACCAGTACTCCAGATGGGGCCTAACCAGTGTCTTGTACAGAGGTTATTACCTCCCTCTTACGACTTGTGATACCCCTACTAATACACCCTAACACCCCCTAGCCTTACCTACTGCTTAGAGGTCTGCTTGGATGATTTTAGGTCATCAGTGATGATGATGCCCAAGTCTCTTTCTTCCTTTGTGACTGCTAGCAACTCCCTCCCAGCCTATAGGTGGCTTCAGGGTTTCTCTTCCCTATGTGCATGATTTTGCACTTCTTTGCATTAAATCCCAGTTGCCACTCTTCTGACCATTCTGCTAGTTTATCCAGATCTCTTCTCATTCTGCCCACCCCATCTGGATCATCTACTCTGTTGCAGATCTTGGTGTCATCTGCAAACAGACAAGCCTTACCCTCTAGTCCATCTGCAAGGTCACTATTGAAGATGTTGAAGAGGACTGGCACCAGGACTGATCCCTGAGGTACCCCACTTGGGACTTGCATCTCTTCTGACTGTATACCATTTACCACCACTCTCTGTTTTCTGCCTGTCAACCAGTTTGCCACCCAGTTGACCAACTTCTGACCCACCCGAGCCTACCAGCTTATTATCAATCTTCTATGTGGAACAGTGTCAAAAGCTTTGCTGAAGTCAAGGTAGGCGACATCAACTGCTCCCCTTGGTCCACCACTTTGGTTACCCAGTCAAAGAAATCTATGAGATTAGTTTGACAGGACCTTCCTTTGTAAACCCATGCTGTCTTGGATCCTGTGCCCCTATGGATTCCAGGTGTTGCACTATCCTTTCCTTAAGAGTGCCTCCATAATCTTGCCCACTACTGAGGTAAGACGGCCGGTCTGTAGTTCCCGCCTCCTCCCTGCTACCACTTTTGTGGAGTGGGATCACATGAGCCTTCTCCAGTCTTCTGGGACCTCTCCTGTGCTCAGAGACTCACTAAACAATTCTGCTAATGGCTCTGCTAGTTCCTCCTTTAGCTTCTTAAGTACCCTGGGATGTATGCCATCAGGTCCATTGCCTTATCCACCCTGAGCTTAGGAGCTCTTGTAGGACCCTTTCTTTTGTGAAGGGAGTAGTGCTCACCTCCCTCCCCCGTGTCCATGATGCTGAGCTGTGGGCCCTGCCCTACCTTCTCTTCAGTAAATACTGAGCAAAAGTATCTATTTAGGATAGATGCCTTTACAGGGGTCCTCCTCCTCACATGCTCCTTTTCTCCATTAAAGCAGCAATACCCCTCTGGACTTTCTCCTTTCACTAATGTATCTATAGAAAGTCTTGTCACCTTCTTTTACTGTTCGTGCTAGTGTTTCCTCAGTTTGGGACTTTGCCTGCCTCACTGCCTTACCTGCTTCCCTTAGGGCAGTTTGGTATGCCTCCCTATCTTCATCCCACTGTGTTCCCTTATATTTCCTGAAGGCCAGCCTTTTGGCTCTGACCTTTTCTGCTCCTGTATTTGAGAACCAAAGTGGTTTCCTTCTTCTTTTGCACTTCCTTTTCTGTCTAACACAATGGGATGTTGCTTCAAGTATTGCATCCTTAATGCTTGCCCACTTTGCCTGTACTCCCTCACCTGTGTTTCTTTTTGCCAGGGCTAGCTTAACTCTGTTAGCCATCTTATCAAAGTCAGCTCCTCTGAAGTCCCATATTTTTGCCTTGGAATGGGATGATTTAGATGTAGTAGCCAAATTGAACCATACCATGTGATGGTCACTGGCCCCCAGGTGACCTTCTACCTGGAGATCTGTGATCCCTTCTTTGTTAGTCAGTACTAGATCTAGGATAGCCCTGTCTCTTGTGGGTTGCTGTACCAGTTGTTTGAGGCCCCCCTGCAGGAATCCACTATGAGTCTAGTTCTGGCAGATGTTCCTGCTGGTATTGACCAATCTGTATCTGGTATGTTGAAGTCTCCCATTATCAGAACCTCCCTTTAGCTGTCATGTTTTGTATATCTTCTAACAGTAATGTGTCTATGTCCTCCCTCTGGTCTGGGGCCTGTAGACAACCCCAGTTCTTATGGCTGTCCCATTTCCTGTTTTCAGGGTGACCCACAGTTCTTCTGGCTCCTTATGTGTATTCTGAATTTCTGTAGCTTTGATATTTTCATTAACATACAGGGCCACTCCTCCCCCCCTTTTTGCACCTCGGTCTCTTCTGAACAATACATAGCCAGGTACTGAAGTCTCCCAAGTGTGGTTACTGGTAAACCACATCTCACTAATTGCTACTATGTCCAGTTTAGCCTCTGACATTATTGCCTGCAGGTCTGGGATCTTATTTCCCAGGCTGTGAGCATTTGTGTACATGATTTTCCATTGGCCAGATTTTGGTGTGTTAGTTGTTGGGTGAAGTTTGGCATTACCCTTGTGTGTCGTATGGGGAGACAAACCTTTTTTCTTACCTGGTGATGCAAATGAATGGCAAACATGCTGAATTCCTGTTTGACCACTAGCTGAGGGGAGGTGTTCTTCCCATTCGATGTATGGGTGCTGCACCCCTCTCCCATTGCTAGTTTAAATATTCTGCAAGGCGTCAAACTTCTGCCCCAATGCACTGACTCCTTTTTAGTCAGATGCAGTCCATCAAATTTAAAGAACTTTCGCTCCCAGAACTGTTGCCAGTTCCCTACAAATCTGTGTCCTTTTTTCTGGCACCAGCCCTTGAGCCACGTGTTCAGCTCCCCTATCTCCCCTTCTCTGACCTTCTGTCCATCTGCTCCCCTCTCCCAGACTGGCAGGATCTCAGAGAAGGAGATGCCGGACAAAATAGATGATAGTTTGTCACCCAGCCTAGTCAGGTGTTCCTTGGTCTCCACAACTGACTGGCTGGCGAGATCATTAGTCCCTAAGTGTACTAGGACATCAATGTTTTCTCCTGCTTTGTGAACAATTTTAGCAATGCGGTCAGTGTCTCTCCATGCTGATGTACCTGGGAGACATCTGACCATCACCCCTGGCTGGAGATGGGTATCAACTCCTCGAATCATGGAGTCTCCTATGATCAGAAGTTTTTTGGATTTCCTTTGTGCTTGTTCTGTTTTGGTTCCTGATTTGGGTGAGTTTTGTTGTGCTAGCTCCTGTGCCACAGTGTCCTGCTCTGCAGTGTCTTCTGCCTCTTTATTTGATTTCAGAGATAGAGGCAGATACCTGTTTGTAGTGTTTATATGGTTTTAGGAGGTAATGTGTTGGAGAGCAGAGAGTGATGGGGCACTTGATTTGCTCCTCCTAACCACCTGCCAACCTCCTGGACCAACTACCTCTTGGGTCGAGCTTTTTCTGTTGGATGCTGGGGAAATGGCGGGTGGTTCTTATAATGTATTTCCTCTTTAATATGAAATTTGAGGCGTGCAATCTCTGCCCATGCTGCCTGGAGCTGAGCCCTAAGATCTCCAAAGGCCCAGCATGGAGGACAGTGTTCTAAATCCTGCAAGACTGTCCTTCTGAAAATTGTTCCACAGTACCTGCAGTTAATGAAATCCATTCCAAATAAGTTGCTGGGTTTGTAACCTAGTCAGAGTAATTAGAAGGAAAAAAAAAGGAAAAAAATGCAAGTGATGGTTTAATTGTGCTTTGTTTAACTTGTTATAACAAGTTAAATTACTAGTGCCCTGTAAATGAGATCACCTTGTGGAGGCCCACTGATCCGCCCTTCCTGCTCTGCCACAGGAAATGTCACAATTGTGGTACCCTATAAAAGGAGTGTAGCGTGGGGTGGTTGGGGATGGGTGGGTGGCTGGGCCCTTCCCTGCCTTAAAGAAGAACCACAGACGAAAGAACAAGGAGGTAGAGCAGAAACAATCAGTCAACAACAAATGCAGTAACCCTGAAAGCTTATCCTAATGTTAGATAAAACTGTAAAACCTATAAAGCACCACCTGTAATAATTTCAGAGAGATATACGCTGTAAGAAACACTTTGCTCCAGAGAAAAATAAAGCAGTAACAGAAGATATACCTTGCAAAAGACAATTTGAATCAGAAGATTACAGGAGTAATCTGTTAGCACACACCTGTAGGCACACCTTGTAATAATGCAGAAGAAGGTATACCAGCAACAACAATTTGAATCAGAGAAAAAATAAAGCAATGAAATGTTAGCAACAAACAGTAGCAATCCCTGTGAGTAAAAAATAAAAACACCACCACACAGTAAATCTGCTTAGCCAAACTAAGTCTTAATCCTTTTCCTTGCTCTGGTAAGTTTCTCTACTCTGCCTTTCAAGCAGTCTTAGAAGGAAAGAGGTCAGGTGAAGCTAGGTGCCTTGGCCAGAAAACCAAAGTCTTCTACCTCCAAGATATCAACTAACCTGACTTTTTTAACCCTTCTTTCTGTTGGAAATTACTGACAGTTTGCCAGCTCCACCCCCACATACACACCTAATCCTTTGGAAGAGCTGTGGGAGGAAAAGCAATTAGCTCCTTCAATGTGAGAAGGAGACTGAAACACCTCTGAGACAACAAACCTTTTCAACAAACAAGAATAAAATAAAACACAGTGTCAAACAGTAATTTTGCTTAGCCCAATGATAAAAAAGTCACAAAAATGTAAGCTCCACCTGTAATACAGTAATTTCAGAGAAGATATACCCTGTAAAACACTTTGCTCCAGAAAAATAAAGCAGTAACAGAAGATATACCTTCAAAAGACAATTTGAATCAGAAGATTACAGGAGTAATCTGTTAGCTTACCTGTAGGCATACCTTGTAATAATGCAGAAGAAGGTATACCAGCAACAACAATTTGAATCAGAGAAAAATAAAGCAATGAAATGTTAGCAACAAACAGTAGCAATCCCTGTGAGTAAAAAATAAAAACACCACCACACAGTAAATCTACTTAGCCAAACTAAGTCTTAATCCTTTTCCTTGCTCTGGTAAGTTCTCTACTCTGCCTTTCAAGCAGTCTTAGAAGGAAAGAGGTCAGGTGAAGCTAGGTGCCTTGGCCAGCAAACCAAGTCTTCTACCTCCAAGATATCAACTAACCTGACTTTTAACCCTTCTTTCTGTTGGAAGTACTGACAGTTTGCCAGCTCCACCCCACACACACCTAATCCTTTGGAAGAGCTGTGGGAGGAAAAGCAATTAGCTCCTTCAATGTGAGAAGGAGACTGAAACACCTCTGAGACAACAAACCTTTTCAACAAACAAGAATAAAATAAAACACAGTGTCAAACAGTAATTTTGCTTAGCCCAATGATAAAAAGTCACAAAAATATATGCTCCACCTGTAATACAGTAATTTCAGAGAAGATATACCCTGTAAGAAACACTTTGCTCCAGAGAAAAATAAAGCAGTAACAGAAGATATACCTTGCAAAAGACAATTTGAATCAGAAGATTACAGGAGTAATCTGTTAGCACACACCTGTAGGCATACCTTGTAATAATGCAGAAGAAGGTATACCAGCAACAACAATTTGAATCAGAGAAAAAATAAAGCAATGAAATGTTAGCAACAAACAGTAGCAATCCCTGTGAGTAAAAAATAAAAACACCACCACACAGTAAATCTGCATAGCCAAACTAAGTCTTAATCCTTTTCCCTTGCTCTGGTAAGTTTCTCTACTCTGCCTTTCAAGCAGTCTTAGAAGGAAAGAGCTCAGGTGAAGCTAGGTGCCTTGGCCAGCAAACCAAGTCTTCTACCTGCTAAGTCTGATCCATATTCTAGCTGGTTTAGTCAGTGGGGACCTTTTGGTAAGCAAATACTTTTGGAATAGCAACTTGTTTAAACCTCTAAAATACCCAACGTAGATTCTTAAACTGAAATCTTTTCAAGACATACTGGGACAGTAATTTCCACTCCCAGATATGGTCACCAAGTCTGTGGTAGGCAGGTTCTGGTTAGAGGTGGGAGAAGTGCTCCCGCATCGCTACGTGGAGCACTCCACCTATTGTCCCTCGATCTGCGTAGTGCTTTGCAATGCGAAGCACATTACTCCGCCTGGTAATTAGGAATGCTAAGTGCATTGTTTCAATGGACTTTGCACTACTATGCCTTGTTTTACTGCCTCTCCTTAATTTTAACATGAAGTGCCATTGAGTTATATCCTTAAAAACATACCTGTTTAACCAAGCATTTTCAGGGACTTATTGATAGATTGTTATGGTTTTTACTGATTTTAAATGTAATATTGTTACTGTATGGCATATTGTAAAGGTGCCCTGAGCTCAGAAAGGATGCTTTATACTGTATAAATAAAATTTTGCTTTAGAAGAAGAATCAGCATTTATTTAGCTCTTTTCATACGCAGTATCCCAAAGCGCTTTACAAGCAATGCTAGACTGGTAGTGAAGTGACTGACGGCCATATCACACATCATCACCCACACACAGCCTGGATAATTGCATGAACCAGTTTATGGGAAAGAGAATGTTGGCCAGGACACCAAGAATGCTCCCTGCGAAGGGTGCCCTGGGTTCTTTTACTTCCACCTGGACACCCACCAGGATGGGCAGAAGGGACTTTGGTTTAACATCTCATCCAAAGGACAGCACACCCCAGCAGTACAGCACTCCCCAATACTGCATTCAGATGCCAGCAATTTTTAGGTGCAAGTCCAATCCCGGTGTGGGATGAGAACCCACGACTTTCTGGTCCAGAGGCGGATGTGCTACCAACTCAGCCACGCTGACACCTTTACTTTACTTACTGAATAGATTTCATTTTTGCTTTGCCTGTTTATTGCTAGGTGAGGTGAATTTTGCATTGATTCATCGGACAGCAGTTCACATGGGCTCTATATTGTCTTGCACAGCCTCAGTTCTGCATAGTGTGTGTAGTGGAAAGCTGGAGACAGCTTGCTCTCAGAGCTCTGAGAATCAGACTATCGAAAAAACTTTAAAAAATCACTTTTGATCCAATTATTTTGGTCCAAATTTAGTACATCGACAGTAGGATACCCTCCTGTGCTTAGATCATTGAATGTTGATTGTTTTCTGTGCATTTTGAATGTTAATTTAGAACATTCAGCCTGTGTACCGGCAGACACTATTGAAGTGTGCTTCGGGGGAGGGGTGTATCTGTGGTGGAGTGAGATTCACATGAGAAAGGCAGTCTTTCTAACTGTTTTGTACTAGTGTGTATCAGCATTTGTGTGTTTATGTACACACAGTAATTCCTGAAGTCATTTTTGATAATTATTTTCTGTTTGTTGTGGTGCAGTGCATATTTTCATTCTCTTTAAAAGATTTGTTTATACAGTGTACTGCACTGTTAAATTTTCTGTGCATTACCTGTAGTGTGTGAGTATGTGTGTGTGTGTGTGCCATCAAGTCAGACACATTTTATTGTGCCACACAGTAATCACCGCACTTTTAATCGGTTATCCATCTGTGGTATTTTTTACTGCTTCCTTCTATCTAGATAGTGAACTGCTACTGCACTGCCCCTCCCCCAACCAGAAAAAGGTATAAATTATTTTTCCAGTTTTTGATTTGTGTGACCACTGGTTAAGGTGTTTTTGTGCCTGTGTGACTGCATCTCTTTATAGTGTGCAATCTGTGTCTGTGCGTTTGTATCCATTTAGTGCCCAGTCAGTATTTATAAGTCACAGTTACTGTTTTTTGGCTTCCCATCCACCCCAAATTTTAGAAATTTCAATTTGTTGTGAATTTTCTGTGTAATCCCAAAAAATGCCTGCAAAGAAAAGTGCATGCAGACATGCTTCTGGCCATGGCACTGCTGCCAGTGGCAAGAGTGGCCATGGGCATGTTAGTAGTAGAGATGCAGCAAATTTAAAATCCACCTGCGAAGTGAACACGAAGTGGCCACTTCACGTTGGCACTTTTTTTTTTTATTTAGTTGTTTAACCAGGTATAGCACACTAAGCTGGAAGCTTTTTTTCGCTACGCTTCGCTACGTGGAGTGCCCCATAGGAAAGGCTCACTTCGCCTTGTTATTATTACCTCACGTTGTCATTCCACTTTAAACGCAAAGTAAGGTGGAGTGACAACAAAATTGGCAGCACCCCATCCACACAGTCACCAGAATTAATGTGCATCCCCAAAGTGCTACTGTTTTGTGTCCAGAAAACTCCATAGTGCTGATGAAGTGAAATGAGAACATAGCAAGAAATGCAAAGTCTCCCAGAATTAATGGAACACTCAATCATGCGCACAGTGGTCACACACAGAGTCACCAGAATTAATGTGCAATCCCCAAAATGCTACTGACTTGTGTCCAGAAAATTCCCCAGTGCTGACGAAGTGAAATGAGGGCGTAACAAGAAATGCAGTCTCCCAGAATTAATGGTGCACTGCAAATGCACAAATAGATTAAGATTGCGCTGCGCACTCAAGGGATACATACGAAAAGGCACAACAACATCTAACTAGTGCACACAAGTCACAAATCCAGATCTGGAAAGGAACACATTTTGCCAGTTGGGGGACTAGTGCACGGCAGTAACAATTCACTACCAGTAAAGATACCACAAAGCAGTATAAAAAATTCATGCAGGTGCGGTGGATAGCAGGTTCACACTGCTGCAATTACTCTATGGCACAATAAAAGGTGTCTGATTTAATGGCACACATCTCACACACACACACACACATACACACACACACTACAAGTATTGCGTAGCAAATTGTAAACCTTTAGTAATATAACCAAATGCTTTAAACAGACAAATTATACACTGCTGCACCACAACAATCAGCAAAAAAATGTCAAGAATTACTGAAAATATTACTGTGTTTACATTAACACAGTTATACAAGAAAAATATAACCAAAACAGAAAGACTACCTTTTTCTCCCAGTTAACGTACCTACACCACAAATACGCCCCTCCCCCTAAGCACACTTCACAGTACACAGACTGACTATTCTAAATTTTGTATTTTTTTTTATTTATTGAGATATTCAGAAAGACCTTTGAGTCAAAGACTCATTTACAAAGGTTCCGCGTCAAACATAGAGAGGTACAGGGATAACATTGCTTACAGATTGCGGACATTACATTACATCACAATGCAGGATACATGCATGGTACAGAGAGTGACTGATAGACAGGGATCACATGAAATACAGTATTATAGCACAGCCACATAAAGAAGCAGTGAGGCTGTTTGTCAAATTAGTAAGCTTGGTGGAATTTGGTCTGGTGACCGGCGAGTAGCTGGCCTAGGTCATCAGGGAGGGAAGGGGTCTGGGGCAGTCACATCGGTTTGCGGCCTGGAGATGATTCCTTAGACAGGATTTAAAAGGGCCTAGTCTTGTTGTGTTGGTTATTAGACTGGGGAGCACGTTTGTCCAGTCGGGGGCTTTGTAACTGAAAGTTCTTTGGTATTGGGAAGTCCGGCAGCGGCATAGTAATGGTTTGGTCGTGTTTCGGGTGGTTCTGACAGGAGCAGCAGGGAAAATAATTTTGTTTAGGGCGGGGGGTTGAGGCCTAGGTTATCTTTTTGGTCATTAGGCAGGTGTGGTACTTGATTCTGTTGTCTAAGTTTAGCCAGTTTGTGGTACTGTAGAGGGGAGCAGGTGTGAGTGAAGTGGTCACATACAAGGATGAGACATCAGGCCTTGTTTAGAACAAGCCAGAGTCTATCGAGGGTGAGGTGGGAGCTGCACTGTAGATGAGAATGCTGTAGTCCAGAAGAGAGAGTACAGAGGAGTTAATGGTAAGACCCAGAGCCTAAGGGATGAGGCAGTGCTTGTACCAATAAAGTACGCCTAGTCTAGAGTTAAGGGCAGTGGACAGGAGATGGATATGCTGATAGAAGTTGAGAGCCAGGTCTAGTGTGATACCTAGGCATCTAAAGGTGTCCACTTGTTCAAGGGGGGGGTTTGATTTATGGTTATAAATTGGGGGCAGAGGATCTTAAGTGGGTTTTGCAGTTGGGAGAAAATCATGACTTTTATCTTATTGTAGTTAATTATTAGGCTCTGGGTGGTGAGCCAGTGGTGAGCCAGTGTTCAGTTTCACGGAAAGCGTGTTGGAGTGATTGGTGGAGTTTAAGGGGGTCCGGATCAGAAGCGAACAGGACGGCATCATCTGCATAGAGGAGCAGTCTGCTGGGGCAGACCAACAGGAGGGTGTTTAGGTAAAGGCAGAATAGGAGAGGGCCAAGAATGTATCCCTGTGGGACACCGGAGTGGATTGGGAGACTAGGGGACAGGACAATGTCTACCTTAACTAGTTGTTTTCTATCAGATAGATAGCTGGTGAACCAGTTCAAGGCATCTTGAGAGAGGCCACTGTAGGCAAGAGTGTTCAGTAAGAGGGCATGGTTGATTGTATCAAATGCTTTTGAGAGGTCCACGAAGATGGCTCCTGAGATGTGGCCATGATCCAAGGCAGAGTGAACATGAGAGGTAAGTTCAAGGAGGGCAGTGGTGGTACTATGACCCTCACAGAAACTGCGTTGCTGGCTGCATAGAAGGTTATATTTAGTGAGGTGGTCAGTGAGGTGATCAGCGACTATGTGCTCTATTTCTTTGGATGGGGGGGTAGGATGGAGATGGGGCAGTAGTTGTTAGTGGAGGTGCGATACCCACTCTTATGTATGAGGGTGATATAGGCCGCTTTTCAAAGTACGGGAAATTTCGCCTGGCAGAGGGAGCGATTGAGAATATGGGTGAGCAGGGTAAGGACTTCCAGGAGGGTGAGGCGGAGAAGTCTTAGGTCTAGGGAATCATTACTGAAGAGAGAGTGGTTAAGGGCTCTGGCAAGGTAGAGTTTGGCTGTCTTTCGTGTAAGGATGCGAATATAGAAGGGTGGGACATGGAGTGGCTGTGGGGGTGCCCAGGCAGGCGGCGGGTCGAAGAAGTTTGAGGGGAGGACATGGTTGAGATCCGGGAAGGTGGAGTTTAGGGCCGAGGCTATACAGAGGGGATCCCAGGAGAGGTTACCGTTAGTTAATATTTGGTCTGGGGGCAGATTAGTAGGTTTGCCACATAGTTCCTTAATATTATTCCAAAACATTCAAAATCCACACACAACAATAATCACTCGATGATATGAGCACAGAAGGGTTTCCTACAATTGATGTAGTAAATTTTGAGCAAAGAAAATGACTCAAAAAGGCATTTTAAACAGCTTTTAGAGGTTTTAAATTGCAGAGCTCTGAGAGCAAACTGTCTCCAGCTATCACTACACACACACACTACCCAGGCCAGAACTGAGGCTGTGCAGAACAATCTAGAGCCCATGTGACCTGCAATCCCATGAATCACTGCAGAATTTAATTTGGAGCTCAATTACAAGGTGAAGTCAGGTGGATTACATTGATTTCAATGTACTTCACCTTAAAATTGGTGGAAAAGTGGTTTGGGGAAGGCGGAATAACGCAAAGTCATTGGTTGCAATGGACTTCATGTTCCTCATTATGAAGCGAAGTACTCCACTTCACATTGTGGAGTACTCCACGGGTTCCACGTTACTCCATGAATCACTTCGTGGAGTGAATTGGGACCACTTCACCCACCACTACTTATAGTACTGTAACTCACATGCTGTACAGGAAGGAACTCGAATACCTATGGCTGTACTTCCCCGAAGAGCTGCAGCACAAAACTCCCCAACTTAAAAACACGTATTAATGAGTACAATGGTGGGGTGGTGAAGCCTGGAGACATACTACAAAACAGACTTACAATACATCCAAGTAACTAGAAAAAAAATTAGTGATGTGATTTGTGACGTGATTGTGAATCGTGATTTGTGACTGCATTTGTGACCATGATAATGAAGAACATGATTCTGTGTTGATGGTGTGAGATAACCAGCATGAAACTGTACTGGGAACGCGAATGCCTATGGCTGTACTTCCCTGATGAGCTGTAGCTTAAAACTCCCAGACTTAAAAACATGTATCAATGTGTACAATGGTGAGGTGGTGAAGCCTGGAGAGATACTACAAAACAGGCTTACAATACATCCAAGTAACTAGAAAAAAAATGAATGTTGTGATTTGTGACATGATCGTGAATCGTGATTTGTGACTGCATTTGTGACCGTGATGTTGAAGAAAGTGATGTGTATCATGAGTGACTCGTGATGATGGTCCTGACTTGAAAATGCATATTAATGAGTGCAATGTTCATGCAGAATTATGCATCACACCTGTCCAGTACTCTGAAGGGAAGCCAAAGAAACAACTGTGACTTAAGTTACAGATGGAGATTGGGCCCTAAAGAGATGAAAATGCACAGACAGATCAAGATTGTGCTGCGCACTGAAGAGATGCAGACAAAAAGGCACAACACCTAACCAGTGCTCACCATCAGAAATTCAAATCTGGAAAAATACCTTTGCCAGTCGGAAATGATCCACAGGGCGGGGGCAGTGTACTGCACTGCTGCAGTAACAGTCACTAGTACTAGTACCAGTAAAGATACCACAAAAAGTACAAAAATCACACAGCTGCAGTGGATAGTGGGTTCACATTGCTGAAATTATTATGTGGCACAATAAAATGTGTCTGATTTGATGAAGCGTCACACACATACTCGCACACACACTAAGTAATGCATAGCAAATTGAAAACTTCAGTAATATAACCACATATTTTAAACAAACTGAAATTATGCACTGCTGCACCACAACAATCAAAAAAATGGCAAGAATTATTGAAAATATTACTGTGTGTACAGTAACACAGTTATACAAGAAAATATCACCAAAACAGAAAGCACTCTTTTCTCCAAGTTAATCTACCTACACCACAGATACGCCCCTCCCCCAAAGCACACTTCCACTGTCTCTCAGTACACAGACTGAATGTTGTACATTAACATTCAAAATCCATACACAAACAATAAACGCTCGATGATATGAGCACAGGAGGGTTTTCTATAATCGAGGAACTAAAGTTTCAACAAAAAAAAAAAATGACTCAAAAAGGCTCTTTTAACAGCTTTTAGAAGGTTTGAATTGCAGAGAGCTATCAGAGCAGACTGTCTCCTACAGCTTCCTACACACACTACCCCAAACTGAGGCTGTGCAGAACAATCTAGAGCCCATGTGACCTGAAGTCCCATGAATCACTGCAAAATTCGCCTTTGGAGCTTAAAAACAAGGCGAAGTGAGGTGAAGTACATTGTTTTCAATGTACTTCGCCTTAAGAATTGGTGGAGTAGTGGTTTGAGAAGGTGGAGTAATACAAAGTCATTGTTTTCAATGGACTTTGAGTTACCCATTATAACGCGAAGTACTCCACTTCGCGTTGCGGAGCACTCCGCGAAATCGCCTTCACTCCCAAATCACTACGCAGAGCAAATTGGGCAACTTTGCCCATCTCTAGTTAGTAGTATGCAGCAGAAGTGCCTAGCTGATGCCAGTAAAGGGATTTCTCTGACTATGTTTTTCACAGCTCAATCACTAGCTTTAATCACGGTTGGAGATGCTGTTGTCTCCACTGGTGGTAGTGAAATTGCTGATGGCATGAGTATTGCCCCAAGTTCAACCCGTGACAACAAGTTAACCAGTTTCCAAAATATTGTGGAGTCTAAAGCCATGACTGTGAGTCAGAGTGTAGTAGATGTCATACTCCCTGATGTCCCCATCCCCGTCCCCACACTGGTTGAACATGATTCTGATGCTGACGAAGAATCATCGCAATCTCATGTTTCCAGTGCTGTTGATGAGGTCATGCCTGTGCCATCCAACCCTTCAAATGTTGGAGAAAAAATATTGTATGATCATAATGATGCTGTGGTTGGTACTTGTTCTCCACAGGATAGAATCCAAGCTGACATTGTGAATGTGGATGAGGAATATGATGATGATTTTAGTGACCCCAGTTGGGAACAAGAGAAAAATAAATTAAAGGTGGCTGTGTGTAAACAGTCTCAGTCTGCCAGTGTTAAATCAACCCCTCTTCAAAGTTGTGATGTGGCAGTTTCTGTTGATGATGATGACCCAGTAGTAGTCTTCATAGATAGTGATAGGCAGGTAGAGTCCAAGTGTGGCCAGCAACAGAAATCGTGTAGTAGTACACCCCCCACGTCATTGTCTAAAAAACTGTTGTTCAATCTACAGCATCAGGGACCTGTGAAAACTAAAAGTAGGGAATCTAAATCCTTGGTTTGGGATTTTTTTGTACAAGATCCAAGCGATGAAGTAGTGGCAGTCTGCCAGCTTTGCCAAGAGTGTGTCAGAAGTGGTAAAAAGGGTAGTCATCTGGGCACTGGGGGCCACCATACACATTTGAAGAACAGGTGCATGGCACTGTGGATTTGGCACCAGAGAGGAGCTGATGCTGCCATAGTGTGACATTCACCCTCATCCACCTTATTAAGCATGTTATCCCCTTCCATGACTGTAAGTAGCCCAAGTAGCCATGTGTGTAGTAGTTGTGAAATAACAGCTGAGGATTACTACAGGCATGAGGAGGATGATGATTTTGAATTGTTGTCAAGTGGTGATCAGAGTAGCAGTAGTGGTGGTGGTCTATGCAGCATGTCTAGGGCAAGTGCAACATCAACCCCTGTGCTTAAAACAGGGAAAATAACTTCATTTGTGGACTTGACACCTGTGCACCCCTCTTCATCACATGTCAAAAGCACCCCACCCGTGGCCGTTCACAAAGCAGAGCCATTTGGCACACCCCATGCAAAATGGGTAACAACTGATCCCACATTGCAGTCTTTTTGCCCGGAACATGAAATACCCACCCAATCATGTGGTGTCATGTGAACTGAATGCTGCTGTAGTGGAAATGCTGGCAATTGACCATTTGCCCTTCTCCTTTGTGGAGAATTCCATATTCCAGCATTTTGCATCATGCTCCTGTCCCAAATGGAAAGTTCCATCCAGGACATACTTTTCCACCCATGCTGTCCCGGAGTTATACCAGACTGTGACAGAGTCTGTAAGACATGCCCTTTAACATTCCTCGTCACCATTTATCCACTTAAGTATGGATATGTGGACAAGTGGCAAAATGGCAGGCAGTTCATATTTGTGTATTACTGAACACTGGATGCAGGTACTGGGGGTTGTATGTGCTGGCAGTATTGGAAATCAGTGTAGTAAGGCAGACTGTTGTGGTAGCAACCTTCCTGGAATTCGACAACATGCAACGTTTGCAATGCACAGTGTGGCTGGTTTCCACACTGGTGAACATATGCTTGACTTGCTACTGATTGAAATTAATGAGTGGCTGCACCCCCTGTCCCTGAAAGCTGGCTTTATAGCTAGTAGAAAAGTCTCAAACATGGTGAAATGTATCAACGATGGTGGCTTTGTTCGGGTTCCATGCATGGCCCACTGTTTAAATCTTGTGGTCCAGGAGTTTCTGCAGCACCCTGACATCAAGGAAATGTTGACAGTTGCACACCACATCTGTGCTCCCTTTTCATGCTCTGGAAAGGCCCATGGCCAGCTTTGGCAGCTACAGATTCAAAACAGCCTGCCTCAGCGCCGCCTCAAGCTAGAAGTTGTCATGTGCTGGAACTCGACTCTTTACATGGCAGAGAGGTTGTATGGTCAGTACAAAGCCATCTTTAAATACCTAGTCATGCACACTAGCCGTGACACTTTGTGGGCCTTGATGTCTATGACAACAGAACAATGGTGTCTCATAGACTCGGTGATATCAGTTTTGAGGCCATTTGAACATGCCATACAGGTAGTGAGTGGTGACACTGCCTCCATAAGCCAAGCCATTCCGCTGCTGTCGGTGCTGAGGCAGACTTTGTTGAATCTACAGTGTAGCCTTGATGTGTCCGAAGACTGTTCAAGCAGTGCATTATTTAAACACATGCTGACAGTATTGGACCTCAATCGCCACATCGCAAGTATTCTGCAAAGTGCCAAATTTGAAATAGCAACAATGCTGGACCCACAATACAAACATGGAATTGCATCCTTACTGGAGGGAGGGCCTGAACAGGTTAAAAATCTCAGAGAAGAACTAGTACAATTGATTCATGGGCCACAGAATTCACATGCCAAGTTCAGCAAACCACAGCATAACAAGGCTGAAGGTCACTGTGGACTACTAGGCACATCCAGTAAGGTGGCTTTGGGTCCAGGTGGGATGTCAACAAAATCAATTGCCATTAACCCACTTTGGGGCACCTTGTCCCAAGTGGGAATCTGTGACATCAATGAATCCGGTGAACGGGAGGATGAGTCAATAACAGGACTGCGTGCACCACAGAGAACAGTTGACTCATATTTGTCTGAAAAAAGGCATCTGTCAGTAATGGACAATCCTCTGCTGTGCTGGAGTGGAAAGCTGAGTGAATGGTCAGAGCTGACTTCAGTGGCACTGAAGTACCTGACCAGCCCACCCTCCAGTGTAAGTGTGGAGAGGGTATTCAGTTCTGCAGGGGCAATAGTTCATGACCATCGTACCAAACTCTCGCTGACGAATGTCAGAATGCTGACATTCATAAAATGAATGAAGGTCACATACCACCTCAAACTACCACATCTGTGTTCGTACCCCATCACATTAATGGTTGTGCTGATGATGTGGGAGAAGCAGACCATCCTGATGGCAGCATCAACTGGGCGACCATTAAGGTTGACAATCATGGACAAAGAATTCCCTACTGGGCACAATTCCAACCTTGATGACTGCGAGGGCAGCTTCTTGTTTGATGAGGATGAGGTGGATGTTGCTGGTATTTAAGTTAATGGTTTAAAAGGCTGTAACATTTTATTAATGGTACATTTTTGGTTTTTCATAAAATAAAACCAGTGTTCTGGACTCAGTCTCATTCCATAATTCAGATTGGCACAAATAATGCCCCATCACAATGATTCCATTTTACCTTCCCCTTGGTACATCTTCTGATTCCACTTAAAGAGTAGGTACCCACTGTCAGGTACCCATCCCTCCTCACACACATGTAATAGCCAACCAGCTCCACTATTGATTGGTCTAATAAAAATTCCATGTGCTTCCTTCCAGTTAAAAAGTTATAGCACCCCAAATGTGCACCCCCACAAAAACAGAGTCATACCTGACACGCACCAACGATGTACCCTCAGCCCTTTTTTGTGATGTCAGAAAATGAATGCTGTGTGTGTGCTCCACAGACCTGTATTGGTACCATGTTTTCAATTACTTAGTTTTAGTACTATTTAGAGTTGCCACTTTGGAAAAATGAAAGTGACCACTCCAGTAAAAGGCACGGGTTCATAATGTCACAAGACATTATGCCACATTCATATAGCGCACTGCCAATACAGCAGGATTTTTTGCATGCTGCATAAGTCTTTTTTTTTTTTTTGCCGGGGGTTCCGCCACACGCACACCCCATTACGGGGGGCTGTGCCCCCTGAACCCCCCCTAACTAAAATAACTAACTCCGGGGGGTTGAAGTAAATATCACACAAAGTGTGAAAAAAAAATTTCTATGAATCTGGGACTGGGAATTGAACCCGGTCCAAAACGCTCAATCTGTATCCCTTGCTGCCAGTGGCTTATCTTGTTGAGCCATGGCAGCTGCTAGGCAGAAGCCTGTCCCAACAGAGGTCTTATCCTCTGCCTGGGACAGTGAGAAGGTGCAGTACCATGCACAGAACCATTCATGGTATTGCACCTTCTCTCTGTCATGTACCGCGCTGTTTCTTTTTAACGCTTCTGTCATACGCTGGTCATAGGTCCAGTAAACAGTGACTGTTACCACAGCGGCTGCTTTTATTTTTTATACATGGCATCTCTAAATAGTACTAAAAGCCACATAAATATTGCATACATACAGGTTAATGGAATACACACTCAGTATTCATTTTCTGACATCACAAAAGGGGGATGTGGGTAAATCCCTGGGGCATCGTCAGGCACGGCTGTTTTTATGGGGGTGCACATTTGGGGTGCTATAACTTTTTAACTGGAGGGAAGCGCATGGAATTTTTATTACACCACTCAATAGTGGAGCAGACCAGCTATTATATACGTGTGACAGTGTCTGGGTACCTGACAGTGGGTACCTGCTCTTCAACAGAATGTGTGCTGTCTTCTGGACTGGTGGTGCTGAGGGTTGAGGTGCTGTTCACCACACCTTGCATTGCACCAGCGACCAGTGTCGGGAGCTAGCACTGGTCACCGTGGGTCAGAGGGGAGGAGATGGAGCGAGCATCCGATTGACTGCTCTCCTTCTCCGGAGAGGGAAAAACCTGTGACCGGTGCATGCCTGACCCCTAGTGGAGGCTAGGGGTTGGTGACATGGAGCCACAACTTCAAGGGTGGGAGCACAGAAGACGCCTGATGTGACATACACAGAAGCATGCATGACCACGGTGCCAGCATCATTGCACGCTATGCCTCACAACAGGTGAAAATGGAAAAAGGTGTCCATGGTTGTGGCAGCTTGATGGCCATTCAATGGGCAACCCAGCCTCGGGGACATCACCAGAACTGAATCCAGACCTGGTGGAAGAGTAGGGTGCTCCCCGCCACCCTACCATGGGGGGAAAGCCACGGGAGAAGAAGGCGAGGGCTCTAAGGAGGCTGGAGATGACCAGACAGTGGCCAGAGATAAGGAAGCATGGACAGATGGAGCTGACCAGGAGACTGATACAGTAAACTACAAAAAAAAGAATGTGTGCTGTCATCAGCAAACCCAGTCAGCCGCTTAAACACAACTGTCCATTTGTAGTAGGCAGTAGCCACTTAAATCCTACTATTTAAAGATATCTTCCTCCTGAGTGCCACTGAAAGAATGTTGCACACCATATCCAGCCACCTGTCTGTCTGTCTGAAGGTGAGCACGAATGTGTTCCTGTGCCCATGACCAGAAGTAACCCGCAGCCAGCCAAAGCCACCGATCTGTTTAATAGAGAGAGAGAGAGAGAGAGAGAATGTGTTCCTGTGCCCATGACCAGAAGTAACCCTCAGCCAGCCAAAGTCACTGATGTGTCTAATAGGGAGAGAGAGAATGTGTTCCTGTGCTCATGACCAGAAGTAACCTGCAGCCAGCCAAAGCCACCAGTCGCTATGCCAGTGAGAGGGAATGCGGTCCTGTGATCAGGACCTGCCAGAAGGAGTTCGCATCCAGCCACAGCCACCACGCTTCTTATCAGTAGTTTACAGTGAGTATGTGATAATTTGTCATACTATGGAATTTCCTTGAGCTGTGTGAATGCTTCCTTTAACATTTTAGAGATACATTTGAGAAACATACACGGTCAAGTTTTTTTTCTTTTTTTACAGGTTTCCAGTTTTAAACAGTGTAACAGATTGGAGTACAGGACTACTGCAGTACTGTCTACAACCACCTATGGATATCAATTTCAGGTAAGTATATCAATCTTATTTCATCACTTCTTTTAGGTATTTCATTTTTTCAAGCCAGTGCAAATCATACAAAGTAGGTGACATGTACGGCAGATACTATATTTTCGTGCACAGCAGTCACTGGCTTACTTCAGCATGCCATGGGGTTGAACAAAGTTTTATCCAGGTCATGACAAGATGTCTTGGAATGTAATTTAAGTGAATACACTGGGACAGTGCATGTCACATGCACTAAACTTGTTATTGGTCTTGGTGTGGTTTACTAATAGCTTGGTATCTGTTAAGAGAACTATAAGAGACAGTAACTGCCACACTTAGAGCAGAATGTGTTAGTGCAATGAAGTAAGAATTATTTCTTCTTTGTCAGTTTGCAGGTAACATTTTGGTGCTGTGTGCTGCCATCAGTGCTTTCATCAAATAAGAACACATGCAACTGGTATGAATCCAGAGGATACACAGGACACCTGTAAAGAAGTCAAAACAAAACCGTTCACGAAACTTGCTTCCAAATGACCCCCCCCCAAAAAAAAAATAGTTACCTTTCCTGGCTTGACAGTTTTCCTACAACAAATTCCTCAACAAGGCAAAAAATGCACAACCAAAGTATGACTGGGTGACCTGTGAGAGAAAAAACAACAATGATTACTTGTGTGTATGTATGTATATATAGATATGTATTAGAATTTAAAAGTCATATGATTTAGGACTTTCCTGGCTAGTACTGGAGGCTAAGTATTTTTCTGACCAAAAGTCCGTATCTCGCACCGTTTCCGAGATACAGGCCCTGAAAGGTGCGGCGACCACCGTAATGTTATCCTATGGGAAAAAAACAGAAGTTTGGAGTGCTATAACTTTGCCTCCCTGTAATATTTTTTCACCAAACCACTGAAAGGCACATCTGTGGGATGTTGGCTTTCTTCTCTCCAAATTTCAGTCTAAAAGACCAAATTGTTATTTTGAAGCAGGGTGGCAAAAAATTCCTGTCATGCAGTGGACGCCGCAATGTTAGTCTATGGGAAAAAGTGTCAACTTCAGAGTACCGTAACTTTGCATCCATGCAATATTTTGTCACCAAACCACCAAAAGGCACATCTGTGAGATGTTGGCTGCCTTCCCTCAAATTTCAGCCCAAAAGACCAAACCGTTCATTTGCAGCAGGGTGGCAAAGAACTGCTGTCATTTTGGCCATAGTCTCGAAAAAGTAGTGTCGTGATTTGCCACAGCTCTCTTTCTGGCCACATTTGGCGAAAGTGCTGTCATAGCGTACATACTTTTTCCAGAAATTGGAAAGACATATTTCTAGGTGTTTAACCTCAAAATAAAGACACGCCTAGCATCCTCAGGGTCCGACTAGGTAAACACAAGAAGAATTGTGTTGCTAGAGGGTCCCAAATTTAAATGCCAAGCATTTTTCTGATCACCAACTGAAAACAAAATGGCAGATTTGCGACACTACTAGGGCCATTTGCGACACTAAAAAGTGCATTTGCGACACTGTCCAACTTTTTGTTAACTTTTCCCATTGACTTATAATTGGAAACTGTTTTTTGAATTACTTTTGAACCGTTTAATATTTTTTCATGAAATCTTCAAAAGGCACATTGGGGACCCTGGCCACATGTTCCCTGAAGTTTTCGGGTGGGTCACACAAACCGTGCGACCCGTAGGGATGAGCAAAGAATTCAAAAAAGCATAAATGAGTGCGCAGATCATGCTTAATAACTCCACAGCCGTATATCCAAACAGTACTAAAGTTGGCAGATCCCAAGATGTATGGTTCTTGATTGTGTATTCCAAAATTCAGGCAAATCCATTGAACAGTTGCAAAGTTATTAAGGTGCAAAATTTTAGGTTTAACATGTAAATGACTCCTCAACCCTAACTATGGTAGCACTATCATGCTACCTTAATATACATATATATATATATATATATATATATATATATATATACACACACACACATCTGGTTCTGTGTAAAAACATGAGCATGCAAGACACAGTAAATTTGAGCATGCAACACATAGTAAATTACCAATGGTAGTACGAGTATACACACATATAGGGCATCATGCTGCAGCCAGTACAGCAGACTTTCTGACTGCCATTGCATCATCACATCATTGTTCACACAACGGTCATCTGTGGCTATCATCATTTGACAAGACACCGCATTAGTCCAGTCAGTGCAGGCAGCAGAAGACAGAAGTACAGGAGCAGCAGCAGGTGCTATAGTTGTTGTGGGTGCACTGCACGCATACATCAGTGTGCTAGGAAATAATTGAGAATTTTATTAACATTTTATCATGTAATTTCTCTTCATCTGGACTCTGGCAATTTTGTGAAACTGTGACAGCAGCCATTTCTGGGGCCACACTTATGCAGAGTGGGTGCACCGCATGCATACATCAGTGCGTCAGGAAATAATTGAGAATTTTCTTAACATTTTATCATGTAATTTCTCTTCATCTAGACTCTGGCATTTTTGGGACATTTTAACAGCAGCCAAAAAATTATAAGAATTGTAAAAGTATCAGTGGCTCAGTAGGTATCACACTTACCTCTGAGGCTGGGAGATCAGAGTGCTGTGGGTTTAGTTCCCACACATGGCACTTGGGTTAATATCCCAATACTGACACTGTAGTGCAGCATGAGAGGGGTGCTGTCTTTTGGATGAGATGTTAAACCGAGGTCCCATCTGCCTGGACTGGTGGTAGTTCAGGTGAATGTTAAAGATCCCATGGCACTTATCGAAAAGAGTAGGGGTAGTTTTATTGAAATAACATCATAAAGCAAATTACAAATATATGTACATGAGTTTCCTTATTTTACATATCCATACATTATAATTTCTCTATACACATATAAGATTTTTTTTACACTTGTCTTCCTCTTTTTATACATATTTTTTTTTTCTTTCTAAGTTTGCTTCATATATTCACAAAGAACTTCATTTATATTTTATAAAAAAATAGGAATCCTTTCATTTGTGGACCTGTTGAGATGTTGATTTAGTTATATCTTTTTTGTATACACGGCTGATTGCTAAATATACCAAATTCTGTACTGCTTCGTATGACATTCTTTTTTGATGTAGCACCCAACTACATCTGGCTTGCCACAAACAGAAATTTAGGCAACATAAAAAGATAGGAAGGTTATCCTGGTGATATCTGGGTCTCAACATGGAATATTGGCCTAATACATATAATTCATAAGACATTTTCTTAAGCCAAGGCATATTCCACTTATCTGCTAAAAAAGCCAATAAAGCTGCTGAATAAGAACAAGTAAGTAAATAATGCTCTATAGATTCTTCAATATTTACGCAGTTCGGATATGGACAAGTCCTTTCTTCTATTACTTTATGTTTAGCATTGCCCCTAACCTGTGTCCTACCATATACTGAAATCCAAAAGTGTTCCCACATCTGGGGAGGGATCCTGGGATTTATTAGTTGAGCTATCACATATTTATTTTGATCTGATGTACAGTGTTTAAAACTGGGTTCACAAGAGTAACAGTTAGCTAATATGGTCTAGTAAAGGCTACAACCTGATTGGGACAAAATTTGTGATGTTGGCAAATTCCATTTGTACAGTTTAGTAGCAGTAGATTTAAAATATTCAGGGGCATGTAAGTATGTCCCTAATCTTGGGGGAACTATCCCCCAAGCCTTAAAATACCGATCTAGATTTAATCTACACCAAGCACTATGAATTGTGACATTAGGACCAAGGCCACATCTGACTGTTTGTGCTAGAAATAAGGTGTGAAAAAATATTATGGGATCAATCATACCTATTCCTCCCTGTCGAACAGGAAGGCATGCAAAACATCTACAAATTGGGTTTAATCTGTTTCCCCACAGCATTTGAAAAAAGGGACTATTAAGTTTTACTTCCATTTTTTGAGGCAGGGGAAATAACATTGCAACATAAAGTAATTGTGGGATTAGAAATTTTTTTATAATATTTATTCATTTTATTTTTGGTATACTCCATGATTTCCAGCAATTTACTTTGGATTCCTCTTTAGATATGGAGTGTTCCCATTTAGGAAAGCCAAATTTTGGGGCCCAAAACATAATTCCCAATATTTTAAGGGGTTCAGAAGATATATGAAGACCTGCTAAAACCTGAGGGTCTGGATATCCCATACCTATATACAGTCCTCGACTCTTCATTAGATTTATTTTGGAGTTTGAGATATTTTTGAATTCTGTCATTTTATCCAAAAAGATAGGGAATTGAGTAATATCGGAAAAAAATAAGCACACATCATCTGCATAGGCTTGTATATTAACAGCTTTCTGAATTCCATTACCTAATATCCCTTTCCATTTAGGGGAATCTGATAATATTCTTAAAAAAGGGTCTAATGAAAATGCATAGAGTAAAAGGCTTAGTGGGCAGCCTTGTCGGACACCCAGATGTGTTTGAAATCCTAAATTTACAGCTCTATGTATAATCGGGTATACAGCTGTAGATGTGTAGACTAATTTAATATATCTTAATAAGGAGTCAGGGGTACCATAATATTGTAGTACTGAAAATAAATATTGATGAGGAACACGGTCAAACACTTTTTCCTAATCAACCGTAATAATAACCCTGTTTTGCACAGAAAGAGATAGATGTTCAATGACATCTCTGACAACCATAAGTGCATATTGTATTTTTCGGAAGGGTATATTGCAGAAATTGAATTGGGGAGATAATTGTTTTAGCTATATGTTTTAATCTGTTGTTTAAAATAATCGTTAGTATTTTGTAGTCTGTATTCAAAATAGTTAAACGTCTCCAGTTGGTAATTAGCTGCCTATCCCCTGATTTGTATATGTATAACAATAGTCCATCTAAAAAGGGAGAGGGAATCAAGTTTGAGTGAAGAAAGTATTTAAACACTGGCTCCAAACATTCTGATAATTCAACGGAGAACATTTTATAAAATTCTATAGGTAGTCCATCTAAACCTGGAGATTTTCCTGATGTCATGTTATTAATGGCTAATCCTATTTCTTGTGAAGTAATGTTAATTTCATCTTCTGTTATATGTGAGGGAAGGGAGGGAATTTGAATTTGTCCCAAATATTCAAATATATTTTGTGCTACAGGGTTCCTATCTGGTTCAAGTGATGCACTGTGGTTCTTAATGATTAAATATGTCATTTTCAGAATAGTGCAAATTGCCTTGTGGGTCATATGAAGCATCCATCTCAGTATTATTTCTAAAAGTTTTACATGTCTAATAAGGATCCCCTTCGGGGGATTTTTTTATGCCATTCTGAAATAATATTTTCAAAGTATTTGCTCTGTTATATTGATACGTTAACATTTAAGTTTTTATTAGCTTAATTTGTGCTGAATAGTCAAACCTAGATGTATTTTACCAGGAAAATAATTTGAATAGCTGTTGACACAAAGAGAGATAATTTAGAAACTTACTATTCTCTTTACGTCTCCCATAGTTTTTGAGCCAAATTTTAAAATCTTCTTTCGTGTCTAACCACCATTGCCCTATGTCTGAATACAAAAGGAATACTGAGCATCTGGCTTTAATAATATCTTTGATTCCTTGTTTGACCCTGGTATCTTCCAATGCTTTAATATTTAATTTCCATCTAGAAAAGGATGGTTTTATATCTGGTACATCTGAAAATTTTACCAATAATGCCACATGATCAGTAAATTCTACAGGATATGTTTCCATTTCTGCTGAAGGTAAGGTGTTGGAAACAAAAACATGATCAATAGTAGAAATACTTTTGCCTTTTTTAAATGTAAAATCAGCACCTTTTTTATGGAATTTCTTACAGTCAATTAGATTTGCTGATAACACCAACTCTGATAACACATTAGCATCACAATAAATCTTTACATTGTTTTTTTTTCCTCGTGATGGTTGATATCTCACAATTAAAGTTCCCGCAAAAAAATTACATGATATGAAGTCATAAGATATGGCTTAATTGTACCAAATAGTGCCACTCTTCCTGCTTTCTGTTGTGGTCCATATTTATTAATTAGACAATAGGTCTTGGATTTCCATATCCCATCAAGCATTAATGCCCTTCTTGGCTGGAAATCCACTAGTTTTATCAGCTAAAATGAAAAGGAGTTAAATAATATACCTATTCCATCCGCACAAGTCTGTCCAAAAGACCAATAGGAGGGGCCCCAGCCCCATTCCCCCTGGAAGTTTCTGATATCATTAAAGAAAAAGCCCATGTTTCTTGTAGAAAACATATATCTAATTTTAATCTATAAATAAAATCAAACACAATCTGTTGTTTCCCTGAGTTTAGTAAACTATGAACATTCAGTGAGCCTATTTTTAAGGTTGCCAGAAGTAATTATGTTGTTTTTTGGTAATCCTGTTATCATCATTTTTTTTTCTCATTTTTTTTCCTTCCCCTTATATCCAGCTAACTCAGGTTTTTGAACCTCCATTTCTTGTTCCCTAGAATTACTGTCTCCTTCAGCCTGATCCATATCTGAATCCCCCCATTCTGGAGCTAATGCTGCCAGAAGGATTGACTGAAATATCTGTCTCAGGCAGAGAAGAGGTGGGAGGGGGTATAGATTTTAAATTTCTAGAGGACCTGCATCTTTGCAGTGGGGATGAGGATTCCGGTAAGGGAACTACTGCCTGTACCTCCTCAGTATAACAGACAGGTGTCAGGATATTCATTCTAGAGACCTGTGGATGGTCCTGGGTTTTTAGAGGGAGAAGCACCTCAACCTTTGTTTGGATGTCACTCTTGTCATCGTAATTCTGGTGTTTTCTTAAATCAATCATTTCATTAGAGGGGTGGGGTACTGAGTCAGAAACTGAATGATGTGCCTGCTCCTGATTATATGCTGTATCTTGTGCCTGTTGAATAAGTAATTCAGGATTAATTTTGTTAGCTGCATTTTTGGCTGCCCAAGGACAATCCTTAAAATCATGTTCAAAATCATCACATAAGTCACATTTTGTGTGAAATGAACATTGAAAGGAAATATGCCCTATTTCCCCACAGTTACCACATCTTGGTTTGTCACTTGTGCTGGATATATGTGTTCTGGAACTGCACTTATAGCAAGCTCGGGGATGACCTGCATAAAAACATACTCCCCTATCTCTACCTAACATAAATGAATTGGGGATATGTGTGATTCCAGTTTCTGTGCTCCATAGTTTGACTTTATAGTTCCATCCCCCTGTCCAAAATAATTCTGTATCCAGAATAGCCTCAGGGTCTCCCAAAAGATCACATTTCTGTGACAACCAATAAGATATGTCAGCAACATGAACTCCTTCATTTCTAAACATCACTGTAACAAACTGCACCAATGGTTTAGATAGTGGAATAACAATAAAGGGAGTCCAAATGGGAGAAAATTTGACTTGTGTGTAGCATTCCCAAAATAAATCTAAGAAGTGGGCTGATCGAAAACTAAGTCAAAGTTGTCTTCTCCGGAGATGTTGATAAATGCAAACACCTCTCGAGGGGAGAACTTTAGAGAATCTTTTAATAACATTTTCCCCACAAAATGTCTGTCTGTCTGGCCTCTTATCCATGCCCCCTTTATAGTGGATCCTCACCGCATTCCTCCTAGGAGCTGCTTCTTTTTTTTATATTTGCAAATAATTCAGACAGTAACGGCTGCTTTTGCTCAGTCTGTTCCTGAATATTTCCTTTTATTTCTGTATTTTTTATTCCAGGGTCCTTTGGTATAATATTTTTTCCATCTGGAGTATCAAGTTCTACTCCCTCCACTGAATATGGAGCAGGCTTAACTTCCTTCTTACTTTGTGAATCCAATGCTTTAGAGGCAATTAAGCAACGTACTTCATTTTTATCCGCTTTAGCCATAGGTTGTATTGTATTTAGCCCTGGAACCCAAGTAGAGGAGGAAGGGGTAAAGGGTAATTTTTCATCCCATTCTGGATCTGGTGGCCAAGTCCCATCAGCGTTTTGCTTCCAGCCAGATTCACTTAGAGCATTACCTGGGGACCATTCTGTAGCTAGCAGTTTTGAAGGCAATTTATCTTTGTTAAACATATCTCCCATTTTGGAAACAACTTTAATGCATCTATTAGCTGTAGTCATAGCAAGGTGCTTGTCCCTTTTCATGTCTTTCTGACCAGATTTCCATACATTTGTATTCATAAAAGAAAACTGGGTAGCCATTGCCTATGAATCGGGAGCATTAGGCTGGAACTTAATTTCCGTCGGGACATCTGAAGCTGCTACAAAACCGGCTGTTTTAGAGAGTGTTTTTACTATTTTTGTAATCAGGTGAGTGGCTGTGAGGCCCAACACAGCAAGTACATCACTTTGATTTGACAGTTTGGGATTGCTCTTATTCATGTTACATGACTGTTGTGAATCATTTTTAACTGTTTCATCAAAGGGGTTTGGCTGTGGGCACACGCTAGAACAAGCACTTGAGATAGCAGTCAGTTGATTTTCCCCTTTCCCTGCTGGTAATATAGTGTAAGCAGCTGATGACTCACCCGGCCCCGACTGGGCCTTTGATCCTGCCACGTCAGCAGGTTCGCTGACAGGTTTCTCCTTAAATTTCACAGATGAATCAGGGCTTTGCAGACCTGCCAAATGGGTTTGAAACTTTTTCTGTTCTTGAGTGTGTCTCATTTCTTCTTTTTGCCAGAGAAGTCACAACTCTCGTTCAGTGTCTTCAGTAATATCTTCTTTACCCACAGTTATTTCCTCATTTTTTGATACTTCAGTAAGATCTTCTGTAGAAAAATATTTAACTGGGGTATCTCCTCCATCCTCCGAACATAGTATGCTCTCTACAATATGTTCTAACTCCATCGCTTGTTTGACCTGGGAGACTCCAATCTCCTGTGAAGCTTGCACCTCCATCCTCTCCGTCTGCAAGTCGGGACTGGCCATTGCCGTGGCCATAGGTTCCCCCTACTGTCGAGTAGGGGAATTTCCCCAGTGCCTTGGCCAAATTTCCCTCATTCACTAAAAATACCAACAGCTTAATCTGGTTCAAATTCAGTTGCTTACCATCTGTATCCCCCCTCCACCCCAGTCGCCCCTGAAAAAGGGATTTCTAGGCCTAGTGGATTTACCAGGTCAACAAAATTCAACAAACAAACAAGAACACTGGTGAAAAACAGTCTTCCTTATATTCCTACTTAATAAGCTCTGTTTACCAACAGGAAATATTTTGGGGGGCTTAGTAATGTTTTCTTCCTGTCTTGGGGTGTTTGTGGAAAAGCAGCAGTGAACAGTGCAATAATCTGCTAAACAGCATGTCTGCACTGTCAAATGCCCAGTGCCTGGCCCCTGAAAACATATATGATAGCTGACTTGATCCACTTTTGATGGTATAGATAATATATACCATATATAGTATTTGTACCATCATCAATTATGGACCAAGTCATCTGTCATATATGTTTTCAGAGGGTTGGGCACTGGGCATCTGACAGTGCGCACATGCTGTTTAGCAGATTATTGCACTATTCACTGCTGCCTTTCCACAAACATCCTACAACAGGAAGAAAGCATTACTGAGCCCCAAAAAATATTTCTTGTTGGAAAACAAAGCTTATTAAGTAGGAATATAAGGAAGGGAAGGACACCATTTTTTAGGTTATTTTCTTTAAACTGTTTTTGGATGATGCTCTTATACTTTTTTTTGAGGGGGAACAAGGTTATGTGAAAGAAAGATGGAACAAAACTTACAATTATACATTAAACAGTGCACAATGCAGGGGTACTTACAACAACAATAATGGAAGTTGGCCTGCATCAGATGACCTAAAGGTAGGCAAGAAATGAGAGAAGGCAGTAAAGAGGGCTGGAGCGATACTGGGTTGCACTGGAGAGGCATTACCTTAAAATCAAGTACAAAACCATAAGTTCTTATCCCTCTGTACAGATATTTGGTGAGACCACATCTGGAGTACAGCTTGCAGTTATGGAAAGCATACCTCTGCAAGGACATAGACAGGATGGAGGCTGTACAAAGAAGGGCAACTAAAATGTTGCAGGGCATGCACCAGAAGCCAGATGAAGAGACACTAAAGGACATTACGTATAACCGCAAGGAAAGAGGGGGGCATGATAGAAATTATCAAGCACCGAAAGGGAATCAACAACATACAAGAGGGTAGCATCATCCAGAAAAAGAGATGTGCATGAAGAAGGGACCAAAATTTGAAGATGGGGGGGTGGATAAGGGGCAACATCAGGCACTATTTTTTTCACAGAGAGGGTGATGGGTGCAAGGACAAACTAAGACTAATGATCAACTTTATGCTGGGACAGCAGCAGTTGAAGCATCCCCATAATTTGTAGCTGGTACCCCTCAGTTCACTTCAACTGCTGCTCAACATTGTCAAGATGGTGATTAACAGCCTCCACCTCACTCCACATCAGGCCCAAATCGGCCTGTTTGGCAGGTAGTTGGAGAGGGTTGCCACTGTCTCCTGCTGCAGGTTGTGGTGGTGGTGGAGCAGCCACTTGTTCCATGGCCTTCCCCCAATGCACACCACCATGTGCAGGTGGATGCCATGCTGCCACCTCTTGCCCAGCAGGGCCAGCAGGTGCATTACTGCCATGTTCAGCAACCTTGGCCTGCCATTCTACACGGTGGTGGTTGTACAGGTGGGTGTGCTGACCACCTGTGCCAAGGTGAGTTCCCTTGGGGCAATGGCACACCACCACACTGCATAGGTTACATTTCCCAAGCAGTGTAGTGAAGAACTCCCACATTAATGAGGTACGGAGAGGACCAGGCACAGGCGGAGGGCCCAGGTGTTGTTGGAGCCGGCCGCTGCTGCTGCACAATTGGGGCTGGGAGTGTAGAAACTTGCTGCTGCTACTTCTGCAACTTCTGCAGCTCTTCCTCCTCCTTCCTGACTTCCTGCTGCTGAGCCACTGGCACAGGGGCCATAACAGGTGGTGGCACTAGGGGGGCACTGGTAGGTGCCACCGGAGGTGGTGCTTCCATGGCACCAAGTCCACTATCTCCTGCTTTGGGGGAAACACTAGTCAAGATGGTACTCCAGTTCAAATGCAGCCTGCTACCACATGTCCGTACACCTAGGAGATCTCCTCTGCTATGTCAGCAAAAACTAACTCTCTCACCCTCCATTCTGCTCTCTCACACATACACACACACACACACACACACACACAAAATTAAAATTAACAAATACTACACTGAAATACTGCACAAACACAAATCCAGACAACAAATAGGCTTTTAAAATGCAAAAAAACCCAGCTAATTAGCACAAAAATTAAAAGGTTTACAGTAGTTTTTGTATTTAGTCTCCTCTCTCTCTTTCTATTCAACCAGCTCTTTCTCCTACAAGGCAAAAGTGAAACTCACTTTCTTTCATGATTCACTTCCTGCCTGAAGCATGTGACCTGCAGACTCTGAGACTGTGTGAGCCATGTGATCTGTGGGCTGTTCTCGCTCCGCCTTTAAAGCAAAGTAAGGCGGAGTCAGCAACACGAAGTAATTATTATAAGATAAAGTGGCGAATTGGGGGGTTTCTATGGGCACTTCACGTAGCTACGTGCCAACGCGAAGTCGGCTGCTTCACCCCCACTACGCAGGCAGATTTAAACGTTACTCCATCTCTAGTTCCAGTACAGGAAATGGTGGCTCCTGGATCCTTTATTTATTTTTAAGAATTTTTGTAATTTTGCACACAAGGATAGCCTCATTTAGATGACTCATATTATTTTCAAGTCGGGTCCTAGTGGCATGGCAAAAATGAAATTGCTACAATTTAAAAAATAATTATTACATTCCTAAATATCAAACATGAGTTCCAATTAATTCAAGTTACACAGTGAAATCAAGGGAATACCTGATGGTAAAGTGTCATATACAAGAAAATAATACCACTGAGGTATAAAACACTCATAAAGCCTGAAGCGTAAAGAGCTAGTGACCTTTATAAGCTCATTAGGACCCAAGATGTTAATATTTCAAGACAATATGGGACTTTGCTATCAAATATTTTATATAATACATAAGGATGAATATGCTTCTGCCAATTTTGTTTAGCTAATATAATGGATATTTGACTGTGTGTTTATGTTTGACTCATCTTTCAACTGTAACTTTTTTTTAATTTTTTCTGTCATGTTTTATATATCGGTTATCTTCTTTATTGCATACTGTGATCAAGTTTTACTGTAATTCCTCCCTTCCCCCCCCCGGTGCATCTGGAATCAGCTCAGTGTATATTTCCTGGTAAGACTTTAAAAATCAATAAATAAATAAATGTGTTATGTTAGAATTGCTTTTGTGATGATTTTGGGATTTGCTGTTAGTTTTTGTCCTAGTGTGTTTTCCATAGCATAGTGGACATTTGCTGTGTACAGTTTTTAGTCCCTGTAGTACTTCCATAGTGTAAGGTCCACCTATAAAAGGAGGCTCGGCTGTGGTAGTCCTTCCTTTAGTTCGGGGTCAGGATAGCAATGGGTATCAACATGACATCATGGTTTGAACTACGTGGTTGGGAGCATTGGTCAGGAGTGTTATGGCATTAATAACTGGAATCAGTGTTACATCATGCTATGTAGTGACTGGGATGTGGCATCGGCAGCATGGAACAGCAGCAGTATGAAGAAGTCAGGAGCATAAAGGCAGCAGCATAGATAACTCACATTTGAGAGAGAGCTGGAGCATTGGGGTGGAGGGAAAAGCTGAGTTAGTGATAAAAGGTGAGTTAGTGATGTGGGTTTTAGGCTATGCAGTTGTTGTGTGTACTAAAGGCTTTTTATACTTGTGGTATTTAGAGGCTGTATTACTGCAAGTTTGTGAGGTATTCAGGGTGGTTGTCACATACGTTAATAAGATGACTGTTGCATGCGTTAATAAAGTGGTTGTTACATGTGTTAATAAGGTTGTAATAAAGTGCTTCATAGTATATTTATCAGTGCTGATGTGTTATTAAGGTGTTTGTATGTTGGCAGTTACGTAGTAATGGTATGGTTAATTGGATGGGTATTTGGCAGTTAAGTACTATTAGATAGAGGGAAATAGCTGATAGCTATTTCAATGGGAAAGATTACCCACAGCATCAGTCATTACTTTCTTTGGGCAGGACTCTGTGTTCCCTACACAAAGCACAAGATCACGCATAGATTTCTTTGTGCAGGGCCATGTGGGCCCTGCCCAAAGCAGGTGCTCAGTCACAACTTTCTCTGTAAGGCAGGTGAGGCATAGAAACATATAAACTGATGACAGATGAGGACCACTTGGCCCATCTAGTCTGCTCACTTTCCTTACCTATAGTAACACTGCAGACCCTACTTGAGCTCTTGCATCCCCCCTTTTCTTACCACTAAGGTTCCCTTATGCCTGTCCTATGCCTTCCCGAATCCTGATTTTTCCCCCGCCACCTCTGCTGGGAGTCTGTTCCAGGCATCCACCACTCTTTCTGTGAAGAAGTACTTCCTTACATCTCCCCTGAGTCTACCCCTCTCCAACTTCATAGCATGTCCCCTTGCCACTGAGCATCTTTTTCTCTGAAACAGGCTTCCCTCTTGAACCTTGTTTATATCCATGAGGTATTTGAAAGTCTCTATCATATCCCTCCATTCCTTCTTTCCTCCAGGGTATACATATTGAGGTCCTTCAGGTTCTCTTCATAGGGCTTTTGATGCAGATCCTGCACCATTTTAGTTGCCCTCCCCTGGATCGCCTCTACTCTGTCTATGTTCTTCTGGAGATTTTGTCTCCAGAATTGGACACAGTACTCCAGGTGCAGTCTCATCAGTGATTTATACAGCGGTATCACCACTTCCCTCTTCCTACTGGTGGTGCCCTCCCTATGCATCCTAGCATCCCACTGGCTCTCCCCACTGTCATGTCAAATTATTTGGCCACTTTAGGTCATTAGATATGATTACTTCAGGCCCTTTTCCTGTTTTCTGGTCACCTGTACCGCTCCCTCCATTATATACTCTGCCCCTGGGTTCCTGCTTCCCAAGTGAATGATCTTACACTTCTTCACATTGAAACTTAGTTGCCACATTCTTAACCACTCCTCAAGCTTCCTTAGATCCAAATTCATTTTTTCCACACACACCCCTAGAGTGTTGACTCTATTTCAGATCTTGGTGTCATCTGCAAAAAGGCATACTTTGTCTTCTAGCCCCTCTGCAATGTTGCTAATAAAAACATCAAAGAGGACCAGTTCTAGTACTGATCCTTGAGGAACTCTGCCGGTCACCCTTCCATCCTTGGACAGAACTAAATTTATCACCACCCTCTGCTGCCTATCCCCCAACCAATTTCTTACCCAGTTTACCACCTTTGGATCAACTCCCAGGCTACCCAGTTTGTTCATGAGTCTCCTATGCAGAACAGTGTCATAGAAAGATAGAAACATAGAGATCGTTGGCAGATAAAGACCGCTAGGCCCATCCAGTCTGCCCGTAGACCCTATACATTGTATGTGACCCTTGACCACATATGATGAATGGCTTTTTCATCACTCCCACCCCTCTCAAGCTTCCCTTGTGCCTGGTCCAGGCATGCTTAAACCCCTCCACTGTGCTTGCCACCACTACTTCCTGTGGCAGACTATTCCAAGGATCAACTACCCTTTTTGTGCAGAAAAATGTCCTCACACTACCTCTTAATCTACCCCCTTCCAATTTCATATTGTGCCCCATTGTTCTAGTACTTTTTCTACATTGGAAAAGATCCTCCACCTGCACCTTGTTTATGCCCTTGAGGTACTTAAAAGTTTCAATCGTGTCCTCCTGCTGTCTCCTGTCCTCCGGGTGAGTACATATTGAGGTCCCTTAGTCTAACTTCATATGTTTTGTGGTGCAAGCCCTGCACCAACTTTGTTGCCCTTCTTTGGATAGTCTCCACATTATCTATGTCCTTGCACAGGTGTGGCTTCCAGAACTGCATGCAGTACTCCAGGTGAGGCATCACCAATGTTTTGTACAATGGCATCAACACCTCCCACCTCCTGTTAGTGATACCCCTGCCTATGTACCCCAGCATGCCATTGGCCCTCCCTGCTATCTTTGTGCACTGCTTTGACACCTTAAGGTCATCAGAGATTATAACCCCTAGGTCCCTTTCCTCTTTGGTGACAGTCAGCTCTCCCCCTCAACCTGTAGCTCTTCCCAGGGTCCCCTCTACCCAGGTGCATTATTTTGCACTTCTTTGCATTGTGGGTTGTGGGGTGGGAGGGTGGGACCACACCACAGTCTGTGTCCAAAAACAATCAGCCAAGGAGTCTACTGGCAGTGGCTCCTCACTCCACTCACCATGGTCCAGACACAGCCAATTACAAACACACAGTCACAAACTTATCAGCTAGAATCCCTCAGTCCTGTCCAATCTTAATGGAAAAGCACACAGAAATGGCAGTTAAGAAAAGACCTTAAATTCAATTACAAACACACAGTCACAAACTCAGCAGCTAGAATCCCTCAATCATGCCCCAACTAAATAAAGATTTAAACTTAGGTCACATCCACTGCTACACCCTGATCTAAGTCCATGGTCACCCAGTCAAAGAAAGCTTGTGACTGAGGTGGTGAATCTTTGCTTGATTTATGCAGGACTCATCAGGCCCTGCACAAAGTGTACAGGTACAGTACTTCAGGCCCTGCATAAAGTGCACAAGTGCTTCAGACCTTGCACAAAGTGCACAAGTACTTCTGGCCCTGCACAAAGTGCACACATACTGACTTTCTTTTGTATCACTTTGCACAAAGCAGGAGATGAGACACAACTTTCTTACTACTGTGTTCATGTATGGCTTTAATTGAAGAACAAAATGCATGCAATGATTTTTTTTCCCAGTCATGGTCTCCACCATGTTTCATGTTTCATGCCTTCAAACCCTTTGTTTGTGTAGAACCTAATACCTTTTTCAAAATGGTTTTGATACTTTAAACAACTTATTCATGTTGGATTAAAACATTTTTGTGCTTTGCACATTTTGCTCCTGTTTGACATGCAAACAATGTTCAAATTTTTTCCCATTTGGTCATGTTACCAAGTGCACCTGCCATCTGTTAGGCACACACGTTCGTTCCTTAAAGACCTTCACAACGAATGTTCCCCTAAACAATATAATTTTTTTTCTAATTAAAATACTATATCTAATTCATTTTATTTCTTTGAAAGTCAGCTCAGACATCTCATTAGACTGCCTTTTGAGGAACCATACAAATGTCACCCTTTAGAGTTAAGTATTTTTTCTCACTTTTTTTGCTTTTAAAGTTCTTGTTCATGCCCAACTTTAACTTAAAAAATTTCACTTTTTTCAGTTATTTTTTGCATTCACAGGACCTTAAAACTTTTTTTTATTCTTTGGTAACTAGTTAAAGCTCACTAGGTACAATACCCATTTTCAAGGGCACCCCAAGAGCACTGGGAAGGTTAAGTGACTTGCTCCGGGTCACTCAGTATGCAAGTGGAGTCTGTGGGAATCAAACCCAGGTCTGAGGCATACACCACTGCTCATTACTCTAACCTCTAGGCTATACTGTCAGCCCAATCTGGCAGCCCAGTGCTAAATCCTTAAAATCTTATATCTTCAAAATGAAAAGAGCTTTTATTTTCAAAGTATGGCAATGCCCTATTCTGATATGAGAGCTAATGAACATGCATGTTTCATAATTTAAATCAGTCTAGTTTTGTACCTTTCAGTGGCAAACCTCCTGCCTACTTCCCCCCTCACTTTTCCCTTATCCTATCTGCTGCCTGCTTCAACCCCACCCCTTTTCACATACTCCCCCTTTCTCTTTCCCGCTGTTGCTCATCCTCTCTCTACTAGCCCTGGCTGACAATGTCATACTTAGCTGACTGCATCCCCACCTCCCCCCCGAATCGCTAATTATCTCTACCCTGATGGTCCTGCCTCTACCCTAGGTATTATATCCCTTCTATATTCCTACACTGTTCCACGTACTCCTACTTTCCTGTAAAATATGTAACCTGAATGTGTATGTATCTTTGTCACCTCTGTTAATTGTTTTTTTAGCTTCATGCCATGTAACTCAAATACTATCTGTAACATGTCTGTATTTTATATCTGATGTGGAACCTTTGTAAAAGAACCTCTGGTTCAAAGGTCTGTAATCCTAGAAATAAATAACTAAATAAATAAACAAACAGAAAGACTGAATTAGGAGATTTTTATGATCTTTACTGATATAAAACTTCTGAAATGCCACATCCATTAACACCAAATTTGCCAAACACTTAGCCACTGGATCTGGGAAGGTGCTCGCCAAATTTCACAGATCTAGGGGCTACAGTCATTGAGATATACACTGTCATGACCCAGTTTTTGACACAAACACTAGCTCAACCCTAACATACTATGCAGGTGCCACTATGCCTGTATGATACACACACACAAACACACACGCACACGCACACGCACACACACGTTACAGTGTTTATGATCTTAAACTGTACTTACTAAATGTATTATTTAAAAGTGCTTATTGTCATTGAATACTGACAGTCTGTAGAGCAGTAATTAGCAACACATGGTGAGTGAGACACAGGGAGGTAGAAAGTTACATGGAAGGTGATGCTAGAGCATGTAGAGGGCAGTACACAAAGGGTCCTTAGTGGCATTAATGAAAAGGGGAACAGTAAACAGGGAATGAACCGCAAACAAGCAAACAGAATCATCAGTAATTTGTTCATCGTATGTTTGCCTTTATTGTAGATAGAGTTCAGTGGCCCTGAAAAAGCTGTTGTGGTACAGTTTGATGATCATGACTAGTTGTTGTAGTATTGTTCTGACATCAGATTGATGCAACTTTTCCTGCCTTTATCTGGGCATGCAATCTGCCAGCCTGCCAGCACAGTGGAAGGGTTACTGCTTGTGGCACCAATGACTGGAGGTCAGGAGTGACCTCTGGAGTCAGAGGGTCAGTGGGAGGAGGAAGATTGAGCCTCCCAAGAACTGCCCTCCTCCTCCAGAGAGGGACGGGATCAGTGGTCAGTGATAGCCTGGTCCCTAGCAGCGGCAGTGGGCTGGCACATCAACACTGCAGATGGGGGGGTGGAGGTGGGGCAGACGACTGGCATGCTGCATGTGGGAGCATATGCGGCACCACCATGTGTGTCATTGAATTCCACCTCCTCCATGCCATGGGAGAAAAGGGGTGGAAAAAGGCTGCCAGCTGGAAGGATGAAACCAATCCCTCTCAGGCTCTGCTCCCAGACAGATAGGCACCTCTGGAGAACTAGATCCTGTCCCGGTGGGGCTATAGGGGGCCCTGCCAACCTTCCTGGAGGGTGAAGCCCTGGGGAAGATCCAGAGAACCAGTGGATGCCGGGGTGATGGGGCTGGGGGGACTGTTGGATTGGGGCTGGTCAGCAAGGGGATAAAGAAATCTACAAAATAAAACCTGGCACACACTCACTGACAATTCAAGCAGCGCACAAAATACAGTTCTAACTAGAATCACGGTAGCACTTGTCATGCTAAAAATTGCAGCAGCGGTCTTTTCTAAACATCAAGCCATAACAATTAAGCACTACACGCTTCTGAAAAGAGCCATCGAGTCACTGTCATCAGTGATTCTAATGACACCAATAGTTAATCAGTCTGTTAGTTAGTCAGTTAAAACTTAATTTTTTACATGATAAGAACTTTTGGCCCAATGACCTAATTAAGAAGTTGTCCTGTATAATCATAAAACCATTTACACAATGCATTCATTTACAAAGCAGACAAAGAGTAGATCACACTAACAACTGGGTAAGCTTTGAACAATTCTACGTAGATGATTGCCTTGTTTATCTCACAAAAAGTAAAATAAAATCACCTCTGAAAGAGAAATACAGTCAGGAATGGGGAGTGGTAGTGAGCATCAGAGCTGTTGTAGAGCTGTTTCTAAAGACTTTCTCTTTCCCACTCTTTATAGGTAATCCAGCCACATCAACCTGTGAAAAGAAGAACCTGAACAAAAGAATATTCTTTAAAAATATTCTTGTCTTTAAGAATTTTGACTGAACATTTCTAATGAAACATGTTAAATACAGTCTTTTTGAAAATCTAAAAATGAGTGTTTTTTTCCTAGCACTGAACTAAACACATTGACTGAGTTTTAATTTTTTAGGAGCAACCATCTATTATGGTCTTTGCAAAAAAACTGCATTGATGCACCAGTTAAAGTTCAGATTAAAGTAACTAAAGTAGGGAAATGTGGTATTAGGGTTTCCAACCTAACTCCCCACTCCCACCTCCCAAGCAGGAAAAGGAAAAAACATTATGGTTTTCATTGTCCTGAGTCTTGGCAAATCAGGGATGGTGTGTTCCTTGAGGTTCTCAATCCTAAAGTTCATTGCATTGTGATATAGTTTTCAAATACAGAGAATTGTGTCTCCCCACATGTTGCCAAAAATCTGTACGCCCTGCCTGAAGAAAACATATCACATCTCACCTTATTTGGTCATGAAATGGGTGAGTGTTAGGGTTCAGAACCCCAAGAAAGACCCACCCGTCATTCATCTAGAGTCAGGACAGTGAAAAATGTATTGTTTTTTCCTTTTTCTGCTCGGGTGTGCAGAGTTAGAGTTGAAAACCCTAATAGCACATTTTCCTGCTTTTGTCACTTTAATCTGAACCCTAACTGGTGTAGTAACACAGTGTGTTGTAAGGAATCTCCTTGCTTTATGAGATAGTAGAATCGAATCCTCATTGAACCTACGTGAAAATGTCCATCTGGCAAGGGAAGCACAGGGCTCTCTGGGCCCTGCACTTCCACTGCTCTATAGATGCACATACCAACAAAGCCTGGTACAACAAGAGACCTTACTCCCGAGAATGCATATGTAAAATTTTGTGCACATCCATTGAATGGGAGCAAAGCTATTAAAGTACAAAGTTAGGGGTTTAAATGAAACAGCCCACTCAACCCTAACTATAGTGATGCTACTGCACCACTTTAATAAAACAGTATATGAATAACCACACACAGTAATGCTGTGTTTCTATCAAGGGTCTGAGATGACATCAGGGAACTCTTGCACTTCACTGTCAAGGTCCCTATGAGGTAATCTCAAGCCCTCAATGGAAACACAGCCTTAGTGAGCCATGCTTACATTTTATTTTGGTTTAGTTAGAAATATATTGTACTATGTTGGAATACATGCATTTCTTCAGTCAGTTAACCATGAAAGAATGGTCCTGCCAGTGCAAAATCATTAGTAATGCTGGATATGTTATACTGGGTACAGGCATATCCGCTTTTTGTTCCTTGGGGGTTTGGAAAGGAATCTGTGTATCTCCATTTGCACAGTTTTACCAGTTTAACCTTTACACATTTACTGTAGACATTCTATTTACCTTTTGACAGAGACCCATAGGGATTCATTAACATTTGATTTACCTGAGTTTTCTCCATTTGCCCTGTAATCCACACAAGACCAGGGTTTATTTCTGGCCATGTTTCCCCTCTTTAGTCATTTCAAAATAGCACAAAAACAAACTCCCAGAGGGAGTGTAGCATGGATTAACAGAGTGTTTGTTAGCCAGGCCAAACAGCTCAGGCTAGGTAAAGGAGCAGACTGCCATTGTCTATGTTGGCACAAATTACATTAGGAAGCACATGTCCAGAGGCCATAAGGAATTCCTTCATGAAACTAAGGATGTTCCTGAACAGAAAGTTACCCACAGGGAAATTCCCAAGATCCTAATGCTACTTGAGGCTAATAATGGGTGGCAGAAGACCATTAGGCAGGCTATTGCTTGGCTAAGGGTCTGGTGCAAGAGCAAGAGACCTACACTCATACAACTTGAACTGGCAGTAGTACAGTTGATGATCCACCCTGTTGCACTGGTGACACATGAATTTTGATTGCACCGCCTTCATACTAGCAGACATTGCCATCAGTGATTCTCAGACTTTTTGTTTATCTTGTGCATGGTGATGAAAAGTAGTGTAGACTACAGATGGTGGCTTCAGAGGTAGTGGCTATTTCAAAGACCTTTGACCATGAGTGCACTTCAGTACATGAAACCCCTGACCGATAATGCCACATATAAAGTGGTATCTCAGTTCTTCAAATAGTTTAGTTTCCAAGTCTAATGAGGAAACCAAATTCTTCACACATGCTGTCATCTCACCCAGTTTCTATATTTGATTGCAAAATATAAATCTTTCAGCTGTCACACTTGCCTTTGGCACATTGTAGTCTCTAAGGACTATGATTTCAAAATGCAGTTTCATTGATGTTTCCTAGAAACCTGAGGAATCACAACAAATCTAATGGCAATTTTCCTATGGTGAAGCTTGTCCCAAAATTATAATTTTATGACTGGCTTAGAGGCAGAAATAATGGTTGCTCCCTTCTTCTTATTGTTGCACAGTAGCAAAGAACGGCTACACTAATAACTTGGCCCTCAGGCCCTAATATAGAAACATACACAATGATGGTAGAAAAAGACCAAGAGCCTATGTAGTTTGCCCTTAGTTCCTTGTCAGCCTCGGAACCTATTCTTCACATGGGATTCTATCCCTCCACGTTCACCTCCCTGCTCCCCATCCTACTGTTACCAACCTCAGTAACTGCCAAACCCTCCACTCTGTCTCAGCCATGATTGAAAGCACTTATGGTCTTGACACACTCCACATCTACTGGTAGACAGTTCCATAGCTCCACCACCTTTCCATAAAGCAGAACTTCCTCACATCCTTCTTAAACCTCCCCCCCACACCAGTTTCCACTCATGATAATGGATTCTTGAATCTTTACTCCTGCTAAATAGTTCCCCACAGTTCATCCTGAATATTCCATTCAGGAAATGGAAGGTCTTGATCATGTTCCTGCCTCTTGCCTGATCACCAACAAGTACATGTTCAGTGCCTTGAAATTATCCTCATAAGATCTGGCCTGTTGGCCCTGAATCATCTTGGTCACTCAAACATAAGTGATTGCCTACAATAACTATAATGCTTCAGTAGGTCCATAATGCACCATGCTTCCATGGTGTTCTGGCTCCAATCTAAGCATGCATCTCACCTTCTGCTGGTCCCTTCTTTGCCCTCTGCATAAGAGCAGGAGCAGGGATAAGGCTAGCAACTATATGCCAGTCAGTCTTACTTCAGTGGTGGGAAAATTAATGGAAACCCCACTGAAGGAAAGACTGGTAGAGTACCTTGACTCCAAAGGGCTGCAAGATCATAGACAGCATGGATTCATGGGGTGAAGGTCATGCCACATGAATCTAATAGATTTCTTTGATTGGGTGACCAGTAAATAGATCAGGGGAGGGCAGTGGATGTGGCCTATCTGGGCTTTAGTAAGGCCATTGGCACTGTGCAATACAGCAGGCTGATAAAGAAACTGAACAGACAAGGGGTGGGATCCAAAATGGTGAACTGGATTAGACATAGTCTGTCTGGACATTAGCAAGGTTTTCGATTACTGTGCTACACAGAAAGCTTATAAAGACTTTGAACAGTCTTATCCTGGGATCCAAAGTGGTGAATTGGGTTAGAAACTGGTTAACAGATAGGAGACAAAGGGTGGTTTTAATGAAACTCACTACAATGATGGGAAAGCAATCAAAATTCACCATTTTGGATCCCATCCTTTGTCTGTTCAATTTCTTTATCAGCCTGCTGTATGGCACAGTGTCAATGGCCTTACTAAAGTCCAGATAGGCCACATCCACTGCCCTCCCCTGACCATCGAACAGTATGGTTCACAATAAACACAGCAGTAGAGTCAAGCCATACAAAGGCAAAAGTACTGGACTTCAGGAGGGCTGACTTTGCCAAAATAGGTGAGTGCCTAAGGAATGCACTAGCAAAAGGGCAGGAAGGAGGGGGGAAGAACAATGGGGAATAATAAAAACTGCCATCACAGAGGTAACAAGCCTTTGTGTGAAGCAAACAAACAAAACAAAATGATGTAAGAAACCACTATGGTTATCAAAGGAGGTGGCAGTGAAGGTTCAAGAGAAAAAGAAAGCATTCAGAAAGTACAAGGAATCACAGAAGGACCAGGACGGAGAATTGTATCAGTTAAAGCAAAAGGAAGCTGGGAAGGCAGTCAGAACAGCAAAGGCCTGAACTGAGGAAAGATAGCCAGCTCAGTTAAGAAGGGGGATAAAACATTTTAGGTATACCTGGGAGTGAAGGAAGACCAAGGGAGGGATAGTGAGGCTTAATAAAGGGGAGGGGGGTGGGCAGAGGGTGACTGTGAAAAGGCAGAGATACTAAACAGATATTTCTGCTCAGTATTTAGATGTGAAGAGGGGGAGGTACCTAAAACAAACAATAGAAACACTCTGGATACAGAAGTTGATACCAGCCCATTAACAGAAGATAGGGTTCTGAAAGAACTCTCAAAACTGAAGGTGGACAAAGCAATGGGGCCTGATGAGATTCATCTCAGAATTCTAAAAGAACTAAGGGTAGAACTACTGACACCACTGACTACCCTCTTTAACAAATCATGGGAGGATGGGGTGGTACCCGAGGACTGGAGAAGGGCAGATGTGATTCCCCTTCACAAAAGTGGGAGCAGGGCAGAAGCAGAAAACTACAGACCTGTTAGTTTAACCTCAGTGATAGAGAAAATGATGAAATCACTTCTGAAGGAAAGAATTGCTGAGTACCTAGAGGCCAAAGGGGCACAGGACCCAAGGCAGCATGGATTCACAGCGGGAAGGTCATGCCAGATGAATCTAATAGATTTCTTTGACTGGGTGACCAAAGTAGTAGATCAGGGAGGGGCTGTGGACATGGCCTACCTAGACTTTAGCAAGGGATTTGACACAGTCCCACACAAAAGATTAATATACAAGTTAGCCAGCCTGGGAGTGGGTCCCAAGATGATAGCCTGGGTAAAGAATTGACTGGAGAATAGGACACAGAGGTAAAATAAATAAAGTCCACTCTATGAAGAGGTTACTAGTGGGGGACACGGGGTTCAGTATTAGGACGGTCCTCTTCAATGTCTTTATAAGCGACATTGCAGAGGGACTGGAAGGAAAAGTATGTCTCTTTGCAGATGACACAAAGATCTGCAACAGAGTTGATGCACAAGGTGGCGTGGAAAGGATGAGAAGGGACTTGGCAAGGTTAGAAGAATGGTCAAATGTATGGTAGCTTAGATTCAATGCTAAGAAGTACAAGGTAATGCACCTGGGAAACAAAAACCCAGGGGAAGAGTACACAATGGGGAGTGAGATACTAACAACAACAAAAATGGAAAGGGACCTGGGGGTAGTCATATCAGATGACTTAAAGGTGGGCAAGCAATGTGAAAGGGCAGTAAGGAGGGCTGGGGGGATACTGGGATGCATAGGAAGAGGCATCACCACTAGAAAACAGGAAGTTGTTATCCCTCTGTACAGACAGTTGGTGATACCCCATCTGGCGTACTGTGTGCAGTTCTGGAGACCCAATCTCCACAAGGCCATAGACAGGATGGAAGCTGTCCAGAGGAGGGCAACTAAAATGGTGCAAGGTCTGCACCGGAAGACATATGAAGAGAGATGAAAGGAGCTTAATATGTATAGCCTTGAGGAAAGGAGGGAGAGGGGGGACATGATAGAAACTTTCAAGTACCTCAAGGGAATCAACAAAGTCCAAGAGGGTAGCATCTTTCAAAAAAGAGGTATGCAAGAACAAGAGCACAATTTGAAGATGGGGGTGGCTCAGAGGTAATGTAAGGAAGTATTGTTTCACAGAGAGGTTGCGGATGCATGGAACAGCCTTCCGGAGGAAGTTGTGGAGTCAAAAACAGTGGTTGAATTCAATCATGCATGGGACAGTCATAAGGCAATTCTAGGGGTTGGGGGTAGAAAGAAGTAGGCTGCTGGTTAACTAGGATCTGCAGCTTATCCATTAGGTAGGGAAATGGGCAGAGTGGGTGGGCCAAGCGGTCCTTATCTGCTGTCAAATTCTATGTTTCTATGTTTCACTGGGCTCAGAACCGGGACCAGTCCTCTTCAATGTCTTCACAGGGGACATTGCAAAACAACAGGAAAAGAGAAGGTATGCCTTTTTGCAGATGATACCAAAATCTGCAATAGTGCGGACACTCAGGAGGGGGTGGAGAGAATGCATAGGGATCTTGGAAAACTCAAGGAGTGGTCAAAAGCATAGCAGTTGAGGCTCACTGCCAAAAAATGAAAAATTATGTACCTAGGGCATAGGAACCCATGAGCTAAGTACAGGAGGGAGGGAGGTACTGACAGTCACTAAACAGGAAAGGGACTTTGGGATTGTCATGCCTGAGGACCTCAAGGTGGCGGGGCAGCATGACAAAGCAGTGGGTTGGGCTAGTGGGATGCTGAGGTGCATGGGGTGGTTGTCTCCACCGAGAGGAGGAAGGAAGGTGGTTTTACCACCATATCACTCATTGGTGAGACCTCACCTGGAGTACTGTATCCAGTTTTGGAGACTGCACCTCAGAAAATATATAGACAGGGTGGAGGCAGTCCACATTAGAGCAATAAAATGGTGCAAGGTTTGCAAAGGAAGCCATATGAGAAGAGACTGAGGGGTCTCAAAAAGTACACCCTGGAAAAAAGGAGAGAGAGAGAGAGGTGACATGATAGATACATACAAGTACCTCACAGGGATGAGCAGTTTGCAGGGGGGGGGGTGTCTCTTTCCAATGTGAAAGAGCACCAGGACCATGGAGCACACAATGAAGTGTGTGTGTGGGGGGGGTGGAGTTCAAGAGAAATGCGAGGAAATATTTCTTCACTGAAAGAGTAGTAGAGACCTGGCAGTCTGCTCTTGGTCTGTACTACCCTTTCTTCACTGAAAGGGTAATAGAGACCTGGAGCAGACTCCCAGAAGAAGTGGTGGAGGCTACAACAGTGGGAGGCTTCAAGCATGTGTGAAATAGACACAGGTGTATACTAGTAGAGTTCCAGGGAGGTGGGAGAGTCAGCAGAGACCAGATAGGGTCTGCAGAGGCAGACTAAGTGGGGAACATCTGGGGAAACTGGGTGGGCCAAGCGATCCCTCCTTTTTTTTTTTTTTTTTGCTGACAAATTCTGTTTTTCTGTCTCCATAATTCATGCAACTGTCATCCTGGAGTCAGAACACACTGAACAACTCAAGAATTCCTAACTGGAACAAGAACTGGAACAATCATGTTATCTCTATCTTCTCCACATCTCACTCTGGACCTATTTAGAAACAAACACAGGGTGGGTGTGGTGGGATCATTATGTCTGCCTCAGAGTCATTCATAAAATAATAATTTTCTGGCAAGCTTTGCTGTAGGAAAATTACCATTTTACAGCATGACCTTGGAAGCTCCAATATGAGCCAGTTCAAAGCCCTTTGCAAAACCACATTAGCCACACTCTGTTAAAAATCTGTGGTCAGAACTCTTCAAGACCAAATCTTTAGACCCATCCACTGTCTTCAGGAAATCCTCCAGTCTAAATCCACATTTAAATGCCTGGCTAGACATGGTTCTTCTGGTGGAATGAGCTCCAAGCTGGGAATATTGATGCCCACCTCTGCCATTTCACTGTGCACCCACCAGGCAATAGTGGCGGAGGTCACTGCTCTGTAAGGTTTGGCCAGGGTGATCAGAAGCTTATCCTTCCCCTGCATGTGTCAACCTGCAGTTCTCTCCAGGTAAGTCTGGATGTAGTTGAGCATGCATAAATTAGGTTATGGGCCAAACCTGTTGCACGCTAACCCCCCGCCCCCCAGATTGGAGGTCTTGGTATGCCTGGTCAGCTCGAAGTGAACCCCTTCTACCATCTGAGACATTCTCAAGACTTCTAGGGCCCTGACATCTGAGATGTGTTTAATGGAAATTAGGCACAACAAAGTAGACAACTTCATGGTTAGCTGTTTTTTGTCAGGTCCTGGTAGGGACCCCAGGACTGGAACATTCTGAACACCTAGTTCACATTCTAAGGGAACCTATACCTCAGTTGAGGTGGCCTGGTTCACCTGATGGCCTTTAAGAATTTGCATATGAAGGTAACCTGGCCCATGAATCTATACCTTTCTCCAGGACATGTCCCGCTGAAATTACAAATCTCAGTACATTAATGTAGTTGTATGACTTACATCACAAAAAAAAAAAACATACAGGAACTCTATCATCTCAATTATAGGGGGAGAAATGGGATTCAGGTGTCGAGGTAGACACCAGCTAGACCACCCATTCCAGGCTGATTTATAAGCCTTTCTTGTGCCCCCTGCCCACAACTGGAGGAGAAGACTAACAGCTCCCTCTAAAAGTCCTGTGGGTGACCAGGAACCATGCTGTCAGGGTCAAGGACCCTTCTTGGATCAGGGAATGAGAGAAACCCACTGGATCTGGATAAAGAGGAAGCAGAAGAGCCACCAAGACCTCCAGAAGTACCAGTTACCACAGTTGGGCTTGCCATACCGGGATCACCATCACTACTTAAGCCCTTTGCTTCCTGATCTGTGCCAAAGTCCTGTTAATGCAAAGGGGGGATGCATAGGCATTCTCCCCCAAGGTCTGGGTAAAGACATTTGTGACTTTTGCTAGATGATCTAGACACCATTTGAAAAACCTGTTCATTTGGTGATTGATCCTGGATGCAAACAAGTCTAGGTTCAAGTGACTTAAAAGAAAAATAGACTGCACTCGAATCCAGGGAGAACTCCAGAAACAGTTACTTTGCTTCAGTCCTTTTAATTTTTCATGAAAGTGTTTGTGCAGAAAGCATTCACAGGACAATGCCTGGTTAACTGGAGTAACAAACAACACATAGGTTGATATGTCGCACAGCAGAGCTTCCTCAGGGAGCAGGGCTTGCAACACTCAAGTTTTCCCTTTTTAAGGGTATGAACATTCGAACATATAAAAGAGCCAGCAGAAGTCCAATTGGTCTATCGAGTCTGCTCATTATTATTGTAGTATCCTTGGATTACTCCATTGACCCTCCTTGCCTCTGCTGTCAACTCTTCCTTCACAACATTTCGCCATGGTCCCCTGGGTTCCCCTTATGCCTATCCCAGGCCCTCCTAAAGCCGCCCACTGTCTTCACTGCAACCACTTTTTATGGCAGCACATTCCATGTGGCCACCACTCCTTCTATGGAAAAATGGTTCCTAACATCCCTCCTAAACCTGCCCCCACCAACTTCAAACTGTGCCCCCTCATTGTTCTGTTGTCACTTAGCTTGAAGAAACCTTCCCTAGCCACTCTATTTATCCCCTGCAAGGATTTGAAGGTCTCTATCATACCCCCCCTCTCTCCTCTCCTCTACTGAGTACATTCTCAGAGCTCCCAGCCTCTCTTCATAAAACTTCCCCTGCTGACCCCTTGATCATCTTGGTTTTCCTCCTTTGGACCCTCTATATCCAGCTGATGTCCTTCTCATGATATGAATGCCAGTACCTTACCTCCTATTCTATATGCAGTCTCAACAGTGACCTGTAGAAGGGCAGAGTGACCTTGCTCTGCCTACTGCTGAATCCCCTGGCTATATACCCAACATTCTGTTCACCTTCACTGCTGCCTCTTTGTATTGTGTCAGGAGGTCTAAACCTCACTCTCAGGTTCTTGGCAATATTGGGAATGCAAGGAATCATAAACACATTGCATAAGAGTATTACACCTGTTTATTACTGCCAAAAGGATAAATCACAGTTGCCCTAAGCAGTTCTTACCAATACAAACCGGGAGCCAATGCTAAGCGTTCCCTATACCTCGAGGTTTCTTCGTGTCTCTTGGGGTCTCCGAGGTATAAGACTTAGCATCTCACATTATATACCTATGATAATTACTATGGCTACTGTACGATAGAAACATTTCTAATTACAGAAATGAGCCCTATTGGCTAAATTAGAGGTGACTCCACAGTCCAAGATAACATTATACAATTCTGTAGTAGTCATCAGTTTGTAAAACAAAAGAGTACAGTATACAGAATCTTACATAACTCAGTGTAGTAGTACAAATCACAAAAAGGCGGCAATGTCGACTTGTATATCATAATCATTCCAAGGACACAGATGTCCAAACATCTTATGAGTAAGAAATACACCGAAAATACATAAGAAAAATATATGTATTAGCAAGCAAAGTGTATAACAATAATATGCATACATATCCTAACATCTGCTCTTATACGGTAGATGCCCTTAGCCCTGTATGTTAGTATAACATATGCCTAAGCACTAGCTGTCAATGGTGTACCTCTGTGGGTACCAATTAGGGTGCAGGGACCTCGTGTAACAATTGCAAGGAGTGTTTCAGATCTCTAGTGATCACCAGCCCCAGATCCTTTTCTTTCTCTGATGCTGCTACCCCCACCCCACCCCCCGGTAATACTTGGTCCTAGGATTCATGGGTAACAAATGATGACATCATCAATCAGTGTCAATTTAAATGTCTAGTACTGTTTTCAAATATGTTGGTTGCCCCATGTAAATATTATTATAGAAAATGTACTTATAGGTGCAGGAAAGTGCAAACAAGTGCTTTACATCCTAATTAAATACATATTAATACCTAGGGATTCTGAAGCAAAAAGCCTGTAAAAATGCAATTTATACAAAAGAATTTAAAAAAACATTTGTTTGAAAATCATAAATTCTATTCTCTAACACTGCTGGGGCACACTTCATTTCAAGGTAGTCATCTAAATTAATGCACGGGATCAGAAAATCATGTAAGTTTCTCACCAACAGTGATTAGGTGGGGAGGGGTGACAGGGGTAGGCATGTGTTGATGGGAAGAAGAAGGCAGATTAGAAGGGGTTGGTATGTGGGGGAAGAAAGGAGAAATAAGAAGGTGGGCAGGGGAGGATAGGAGGGATCATGAGAGGAGCCAATATACTGTATTCCCCTACAACAATAGTTCTTAGACTTTGTCACAGTGAGCCTCCCCAAATCCATGGAAAAGATTTTGAGCCTCCCCAAACACTGAAATAATCTTGGGCCTCCCCAAAGAAAAATAAAATACTGTACTTTACACAGTACACCATGAATAAATTGAAACCACTTTGAGTACTTGGATCACATTCAATTCTTTGTCTTATACTAACGTGGAACCTTTGAAAAAGAGCTCCTGTGCTCAAAGGTGTAATCTGAATAACAAATAAATAAAATAAATATTATTATTCAGTTTATTGTAACCCCCACTCCCCCACAGGTGAGCCTACTTTCTCTACTATTTTCATTCGTGAACCATTGTTACCTCTTGTTACATTACCTTCATGGGTCAGACTACTTTCTCGGTTTCCTCTCTATATGAAATAACCTTCCTACATACTTTGCTTCTCCACCTCCTTCCCTGCTCCTAAGCAACTTCTCTGGGATTACTTTGCTCCTTCCTGCTATTGCTCTTAGTACTTCTATGCTCAAGCCTTGTATCTGCACTGTTCTACCATCAGTCTACAAGTTGATCAATTACCACCGCACATTATTAGTTTATTGTTCATATTTGTTTGCACTCTTGTTCATTGTGTATTTCTTAATTGTCTTGCAGTTACCTTTTGAAATGTATTCACTACATACCCTTCCCTGGGTACACCTGAAATGAGCCTTGCCTCATTCACCGTCCCTTGTCACCTACAGTAATAGTAAATAAATACATAACATTCACCTACTATTATCCTCTTTCAGTTTGCTTCATCTCTTCACACAAAATATATAAAACTCAACATTTAAATACAGTACTTTTCAGACTTGTTTGAGCCTCCTCTGGAACTGGTTGGGGCCTCCCCAGGGAGGCTGGCCTCACCATTTGAGAACCCCTGCCCTACAATCTGGTAGTGAGATACTGTATGCCTAGTACTGCAGTTACTATTGGGATCAGTAATACATTCAAATATCTTCAAAGTATACAAGTAAAGGTGGGTGAGATCTTCAAACATTTAAAGTACTGATTTCAAACCTGTTGGTATCTCAGACCAGTCTCACTTATCAAAATGAGGGAATAGTACTGGAATGCTCAAGGTGCAGCTCACATCCAGTTAGAGAAAGATGGCTGCCTACAAAAAATAATTAAAATAAATTGCTAAATCATTTAAGGAACATATATAGAATGTATACAACCAAACATTGCTATACATACAATCATGGGTGTAGCCAGGCATACTCCAAGTACTCCGTGGTGTGCAATTTTATTTAAAGGGGTAGCAAATAGGCTCCAAACTGCTTCCTTTTTCCATGAAAACTAGCAAAGAAAATGCAGAACCTTTCTGTAATTTTATTAATAGGAACTGAAACTAGAAGGACTGGTCACTAATACTGTCTTTGCATCCCAAGGACAATACAACTTTACAGGCTCTGGGCTGGTATGTGGGTGTCTTGGGGAACAATGCATGGCATTTGTATTTACCCATGCATGGCACCAACCATTGTCATGGAATACAAAAGTTGTATTTATTGTGCCAAATGAGGCAACAAACACAGTCCAGGTGTACATTTGTATATTGTCTGGGTTCACCCCGGGGAAGGGGGAGTAGCAGTGCGTCCACTTGGTGTGCAGATCTGAAATTCCTGGCTACACCCCTGCATACAATCATTTAAATAAGTCCTTCCTAGAACAGAAAAACAGTTCCATGTTTAAAGTTCAAAGAAGGAGTTTGTAATAAGTATTATCATTCAGACCCATAGGTTGTAAGGCTTTAAAATAATGTATCTATAGTATTTGCTTTTATTTTGGAGAAGGGTGCATCATCTGTCCCCCACAGCAGCAATAATGTGGATCTCTGCTGCCACTCTTAAATGAAAACACGTCTGCAAGCAGTTTATTTCAGGTGCAGATGCTGGTTTATTTTTTTAAAAGTGCAACTGCTGTTGTAGCAGCAGAGAGCATGCATCTGTATACAGCAGTTATCAAGCAGCAACATAGGCTCCCCTTCCCCTGGGTGGACATTTAACCCATTCTATGCCCAGAATATGGAACCCTGAGATGTCTGAGCCATGTATGTCATAATGTCATCTTTCAAGGAAAAGGCGTTTAAGAAATAAATCCTTGCTTGCTTAAAAAATTACCCCCAACTGATGCATCCCTCTTCTCATTTATTATTGAATGAACATGCTTTCAGAGTCATTCCTGTAATGGCCTTATTGTATAACAAATATATACCATGCCTCACTCACACAAAAGGGCACCAATTACAAACTTGTAATGCAACTCAGGAATTGTCTGAGCTCCATACTAATGTCCAGTATGGGATGTTTAAGTTTTTTTTACCATGAATGACAAATTTGCAGGTATTACAGTTTCTACAACTGTGGAGTCCTGACTTCATTGGCAGCCAGATGGGTCTCACAGCTTCTGTTTTTTCCAATTGGCTATGGGCCAGTCAATGCCTAATGTTTACCCTTCTCATGAATGTAACTCTGGTCTATCCCTTATCTGGGATGCTAGCCTCTCATCACTAAGGAGAATGTCCCAGATTTCCTTAATAACCTGTTCTACCTGTTTTGGCACTTTGCTGTATCCTGTAACAAAGGGGATACATTCCTTTTCATTTTCTTTTCTCTGTCTGGGGAATCAGTAGGTTCCTTCTGTCTTTCTCCCTGGCCTGTCTCCATGCGCCATCTAGTAGTTTTGTGTCATACCATCTCTTAAGGAATCTGTCCTTAAGTTTCTGGGCCTGTTTTTCAAATTCTCCTATGTTGGTACAGTCCCATCTCAGTCATAGGGTATGGCATAAATCAAATTCAAAGGATTTGTACTCTGATCTCTGAGAAGAATGTTCGAAGCAGTTTCCTTATGATACCCCTGCTGCCTCATTTCTCATTAACACTTCCTGTTAACACCACATCCAAGCATGTTATTTATTTTTTATCAACTATGATAGTAAATTTCAGGTTACCCTCATTCCTGTTGGTAACAGGTCAATATAGTGCTGCTAAAACAGCACTGCAATAATCATGCTGTGTAAAGTGCAGAAACATTCAGAGTGACAGGGGTATAATAGCGATAGGGAATTACCGCTACCCCGTTGCTCTACGCTGAATCTTACAATGGATCAAGGTGCCATGTGTGTGGTGCCTGGTCAAACCGCTTCCAAGGTAGAGTGGCTGAGGCACTAGCACGTGGCATGGTTGGAGGTCTAGGACCATGGCTCGGTTCCCCCCCAGATCTCCTGGTGCTGCTATTTTTTTTTTTTAAGAAAAATGTTTTTCCTCTCCATCCCCAAACACCACACCCCCTTGGAGCTGATTATTTTTAGTCTGGGGGTGTGGGGTGGCAAAGCCCCCACATCATGGGGTGCATGAGGGACAACTGATCCTCCCCCACAAAAATAAAAAGATCCCATTGTTTTCAATGGGTGTGCACTCTTGTAGTAGGGTCACTGTTGTGTCTGACATTATGTTGGAACACGACATTTTTCTGGTTGTATTTATAGCCGTGTTGTTTTTGTGGATGATATTATGACCCCGTGCCACTACTGTTCAGCCACTCAATAAATTTCTAGCCATCAGATTCACTTACTCCAGGGAGAAAAAACAGAAAAAGAAGTAGTGAAGTTGTCAAACAAAGACCTCACAGAGTACCAGGTAAAAGGTACTTTCTAAAGGTATCACGTCAAAACAGCTATTCAGTTACAGCGAAGACAATTGGGCGACTAGTATAGCGCCAATACACAATGGGTGACAGCCTGTGTTAGGTGAGAAGTAAATGATGCAACACATCAATTATAGCACAGCTACTGTACAAGTGATGGGGTGAATTGTGCAAACATTCAACAATGTAAACAGGAGAAAAGAAACAATACTCACCTCCGATAACAATAGCCTATCCCCATGATCCAGGTGCGACGTGGTAATCCTAGAGATGGGGGTTCTGGGGCATAGACCCCCATGGGGGTGAGAGGGGCTGGGCTCCCCTGCATGACACAGGGGACAACAGCATAATCATGCTCCTGATGCTGCTGGTGTGGGAGCGCAGCATGTTCAGACTGATTTGTGAGAGAGAGAGAGGGCTGTATTTGATATACAAGAACATCCCGAGGTGAGCAATTGTTGTTGTGGGACAATGGTGATTGGGCTGCCAGAATCCTGCAAAATTGCTCAAATGCATCATGTACTTATTTTGAAGCTGCTAAAATGCATGGTCGCCGAGATGTGTGGTCGCTGTATAGACCTGCACTGTATAATATTCGCTGAAATTGTAATCGCTGAATAATATTCGCTGTATTGATATGGAACCCTATCTAAAGAATTATTCTTTTTTTTTTCATTTAATAAGCTTTATTGTTTTAAAATATTAACAACAACTAATACAGAAAACATGATAATGCTGTGAATTATTCTTTCTATCAACAACACAACCAGATGAATTCCAGTATCAAACTGACATCTTCAAACTGGTAAAGAAATTAAAGCTTAAATAATTTTTTTTCTGGTTCAGTTAGCGACATGGTGGTAGAAGCCAGAGGACCTAATAACTCTGAGCATTAATATTAAAGTCTTGAAACAACAGTGGTAGAGCTAGAAAGGGAACAGAACGAAGTAATGACACAGGCTGATTCAACCAATGTCCACAGTAATATTGAAGAAATACTGTGGACAGCTCAGGATTTGAGAAGCTTTGACAGTTTGGAACATGCATTGTATTTTAATGTTGCTGCTCAAGTGGGTAGCATAACAGAGTCTGTATCAGAGATGTGTGAACCAGAACAGGCCTTACAAAATATCAATGACCCTCACAATTAGCTAGATGAATGTAATGTACATTCAGGATTAATAGTGAAACAGAACATGGATGAAAGAAGCTGTTTAAACCAAAATCCACCTCTTGTCCGCAGGTTGCATGTACAGTGCAGTGGTTAGCACCTTTGAAAAGATTATAAATAAATTAAAGATATTGTGAATAAGCAAAAAAGTGACAGTGTGGTGTAACCGCACTACAGAGGACTAGCAATTAAAAGAACTAAGTGAGAAGAAAACTATTACATGTTAACTTGCAGACAAGGTAAGGGGGGAATACAGTCATCATGAACTATGATCAGTACAAAGAAATGATGCAAGAGCTTATATGTGACTCTGAAAAATATAGAACCTTACTGGGTAACTGTAAAGTGACAATAGATGTAGTCATTGAGACCTCTTAAGTTTGTTATTGGGCATGAACCTCCATCCTTTTTTTGGGATGAGGAAGATCACATTTAGCCAGCTCACCCCGGTCTTAACCCTTGAAATCGTGCCCTATGAGCACAGAGACCCAATTTCCTTTTGAATAATCCCTCCTTATTGGCTGAGAAGTGAAGCGGTTGAGAGATCAGGTACTTGGATGGTGGAATTTCCTCAAACCCTAGGTGGAAGCCTTGGATAGAGGCTAGGACACACAGATCTTGAGTAGTTTCTCCCAATTGAAAACTGAGCAAACCTGCCTGTCTGTTGCAAAGGACATGGCATGGAAACAAAATCTGGAAGTACCTGGGGTATAATTGCCTGTGATGGTTGGTGGTGCAACGTGCTGGGATACTCATCCTCTGACATAGTGGCATTTGCTAAATCTATAATTGGAGGCCTGTTTGAAGCCAGATTGCTGTTAACCAGCATGGCAGAAAGGACAGCCTCTGCTCCTTATGGCAGTTTGAAAAAGAGTTCTATTATTCTTGAAGGAGGACTGAGTCTTCTTGATGTAGGAGAACCCTTCCCCCAGCATTCTTAGCTCTATGAGCTGTGGCTACCCAAACGGCAGGTGTCTGCCTTCGCTCCCACATCTTTAAATGTTTGGTCAGTTGAGTCTGGATTACAGTGTAAAAACACAGACTTCTTTCTCTCTGCTGATAACACTGCATTTGCATTACTCAGAAAGCAAATCGCCCTCTGCATGATAAGCTGGAGGTATCCAGGATCTAGAAGTGTATCCTTTTCCAGGACCACTTGGACCACATACTAAACAGGGCTAAAAGACCCATCAGGTCCAGAAATTTATCTTGTACCATTTGAAGTCTCTTATTGAGCCCCTTCTTTGGGACCTTGCCAACTTTACCCAGATAAAAGGAAAAGTATTAATTTAAGTCAGGCACATGTTTTAGGTAAGGGCCGGCATTGAGCAGTTTTGCTATGGTTGATGATGCACCTTTCTATCTAGGAATTTCCTCAACTAGGATATTAAATATTCTGTCACCGGGGGCAGAGTAATCCACTGGAAAGGTGAGTTCCTTGGAGCATTTGGGTCTAATGGGGGCCTCTTAGAGCCAGACACTGACTCTCCATCAGGTTTCCTTTCCAAATGGAGCCATTTTTTGGGTGTGGTCTCTGTTATCCACAAACTTGATAGAGACCTATCAGATCCCAAATCAGATTCCAATCCTTCTCACTAGAAGGTCTTGAGTCGCTTCCTACCTTGCGGTATGGTTGGGGGGGATGACGTGAGGTATGATCTTCTACATGCTTTCTTTTTTGCAGGGTGTTCCTGCCCCTGGGGAAACCAGCTGCAGCGGCACCCATAGCTCTTCGTGACCAGTATGTTGAGATTTCCTGCTGGGTATGGGATCTGCTGATATCATCTGAGGGCCTCTGTCACCTTCACACATGCTCAAGGGGGCTTTGGAGCCTGATCTACTTCTCACAAAATCTTTTTATTTTTGTGAAGGGAAGGCTTCATAGGGCATGCTTCCCTGTCCCTGCCATAAGAAGGATGCTTCCTTCCTTCTTTCCCCCTGCCCTTGTCTCTGTTCTCTTACAAGGGCTTCTACTTCAAACCTCTCTCTCTCTCTCTCTCTCTCTCTCTCTCTCTCTCTTTCTCTCTGGGAGGATCCCCTGTGACCTGTAGAGCACCAGGCTTTCTCCCACTCTTGGAGGGGAAATCCAATTCATGGAGGTCATGTTTGGCTCACTCTCTGTATCTTCATGAGGGGAACTGCTGCTAGTCAAAAACTTCCCTCGCACTACAGAAAAATTGTCTTTCACTTCAAAATGACTCGGGAGCAATGCCACCACATGCTGCATGGTTGGTACCATCATGACCACAACTGCAGCTGCTTCATGATCCTCATGGTCCCTCCAGTGCTGGTGGACCGCTGAATCTATCAAGGCTCTGAGCCTTTCAGCCATAATTCAGTCATAACTGATGGCCCATCTGACAAAACTGCTGATGTTGTAGCTTCTGCTATGAGCAGCAAAGAAGAGGTCTGTAGGTGGCAGGAGGCAGGATGCAAGCTTATATTGTAGGTGGAGCATAATGGGAGCATGGTGCATTATGGACTTACCAAGGCATTATGGTTATTATAGGCCATCATTTATGTTAGGGCTTGAGGGCCAAGTGATTAGTGTAACTCTTCATTACTGCTATGGGGCAATAAAAAAAGGAAACAGCCATTACTGGAGCTTCTGAGGTTGTGCTCTAAAATTGTGTTTATTCCAGCCACTGATAAAAATGTCTCTTTTCCCTTCATTCCCAATCTTATTTTTTTTAACAAAAATGGCTGAAATCTTTCCTTATACTTTCAGAAGCCATTTTCAGATTCTCCCTAGGATACTTTGCCGTCTTGACTTTTCATGCCACATTAATGCCATACACTGGAAACTTCTTCACAAACAAGGCACACTTTAAGTGATGAAGGATTGCATTCCTCTACCTGCCCTCCATGAGATTGTTGTAAAAATGGTCATTGCATCATTTGTTGATTAGTTTGATAACTGGTAACCAGGAAAGGCACATTGAGTCTGAGCTTGTTTCCAGGTGTAACCAAGGGGAGGGAGAACAAGAGGGTACAAAGCAACAACAACCAAGTATCAAGTTGCATTAATACCAAGATAAATAAGACAAAGATTGCAGGTATACTTTTTTTTTTGTGAGATTATTTATCCTCCTGGGCCACCTCTCTGCCCCCATTAGACCTTGCCTCCTTGCCTGGGATCCATCTGCCGTCCGTCTCGACCAGGACCACTGGCACCCTGAAACCCCTGTGGCTTGCCCCCAAGAACGGGGCAGCAGGGAACCCCCTAACTCCCCACCCTCACGGATCCAGTTCAGGTGCCAGCTCCCGACAAACACTCACAGACAGCCATGAAGCCGCATGAGAGGTGTCACATTATTCTGTTGTTCACTCCGCCCCCCCCTTTGCTGGAGCTGTGGGCATGCAATGGTGCTGGCAGGGGCAGAGGCACATGCATCCACATGTCTCTCCCCCAGGCATCTGCTCAGACTCCGCTCGATGCTGTCACCCCATGCCCTGACCCCCAGCCTCTGCCAGTGGGCAATCGGGCATCAGGAAGTGAGACCCCCCCTCCCCGGAGAAGGGAGAGCAGTCCAACGGATGCTCTATCCTTCTCCTCCCTGCCAACCCCCGACAAACTATGCCCATTCCCGAACACAGGTCACTGGTACAGCACAAGGTAAGGCATCCAGCACCTCAGCCCTCAGCACCACCAGGCTAGCTACAGGTATACTTTTTAATAAAATATACAATATACAGAATACAATACAACTGTGTGGCACCAGTGCCCATGTAACATACAGAGACTAGGAGTGGCTATAAATGAAGACAGTAAAAGGAGCAGGTCAGTTAAAATACCCAGGCAGGCAGGCCAAGAGGCCCATAGGAGACACATTGTGCAAGTGCAAGCAATCATGAACACTGGAACAGAGGAGAGACATGGGGCAAGAGTAGGAAGGGCATTTGCTACAGAGACATGTTCTATGATGCTGCCTCCCAGACTACTCTGGCCAGGCTGGACTCCTTCTTCTTTTTCTCTTTGGGTCACTTTGCTCTTAGCTGTCTTCTCATACTCTTCAGTACTTCATTTGATCGCTCCTTTCTGTTCCCCTTCCCTGGAGGGCAGCAGTCTTTCCTACTGCATCTGTATAATCTCCAAATTCTGATATGGCTGCCTCACACAATACTTCCCTCTCTCCTCACTTGCTGCTGCCTAACTCCCATAGATCTACCAACAGACCTTCTGTCTCTCTGCCCATCTTAAAAGCTCAATTGGACAAGCCATTTTCTCATCCCGGCTTCCTCTTCTCTGGTCTACCTCCCCTTCCCCTGATTCCCAACTCCCTGAAGCCCTTGATCTGTGAGCATATTGTTCTGACCTGCTCCTGTATCTAATCCCTCCTCCTTTCCTTCTCCTCCCTGTACACCGTATCCTGTCAGTACCTGACTCCTGTTCTCCCCTTCTCCTTCTCCATATGTGTTCTTGAAGTCACTTGTTTCCTATGTTTTAAGCCCCAACTGGACTATGGAGTATAGTTTCCTGCTTCAAAGATTATCATAAGCATAGCCAGTGGGGATTCCAAGCTTACCAAGAATTCCCCTCCCATCTTGCTTCCTTTATGTTTTAGTAAAATAATGTTTTTGTACATCCGCACTAAAAAAAATGGGATTTGTTTAGTGGACCCCTTGTCCCATGTTCCCAGTTCCTGGCTACCCCACTGTTTATCTGTGCCCCAGCTCTTCATTTCACCTGATGTAACCATTTAACCAGTATTGTTCACTTAGATATATAATCTGTGTATTTCTAATTTATGCATCTGTACGGCACTTTACTTCACCTCTCACTGTTTCTTTTGTGTTCCTGTGTCCTTTTCCCACAGGATAAATCTGAAAACAATCTGTTTGCAGCTCTGTACGCCCAAATATTTTAACTAAATAAAATAAAAGATAATGTATTGGTTGCTATCAGTAACCAACTTCTTAACCACCGAGAGGTTGCCATGGTGACCTTGTAAATCTTGAGAGCGCAGCTCGAGTGGTCTACGTCGCCATGGCAACCTTGAGACGGTTAAACATGTTGGTTGCCAATAGTGAACCATACATTATATTTTATAGTGTGTGGTCATAGTATAATAGTATTCACAAAGCAATAAATTAGACTTTCGTCCTTATTTAGCTTGTCATGAGTAAAAAAAGTGAAAAACCCATTTAATAATCTCTAACCTTAAATTTACTGTATACTGTATATCCAGACTTATTTTAAATATTTCTAAAGTGGGGCTATCAACTATCTCTTGAGGGAGGGATTTCCAGTGAGGGACCACTCATTGACTGAACCAGTATTTTCTTTTTAGTAACCTCCACCTCTGTTGTTTTAATTTCTTATCATGAGATCTAGTATTGTATGTTTTTTCACACAATTCTAGTCCTAGATCTAATCTAAGGTTTCTATCTTGAAATGATCTATAAACCAAAATCATATCACCCCTCCATCTTCTATATGCAAGAGAATATAGATTTAGGTCCTCCAGTCTGCCTTCATATGGTTTATTTCTCAACCCCACCACTGATCTTGTCGCCCTTCTCTGTACTCTGTCCAGTCAATCTATCTCCCCTCTTGTATGAGGGTTGCCGACTTGGGAACAATATTCCAACTGGGTTCTCACCATCGACCCATAAAGGGGGATCAAGACCTCCCTACTTCTGCTAGATGTATGCCTCAGAATACAGTTTAGGGCTCTATTTGCATTCTTAATGGTCTGGTCACATTGGGTAGTAAAGGCAAGGTCATTACTTACAGTATTATAACACCCAAATCCCTTTCTTTTGCAGATTGTTTCAAATGTTGATTGCTTATAGTGTAGTTAAATTCCAAGTTTTTTTTACCCATATGCAGTACTATACATTTGTTTTCATTTAATTTAAGGTTGTGTTCTGTTTTCCACAGTCATCTGCAAACTTAGTCATCCATATGTTTTCCGAGTTGTATTGTAAGGATGGTGTATATGTATATATATATATATATATATATCTTTTAAATGGACAGGGTCCTAATACCACTCATTCCAGCAAGCCAATCGGATAATTCTCCATTTATTACCACTCTCTGCTTCCTTCCCTGTAACCAATCTGTTATCCAATTGACAAGTTTTTTATTTATATTAATAGAAAGAAGGGATTTGATTAACTCATCATGTGGTAGTCTATTGAATGCCTTTGAAAAATCCAATTGTATTACATCAACTGACATCCCCAAATCCAGATGTTTGCTGACTTTCTCATAAAACTGTAATAGATTGGTCTGGCAAGATCTTGATTTAGTAAACCCATGTTGACTATGATCAAGCAACTCATTTTCGGTTAGGTGAACATGAATATGTTCCTTAATAATACTTTCCAGTACTTTACCCATTGTTGATGTTAAACTCACTGATCTGTAATTCTCAGGGGAATCTTTCTTACCCTTCTTAAAGATTAGAACCACATGTGCTTCCTGCCACTTTTTTATCACTTCCCCTTTACCTAATAGAAACATAGAAACATAGAATTTGATGGCAGATAAGGACTGCTTGGCCCACCCAGTCTGCCCATTTCCCTACCTGATGGATGAGCTGCAGATTCTAGTTAATCAACAGTTTACTTCCTCCTGCCCCCCACTAGAATTGCCTTACGCCTGTCCCATGCATTCTTGAGTTCTCCCACTGTTCCTGACTCCACAACCTCCTCAGGAAGGCTGTTCCATGCATCCACAACTCTCTCTGTGAAAAAAACACTTTCTAACATTACCTCTGAGCCATCCCCCTCTATCTTCAAATTGTGCCCCGTTGTTATTGCACATCTCTTCTTCTGAAAGATACTACCCTCTTGTACCTTGTTAATTCCCTTGAGATACTTGAAAGTTTCTATCATGTCCCCCCTGTCCCTCCTTTCCTCAAGGGTATACATATTAAGCTGCTTTAGTCTCTCCTCGCATGTCTTCTGGTGCAGACCTTGCACCATTTTGGTTGCCCTCCTCTGAGCAGTTTCCACTCTTTCTATATCTTTGCGGAGATGGGGTCTCCAGAATTGCACGCAGTACTCCAGATGGGGTCTCACTAACTGTCTGTAGAGAGGGATAACAACTTCCTGTTTTCTACTGTTGATGCCTCTCCCTATGCATCCCAGTATCCCCCCAGCCCTCCTTACTGCCTTCTCACATTGCTTGCCCACCTTTAGGTCATCTGATATAATTACTCCTAGGTCTCTTTCGATTTTTGTTGTTGTTATTAACTCACCCCACATTGTGTACTCTTCCCCTGGGTTTTTGTTTCCCAGATGCATTACCTTGCACTTCTTTGCATTGAATCTGAGCTGCCATGTATTTGACCATTCCTCCAACCTTGCCAAGTCCCTTTTCATTCTTTCCACCCCACCTTGTGTATCAACCCTGTTGCAGATCTTTGTGTCATCTGCAAGGGCATACCTTCCTTCCAGGTGCTCTCCAATGTCACTTATAAAGATATTAAAGAGGACTGGTCCCAGTACCGAACCCTGTGGTACCCACTAGTTACCCTCCTTTCTTCACTGTGGACTCTGTTTACTATTACCTTTTGCGTCCTGTTGTCCAGCCAGTTTTTATCCAGGCTACCACCTTGGGACCCACTCCAAGGCTGACTAACTTGTATATTAATCTTTTGTGTGAGACTGTGTCAATGCTTTGCTAAAATCTAGGTAGGCCATATCCACAGCCCCTCCCTGGTCTACTACTTTGGCCACCCAGTCAAAGAAATCTATTAGGTTCATCTGACATGACCTTCCTGCTGTGAAACCATGCTGCCTTGGGTCCTGTGCCCCACTGGCCTCTAGGTACTCAACAATTCTTTCCTTCAGAAGTGATTCCATCATTTTCCCTGCCACTGAAGTCAAACTAACTGGTCTGTAGTTTCCTGCCTCTGCCCTGCTCCCACTTTTGTGAAGTGGAATCACATTTGCCCTCCTCCAGTCCTCAGGTACCACTCCATCCTCCCATGATTTGTTAAAGAGAGTAGTCAGTGGTGTTACTAGTTCAAACCTTAGTTCTTTTAGTATTTTTGGGTGAATCCCATCAGGCCCCATTGCTTTGTCCACCCTCAGTTTCAAGAGTTCTTTCAAAACCCTTTCTTCTGTGAATAGACTGTTATCGACCCCCCCTATTCAGAGTTCCTCCCTTGTTTGGTTTAGGCACCTCCCCCATCTCATCTGTTGTGAATACTGAGCAGAAATATTCTTTCAGTATCCCTGCTTTTTCACTGTCACCCTCTGCCCACATTCCTTCCCCTTTATTAAGTCTCTGTATCCCTCCCTTGGTCTTTTTTCACTCCCTAATGTAGCTATAAAAAGTTTTATCCCCCTTCTTAACAGAGTTTGCTATCTTTTCCTCAGTTTGTGCCTTTGCTATTCTGACTGCTTCCCTGCCTCCTTCTGCTTGAACTGTTAAAGTTCTCTGTCCTGCTCCTTCTGTGTTTCCTTATATTTCCTGAATGCTATCCTTTTCTCCTTAACCATCCCTGCCACCTCTTTTGAGAACCATAGTAGTTTTTTCCTTCGTTTTGTTTTATTGATTTGCTTCAGACAAAGGCTTGTTGCCTCTGCAATGGTTGTTTTGATTATTCCCCATTTTTCCTCCACCCCTCTTTCTTGCCCATTTGCTAGTGCTTTTCTAAGGTACTCTCTCATTTTCCCAAAGTAAGCCTTCCTAAAGTCCAATACTCTTGTTTTTGTATGGCTTGACTCTATGGCTGTGTTTATTGTGAACCACACTGTTTGGTGGTCACTTGTTCCCAGATGGCTACCCACTTCTAAATCTGAGATCCTTTCTCCTTCCCCATTTGAGAGTACCAGGTCTAAGATTGCTCCCTCCCGAGTGGGTTCCAACACTAGCTGTCTGAGGCATGCCCCCTGTAGGGCATCAAGAATGACTCTGCTCTTGGATGTGCCTGCAGCAAAGGTACTCCAGTTAACATCTGGCATATTCAGGTCCCCCATCAACAATATCTCCCCTTTTTCTGCCATTTTAAGGATACCTTCTATCATTTCCTTGTCCATTTCCTCCCGAGATGGGGGTCTGTACACAACCCCCATGCGGATTGTGGTGCCATTTCCTGTCTCCAGGGTGACCCATAGTGACTCATCAACTTCCTGTTTACTCTTTAGTTCTGTTGCTTTAATCCCTTCCCTTATATAGAGAGCTACTTCTCCTCCACTTTTACCCACCCTGTCCCTCCTGTAGACTGTGTATCCTGGTATGTTGACTTCCCACTCATGGTTCTCTGTGTACCATGTTTCAGTGACTGCCACAATATCCAGGCATCCCTCTTCCACTAAGACCACTAGCACAGAGAGCTTGTTGCACAGACTACGGGCATTGGTACTCATCACCTTCCATTTATTTTTTATGGCCTTACCCCTTTTAGCCCCATCCCTGTCCTTAACACCTTTTTCTGCATTTATCCCTGTCCTGCTCCCTACTGACTTCTTTGCCTTGGTGTTTACCTCTCTAACTACTGCGCTTTGTTGGGGGAGGCTGGGATTTCCCTGCTCCTTTTCAGTGCCTCCCCCCTTGGCTAGTTTAAATGCTGGCCAATGAAGCATTTAAACCTGTCACCTAGGATCCTAGATTCCCCCCTGGACAGATGCAGACCATCACGCCTGTATAAGCCTGCATCCCTCCAGGTGGCTCCCCAGTCCTCAGTGAAGCCAAAACCCTGAGCTCCACACTAGTTTTTCAACCGTTCATTGAATCCCATGGTGCGGAATACCCTAGCATCATCCTTGCCATAGACAGGCAGCACCTCCGAGAAGGTTACCGTACATGCTACTTGTCTAAGGCCCTTCCCCAACTCCACAAACTCCTCTTACACTGCTCTGATCCCATTTACAGCCAGGCCATTTGTCCCTAGGTGGACAATGACATCCAGCTCCCTCCCTCGTGCAGCTGCTCCCGTGATCCTGAGGATTTGCTTCCTGTCCCTCCAAGTCGTGGCGCCAGGCAGGCACCTTACCTCCCTATCCTCTTCCTCCCCACGTCTACCCCCCTAATGATTGAGTCCCCCACCAAGAGTTGTTTCCTTCCCCTGTGGGGTCTCGTGTCACCCTCCTCTGGGTCTCATTTGTGAAGGTTCCCAGCATCCTCCTTGGTCTCCACTGCAGGTGCCCCCATAGAGGAACCACTCTTTGCCAGAACAGCATATGAATTGTGGAGAGCTACAACTGGAGGGATACACCTCTGTTCCACCACCCTCTCCCTCCATGAGCCCACCTTGGTCCAACTGCTCCTCTTTCTTGGCAACCTCTGAGGTAACGGTGGTGGCTCTGGTGGTCCCTGGGTGGGGGAAGAGGTTTCACAAATTCAAGCCAGGTCAGCCTGGAGACGGGCAACCTCCTCCCTCAAACCAGAAAGTTGCCTGAAAACAGGGCAGCATCGCAGCCTCCAGAATGTCTCCCAGAAGACTGCTGCTCCACAGCCATTGCACTGCGCCACTCCCATCTTGACTTATTTTGTGTCCCCTCTCCTGTTGCTTTGTATGCTTATTGTCTCCTCCCTCTATGTATTTTTACACTTACTTTCCTACTGCCTATGTGCCCTTATAACTCTCACCCTTCCTGTTCTTGGACAGGAACTTCCTGTAGTCTTCAGTAGCCTCCTTTCTCTGTGCTTGGATTCAGACCTCCAGCAGCCAGGGGGGATAAAGATTTTTTTTTTTCTAGGTTCCTTCAAGGTTGCTGAAACTAATGTGTCTCAGTGATCCTTTCCTTCCTACTGCCAAACAGGAAGTTCCTGTTGTCAGTCAAATTCAGTGGCTATAAAACTAGAACTGGCTTTGGGTGGGAAAGAAGGAAACTAGTAAAAAATCTGTAGTTCTGGACTTCTATTTCTTGCTCTGCAACCAGTTCTCTTCTGCTAGAAACAGCTGGAAGCTGTAATTGGAGACAGCTGCTTTTGTACACCTATGCTGCTAAGCCACACCCCCAATAGATTCATTCACTCTCTGCTCTCAGTAAATTAAGGTGATACTGCCCCCTTCCTCAGAAAAAACACTTTTTTTATTTTTTTTTTTACTTAAATGAGACCCCCTTCTTCTGATAAAGTATCTGTTTGCTTAATCCAAACAGGTACTACTCCTGCTAAGACCTTTGAAAGATACAGGCTACTGGTTGAGCTATCTCAGCTGCTATTTCTGCAATGAGTCTCGGATGGGTGTTATCTGGTCCTGGTGCTTTATTAATTTTAATCTTCTTTAATCTATCCAAAACATCTTTTGTGTCAATTTTGATCCATTTTTCATCAGATGTACTATATTTCAAATCAGTTGTCGATTTATCTTTAGGATTAAATACAGTGCCAAAATATATATATTCTGTACTTCAGATATTTCTCTGTCATTTAGTATATTTCCTCTGTCATTCTTGAAAGGGCCTATTGATTGTTTGTTACCTTTTTTATTATTTATGTATGCATAAAAAGCCTTATAGTTATCTTTACTTCTTGTTGCCAGATTTTTTTCAAAATCTGCTTTAGCATCTTTGATTAATTTCTTTACCCATCTTATCTGTTCCTTATATTTTGAAAGGTAATTTGTATCTAACTTGGATAATTTATGCATTTTATATTTTAGTTTGATTTGCCTTTTTATTTTGCAAGTTATCCATTTGGTGGTATTACCATGTTTTTAATTCTTAGTTATATATGGTACATGCAAATCTAATATCTCTCTTATTTTTGCCACTAAAGTGTCCAACATCCCATCTGATGTTATTTTTTAAAAAGTTGATGCCTTGTCCCATGTGAATAATGCCTGTCTTATTTTATCAAATTTCACATTTTTGAAAATCTGGATTTTTATTTTGCTGCCCTGTTGAATAGGTAATTCTTTTAGTTGAAAAAAGACAGTTTTGTGATCACTGTTTGCTATTGGGGGGCCCACTTCAGTTTCCATTAATTTGGATCCTGTGTTTTTTAGTACTACATCCAAAATTGTATTTGCTCTAGTATTGACTCTCACTATCTGATCCAAGCCCAGGTGGTTAAATGTTTCTAAATAGTCTCTTTCAGTACTACTCACTGTTTTCTGGTTTACCCAGTCAATTCCTAGGAGGTTTAAATCTCCTGCCATAATAATATTCTCTGCTGGATTTAAGAGATCCAGATAGTCCAGGATTTCCTGGTCCCTTTCTCTATTTATTGGGGGGGGAGGGTGATACAGTGCCCTCAAGATGATTTTGGGGGCATTTTGGGGCATGATCTTTACAGTTAGGTGTTCGATGTTTAAATTTCCATCATGTATTTCCATACTGTGGATGGACTCATGAACATAGATTGCCACCCCGCCTCCCTTCCTATGTTTTCTAGATTTAAAATATGTAGTGTATCCAGTTAGATTTTTGTCTCACATATCACCATCCTCTCACCAGGTTTCTGTGAGTATTGCAATCTTAATATTTTTTTTTTCATTAAATATGTAAATTCATCGAATTTTTTGTCTAAACTCCTCACATTTGTTAATAAGCACTTAACTGACTCCCATTTCCTATTTTGTGATTTTTGTTTGCTGATATCAGTCTTTATCTGGGTAATGTTCCTTCCCCCTGCTTTTCCCAGCTTAAATGGTTCTCAATGATTTTATTGAAAGTTTTCCCCAATATTCTTTCTCCCATTCTATTTAAATGAAGGCCATCCTTCATATACAGTGATTTATTTCTGAAGATACAACCTGTTTCTACGAACCCTGTCCTTTGTTCTAAACACATTTTCTGCAACCTGCAATTAATTGAGGCAATTTAGTGGTTTATTTGTTGGAACTTTCCATATGTAGGTAAAATGTCAGATGTGATATCAGTGTTGTATTTTTTTTATGTCCTGAATCAGTTCAATGTAATCTTCAAAAATATTTCCTTTTTTAATGGATTTTATATCATTTACTCCCAGTTGCAGTATCACCAATGGTTGTATAGTTTGGTCCATACATCCATCTAAAATGTGTCTTAGTTCTTGGATTTTTATTCTGGGAAACATACTGACCATTGGGTTATTATTTATTTCTTTGCATACGATTTTGTCAATTCCCCTTATAGTAGAATTCCCTAACATTATGCTTTCTTTTGTTGTAGGGTGTATGTGCATGCTATTTTTTGTTCCTTTACCTTTTCATCCCCCACTGTTGTCTTTTGTGGCTTCAGTGCTTTTTTAGATCCTAGTATAGTTTCAGCTACAGTTTTTGATATATCCTCTGTTGTAGTTCTGTGTATGTTGTTTACAGAAGATTCGGTTACACTATTAGAGTTTTCTAGGGAATGAATGTCATTGCTAACTCCAGAGGCTTGCTCTGTGCTCAATATGGCAAAGGTCCACATAACCAGTTAAAAAAATGAATCAGGAATGTTACTACTACTACTGTTAGTTTAGTCATTGCTGCTCTTTCCAGGTCATGCAGTCACCACCCCGGCCATTTCAGGAAGGCCATTGATTCGTGTAGCACTCATGCACAGAGCATTCCTAATTGTTATACCATTGATGTGACATACCATCGAAGGGTTAACAACATTGTAACATCACATCGATGGTATAACAATGTTATAACATGGTAGATCTTGACATATAACAATGTTCTACCTTACATTATTGCTAAATAATAAAAGCTCATGTCAACATCTTGCCAAAGCTTGCCATTTTTCTTTCCTTGCAACTGTCCCACTCCATTAACAAGTATTGTTTTGTATGAAAGAAAAATCATCACATTCTTATAGGAAGAGTATTTTATTTTCCATGTCAGCAGATAAAATATACAATGTAGTCATTGCTAATTCTCGGTCACTCAGATATAGACTAAAATGTCAGCTAGTAAGAACGACATAGGTCACTTGCTGAAACTAACCAAAATTCCAGATCATTTAGCCAGTAGGGGTACATTACTGTAGATAATTTAGGAGAGGGAACCTTTGTTTCAACTATATAATACATACACCGACATCTGACTGAAATCTCTCCAAGACATAATATCTGCACATGAGGTATCTTGCATGTTCTGTGTGGGGTCACAAAAATAGTTAAAATTCATCATAGACAATCTAAGGGTGTCTAATAGGAATTTCTCTGAAATACTATATGCACTTGAAGCTAAAGAATGCATACTATGGCCGAAATATTCAAACCCCATTTGCAATTACAAAATGGATTAGGGAGTCGCTAACACCATTTTGCAATCCTAAAGCAGGGAAGGACCACAAAATGCCATATTGGATGGCTTGGTTAGCAAGTCACTAATGCATTTGTGACTGGCCCTAAAATATGCTAATATTTTATTATTATATTTTTATAATGTTATATGCAAAACATCTGATAGCACCTTGCATATAGGCATACCAGCATAGTAACGGTTTTGGAGAGCCGGTAAGTAGTCATTAGTGGTGAGCACATTACCGCCTCCTAAAACAAGGTCTTATAACCTGCACTCCTAAACCACACCCCCTAATACCCTGAACACTGTGTCAATATTAAAGCAAAGCAATATTTCCCAGCTGTCTATGGGACTGCACCCATCAAACACCACCAACAGTGGTTATTTACTTATCCGTGGTACCCATTGGTCCCCCCACCCAAACAACTCCAATGGTCTGATGGTAATTATTTATTTATCCCTAGCGTCCTGTTTTCCCCACCCTCAAATACCCCCAAAGGTAGTTATTCACTTGTCTCTGGTGTACAGTGCCCCCTCTTCACCCCAGGCACCCCAACAGTAGTTATTTAATTATCTCTGGTGTCCAGTGGTTCCCCAACCCCTGAACACCCCAATAGCATTGTATTTATTTATTTAGAATTCAGATTTAAGACCTTTGAGCCAGATGCTCTTTTACAAAGGTTCCACGTTGTATTACATAGATAGGTAAGACAAAATTGGTTAAGTTAGCAAGGTGAAGGGTTACTTAACATATGCTTAATATAATGAGACATAATGACTAAGGTAGCCACTATGGCAAAAACACAGAATAAGTTTACAAATTAGTGGGGCACACAGACACAGTTATATAAATTATAATGCAGTCAGATTAAGCCTTGTCAACAGAATAGAACAATTACATAATAACATAGGTTGATGCTACAAGGCAAGGCTAGGCCTTTGAAAGAGGAGAAAGCATAAGAGAAGGGTGGTAAGTCAATAAGTGATGGGCGAGGAGGCACCAAGGCAGTAACATGGAAGGGTGAGGATGGTTTAGGAGTGGAAGGAATGTGTAAGAGAGGAAGGCAGTAGCAAGGTAGAAAGAGGAGATGGGGTTGAAGAGTGGGGGAATGAGACATAGGTCTGGAGATACTGTGGAACCTGGAGCTAGTGGACGGGGTGAGTTGGGAGAAGGGGAGGTGACAGCAGGTATGAGAGAGTGGGTAGGGACAGAGCAGGGAGGAAGTGGAAAAGTAATGGGTGAGAGGAAAGATAGAGGTAATTGTTAGTGGTGGGATAATCATAGAAAAGATGTTGGGAAAGGGAGTGGCTATCACAGGATTTTAAGAGAAACAGTCATATGTGGCCTGAGCCACAAGGGCCTTGATTGTCAAAATGTGTTTGTGTTTGAATGGGCCAAGAGTGGCTAAATTGGTGACTTCACAGCCCAGTGAGTTGAACAACTTAGGGGCTCTGCCTGCAAATGACCACTGGCCTTGAGAAGTGTGACAGCGGATGGCTAGTAGAGTGGAATTATCAGAGCTTCTGGTCTGGTGGGTGCTGCAAGGTGGACTCAGGAGATTCTGTACCCCTGGGGGCATATGACCAAGGAAGGCCTTTTTTTACTACCAGGCAGGTTTGATATGTGATTCTTCCCTGAAGTTGTAGCCAGTTTACCTGCTTGTAGAGGTCACAGGTGTGCATGCGGTGGGCAGCTCCAGTAAGTAGTCAGCAGGCCTTGTTCAGAGCAGTGGTGACATACCGTAAGGCAGAAACAGAGGCAGCTCCATAGATAACAAGCCCGTAGTCTATGATGGAGACAATTGAGCTATGTATTGCTAGGTTAAGGGCTTCAGGAGTGAGGCAGTGCTTATGTTACAGAAGACCAATGCGGCTATTCACGGATTTGGCAACCATATTGATATGACTGGAGAAGGACACAGTACTGTCCTAGGTCACACAAAGTTACTTGAAAGTTAGCACTGGTCTAGGGTGACACCCAAGCAGTTTCTGACTGTCAGCTGTTTGTTTTTAAGGTTATTATGTGTGCCATGGAATAGCAATCTTATTTTTTTTGTAACTGAGCACTAGCTTCTGCGAGATGAATCAGGCCTCTATTTCCATAAAACTTTTCTGCAGCTGGTGCTCCAAGAGAGAGATGTATCAGAGTTCTTTGAGAAAATTATCATGTCATCTGCTTACAGGAGGATGTGTTCATTGCAAGAGGCAGGGATTTTGTTCAGGAAGATTCTGAATAGCAGGGGCCCCGAAATTTACCCTTGGGGGACACCTGACCATACAGGCAGTTTGGTGAAGAGGATGCCTCCAATTTTAACCTGTTGTGAACAGTCTGAGAGATAACTATTAAACCACCTTAGGGTGTCATATGACAGCCCTAGATCTGCAAGCTGTTCAATTAATAACGGATGGTTGACTATATCAAAAGCCTTTGACAGGTCAATAAAGGTGGGACCAATGAGTTGTCCTTGGTCAAGTGCATGGTGAATGTAGCCCATAAATTCAAGGAGAGCAGTGGCAGTACTGTGGCCTTTATGGAAGCCATGCTTCTGTGGGCATTGCAGGTTTTTTTTTCCAAGTACTCTACCAGTTGGTCTGCAACAATTTTTTCTAACACTTTGGATAGGGGATGGAGGATGGAGATAGGCCTACAGTTTCCATGTTGTGCTCTGTCTCCATTCTTGTGGATTGGTGTCACCAGTTCAGACTTCCACTTGAGAGGGAACTGGGAGAGCATAAGGGAATGGTTGCTAATGTTGGTTGGGGGGCAGGTCAGCATCAAGGGTGAGGGCGATGAGCTTCAGGTCAAGTGAGTCCCCACTTGTTCGGGTTCTTCTGAGTACCTTAAGTAGGCATTTGTTGGCTTCACTTTTGGTGACTGCCTTGAAATAGAAATGTGAATGCACAAGCTCCTTATCAGGTTTAAAATGCATAGACGTGGTGGAGTTGGGGTCAAAGAAATTAGCAGGTAGCATGTGACTAAGATAGGTGAATGCCAAATTGAAGGTATTGGCAATTGTGAAGGGGGCCAGGGTGATGGTGCCATCTACATTTACCATGGTAGATGCCAATTTAGAGTCTTTCCCTGTGACTTCTCATAGGTTGCTCCAAAATTTCCTTCCATCCTTCCAGGAATTGGATAGGGCACTCCTATAGTAGCTGAATTTTCTGAGTGAACAGCTCTGGTACAGGCATTTCTGGTTGTCTTGTATGGCTGAATATCTGCTGGACTACCAGTAGCTCTTGCCCTATTCCATAGAAGGTCCTGTGTTTTCATTTGCTCCAGGAGATCATATGTAATCCAGGGATTGTCAAAGCCTTTAATTTTTCACTTCTTGTAAGTGGCATGGACATCACATGCTGCACTGAACTGGGAGATTAGGTATTCTAGAGCAGTGTCTACATCGTGGCAGTATCAATTAGGGACCAATCTTGTTATCATAGAAGTGATTTTAGTGGGACAAGGTGCCCGCGAGTGAGTATCCCACTATTGACAGTTTTCACCGGGGGTTTAGTGAATTTATTTGACCATAGGCACATAACAGGGGAATGGTCACTTATAGAGTCAGGAAGGATTTCAGTATGGGTGATATGATCATGGTGGTTTGTAAGCACCCAGTTCAGTAATGTGCTCATCCCTGTTCTATAGTTGAACCTTGTGGGTGATGTAACAAGTTGGGTGAAGTTTGTCGCAGATATGGCATCCTTATAGTTACTTGCACTTGGGGAGAGCCAGTTTACATTGAAATCCCCAAGCATTATAACTTCCAAGTTGTGCGTCAAGCTATTGTTGCAGGTTAGGAATGGGTTCAGGCTTGATAATGTCAGTTTGGATGGGATATAAACTGATGCTATCATCAAGGCTTTATTGTGGGTGCTGAACAGAACCTTGATAGCTAGGACCTGTAGCTGATCATCAATATAGGGCAAGGGCAGAGCATGACCCAATACAGAGTCTTTCAGATAGAGGGCACAGCCACCCACTTTTTTTGTTAGCCTATCCTGCCTGAAGGCAGTATACCCTGCATCTGGGATCACTGGTGACAGCCATGTCTCAATCACTGATAGGATGTCTGGGCTGTGCTGGGCAGTCCAGGTGGTAAGGGCATCAAGTCTTTTGAGCAGGCTGCAAATGCTGACGCTAGTTAGTGAGAGAGTCCCAGTTCTGCCTATATCACTGGGTCTGGTCAAGGGTGGGCCAGGGTTAGGGTGTATGTCACCCAATATAAGCAGGAGTAGCAGTATTAGTCATTTTAGTAGCTCCTTAAGGCATCTGCTGTGAAGCAAGTGCACCCTTTTCCCTATGTGCTCTTCCCTAGCTTTAATCTGTACTGACTGGACACTTGATAATAAGAACAAGGAGCAGTAGAGAGTGGGCAATATCATCCTTGGACACAGGAGTAGCCTAGTGTGTTGTAGAATTTGGAAAAGTAAATTAGTGCAATTCATGTTACAACTACAGGTAACCATCCCATACCTGTTCTGGGGATACTCATCAAGGTGATCAACAGTAGATAGTGATGAGCTCTTAACAACAGTGCTATTGCAGGATGTCAGCACAATCAGGAAGAGCAAGAGTGTCAATATTGTGGTTGGAAACATTGTTATTGCAAGAACTAAGTACTGAGGTGGTCAGGGCTAGGACCTGATAGACGTAAGAACCGGTGGGGCCTTCCAAGCTGGCTAAAGCTGGATGGTTAGTTGGGTGAGGTTCAGAGGTGGTGGCAAAGCAGGGAAGGGTCAGGAAAAAATAGGAAGGTTTTGAGGGTGTGTTCAGTGACAACAGAGAGAAATAACAGCAGAAGGGGTGAAGAGATACAGAGGTTATGGATAAGTTGGGTTTGTCATAGAAGATTCCAACCTTGGTCCAATAGGGATGTGTGAAAGAAAGAGGGGAAGAGCTGAGGTGTATTTAATAGAAGCCGAGGTCGGTGCAAGAGGGCAGGACAAAATACAAAGCTAAAAAAGGAAAGAAATAGCTGCCAGGAGCCTCCAGAAGGAGGCATCAATCAGCGAGGTGCAGTCCAAAAGGCCAGCCAATCAGGAGCATTGTGGAGCATGGCGCCAGTTTTCAAGCAGCAGCGATGGAGTGGGCATACCTGAGGCTTGGATTAGAGAGTTGGAGCACGGGTGGCGGCCTGGTCAGGCCAACCACTCTGCTATGGAGGAGGAGGATCCTTCAGTCGAGGGAGCCCCGGATTGGGCCTACTGCTGGAGAAGGAAGAAAGAGGCGGGTGTGGTGAGGCAGGATCGGTGGGTGTGGGGCAGGCAGACAAGGAGACAGAGTCACGGCAGGGGGCAAGGAGTTGGGGGAGATTAATCAGAAGAAAGACAAAGAGGTGGAGAGCTTGGGAGAGAGTAAGAGGGCAGTGGATTAAATAGGTGGAAATGAGTTGCATTTAATGAGATAGTGAAGAAATTTGCAGGACAAAGGAGGGTGGAGGGATTTGAGAGGAGGCACAGGCAGAGAGAACGAAGATAAAAAAAATTTAACTTAACACTCTAAGATGCAAAAAGTCTTATCAGAGCTGTAATCACTTGCAGAGCATAAATTACAATTATTTTTATATAAAATAGAATTAAAATGCAGGCACAAAGCACAGAAAACAGAGCTAAAAAAGGAAAGAAATAGCTGCCAGGAGCCACCAAAAGCAGGCACCAATTAACAAGTTGCAGTCTGAAAGTCCAGCTAATCAGGAGTGTTGTGGAGCAGGGCACCAGTTTTCAAGCAGCAGTCATGGAGTGGGCGTACCTGAGGCTTGGATCTGAGAGCTGGAGTGTGGGCGGCAGCTTGGTCGAGCCAACCGTTCATTTATCTTTAATATCCAGTGGTCCCCATGTCCCAGAACATCCTTGCTGGCACTGTGCCAATTATCCGTTCTCCTGCCATTCTGGTTTGAATCCCCCACATGACCCATCTGCCCTGGCCCTCGTCATGGGTCAGATTATCCCCTCTGATCAGCATGCACCTTCCCCAGTGCCCCCCCCTTCACCTTGCTAGTGCTGTTGGGTCATTTGCATCCTAAAGCAATAATGCAATGAAATTGGGAAAAACATGACCCTACCATTTTTTCACTATAAAAGATTCCAAGCATCTTCTAATTTTTTTTATTTTTTTTTGTGGTACAATGCTATATTGTCACCAAAATTTGAGTATTTTATAGATGTTTTCATTTAGTTTTCTTCTTAAGAAAAAAGATGGCTTCCAGATTTAGTTTAGAAATGACACTGTAGATCGGGTAAGGGTTGGGATCAAAAAAATAAAAAATCTCCTGGTGCGCAGGATAGGAGGTACTGTACCAAGAAAAGTAGATATGAGAGGTATGTGAATAGTTTTAATAATGGTAGCTGAAACTAGCTTTTTGGAAAAACTTCTTTCATTGCACTGCTGCTTTAAAGCAGCTGACGCGTTCAGGAGAACTTCAGCAGAACATAATATTTAGACACAGTTCAGCTTGTATTTTACACTAGTTCGGTATTTGCCCTGCCCATTATTTATCACTGAGGTCATCTGCATGAAAACAGGATCTTTGCTCCTGAAGAGTTCATCTATTCCTTTTGCTTTCTCCCTACCTGAAGTCATAATGCACTGCTTGTGACATCACAGTTACTCCACGGCAACAGGTCGTGAAGTCACAATAGAGGATTATGACCTGAAGTAGACAGTAAGTTATAGAGACAGATGGACTCTATGGGATAAATATCATGTAGTCATGTAAATTCTCTCAGTAATAAATAATGTAATGGGGAGGAGAAATCTATAAAACATATATGGAAGGCAAGCTGAATTGTAAACAAGTATTATGTTTTTCAAAGTTTTTTTGAGGCATCAGCAGCTCTTTAAGGTTCCAATATGGCAAATTGCTCCAGAGGAGCAATTGCCATTAGTGGGCCCCAACAGTCCTTTTGTGATCACAATCCCCATAGCACCATATTGGCTCCATACCTCATGTGGCCAGTAGGGGGACGGGGTTTGCTATCACAATCTGGTTATTACCTGGCTGGCAAACTGGAACATGCTTTTTGTGCTCACGAAGTGCCCAAACTTGTTCCAATATAACTATGGCTTGCTCCAGGCACTAATTTGCTCTGGGAACAAACATTTAGTGGGTCCTAACCAGTACCTGCGAATACCCTGGCCTACATGTACCATTTTGTACCCTCTGGCATATACATCTGTAATGACTAGAAATATTTGTCTAGCGTGTCTACAGTATTAAGTCCATAGGTACATTGCCATGACTTTGCAGCCAACTGCCAAGCTTAGCATAGTGCAATATCTTCCAGGTTTCTGTTACTGTGGCATTCAAAGTATGGATTTGCCTCAGTCTCAGTACACATACTGTACATACATATTTTAATTTGGCCAGCAGAAATACAGGCTAAGAATTTCATATGTATGACTGCACCATGATCTCTATCTTCACAATCAGTCTTCACTGAAAAGTCTTTGGCATTATTACTAAAACTATATAAAAAATATTCAGCATTGGTTTTATTTATTTATTGTTTATTGAAGATAACTGGATACAACCCTTGAGCACAAATTGCTCATTTACAAAGGTTCCATGTCAAATGAGAAACAATACAATAGACAATACAGGGTGCATATTCAATACAGATTCAATAATTAGTCTGATCAATGGAGCCTCGTTGCAAGGCTACTCGTGGTTACATAAGGTAATATATGATTAGTATGGAATGCTATAATACAAATAAATAATCCATTTGCAGTAAGTAAGGTAACTGTGATAATGCATTATAGCATAATTACTCATTTGTGGGAAGATTAGGCAGGGGAGTAGGCAGGGTTGACAGGGGGGGACAACTGTCCCGGGCCCAGTGGCTCAGGGGGGCCCAGAGGGGGACCTGTAACAGGCGATGTGAGGCTAAGGGGGGCTGAGTACTAAAGGTGTGTCCCAGGCCCAGGAATTTCTATTGGCACCCCTGAGATCAGGTAATAGCATGCAAGAAAGTATGATCAGGAACATACTTACACCACCTCTGTTCAGGTCGGGTCAGAGCAGTGGCAAGCTGAGTTTTGGGCAATATAAGCCCTGAGGGCCCATTTGAATTGTGAGATCTTGGGTAGATAGGTTATGTTGGCTAGGAGTTATTTTAGTCACGTGGCTGCCCAGTTAGTAAAGGAGTGCTGACTCAGGTTTGTTCTTTGCAGTGGGGTTGCTAGGGCCTGCCAGGTCATGCTCCATGTGGTATACTGTAGGTGTTATAGACGGGCCTCATAAGGGAGCTAATGGCTGGTGGTGTAAGGCTAGGAGTGCTTTCTTGGCCAATAAGATTGTTTGATAGAGAAGCCTGGTGGAGATGGGGAGCCAGTTTGTATGAGTGTATACACTGCAGGCGTGCGTGTATTTATGTGAGTTAGTTACAAAGCGGCATGCCTTATTGAGCAGCAATCTGACTTTATCTAAGACCATGTCAGTGACTGACCCATAGATTAGGAGACCATAGTCGATGAATGAGAGCACAGAGCTGGGTACCGCCAGGCATTTTAGCTTCCTCTGTTAAATTTAGCCTTTGTCTGAAGAGTGCTCCCCGTGTCCTGCTACCAATCTGTATGATGTTGTCCACATGTCCCTTGAATGATAGGGTATTGTCCAGGATGACTCCCAGGTATCTAAAGGTTTTTACTTGCTCCAGTGGGGCACCCAGTATGTTGTGTAAGTTGAGTTGGGTTAACCTATTCTAATTGGCCCCTATGCACTAATGGGCGTAAGTTACATGCCAAAAGCGCTTAGCCCGCCCATGCAGCTCCACACCTGTGGATAGGTATGCACTGGCCGTTATTCACTAACAACTACCACCTGTCCAAGGCCCCACCCCCCCCAGTGCACAGGTCTGTGCAGGGTGGGCATGGGTGGAGTTGCAGACTCAGCAGGGCATTTAGTCAGATGCCCAGCATGGGTCCCACAGTGGATCCCTTGCATGATACAGCATGGGTCTGGGTGCATGAATAGCCTCCACAAGCACCCGGACCTGTGCAGCTATTCCCCTGTGCACTGATGCAGAATCTCCACCCCACCCTGCCCGCTGGCCACACTGCTGTGCTCTGGCCTCGTAGTGACACTGGAAGACCCTCCCCCCTCATGCAACCTTGCCCCCGGCCAGTAGTACAGGGCGGATGCCCCCCAATCCATGGTGGTCCACACCACAGGATGGCCAATGCGGCCCCTCCATGCAAGGGATCTCCTACCCCATCAGTACCAGCCTCCCCTGGTGCCCGGACCAGCCACACATGTCTTACCCCCAACCCGGTAGACCAGCACCCACACCAGTGGGCAATGGCCAGTGCCCCCCACGGCACAGACACCCCCAACCCCACCTCTGTTCACTAACCCTACCATCAGTGCCATGACTCCTGACTGCTGGCAGCACAGCCCTCTGCACACCTCCTTAGCTGCCAGCCATCTTAGTGATGCTGGGAATGCAAACTCTATTACTAGGGACACGTTCCCAGCATCACTCAGACGGCCGGTGTCTGAGGAGATGTGTGGAGGGCTGTCCCGCCGGCCTTCAGGAGCCATGGCACCGACGGAAGGGTAAGTGGACAGAAGGTGGTGTGGGGGGTGTGTATATCTATATATATATATATATATATAGTATATCACTGCATCATCTGCATACAGTAGAATCTTTGTCCTAGTACTGACTTTAGGTAGGCCATTATATGATCTATTCCAATATGACTTGTAAGTTATTTTCCAATATCCAAGAAAACATTTCAAAATGTAATAGACATATCAGAGATTATATATAATAAATGTTCTGCATTTATCTCCCTAATTCTTTATTACAAAGGACATTTGCATGAAAACAGGATCTTTTTTTTTTTTTACTTTTTTTTCCCTCCGATTGTGATCTGCGGAGCCTCTCTCATGTAACCTGCTTGTTCCTGCCCGCCTGAAGTCCTCCTGACCTGAGTCTCCTCTCTTCCCCCCTCTTCCTACATCTGGCACCCCCAGCTTAACCCCTCCAGGGTGGGGCCACCCCTCCTCTTTGGGCTCACTTGCATACATAGACTCTGACTGTAGGTAAGGGCCAGGGTGGAGGAACTGGAAGGCCAGGCAGGATGGACCCGGCAGTGGGCATGTGGGTTAGATGCCATCACCCACCCCTCAGAGCTGTGCTTTTCCATGTTCTGGTGTCCACTCCTTCCCCTGCTTGGAGCACCCATGACGCAAGGGCACATGGCAACCCTGCCTTGCATCAGCCACGCTGTTTGATGTGCTCCCCTACATGCTGCAGTACCCCAGATCTCCACCGGGAGCTGTCTGGCATGCCAGGTGATCCCCAGCCAACCCCCCCAGGGAAGGAGAGCAGCCCTGCGGGTGCTCGATCCTCTTCCCGCCCCCTGCCGACCCACGGCACCCCAGCTCACTCCCGAACTTGGGTCGCAAGCATAGCACGAGGTGTGGCGTCCAGCGCCTCAACCCTCAGCATCACCGGGCTGGCCGAAAACAGGATCTTAGCCTCCCCTCCAGATTTTGTATCATCCTCTTCCTGCTTTCTTCTCATAATGCCCTGTGTGTGACATCACAATCTGTTGCTGTGGAAATGATTATGATGTCACAAATAGAGCATTATGAGGGAAAAGCGGGAGGAAGAGAGAAAAACTGGGGAACTGGATCCTATTTTATTTAAATGTCCTCAGTAATAATGAATGAGGCCAGCTATATTCAGCATGGTGATGAAATATAATCTAAACTGTAGCAACACAGTTTGGGGGTCTCTCACACTTTTCAAATAATTTATTTGCGCACAATACCTTGGAGTGTTACAAGTATAAAGATAACACAAGGACCCTACAAAGTACAATACAAGTCAGCACCACTTGATAAAGGACCAAAGGTCTCAGAACAGTATCAGCTCTTTATTTTTGTGTATCACAAAGTTATAAAAGCCCACCCGCCTCCAGCAGGATGTGGGATCCTTGTGTAGTCTTTATAATCAGAATTGTGTTTTAGTATTTATATAATTAAAAGTGTTCCAAGACTTTGGAAAATTGTTTAACCAATCTTCCATAAAACAGGCAGCCTTCCAGAGTATATGCATTTCACCACTCTGGATGGGATTGAATTTTTCTAATATTCAAAAGCGATAACTCGGGTTGTCACAGACAATTATCTAGAAATGGAAACCTAGTATATCAGATTTGACTTTAAGAGCTCCTTATGAGTCCGCCACCACAAGGCAATCTAAGCTCTCCAACTGTTAACGGTAACCTCAACAGTATATCTATAATTGCATGCCTAGTTATTGCCTTTTACTGTACCTCATGTTGGTGGCACTTTATTAGTGGCAATCATAGCAATTCAGTAGCTGCAAAGGCTAATGTTCTGAAATTCTTACTAGACAAATAACTTCTAAAACACAATTTCAAGTGTCTCTTTTTCAACTTGAAAATAATTTCTGTCAGCTCATGTTGCATGAATGAAAGATTAATGGTTTCCCTGCACCATCAAGTGTAATGCAAAGCACTACAGCACCCACATTTATTGTAAAGTACAAGAGTTGCATCATAGGCTACAATGATGTTTGGAGTATAGGGAATGCAAACCTTAGATGAAGTGAATTATTAGTTTTTGGGGTTTTTTTTGTTTGTTTAATTAGAAGTCCCATGAAACTTGTGATCATACCCATGTATAAAACAAAGAACCTCAACACAAAAGCATCAAGGCAAGGGTTGCATGGAAAGGGTACTGGTAACAAAGCCAGTTTTTTTTTTATTTACTATGTTTTTCTTGCCAGGGCCTCCATCAGATTCTGCCCTGGTCACGGCCCCCGGACTTCCACCTGCTGTCACTGCCGTCACCCTCCCGGAGGGCAGGGCCACGGGACTAGTCCCCTGCTTAACCAGCCCACAGTACCAGTAACTTGTTGGGAGAGCCGGCAACGGAGGCTAATTGAAGCCCAGGGAGGGCTTCATAGAGACAGAGGCCCCACCTGTTTTTCCTCTTGTAAGCAGGGGCAGGGACATGCAATGATGACCAGCGTCCACCCCACCTCTGGATTCTAAATGGCGTCGGTGCATAGTGGTGAACCCAGCCTCTGCTGGGTGTTGCCACTGCACCGAACACTCGGTCCCCCCCTCCCCCCAGAGAAGGAGAGCAGTCCTGGGACACATGATCCTTCTTCCCCGGCCAACCCTCCACCGACCTGGATCCATTCCCGAACCCGGGTCACTGGCGTCGCAAGTGGAAATCCTACCACTGTGTCGATGGGCCAGCATAACAAAGCCAGGTTTAAGAGAAATACGAAATGACACACACACACTCACCACCCGAATAATGCAAAGCATCATGGGGTGTATATGCAAATCCTCATGAAAAAAAAGTAAACTGGTTCTGCTTTAAGCAGAAGTGTATGGTGCCCACTTACCTCTCACACACCGCAAAGGCTGAAAACAGAAGACACAGGCACAGGCTTTGTTTTTCGCAGAACTCATCAACGCTTGCGACATGGCATTGGAAGAAATCCACAGGGTTAATCTGACTGAACCTCTCCTTCACAAAGCCACATGACTTCCTGTCCTAAAATCCATGGGGCTCAAGAAAATTGAGCATCTACTCCTTGAGTATGGTCTGAAGGAGCTTCCCAACAATGGGCATCAGGCTAACTGGTCTATAATTCCTTGGCTCCCCCATCCCAACTCTTGTGCAGGAGGATGTTTGCTACCCTCCTGTTCCTGTCTCAATCAAGCAGTTGAATAGATCTGCCAGGGCTGCTGCTAGAGCCTGCCCAGCTCCCTGAGTACCCATGGGTGCAAACCTTCAGGTCCCTGGCACTTACCCCTGCAACCCTTTCAGAACCTTAAGCACCCTGCCTTACCTCCATGATACTACTCATTTCCATATATGTTGCTGACCCTACCTGAATACTGCAGTCTGGCAGTAGCCTCCTTCCTTTTAAAAAAAAATGTTATTGAACTTTTCACATAACACACAATTAAGAAGAAAACAGAGAGTATTGTATAAAGCAACATTGCAAAACATATTAATCTCATAATTAGGGTATTTATAGCAAACCAAAAAGTTCTTTAAAGGGAAACACTGGAAAAGGCACAGCTTTACCCAGGCACTACAAAAATGCTTGATTAGTGCTTTCAGACAGTAAATTGTTTTTTAAATTTCCTCTAATTGCTTTTTTAGTGACTTAAACAGTGACCTTCAACTTTCAGTTTCTATTGCTGGCAGCCACCATTTCATGAGTAGCAGTGAGCTTCCTGAGCTCACTTTATGCTAATATGTCCTGCCAACCAATGGCAGAGGTTAAACAGGTATATTAGCATAAAGTGAGCTCAGGAAGCTTACTGCTAGTCATAAGATGGTGGCTGCCAGCAATAGAAAGTGGAAGTTGTGGACAGCCGTTTTAAATAACTTAAAAAAGTGGTTACTGTATAATAGCACTAACTGAGAATTTCTGCAGTGTCTGAGGAAAGCTGTGTCTTTTCCAGTGTTTTCCTTTAACATATGTCAAAGGGTAGCAAAAATTCCATATCTGTAAATATAGGTAAGTAGTCCCCCTTCCTAGACAGAAGATCAAAAAGAAGTATGTACTGTATTTAGAAAAAGCAGCTCTCTGCCCACCGCCCTCTACCCTGCCTCACTCTTTCTTTCTTATCCACCTGTTTTCTCCTTTACCTGACATACTTAAAGAAATCCTCATTGTTTTCACTCACCTGTTTTGCAGTCTTGAGTTGTACCTCTGCCTTGTCCCTCCTCATTGCCTTTCTAGATTCCTTAGTCTTGACAAGATAGAGCTTCCCGCTTGCATCCATCTGTTCAGTCTTCTGCACGTAAAGGATGCCTTTTTCTCCTCTCAGTGTTACCCCAATCTCCCTGAAAAACTACATACTGTGGCAGCTTATGCCTCTTCCCCTTGCCCACTTCTCTAAGGCAATCTTTAATTACAGCAAGAAATATGCGGAATGTCTTGAGAGACATTTCACAGACACAGGCACAAAGACATGGACAGAAAGTTTTTCTGATGGGACAAGAAATCCAAGCAAAATATATCTGTTGCTTTAAACTGATGATTATTAAAATGGCATTTTTGATAAAGTATATATTATATGTGTACCAAAATTAGGTATTAGCTTACCCTCTTTCAAAATTTTACACCTGTTAAAATATTGTTAAACCTCAATTGATCATTCAATCATTTAACTAAATTTGTTGGGGCAGATGCCTCTCCAGTATTCACATTATAGCCATTTAACATGGTGCTTTATCTAGTGTTTAAATGCTTTAAAAGTTTGAGATATAGCATACAGATATTCATACGCAAGACATTTTTTGAGTGTCCAGAAAGTTGCATTGGTTCATTGGTATAAGTCTGAGCTACAATAATAACAATGTTTTATATGTGTACAATGAGCTTTCTGAGTGGAGTCGCCTCAGTTTGCAGGGAAGGTTCAATTAGGCAATTAAAACTTTCTGAGCATGTGGCTTGTTTAGTGTATGTACTTTATTAATTAATTGTGCACTTCTGATTGTTCATAGTATTTAAAGAGATTGACTGATTATCTTAATTACCTTGACAAAGCTCAGGGGCTAGTGCATGAAATGTTGGCAGTGGGAGGAGTGTTACCAGGGTTGCTGTTTTTTAACAAGTAAATATGTGATTTTTACAAGTCTGTGGCAACAGTTTCTGGTGTTGGTAGCCCAGCTCCTCTGTGGTGGTTGCAAGCGGTTGTGGAGCATACCCAAAGAAGGCAGGGGTCAGGGGCGGTGTGCCGGGGGCATAAATCCTTTAGGTAAATAATAACTACCTGAATATAATCACAAATGCAGTAACAAATTATTTTTTTTTTTTTTAGCTGTGTGTCGGTCTGTGTTTCTGACTCCATTATATGCATTTTCCTGGTGGCTGTAGATAATACACTTGTGTGCTTTTCTCTTACCCTTTGTGTGTGGGATGTGGTATTTCTGATTAAAGTCCTCCCAGGTTCCCCATCCTGCCCCACTAATTATGCATATACCCAGCCCCTCCCATCTAATGATGCAGTCCCTTCCCCAGTATGCAGAATATCTTTGATCCCCCTATTGTCTGCTGACATGCACAGTGGCCCAGTATGTGCACCCCGAAACAGAATGCACACACTTTCCCAGTACAAATACCACTGTCTTCCTCCCATCTGTTGATAATCACCATGTTCAAGAATGAATATTCCTACCCCTTGTCCCATATACTGATGCCCACCCTGTGCCAATACAAATACCCTTACCCCACTCCCAACAGCTTACACCTACCCTGTCCCAATAGGAATACCCCTGCCTCCTCCTTGTATCACCTATACCCATCCTGTCTAATTATGAATACCACTACCCCTCTTCCCAACTGCTGATACCCATCCTGTCACAATACAAATACCCCTGTCTTGCATTAGCCCCAGACTAGGCCACCATCCTCCCTGTAGTTCACCCTTCCCCTAGACTATGCTTCCTGCCCAAGGAACAGCCTCACATCACAGTTTGAGCACCATTTCTGGAGCTGAACTCCCAAATAACCTTACGGGGAGCTTGACCCACTATCCCTACAGACCAGACCCACTTCCAGACCACCCACTCTGCAGCTGACCCCGCTCTCCAGACCAGCCTCTCTGTCCATGGATCACATACCATGCAATCTAGTGAAACTAAAAATGTGAGACACTCAATGTCATGCACCTTGCACATAGGGGGCATTCCATGGCCATTTTTGGTCCTCCACATGTGTGGAGGGACCAGGGACCATTTTTGTATTGGCCCAGTGTGTTTTGTATTTCTGCATTAAAGGCAAAGTTCACAGCATCTTTTCTATGTTGCAGCACCTTTTTCCCGAGGTACAGGACACATATATGGGATCAGCCCCTCCCTGCTGTTGGGCTCCTTCCCCATCCATCAGGACCGCAATCTGCAACTGGAACCCCTCCTGCATCTGCATGCCCCTTGCATCCGGCTCCCCCACAGCAAAAGAACAGACTTGTTCCCTACCCCCCCAAAGCTGGAAACTGCTCTCACACAGCTGGACATCCCCCTTCCTGGCCATGGCCATGCATCTGCCCACCCACTGCATCTGGACCGCCACAGAAAAAGAACAAAGTTGCTCTGTGCTCCCTTGCTCCAATCTACACTTAGGGAAAGGGCCAGGGAGTGGAAAATACATGAGGATGTCAGCCAATGCTGCACTGTTGTGGGTGCCTTCTGGCCCTGATCTGCAGTTCAAGGGGTCAGGAGAGCAGGGATATGGGCTGCATCGGCTTTGTGGCAAGACCTATAAAAGAGTTGCTCTCTTCAGGGACAACTAATGCTTAGGTTAGCAAATTCTCTAGTTAACTGGAAAGTATGGAAGCCTGCCACTCATTTCTTGAGGGGGGTAATGAGAGCATGAGGCTGTCATGGGTGGGCAGGCATAAGATCCTTAGGATGGAGGGGATGCAGTATGCTAACGTGAAGGCTAAAGGAGATCAGTAGCCAACTGCAAGGGCTGTGGTAGGATTGGGCTAGAAAACATTCCAGGCCCTACACCAGGCTCTTCTCCCAGTTGATGAACCTCCACACAACCAGACAACCCCCTCTAGCCCCTGGAGTAGCCCACCCTCCAGTTGACCAATCTCCCAGCATCCATACCCAGTGGTTCTCCCCAGCAGATCCCCAGCAGATCACCTTCCCTGCCTGTTCACCACTCCCATCCTACCTGCTTCTATGCATCTGAACCCACCTTCCTGCCCCTGACCTGTCTCCTCCCCTCCCAACAGGTAACCACTCTCCCTGCATGTGGACAACCCCCCAGTCTACATCCACCTCAAACTGAGAACCTTTTCTCTAGTTTTATCACCACCTAGCCCCAGACAAGTCTCCCCACAGCAAACCATCCTCTCTGCAGCTAACCCCCTTCCCCCGACCAGCCCACTCTCACTTTAATCATAGCTGAGATGGTATGCACTATAAAATAAATGTGATTGTCTTGATATTTCTGTCAGTGGAGATAGAAAATGCTAGGCGGCTATACGGACAGACGGTGCAAAGGTAGATATGGAGCTAGGCAATACACAGAAGTTATAGGGAAAGGCAGGCACTGCAAAGGAATAGTGGGGCTATACAGTGTATGAAGGCTTAGGAACAGGCAATGGAAAGTGGGCAATAGGGATTGGGAAAGCAAAGGGACAATGGGATCAGGCAATGCAAACGTGGCAACAGGAACAGGCAATGCAAATGAGGCAATATTGTCAGGCAGTGCAAATGGGGCAATAGGGACAGGCTTTACAAAGGGTTTATAGGGACATGCAAGGGGACAGGGGGATAGGCATTGCAAATGAGTGTAGGGGGCAGACAAGGCACAGTTGTGGCTACACCATTACAGCTTACCTACCTTGCATAGATAAGAGATCTCTTACCTGGATCCTGGGAGCCTAGGATTGGAGTATTCAGGAAATATCCAGTCATACCTGCAAATGAAGAACAGCGATAGGGCCATGGGATCACAAAGGATCCATAATTCTTTAGGAACAAAACTGGACTTTTAAGGAAGGCAAACATACAACAATATGTATCTAATGTGCAGGGCTCCATGTCATGTCAGACCAGGGTCAGGGTCCTATCAGACATATAGAAAACAAGGCAAATTTGCATGAAACCCCTCTTACCCTGCAACGGGTGGCTCTTGCTGACATATTATCATGCAGTTCTGACTTTCGATTGACTTTTGTGACAGATACATGTGAACAATATGAGTATGCCATCAACTTGAATGATTTTGAATACCACTTCTCTTATTGTTAGCAAATGTGGTATAGATACATTAAGTTATATTAATCCTTTAAATGGGAGGGCCGGCCATCAGCAAAAAATAAACAAATAAATAATAAATAAACCACCATTTACGTCAGCAGAACTCAACTGCACTACACTGTAAAAACAACCTTGAATTCCATGTTTTTCCATTCTTCATTACTAAGGATATTTACAGGAACACTGAAGAAAGCCATCTGCAGCTAAGACTTATTCTGGAGCTAAAGCCATAACATCCTGCTTGTGACAATACAGCTATTCCACAGCGGGGAAGTTATAGGGCCCAATTCTCAAAGCCCTTAGAGTGATGGAAAGTGCCTGTGTCAAACATCAATGACGCGTTGAGGGAGAGAGCTACATGTGGGGTCAGGGGGCAGAAGGGGCACAGGTGGGCATTGTATGAGTCAGGGAGACAGTGGGCAAGTACGGGATTGCTGTGGCAACTGGCGGGGTGCATATGCCTCTGAACTTAATATGATGTAATTCAGGAGACCGTGTACAGTGTACACAGTAATGTACCATGTTATTATACTGTAGATATGGTATTGGACAGTATAACTGAAACACAGCCATGGAGGGGCACGTGCAATTGCCGAATGGCATCATATTGAAATGGAACACAGCAGACTGCAAAACTAACAGTTGAACCCAGTTCATAATAGCAATAATACACTCTGAGGATGTGGTATATCGTGGGATATTATCACTTATCAGGGCATGGGTGCATGAGACACTCTGTCTGTGGCCTTGTGCCTCACAATGCACCTGAGGCGTGATGACATTCCATGATATACCACACCCTGTTTTGTATTATTGCTTAATTATGAACTGGAGATCGTAAATGGAGGAAGCTGATTGGCCGAGAGGTTTTTGAAGCCGTGATGATATCGGGCTACCTCATCACGGCTTCAGAAAACCTCCGGCTACCAGCCTCCTCACTTGCAGCCAAATTCATCTGACCTCAATGTTCCCCGCCACGTTCTGTGGAAGAAAATTCTCCAACCTCAACGTTTCCCACCTAGAACTGCTGTCTGCAACAGTACATTAATTGAGAAAGGGCATCACCCGCTCTAACCGGAACCCACATCACACATTGAGATGGGCATTTAGAAAACCCACTGCAGCACTCACAAAAGCAATTGACTCTCTGCTTGTAAATTTCCATACCTGGCGGCAATGGTGAACTTCCGGTTTTGCGAGAAGTGGGCAACACAAAACAAAAGCCTGATCAAATCCCCAGTAACAGCATCTCCCACATAACTGAACAGAACTCGAATTCTCTTCTTCACACCCCCCAAAAAAACGCGCTGGCTGCACCAACCATACCAGCATTCCCATCTCTCACAGGTGGCCGTTGCTCTACATTCAAACACCAGCGCTTCATACAGTTACTGAACTACTCCTCTCAATCCCGCTGCTTCCAAATATAGCTCATCAGCTTAATTTTTCAGTTTCTAGTTATCGCGGGGGAGGGTAAACAGACAAACACAAAGGCACTAATAAAGACAGGAGACACTGTGGCAGAGTCACAGCTTGGCACACTGACTGATCAGTCAGCATTTGGCAACAGCACCACCTGCTGGGGAAATCAGAAATTGTGGATTTTTTTCTCAAAAGATATACTTCCACCATCAGAAATGTAATAAGAAAGTATTTAAAAAAATCTTTTTTTTTGTTTTTTATAAACAAACTAAAACATTTAAGCCAGTTCATAATAGCAATAAGGCACTCCAGGGTGTGGTATATCATGGGATATCGTCACTTCTTGGATGGTTGGACGCACTCGGCCTGCTGTATCGTGCCCAACCACCCGGAGCGTGATGCTATCCCATGATATACCACACCCTGCCATGCCTTATTGCTTAATTATACCACAGGTTTCTACTCTTATCTAATCAGATCAGAGAAAAACTGTCAATTATTATCTCACAAATTAGAAACATAGAAACACAGAAACAGACTTTGACGGCAGATAAGGACCACTTGGCCCACCTAGTCTGCTCATTTCCCTACCTACAGGATAAGCCGCAGATCCTAGTTAACCAACAGCCTATTTCTTCCTACCCCCCCACAAGAATTGCCTTATGTCTGTCCCATTTATTCTTGAATTCTCTCACAGTTTTAGACCCCACAACCTCCTCAGGAAGGCAGTTCCATGCATCCACTACCCTCTCTGTGAAAAAATACTTCCTCACATTGCCCCTGAACTGCTCCCCCCATCTTTAAATTGTGTCCCCTTGTTCTTGCATGTCTCTTTTTCTGAAAGATGCTAACCTCTTGGACTTGGTGATTCCACTGAGGTACTTAAACGTTTCTATCATGTCCCCCCTCTCCCTCCTTTCCTCAAGGGTATACATATAAAGCTCTTTTAGTCTCTCCTTGCATGGCTTCTCTTGCAGACCCTGCACCATTCTAGTTTCCCTCCTCTGGACTGTCTCTATCCTGTCTATGTCCTTGCGGAGATGGGGTCTCCAGAACTGGATGTAGTACTCCAGAATGGGGTCTCACCAACTGTCTGTAGAGAGGGATAACAACTTCCTGTTTTCTGCTGGTGATGCCTCTCCCTATGGATCCCAGTATACCCCCAGCTCTCCCTACTGCCTTCTCACATTGCTTGCTAACCTTAAGGTCATCTGATATGATTACCCCAGGTCCCTTTCCTTTTTTGTTACTACCCCCCCATTGTGTAATCTTCCCCTGGGTTTTGTTTCCCAGGTGTATTATTTTGCACTTCTTTGTACTGAATCCTAGCTGCCATACTTCTGACCATTCCTCCAACCTTGCCAAGTCCATTCTTATCCTTACCACACCTCCTTGTGTATCAACCCTGTTGCAGATCTTTGTGTCATCTGCAAAGAGGCATACTTTTCCTTCTAGTCTCTCTGCAATGTCACTTATAAAGACATTAAAAAGGTCTGGACCCTGTAATGAACCTACCTGTAATGGTTCCCCACTAGTAACTCCTCTTTCTTCAGAGTGGACTCCATTTACAATTATCTTCTGTGTCCTGTTATCCAGTCAATGTTTTACCCAGGCTACCACCCTGGGACCCACTCCCAGGCTGGTTAATTTGACTTTTAATCTTTTGTGTGGGACTGTGTCAAATGCCTTGTTAAAGTCTAGGTAGGCCATGTCCACAGCCCCTCCCTGGTCTACTACTTTGGTCACCCAGTCAAAGAAATCAATTAGATTCATCTGAAATGACCTTTCCGCTGTGAACCCATGCTGCCTTGGGTCCTGTGTCCCACTGGCCTCTAGGTACTCAACAATTCTTTCCTTCAGAAGTGATTCCATCACTTTCCCTACCACAGAGGTCAAACTGACAGGTCTGTAGTTTCCTGCCTCTGTCTTGGTCCCACTTTTGTGAAGGGGAATCACATCCGCCTTCCTCCAGTCCTCGGTACCACACCATCCTCCCATGATTTGTTAAAAAGGGTAGTCAGTGGTTTCACTAGTTCTCACCTTAATTCTTTTAGAATTCTGGGGTGAATTCCATCAGGCCCCATTGCTTTGTCCACCTCCAGTTTTAGGAGTTCTTTCAGAACCCTTTCTTCTGTGAGAGGACTGGGATCGACCCCATTCAGAGTGCTTCTGTTAATTGGATTAGGCACCTCCCCCTCCTCTTTTGTGAATACTGAGCAGAAATATTCATTTAGTATCCCTGCTTTTTCACTAACCCCCTCTGCCCACCCATCGTTCATTCTATTCAGCCTCATTATCCCTCCCTTTGTCTTTCTATGCTCCCTGACGTACTTATAAAAGGTTTTATCCCCCTTCTTAACCGAGTTGGCTATTCTTTCCTCAGTTTGGGCCTTTGCTATTCTGACTTCCCTCCCTCCCTGCTTTCTTCTGCCTTAACTGGTACAGCTCTCTGTTCTGCTCCTTCAGTGTTTCCTTATACTTCCTGAATGCTATCTTTTTCTCCCTGACTTTCCCCGCCACCTCTTTTGAGAACCATAGTGGCTTTTTCTTTCATTTTGATTTGTTTATTTCCTTCACACAAAGGCTTGTTGCCTCTGTGATGGCAGTTTTGATGATTCCCCATTGTTGCACTACCCCTCCTTCTAGCCTGTTTGCTAGTGCTTTTCTGAGGCACTCTCCCATCCTGCCAAAGTCAGCCCTCCTGAAGTCCAGTACCATCACTTTTGTATGGCTTGACTCTGTAGCTGAGTTTAACGTGAACCACACTGTTTGATGGTCACTTGTTCCCAGATGGCAACCCACTTCTAGATCTGAGATCCTCTCACTGTCCCCATTTGAGAGTATGAGGTCTAAGATTGCTCCCTCATGAGTGGGTTCTGAAACTAGCTGTCTGAGGCATGCCGCCTGTAGGGCATCGAGGATGGCCTTGCTCTTGGATGTGGCTGCAGCAAGTGTGCTCCAGTTAACATCTGGCATATTCAGGTCTCCCATCAACAGTATCTCCCCTTCCTCTGCCATCCTAAGAATGCCTTCTATCATATCCTTGTCCATTCCCTCCCCCTGACCTGGGGGTCTGTATACAATGCCTGTGCGGATTGCGGTGCCACTTCCAGTCTCCAAGGTGACCCACAGTGCTTCCTCTCCTCCCTGTTTACACTTTTGTTCAGTTGCTTTTATCCCATCCTTTACATAACGAGCTACTCCTCCCCCTCTTCTCCTCTCCCTGTCTCTCCTGGAGGTTACGTACCCTGGTATGTTAACATCCTAGTCATGGTTCTCTGTGTACCATATTTCTGTGACTGCTACGATATCCAGGCATCCCTCTTCCATCAAGGCCACCAGTTCGGGGAGCTTGTTGCCCAGGCTATGGGCATTGATACTCATTATCCTCCATTTCCTGATGGCCTTACTCCTTTCTGCCTCATCCCTGTCCTTCTTGCCTTTGTCACTTTCTCCATTTACCCCTGCCCTTCTCCCTATCGACATCTCTATGTTGGTGTTTACTGCACTTACTACCGTGACTTTTTTGGGGGGGCTAGGATTTCCCTGCTCCTTTCCAGTGCTTCCCCTCTTGGCTAGTTTAAATACTTGCCAAAGAAGCATTTAAACCTATCACCTAGGATCCTGGTTCCCCTCCTGGACAGATGCAGCCCATCATGCCAGTATAGGCTTGCATCACTCCAGGTGGACCCTGAGTCCCCAATGAAGCCTAATTCCTGAGCTCTGCACCAGTTTTTCTACCACTGATTGAATCCCATGGTGTGGAGCACCCTAGCCTCTCGTACGCCATAGACAGGCAGCACCTCCGAGAAGGTTACCGTGCGTGCTACTTGTCTAAGGCCCCTCCTCAATTCCACAAACTCTTCCTGCACTGCTCTGATCCCTTTCTTAGCCAGGTCATTTGTCCTTAGGTGGACAATGACATCTAGTTCCCTCCCCTGTGTAGCTGCTCCAGCAATCCTGAGGATTCACTCCCTGTCCCTCCAAGCCATGGCGCCAGGCAGGCTCCTTACCTCCCTCTCCCCTTCCTCCCCCAGTTCTACCTTCCTAACAATGGAGTCCCCCACCAGGAGTTGTTTTCTTCCCCTGTGGGGTCCCATGCCACCCTCCTGTGGGTCTCCTTTGTGGAGGTTCCCAGCATCCTCCTTGGTTTCCACTGTGGGTGCCTCTATAGGGGAACCACACTTTGCCAGAATGGTATAGGAATTGTGGAGAGGTACAACTGGAGGGATGCACCTCTGTTCCACCACCCTCACCCTCCCTGAGCCCACTGTGGTCCAAACGCTCCTCTTTCTTGGCAACCTCTGAGGCAACAGCAGTGGCCCTGGTGGTCCCTGGATGGAAGAGGAGGTCCCACAAATCCTGGCCAACTCAGTCTGGAGATGAGCAACCTCCCCCCTCAGCCCAGAGAGGTGCCTGCAGATGGGACAACACCGCATCCTCCAGAATGTCTCCCAGAAGACTGCTGCTCCACAGCCACAGCACTGCACCACTCCCATCATGTGCTATTTCTGGCCCCTTCACTATTGTTTAGAATCCTTACTCTTTCCTCTGTTTTTTTTCCTTCTCTCTCTACTTACTTACTGCCTCTGTGCCCGTTAAGCTCCTGATTGTCCTGTTCTGACAAGAAGATCCTATATTTCTCAATAGACCCCTTACTTGCTTAGAGGCAGACCTCCAGCAGCTAGAGGGTGCCAGAGAGCTACTCTTGCCCTTCTAGGATGTGCGTCTTTGGTGGCTCTGAGATCACCCACTTTCTGCTCCCAAACAGGAAGTTCCTGTTGTCAGTCAAATCCTTTGCCTATAAAAGTAGAACCTCATTTTATACATGCCCACAACAGGTCGCCAACATTTCACACAAGCCCACAATAGATTATGCGCATTTTAGACACACCCACAGCAAGTTGCTCATATTTCAAACAGTCACCCACAGTATACAGGGCACAGGTGTCACAAAAGTCATTCATGAAAGAGTTTTGCATTGTCAAAGTGCAGCCAGTTAAATTTACTTTCAAAAGCTACCTTGTGTTCTGTGTTTTTCTATCCAATTTCGGAAACAACAAACCCTAGCAAAAGCCAATACAGCTGCAAAATAATGGTATTGTGGGCAGTGAGAACAGAGTAAAACAGAGGATATGAAAAATCATTAAGAATGAAATAATACATAGAGAATAATGTCTGGGTAGAGGGTTATAATGAGAATTTTACATTTCCCCTGAGGTGTGGGTTGCCACATATTCCTCGACAGCGAAGCTTGAAAGGTTTTTAAAGGCATCTCACACCAAGGGGGAGGGGGGTGTAAATTTGAGTTTTACACATCTACCCAGCCTTTATTTTATGTAATTGCTGGGGGAGCATTTTTTTGCCCCAGCAATTGTATAAAATAAAAATACATTCCTGCTCAGTCGCGGTCCTGTCCATGTGTAGCATGGTCTGCGGCTCCTGAAACCTTTCTTTTTTTTTTAAGTTTCAAGTAAGGTTGTTTAAAAAACAAAGGTTTTATCATCATGACAATTCCGTTTCTTTTTCTGTTTTGAAAGACATACCACCGAGAGTGAGCGGCGATCAAGGTGGTGATACAGTCTTCAGCAGGATGGCAGGAAGACAGCCAGCTGGCATATGCGCGGAGTGAAGGAAACCCCACGTTAGTTTGCTGCTATAACCAGCTGGTTAAAATGGCAAATTATAACCGGGTTTCCCTATGGGAAAAAATGCTCCCCAGTAATTATAATTTTATTATGGAAAAGCTGAGTATTGCTGGAAGAGATAATATCAAAATATGACTGTTGTGACAAATATTTTCATACATGTTATAGGAGTGGATATAGGTATATATGTACATTCATAGAAATTTGTGTCAGTGTGGTGAATAACACTGACAATTTTTTTATGCATTTTTTCACCTGTACTAGTAAGATATACACAGGGGGCCAGATATTCAGAAATGCGCCAATGGCCGGTGCAAGTCCGGCACAGCACAAATCCGATGCACCATGGTGCAACAGGAGCCATATTCAGAGGATGCACTGGCCGCACTGTGCCAGTGCAACACAGCTGAATATGGCACAGTTGCACCATGGTGCAACCGTGGATATGCCATGGCACAACCACAGGTGCACCATGGCACAACCACAGGTGCACAATGAGCAGACACAGAAGCCCCAGGGCAACCATGGGAGCAGAGCACCAGAGCAACAGAGGGGGGCACAGCACAGAACAGAGACGCAGGGACAGAGCCAGGGAAGCAGAGTGACAGGCCACAGGAGACCACCACCAGCTGGGCACAGCAGGGCACACACAGGCACCCAGACCCCCACCCCAGAACACAACAGTGGCACAGACAGTAGGCAACATGGGATGCCAGTGGGGAATGGAGGGCCACCAAGGGAGCTCCCCGCAGGAAGCAGGCCATGCCCTCCCACACATACAGACCAGGGCAGGCTACACCCAGGACCATGCAGCTAAGCAGACACACCCACCACACAACCCTGACAGCCACCCCAAGGGCATCTCAAGGCACAGCCATCAATCGAGGGGAGGGACACCACCACCATGAGACACACTGCAGCACACAGCAGTGATCCACAGAAACACAACACACACACACCAACACATGCACACCACATGGACAGGCACTGGGCCACTGCAGCATGGCTCCTCACACCACCTGCAAAGCAGACACAGACACAGGCAGGTAAGTCAGAAAAACATATTAACTCAGAAACAATGTACAAGAACCAGGGTCTGGGAGAGGGTAGGTTTAGCGAGGGAAGGGGACAAGGAACAGGGACTGTACAGTGGGGTGAGGGACTGGAGGGGGAGGTATGGCTGGGGAAACAGGGGAACTCAAAGCTGGCCTAACAGCGGTTATGGCCTGCCACCCACTGCTGACATTGGTGCCTCCTGACTGCCAGGAGCAATCTTCAGACCTGGAACACGGCCTCCATCGCCGTAGAGGTTATCAAGATGAACTGCCTCAGGAGCTGGCAGTACAGGGGCCTCCTACACCATCAGCGGACACCTAGGACAAGGGACAGGACAGGTGATCATTGCAATGTCCCAAGGAACCCAGCCCAACTACAGCGCGTACCAGGCAGGGGGGAACACACACCCCTGGAGGGCCCATACAGGCCACACATAGGGGTGTGGGCCAATGCATGCCAGCAGGGGGACACACCACATCAGTGCACAGCGGTGGTCCCCACCACACAGTGGAAATCCGACTGCACCATGGCAGTCACATGGCACAGTGCCCTGGCAGCACCACAGCAACATCAGTGATGGCCGTGCGCACACCCACCCCACCAGCAGCTGGCACATGTGACCAATGGATGAGCCACAGTGACGGGCACCACGCACAGTGCGACACAGACAGCTGCCATGACACACGGCACAGGTGGCCATGCCTGCACCCATGCCCCCGCTACACCCCAATGATGGTGCACAGAACAATGTCAATGCCTATCTGCCCTCTGTGGCCCCACTGGTGCTGGAGCCGCTCCTGCACCTTGGGCTGCTGCAGCCTGGTGTCCTGCCTGCACCACCCGATGTCTGTCCTCAAGTCCTAGGAATGGAACAGAAATAGGTACACATCATTAACCAACCACATCAGCTGCCCACCACCCCAACCCCTGTGCACAGGGTGAGCCCCTTCCAGACACATCCCACAGAGTGGCAGTGCAATTCAAATGGCGGAGACCGATGCCACCCAGCAATGCACACAATGGTAGTACTCCACCCTGCAGGACATGCCAGGCAGCCTAGCCAACACCACAGTACATCACCAGGGCACACATGCATGATGGGCCTACTTATCTGGCTGTGGCACAGTCCCGCACCTGACGCATGCCTCCAGCCTCCTGAAGCACCCTGGGTCCCTCTGCACCATATCCCATATCTGTGGCGACACTGCTAGCTGGTTCTGGCCACTCCTGTGTGCAGGGTCAGTGAGGCGGCAGTTGACTGCCACACAGCCACTTGGGGCTGCTGCAGTGGAGTCTGCCCAAACAGCTGAGGTGCATGTGACTGGATGCAGGCCACAAGGTTGGCCAGCTCTACCTGCATCCAGTTGGCCACCCATCCAGTTCTCTGCTGCGCCATCTCTCTGGTGTGAGCTGCAGAGCAAAATGGTGGCAGGAGGCGCACATGGCCAGTGCATGCGCCAGATGCACAGGCTGAGGGAACATGCACTGTGTCTGCCCATCACGCAGTCACAGAGATGCGCAGCAAGGGCATGGCTAGGCAGGGTCATGGGTATGTGGGTCATCCAGGGGCAGAGGTCACAGCAGGGGTCTGGGGTTGGCCACCGCACAGTGCACACGTGTGCAATAGCAGGCATGGTGCACCATAAGCCATGATCCATATTGTGCAGTGGGTGTGCAGTGCACAATAGGCACCAGCACACCATCTGGTGCATGTGCACTGCGGTCCTGCGCACCACAGATGCATGCGCATTGCGCCGTGACTTGCTCTGGAGCAATCTCACTAAGCATGGAGCAGATTTGTGATATTCAGCCACCACATGCAAATGAGCTCATCAGCCAAAGCATGGTGCACTGGGGGAATTAGCATGCCATTACCATTGCGCCACTGCTCAGTTACCATGGACTGACACTGGCCATGGCCCGGTATTGCAACCTTTTGAGGTAAGTTATGCATGCTGCTGGAGCACACTGAGCCCAGCCAGCACAGCAGGGGGGATGGAATAGGGTGCTGCTGACACTGACACACTGTGCTGTCCATGTACACAGGTAGCAACATGTCGGAACGTGAATAGGGTGAGTGGTGTGGGCCTGCTCGCAAGTGCAGGCCCAACTTCTCAAAGGCAGAGGCAGAGGCCCTGTTTGAGGCCTACCTTGACAGGGAGCCATTGTTGAGTGGTGCCACGGGCACACCACAGGCCAGGACTGGGGCCTGGGAGGAGGTGGCAGCATTAGTGAATCAGCAAGGCAGCCACCAGTGGTCAGTGCAGGAGTGCCACAAGAAGGTGGGCACAGATAAGCGGTGCATTAAGGAGAAAGTGGCAGCCATCCATGAGGCCCAGAATGCCACTGGGGGGGCCTGCTGGTGCGCCACTGCTCACGGTGCAGGAGGAGTTGGTGTCAGCCACCATGCACAGCAGCACCGTGGAGGGTGTGCCAGGTGGAGGATTCCAGATGGGTGGCAGCCCATCACTGCATGGTATGTATGTCAGGCACACTCAGCATGCTGTGGCTGTGTTGGGGTGGGGGCGGGCACTCATGGGCCTTGCATCACTGACACACCTGTTTTCTCTTTCAGCACCAGCACACCTGTATGTGGAGGATGGGACACCAGCAGCAGCTGTGGAGGCAGAACCAGCCCTGGAGGACCAGCCATCCACCTCCATGGGCATCTGGGGGCCTGATAGGCTGTAGCACACCACCACTGTCCAGCCAGATGTCCTGGGAATGGGGTCGGACAGGGCCCTGGATGTGTTTCTACAGGATGCCAGTCTTGGCATCCTCTGCATGGAGACACAGATCTGGGCAGGGTCCAACACCGACGATGACCGAACCATAATCCTGGACAGCATGAGTGGTGTTGTGGGGGAGACACCCATACCAGACACCAACACAGGCAGTGCACCTAGTGGCCTGACAGCTGTGTACACTGCCACACCTGTGCCATGTGGTGGTGGTGCGGCTGCGCAGGTGCTGGGTAGCATTAAGCAGCTGGATGGGCAAGGGCAGCAGGCTGCAGGAGCCACAGGGCAGCCGGACGTGGGGTCTGCTGTCGGGGGCCTTCTAGGGGCATACCCCATGAGGACCCCACTGACCCCACTGTACTATATTTTGTAAAATATTTTAATCAAGGGACAGATCTAGAAATGCTGGGGGGGGGCTCGATGCATGGAGATGGGGGGGGCTCGCTGTATTTTCTATGACCAACATGTTATATTGCCCATGTATTTAAAGAAACTGCATCCCTGTCTCAGCCTCTCTCCTGCATTCTTAAATTGTAATCTGGTTAAATAAAATGAATTTGCAATGCCTAAAGCGGGCAATACTGTTTCGGTGAAGATACACCAGACTTTTCAGCATTACCCTGGTTACTGTATCTGACAGGCACTGACCGCTGGATATTTCTTGGCTCTTTCATGCATATTTAATTTAGTTACAATAGTTTACAGCCAACCCTATACACATATCCCTGCATACAGCAACTAAGTTGCACAACTGCAGAAACAACAAAAAAGTATGAAGAAAGTATTCCAGATAAGCAGCGGTGGTGATTACTGTTGCTCGAGTCTTCTCGCTGCTGTGCAGAGGATCCTATGCTATCTAGCATCAGCTTACAAAGATCATTTGAATATGTATGACTTACAGAAACAATAAATGTCAAGGGACAGGTTTATTTACATCGGAATGCCCAATTGAGATTTTATTTTGTTGGGGTTCCTTCTAGAACTTTGTGACAGAACCACAGGGAGGTCTGGGAACTTGCAAATGGTCACAGTGGCATTTTTTTAACCTGTCATATCTTACACAGTGTTGTGTTCAAATCGCTAGTCCACATTGCTACTGCTTTGGTCTTCACACTTATGAAAAATGACAAGAACAACTAAAACAGTCGTAACTAAAGAACTACTGCATATTAGACATTTGTCCCAACTAACACAGTGTTTCAGGAAGTACTATAAGCACTCTCTTCTCATCCCTGCATCCATATTTTCTTTTAAAACATTGTAATCCAGGGAAGGATCTAGAAATGCCATGGGGGGGGGTCGATGCATGTGGTGGTGTTGGGGGGGGGGGTCGATGTATTTACCATGACCCACACATTATTAACTAAACGGCATCTCTGTCTCAGTCTCTCTCCTGCATTCTGAACAAATTGCAGTCCAGTTAAAACCAGAGTGACTACAGTATGTCATGTCCCCTGTGACCTGATTAGGGAAGCTCAACTAAATAGCTTATTGCTGTTTATCAGTGCAACTTGCATACATATGACTCCTCATAGTAACTGGGTCCTGTAAGGCACATTGCATTTAGTGACTGCTTAAAACTGTGCATCACTTATTTGAATGTGTTGCATTATCAGGCACTAAAATAGACTAAACAATGGAATGACTGCTACAGCACCACTGTTTGAATATAGTTATGTCTGGAGATCCTAGATTACAACATGTTGAGACCCCTGGATAACAGCATTTAAAAGATGCTAAAAATAAAATAACACGTTTTTTTTTTCTCTGTTACAGTGCTGTAACTTCATTGAGGGATTCTAGTGATATCAATATCTGAAGATCGAAGCTCAAGAGGTTAATGATGTCTGTAGAATCCTGAGATCCAATTGTAGTAGCGTAACAGATAGAACCATAAATGGTTTGGCAACACTGTACATAGCACATCTGCCAGTCTTATTACAAATACCATAACTTGTCTTCACGCCACCCATCCCTACACCAGAGAGCAACTACAAAACCAAATACCATGACTTGACAAAACATTGAACTGTGACCACAGTCAAACATGTTACTTGCCATCAAACAGAGAGAGAGACAGTCACTCGTACATGTGCAGGAAGAGAAAGAAAGACCATTACTTGTCAAGACACCGTCCCTCTCCACAGCAAACTGTACCTACAAACTCAGATACTATGACTTTCTATCAAACCGCCTGCTCCCACATAGAACTATGACTACAAATCTTTAGATATTTTCCCCAGTGTCCAGTGGTACCCTCCACCCTCTGATTGTCATCCCCGTAATATTTCTTTCCCTACTGTCTAGTGGCACAACCCACCCCCGATTCCCCTCCACAGAAATAATTTATGTATCCCTGGTGTCTAGTCACCCCCCACCCTCCCATGCCTGACCCTCAGAATCTCTGCACTTTATCTCTGGTATCTAGTGGCATCTCTCCACCTTCTGATGGCCAGCCCCCTTGGTGGTTATGCTTACTCTGGTCTCTAGTGGCACCCCTGCCCCCACCCTCTGATGTCCCTCAGAGCCTGAAAAGAACATCTCTGAAGAACATTGCTTAACATCTCATCTAAATCAGAAAATACATGCATAAGGTTGAAACTGATCTAAAAATTGGGGGGAATGTAGACTAGCAATTTTTGCACTAACCACTGAGCCACCTAACTGCACTTTCTAATTGTTGTGATACACACAAACACTGACTAATACATATACACATATATGCATATATATTTCAGTATAACATAGCAGTGTACTGTCTACACACACACAGCATTGCCACACGCACAGTAACTCACATACACTGCCCTATATGGCACTAATTTACTTATACATCTAACCCTACCTATTATTGTATTTAGGATAAGCACTGTGACACATTAATGCTCATGCACTGCTTCATGTTCTGAACAGTGCATAGTACTACAATATAACATTACAGTCATTTGCAAACTGACTAGGAAAAGGTTAATGTACACACCAACACCCATGCACTGCTTCATGTTCTGAGCAGTGCACAGTACTACAATATAGCATTTAGCCATTTGCAAACTGACTAGGAAAAGGTTAATGTACCAGGAAAGTGTTAACAGAGTGCCACACATGTGCATGCCTGCGCACATGCACACATACACACACACACACACACACACACACTGGCCTAGATATTCAAAGGGGTTATGCCAGTGCAATCCCAGAAATGCACCCCGGGGCAATATTCAAAAGAGGGATTTACGCAGTGCAATTCCTGATGTGCTGGGGTACAAAGATAATGTATGCGGTGCATCTCCAGGGGGTGTGCCCATGTATATGTGGCACATCCCGATATTTAGCCCAGGATGTGAGGCGCATATGATGGCACAACCCTGAGATGTGCCACATATCGATGCCAAGAGTTGAGCCTGAAAAAAAAGGCTCAAATGGTGGTCACCCACAGGCGAGCTACTGTACTGCAAGGCATAACACAGTAGCCACCAGCAGTGGGTGGCCTCCCTCTCCCCCAGTACACTGTGCAAAAGCACCCATAGTGTCCCTGGTGGTCTAGTGGTCCCCCTTCCCTCCCTGTAGCCCCAATCAGCCAAAATATAGTAATATAAATTCCCTGGTAGTCTGGTGGTACCCCCCTCCCTTCCCATAACCCTGATCACACTATAATCCTAGTTCAAACATTCTTGGTGGTCTAGTGGGTCCCCCCACCCACCAATATCCTCAAATCACTGGTACAATCGCTGTACAAATTTCCCTGGTGGTCCAGTGGCACCCCAACCCACACAGGACCCCCTGCCCACCCAGCTCTCCCCCCCATCATCGGCAGGCAACAGCACACCCACCCACATACCACCATGGCTGCCCACTGAATGACAGCTTACAGTAGCAGTTGTAAGCCCATTGGTATACACTGTGGACCAATGGGCATACAGAGTTATACTGTAATAGTAATTCACAAATATGTGAATGAAGTCTTTCATTCACGTCTTTGTAATTACTATACAATGTCACTAAGCCATTGGTCACAGTGTGACCAATGAGCAGCTGCTACTATGAGATTATCATTTGTTGGGCAGCCACGGTAGTATGTGGTGGGTGCTAGCAGCCCAATGCGGGGGAGCTGGAAAGGTAAAATCCTGTGTGTGGGTGGAGAGTGGGGGGTGACACTGACCACCAGGAAAATTTGTACAGTGATTGTACCAGTGATTGGGTATACGGGTGTGTTGGGGGGAACCACTAAACCACCAGGAATGTTTGAACTAGGATTATAGTGTGATCAGGTTATGGGCAGGGAGGAGGAGTACCATTAGACTACCAGGGAATTTGTATTACTATAATATGGCTGATCAGGGCTATGGGGTGGGAGAGGGCACCACTGGACCACTAGGGTATTTCAATGCAGGATTTTACCATGATTGGTCTACGGGGAGGGAGGGGGTACCACTAGACCCCCTCTGGCAGCACCGCATGCTGTGCAGGGTGTCATGCACATTTCGCTGGCCAGCTCTGCACAACCCATGCAGATGGGGCCATAATGACAAGCAAATGGCCCCATTTGTGCCTTGCATGTATAATGGCCCCATTTGCATACTGCTGGCTGAATATCAAGAATCTGCACACAGTGCAACTCTGTTGCACTGACGCAGTTCCCATTCCTGGGATTCAGCCCTGTCTGGGGGGATGCACCAGTGCATTATATTTGCGCAGTACGCATTACCTCATATATTCAAAGGAGATGCACCATGGCTCATCTCTTTTGAATAAATCCTAGAGCTGCACCAGTGCAACTCAGTTATGCTGCACCACCAGATGCCCCATTGTCAGGCACAGTTCTGAATATTGGGGCCACTGTCTACAAACAGAGAACATTGCCACACACACATACACTGCCTTATATGGCATTTATTTACTTATACATCTAACCCTAATTTTTATTGTATTTAGGATAAGCACTGTGACACACTAACACACATGCACTGCTTCATGTTCTAAACAGTGCACAGTACTACAATATAGCATTGTAGCCATTTGTAAACTGACTAGGAAAAGTTTAATGTACCAGGAAAGGGTTAACAGAATCACACACACACACACACACAAATTTGCCATATAGGGAAACACACAAAGCCCTTTGTCTCTGACTGCATGCAACATCCCTTTCTTAGCCTTCTTTGTTGTACTTTCACCAAATAATTTCAAAAATATAAACAATAACTAGAATAACCAATTAAAAAACTCATTAAGTGATTTACATAAGTTAGTGTGTTATTTACTTTGTCCTTTTTTTAACTCTTGCAGATATCCTGAACTGATAACACTTAACTCTATGTTGATCTGAGGCATTTCCCAGTAGCCTCTGAAATCTGAAATTCCTTCCTTAGTCTCAATTACAGCTTATGGCTAGGAAATACTGGCTAAGTTGACATGTTTATGAGCTATGAAATCTTCCTAAATGAGAATACTACCCAGATTGAAGCTAGTAACCTTTTTATCACACAAAATAGTGCAGTGCAACACTGCTCAGTTGAATGAACACAGCAGACTGCTTCAATTAGCATTAGTGGAGTGATTGCAATTCTTCTTCAATTTTGTTTAGTCCATTCAGAATCTGGAGAGCTCCATTTTTCTACTGTGATAGCAAAACATCTGCAGAGCTATACCATGCAGCCGTAAAAATGTAACAAAGTAAAATCCGGCTTTGGAATGTAAAGCCATGACTCTCAGCATGCACATTAGCATCGGCGATAAGCTGCATGCCCAGAGTCATGGCTTTACTTTTCAAAGCTAGATTTACCCTGTTACAATGTTCATTTTTCATTCTTAGTCACATTATAAATCAATCAATCAATAAATAAATTAACTACCACTGGTATAATAGTAGTAACATTCATTTAGTTGGAGTACACTCACAATAACCGACTTCTGTGGGTCATTAAACGTCTCGGCCTTGGGCTTCAGCATTTAAATACCCATGAAATCCAATTATTGAGAGTATACTCCAACAAAATAGATATTATCACTTAAATAATAGAAAGTCTTACAATTTAAATTGCTTTTAATAGTTTGCAAAAGAGTTTTGCAAATTTACTTTTTTTAGCTGCTGACTTGTGCCTCTCATTAAAGTGCAAGACCTACAATGTTGAATAAATTATGCATGAATTCTGACTTATGATTGGCTGCAATACATTTTGCCTATATCTTGAGGACTACACATCTATTTTTTCTGTATTTTCCTTTATTCTCCCCATGCAGGCTGGGAGGTTGTATCAGCCCATCCTGTTTCCAGCTCAGTGGTTGCCCCAAGTCACACCACCTCCAATCTCAGCCAGGCCATCAGTGTTAGCTGGGATGGGGCTTCAACAAGCCCCAACCTCCAGTTTTTCCACCTATTTTCTCATTTTACCCCCGGAGCCCTAGACAAGGTCAGGTGTGCATGTGGAGGCATGCATGCATTCCTTGGCCTGAGTGACTCTGCTCCTCCCACCCATGGCCTAGAACATGGCTCTTCTTTGATGACAGCACCACCACCACTCCTCCACATGGTGGTGGTGGTGGTCAAAGGCCAGGAGAGCAAACCTCCCCAATCCAGGAGAAGAGAGCTGCCAAACAACCACTCAATCCTCACCCAGCCCTCTCCTCCAGACAGATCCCCAGTAACCCATGCTTATTACCAGACATGGGTCACTGGTGTAGCAGGAGGTAAAGCACTAGTGCTTCAGCCCTCCATGCAACTGGATGAGCCTCCACATATCTTTTTTTCAGCAAATTAGCATGTATATATTCAGTATTACATGTCCTTGAATTAATTCAATTGTCCAGCATATTGCTCCAATTCATTAATTCAGGAAGTTTTATTTTACAGAAAGGGTGGTGGAGCCATGGAACACCTGTCAGCTGATGTGGTAGGTTCCAGCACTATCAGTGGTTTCAAACATTTCTTCAGCACAGTGAATGGCTTAGTGGTTGCTCAGGGTGGTAGCAGAAGGGTGGGGAGCATTGATGTGGATAGTGTGGGATATAACCCTTAATAAAATGGGCAAAACATATCCAGCAATCAGATTGGCTAGTACGTCTTCTGAGCCATGTCCAAAGATATACTAGCCATCCAGCACTAACCTTCTGTGCCCAGCCCCATAACACCAAAATATCACTGAACTGTGCCAAATATAAACCAAAAACAGATAGTGACACAGCTCACCTCACACTAGCGGGAAACTGCACTTTGTTACAGCAGCTGAGAAACACATAGTCTGTAAATACAATATTCCCCCATTCTGTAACAAAAAAGTCTGCAGATTTGGTGCCTTTTCATTTTTTTTCACTGCCCATCTGTTCCAACAAGAACACCTGAACCAGCATTCTATGCAAAATTGCAATTCCTGCCAGCCTACCCCAATGAGCGGACACACCAGTCAAACCTGACTGAAAAAAAAGCTTTGATAGTGTAGACATTTACTTTCTCTTTATGTTGTTAAAATTAACTGAAAGTTGAATAAATGCAAGTTTCAAAGACAAACTTAAAAATCAATATATCCCCCCACTCCTGCCGCTGCTGCCCCCCGTAGCCCCTCAGTTAGCATTGCCTGGAACAATGACAGCTGCACCTGAAGATCAGCAAGAGAGAAAACAGCAAAAATTAAAATAGCACACACTGCATCAAAGTTCACCCTTCCTGCTCAAGCCCTAAACTTGTGGTATTTTGTAAGCTAACTCTGACCTGTGTTTCACTGATTCCGCGGGACCATAATCAAATGAACCCAAGCGTGTGCACTGGCTTTCAAATGCCGTTACTGATCCACTCCTCAAGCTGTTGAGTAAAAACCCACACCAGATCTTTTATCTGTACTTTTTTAAATAAAATAAAAACATCATTATTACTGATCATCTGAAGGTTACATTGGAGATCTCGTAAGCACTATGCAAGAAGCACTACATACGATAGCTGCACTGAGACACATGCGCTGTCAGTGAAAGTGGATGCTCAATGTCAGGCAAATGGTTGACTTCAAACCCACCACCAAAGAAATGTTAGGAAAGCACCAGTCATAGGCAGATACCCTCATAACCTGAGGAATACATGGGGAGGGCTATACTGCTCATAAACAGTTCTGAAAGTACTTTCATGGGGTTGGGGAGGCTATTTTTTGTATTTGAGGTATTGGAATATTGTTTGATCTTTTTTCTTTTTTTAAAATGATTACTTGAGGACCCATTAAATAACTTCTTGGGGCCCATTTTATATGCACAATAACACACTCCGAGGTGTGGGTTATCGCTTGATAAGAACATGCTCAGGAGCATAAGGCACTCAGCGCAAGTGCCTCGTGCATTAGTACACCCCTGGGCATGCTCTTATCATGGGATAGCCCACACCTCATTGTGTGTTATTGCTTGGGTATGGACAATAGGTTCTGGGTTTGTTAGGATTTTATGGACAGACTGAATGGAACAGTGTTCTTTTTCTGCCATCACCATCCATGTTTCTATGTTTCTGGAGGAAACACTATGTCAGAGTTGTATAGTGTGACTAGTCAATCACAAATGAAAAAAAAAAGTTTTGTTTTCCCCCTGCCCGCCACTGGTACCCAGCTGCAAACATGAACCCATATGTATCTTTTATCTTTATTATTGACTTCTAAACTAATCAGAATGGGGAAAAAATATTTCCTCTTGGCCTTCTTTTTGGACACCAGATGCTCAGTCCCAGTGACAGATACCCCCATTCCCAGCACTGAGTGTCCAACCCCAGTGTCAGGTGGATCTCATTACAAAAAAGCTTTTAGTCTACAGCAGCAACCGGGTTCAAAACCTTGTGTCTCTCTTACGCTGTACCCTCTGAAAAGTTTAACAAAAAATCCTTCCCACATCCACATGCCATCCCCTCTCCAATTGCAAGGAAAGTCCTTCCCCTACGGTATCTATGGGGCAAAATGTCATCACTGTCTTTGTAGACAAGGTAAAATACAGACACAGTAATGCTTAGATAGAGTGTGCCAAAGTTGCAGTAAAGTCAATGCTACAGATTCACCAAAGCACCCCATACTTTTTTCCCTAACTTTTTATTTAAGTACTTTTTTATGTATTGTACCTCAATTGTAAAAGATGCATTAGCATAGTTTTTTTTTTTCCTTTTTTCCACAATCTTTATAATAAATAATTAGGAACACAGTAACGTCTCTTTAAGTCATTTTGCCTGAGAACAATTTAGTGGTCTTTTCATCTCATGAATCTTGGGCAGAAATTCTTTCCATTTCACTCAAAAAATTTAACCCCTTGTTGTTCACAAACACCCATGCATTACTCACAGTGCACTTCACTGTTCAAGCATCAGTTTTGGCAACACAATTGTAAATTGCACTCCCCCATCAAATAAATCACCCAGACAACTATCACAGATAGGTTTTTGATTATGATTATTATCTTTATTGTCTTTCAGTTTTTTGTCCCTCAGTCCCACCACATCCTGCTCCTCTTACGTGCCGTGATCCATGCATCTGGCTTCTGCCACAGCCTCTCAGACACACGTCCCTGCTACCCTGAGCAGAGGAACTTGCCTGATTTCAACATTTCCATGTTCTTGCCCTATTGGGACCATCTCTACCATGGGTGAGTTAGTGCAGGTGGAACTAAAGGGGTTCCTGGAAGAATGGACACATTTCCCTGGGAAGCCATTTCATGAGGAAAGCAGAGTGTATCCTTCAGACTACCTCTCCAGCTTCTGCCAACGCTGGTTGATATCTCAAGTCCTAAACATAAGCCCATTATCTATTGCATAACTCAGTACAAGATAAACATTGCAAGACACAACACCCCCCAGTTATTCACATTTGTAGGACACAGACTGCCGCTCTTTGCACATCCCGTTCAGAGAATCCTCCCATTGGCACCTATAGCAACTTTGTCTGCCACTCTCTCACTTATAATAAGTCAGGCATGATTGACAAGGATATTGCTTATGGCAATGGTGTGGTCTATTCCAGCACTAAACAGTGACTACTGACATGCCATGATCCTTAAACAAGCTGGATAAAACTATTTCTGCACTCGTTTCTCCATCTTCCTACTGCTCTATGCCACACAATGGCTTCCCCCTGGACACCCTTATGCCTTATAGGATACCATTCAGACCCAAGGCTGCAGAAGGGAGCTGACCAGGGAACTGGCCCCACAACCAAGTCCCAACATGGGCAGGTGGTCAGAAGTCACTAATGTCATTGCTGTAGCCAGTCACCTCACCCCAACACCATGTTTCCTGCTGTCACTTAAGGGGCAGTCTTGCAAGGTTGTAGGCACATCATCCACACAAAACAGCATAGAATTACTGCTAGCCCAGATGGGGTCAGGCTGAAATATATCCTGCAGAGCAGTAGTTCATTTCAGGCACACACACATTTTCAATACACCAGTCAGTTAGTTACACTCTGCATGGCCTTTCTCAGCATGTGACTATACAAAACAAGCAAGGAAACAGCTTTTAGTTTCTTATTTCTGATAGCCATCACCACAAATATCAGAATACAGAATACATTATATGAAGGACCAAATTTAGATTTGGAACTCAGCCAAAGAAAATTGTTTTCCCTACTTAGTAAATAATAAAAAAAAGAATCTTGATTCTTTGCTCTCAGTAACATTCAGCTTGACAGCTCGATCATTCCAGCCATGCCAAATTTTCTGTGGAGCAATGTAACATCATTCAGTGAAAGTGCCTTTTTTGGGTAATACTATCACCTGGCATCCCACAGCTCTTATGCCCTGTAAAATTCAAATTTTGCAATTAAAGGAAGGAAATATTTTAAAAATTGAAAAAAGAAAAGAAATCAGAATGTCTGGAAGTAGCTAATAAGTACATAAATAAATATACCTATACAGCCCAGAGTGCATCTATATGTAATGTATTAGTTATTTAAAAAGCAACTGCTGATTATTCAAATCCCTTTTGATTGTCAAAGTGGAAGAAATAAACTATAGACAGCATTTATATGTGCTTGGCAGGAGCTATCAGAAAATGTCAGGCAACCAATACTAAAAGCAAAGAAACAACACAGGCTGCTGAAACAGTTTTTACCAGTTTCACTATTGCTGAAGCCCCAAACACAAAAAGCTCCACAGTTTCTCTTGACTTCAACATAGAACCTCAGAATTCTGGCTCAGCTTCATCAGCTGCTGCAACACCCGCCCGTCCTCACTCAGCAGCTATCTGGTTCTGTCTTTCCTCTTTTTCTATCTTTCCATCCTGTGTCCTGAGGAACCCCATGATTCCTCTGGACCCAGGATGCCAAAGAGAAGTATATTACAGGAATGTTAGCTTACTCTGTAAAAGTCAAGATTTCCGACGTAATATCTTTGCTTATCATCAATTTTTTTCAGGGTGAACTATCATGTATAAGAAATGTGATAAGATATCTATGTATTAGCCAGGGTTAATCTTGTTAAACTTTTTAACATTGCATTAAAAACAGGAGAGGTATGGCCTTCTCCTAATAAGAGTTAGAGTTAGTTATAGTTAGAGTCAGAGTCAGATTCAGAGTTTATTTATATATGGCACCCTTTCCCTGAGGCCCAGGTGCCATTACAATAAAATACAGATACAAATCACAATATTAAAGAAATGATCACACAAATAAAACAGTACAAATACAAACATGTAAAATTATAACAGTTCCAACAAAAATACTCCCATAAAATAGCAGCACTACTAAAACACAATTAAAATACTATGGATAGATGTGCTGAGGATGTTATACAACCTCACCAAATGTTTGCTGAAAAAGATATGCTTTTTAGCCCCTTCTTAAATGCCTCCACTGAGGGGGCCTCCCTCAAGGTCCTGGGCAAGGAGTACCAGAACGCCAGGCCTGCTACTTCAAAGGGCAAGTCACCCGAAGTTTTAAGTTTTTACCTTGGAACCATAAGGATGCCCTTCTCGGAGGAGTGGAATGGCCGAACTGGGGTGTACAGGTACAGAAGCTCACTCAGGTAGGCTGGGCCCAGTCAATCCAGTGCTTTGTAGGTTAGGATACCTATTCTAAATGAGATATGCCACTTCACTAGCAGCCAGTGAAGGTCATGCAGTGCTGAAGAGATATGGTTAGATCTTGACAAGCCCGTGAGCAGCAGCTGCAGGTGATGCAGCCTGTCTCCACTAACCCCAAGGTACAGAGCATTACCATAGTCCAGTCTCGAGGTCACAAATGCATGGATCAGTGTGACCAGGTTTTGTGGGGAATCAGGGTTCTGATCTGGCAGATGTTCCCGAAGAAGAAAAAGCCATTCTGGACAATGGCTGACACCTGGGCCTTCATAGTTAGGCCATGGTTAGGCCATCACCCAGCATGACCCCCAGATTCTTCACCCTGGGGCAGGCTAGCAGCTCTGAGTCACCAAGCCAAGGCCCAGTAACTGCTATGCCAGCTACCAATCCCCCCATTTGGCGGTTTGATCACTAATACCTCAGTCTTCTTCGGGTTCAATCTCAACCAGCTAGAAGCCATCCAGTTCTGGATCTCCACCAGGCATTTATTAAACACATTGACAGCAGCCTGAGTCCCAGGTGCAAAATACAAATAGAGCTGGGTATCATCAACATAGGAGTGAAACCCCAGCCTGAACTGTCTAATGACTCTGCCCAGGAATAGCGTGTACACCATGAACAACATTGATGAGAGGACCGAGCCCTGGGGCATACCACAGGACAGAACTTTCAGGCTCAAGGAATAATTTACCAGAACTACATTCTGGGTTTTGTCCCATAAAAAGGACTCAAACCAGTGGATCACAGTGCTGGTGAGCCCAATGTACTCCCTGAGCCAGTCCCAAAGTACGCCATGGTCCACGGTGTCAAATGCTGAAGAGAGATCGAGGAGGGCAAGAATTGATCACTCTCCTCTATCCCTTGCCCTGAGCAGGACATTAAGCACCCTGACCAGAGCCATTTCCATATTGTTCATAGCTCTGAAACCCGACTGGAATGGCTCATAGATGTTAGAGGCCTCCAAGTGTTCCTGGAGCTGCAGCACAACCACTTTTTCAATAACCTTACCTTGAAAGGGAAGGGTAGACACTGAATGGTAGTCTGCCAAAACATCTGGATCCAGAGATGGTTTCTTCAGTAGGGGGTTACACCAGAGCATCACTTTAATGCCTCTGGAACCAACCCCTCCTGCAAAGAACACCGGACGATTTTGGGAACACCGGGCCCAGTTGGATGACACAACTCAGTCATGTAGGGCTCAGGTCCAGATCACTACAAGCTGACACAGTGTGAAGATAACCCAGCATACCTTTTCCACTGTTGCTGGCTGAAATTCACCCCAAGAATACCTCCTGCCTTCCCGGCCCAGATGCAGACCATTACTGGGAACATAAAGCCCCATTGGATTAATACCGGCCCTAATGGAGGATACCCTATCTGAGAAGAATCAAGCAAACGTTTCGCATCTCATGAGTCAAATCTCTCCCATGGGCTCCAGACAGGCTGGGTGGAGCAGCATGTCCACAGTCCAAAAGAACTGAGACAGTCAGTTCTTCCCAGTGGCAATCTCTCTTGACAGAAAATCTGCCTTCTTCTGAGAGATTTGCCTCCTGATATTCCTCATAATGGGAATTCAGAACCAGTTTATCCTCCATGGACCTAGACTTCCTCCAATGATGCTCCAAACTCCATCCCCTGGATTTAAGTTCCCTTAGCTAGCTGTTAAACCACAGCGAGCTGAGGCATGAAACCAAGTGGTGTACACAGACAGCACTAGAATGTCGAGTACCCCAGTTATGGCCTTTTTATAGACCAACATTGTGGCTCCCACATGCTCAGCACATGCTTCCAACATTTCCAAGGTGTCCAGTATTGACAGTAGTCCTTAGGGTCCTAATCCCCTCAAAGGTCAGCACTGGAGCACATTTAAAGAAGATGGACTACAAGGAGGGGATCTGAAAAAGAACCTGATAACACATTGTTTCAACCAGCTAACTGGATCAGTCTTGAGGCCATCCACCTCAGCCGCAGGGTGACTATCTGGTCCAGTGCAAGCTTCTCAGTAGTTCACTGTGAGCCTCTCATGGGCAAGGGCACACAATACAAAAGACGATGTCAGAGAGTGGTTTTCACATAAGAAAGAGAGAAAGCAATGGGACCTCAGCTCATATTTGGCATGTTACAATTTAAAGTGTAGGTACCAGACCAATAAAGGGATTACCTTGTCATAAGTGGTTTTAAGTGATAAAATGATTAAATGAAGACAACATAAGAAAATGGAATTAAATTAATTTGTGGTTTTCAAGCTGCTTTCATGGGGAGGGGGTGGCAGTTCTACTATAACTGTTTGATAATGAATTTGGCCAGGGACTAGATCACTGAAAAATGTAAGAAAGATGTATAAGAAATGTGATACAGTCTCTGGGCCAGATATTCAAAACTTTGCGCTGGGCTCAAACTGTTTGTGCAGGGTTAGTGCCAGGTTAGCGTGGGTCCACTATATTCAAGAGATCAAATAGCATGCCCAAACTGCATTAGCACATAGAAACATAGAATACAGAAACATACAATTTGAAGGCAGATAAGGACCACTTGGCCCACCTAGTCTGCCCATTTCCCTAACTGATGGATAAGCTGCAGATTCTAATTAATCAACAGCTTACTTCCTCCTACCCCCTCTCTAGAATTGCCTTATGCCTGTCCCATGCATTCTTGAATTCTCCCACTGTTCCTGACTCCACAACCTCCTCAGGAAGGCTGTTCCATGCATCCACAACCCTCTCTGTGAAAAAATACTTTCTAACATTACCTCTGAGCCATCCCCTCTATCTTCAAATTGTGCCCCCTTGTTCTTGCACATCTCTTCTTCTGAAAGATGCTACCCTCTTGTACTTTGTTAATTCCCTTGAGATACTTGAAAGTTTCTATCATCCCCCCCTCCTTTTCTCATGGGTATACATATTAAGCTGCTTTAGTCTCTCCTCGTATGTCTTCTGGTGCAGACCCTGCACCATTTTGGTTGCCCTCCTCTGAACAGCCTCCACTCTGTCTATGTCTTTGCAGAGATGGGGTCTCCAGAATATAGAAACATAGAATGCACAGGCAAAATTATAATATATACAAGGGGCAAACTAGGGGGCATGTGCATGAATACAGGCACAATGCTATATTCAGTGAATAGCGCCACACAAAGTGTTTTTGCGTGAGTTAGTACAACACTTTGCACGGTGCAAATTACCACCCGGGAAAAGGTATTCTTAACTCTGGGCAAACCAGCTTTGCGTGACTTTGTGGCTTTGTAGGACTTTGCATGACTTTTGCGTGGCTTTGTGTGACCCCTAACCAGTAAGTAACACACATAGAAATAAGCCAGACAGAGAGGAAACATGCTGCTCACAGATGGCATCCCTATGATGCCATCATCTGCCACCAGTCCCAGCCATGCCAGGCAGTAAGTGGTGACCCAGCTCCCAGTGGACACCATGGCAGTGCGGCCATATGTGCTGTCCACCCTTCAGCAGACACTAACAGACATCAGCACACACATGCAGCAATGTGGGCATGGAGGGTGTTGAGGGAAGGGTGTACAAGTGGCCAGGCTGTACCACAGACTGGGTGCGGCCACAAGGCTTGGGCAAGCCACACAGTGCAAATGGGCCAGTGTTGAGAATACCCCAACACCTGTGTGCCTGTCTGATGGTATGCGCCCCCCCAGCCACATACTGTACATCTGTACAGACACCACAGCACACACAGTCAGTGGTGTATGTCACTGTGAGCATCCCATGCCAGTGGTGCAGCATCTGTGGGTCGCATAACAGCATAGCAGTAATGTCCACTGTCAGCAAACACCTGCAAGTTGGGCCTATCACTGTGTACAGTGCAGTGGTCATCACTTTCCTACACACCAAAGGCACTCCTGTGTCCCTCAAACGACTGGTCCCCTTGCCACTGTAGTGTCTGCTGTGCACTGTAGCATGAACTACAGTTTGAGAATTGCATGAAGCACTACCATCTGTGCCTGTGCTGTCTAATCCCCTGGGGCACAATATTCTATGTTGTACTGTACAAATGTAACCTGCAGGTACCACCATGCACTACCTGACTGACCTACAGGTGGAGCTATGGACAGACCCAGCCAGCCCCTGTACTTCCAGACTGACCTACAGGTGAAGCTGTGGGACCCTGCAATTGTGCTGGGCAAACTGCATGCAAATCAGGTCATAATGAGATGCTAATCTGGATGTTTGCCCACAGACTACCTAAGTAGACTCATTTGCATGTCACTTTTGAATATAGCAAAGTTTTGCAGCAGGCAAATGGCTTAGCACCATGCTAAGCCTGCACAAAAGTGTTTGCACTGCGCAAATGTTTCAGAAACATTGTAAATTTCTGCACAATGTAATATCACATGCATGGATGCTTGCAGCTTTACTGACTCCACTCCTTTGCTAGCACACACATTAGCCACATAGTTCACCTCTACTTTATTTCACATCACTGTGAACTGGGATGCTGTTGTGGTTTGCACTTCCTGGTTGCTATGTTCACAGCTGTCTTATTCCTGGGCTATTTTTTGCACTGCACTCCCAGCCCAGTTTGCCCAGCTTCCTTAACATGCTATATTCAGTAGGTTTAACACTGGGGCTATCCCTTTTGAATATAGCGGTCTATTGGTTCTGGGCTAATTTAGCATGCCGGGCAGTGCTAATTTAGCCCTGGAGCGAAGTTTTGAATATCTGGCCCTCTGTGTTTTAGCCAAGTAGAGCTTGCTAAACCTTTAAAATTACATTAAAAATAGGAAAGGTGTAGCCTTCTCCTAATTAGTAAGCTCCTCAGTGGTCACCTGTGAGCCTCTTATGGGCCTGAGCACACTATGTAAAGGCTGAAGTCAGAGGGTGGTTTCCACAAAAGAAAGGGAGAAAGCAGTAGGACTTCTGCTCATATTGGCATGTTAAAATTTAAAGTGTAGGTAACTGACCAATGACGGGATTACCTTATCATCGGTGGTCAGGCTAATTATGGTTTGGTTGAATGATGAGATCAAGACCGCCTTAAAGAGGAGATGTTTACTTCTAATAAATGGACAACTGTAGGGGCAGACTGGCCCGGGGTGCTTGGGATGCTAATAGCATCCTGGTCTGTGTCGGTATGTGGCCTGTGCGCTGCTTGCTTTTTGTGTGCTTATTCATTTTTTTTTTTCGTTTTTTTCCCCTGCCCCTGACCATATGGTCAATCAAGTATTTTTTCCCTCGGGGGGTAGGGTCTAAAAAAAGTAGCCACAGTCTGCAGAGCTCTGCCGCCAAGTACCATTCGCAGCAGGCACGGCATACCAGTCAAGTAGCAGGAGAAGACAGGTTGGTCTCGGGGCTGCGCATGTGCCGCTTAGTACTGTAAGTGTATCAGTTAGGTTGGCGCCAATCCGAAGTGGCAAATCCTCAGTGGTGAGGGACTGTGAGTGCCATTTGTTGTAGAGACAGAAGTACCGTAGCTGTGCAGTTAAGAAGAGCCGCCTCAGCTGCCCACCCTAGTAGTTAGGTGGTGGAAGTCTGGCAGATCACTGTGTTGGACTGTAGTGGACTGATCTGGAGTTGGAGTGTGTGGGACACTCAAGATTGTTCTGGAAAAGGTGAGAGAGAGAGAGAGAGAGAGAGAGAGAGTCAGAGTCTGGAGACATCTCAGACATGGGCAGTGGCATGTCAGACCCCTAGGCACCCCCCAGAGTGCCAGAGTAGATGGTCGTCGATGACGTTGAACTGGTCGTGGTGTGTGGTGAAAAAAGTAAGTGGACGAAATGGTGTGGTGCCTTGGTCTACAACTACTACCAAATGTGCAAACTCTATGTGTTGTGAGGAAGAAAGAACCCTAATATGTCTGACTTGAAGCAAATATGAGACATTCACTGGGGGGGGTGCCGGGTCCAGTTGCTGGATCAAAGTACAGGCAGGTAACTTTGCTTGTTTGCTGCTCTTGTTTTTCTGGAGGGGGTTCCGGTTGCTGGATTGAAGTACAGGCAGGTAACTTTGCTTGTTTGTTGCTCTTGTTTTTCTGGAGGGGGGTCCGGTTGCTGGATTGAAGTACAGGCAGGTAACTTTGCTTGTTTGCTGCTCTTGTTTTTCTGGGGGGTGTCCGGTTGCTGGATCGAAGTACAGGCAGGTAACTTTGCTTGTTTGCTGATCTTGCTTGTCTGGAGATGGCCGAATCCTGAGGTGTGATTTAGATCTTGCACAAATTCCTTCTGTGCCATCATAGAGTAGAGGTGTGGTGTCACTACTTTTGGGTTTATGATGTGTCTGGGCTGGGCCCCTTCCTTTATTCATTGCATTGCCTATTGACATGGTCTTCAGTGCCACCATTGTTGCGAGATTCGGGGAAGAATGCTGATCGATCACAATGTGGAGTGGGTACCTGAGTGGAGCGTGTTGCTATGTCCACATGTGCTGCTTTTTTGAAAAATGTGGGCCATTGGATTTGTTTTGCTGAATACTTCTAATGTTATGTTCATGACCAACCACATAGTCCATAGCATCTCTCGCATCCACAAAAGCCAACATTTTACCATAGGGCTCTACAATATTTAAAATAACGGGGTATTTAAAGTAATACAGCAAACCCATTTTTGCTAGTCTCTGTTTGACTTCCATAAAGTGTTTCCCTTTTTCCATGACAAGGGAAGAGAAGTCCTGAAAAGTTAATATTCTATTGCCCCTTCAAGCCAGTTGCTTTTTGTCCCTAGCAAGCCTTAAAATATGTTCTTTTACAGAGAATCTCAAGAGATAAGCCAGTATGGGTCTGGGTCTCTGTCCCTCTTGAGGACGTGGACACAGGCTTTGTGGGCTCTCTCAATCTCTAATGCCCATGGCCATTGAAAGTCAAGTATAGTGGGTATTAATTGTAGAAATTCAACAATGTTGTTCCCTTCAAGTCCCTCAGGTACCCCCCAAATCCTCAAATTATTCCTTCTCCCTCGATTTTCAACATCATCCAACTTTTCTGTCAAGTAATGAATTTGTTTACCTTGGCAGTGTACTTAATCTTCTAAGACTGCTACTGTGTCTTTAAAACTCTCAGTTTGGTCTTCTGAGTAATCCAAATGTTCAGATATTGTGGTAGAATCATTTGTAAGATCCTAAATGGACTGTTTAACTATTTCTAGCTTTATGTCATCAAGCATTTCCTTAAGGAGCTGAATTCCGTTTTATCTGTGGCTGTAGGTTGCTCTGAGGCCAGGTGGGCAGAGCGCTTTTGCCCTGCTGACATCGCGGTTTTGTCCGGTGTTTTGTTTTTTTTAAAAGAAAAAAGAGCCAATTGTAATGAACTGAACTGCTGGACACTTTTCCAGTACAGCGAGGATATACCACTACGGCAAGATGGAGGATCGGGAGCCGCATAGATGCTTGATGGCAGCACGCATGGGAGTGTGCATGGTGCCATCACAGGTGTTCTTGCACACGCCGCCCCAGCAACAAGGAACAACCAAGAAATTGCACCACAGATGATGAAGGGAGAGCTTGTAGGCCTCACACTCGGCCAGCCACGACACAGGATCACTTGATTAGGTCTCAGAGGGGAGGGCCCCTCGACCCCACTGGGGGGGTAAGCCCTGGGGCCACTACTGTGCCAGCTGTTGGATGCCGGGGTGACGAGGCTGGGCTCCTCCAGATTGCGAGGGCTGTAGGGGTAGGAGTATAAATAATCACACAAAAAAAATATAGAATTTTTCCTACCCATTTTATAAGTAAACAATGACATGACAGGGTATACGTTAGATCGCTCTTCAAGGATTTAACCTTATCAATAATCACCCTCTCTCCCCTGGAATAAAGCATCAGATATGTCTGTAAGTCGGCTGAAAGAGAATTACATTTTTCAGTTTGCTGCCTTTTTTTGCTAGTGACATAGGATATGATTTCTCCTCTCAGAACTGTCTTCAAGGTGTCCCATAGGATCAGAGCTGTGACACTTTGGGTCAAATTGTCCTCAGTAATCTGAGGGACATGTTCAGTGATTAAAGTACAGAACTGCTTGTCTTTAAGTAGGAAATTATGGAAGTTCCAGAACAATGATTTTTGTTCTTTCCCAAGAGCTATTTTAAGAGAGACAGACAGATGGTTAGACAGTAATTGGGGGCCATAATCTATGTCTTGAATAGTCGATTCAGGAATAGCTTTGGTGCCTGGGAGAGAAGTATGTGTATGCATTTCCAGAGGGAAAAGGCAGTGCCAGACATCCACAATCCCAAGGTTGGCACAACTGGAGTGGAGACACAGTAGCACTTTGCTGAGGAGGATCAATGCTTCACTGAGTGGGAAGTATCAAGATCTAAAGACATCACCATGTTGGAATCTCCCCATATTCTCAGGAATGCATTAAACACTGATGGGGTGAGTTTGGGGGGAAACATACATTTACTAGAGTGACGTCTGTCTGGAAAAGCTGTCCCTGCAGAATGACGTATCTGCCCTGCGGGTCGCTATAGACTTGCTGTAGCTCAAATGAGGTTGAGGAGAGGATCCTGGTAATCACACCACACTTTCCTTTAGGGTAAGAGGAGACATGTATTGTGTATCTACCACCCCAAGCTACTTTTGCATGTTCAGTAGGGAGTCGGATGTATTTCTTGTAAAAAACAGATGTCCGTTAGGTGCTGTCAGAGATGCTGAATAAATGCCATCCTTTTCATCGGGTTATTCAACCTGTTAATGTTTTTGGGGAAGATATTTGCTGGAGCTATCATCAACTAAGTCAAATCTTTAATAGTAGGAGGAACTGATAGGGACCAGACCCCACCAGTGGAGCCCCAAAGGAAAGAGCAGAAGGACAGACACCCATCCCATAGTACCTAAGACAGTGGAGCATCCCATCCCTCTAGCTCCTCCCCACCCCCACTGAGGAAATCCTGCAAGGGGTGGCCTGGAGAAAATACTTTTTTTTTTTCTATTCTGTTTATTACTTTTCTGTTTTTTTCTTCCTAGTTTCCCCCTTACCACCTGGTACCCCAGAACACAGTCACAGATGCCTATGGAAGCGAGCATGTGCCCTGTGACTCCAGTAACTGAGCCATCCCCCCACCTGGCCTAGCACCAAATCTCTCCATGGGCTTGGCGCTACATCAAGCCTCCACTTGGTGGCAGCCAATAGCCCAGGAGATTCCAAATCCTCCTTGAGAGAGGAGAGCTGCCTGGTGGCAGCTCAATCCAACTACTCACCCCTCACCCCCCCGGCTGACCACCAGCAACCCAAGCTCACTCCCAAACTGGCACATAACTATAGAATTTATATACAGAAATTATTTATTTGTACAATCCTCCAGACTGCTGATGGTTGCAGCTAGATGCCCACTTCTACTATCATCTGCATGAGACTGCCAGGCCATTCACAGCTGCAGGGTTCTGGAACTGTAATTAGCGGAAAGTTTAAAAATGTTATGCTGTGTGTTGATGTGATGTGCGCTAGTATCTTTAGATTATATGTTGTATGCCACAACCTAGTAGCACCCCTTAGAAGAAATATGAATTCCAGTGTGTGAAGTAACATAAAAGGTTTGAGCATGCTATTTTGGGATTTGTTTGAGTTCTGGGAGTCTGTGGTGCTCTTTCTCAGCATGCTCCTTTTAAACATCTGTGTAAAATCCTTTTGGGAGCACAGTGTATAAGGAGTCAATTAGACACATTAGCTACTGAGGCACTGGAAAGTTAGGGACTAAATCGAAGGGTCCCACCTTGATGATGGTGATTTAGCTTACTCAAACTGGAATTCCAGTCTGAAGCTAAGAGGACCCAATTGTCACATGAAGCTTGAAGTAAATATGGCCAATTTTGGCAATGGAAAGTTTAAAATGTCATGGTGTGTGTGTGTGTGTGTGTGTGTGTGTGTGTGTGTGTGTGGGGGGTGTTGATTGTCTTTTATAGTGTATTGGGCCCTCAAATAGTTTTGTGAAGCTTCACAATCTTGGTAACTTAACCCCACCCTGCCACCCTCCCACCACTGCTCACAGCAGTACAATGGTGAGCTAATAGGTCCTTCCTCGTAGATGAATGTGCACCACACATCGTGATTTTGTCAGGAGAAACATTTATTGTAAGAGCAACACACGTTAACTGAAATTTGTAATACTGCTACTTAAAAATGCTTTGTTATAGTCCGTGATGAGGAAAAACAAGAGGTTGCAGAAAAAAAAACATCTAGTTCCCTCGTTGAGGTCACATAGCCTGCATCCTCAGATTTGGCACTCACATCTGGAGGACTGAACCTTGAGACTTGCTTACATCAGGTACTCTAAAATGGGGCAGAAAAAAAGATGTTTTAGAATTTAATGTTAAAGGAAGGAGCAATTACTTTACAGAGCTTGTCACACACCAATCATCATCTGACAAGGAGTCACTTATTACAGCTACCCTTCTCTTCTTTTGTGGTACTTGGTAGTTGTGGACATTAATTGTGATGCCCTCTCTGAATAAATTAAAATTTACTCCAAGGTTGGTCAGTGGGTCTCTTAAACTTATTAACAAATGTTCTGCTTTGTCAAAATCGACTGGTGGTGTGGCACTGCTGATGGAGGGGATGCTTTGTACAGAGTTGCTTTGCCTGCCAAAACTGAGGGAGTGTTTCTTTTGTTTTGCCACACCTGGGTAACTGTAATTATTTAAGCAATATACCATGACAGGGTGTGGGTTATGCGGGGATTTACCCACACCCGGCATTGTTCTGCCACGAGGCCATCTGCCAGGTGGCTAAAATAGTTCAGGTCAGGTGTTGGTAAATCCCCACATAACCCACATCCTGGAGTGGCATATTGTGATTATATCATAGTCACACATGTTTTTAGATAGTAATACACACTCTGAAATACTTTATCATTTCCATATTCTTATGCTGAATAAAACAGCACCACACATTTTTCTTATTTTTTGCTAAGATAACATTTTTTAATTATCTTAAAGAGCACATTACTCAATATATTGTTTATGGTTGTTGCTTTTTAATTTACCTTTGCCCTGTTTTTTACGATATTTGTGCTTTGCTGAGAGTGTTACTAGTGTTTCTTTAAAATCTGATGTGTTGCCATGGAATATGGAACTTCCCTAGTTGTTTTTTAACAAACACCTATCTGTGGTACCAAGAATACCCCATTAGAGTACCCGACTCATATTCTGATCTGCTGTTATGTTTTATTTTGTAGGTAAATTCTGTCACATGAACATAGAGTTCAGTGACTGGGATACCAGTGATGGGATGCGGTTCCTGGACATCTGCCAGGTAAGACTTTAGCAGCCGAATGTCCGATTCTGTTTTTTTTTATTTTTTTGTGCTATGCTAGGATGAATTTTTCACGTTCAGAGACAACAGGGGGGTTTGAAGCTAGGCCTACCATAGTGAACGCTAGTAGTGGTGAACTGTTATGAATGGAATGTTTTTTAAAATGTATGCAACTAGCGATCTTGCTCTTTTTAGAACATTTGCAGGTGGTGGCATTCATTTCTATAAACCCACTGTCATGATGTAGATGAAATAGGTTTATATAGTTCTGACATCACGACGGTGGGATTTTTTATTTATTGAAATTTCTGATGATACCTTTGAGAACAAGATCATTTCATTGGTTCCACATCAGACAAACAATACACATTGGGAAAGTATGAGATGGAGAACAAACAAAACAAGTCACTTGTGAGAAGGTGAGAGAAGTAGCCAGGTGGCAGGACACCACTCAGGTCAGTGAATGTAAAAATAGTACCTCCCTCCTCTGATGTTTTTCACCTATCAGTCATATGTCTGGCATGGAATTAATATAAAGTGGCTTAGGGATATCTTTCACAGACCTGGGATAGGCCACGACACTCAGTGTAGGCACTGCGGTAGTAATCTGCAGTTGTACCAGTCCTCGGATGGGTACCCAGTGATAGAATTATGTAATCATGTACCTGTAGACAAATACTTTGATCTTCACAGAAGCAGAGCCACAGTATATTCCTAATGAGATTGACTGTTTATATACTTTCAACAGGACTGAGCAAGCAGAGAACGAACAGGACTAGGAAGGATACATCCATTTGCTGAAAATTAAGCTGCCCACACAGAGGGATTGGATAACAATAGTCATCATAAAGGTAAGTTTTATGTTAACTTCTATTGGCAGATGGTGACTGTCTTTCCAGTGCTAAAGTGATAATAATGCCTGGACATTGTGTAACTAGGCAATAAGGCACCACATGTTGTTGATTGTGACAGGTTCAACCCATGGTCAGGTGAATTGTTAACAGATGAGGTGAAGCCAAGTGGACAATGCCCATGACTGTAGGGTTGGGGTGCACCTAGTACAACCAACTTCATGTCGTGCCTTATCGCTTAAATTATATTGGCCCCGGCCAAATTTTAAAACACGAGCACTGTAAACATTTTCAATGCTACAAAAATATTTATTAAATGTTGTTGATCTGGTAGACTCACTGAGACTAGAAGTTCTGTCATGGTATCTCTAATAACTTCTTCAAGGCAATCTCTTGCAGCTGGTCATAACACGTGTTATCGGGCGCAGGCGTCATTTCTCCAGATGACTTCTCAGCAGTCAATCCTGGGACCTCCCCATAATGTTACCATGTGGCGTCTGTATGGCGGGTATAAAAGGGGGAGGTCCAAGCAGTGGGGGGGGTAGTAGTTCAAGTCATGTTCCCCTGGTGAACCAGAATATGTTGTGATATGCAGAGTACTCCCGCTGTAAGTAAACAAAGTGCACAATTTCAGATGCCTTACTTTTTGGCTTCCCTTCCTTTAAAACAGTCTATGCATTGTTGTATACTTGCAATAAGGCACAGCAGGGGTGTTGCATGTACTAGGTTTACCACACGGTCCAGCCGTGGCATTGTAAGGCACCACGGTAATGCAGCGGCATTGTAAGGCATGAGGCAAAGCCATGGGCTATCTGCCTCCTGGCCACTGTGGGGTAAACCTACAAAGCTCCCAGTCTCTGTCATGCCTTACTGCTGATGTAACATCCCTTTGCAACTATTAAAACACGAACATTATAAAAGTTGGCAAAGCATTAAAAAAATTTACTGAACATTGTTGATCGTCCTGGTGTGGGGAAAAGATGGTAACCAACTGAAAGTGATCCAGATTAAGCAGTTGTTGTTGTTTTTAGTGAAGGTGGAAAATTTGCCCAGGACACTCTGTGACATAAGTGCCATTGGGATCTGTGACCTGAGCAAACCCCCATCCAGAACAGTGCTCTGATCAATATTTCACAAAAAGACCACACCTATGGAGTGCATCTTCCTCCACTCCCCAACCCCGTCCATGAACCACTACGGTGGCACTATGGAGAGCCAGAACATGTTTGGTGTGCAACATAGTCCCCATATAGTCCTTCTTATTGTCCTTCTCCGGAATAATAATACTTGGAATATGATATACTCCTTGTCTGAAGCAAAGTAAAGAACTAGGCACAATATTCCAGTCCAGTAAGAAACAAAGTGTTGCATTTCAGAAACATGCTTTTATGTTACATACTTATTCACTGCCTCTTTTCATCCACCAGATCTATTGAGTGACCGAAAGTACTGCTGATTGCCTGCCAGAGCGGACCACTGAAGAACAGCGTCATGCCCAATCGTGAGGAAAACTGCTGTACACGAAGACATCAAAAGGTAAGTGGGCAACTTGATTGCTCTACTGTTCTGTGGAAGCTTGTGCTGCAGAGCAGGTCTGTTGACCACTCAAGAAGACTTGTTTGCAACACACATGTCACCACCCCTCACTGTACCGATGGCATTGCTGTAGCAGAGCAGGATCTTATGTTGGGCCTTGTTTCCTTGCCCTCAACATCCAGAAAATTATACATGTGACATGCACTGTAGGGATTAGGAAACACAGTAGACACAGTACATTGCAGTGTAGCTGGTGTGTGAGAAGATGTTAAGAACTTTTAATATATGGATCATGCATTTAATATGCTTGTAAAGCATACCAAAAAATTGCTCCCGAAGTGGTGATACCACACTTCGAGAGTGATACTATCGTTCAGGTCCCATAATAGTATCGTTCAGGACATGAATAATAATATTACCAGAGAAGGTCAACAGTGCATGCAATACTCTCTCTGCCCACGTCCATTATTGTCTTTGTATACAGTTAGGGATTGTATGTATAGGTATTGTATGTAGAGGTATGCTGTAAGAACAAACCAGTGACAGTAAACTTTTATTCTTTAGGACAGATTGTGCTCACAAGCAAATTAACAACAAGACAGTCTTGTTACAATTCGTAAGATTTTCAGTGCAGGAAGAGTTTAAACCCTGGGCTAAACATTTGTCACAAATCCTGAAATAAGTGCAGGTACAGGTTGTGTATTTGACCCAGACAGTAAACTGTTTTTTGTGTTTATCTTTGTGTGCCTTAAAAGGAAAATCCAGACTTTCTCAGGAAGTGATTACATCATAGCTACTTATCAGCCAATAGCTTTGGTAACAGACCTGAGAACAATAGTATTATAAGCAAGTGTTTTATAGCAAACTCATCAGAACAGCTACTATTTTTCAAGTCAAACTACCTCTTGCTGGGAACTGCAATACTGAACATAGGATTTGCAAGAAAGCGAGTAGTGCTCACAACAGAGGGAGGCGAACCTTACAATTGTCTTTGGTTAGTAGCAGATATTCTGCAGGTGGAGGCTACTTCTAACTGAAAGGTGAAATAAGGAACTTAGAATTATCAGGAAAAGACAGTCTTGTTGCAAATCAGAGCAGGAAGAGTTTAAAGCACAGCTGACTTATTTTGGGGCTGACTGCCTTCAGAGCACAAACCACCAGGCTGTTTTGGGGCTGGGGAGGTTAACCTGTGTCTGACTTGGATGTCTGGATTTTTCTCTGTTTGATTAGCAGGGGATTTTCTCTGTCAAATTATTGTGTATGGTATCTTGCTGACAGGAAGGCACTCATCGCAGCGGTGGGTCAGTGCTCTTAGCTGATTGATTTGTGAGGCACAGTTTAGGCCCAACCTCTTCCCACCCCTCACCCCACCCACCCCTGGAAATAGTTCCTTTATACCTGGGGTTCTGACATCATTTCCTCAGGAGTGCAAGGTGCATATCAATGTCATATCCTCTCTAGCACACAGCACTGAAAATATAAGCATACACATTGTATAATATATATATTTCTATATAACAAACCAATCACACACACAAACACACACACAAAAAAAAGTACATAATCATGTGGGGAGTAGTGCAACGTAATGGCTGTGGGGCAGCGGTCTTCCGGGAGTCTTTCTGGAGGCTGAGATGCTGCCCTATTTGCAGACAACTCTCTGCCCTGAGGGAGGAATTTGCCTGTCTTCAGGCCACACTGGACAACAGTAAGGGAACCCTCCCCCAGGCCAGACTGGATGGTAGGAAGGGAACCTCCCCCATCCAGGGAGCACCAGAGCCACCACCACTACCTCAGAGGTTGCAAAGAAAGCACAGCAGTTGACCCACAGTGGGCTCAGGGAGGGTGAGGATGGTGGAACAGAGGCACACCCAGTCAGTTGTTCCAGTCCACAATCCATACACCATTCTGGGGGAGCACAGCTCCCCTATGGATGCACCCACAGAGGAGATTAAGGAGGCTGAGGAAACCTGTCACAAGGGAGGCCCACAGGAAGGAGGCAGAGGACACCACAAGGAAAGGAAGCAGCTCCTGGTGGGGGACTCAATTATTAGGGGGATAGAACTGGGGGGAGCAGGGAAAACTGAAGTAAGGTGCCTGCCTGGTACCATGGTTTGGAGGGACAGGAAGCGCATCCTCAGGATCATGAGAACAGCTACACGGGAGTCTTAGCTGGACATCATTGTCCACCTAGGGACAAATGACCTGGCTCAACATGAGATTAGAGCAGTGCAGAAGGACTTTGTAGAACTGGGGAGGGGCCTAAGACAAGTAGCACACACAGTATCCTTCTCAGATGTGCTACCTGTCAATGGCATGAGTGAGGCAAGGGTACTTTGCACCATGCAGTTTAATGAATGGTTGAAAAAATGGTGTGGCGCACAGGGGTTTGGCTTCATTGGGGACTGGGGTTCCACCTGGAGGGACACCAGCCTATACTGGCAGGATGGTCTGCATCTGTCCAGGAAGGGAACAAGTCTTTTGAGCAATCGGTTTAAATACTTCATTGGCAAGCTTTTAAACTAGTCAAGGTGGGAGGCACTGATAAGCAGCAGAAAAATCCCAGCCTCTCCCTACAAAACAGGGTACTAAATGAGAAAAAGACTGAGGTAGAAAGGTCAGTGGGGGATGCTGCAACAGAAGGTAAAGCCATCAAGAAATGGAAAGCATTGAGTACCAATGCCCGTAGTCTGAGTAACAAGCTTCCTGAATTAGTGGCCTTGATGGAGGAGAAACATCTGGATATCATGGCAGTCACAGAAACATGGTTCACGCAAAACCATGACTGGGATGTAAACATACCAGGATACACTATCTACAGGAGGGACAGAGAGGGTAAAAGAGGAGGAGGAGTAGCTCATTACATAAGGGAAGGAATCAAAGCAACAGAACAAAAGGGAAAACAGGGAGGAGGAGAAGCACTGTGGGTAAATTTGGAGACCGGCAATGGTACCACAATCTGCACAGAGGTTGTATACAGACCCCCTTCTCAGGGGGAGGAAATGGACAAGGAAATGATAGAAAGTATACTTAGTATGGCAGAAAAAGGGGAGATATTGCTGATGGGCGATCTGAATATGCCAGATGTTAACTGAAGTGCAGTTGCAGCAGCCACTTAGAGTGGAGTTATTCTAGATGCCTCTACAGGGTCATGCCTTAGACAACTAGTATTGGAGCCCACTCGAGAGGGAGCAATCTTAGACCTGGTTCTCTCAAATGGAGATGAAGAGAGATCACAGATGTAGAAGTGGGTAGCCATCTGGGAACTAGCGACCTAACGAACAGTATGGTTCACAATAAACACAGCAATAGAGTCAAGCCACATAAAGGCAAAGGTACTGGACTTTAGGAGGGCTGACTTTACAAATGGGTGAGTGCCTAAGGAATGCACTAGCAAATGGGCAGGAAGGAGGATGGAAGAACAATGGGAATAATAAAACTGCCATCACAGAGGTATCAAGCCTTTGTGTGAAGCAAATAAACAAAACTAAACGATGTAGAAACCACTTATGGTTTTCAAAGGAAGTGGCAGTGAAGGTTCAAGAGAAAAGAAGCTTTCAGGAAGTACAAGGAATCACAGAAGGAGCAGGACAGAGAACTGTATCAGTTAAAGCAAAAGGAAGCTGGGAAGGCAGTCAGAACAGCTAAGGCCCAAACTGAGGAAAAGATAGCCAACTCAGTTAAGAAGGGGGATAAAACCTTTTATAGGTACATCAGGGAGTGATGGAAGACCAAGGGAGGGATAGTGAGGCTTAATAAAGGGGGGAGAGGGTGGGTGGAGGGTGACTGTGAAAAGGCAGAGATACTAAACAAATATTTTTGCTCAGTATTTACTAAGGAAGAGGGGGAGGTACCTAAAACAAACAGTAGAAACACTCTGGATACAGAAGTTGATATCAGCCCATTTACAGAAGAAAGGGTTCTGAAAGAACTCTTAAAACTGAAGGTGGACAAAGCAATGGGGCCTGATGGGATTCATCCCAGAATTCTAAAAGAACTAAGGGTAGAATTAGTGACACCACTGACTACCCTGTTTAACAAATCATGGGAGGATGGGGTGGTACCGAGGACTGGAGGAGGGCAGATGTGATTCCCCTTCACAAAAAGTGGGAGCAAGGCAGAAGCAGGAAACTACAGACCTGTTAGTTTAACCTCAGTGGTAGGGAAAATGATGGAATCACTTCTGAAGGAAAGAATTGTTGAGTATCTAGAGGCCAGAGGGCAGGACCCAAGGCAGCATGGATTCACAGCAGGAAGGTCATGCCAGACAAATCTGATAGATTTCTTTGACTGGGTGACCAAAGTAGTAGATCAGGGAGGGCTGTGGACATGGCCTACCTAGACTTTAGCAAGGCATTTGACACAGTCCCACAAAAGATTAATATACAAGTTAGCTAGCCTGGGATGGGTCCCAAGATGACAGCCTGGGTAAAAATTGGCTGGAGAATAGGACACAGAGAGTAATAGTAAATGGAGTCCACTCTGAAGAAAGGGGGGTTACTAGTGGGGTACCGCAGGGTTCAGTATTAGGACCGGTCCTCTTCAATGTTTTTATAAGCTACATTGCAGAGGGACTGGAAGGAAAAGTATGTCTCTTTGCAGATGACACAAAGATCTGCAACAGAGTTGAGGCACAAGGTGGGGTGGAAAGGATGAAAAGGGACTTGGCAAGGTTAGAGGAATGGTCAAATGTATGGCAGCTTAGATTCAATGCTAAGAAGTGCAAGGTAATGCACCTGGGAAACAAAAACCCAGGGGAAGAGTACACAATGGGGGGTGAGATACTAACAACAACAAAAATGGAAAGGGACCTGGGGGTAGTCATATCAGATGACCTAAAGGTGGGCAAGCAATGTGAGAGGGCAGCAAGGAGGGCTGGGGGATACTGGGATGCATAGGGAGAGGCATCACCAGTAGAAAACAAGAAGTTTTTATCCCTCTGTACAGACAGCTGGTGAGACCCCATCTGGAGTACTGCGTGGTAGTTCTGGAGACCCAGTCTTCGCAAAGACATAGACAGGATGGAAGCTGTCCAGAGGAGGGAACTAAAATGGTGCAGGGTCTGCACCAGAAGACATATGAAGAGAGACTTAAGGAGCTTAATATGTATAGCCTCGAGGAAAGGAGGAGAGGGGGACATGATAGAAACTTTCAAGTACCTCAAGGAATCAACAAAGTCCAAGAGGCTAGCATCTTTCAAAAAAAGAGGTGTGCAAGAACAAGGGGCACAATTTGAAGATAGAAGGGGGGCAGCTCAGAGGTAATTTAAGGAAACATTTTTTCACAGAGAGGGTTGTGGATGCATGGGACGGCCTTCCGGAGGAGGTCGTGGAGTCAGAAACAGTGGTGGAATTCAAGCATGCATGGGACAGTCATAAGGCAATTCTAGGGGGTGGGGTTAGGAAGAAGTAGGCTGCTGGTTAACTAGGATCTGCAGCTTATCCAGTATGCAGGGAAATGGGCAGACTGGGTGGGCCAAGCGGTCCTTATCTGCTGTCAAATTCTATGTTTCTATGTTTCTAAGAACAGAGGTAGACAGTGCTGAAGCCGGGACAGCTAGGTGATGTCACAGCCAGACAAGTCATCAAAGACAGTAGGATGTTTAAGGAAAAGGAAGGCTGCTCACAACTTCTTGGGAAAAAAAGAGCATCAGGATGGGAAAGTCAGAAAGATGCAGAAAGGAAGAAACTATTACAAGCTGGAGAGGCCTGTAAATAGAGAAAGCTTTCATTCTCACAGAGCAGTGTATCTCAGTCTGGATTAACAGTATCAGTATGTAGGGATGAGTCTAATGTTTGGAGTAGAGAGACATTTTCTCAGTATAGTATCGTAGAGCTGTCTGAAGTTGATACTGAATGTAATGTAATATCACTTAACGATACAGCTTTTGAAAGTGATTTTGATACTGTTCCATCCTACAGTTATGCTAAGGGTGTAAGTACTCAACAGAGTCCATTACCAACAAAGAGCAGTAGCACTGCTGAACAAGCTTCGGTATTGTCTGCAGCACCTACTTCATCATTTGATAGTACTGTGGTGACAGTGCCAGGTCCAGCAGAAGCTAAACTTTGTATTGAACATGGTCAGGTTGATAGAATCCAAGAAGAGGAGTCACAGTTGCATCTTGAAGATGCAAATACTAATGATAATGACACTGATAGTGAGGAAGACGGTGATAGTGATGGAGACATAGACAGTAGTAACCCAGAAAATGGAGACATACAGTGTTTAATCTCAAATCCATTTCATCCACCTCGATCACAGGCCCCAGTAATGGAGAAACTGCAGTTTTTAAGTAACCATCCAGTACAGCCCCTTGGTCCAGGCCTTCCATTTAACCCTGTAAGGACATACCATAGACAAGTTAGCGATAGTTGTCAGAACATAGAAAGAAAGTGGATCTCCATCTGTAAGGATAGCCACAAACTGTTTTACAGCATTTGCATGTGTTTCGCTGAGAATCATGAGTCACCATTTGCAAGTACTGGGGTTTCTGTTTCAATCAAGAGTGTTTACATAAAGATAGCAAAACATGAAATGTCCTGTAGTCATTCAAGTGCTGTAGCTGGATATCTGGCGGCCAGAAATCAGAAAAATATAGAAAGCAAAATTAGCCGGGAGCTTGCTGATGCCCAATACCAGCAGGTAAAAGAAAGAAGGTGTTTTTTAAGTTGAATCGTTGAAGCCACCCTTTATATTGGAAGGCAAGGAATAGGATACTGAGCTCATCGAGGTAAAGAAGCATACAGCCCTGAAGATCAATTAGCAAATCAATTTCTTGAATTGCTGCTTTCCTGGTCCAAGTTTGATGCACTATTAGACAAGCATTTGAAATTGGCAATCACTGCCAGTATGAAGTGGAAAAATGCATCTTTGAATAAAGCATGTGGCTCTGGAAGAGGAGCTGGACATGGTTCACTTGTGACATTTTTGTCCAAAACAACATTCAGCAACATTCTATGACTAATTTGTCAGATCGTTCAAGAAACAATTACAAGACAATTAAAAGAAGTGGGGTACTACAGTATAATGGTTGATTCCTCTCAAGATGTCGGAGTAACAGACCAGCTTGCAGTCTGCGTTCATTATGTGAAGAACACTGAAGTCAAAGAAAGATTGTTGAAATTCCTGCCAATAACCACATTGTCTAAATCTCAGGATTTGTTTGACTTACTGAAAAGAGAGTTAGAGGGAAAACTTGGTCTTTCTATGAAGAAAATAGTAAGTCATGCTCTTGATGGGGCTCCAAACATGAGCGGTGTCAAAAATGGCCTTCAGAAACTAATAACAGATGTAGCAGCTAAATCCATTTTCACTCATTGCTACAGTCATGTTCTCAACTTGGCCTTAACTCAAGCCACAAGTGCATCCACTTCTGCTGCCTCACTTTTTGATCTGTTAGAAAGACTGGCCACATTTACTTCTGATTCATATAAACGCAAAAATGTCTGGAAGAAATCATTGAGAGAATCTGCATCTGTGTCGGGTAGTGAAATGCTCCTACATCTTCAAAAGATTGGCAAAACAAGATGGTGGGCAAGAGAAGTGGTCCTTGTGCACATTTTTTATGGTGCAGCCACTCCCACAAGCGAAAGGAAGCAGTTCAAGATTCTAATGAGAACATTAATGGTAATCAAGAATGGAACAGAGGAATTTGATACGACAGCTAGATCTGAAGCATCTGAAGCACAGTGCTTACTTAACAACTTATTGAAATTTGACACCATCCTCACAGGATTTGTATTCTTGAAAATATTCTCCCTTAGCTCAGGTGCTGCTGAATGCCTTCAGTCGTCACGATTAGACTACTTGCAAGCATGGAACCTACTGTACAACTTAAAATCAAAGCTTGTTGATCAGTTTGATGCAGTTTATGATCAGGCTAAAGAATTTGCAGACATGATCGATCAAGTGATGGAACACTATCCAAGAAATGAACTACATGGAATCCAGTGGTCAACATCTCTTCCAGAGACCAGGACCAGGACTTGTAGGTGCATGCCAGGAGAGTTTGCATCTGATGAAAGGGGCCATATTGGAGATGCCTGGAAAATGTATGAGATTGAGAGCTACAAAGTGATTTTAAACCATGCCATTACAACACTGGATGATAAATGTATTACTCATGAAGCCTTGATGAAGGATGCGTCACAGCTGGATCCCCAAAAATATTACCTGTTTTTCGAACCTGGATTTACATTTCAAGCTGGAGAGATGCAAGTGATTGCAAATATGGCTAGTGTAGATCCTCAAGAACTGTAAGATGGACTTGTTTCCTTTGCATCTAGCTACAGTACATGATCAGCTAGTCCTATAAAGCAACCAAGAAGCCATACCGGGGACAAGTATCATAATGTACGATTAATAGCAGAACCAGAGAATGCCTTATCCACTGATCTTGAAGACGTGATAGAGGAACCAACTGACACTGACGAGCACCTTGCTGAGAACACTGAAAATTCATTGACAGAGGAGGTATTGCACTGCACATTAAAATCACAAAGGTTATGTAAACAGTGCATCTCCAGTGCGTTTGCTGCTGCATACTCCTTTGTAACTCATTCTGCTAAATATGGGTCTTTGGTGTGTGCACTAAAAGTACTATTGACCTTGTCATACACCCACATTCCATGTAAGAGCAGCTTTTCAGTTTTGAAGCTAATCAAAACACGACTGAGGTCTATTTTGAGAGATGATCATCTAGAGGCCTTAATGCTGATGAACATTGAAAAAGACATTTGGATCTCACATGATGACGTGATCAATCAATTAGCGGACTCCTTGGAAGAAATGAGACATTTATTCTACTTGGATGACTCTCACTGAGAGATCTAATAATAAACATGTATAGCACTCTTACAGGGTCAAATGAGAGAGACTGGACCTTACTTCACACATGCATAAAAAATATAATAATGTAGTGTTACGTAGAGGGCACATCATTATGTTCCTACTTGATGATTGGTGGGTGGGTCCCTTCCAGCCACCACCAAAAAGTTCATGGCATGTGTGACAAATATTTAACATGTTTGCTATGCAACATAATTAAAAATAAAATGCCATGTCGTTGTTTATAACATGAGTCATGCCGGGTGGAAGGAGGAGGTCATGGGTGCTTATTACTTTACACATGACCTCTTTCTTATGTGTTACAGGGTAGTAGTCCTAGGCTTACATTTACATTACATACACAGTGTAATGATGAAGGTTGAATGCATTCAGCACACTGTACACTGTTGACAGTGCCATACCTCTCACACCTGTGATGTTTGTTGGGATCAGCAGGGGACCGCATGTTAGTTATGTAGCACCTACATTGTTGGTAACTGGTATCACCTGGGCTGTGGCTACTGCCAAAGCCCAATATACAGCACTTTTCAGGACATTTCTCTACTCTGGTTGTACTCCCATTGCTCCCACTCGGGGACAGGCAAGTGACAGTGCATTACTTCTGTGCTGTGAAGGGAAAATGTCATGCTGCACTTGGAGGTAATAAGCACTAGGAGGTACCATTGGGTACAAATGGGTATCACTTGGGCTGCAGCTACTGCCAAAGTCCTAGCTACAGCACTTGAGTGACTACAGGGCATTTCTCTGCTCTGGTTGTACTTATACTGCTCCCACTCAGGGACAGGCAAGTGACAGTGCATTGGTCCTGTGCTGTGAAGGGAAAATGTCAGGCTGCACTTGGAGGTAATAAGTGCTAGGAGGTACCATTGGGTACAAATGGGTATCACTTGGGTAGCACATACTGCCAAAGTCCCAGCTACAGCACCCGAATGACTTCAGGACATTTCTCTACTCTGATTGTACTTGTTACTCCCTGACAGGGACAGACAAGTGACAGTGCATTATTTCTGTGCTGTGAAGTGAAAACTTCACAGTACAAAGGGATATCACTTAGGCTGCGGCTACTGCCAAAGTCCCAGCTACAGCACTTGAATGACTACAGGGCATTTCTCTACTCTGATTGTACTTACACTGCTCCCACTCAGGGACAGGCAAGTGACAGTGCATTACTTCTGTGCTGTGAAGGGAAAACTTCAGGCTACACTTGGAGGTAATAAGTACTAGGAGGTACAAATGGGTATCACTTGGGCAGGACATATTGCCAAATTCCCAGCTACAGCACCTGAATGACTTCAGGACATTTCTCTACTCTGGTTGTACCTACACCTGCTCCCAGTCAGGGACAGGCAAGTGACAGTGCATTACTTCTGTGATGTGAGGGGAAAGCTTCAGGCTGCACTTGGAAGTAATAAGAACTAGGAGGTACAAAGGGATATCACTTTGGCTGCGGCTAATGCCTGAGTTCCAGCTACAGCACTTGAATGACTTCAGGGCATTTCTCTACTCTAGTTGTACTTACACCTGTTCCCACTCAAGGACAGGCAAGTAACAGTGCATTACTTCTGTGCTGTGAAAGGAAAACTTCATGCTGCACTTGGAGGTAATAAGCACTAGGAGGTACCATTGGGTACTACGGGTATCACTTGGGTTGCAGTTTCTGCCAAAGTCCTAGCTACAGCACTTACATGACTACAGGGCATTTCTCTACTCTGGTTGTACTCCCATTGCTCCCACTCAGGAACATGCAAGTGACAGTATATTACTTCTGTGCTGTGAAGTGAAAACATCACGGTTCAAAGGGATATCACTTCAGCTGCGGTTACTGCCAAAGTCCCAGCTACAGCACTTGCATGACTACAGGGCATTTTTCTACTCTGGTTGTACTTACGTAGCCTCCACACAGGGACAGGCTGGCAAGTGACAGTACTATGCTCGTGTGCAGTGCAGGAAAAACTTCACAATGGAAAGTAGTAAGTACTGTTAGGTACACAAGTTTCATTGGGAAGTGACTACTATCACATTCCCATTTAAAGCACTTCAATGAATAAAAACACATTTTCTAAGGCTCCAGTGATGATTATGTACCCTCTCAACAAGGCATACGTACCAAGGGATAGTGCTGTGCATTGGAGGCAAAAGTCTAGTATGGGAGCCGGAAGCATGTTAGTAGGTACAACCCGGTTTAATTGGGAGGCAGCTATAGCTGCATTCCCATCTGCAACAGAATAACTACAGGACATTCTTGCAATAACCTACAGGTTCAAGGTTCGAAAAGCCGGTAATATTTTCTGGGATCACCTCCATGGAGCTGGCCAGTGACAGTTGTTGTTCTGGTGCAGGAAAACTTCACAGTGGCTACTTTCATAGTCAAAAGTAAGTAAGTTAAAATGACTACACAGCATTTCCTCACACCAGTCCTACTAGTATCACACTGCAAAGTCAACAAGGGCTGCTGCTGACCCTGCAGAGCCATGGAGGCAAAGCTAGTTATAGGAATTACCTGTAGGTACAAAAATGTCATGGGGGAAGGGAATGCTGACCGATTACTATCTAAAGCACTTACTTCACAGTTTCCCATGGTGCAGTTCAGTTTCTATACCTCACGCACACCGGGGAGGGGGTTACATCAACCCTTGAGGGTTAGTATTGTGCAGGTCAGGCAAGCTTCACTGTTGGAAGTACACAGGTTTCACGGTGAATTTGGCCACTGCAAAATTTAAAAATTAAAACATCCAAATACCATTTCTCATGTTCCCTTCTACTGCATCTTTTATAATTTAGATTTTGTGATGTATATCACAGGCAAACCTTGTAGTATAGCAAGTACAAATCTGCTTCAGTTGTATCTGTAATTAAATGTCTTGACCTACCAACAAGATAGACAGTGTGTGAAAGGTGTGGCTGCAAGCAGCATCATCTAAGAATGCCACTGTCAAATGAACATTTGGACATGTAAAATGTGAACTAATCCATAAAGCCTGTGTTATGTGTGCAGGCAGTGACTAGTCTGTGAAAGCTACTTTCAAATACAGGTAAAATACAGTTATTGCTTTATCTTTTATGTAGTTTTGTAAATGGTGTATTGGTGTGTCTTTCTGACTTACACACCACGTTTTCATTAGGTCAAAGAACAAACTTTATAACCATCATGTAGTTTAAACTTTATATCCTCAGGCTGACTCTTTCACTATTACCAAAAATGTTATCCAAGTTTTATAGAACTGGAAGCTACATAACTTAATACATCACACACTCTTTTAAAATGATGCGGGGCTGGCTTTATATAACATTGAGATGCTACTAGCGGCAGTGACAGTGGGCAGCATTTGTATGCTGCTGAAATTTTAACAGCATGCAGTGCCTCATACATGTAAAGGAGGGGTATTATATGTAATATTTACTTCACTTCACAGCACAGAACTAATGCACTTTCACTTTACATGATGTTCCCTACAAGGCCATTTGACAAGTCCTAGTAGTAGGGAAGTTATGCCACTGACACCATTAGCTGCATCACAATGCATTGCATGCCATATAACCCCTTGCTTGTCCACTTCACATTATCAAAATATTTTATGGTGGTGGAACTGCAGCGAGTGCTCAGTTGCTTCAGTTTAAGATGTGTGGTGGCTCTATTGCTAACTTACTGATCATTCACAGAACATAAAAATTGTACTATATATTTTGCTTATGATCTATGGCAGAAAGCTACAGGGCACAAGTTGTCTACCTGCTAATGCCATAATGTGTCAGAAACTAATAACTGTATGTGAAAGACAATTTCATCACAGATGTAACAATACCAGCAAATTAATCCAGTAATTAATATACAGCTACCGAGGACCAAATCAATTGCAGTCAACATTCTTAAATTAAATTCTTTTTATAAAGATCCTTTTTAGCTGTACACGTCATTCGCATGTGTCTGAACTTTACAAAACAGGTTTCTTTATGTGGATCAATCTGCAGATTTAGTAAACAAGATTAATCAGTCATTGCTTGTGTTTTCTTTTACGTTGCTGTTGAATTAACAGGTTGATGTTTAATATTGCTATGTTAATTGGGCTTAAAAATGTAATATAAAAAGTTCAATTACTACTACTGTAAGAACGATAATTAGGTTTCGTGTAGGAAGGTGCCACCGCCCTGTAGCTCAGGCAAATGTGGCCTGTCCTCCTTATGTAGCATCCTGGCCTGTGACCCAGCCAGTCCGCTCCTGAACAACTGACTATTTGATTTATTTTATTTTAATGCATTTGTAATTACTTTCTATTTATACAAGTAAGTATTTTTTTAGTAAAGTACAACAAGTGGGTTTTCACCTTTACTTTTACACTGCTAGTAAAAAAAAAATCAGTAGAAATCTGGTATTGTGATGTCAGCAACTGCCAGCTACTTAGAAGTCCAATGTGCTTCAGTTAGAAACTAAATATGTTTTTCTTTTTCAAAGAAATAGCTTATTGTTTCAGCAACTCAAGTTGCCTTTAATATGTTTACACTATTGTGGTCCATCTCTAGGATTTAACAATTATTTAAAACAACATTTGGATTCTCTTTCTCTTTCTTTTTTCCAAGTAAAATCTGTTTATGAAGAAAATGTCACCTGCTAAATTATAACAAAAGAGCACAGTTTATCAAAAATCCTATATTTCTAATAAATATAGAATATTTTGGTGGTAGAAAGTGTTATTTCTCCATAAAAATCTGAAAAAATGTTATGCAGTTTCCCATTGAAATATACTGCAAGCCTTGTCAGTAAAGTTTCTGACTTCATAATAAAAGGATTCCATTGGATTCATTTTATTACCAGCAGTTGGCAAAATACAAATAAAATGATGAAAAGTTAAGTTATAAAACAAATAAAAGCAAACTGAATGACTGAAGAGGCATCTAAAGGCCACAGACCTTCATTCTTTAAGATATACATCCTTAAGTACATGCTCTTTAACATGTTAAAATGATTGAATGAAGACAAAGTAAGACAAACTCTAGCCAGAGTTAATATGGCTGCAAAATGATATTATTGATATTAGTGAAAAGGAAAGAAAACATCTAGCACAGATGAAAGATTGCATGCTACAGTTCCTGGCTGACACAAACATGTGTGTTTGTATGTCTGTGTGTGTGTGGGGGGGGTATACAGTGTATGATATCCAAATGTGCACAGACTTTTATAGTAACAGGATGTATAAAAAAGTATTAAAACAACACAGATCCAATAACAGAAGTACATTTGTATGTGCTCTGAAATTATTGTTTGACTCCCACCACTGCCACTTGTATTATCATTCATAACATACAAATAAGTGCATACTCTACCTGCTTATACTGCACCCGCTCCTACAGATAAACAGAGGGCTTTATTATCCAGAGCTATAAACCTCTTATTTTTCTCCAGCAATAAATACATACTGAACCTGCCTGTGCCATGCCTGGCTCATTGGATAAACAGATGGTTTAATTCTCTAGTGCTGTCTGACCCTTACCTTTCACCAAAACTAAATTCATGACATTATGGCAAACACCTACCCTGTACCTGCCCCTGTGGATGAACAGGAGTCTGCAGTTTCCAGAGATGTCAGTCCCTCACATCTCATTATCACTAAAAACCACACCACAGTTAGGAAAAGCCTGCACTGTCCCTACCCACACTGTACCTATCTATGTAGATAAACTGAGGGTTTCAGTTTCCAGTAATGTCAGTCCCTCACCTTTCACTAACAATTCATCCATTATATTGTAGGGAAGCTTGCACTGTATCTGCCCACTTTGTACCTGACTGGATAATCACAGAGCTTCAGGCTTCAGAGTTGTCAGTCCCTCACCTTTCACCAACACTAAATATGTCAAAGTATGGAGAAATCTTGCAATGTAAATGTATCAGGGGATAAACAGGGGTCTCCAGAGCTGTCAGTCGTTCACTTATCAACATTAGTACATTCATTACACGGTACAGAAAGCCTGCAGTGTACCTGTCCTTGTGTATGAACTGTGGGCTCCAGAGCTGTCAGTCCTTCAACTTTCATCGTTGTTATATTCTTTACAGTATGGAGAGCCTGCACTGTTCCTGTTCCTGGGATAGAGAGGCAGTATAGTGCAGTGGTTTAAGGCTCTGAGCTGCAAATCTGGTGACATCCAGCAGACCAGACATGAGTTTGAATCTCACAGCTTCCAATTACATACTGTGTGACCCTAAGCAAGTCACTTAACTTCCCTGTGCTCCCAGGTCACACTGTAAAAAAGCTTTTCAGCTTAGTGTGCTACTCCTGGTTAAACAACTAAAAAAAAAAAATGAAGGTTCCAGAGCTGTCGGACTGTCATCTGTCACCACTGCTACATCCATCAGTGTATAGAAAGCCTGTACTGTAGTTGTTCCTGTGGATAAACAAGGGGTGCCAAAGCAATCAGTCCCCTACCTTTCACCACTACTGCATTTCATCACAGTGTGGAGAAACGCTACACTGTACCTGCATCTGTGGAGAAACAGAGGTCTCCAGAGCAGTCAGACCCTTACCTTTCACCACCACTATATTTCATCACAGTGTGGAGAAACTCTGCACTATGCCTGTATCAGCAGATAAATAGGGCTCAAGAGCTGTTAGTCCCTCACTGATCAACACCACTACATTCACAACATTGTGTCTCTACCCACACTGTACCAATCTCTATGGATAAATAGAGGGTTTCAGTTTCCAGTGATGTCAGACCCTCACCTTTCACCGATACTAAATCCATTATAATATATTGTAGGGAAGCTTGCAGTGTATCTGCCCTCTTTGTACAATGCAGGAAAGAACTGGCAGGTAAAATAAAAGAATACCATTACGTTACAAGAAGGCTGAATGCAAACTACCAGGATAATCAAGGGTTAAAACTTAGTTCTGTCTGTAAGGGGGGCGAGCCTCTGCAGTAGAAAGAGTTGTCTGGAGCTTCTGACAGAGTTCTGCAAAGAAACACACACACACACACACACACACCCTTCAGTGCCAATTTGCACACATTTATTTTATATTGCAATGCTTTTCCAGTTTGCAAATGCATGTTTTTATTTCAATAAAAAAATACACAGCATTCCTCCACAGTACTTGAGAGTCCTGTTTTGAATTACAGGGGCTGAGTTCTGATTTAAAAACCTCTCTCAAAGAGCTATAAAAGCAGGAGGGCATGCAGAGCTGTAGCTGAACTGTCTGTAATTTGACACTGTAGTCCACTGAATGAGACACTGAATGCTTCAGAGCTTCAATAAGGGAAACTTCAGTATACTTGTGTGCTTCTTCTTTTCAGCCATAAAAACAAGCTGAAACTAGTAACCATGTTATCACACAAGTCCTGTTATGCACAAATTAAGATTAACATAGAAGCATAGAAACATATAATTTGATGGCAGATAAGGACCGCTTGGCCCACCTAGTCTTCCCATTTCCCTACCTAATGGATAAGCTGAAGATCCTAGTTAACCAACAGCCTACTTCCTCCTACCCCTCACTAGAACTACCTTATGTCTATCCCATGCATTCTTGAATTCCCCCACTGTTTTTGACTCTATGACCTCCTCAGGAAGGCTGTTCCATGCATCTACAACCCTCTCTGTGAAGAAATACTCCTCACACTACCTCTGAGCTGTCCCCCCTCTATCTTCAAATTGTGCCCCCTTGTTCTTGCACACCTCTTTTTCTGAAAGATGCTACCCTCTTGGACTTTGTTGATTCCCTTGAGGTATTTGAAAGTTTCTATCATGTCCCCCCTCTCTCTCCTTTCCTCGAGGCTATACATCTTCAACTCCTTTAGTCTTTCTTCATATGTCTTCTGGTGCAGACCCTGCACCATTTTGGTTGCCCTCCTCTGGACAGCCTCCACCCTGTCTATGTCTTTGCAGAGATGGGGTCTCCAAAACTGTACACAGTACTCCAGATGTGGTCTTACCAACTGTCTGTACAGAGGGCCAACAACTTCCTGTTTTCTACTGGTGATGTCTCCCCTATGCATCCCAGTATCCCCCCAGCCCTCCTTACTGCCTTCTCACATTGCTGGCCCACCTTTAGGTCATCTGATATGACTACCCCAGGTCCCTTTTCATTTTTGTTGTTGTCAGTATCTCACCCCCCATTATGTACTCTTCCCCTGGGTTTTTGTTTCCCAGGTGCATTACTTACACTTCTTTGCATTGAATCTAAGCTGCCTTACATTTGACCATTCCTTCAACCTTGCCAAGTCCTTTTTCATCCTTTCCATCCCACCTTGCATATCAACCATCTTGCAGATCTTTGTATCATCTGCAAAGAAACATACCTTCCCTTCCGGTCCCTCTGCAATGTCACTTATAAAGACATTAAAAAGGACCGGCCCCAGTACTGAATACTGTGGTACCCCACTAGTAACCCCCTTTTCTTCACTGTGAACTCCATTTACTATTACCTGCTGTGTTCTGTTGTCTAGGCAGTATTTTACCCAGGTTACCACCCTGGGACTTACTCCCAGACTGGCTAATTTGTTTATTAATCTTTTGTGTGGGACTGTGTCAAATGCCTTGCTAAAGTTTAGGTAGCCCATGTCCACAGCCCCTCCTTGGTCTACTACTTTGGTCACCCAGTCAAAGAAATCAATTAGATTTGTCTGACATGACCTTCCTGCTGTGAATCCATGCCGCCTTGGGTCCTATGCCCCACTGGCCTCTAGGTACTCAACAATTCTTTCCTTCAGAAGTGATTCCATCATTTTCCCTACCACTAAGGTCAAACTGACAGGTCTATAGTTTCCTACCTCTGTCTTGCTCCCACTTTTGTGAAGGGGAATCACATCTGCCCTCCTCCAGTCCTCAGGTACCACACCATCCTCCCATGATTTATTAAAATGGGTAGTCAGTGGTGTTACTAGTTCTTCCCTTAGTTCTTTTGGAGTTCTGGAGTGAATTCCATCAGGCCCCACTGCTTCATCCACCTTCAGTATTAAGAGTTCTTTCAGAACCCTTTCTTCTGTGAAAGGACTAATATTAACCCCCTTATCCAGAGTGCTTCTATTGACTGGTTTAAGTATCTCCCCCTGCTTTTCCATTGTGAATACTGAGTAGAAGTATTCGCTCAGTATCCCTGTGTTTTCACTGTCACTCTCTGCCCAACCACCTTCCTCTTTCTTCAGTCTCAGTATCCCTGCCTTAGTCTTTCTTTGCTCCCTAATGTACCTATAAAAGGCTATAAAAGGTTTTATCCCCTTCTTAACCAATTACCTGTAATGTTATTGCAAACCTCATTCCTCACTGACAAACACTGACTAAAAGAGAAAAAATAGTGTGGTAAACAGACTGCTTAGTGGAGGGATTGCTATAAATCTCCAGTTTAATGAAGTCTGTTAGCAATCTGCTGAAGTCCATTTTTCTATGTGATAGTAAAATTTCTGCAGAACTCTACCCCGCAGCCATAAAAATGGAATTACCGTATATGAACTCCAGCTTTTCAAGCTACTTTTTTGGGGAGGGAAGGGTAGCATTGGTACTATAGCTGTTTGATTCAAATTAGTTCTAAAACTTTTTAATCTGTTTTTTTTATTCTCCTCCTTGATTATAAAGGTGCTGCGGTGTCTTGAGTTGACATCACTTTATATACTGCAGACAAGCACATGATGTTGTACATCAGTTGCATCACTGGTGTCACTAGCCTTAAATGTTCTGATTATCACACTGTCTTAGTGTCTCCAGCCTTAAGACCAAAGAGTATGACTCTGTGGAGGAAATGCTCAAAACGTCCATGTGTTACATACTGTGAGTAACTTTCCTTTATTACAGCTCAATACACACCATGGAGATTTTTTTTTGTTATCCTACATCAACGATGAGTAAAAAAATAAAAAACTGAAAAGAATACAGACAGGAATGCCTACCTGCCCTGAGTGGATTGTGAGGCATAAGACAAAGGAGATTATGTCTAACTACACTGAAAATGCAATTATTACAGCACAGCCACATACTATGGTGATGGTTATCCTACTTCTAGAATTGATAAAACAGGCAAAACTCAAAAGAAAAACTCTTTTTAATTGATCTGTGGGGCTAAGCTGCTCTAACTACATGATCATGTGACTGGATTCTAACAGTCACAACACAGGTTGACTTGGACCCATTTTATAATGATATTGTCACATCCTGGGTTATTGCATATACTCTACTTTGCCTTGTGTCTCTCAATGTTCCAAATGCATAATCCCATGCTGTTGAGCTCTGTGTTGCACATTTGTATTTAACAGAGTTTATTCTGAATGACTAAACAAATGTGTGTGCGACACTTAAAAGCGCAGTGTTGATAATTAATGCTAATAAAGTACAAAATGCAAATATCTTCAATACACTGGGATTGTTTAAGTAAGGTCAAGGGCATTAAGGTGGACTTTGATTTTTTTCTTACAATTTGCATGCTTACTGTTGATCAAGCAAAACTGTTTCCATTATTTGCTGGAGGTCAAACAGGACATTAGTGTGCTGCACATTAATAACTGTGCTAATTTATGTTGAATCCTGCCCAAAACATCAAGTAGTCATGAAAGGAGAAGAGATTTTTTCATGGTCTTCTGCTAGCACTTACTTCATGGTAAAAGTTGTCTTTTAGTTTGTTTTAGTTACTTTAAATGTAAATTTCTCTATTTATTTATATGACAGGTACAGCATAGGCAGCCATACTTTAGCTTACTTATAGATCATGGAGGGACAAGCATTAATGGAAGAGAGGGCAGTTCAGGCTCATTTTATCCTGTATCTCTCACTTGAGATGATCAACAAGGGGCCAATTTGTGCAAGCTGTTATGGTGGTAACATGATGTGCATGGGAGTAAGACCATCACAGTTCAGTTACTTTGACACATGCTGCCACACAATCATCAGGCAATAAAAGCTTTTGTTTACTATCAACTGGTGCTAGATTCAAACCAGTGCCTTTGTGAAAGGCATTATGTGTCCATGTAACAGGGTCCCCCTGTTATGCATAATAAAATAGGGTAACATTCCCCTTTAAAATAAAAACAAATTCTGTTTCACTCTTTTCTATATTCTTTTACTTATTCCAAACTATTCTGTTTCTTTTCTTGTCAGGGTGGCCAACATGATAAACACATCTATTTGTGCTTTACTATCCCTTTAAATGCCCCTTTTTCATAAAACAAAATCAAACTGTCATGCTGATTTAAAGAGCAGTTTCCTAATAGAAGCTGCTGTCTTTATCCTGTTTTAAAATGCATTTGTCCCCAAAAGTAGACTACAATGCTGCAGAGTTGTTAAAGAGTAGTGGTACCTACAGAACAGAGTCCCTGCTGATCCAAGAAAAGCTGTTTTCTCTGGTTATTGAGCCCTGTAAACAGTGGAAGGCAGAGGAAGGTAAAAAGCTACAATTTCAGCCATCTGAAATAAATCAAACAGGCAGAAAGAGTTAAAAAAGCTCTATATGGTAGCTAATGAATTGTAATTTGAATTAAAATGACTCTCTGAGGTACAGAGAGCGTTTTTTCCTTTCTGTTGTCTTAGACTGTTTTAAAAGAACAAAGCAGAGTATTTCTGACAGAATTTTTTTGCTATTATTTAAAGACAAACTTTCTTCTACTTCTTAAAGCTGTACAACACAATATATTATGGATTGTGAAGTCATGAAAAAGAAATGAAAGTGATTGTTTTTACCAGAATCTTCAGTAGCCCTGCTTAGGAGCTGGCCAGCCCCAGAATGACAGTTTATATAGGAAGAAGGTATGATGTCACCAAAAAGGGGAGGAATAAAATGTACCAGGAGGAGACTACATAAACCCCTATTTGATTGGCTAGGGAGAGGAGATGTGGAGGAGTGTTCAGTAGGGTTCTGGACACTGAGCAAGAAGGAGCTTGTTCAAGGAAAGCTATAGCTGTTAAGGAAGGAAGACAGACCAAGAAGAAGTGATTCCTGTTTGAAGTGTGCTGGACTTAACACTTTATATTTCTTTCTGTAAAGTAACAGTGGTTTCTTTATTATTTTTTGTTTGTTTGTTTTGAACAATTCATTTTGGACATTTATTTCTGATTAAGAAATAAAATGATAAATGCAGTCATTTGCATTTTTTATGCACCAAAGTTCTGTCTGTGTGTCTGTCATTGATCCCACGCTTCCACAGTCCAGTTTTGAATCCATAGTGTCATCAAGTCCACTGTGTACCATACATATTAAAATGCTATGAAACGAATGATGTACAGTAGCATTTACATCTAAGTCAGTCCCTGTGTGTAATATGAGATTTTTGACACATTTTGCACTACAGATACTTAAATATATAAGTACAAGGACCCTGAACATGTGTAAGCCAATATAACTGTCTGATAAAAAAACAAAATCAAATAAATACCGCAAATATATCTGATTACTTTATTCAATGGAAATGTTATCTGTGCATACCATGAGCATGTTCGAATTTGAATCAATTTATATTCTGGATTCATTTTTAAAGAATGTTGATGCTTTTATGATCACAAAAGACATAACTGTATTTTACCATTGAGCAACGGTGGACAATCCCGATAGGCATTTGAGTCTACTGTTTTCTGAATTATCTATGATATCTGTGATTATGGGCATATAATGAGATTTACAGGTAAAGGGAAATGTATTTATATACCTGAAACATATGTTACCAGGTGAGAAAACACAGTTTCAGAGGGACTTGTTTTGGGTTGTGACCTGAGAGTGGGGTTATACATGGGAGGAATCAGGCATAGGTGTGCAGGGTCTCTCAAAACCTGAACATCCATGAAAAGTGCTTTCAGATGAGATATTTGAGCTTACCTGTAGGTACTAGCACTCCAGAGATATGCCTGTCAAAATCTTTAATCTCTGAAATCAAGTAAGCAGCCATTTCATGGATCCAATACCCAGTAAGTGATGTCACAGCTTGGCAAGCTGTGTGTTGTTAAGCACAGATTGCCCAAACATGTTATCACTTTCTGGGTCTGATTCTCAAAACTCTGCACAAGCTGCACCAAAGGCAGCTTGTGCCAATCACTGGTGCACCACAGACCCCAGGCCAGATTCTCTATCGGGCATGATCCAGCAGCAAAGCCCTGTGGCTTGTGGCAACCATAGTGCTGCGCCAAACAGAGGCTGCACCTAGACAGGTTGCTGCAAGCTGTGAGTGGCCATGTGGCAATGTCCCTGAGCAGTCCCTGGTGGTCTAGAGGACTGCACCAGCCCCAATCCCCTATTAAATGAAATTCCAAAATTCCTGGTAGTCTAGTGGACCCCTCACACCATAGTCCCCTACAGCCCTACTCCCCAACCCATAACTGAGCCAGTGACTGGCATAGCCCACCAGTCACCACCACAGCCAGCCACCGACTGAGCTCTGAATGAGTTTGTACTGTATACAGTATGTGCTTATTCAGAGCTCAGTCAGCATCTGCCCATGATGGTGAGCAGTGGGCTGTGCCAGTCAGTGGCTCAGTTATGGGTTGAGGGAGTGTTGGGAGTGGAATGGAAAGGCACTGTGGGGTGGGGAGTCCACTAGACCACCAGGAATTTTGGAATTTCATTTAATGGGGGAACAGGGCTGGGGTGGTCCGCTAGACCAACAGGGATATTCTAATTATTATAATTGGAAATTGGGGCTGGGGGTGAGGACTTCTAGATTATCAGGGATATTCTAATTACTATAACAGGAGATTCCAGCTTGGAAGGGGACTGGTAGACTACTAGGGATATTATTAATTACTTACAAAATGGATTGGGGCTGGAGGGGGCCGGCACATTGGTGTACCCTCCCAGAGGATTTCTAAGTACCATTAGAGCAGCCCTTGGCTGCTCTAATGGTACTGAGACCATTTCTCTCTGGGAGGGTGTTGAGAATACCAAATGAGGGGATATGGCAGCCTACATCTGGCACTAGCCCCCTAGCACCATGCTGCATCCCATTTTGTGGTGCAAGGCTGGCGCAATCCACCTTTGGCGCATGCAGCCTGCATTTGATGCAAGCTGCTTTTGAGAATAGCTCAGGGCACATTCTTTGATGCAAGTTGCCACTTGCACCATTTATGTTTGACTCAGACATCTTGCGTCAATCTAAAGGCTTTGAGAATTGAGCCCTATGTCTCAAGGTTCCAAGAAATGACTTCCGTGATTTAACATAAGGAAGATTAAGACAAGGATTATCTCTGGACTTCTGATACCTGGAAAGAGCCTTTCATGGGCTTGTAGACCATGAGTATCTTTGGTAAGGTGAAACCCTCCCACTTGGTTTTTTGTTTAGCCAAAATAGATAATGAGGCCCTGAGAGGCAAGAAAGCCATGCAGCCACAACAAGGCTGCCCTAAATTAGCAGGTAAAATGAAAGTATGCCAAGACCTGAAATCTTTAGTAGAGTAATACATTTATAGCATGCCAGATAACCTTTAATGTTTCTTTTATATCCTTTTGTCTGCAGCCTTTCTTCTATGCCAACCTTGCTAATATTCTCTATTTTCTTTTCTGGCCTGATTACCCAGGGTAGAAACTTTTTAATACACTCTCTGATTCTTCTGTTATACACACACACACACACACACACACACACACACACACACACACACACACACCTAAGCATCAAGTTACAAGGGCTGCCCTAACATAGTTAGGGTGAAAGAAAAGCTTGTGGGCTGTTTTCTCCTGTTAGACTTTCCATTTGGAACATGTAGTATCTGTAGTTGAAGCTACATAATACAAATGCTATGAATCTGTGTTTTTTACCCTAAATAAATTATTTAAGTAATATGCCACAACAGGGTGTGCATTATTAGGTTTTAATGCACACTCTAGGGGCATAGTAAGGCATGAGGTAAAATGCCAAGTGTCCTTACACTCCTGGTAAGTGCATTAAAATACTATGGTGCACACCCTGGAGGGGCCTATTGCACTTATAAAATGGGTCTAAGTAGGTTTTTTGTGGTAGAAAATGAGATGTGGCACCTGACAGTGCATTTATAAAGATTCAATACATTGTCAGGTGACCTCTTCTGACCAAGGAAATTTCTAGATTTTTTCTTGCCATTTTATAAAATATAATAAAACGCTGAAGGTGAACTGCTACAAACAACTTTACCTATAGTTTTACAAGGAGGATAATTACAGTATCAGGAAGCTTGAAGCTGTTGTAAGAGAAACTGTATAAAACACATGTTTTAAAAACTGCCTTATGAAATGTGTAAGAAAAATCCAGCAATCTGATTGGCTGAGAAGCACTTCAACCAACATAATTATTAGCCCATAATTACATGGGTTGCAGTACCAGCAAGAACACCTGCCTTCTCACATCTGTGCCTCCTACAATATTTTTAAACCTATTATGCCAGAATATGATGAAGTCAATTTTTAAATTGCAAACCAGAAACTTACTTTTTCATTCTGCAGCTGTCCACCTTGAATTTATTCCACTCCTATAGCAGTGTTGTGCATAGGTCAGAATTTTGCAGTGGGAAGCATGTTAGCAGAGTCGGCAGCCCCAAAACTAGTGACTTTTTCAGGTCATCCAGCTTATGGAGGTTGGCTCTGCAATGAGAAAATGGCAATTGTTTTTAGTTCTCCCTACTTCTATATCACAAAAGTCAGCAATAGGAAAGAGCTCAGCAGAACAATCAGAAGCTGATTGTGGGGAAACAGGTCAGCAGTGTGAGGGGACTATTTTTTGTAAAAGTTAAACAATGAACAAAAGTACTTCTTTATTTGCATTAATAGAGGTCTTCTTCCTTTTTATGTTTGCTTGAACACATGCACACCACGCATGCACAACAAACATCTTGGGACAGTACAACATTTTAGAGGTGTGTGAGTTTCTGCTTAGTGCAGTTGACACTTTATGGGGCTCGTCCCTCAGGCACCAATGAATTGGTGAGCTGTCTATGACAGCAGTTTGAAAGAAGCCATCTTCACTTGAAAGAAAAGTGCCGCTCCAATCAGGGATGGTTATGAGTTGATGGATTATGGGTCTCGTCGCTCAGGCACAAATTAATCAGTGAGCTGTCTATGACAGCAATTTGGGAGAGAGGACCACACTTGAAAGAAATCTGCCACTGCAATGAAGGACAGTTTCCTAATTGCAGCGGGACCATCCTACTCCCTCGCAACCAGGCACACAGACATACCTTCTGTCTGTTGGCAGCAGCTGACAAGACTCCATCCATGCACATTACAGTGCATAGTAATGCGCATGGCTGGAGTTATGGTTCTTGCCAGCTCCTGCCACTGAGCACCTTGTTTGTTCAGTGTGCCTTTCCAAGTGAACCATTTTAATAAATAAATGAGCCACAGCACGGCTTTCCATATTGGTAGCCCCTGCCGCCTGACACACTCCCCGGAAAGCCAAAATCAGGGTGCCCAATCCCCATGTTGGCATGTATCCCCCCTCCCCTCATTAATGTGACACACTGGGAACCAAAATAATTTTTTATTTATGTTTCCAACACCAGGATGCCCACTCCTGGTGTCAGATGACTCCCACCCGCTGGAATATTTCAAGTGCCAACATGGGGTCCCCAATCCCCATGTTGGCATGGCTCCACACACACTGTTGTGGCACACTGGGAGCCCATCCCAGTGTGCCTAAATATTTTGGTAACCTGTAAAATAAAGAAAACCATCCGAAATCTTTTGCCCTTGCAAAAAGAAAATAGTCCCTCATCTCCCATTCCCCTCCCCACCTCTACTTCTGTGGACCCACCTCACTGCACCCCTCCCCTTACCCCATACTTACCTCCGGAGGTCAGGAATAGTGACTTTCTATGGACTGAGACATGTCTGCACTCTTCAAAGCCGACCAGCAAACTGAAGAAATGATGGTAAGCTGTATAACGGGAGTCAATGAGGGGTTCAATTTAGGTTAATATCTCTGCCATTTTTTAAGTTAATATCTCTGCTATTTTTAGGAATTTTGACCCCACATTTTCAACATGGGGTTCTTGGGACCCCACTTTGTGAACACTATCATTTGGTTACTCAGTCCCAAAAAGTGATTTCACGGTTGCTGCATAGAATCACCTTTCAGGACCAACTAATGAAATGACAGTGCCACTGTGCATGAGATGGGGTCCCCAAAACCCATGTTGCAAATTTAGTGAAAAAAATTCCAAAAAATGACTGCATTACAACACAGTTTCTATGCACTCTCATAACTTCACCAATTTTTAATATTTTCACTCCAGATTTTCAACATTGCCATTTTTTCAAACTTTCTTATAAACAGTACAGCTGTCATTTTTCACATCCTGCCCAAAATGTGTTTTCACACCTGTGGTGCAGAATGAACCCAATCTCTAATCTATGTAATGCCAGAGGGTCTGAACAACAGCTCCTACAAGTTCCTCGATGCCGCACATCACTGAGTCAAAGATCCTTTGCACACCATGCCCCCCACCTGGATGAATGCCCTCAGCACTTATATCACTTCCACTTCTTCACTGGGCATTTTCAAATCAAGAATGCATCTTCATCTCACTACCTCCAGTTCCTGTGACTACCTCTCCTAACTTCCTTCTTCCCCTGTGGCCCACCTCCCCTCTCCTTTGCTCTTTGACAATGCTGTGAATCTGTTCTAGCTTCTCTTTGGCTGCTGCCCCCTCCCCCAACCCCTCCTTCCCAACTCCTTATAGATCTCTGAACTTATCCGAACCTATGTGTTTCCTTACTTTATTTCTGCGATGCAACATCTGAACCAATGAGTGTTGTTATTTAATCTCTGTTTTTAATGTTTTCTTTTGCCTATGTATAGACCAATGTAGCTTAGCCTAAAATGTTTGTACTTTCTTAACGCGGAACCTTTGTAAAAGAGCCTTGGCTCAAAGGCATCTGTAATCCTAGATTTCAATAAATAAATAAAAATAAAAAATGGCATGGTTGCTGTGGGAAATCAACTTCTGTGACAGATTAACAAAATCACAGTGGCACTGTTCATGAGGGGAGATCCCAAAATGCCCATGTTGAAAAATTTGGTGTAATAATTCCAAAAACTGATTACATTACAGGTGTGCATTGTGCAGTTTCTACGCATGCTTGTAACTTCACCAATTTTTCATAGTTTCACTCCAGATTTTCAACATTGCTATTTTTCCATACCTCCTCATGAAAGGTGCATCAGACATTTTTCACAACCTGCCCAAAATGTGTTCTCACACCTGTGGCATTGAATGGCACAGTTGCTGTGCAAAATCACCTTTTGGGATTGAGTAACAAAATGATGGTGCCACTGTCCATGAGGTGGGGTCCCAAAAATCCCATGTTGAAAATTTAGAGTGAAAATACCAACAAATGCCCGGGGTGTTAGGGTTTCCAACCATAACACCCCACCCTGTAGAGACTGACAGGCATCAGGGGTGTGACTTGGGGTCATCGGCCATAATGCTCACATCATTCCACCCCACCCCCACCCAGCAGCCAGTGACATGCATTGAGGTATGCCTTGGGGTCTTCAGCCCTAACGTTCACCCCATTCTCATTTACTGCACCCATCTCAGCTTATTTTATTATGGAATGGGGTGATCATAAGGGCTGAAGGCCCCAAGGCCCACCACTACACCTGTCAGTGTCTGCAGGGTGGAGTGAGGTGGAATGGTGTGAGCATTATGGCCAATGACTCAAAGGCACACCCCCAAACACCCATCAGTCTCTGCAGGGTGGGGGGTGGGGATTGGCATTAGTTTAATACTTCACTGCCATTCCTATTATGCATCTCTCTAACTCCTGCACTACCAATGCCAATACCAGCAAGCAAACATTTGGCATTGGCAAATGCTTGTTTAAAATGTATTTTGCAGAAAATATTTCATAAGTGCAATAAAACACTCCAGGGATGTGTGATCATGGGCAATATTCAAACTGCACTCTCCAGTGTTCAAAGGCACTTGGCGCATGCCTCATGCCTATCAACACCCTCAATAGGCATGTGATTATTGGCCCATAATCACACACCCTGTTGCACATTACTGGTTACACAAACAATGCATTAGTAATGTCTTTTGTTTCACATTATTGGACTCTACTATATTTTTCTGCTGTTCAAGTGAACTCTTTCTTTAAGCACAAAATGCACACATTTGCTATTTGTTTAGGAAACTTTATATTGAAAAAATAATTATTTATTTAAGAAATGCCTGGTTCCATGGCTTTTGGTTTGCTGGCCTCTATTTTGTGGAGTCCTATGGGCCCAGGTCAGCTGGAATCAGTGAGCTTTATGGACTTATTGCCTGGGAGTTCCCTTATTTGTTTTCTTTTTGCCTTTGTGATTGTATAAAGCAACTCTCAGTTAAAATGTTGTCTTTAATGTCTTCTTTACTCTTCTGTATGAAAAAAACACATATAAAATTATTGTAAACATTTAAGCAAAATTTAAGGTATGACTGACCGGCCATATGATCTCTAGTATCATAAGAGGGGCTGGCTGAGCACAGTCTGGCAGATAAGATCTGAACTGTGGAGGGAGCAGGCCTCTGACAAGAGTGAAAACTGGCTGATTCAAGAGGGGAGTAGTCGGTGTTGGTTCAGTCTCAGGAAGACGGACCAGTGGTGTTACGAGGTAAATGCTGTCTTTAATATATGAAGTAAGGGTGATGGTACTAGACAATTTCAGACAGAATGTGGCATGCTACAGGGAATAATAGGAAGCAGTGCGATGGAAGAGGGCCAGCTTACACAGACACAAAATGAACAGAAGTTCTGTACTTGTTGAGTCAAAAGTCAGCAGGTAAGAAATGACATTCCAGAATGTAGTCTTTTTATTTTATTTTATTTTATTTTATTTATTTAATTTGTTAACTGGGTAAGAGCACTGGACCAAGGGTCCTTTTACAGGCTTGACCAAGACAGATTAAACAATACAAAACATGCAAATACAAGAAAAAACATTCAATAACAAATACATAAAACATTCAATAAAAATTACAAATAGATAAATCAAGTAAATATAATTGTAAATGCTTTTTAAAAACTTGTAAAGAGCAACCAACATCTAAAAAGTCAGGCAAGCTGTTTCAGCAATGAGGAGCAGCTGCAGTAAATGTATTTATTTATTTAAAAGTTGCTAACTGGGAAAATGTGCATAATCCAGCTCTAATTTTGCAAAAACCTACATTAAGAACAACCCCATTGGCTGACCTCAAACTAGGTAACAAATCCCTCACTAAAAGAAGATCAGAAAGAAGGGAGGAAACAGAACAAAAAACATTTTCAAAAATCAAACAACCAAGAAAATACTGTATACAATGAAATGGGGATAACCAACCAAGCTGCAAATATAACTGACAGCAGTGAGTTTGTACAGAAGCCAATAAAACAATACGACAAATGTTATTATAAACAATGGAAAGATTTTGTACCTCAGTGGAACCAAGATAACAAAAAAGGTTAGATACATAATCAAAATGGGGCAAAAGAGAACCAATTGCTATGGCTTTATGAGATTCAAAAGAAAAAAAATCAACTTATACAAAATGCTGAATTTTGGATTAATATTACAACAAACAAATTTGATGTGGTCAGAAAAAAAAAACAAAGGATCCAAATTAACACCAAGGTATCTGAATTGGGATACTTGCACAATTAAATTGTCTTGATTATTACATAACTCAAGTATGGGACAATTAATCAACTTAGCAGGTGAACCAAAAATCAAGGATTTTATCTCCTTTACATTTAAAATAAGTAGATTTTCAGAAAACCAATTATGAACAAGAAAAAAGTCAGGCTGAAGATCTTTAATAAAATTTGAAATGTGCTTTAGCTGAAGAAAAAAGAACAAGATCATCAGCATAAAGCAAAGACTGATAATTTTTAATAACAAACAAAGTAAATAAAAGTGGCCCCAAAACTGACCCATGAGGTATGCCCCTGTCAGTTTGATTCACATTAGACAGCACTGAAGACATTGCCACAAATTGAGATTGATCTATTAAATATTCTTCAAACCAAGAAACAACATTGGATAAGAAACCCAGAGATCTTTACTGAGACAAAGCATTTTATGATCAACAAGATCAAAAGCATTGATCAGGTCCAGGAATATGGCCAAAATGAGGAGACCCGTCTTCATACCATTGAGAACCAAATCCATGAACCTGACCAAGGCTATCCCAGTCCCATACCCCTTTCGAAAACCATGTTGCCATGGGCAAAAAACATTATATTTCTCTAAGTAATCATTCATTTGTTCAGCCACAATTTTTTCAAGAAGTTTTCTAATTGGGTTCAATATTGAGATAGGTTTAAAATCATCAACACAAGCAGTGTGGCTTTTATTGGGCACAAGTACAACCCTAGCACATTTCCAAGCCAAGGGAAATTACTGAGACATAAGTGACAAATTAAAGTACACAAAGGGAATGCAATATAAGGAGCGTCCAATTTAAGAAATCAACTATCCAGCCCATTATCAGAAGGAAAGAACATAATTTATAGACCTCACTAGGAGTAAGTTGTTTGAAATAAAAAACAGGCCAATTACAGAACAAATTAACATTAAAGGAAGATGGAGGGCTTCCCAGAAACATTATAAGCACTGTTATTGGAAAATGTAGAATTAAAAGAATTGGCTATTTCTAAAGGATCAGTAATCTCTATAACATTTACCTTCAAATATTCAATTGTACTTTTATCTTTAACATTAATCTAGGAATTTACATTAACCCAAAAACAATGGGAATCTGACCAATCCAATTCCAACTTTTTCTTATAGTACTCTGTTTTGGTAGATCTAATCAAAGATTTAATTCTGTTTCTAATTTGTCTATACTGAGGCAATCGGTAAACAGATGAAGATGACATACTGTAAATGAAGCCCGGGCAAAATTTTGTTGCTTAATCAGTTTTTTAATATTTTCTGTAATCCATTTATTAGGGGCACCCTAACTCTCCTAGAACGGATATGGAAATATTTTTCCTGAATAGGAAAGAGCTGATTGTGAAATAAATCCAAAGCAAAATCAACATCAGGTATTAGGTCAATATAAGACCAATCAATAAGGGACAACTCCAAAACCAAATCAGAAATAGCAGCATTTATAAAGTTACGTGACTTAACAAATAATTATAGAATTTTTGGTGGCTTAAAAGATAGAACACAATATCTGGCAAGATGGTCACTTACAGAATCACCAAGCATACCAACGGATAAAACTGTATGATCCCGATTTGTGAGTAATCAATCTAATAAAGAATGATTTGAACTACTAGAGTTTAGCCTAGTGGGATCAACAACTAACTGTGCAAGTTGATAAGACTGCAGTAGTAATTCATGGGGCAGGATTCACAAAAGAGATGCGCCGGGTGCAAGTGAGATGCGCTGGTGCAAATAGGATGCGCCCACCAAACGGCAAGCAATTTACAAAGGGATACACTGTGGGATGTGCCATGCGCAACCTCACTGTGAATCACACAGAAAAGGCAGGGCGCAAGTGGAGATGCACCAGCACATCCGAGATGCATGCAGCCACAGAGGGGAGCAACACAGTGAATACAGAGTAACCCAGCAAGGCATGTGGGAGCAACAGGGGACAATGCAGTGGGATGAAGGAGAGAGGGATACACGACCAAAGGGACAAACCAAAGTGACCAAGGGCACAACAGTGGCCAAAACAGGCACAATAGTAAAACTGGGCATACAGAACAACACCCAGAGGCCCAAGCCACACCCCACACAGGCCCATGGCAGGCACACAGAACAGGTACACAGCAGCTGGCATGGAATCTCACAACAGCTGGTGAAAGCAAGGAGCAAGGTGGTGGTCACTGGACAAGGCCAACACCACAGGTAGCCAAGACTGTGGGCATGTGGGAGGTGACACAGGCCAATACTGTGCCATATGATGGGCAGCACACAGTGCCACCACAGTGCCACACAACCAGTCCAAACCCCCAACCACAGGACACCGCACACAGGGCCACAGACCAATAGTGCAACAGTGCAATGTATGCATGCCACAAGCAGCACACACAGACTGGGGGCAGAGGCATGACCAGCAGGACACGAGGCCCACACATAAGCCACAGGCAACAGTGGAGCCACAGAGAGGCAGGGGCAGGGGGGAGCAGACTGTACAAATATGGGTGCACAGAGGGGCATGGCAGCAAGGGGACAGTGAAGAGCTCATGACAGTACACAAATCCAGGACCGTGGAACAGTGAAGGACCACAGACACTGTGTCAGAGAACAAACAATTTAATACAAGAAACAGTAACAAGAACAATTAATGGAAAAAGAAACAAAACCCAAAAACAGCTATATACTGTACATATCATGATACAGAAAAGGATGTGGTGTGAAGGACTATATACAGTAACAGGAGTGCAGAAGGGGGTAGTGGGCGGGGACAGCAATATAGGAAGGGAGGTTGGGGACACAGCAACATTTGTACATTACTATGAACTATTTACAAAAAATAGCTATTGGCGTGGCTGCGCAACATGCCTTCACAAACCCCCACAGCAACGTGCTGACAGTAGGTGGATGACAGCTGCCAATGTCCAATGCAGTTGGGCCTGAACATGCAATATGGGCTGTAGTGCCACTTGAATGGCCCACTGGACACCTTGCCCACAGGCCTGCTGCCACTCCAGGGGTTCTCCATCACCAGCCCCAGTGCCACAAACCCGGGGACCTACAGCAAGAATACAGAGAACACACACTAAGTCCCACTGTAGACACACAATCCCCCACAGAGCAGAATCCCACCCCACCAGACAGACACTGCACACACAAGTTAGCCACCTACCTGCACCCACATGGACACCATGTCACGCACCAACTGCGACCATCTGCACACACTCCTCAGCGGCCTCCACGGCCTCCGCAGCCCACCTCCTGGCCTCCAGCCCTGCAAGACACAGCAGACAGGTACTGCCATGAGTAGACACATTATTGCACAAACCCACCTCCAACACTAGTGTGTGCATGTAGTGATGGTGTACACAACCAGTGCAACACTGGTGACTGGCCATGTATTCCACAGCTGCACACAGCAGCCTTGCCTGAACCCCCAAAGTGCCCTGCCATGGTTATGCACTGCACACAGTGGTCCCACCCCATGTGTGACACAGTGTACCTGTCCCACACACACACACCACTGCAGACAGGCCCACCTCATGTGGCATGCATGACAGGGCACCACAGGGCAGGTGCAGCCACAGCCAAGTGTGCATGTTGGGGAGTGCCAATGTGAGTGTGATGTTGTGATGTGACCCATCTCCACCTCACATGCACCTGTGCTGCACACGTACATGCACAACCTACCTAGTCATGGAAGTGTACCCCTGCATGCACGCTCATGCAGCCGCTGAAGATGGGCACTGTCCCTCCAGCCAAGGTCACCATAATGGTGCCTGCACTGTTCCCCAGTGTGGGGAACCCCTGTGCACCACACCAGCTGCTGGACAATGGTGGCCCACACCTACACCCTGGGCACCTGTAGGTGCTTCCTCCCAAAAAGCTGCCCCTCTACACACAGCACAAGGGCCACCAGATGGAGCAGGTCCACCTCGGTCCAATTCATGGCCCTTGGTCCAGTCCTCCTTATCCTTGGCATCCCCACAGCAGAAATACCACACAGCTGCATGCAATGTATGCACTGCTGAAATGCAAAATGGCACCACATGTGCCACTAGGCCATGTGCATGCCCCCACGCACAGCAGCGTGAAGCGCAATTGGTCCGACATGCACATACAGGCACATGCACAACTGGCAATGTTATGGCAGGAATGCGGGGTCATAGGTCATGACCGGGTCGTGTATGTGCAATACATAGCCATCAGCCATGTTACGTGTGGCACACACAATCGCACATAATGCCTGTGATGTGCGGTAGCACAATATCATGCAATGGCATGTAATGCGTGATCCATGTACAACAACTGACAACTGTCACAATGTGCATTGCACAGGGGGATGTGCATGTGCGGACAGACTGCACCGCATGACGTCCACCATATGCACATCCACAATGCAAGTGTCAGACCAATTGCGCAACTGCGGTGCTGTGCCAGGGGTACAACGCACAGCACGTGCACGCTGAATGCACCAAAGCACTTGTGCCCCATTCAATTAGATGCCCTGAATGCACTGCACATGTGTGGGTAATGCACCATGTAGCGATGCGCCCACCTCAGCAGATGCACAGTGCTGATTGAGATGAGCTGGAGGCAATTATGCAATTCACAGACAATGCTCCCATATCAGCCTAATAATGTATTCAGAGGCATCTCAGTTGTTTAGCATCTCATTATCACTGCCCCAGTCCTCATTTGTATGCCCTGAGCCATAAATGCTCCCAACTCAGACCACACTGAGAATAGGTGACTGAGGGGATTCACAGCCTTGAAGGCAAGTACTATTTTATTTCCACATGTATTACTTCTGTTGCTATGGACTGGCAAACTGCACTAGGTGACCCCTGCCTAGACTCAGGCATGACCCAGGGGTGGAGGATACAGATGACTGCCAAAAGACTGTAAAATAGAGTCATCCATTTGTGTACAAGTCCCGTACTAGTGTAGCCAATCCATATGATGAACTGGTCAGTGTACAGCCTGTTGCCATCTGGCCAAGTGCAGGGACACCTGTTGCACGACATGGTGTGCCACACACTGTCCCACAGGTCACCCCAGTGGGGGGGTACCCTGCACAAACAGTGAGGTGTGCATAGGGAGAGTGATGGGCAGGCAGCTGCATATGTATCTGGACATGTGTCACAGGTGGCATGTCCATGGCCATGCAGCTGTCCATGATGGGTAGGCTGACCACACCAGATGCACCACTGACTGCCACGACCCACCATGCACCACACCACTTGTGCTCTGCCTGCAGGCTGTGTCAACCAGGTGCTGTGGTGGCACTCTTCAACCACTGTATGTTGGTAATGAACACACAGGAATCCCCAGGTGCATGTATAATGTCTGTCTATACTCTCCCACAGAAACCAGTATGTCAGGAGGAGACAGTGCCCCCAGTCATAGGTGGCCAAGCTTTACTAAAGATGAGAAGCGGGCCCTCATTGAAGCCTACAGTTGCGGCATGATGTACTGTCAGGCAGGGTGGCAGCCATACAGCATGGGAGGAGGGCTGGGAGGCAGTGGTCCATCATATGAACACTGTGGGCAAGTACAACTGAACCCCCCTGGAGTGCAGGAAGCCCCTTAATGATGGGAAAAGGAGGGCAAAGGAGAAGGTGTCCAATATTAAGGTTTCCCTGTAAGGGAGAGGGGGTGGCCCTCAAGCAGATATGCACCTGAGCCCTAATGAGGAGCTCCTAGTGGCAACCATTGCCAGGTCCACTGTGCAGGGTGTCCCTGGAGGGGGATTCCAGACAGGTATCAGCCCATCACAGCACTGTAAGTAGCCATGCACATGACACGTGTCTGGCCACGCATGTGCCCTGGCTGCCATGTGAGTCCCAATAAGTACCACTGTGCAACTGTGGTCCCATGTGATGTACCATGTGTGGCAGTGGCCCTTGCATGGCCCATGCTGTGCTATGCTGTGTCTGACAGTCCATGCCTGTGGTGGCACATGTGATGGGCCAGTCCCAGTCAGGCTGCTGGGACATGAACACTGTTGGATGGCCAAGTCATAGCATTGGCACACAGGGTACCAAGTGGCCATGGCCTGTCACCACACAGCACCGGTCACAGCAGGTGCATGGCTGCAGCAGCGTTATAAGCACTGCACAGCCATGCCAGGGACTGTCATGTGCAACCATGGCACAACACTGTGTCAAACTGTACATGTACAGTATGTATGTATGTATGCCACTGTATAATCCATTGACACTAATCATGTTCTCTCATCTTCTTCACCACATGGCTGGAGGGTCTACTGGGATTGTCTGATGATGACCCAGCAGATGCAGTGGACATGACTGATGCCCTTCTTGTGCTGGCATCTGGCTTGCAGGGGGTGTACAGTGATGGCCCTGTGGATGATGATGCCACCCAGACAGAGGGAGACATGGCTGACAGTGGGACACGCAGCACACAGGTGCCTGTGCAGGTGGCCCCTAATGGCATTGATGGCCCTGCTGCACATGGCACAGATGCAGAGGCTGCACAGCTGCCCATGGTGGTGGGTGCTGTGCCCTCTGCATCTAGTCCAGGTGCAGGGGTTGGGCCATGAAGGGCATCACATCCAAGTTCTGTGGGACACACGCAGGTACCATTGAAACATGACAACACTGGCCATGGATGCACTGGGGTAGATCATGCCCAAGTCCTGCCCATGCCACTTCCTACTGTGGCATGACCACCGCCCATGGATGCCCCTCCACAGGCTGTTTCACTACCCACCCATCGCCAATGTCACCATAAGCCATCACCCGTCGACACCATTGAGGGCTATGCCTGCCTTCTACATGATACTGTGGAGAGGCAGGCAACCCTACTTGCAGAGTTCGGGTGCCTCTGGATGCTGATGGTCCTGGAGCATGAGTCTGTGGTTGCATGGCATGCCCAGATGTTGACAGAGGCATGCCTACAGTGGGTGGTCATGACTGCAGCATTGGAGAGGATCACAGCCATTGTGGAGGCAATGGCTGCATCGGTTATGTGCTGTGGCCACAGGGCCTCCAGCCGGATACCCAAGAGCACCTCCTGCACACCCAGGCAGTGGCATCAGGTAGATACATTGCTGCTAACGCCATCACCTCACACTGTATTGCCCAGCGTCACCAGCACTGACATGGCTCATGGGGCCACCACACCGATGTGCACCCATTCACAGTCTCATTGCAGTACCCCTACAGGGGTGTGGGATACACCCCCTGTGGCTGGTGGTGCCCCGTCTGCGTTCACCAGTCATGGCAGAAGTTGCCCTCATGTCCATGGTGGCCAAGGTGCTGCCCTGTGATGTCCAGGTCCCCATTCCAATGGCTGTTGCACTTTCCACCTCTGTGTCCCACTCGCCCTAATAATGATGCCTGGGGTGGTGTGGGTGGCATGTGCCTGCCCCAGAGCAATGCCATCATTGGCCCCCTGTGCAGTGCCACCTGCATGTCTGTGTGCACCACTGTTGTGCCATGTGGCATGGGCATGATGAGTGTGGTCCAGTGCCTGCTGCACCTGTGTGTCAGCAACAGTGCACACTGATTCATGCCATCCCCTGACACTGTCATTGTGGCACATGTGTGTGTTGCGAGGTGTGTGTGTGCGTGTGTGTATGTGTGTCTCTCCAGATCTCATGGTCCATGGCATGTCTACAGTCCATTGTTGCCCCAACACCACTGTGTGACACGTGTTGCATGTATGCACCTGTGTTGGGCTGTTTGTGTGCTGTGCTGTGTCCGTTGTGCACTGCATGGCTGTGTTTCTACCTGTTGTCACCATTGTGCACCTCCCCTATACATACCTGTGATACTGACCTATGGTTCCCAAAATACTCCTCCATCAGCATGCTGCTATAGAGCCTTGACCTTGCGGTCAGCCATGGGTTCTGCCATCCCATTGGTGGTCCAGTGTTCTGACCCTGTGGCACTGCTTCTTCTTCCACACCCCCCTCCTCCTCCCCAGAACTGTCACCCTCACTTGCCTTGACAGCTATTCCATGGTCAATGGCCATGTTGTGTAGCATATAACAGGCAAGGAATATCTCGAAGGCCTTCCCAGTGCTATACTGCATGGACCCACCTGACCTACACAGGTACTGAAAGTGCATCTTCAACATGCTGAAGACGTGCTCGATGATGGTGCACGTAGTGGTGTGTGCCTTATTATAACACTCCTTCATCTCTGTTCTGCATCATCAGAAGGGGGTGAGGAGTCAGTACCTCAGTGGGTATGCTGCTTCACCAGTGGGGGTGAAGGGTGGCTGTTAGTACACTGGTCACATGTGCAGTATGCCCCCCTCCCTGCCCCATGCTGTGCAGCTGTGTGTGCTGAGCATCCACCACTGGCTGTGTCTGTCCCTTTCCTGCAATCCTACCCCCACCATCCACCTGCTGTTGCTGGGCCTGCTGCTATTGTTGGTCCCAGGCCACGAATGCCATTGGGGTCACACATGCCATGCCCACCATTGTCCTGCCAAGTGTGAATTGCAGCAGTGGCCGCTGTCTGCATGTGTTGTGCTTGTCCCTGCCACACATGCCTCCAAAAGCACTGCAGCCCACAATGCAAGCATTGCACATGTGCCACCCTGTACCGGCTGGTGTCTGCCTGTGTCACCTTCCAGCCCTCTGCTATCCCACATCTGCTGCACACTCTGTGCTTTGTGCATCATGCGCTCTGCACACCTGCCCCCATCCTATGCCATAGTGCCCTATGGTGCATCTGGTTGCCATGTGCCTCGCACCTGCTAAATGGCCACTTGGTATGTCCCCTACCTCAAATCTTGGCAGAGGGTGGACTGGTGCCATATGAAGGAACCATGTGTGCTCCCAAGGTGTGTGGCACAGACATTGTTGATGCACCCTGTGGCATTGCACACCACCTGGTAGTTGACGGAGTGGTATCCCTTATGGTTGATGCATGTTACTGCATCATTGCCTGGTTGTGCGTGGATTGCCACATGGGTGCAGTCAATGGCCCCTATGACAGCTGGCATGTGTGCCACCCTGTGGAACTCCTGCATGGCTTCTGTCTGCTCTGTCTGTGTGCTGGAGAAATAGATATATTCCAAAGCATGAGATAGCAGTGCAGTGAGGAATTGTGTGAAGAGATGGGATGTGGAGGCCTGTGATACACCAGTGGTGTCTCCAGAAGGCTTCTGGAAGGTTCTTGTAGTGAGCAAGCACATTATTGTTGTCACCTTGGATTAGGGACATTGAGAGAGTAGTTCCTAATATCATTAAAGATCCGGGTATAAATCCCCTAGTAGTAGTTCATGTGGGTACAAATGACATAAATAAATTTACAACTAATGATATCAAAAATAGCTACATATCCCTGGCCAATACCCTAAAGTCATCAAAATCTGAAATATGCCTTTCTGAAATTCTGCCTGTACCACGAGCCTCTGTGAAGACAGAAGCAAAAATAAAGGAAATAAATGAATTGCTAAGGAAATGGGCATTGAATAATAATGTAACCTGTATTACTCATTGGGAAAAGTTTAATACTGATTATAGTCTCTTTAGCTGGTATGGCTTACATCTTAGCAAAAAAGGAAGTCATCAACTTGGTAAACAACTTTTGTCAGTAATTGAACAATGTTTAAACTAAGTACTGGGGCGCAAAGAGGAAGTGATAAAGTGGAGCCCTTGTCCTTGAGTGATGAACTTACATTCTTTATGTGTAATGCTAGGGGTCTGAATATCATTAAATTAACAGAACTAGCTGGTAGAATGGAACAAGGAAACTTAGATATAATAGCAATTACTGAGATGTGGTGGAATGAGGCTCCTCAGTGGTCTAATGCCATCCTGGGATATAATTTATATTACAAAACTAGAAGTAATAGAAATGGTGAAGGGACGTGTATTTACATAAGGAATACAATCATAACAAAGGACATACCTATATTAATGGAAAATGAGGTGGAAATAGAAGGTTGTTGTATACAGATACAATACCTAAAGAAAAAACTCATATTAATAAATATCTATCATCCCCCCAATGCTGATTTAGTTTATGATTCAGCTTTGATACAACTCTTAGCAGATCACTCTGAAACATCTGATGTTATCATTATGGGTGACTTGAATTTGCCGGGTATTGACTGGCAAAAACTCATTGCATCCACCAATACAGAACAAAACTATTTGGGAACATTTATAAATCTGGGTTTAGAACAAATGGTCATGGAACCAACTCGTGACAAAAACATCTTGGACCTTATTTTAACAAATATCCCAGACAAATTTAGTATTATTGAAATAGTAGAACCTCTAGGATCTAGTGACCATAATGCAGTCATATTTTCCATATAGCAATTCAAAAATAGTAATAGGAAAAATAAATATTGTTATAATTATTACAAGGGAAACTATAAGGAAATTAAGGAAGCATTGTTTAGAAAAAATTGGAACTTGTTATATAAAGATAAGAGCACAGATGAGTGCTGGCAGCTCTTTAAGGGAACGCTATATGATTTGGAACAAAGATATATTCCTAAGACTAAAATAAATAATTACAAAGGTAAAATCCCAGCTTGGTTGACACTCAGTATACAAAAACAGATAAAAATAAAGGAAAAAGCATATAAAAAATTAAAATTAGACCCCAGTGTAGAAAATAGAAATAAGTATAAAAAAGAACTAAAAATCACTAAATCTTTAATTAAGAAAGAGAGGAAACAGATTGAAAATAACTTATCTACAATGGAATATAATCCCAAAGTTTTCTATGCATATATAAATAAAAATAAGAATTCAAATCCACCAATATCCACTATTGTTAATGAAGGGACAGAAACTGATAATGGATCAGATACAGGTAATATATTTAGTAAGTACTTTGGGTCTGTGTTTTCAAGTAAAGATCATATAAATGATATGGCATATACATATACTAGCACATACGAGGAGATAACTAAGGGGGAAATAAGAGAGGCAATTAGAGCCTTAAAAGAAACATCGTCACCAGGGCCAGATAATATAAATACATTTTTCATATAACAAACCTTGGAAGCACTTTTGTGCCCATTACATAAGATTTTTAATAAATCATATAGGAATGGTGAGGTTCCAGAAGACTGGAAACTGGCCACGGTAATTCCAATATATAAGAAGGGAAATAAAAATAGAGTAGATAATTATAGATCCATTAGTCTGACGTCTGTTTTGTGTAAAGTCATGTAAAGTATATTAAAACAAAAAATGGACCAAGAATTAATAACAAAGGGCATAATGGATAATACACAACATGGATTTAGAAGAGGTAGCTCATGCACAACAAACCTGGTTACTTTTTATGAAAACATTAGTATTAGGCAGAAAGAACTGGAAGGGGACAGGATCAGTTATGTTCCAGGACAGTAGCTGCTGCTGCTGTTGCTTTCACAGGGTTCTTGTGGATTTTACTTGGTAGGTTAGTTCCTTTCTTTCTTACTTCTAAGGGGCTAGCAGGGTATTGTTTTTGGGGATGCTGGATGTTTGTAAACTGATTTGGTGGCTGTAAGTGGGGCTCTTTTTGTGGATGTTTCACTGTGTAACAGACTGCGCTGGTAGAGGCCTATTTCTTCTGATTTCAAACCTATTTAGTGGGATGTGCTTGGGCCTGGTTCTTTAGCTGCAGGGCTTGGAAGGGAGACACAGGGCTGATACACTCTCTCTTGTCAGGTGTCTGCCCAAGACCACCCTCCCCTCCCCTCCCAGAGTCTGCAAATTTATGGGAACACCTGCCCTGCAATTGGAGGAAAAGGCTGCTGGTGCAGCTCATGTAATTCTAGCCACTGGGGTTGGAATTAAAGGCTGGGAGAGAGGAGCTTAGGAGTTGTTCATTTCCTTATAAGTTTAATGTGTTGTACTGCACCTAGTAACAGAGTTACTGGTGTACAGTGGGACTGTCTCTAAGATTAGTGGGTGACCTGATTAGAGCAGTAGGGGTATCTTGGACTAGGGGAACCTGGTGGCTCACCCAAGGAAACCTATTTGGAAGGGATGGAACCAAACATCATTAGGGCGCATCTTTGGGAGGGTGGTGGGGTGCACAGGGTGTGGAGCAGCCATGATACTGGACTGGACTTGGAAGTTTGGTGGTTGCCCAGTATGCTACCAGCTAGCACGCTTAGGGAGGAGGTTGGGGGATGAGGGAGAAAGCTGGGGGAAGGGGTGGTATGGTTGGGGAAGAGACAAAATCTCCACAGGGTTGCACCAAGCACTGGGGTGGGGGTATAGGAAAGGAGTGCAGGAGAATACTCAGGGTCACATAGGGACCCTGGCAGAGGGGGTCCAAAAGGACACTACCAAGGAAGCAGGCAGGTAACTGGGGACCCTCACAAACTGGGGACGGAGGGACAACATTCTCAGGGAAGTAGGCAGATGGCCAGGGCTGGACAGAAGGAAGCAAGGCGGGGATGTGGATCAGACCTTATACTCAGTAACCGCTTCAATTCTCTTCTTCTGCTCAAGGATGAGGGGGGTGATGTAGCCACAACAGAGGTGGTTAGAGACGGAAAGGGTGTGGGAATGGGAGGCAGGAGGCAGGGGCCAGATAGCAGGAAGAACAGGGGGGGACCTGGAATGCAGGAGAATGGGGGGAGCAGTGAATCAGAGCAGGAGGGGCAGTGGGAAGAGGGAGGAAAGCGCAAGGAGAAGGATCAGTTGGGAGGAAAGGTAAAGGAGAAGGACCAGAGGTACAAGGAGGATTCAGTAAAGGGAGCTGAGGGTTTAGGCCAGGGGGCACGACAAGCAAGGAGGAACCAAATGGAGACAGGAAGGAAGGGAGGATGAGTCAGGCTAGTTTGCAGATGGGGAGAAGGACCAGTTACGAGCAGTGAGGGGAATTAGCAAGGTACAGAAGGATACTCAGGAGGAGGAGAGTATAGGATTGAGGAGGGAGGGCCATGGTAATAAGGAGGGGTGGCATGTGGCACCCAGATAGGGAGGAACAAGGAGCCAGCTGGGTGGAGGGCCTGTAGAAAGGATGAGGGACATGGAAGGGGGAATGGAGGAAAGGGTGGTCAGAGTGCTCCTGCTGGGGATTCTATGATCAGGGTATCAAATGGGATAGGGAGGGAGAAGCCTGGCCAGTTAGAACAAGATGCTTCCCTGGACTAACGGTGCACAGGGCTAAGCACGAGGTATATCAGCTGGCAAAGACTGTGGGGGTTCCCAGACATACTGGTCCACCTGGGTACAAATGACATTGAGGAAATAGCAAGCTAGAGATACAGACAAGATTCAGGAGCTCGACAGGGTCTGTCATGACATAGGATGCACAGTTTCCTTCTCAGAAATCCTGCCAGTGCCAAGGGTTAGTGGGAACACAAAAGGAAATTAGGAGATAAACCAGTGGCTCAGGGAGTGGTGTGAGGCCAGAGGGTATGGGTTGATGGGGGATTGGGGGGAGACCTGGGAGGATAAGGAGCTGTATGCTAGAGATAGACTACATCTCAATTTGGAGGGAAGGGGAATCCTTAAGTTGAAAATAGAGGAGTTCATTGGTGAAAACTGGGGTTTAAACTTGTGAAGGGGGGTGGGATGGGAGAAAAGGCTGTCAAGGGGGTGCCAATAAAGGACGGACTCTGTCTCCACCCCCCTGGGGACCAGGAGGATTGCAGGAAAAGGCCACCTGGCAAAGTGCAGACCAGGAGGAAACAGAATCCCCATGGGAACACGAGCAGGGGAAATGGAACTATAGGGAAAGGGTGGAAGGTAGTCCTGCTAAATGCCAGGAGCTTGGACAATAAAATGCCTGAGCTCCAGGTGATGTTAACTGAGGGAGCAGTGGATGTGGTAGCGGTCACTGAGACTTGGGCCACTGCAAGACATGACTGGGACCTGAACCTGGAGGGTTACACTATGTTCAGGTAGGACAGGAGGGAGGAAGGGAGGAGGTAGCTATGATAGTCAAAACTGCATTGGCATAGGGGAGTAGAGGAGGCGGAGGGAACCGTGGAGGCGATTTGGGTCACCTTGATAACAAGGGGGGGGCAAGAGAGTAAAAATAGGAGTGGTGTATAGACCCCTGCCCTGGCGGAGGAGCTGGAGGACAGTCTGGTGGCAGATGTTAGGAGACACTGCAGACTGGGCAGAGGAAAGGTGGTGGTGTTAGGGGACTTAAACATGCCAGGAACAGACTGGGAGACTATGACATCCTCTGTGACCAGGGAACAGAGGTTGTTGGATGTCTTTCAAGATGCGTTCCTAACTCAGCAGGTGAGGGAACCGACCAGGGAGGCATGGGTACTGGATGTGGTCCTGGCAGACAGTGACCAGATTGGGAGCCTGGAGGTAAAGGACCCATTGGCGGGAGTGACCATGCCACGGTCTGGTTCTGCCTGGAACTAGGAGGGTAGAAGGCTGCACAAAGACGGAGGTAACCGACTTCAGGGGCGATTTTAAGGAAATGGGAAGGATCTAGGAGCATTTGGATGGGATTGGGTCAGACATGGATGCTGATAGTAGGTGGAAATCATCAGGAGAAGGGTGCAGGATGCTACCAGCACCTGTGCAAGAGTAAGGCAATGCGGTGGGGCCCAAAACCTGTTGGTGGACCAGGGAGGTCCAGGAGGTGGTCGGGGAAGAAAGCAGCCTATAAAAATTCGAGTGCTCAAGGAGTGAAAGGATCGAGGGGAGTGCAGGCTGATGGCTAGAAGGGCCACTAGAGTGGTGAGGCGCTAAGGCAAGGAAGGAGCAGAACCTGGCCAGGGAAATTAGGAGAGGGAAAAGGGTTCTTTAGATACATTGGGGAAAGACGAAGGGTGAAGGGCAGATTAGCAGGATTAAATCAGGGAGAGATGGGCACAAGACCCAGGGGAGCAGGCTGAGGTACTAAATGAGTACTTCACCTCAGTTTTCACCAGGAAAATGGGATGCTGCATCATACATGGGAGGAGACAGAGATAATGAGGAGGGGGACCCTCACCGATCTGCAGGTCTGGAGGGCATCACTGGCAGGTGGGGAGGGCTAAGCAGAAGAAGAGGTACCAGAAGTGTAAATCACAGCAGAGAGAGTGAGGGAAGCCCTCAGCTCCCTTAAGACGGAGAAAGCACCGGGGCCGGATAAATTACATCCTAGAGTGCTGAAGGAACTTGCAGATGTCCTGGCGAAACCCCTGGCAGAGCTTTTCACCATCTCTCTGAGGACAGGGTGGGTGCCCCAAGACTGGAAGGTGGCGCATGTAGTGCCTATCCACAAGGGGGGATCAAGGGAGCTGGCAGGAAACTACAGGCCTGTCAGCCTGACATCGGTGGTGGGCAAGGTGATGGAGGGCATTGTCAAGGAGAGGCTGGGGGATCTGGATAAGTCAGGGTGCCTGGACGATAGACAGCATGGATTCATCCAGGAAATCGTGTCAGACAAACCTGGTGGAGTTCTATGACTGGGTGACAAGTGCCTTGGACCTGGGTGAGACCAGTGGATGTCCTCTTTCTAGACTTCAGCAAGGCATTTGACTCTGTTCCCCATGTGGGCCTGTTGGATAAGCTAGGAGAAATGGGGGTGGGAAACCAGATGATTAGATGGATAGGCAATTGGCTCCAGGACTGGACCCAGAGGGTCGTAGTTGGTGGGATAGTCTCATCCCCAAGGAGGGTCATTAGTGGGGTCCCACAGGGATCAGTCCTTGGGCCCCTTCTGTTCAATGCCTACGTATCTGACATAAGGACAGGAATCAGGAGTGAGATGAGTCTCTTGCAGATGACTCAAACTGGGGCAGTGGTGGATGGGAGGAGGGGAGGTGGCCCTGCAGGGGACCTGGAGGCTCTGAAAGATGGTCTAGAAAGTGAAGCTGAGGTTCAATGCAGGGAAATGCAAGGTACTCCACCTGGGGCAGAAACCCAGGCCAAGTGTACACCCTGGGGAAATACTACAAGTCTCAATGGCTGAGAGGGACCTGGGGGTGGTGGTGGATGTCAAGATGAACAACTCTGAGACTTGTAGGAGGGCAGCAGCCAAGGCCAACAGGATGCTGGGATGCATCACTAGGGGGATCACCTCCAGAAGGAGGGAAGTGATACTCCCTCTGTATAACTGCTTGGTGAGGCCGCACCTGGAGTACTGCATGCAGTTTTGGAGGCCACACTTAAAGAGGGACATTAACCTCATGGAGAGGGTTCAGAGGAGGCAACCAAAATGATTTGGGGCTTGGGGGACAGGACCTATGAGGAGAGGCTTGAAGAGCTAAATATGTACACATTGGAAGAGAGAGGGACCGGGGAACATGATAGAGTCTTCAGGTACATGAAGAGGGTAAATAGGGAGGAACAGTCAAGGAAGCTCAAGGAAGGAGGAAGGGGCCACTAGAGGGCATGGGTGGAAGCTGAGGGGGAAGATTCAGGGGAGAAAGGAGGAGGTGCTACTTCACTGAGAGGGTGGTGGAGCCATGGAATGCACTACCTAGGGGCTGGTGGAGGCAGAGACAGTGGAGGGGTTCAAGGGGGTGGGACAGGTACAGGGGAGGGGTTCAGGAAGCAAAATCCAATGCAGCAAGAATATCCGGAACTGGGAAGGGAGAAGCCAGAGAAGGCGAGGGGGACAGCAAGGTCAGCACCCAGGGTGGGGGCTGACCAAACAAGCAGACACGAAAGACCGTTAGGCCTATTCTGCTGGCATTTTAGTATGTTAGTATGTTAGTCTGGACAGAGACATTCCAGTGGATGTTGTATTTCTTGATTTCAAAAAGGCGTTCAACAAAGTATCACATAATTTATTAACTATGAAATTGATTAAGTCAGGAATTAACAGTTATACTGTTAAATGGGTCGAGGCCTGGTTGAGGGACAGATTTCAGAGTGTAAGGATAGGTGATACTATCTCTGCTAGCATTTCAGTAACAAGTGGAGTGCTGCAGGGCTCTGTTCTGGGTCCTACTCTGTTTGGTTTATTTATCGGCGATCTACAATTGGGAGTGTCTTGTCAGATAAGTAAATTTGCAGATGACACTAAAATCTCAGCAGAAGTAGATACTGAAATAAAAATAAACCTATTAAAAAATGATTTATTGATTATTGAAAAATGTGCAAAATATAACAACATGTGTTTAAATACTGATAAATGTCTGGTTATGCATTTAGGGAAAAAGAACCCCAATGTTGACTATATATTATGTGGGAACGAAATTAAGATGGGATGTTATGAACAAGATCTAGGAGTAATAGTAAACAATAAATTTGACTGCAGTAACCAATGTAATAAAATAATTCAAACAGGAAATCGTATTATTAAAGACATTAAAAAAGCATTTATAACACGAAATAAAGAATGTATTATAAAATTATACAAATCGAATATTAGACCCCATACAGATTATGCAGTCTTCTTCTGGGCACCATATTTGGAAAAAGATAAAAAAATGATAGAAAGTCTTCAGAGAAGAATGACCAAATTAATACCGGGAATAAAATATTTATCATATCCAGAAAGGGTAAAATCATTGGGATTATATGACTTACAGACAAGATGGGATAGAGGGGATTTGTTGTTGTTGTTTAATATCCTAAATGATGAATACCTCATGAAGCTAAGTGGATTAAAATGCCTGGATAAAGTATACGGACTGAGATGTAATAATAGGCAAATAAAAATACCAAAGGCAATTACTAACAAGCGGAAATATTATTTTACCATGAGAGCTGCGGTACTTTGGAACTCCGTGCCACAGTATATAGTTAAGCAAACATCATGTAACCAGTTTAAATTAGAACTAGACAGGCTACTGCTGGGTAGTTAAAATTGATATTCCCCACTTTTGTGGGGAAAATGGTCTCAATGGGCCTAGTGCCTGCTTCCACTTTTTAAAACTGAGAGTAGTACCTTGGTCTCCGCTGATATGGCATGACCACGTCCAGTGGGTGTCTGCATTTTCTCATAGCACAGCTCACAGAGCTGCCTCAGAATGGCCCAAATCAGGTGGTATCAGCCTACTGTCTCCATTTCTGTCAGCTGCTTGAAGGACAGCCTGGCACGATACCACTGTGGGGCCGGACCCCTACAGTGCCTTCCACCTTACCATCTCCTCAACCTCATTAATAGTCCAACCATAAAAAATGCTGCTCCATCCATGGCCTTGGTGTGCTCTGTCTCCCTTTCACTTTCACACTGTGCTGGTGCTGCTGTTCTGCCACTGACTTGCTGTTGGCTTGCACTTAAGTCTGCTTCTTTTATAATTATCTTTTCATGATGCATTTGGTACTTGCACTGGGTTTGCTCTGTAGTTGCACCTTCCTTTGGCACTGTGGATTGCTTTGCACTATATATACATGTGTACGCCCCCTCTATATGTGCCACATATCATTATTATGTGTCTACAGTGCATTCTGCTTGGTGCAGTGCATCTGGGATGAGCGGGTGCAACTGCTCTGTCTGTCAATCATTTCATGGTGCATTTTTGTGATGCGCTGGTGCATTTCACTTGCTCCTGGCACAACTCTTTTGTGAATCCTGCCCATAATCTTTTTTACTACTAGATAACCAATTTAGATTAATATCTCCCATAGCTACAAAATCATAAAATATATTGAAAGGCTCAACAGAAACCAAAAATTCTCTAAGACCAGGTAGGCCACATTGGGGTGGACTGTACAAACATCCTAAGATAAATTTTTGGTTGCCACCCAGCAAAAGATAGAGCAAAAGCCAGTCAGAAGAAATATTGCAATTAGAACTACTAGGAGCCATATTAACTTTGAAATGACCTTTAAAATAAATAATGCCCCCCCCCTTTTTTTCTCTAAGCGATCTTGTCTAATGAAATTGCATCCAGGCAACATACAAAGACTATCAGGTACAGAGGACTTCAACCAAGATTCAGAAACAGCAGTTACATCCGGATGATAAGCAGTAGTAAGAACTTCAGGTTCGGCCATTTTGGGTACAAGACTACAGGCATTTAAATAAAGAATTTTTAAACCACGTTGCTTATACCAAGGTTTAAAAGAACCAAACTAAGAAGGACCAGGATTTGGTTCAATATCCCCAGCTAATAAAAGCAAACAAAAACTTTAAAAAAATATAAACTTATTTATTCCCAAAAACTGCTGATAACTGATAGGACAACAATATAGTAAAAGAAAACCACAAATCCAAACAGTAAAATACTTAGTAATCATCAAACAATGGAACAGGTCAGATTTTAAGAAGTACAAATTAGAAAGAAAATTAGACATAGTGAAATCAGCCAATTCAGGTTTACTACAATCTAGTGAAATAGTTAAAAAAACAAGAGCAGGATTCAGACATAATAAATACCATAAGAAGAAAAGATACCCACCCCCAAAAAAATACTATAACATCCCCATTTTAGACAGAATAAAATAAAAAAGTATAATTAAGCTAAATAATAAGCAACACTCACTGCTTCGACCAAGAAAAAAAAAGAAAAATTTAATAAAACAAAACAAAAGTAATGTACTAGGAGTCTGCCACCCACCCACCGGAACCTCCAACAAAACAAACTCAAATAACAATTTAGACAGTCTCAAAATCATTAAAAAAAGAAAAGAAAAACAGTTGGCTAAGTACTACAGCTATCAGTCAGCTCTAATACCTCTCAGCCAACTCTAATATCTCTCAGTCACTATCAGCCAGCTTAAAAACTCCAGTGCTTCAACCTAACAGGGCTTTCATCTGGGGGCAGGCCTAGTGGGAACAGACATTACACCATTTTAAAGTGAAAAATTTAAAGTGATATACACCTCTAAATATTTAAATCCATTCACACAAAAAACTTAAAATCACACACCTAAGTGAATATATGAAATATAAAAAATAAATTGAAATTAGTAAAAAAAAATGGTACAAATGTCTGAGCAGAGACTAAATTAGTACAAATGCACAAACCAGGTAATTGGCAAAAATGTCAAAATTCTGTCTACAGCAGTAATTGTAATTAACAATGCCAAAAAACTACCTTCTAGTAAATTACTTTTCTGATATAAGACAATGAGAAATAAAGGCAAGTTCAAGCAAAAAGAGGGACAAAGAAAGAGGAAAGGAAAAAAATGTGTGTGTGTGTGTGGTGGGGGGATAGGGCTCATAAGCCTGAATGCAAATTAATACTACCTTGGTAAAGATAAAAAAGGGGAGGGGGGGCTCATAAAGACAAGTGTGGGATAAGGGTGGAAGGGAGATGAAGACAGGCTTATAAAAGACTGTAAGGGACAACAATAATTATGTAAAAAAATCTTAAGTTGTAAATGAAATTCTGTGGGACTGATTAAAAGAAAGATGGTTGAAGGGAAAAGGAAGAAAAAGTGTGGAGGGCTTGGGTGGAAGGGGAAACAACAGGGGAAAAAAAAGACCAATGAAAACACTCAGTATCTGAGAATTCCCTTTCACCAGTCCAATGAAGGTATTGGCTTGTAGTCCCTATTATTTCTGACTGACTTGCATCCAAATGGAGATCCTAGTTTGCATCCTGTTTGGAGACAGATAACAGGCCAGCACCTGAATTGGACTGGGGAAAGGGAATTTGCAGATACTGAGTGTTTTCATTGGTCCTGTTTCTTCCCTCTTGTTTTCCCTTCCCCCAGCCTTTCACACCTTTTCTTCCTTTCTCCAAACTGTTTTCCTTTTAATTACTCCTGCAGAATTTTATTTATAGCTTAATACTTTTTACATATTTTTTGTTGCTCATTACAGTCTATTATAAGCCTGCCCTACCCCCTTTTTTATCCCTTCCTTGTCTTTATGATTTTAGGATTTCTTTTTGGGCTCTGGTATAATCCATTATGGTTTTTGAGATATCTTCCTTGTCTCCCTTCTTTTCTCTACACCCTTGTTTAGCATTACCAGTATAGTATTAATTTGCATTCAGGCTTATGAACCCTGCCCCCCACACACACACACACACATTTTATTCTTTCCTCTTTTCATGTCCCTCTTTCTGCTTGAACTTGACCTTATTTCTCATTGTTTTATATCAGAAAATTAATTTACTAGAAGGTAGTTTTTTGGCATTGTTAATTACAATCACTGTTGTGGACTGAATTTTGAAAATTTTGCCAACTGCCTGGTTTGTGCATTTGTACTAATTTAGTTTCTGCTTGAAATTTATAACATAATTTCAGTTTATATTTCTATATTTCATATATTCATTTAGGTGTTGGATTTTAAGGGTTATTTTGAATGGATTTAAACATTTAGAGGTGTATATCACTTTAAATTTTTCACTTTAAAAATGGTGTAATATTTGTTCCCATTTGACCTGCCCCTGATGAAGGCACTGTTGGCTTGAAGTGCTAGGGCATTAGGGTAGTAGTCTGGAACTCCATGGTGCTGGAATAAATATCTTTTTAAACTTATTTCTTGTCTGCTGATGTTTGACTTGACAAGTGTGATGGTACTAGTCAAGGCTGGGAGATATTGGACCAGAGCTGAGTTGAGTAATGGAGGAGTTATTGGTCTACTGAAAGTATGGGCCACAGAGGTGCAGCCGCAGGTAGTACCTCCCTCAAGTACTGATCTTGTACCTGTGAGCCTACAGGCTGAAGAGGAGCCAACAGCCCTTTAAACCAAGTTTTTATGGTAACCCAAGATCATCCTGACTAGTCAAGTGCTAAAAGCAATTCCAAAATTTTAGATATGCACTACCTGAACTGTTTGTTTCCATTATCCAGTGTGTTGAAGTCCTTATTTAATAAAGTGCCATGCTGTATGAAACATTTTAAAATAACTTTTTTTGCCTTCTATGTCTTTACTCCAACCCATACTCCCTCAGTGACCCTACAAGGAGTGGCTCCTGAGGGAGGCTTGGGGGCCGAAGCCCCCCAAATTTATTTTTTACAATAATTTAGCTCACTGTCTTTGACCAATAATGATTTCCCCAACCGCACTCCCTTTTGTTGTTTAGAGCCTCCTCTGGACCCACACCTGCATGCCCCTTTAAATGGATTTATTTTATAGGTAACCTTAAAAATGATAGCTTATAGTGATGGATATCAGGATACAGCATTTCTTTTTCAGACACTCTTAAGGTACAATGTAACATAGCTAATAGGTCATGATCCTTTGCTTGTGGCAACTCACTTAGTTCCATAGCAACAGATTGTGATGGCACAAGCAGAGGATTATGGCAACTGTTCCTGAAAGGTTTCCAGATAAAATGAGCTGCAATGAGCAGGTTCTACATCATAATGGTGAAGAAAGAAAAATGATGCACAGTTCAATGAGTGTACAACACCAAAAGCAAACATGGTGCCCGTGCACTACAGCAACCCTAACAATAGCAAGCAGTGGAACACACTATAGGGGCCAGTATTTCCTAACATTTTATGTGGGGGGCTGTGACCTTGCACCCTCCTTCCTTAAGATAATCAACTCTGAGGTGGGGCCTGACATTGGGGTAGGGAGGTAACTTGGGAGAGGGCTATTTGGGGGGGAAGGGGGACCATGCAGTGTAGTTCTGGGGATCGGGAAACACAAAAAACTCAACACCCAAACACACACACCAGTAAAATATATTCACGCACCTGATGAGCTCTGAACCTGGATCCTATTGCATTGGAGGCAGTGACTCAAGCACAGCACCAAGTGGCCAACTGAGAACTGCCTGACCCAACCACCTCCCATATGCTTCTGCCCTATTGCTCCCTCTACCATTTACTTTATTCCTCATTCTCTTTTCTTCTCCTTTCACGTTAGCTCATACCACACCTCACTATCCTGTTACAGCAGCTTATCTGACAGGTGGTCAAATTGCATTGCTCATATTGAGTCTCTCAATTTGTCTCGCCCATTTCACTGGATACTCAATGGACAAGAGTTACATTTGCCTGCAAATGTCTTTATTTATAAAGAAAGTAATAGTCTTAAGATAGTCTTAAGTTCAGTTTTAATTTGGAATGTTCAATAACTGAGTTGTAATAATGGCAGCCTTGTGTTTTGCCTACCGGGTCATACTGTCGCATGCTTAATAGCATACAACATTATGGTTAAACCGGTACAGCACTGTACCTGTGAGCGAATGGTGCAATACATCGTATACTGCTGTACACAGGATTGCACCATTCTCATTCTCCTAGGCAGAGGATCAGACCTCTGCTGGGAGTGGGTTCCGCCAAGTAGCAGAAACCCAGGTGCTGCATCTGGGACTAGGTTTGATTCCTGGTCCCAGAACCTTTTATTTTTTGGGTAATTTGTGTGCTCCCTGAGGTAACCCCCCAGCCCCAGAGTTGAGAATCTTTATTGAAGGGGTTGCTGTATTGGCAGTGCAATTTTGCCATGTGGCATAATGTCTTGCGAGATTATGACCCCATGCCTGTGTTTTGGAATTGGTGACCAAAACTGCCTCTAAAAAAGAGGAGTAGTGCCTTAGTGTCTGAGTATCACCATCTACAGCAGATGTCAGAGGCTGAGCAACAGACCTACAGTGTTGTGGGATTACAAAGATATCACCCTCTAGTTGTAGGAAGCTGACAGGAATGGTAACTTAAAATCACAGACTTACCTCCCAGCTAATGGGAACTCACTCCTAGTGACTCTACCTGCCATGTTCAGCGGACAGAACAGGCACAAAAAATGAAAACAGGGGAGGCAGTATAGCCTAGAGGTTAGAACACAAGCTGTGATCCTAGGGACCAAGCCCTTTAAGGTAACACATGTACAACACCACACACACACACACACACACACACAGTAGAAAAGCTATTGGGAGTGTAACTATAGTAATACATTTTATGTAACTACAAATGATATTTCCTACTTCTCCCACACCAAGAACTTGAGCTACTTTGCATTACTATCTTTGTAGTGCGGCACTAGGACATTAGTGACATTGCTGCACAAATGAAGTGCTGTTTTTCACACAAGACAGTAAATTGAGATCCCGTCTGCCCATCTCTGGTTGCTGTCTAGGTGGACGGTAAAGATCCAGTGACATTTATTGTAAGTGTGTAGAGCTGTCGCAGCTTGATTTGATTTTACTGGTCAAACAGTACATATAAATATTTCATTTTAAGGCATCAGTCCATGATAATCAAGGGGTCAGCATTTTAAAATGGCAGCTGTTCAGTATACTGTGTAATGATGGAGGATAGTTATTTGCTTTTTAAGCAATAATGCATGACAGGGTGTGTGTTGTGCTGGGATAACATCACACCTGGGGTGGTTGGGCATAAGGCTGCAGGCTGAGGTGTCCAACATCCCAGGTGTGATGTTATCCCAGCACAACACACACCCTGGAGTGCATTATTGCTATTATACAATGGCTCGTTTGTGAAAATAAAAAAAAAAAATACATGTTTGTTTAAGTTTTTGATAGATTTTCTTGTATGTAGAGGTATACTTCTTTACAGAAAAGTCCACAGTTTCTATTATGGGCAGCAGGTGGCGCTTCTTATCTGCTTTTCTGTTGTTGTGTGCTTGGTCTGCCTGCTCATCCCTCACAGAGAAACAATTTTTCTTTGTGTTGTACTCTCTTCCCCCCCCCCCAAACAGAACCACCGCACCTCCGGTTTAATAGAGCAGAAACCGCGATGGGATGGAAGTATGAGTTGTGGGAACTTTCAGATTTCAGATAAGTAAGTCATCCTTGGCTCATCTGCAGGAAGCAACTGTTTGATTGGGTGAGGTTGTCAGTTTCCATCGAGTGTTGCGAGAGGGTGCTACACACATTTCTAAAATGTAGCAAAGCAGTAGTTTAAGATGTAGTGATGTTGGAGCCACCCATTGTCTGTTGGTTTCTGACAGAACGGCTAAGCTCGTGCTCTGGTGTGAGTGACGCTGTGGGACCGGAAGTAAAGCAGGGCTACGACAGCATCTCAAAAAAAAATAATAATATAAAAGGCAAAGGGCCAGATATTCAAAACTTTGCCCCGGGGCAAAATTAGCACTGCCCAGCGGGCAAACTTAGCCCGGAGCACAGAGCACGCTATATTCAAAAGGAATAGCCCAGGGCAAACAGCTTCCGAATATGGCATGGTAATGAGGCCATGCAAACTGGTCTGGGAGTGCAGGGCAAAAATAGCCCTGGAATAAGACAGCACTGAATAAAGCAACCAGGAAGTGCAACCCACAACAACAACACAGTACACAGCAACATGAGGGCAGGTACAGACGAACTACGTGGCCAATGTGTGTGCCAGCAAATGCATGGACTCAGTACAGCTGCAGGAAGCAGCAGATGTGAAAGAACAGTGATCAAAACTGTATAATATTCCCCGTACCGTTAGCGCCGCGCTAACACATTAGCGCGGCATTAGCGCGGAGCTAAGCAGTTAGCCCAGAGCAAACACGTTTGCCCAGGGCTAAAATGGCCATATTCAAAAGTGCCATGCAAATGAGCCTACTTACGTAGTCTCTGGGCAAACAACCGGATTAGTATCTCATTATACCCTGATTTGCATGCAGTTTGCCCAGCGTTACTGCAGAGTCCCACAGAGCCACCTGTAGGTCAGTCTGGAAGTACAGGGACTGACCAGGTCCAACCGCAGCTCCACCTGTAGGTCAGTCTGGCAGTGCACGATGATAGCTGCAGGCTACATGTAAACAGTACAGCATAGCATAGCATATTATACCCCAGGGACAGGACACCATAGGCACAGGTGGTGGTGGTGCTGCATGCAACTGTCACATTGTAGGGCATGCTACAGCGTACAGCAGAAACTACAGTAGCAAGGGGCCAGTAGTGTGGACACAGCAATGCCTATGGTGTGTAGGGCAGTGATGATGACTGCACAATACATAGTGAGTGGCCCAACCTGCGGATGTTTTCTGACTCTGGACATTACTGTTACTGTTATTGACTCACAGATGCTGCACCTGTGGCATGATGCTCACAGTGACATGTACATTTCTGGCTTTGTGTGCTATGGCGGTTGTACAGCTGTGAGGTATGTGGCGGGGGACATATATTATCCGAAAGGCACACTGGTGTTGGGGTATTCCCAATACTGACCCATGTACACTGCATGATATGTCCCAGCCTTGTGGCACACCTGGTTTTGTAGCACAGCCTCGCCACCCATACATGCCCCTCAACATCCTCCATGCCCACAGTGCTGCATGTGTGCTGGCATCTGTTGGTGTCCACGGAAGTGTGGTCCCAGGTGTGTGCTGTATGGCCACACTGCCGTGCTGTCCACTGGTGGCAGGGTCACCACTTACTGCCTGGCATGGCTGGAACTGGTGACAGATGATGGCATCATTATGATGCCATCAGTTAACAACATCTTCCTCTATGTTTGGCTTTATCTATGTGTCATATTTATTTGTTGAAGTCCGCAAACCCACGCTAAACCAGCATAAGCGCGCAAAGCCATAATGTCGCGAAAGCTGATTGCCCAGGATTAAGACCAGCTTTTCCTGGGCGGTACGTGCACCGCGCTAAGTGTCACGCTAAGTCGCGCCAAAACCACTTAGCGCGCTAATGCTCGAATATAGCATTCGTCTGTATTCATGTCAGTTTGCCCCTTGCATACATTATAATTTTGCCCAGCGCTAATGCAGTTTGCCCGCGCTATTTGGCCTTTTGAATATGGCAGACCCGCGCTAATCCCGCGCTAAACCTGCGCAAATGGATTTTGCCCAGTGCAAAGTTTTGAATATCTGGCCCAAAGTGAGGTTTTCTTTGGGAGAATGATCCCTGTGGGGAGAGCAGAGTGTTGGGAGGGAGTTTTTTAATTCTAATAATGAAGGAGCCGGGAAGAAGTAATGCAGATTGCGAGCGGGTGAAGGGGGAAGTGGAGTGGGGATCTCTAATGCTGGCTGTGTGGAATATTTCCCATAATGGTTGATGCGGTCATCTGTGTGCTGGGACTAGAGCCATGATGTTGTACTGGGATAACATCACGGCTCCAGTTCCAGATGGACCAGAGTCCAAGCTTCTTTTATGCCATTGTATAATCTTAATTTAAACATTGCCTAAGTTTGGTTCACTACAAAAATGAAAAGCAAAACTATTAAATTTACAATTATGTTAACTTGTTTTTTTTTGTTTGTTTGTTTTATACTTTCTGTTGTTGTTGGTCTGCTAAATATTTCTGATAAATGCAGTACATATTTCAGTGTCTTTCAAAAAGCATCTGCCAGCAACTGACCTCACAACTGCTATTTCTGGCTTCCCAGTCTGATGTCATGGCAAGCCTGATGGTGCCATAAACAGAGGCACTACGAAGTCAGTTTGGGACAGTCAAATTACTTTTATACTGACTTCTTGGACAGATTACTAAAATGTGGTATAAACCTCGGACAATGGCAGCTTGTGCCAAGTGCCGCTGCATCAGGGACCCTGCACTCTATTCAGTAATGGCCAGGGTTCCAGCACCTACATCCAGCAGCTTGTGGCATTAGTGGCAGTGTGCAAAATGGATGGCACATCCACCAGTTGTGCTGCAAGCCACAGTGTGATCGGGCGACAGCTGTGCCCCTTGAAGAGAGCATGGTAGTGGTTCGAACCCCCCCAAGCCCCGATCTGCCCTCATGATGTATTATGCTAAATAATTAGTTCCCCAGCGATCTAATGGCCCCCCTCCCCACCCTGATATGCCCATAGGTGTTATTATTTTAAGTGCTCCCCTCCCAGCCCCCCAACCCGTAGATATTATATTTTACTTGCCCTCCCCGATCCTCCCATAGGTCTTATGATATTCCATAAATAATTCCCTGGTGATCTAGTGGGCCTCCCATCCCAGCAAGTAGTGCTCACCACCCCTCCCCATCCCGGCCCCAGACAACCGGCACAGCCCTCCTCACAGCACCATAGCCGGACACCAAATGAACTGTCAGAGCGCATTCTGTATACTGCATACAGTACGCACACTGACAGTTCATTCAGTGGCCGGCTTTGGTGGTGTGAGGAGGGCTGTGCTGGTCACCAGATCGGGGCATCAGGATGGGGGAGAGAGGTATGGTGTCCACTACCTGATGGGGTGGGGGTTGGTGGGCTACTAGATCTCCAGGGAATTATTTACGGAATATCATAAGACCTACGGGAGGACTGGGGCAATGAGGGAGCCATTAACATTATAATACCTACAGGCAGATTGAGGCCAGGAGGGGGAAATTATAATAATATCTACAGGCAGATCATGGTTGGGGGGGCCGCTTGATCACCAGGTAATTAATTAGTTACACTAGTGAGACCTATGGGCCAATCGGGGCAGGGGGACACAACACAGTGGTGTATGGTTGGCAACCCTCCCAGAAGGTGTCTAAGTACCGTTACGCCTGCTTTTATTTTTAAACTCAAGTTTATTAGCAACAAGTGGGTACATTCATGTATTACAAGACACAAATACATTCAGCCATATTCCATTCTATAGATCATACTTGATAGGTTTCACGTCTTATCATAAAAAAACTCTAATATAGCACCAATCAATTGTCCACATCTATTTATATTATGACTGTCCCATATCTGTAAGGAGTATCAACCCAGGATTGGCCACAACCAATCTGGAGGCTTCCTCGTCACCCCCCCACCTGAATGTAAGTAGGCCTGGTACCACTTTTTGTAAGGCACATGGGTGTCCAGCACAGGGTGTGCTTCCTGCCACAGGAGCCATCTAGTCCATCTACGAGTACAGATGTGTGTTTTTTGACTAAGTTTAAAAGTTAGCTCCTCGAGCTCAGAAATTTCTTGGATTATCCGGTACCAAGTCCTAAAGGCAGGTGGGTCAGGTTTCATCCAGGAGCGGGTTGTGGCTTTGTGTGCTGCCACCAATAGAATTGCCCAGAGGTAGAGGGAGTCTGCTCCCCTGAAACCTCTGGGGGAATACCTAGGATAACGTTTGGCCAGTCCAGTGGTTTATCTAGCGAGAAGATATCTACCAGGGCAGTGTGCATCTCATCCCAGAAGGGCCTCATCCCAGGACATTTCCAAAAGACATGTAGGTGAGTCACTTCTCTTTGCCACATGACCTCCAGCACACTGAGGTGTGAGTGGTATCTCTTTTGTTAAGAACCGAGAGAGTGAGAAAAAACAGCACCTTCACTCTCCACTCAAATTCCTGCCAGTATGGGGATCTGGTGGGCTTCGAGGTGACATTGAAGGCTTTATCTCAGTCTAGCTCCTCTAGGTCAGGTTCATCCTCCCCCTGCCACTTAGCCTTAATTTTATCTAGGGGGTCCTTTTTTAGCCCAGCTAGTAACTTATAGATTGACGAGATGAGGTCCCTCTGTGTACGTCCAGAAAGGATTGCTTGTAAACAGCTGAGAAAAGGGGTGGCTCATGCAGAACCATGGTCCTGCCCCTGGCATTTAATAATATAGGCCCAGACCTGTAGAAATCTAAAGTGGTCAGAGTTTCTGAGGGCATATGTGGCTTTAAGAGTTGCAGAATCTAGTACCTAGTTCCCCTGAGTGAATTGGCCGTGGTGGGTCAGTCCCAGCCTATCCCAGGTCCTGAAAGTGTGGTCTAGATGTTCTGGGAGAAAGTTGGGAGCCCATGCTAATCTATGAAAGTGCCAGAGGGAATGCTTTAATTTATACTTCTGCCAAATTCTGTGTCCTGCGGCCACAGTGTTCCTGGCTGCAGTGAGCAGATGGAGGGACCACCGTAAGCCCCACTGGGCAACATAGCTCTGGAGTCAAGGGGGGGACTCCCCCCTCCCCAAGCTCTACTGCCTTCCAGTTCAAGAGGTATGATGGAATGGACCAGCACAAGGCTGCCTTTAACTGTGCTGCCAGATAGTAATCTTCTAGGTCAGGCAGGGACCTACCACCCCTGCTCCTGTGTGCCTGCAGAATGCGGAAATTGACCCTGGGCCTCTTGTTATTCCAAACAAATTTCAAGATCATTTTATGCCAGATTTGGAATTGTGATCTATGTTTAAGGAGGGGGAGACACTGGAATAAATAAATAAAAGAATCTAGGGAGAATATTCATGGTAATTGTTTGAATCCTGGAATACATAGGAAGATTAATTAGAGACCATCTCTCAAAGTCCTTTTAATTTGGCTTATTAGTGGATTATAATTAGCTTTAAGTACTTGGGATGGATGCTTGGTAATGTAAGTACCAAGGTATTTCATCTTCTCAGATGTCCAGCTCAGAGGAAGAGTATCCAAGATTGTCTGGGAAAGGGTGTAGTAGAAGTTAAGTACTTCTGTCTTAGTTTTATTAAGTGAGTGTCCCACATGCCTCCCAAACTCCTCCAGCACAGATCAGGCCTTTGGAATGGACATCTGTAGGTGGGAGAGAGAGAGGAGGACATCATCTGTGTACAGAGAGATCTTTCGATCCAGCCCCCCCACCTCAGTTTTCAGGACTGCTTCTGTTTGGTGGATAGCCTCTGTCAGAGGCTCAATGTATAGAGCAAAGAGGAGGGGGGAGAGAGGGAAATCTGGCTGAGTGCCTCTGTTCAATCTGAATCTGTCTGAAAGACTCCCATTCACCCTTATGTAGGCCTGTGGGCCAGTGTATAATGCTTTTATACTGTCTATGAATGGACTCGGAAAGGCCATGGTCTCTAATACTAGAAAGAGGAAACTCCATGAGACCTTATCAAAGGCCTTTTCCGTGTCCAGGCTCATTAGACATGCAGGTGTGTGGGAGCAGTGGATGGAGTCAATAATGTTGAGAGTAGTCTGGACATTGTCCGGGGCTTGACGGCTCGAGACAAAGCCTGTCTGATGTAAATTGACCAGTTCTGGTAATAGATAGTTTGGGCGGGATGCTATGATAGAAGTGAGTATTTTGTAATCTGAATTGAGTAATGAAATAGAGCTATAGGATTCGCATCAGGTCGGATCTTTGTGTTCTTTGCTGTTGCTAGCCTTGCTTGTAGAGCAGAAAGCAGCTAACTAAAAAAGCTACATTTTCTTATTAATTTAAAACTTATATCTCAGCAGGAGTCAGTGTCTGTTGAGATTAAGTAGACAGATACTTTTTTAGAAGTAGAAGGGGTCTTATTTAGGGTTAAAAAAAGAAAGAAAGTCAGTGTGTGTTCTGTGCTGGGAAGGGTATTGTATCAGCTGACTTTGCTAAACCAGTAGGAGGAGAGAGAGCTTAATTGGGGGTGTGGCTTAGACACTATAAAAGCAGGTGACTCAAATTACAACTTCCTGTTGCTAGCCTTTTTTCTTACTAATTGCCCTCCATCCCACCATAAGCCAGTTCTACTTTTATAGCCACTGGATCAGACTGTCAAAAGGAAGTTTCTGTTTAGCAGTAGGAAGGGAAGGATCATAGAGAAACATTGGTTTTGTCAACCCTAAAGGAAAAAAGTAGCTCACTCTCTCCCCCAGCTGCTGGTGGTCTGACATTGAGCAAGGAAGAAGGAGGCTACTAAAGAAGATAGGAAGTTGCTGTCCCAGAACAGGAAGGGTAAGAGTTGTAAGAAGAGGAGAGAGTAAGCATACAGAGAAACAGGAGAGGGGACACAAAATAAGACATGATAGGAGTGATGCAGTGCAATGGCTGTGGGGCGGCAGTGTTCCAGGAGACATTCTGGAGGCTGTGATGCTGCCCTATTTGCAGGCACCTCTCTGGTCTGAGAGAGGAGGTTTCATGTCTCCAAGCTGACCTGGCTAGGATTCGTGAAACCTCCTCCCCCACCCAGGGACCACCAGGGCCAATACCACTACCTCAGAGGTTGCCAAGAAAGAGGAGAGCTGGACCAGGGTGGGCGCAGGGAGGAGAGGTTGTGGAACAGAGTTGCATCCCCCAGCTGTGCCTCTCACAATTCATTCACTCTTTTGGTGGATAGTGGTTCCTCTATGGAGGCACCTGCAATGGAGACCAAGGAGGATGCTGGGAACCTTCAGAGGAGACCCACAGGAGGGTGGCATGGGACCCCACAGGGGAAGGAAACAACTCCTGGTGGGCGACTCAATCATTAGGGGGGTAGAAATGGTGGAGGAAGGAGAGGGAGGTAAGGTGCCTTCCTGGAGCCACAGCTTGGAGGGACAGGAAGCAAATCCTCAGGATCGTGGGAGGAGCTGCACGAGGGAGGCAGCTGGATGTCATTGTCCACCTAGGGACAAATGACCTGGCTAGGAATGGGATCAGAGCAGTGCAAGAGGGTTTGTAGAGTTGGGAGGGGCCTTAGACAAGTGTGTGCATCAGTAACCATCTCGGAGGTGCTGCCTGTCTATGGCAAAGGTGATGCTAGGGACTCCTCACCAGGGAATTCAATGAGTGGTTGAAAACTGGTGTGGAGCTCAGGGTTTTGGCTTCATTGGGGACTGGGGAGCCACCTGGAGGGATGCAGACCTATACTGCTGCGATGGTCTGCATCTGTCCAGGGGGGGAACCAGGATCCTAGGTGAGAGGTTTAAATGCTTCATTGGCAAGCATTTAAGCTAGACAAGGGGGGAGGCACTAAAAAGGAGCAGGGAAATCCCAGCCTCCCCCCACAAAACATGATAATTATTGAGGTAGACACCAAGGTAAAGAAGTTATTAGGGAGCAGGACAGAGGTAAATGTAAAAAAAAGGCAAAGGCAGTAAGGACAGAAATGGGGCTAAAAGAGGTAAGGCTATCAAAAAGTGGAGGGTGATGAGTATCAATGCCCGTAGTCTGTGTAACAAGCTCCCTGAACTAGTGGCCTTGATGGAAGAGGGTTGCCTGGATATTGTGGCAGTCACAGAAACATGGTACACAGAGAACCATGACTGGGATGTCAACATACCAGGATATACACTCTACAGGAGGGACAGGGAGGGTAAAAGAGGAGGAGGAGGAGGAGCTCTTTATGTAAAGGAAGGGATCGAAGCAACAGAACTAAAGAGTAAACAGAGAGCAGATGAGGTACTCTGGGTCACCCTGGAGACAGGAAATGGTACCACAATCCGCATGAGGGTTGTATACAGACCCCCATCTCAGGGGAAGGGAATGGACAAGGAAATGATAGAAAGCTTCCTTAGAATGGCAGAAAAAGGGGAGATATTGTTGGTGGGGGACCTGAATATGCCAGATGTTAACTGGAGCACCTTTGCTGCAGGCACATCCAAGAGCAGAGTTATTCTTGATGCCCTACAGGGGGGATGCCTCAGACAACTAGTATTGGAACCCACTTGGGAGAGAACAATCTTAGACCTGGTACTCTCAAATGGGGATGGAGAAAGAATCTCAGATTTAGAGGTGGGTAGCCATCTGGGAACAAGTGACCACCAAACAGTGTGGTTCACGATAAACACAGCCATACAATCAAGCCATACAAAAGCAAGAGTATTGAACTTTAGGAGAGCTGACTTTGGGAAAATGAGAGAGTGCCTTAGAAAAGCACTAGCAAACAGGCAAGAAGGAGGGAGGAGGAACAATGGGGAGTAATCAAAACAGCCATCACAGAGGCAACAAGCCTTTGTGTAAAGCAAATCAATAAAACACAACAAAGGAAAAAAACGCTATGGTTCTCAAAAGAGATGGCAGGGAAGGTTAAGGAGAAAAGGATAGCATTCAGGAAATATAAGGAAACACAGAAGGGCAGGACAGAGAACTTTATCAGTTAAAACAGAAAGAGGCTGGGAAGGCAGTCAGAATAGCAAAGGCCCAAACCGAGGCAAGGATAGCCAATTCTGTTAAGAAGGGTGAATAAGACCTTTTATAGGTACAGTACATTAGGGAGTGAAGAAAGACCAAAGGAGGGATACTGAGGCTTAATAAAGGGAAGGGAGTGTGGGAAGAGGGTGACAGTGAAAAAGCAGGGATACTGAATGAATATTTCTGCTCAGTATTTACAAAGGAAGAGGAGGGGGAGGTACCTAAACCAAACAAGAGAAACTCTGAAGAAGGGGGTCGATACCAGTCCATTTACAGAAAAAAGGGTTCTGAAAGAATGAATAAAATTGAAGGTGAACAAAGCAATGGGGCCTGATGGGATTCACCCAAGAATTCTAAAAGAACTAAGGGTAGAACTAGTGACACCGCTGACTACTCTCTTTAACAAATCATGTGAGGATGGGGTGGTACCTGAGGACTGGAGGAGGGCAGATGTGACTCCTCTTCTCAAAAATGGGAGCAGGACAGAGGCAGGAAACTACAGACCAGTTAGTTTGACCTCAGTGGTAGGGAAAATGATGGAATCACTTCTGAAGGAAAGAATTGTTGAGTACCTAGAGGCCAGTGGGGCACAGGACCCAAGGCAGCATGGATTCACGATGGGAAGGTCATGTCAGATGAATCTAATAGATTTCTTTGACTGGGCGACCAAAGTAGTAGACCAGGGAGGGACTGCGGACATGGCCTACCTAGATTTTAGCAAGGCATTTGATACAGTCCCACACAAAAGATTAATACACAAGTTAGCCAGCCTTGGAGTGGGTCCCAAGGTGGTAGCCTGGATAAAAAATTGGCTAGACAACAGGACGCAAAGGGTAGTAGTAAATGGAGTACACAGTGAAGAAAGGAAGGTTACTAGCGGGGTACCGCCGGGTTCAGTACTGGGACCGGTCCTTTTTAATGTCTTTATAAGTGACATTGCAGAGGAACTGGAAGGAAAAGTATGTCTCTTTGCAGACAACACAAAGATCTGCAACAGGGTTGATACACAAGATGGAGTGGAAAGGATGAGAAGGGACTTGGCAAGGTTGGAGGAATGGTCAAATGTATGGCAGCTGAGATTCAATGCAAAGAAGTGCAAGGTAATGCACATGGGAAACAAAAACCCAGGGGAAGAGTACACAATGGGGGGTGAGATACTGACAACAGTAACAAGCATTTGTCAATGCCGAATGTTTGCTTACTGGCATTGGCAGTGGTAGTGTAGAAGTTACAGAGCTGCGTAATAGGAATGGCAGTGAAGTATTGAACTGAAGCCAACCCCACCACCACCCTGCAGAGAGTGACAGGCATCGGGGTGTGCATTTGGGTCATCAGGCATAACGGCCACGCCATTTCACCACACCCCACTCTGCAGAGACTGACAAGTGTGACGTGTTCCTTGGGGTCTTTGGCCCTTATGCGCACCCAATTTCATTAGGAAATACGGTGAGATGGGTGCGATATAGGAGAATGGGGTGAAGTTTGGGGCCGAAGAGTCCAAGGCATACCTCGATGCCTCTCAGTGACTGCAGGGTGTGGAATGGTATGAGCATCACAGGCAAGAATCCCAAGTCACACCCTGATTCCTGTCATTCTCTATAGGGTTGGGCGATTTGAGTTGAAAACCTAATACCTCAGGCATTCGTTGGTATTTTAACTCCAAATTTTCAACATGTTTGTTTGTGACCCACCTCACGAACAGGGGAATATCAGTTTGGTAGCAAAGCTGCTTATGTACAGTGACTACGGGATTTAGCACCACAGGTGCAAAATATTCCAAACAGGCTGTAAAAATGACAGCTGTACTCTTTCATGGGAGGTGTAAAAATGGCTATGTTGCAAATGTGTAGTAAAATATTTAAAAATGGTGAAGTCACGAGCTCATATAGAAACCTGCAACACACAACTTTATATAAGTAGGTTGGGGATATTTTATAGCAGATTGTCAACTCAGGCATTTTGGTGCCTCCGATCATGAACAGTGTCACTGTGATTTTCTTTATCTGTGCCGAACAATGATTTCCCACAGCGACCACGCATCTCTGCACTGAAAGTGTGAAAACACACTCGCCATGTTGTGAAAAATGGCAGCTGTACTGTTCATAGGAAGTGTTGAAAAATGCCACTAGTGAAAATCTGGACTGAAAATATTACTAAGTCATGAACTAACGAGGATGCGTGAAACTGCACAATACTCACTGTAACACAGTCATTTTATGGACTTTTGTCACCAAATTTTCAACATAGCCATTTTAAGACCTCTGCTCATGAACAGTGTAACTGTGATTTCTTAATCTGTCCTAAACATTGCTTTCGCACACCAACAGCACCATTGTGCGCTACAGTGCGATAACACATTTTGGGTGACATATGAAAAATTGCAGCTGGACTGTTCATAAGGAAGTTTAATAAAATGGACATGTTGAAAATCTAGAGTGAAAATATTAAGTTGCAAACTTACGAGCATGCATAGGAACTGTGCAATGCTGCTTCGTAAAAAGTCATTTTTAGGCATTTTTTCACAAGTTTTCAACATAGCCATTTTAAGATCTCTGCTCATGAACAGTGACACTGTGATTTTCTTAATGTGTCCCATACACTGAGTTCGCACAGCGACTGCGCCATTGTGCGCTACATGGGCAGAAACACGCTTTGGGTGAGATGTGAAAAATGACAGCTGTACTACTCATAAGAAGGTGTGGAAAATGGCAATGTTGAAAATCTGGGTGAAAATACTTAAATTTACATGAACTTACGAGCCTGCGTAGGAACTGCTAATGCACGCTCGTTAAACAGTCATTTTTGAATTTTGGCACCAAATTTTCAACATGGGGGTTTGTCTTCTCATGAATGATGTCACTGTCATGGCGGTATTCAGTCCCGAAGAGATGATTTACGCAGTCGCTGTGCAGTCACCGCGGCGAAATCACCCTTCGAGGCATAATAACACCATGACAGTGACATCATTCGTGAGAAGGGGTCCCAAAAACCCCATGTTGAAAATTTGGTGCAAAAATTCCAAAAATGCCTGAGATATGCAATAAAGTTGAACCCTCCTATCTAGCCCATTATACAGCTTACCGGCATTTCTCAGTTCGCGGTCGGCTTTGAAGAGTGCAGACGTGTTCCGGTCCACGAAGATTGTCGCGCCGAGTCCGGAGGTAGGCAGGGTGAGGGGTGTGGGAGGCTAAAAGCGCAGTGGGTGGGTGCGCGTTGTGAGGGGGTTCGGGAGATGCGCTGAGACGCTTTTTGTTTTACAGGGTAAAAAAAAAAAGATGTTGTGGACTGCTTGCCACGCTGGGGTGGGCCCCAGCGTGGCACCAGGACTTCGGGGAGGGGCTCAGCCGACAGGGATTGGGCACCCTGTCGGCAACATGATGGATTGCCACGCTGGGTGGGCCTCAGCGTGGCATCAACTATTGGGAGGAGGGGAGGAGACTGATGGAGTTCAGCTGACGGGATTGGGCACCCTCGCTGCCATACGGCCGCGCAAGGGGCGCAGACAGCCTGGGCTGGGAGCTAAAAGGTGAGCAGCTTCTTATCGCTGCTCACCTGCCGTAGCTCCCTTTCAACTGTATATCACTGCATTTTGGAGCGTGCCAGACAGCTCCAAAATGCATTGGCTTACAGGGCCAAGGCCACAGCATAGTGCCTGAATTGGAGGAGGAGGTGACACATCCGAAATTCCGATGAAGGCACTATGTTTCTTGCACATGTGTGCAAGCAAACATAAAATGGAAAGGGACCTGGGGTAATTATATCAGATGACCTAAATGTGGGCAAGCAATGTGAGAAGGCAGTAGGAAGGCTGGGGGATAGTGGGATGCATAGGAAGAGGCATCAATAGTAGAAAACAGGAAGTTGTTATCCCTCTGTACATACAGTTGGTGAGACCCCATCTGAGTACTGTGTGCAGTTCTGAGACCCCATCTCGCAAAGGCATAGGCAGAGTGGAGGCTGTCCAGAGGAGGGTAACCAAAATGGTGCAGGGTCTGCACCAGAAGACATACGAAAAAAGACTAAAGGAGCTTAATATGTATACCCTTGAGGAAAGAAGGGAGAGAGGGGACATGATAGAAAATTTCAAGTACCTCAAGGGAATCAACAAAGTCCAAGAGGGTAGCATCTTTCAGAAAAAGAGATGTGCAAGAACAAGAGGGCACAATTTGAAGATAGAGGGAGGACTGCTCCGAGGTAATGTGAGGAAGTATTTTTCACAGAGTGAGTTGTGGATGCATGGAACAGCCTCCCTGAGGAGGTTGTGGAGTCAAGAACAGTGGGGGAATTCAAGAATGCATGGGACAGACATAAGGCAGTCCTAGTGGGGGGTAGGAGGAAGTAAGCTATTGGTTAACTAGGATCTGCAGCTTATCTGTTAGGTAGGAAAATGGGCAGACTAGGTGGGCCAAGTGGCCCTTATCTGCTGTCAAATTCTATGTTTCTATGTTTATGGATTAGGGAGATGGTGGCATATTACCATGAAGGAGGAACAGGGTTTCCATCTCTCCAGATGTCTGTATAAACCTCTGAAAGGAGGTGAACCGTCTCCTTCTTAAAGGTCTTCTGGAACTTGCCAATAAAGCCATCTGGTCTGGGACATTTACCTGTTTTTAATTCTTTAATCATAATCAGGATTTCAGATTGTGTGATTGGCTTGGTTAAGGATTGCTCCACCTCCAGAGAGAGGATGGGAGGAGAGAGAGAGAGGATAGGAATTTTTCTTTTTCCTCTAGTGTTGTTTCTGAGGGGGATTTATATAGGTTAGAATAATACGAGACAAATGCCTCAGCAATCTGGTTTAATTTTGTTAACTGAGAAGCCAGTAGTTGGAGAGATTATTTTAGTGATGGTTGCCCTAGCCTCTGTTACGCCTGCTTTTTGATGGTCTAACAGTACTTAGACCATTGTTTTCTGGGAGGGTTGCCTGAATATGAATTTGGGGGATATGGCAGCCTGCTTCTGCTGCAAGCCCCCTAGTGCTATGCTGCATCCATTTTTATGGCGTAAATCTGGCGCAAACCCCCACTGCCCCAAGCAGCCTGCATTCACGGCAGGCTGCTTTGCTGAATAGCTCCTTGCCACATCTTCGGACACAAGGTGCCAGTTGTGGCACAACTGATTGCCGACATAGGGCTTTTAAAATCTGGCCCTTTGTGTCAGTGCTGTACATTACATCAGCTTAGTCAAACACTGGCAATATTATATTGAGGATGGTTTTCTGGTGGATTGGGAGAGGAAAGCAGGATTTGTTTTGGTACAGTACACCAAGCTTAGTGGGAAGGTTCTTGTGCAGGGCTTCAGTGTGGGTGGAAAAGCTAAGCTTCTGATCCAGCCATGCTCATTAGTACTTGAAGTTAAGCACCTCTTTAAGCAGGTTGCTATCCGAAGTCTTGAAAGCAGGAGTATATTGGAACCTTGCTAGTCTCTGTCTAGTGCTAAAAGTCAGGGAGCAGTTGTTTTGGCATTTAGTTAGAGCTGGTTTAAGCAGAACCAGTGTTAGATATTGTCAAAATCATGCTGGAATGACAATTTCAGCTCAGGGGCTGAAACACTAGAAGCTAGTAGAACTGTGTCATCTGCATACACGTGTATGTGTGAGAAGATGGTACCAGATCATAATCTCGCATGCTTAATAGCGTATGACATTATGGCTTACCCGGTACAGCACTGCACCAGTGAGTGAATGGTGCAATACCGCATATACAGCTGTATGCAGTATTGCACCATTCTCACTCTCCCAGGCAGAGGATAAGGCCTCTGCAGGGAGTGGGTTCTGCCAACCAGCTGCTGTGGCTCAACGGACTGAGCCACAGCAGCAGAGAACCCAGGCAGTGCTTCTGTGATCAGGTTTGACTCCCAGTCCCAGAAACTTTTAAGTTTTCAACCTTTGTGTGCTCCCCAACTTGACCCCCCCCCGAGTTGAGAATCTATAGTGGGGGGGTTCAGGGGCGCAGCCCCCCACAGACAAAGAGATATGCTACATGGCTAGAATCGCGCTGTATTGGCAGTGCGATCTTGCCATGCGGCATAATGTCATATGACATTATGACCCCGTGCCTGAGAAGACACAGGTGGAAGGGAGGTCATTTAAAAAGGTGGAGAAAAGGACTGGGCAAAGGATGGCGCTCTCAGGAAAACCAAACTTGATAAGCAGGTGGGAAATGAATAGGACATCACCAAGAGCCAAACCAAGTGGCATGAGAGGACCCGCTAAGCAGCCATGTAAGATAGGCCTGCAGCAACTATCTTATCCAAGAGAAAGGGATGGGCCACAGTATCAAAGGCCTTTGATATGAAAATAGCCATGGTGAACAGGCCCTGATCCATGCCTTTCAGCACAACGTCAGTGACTTAGATGAGACAGGAGATTGTGGACTCCAGACTGGAAAGGAGGGGAAAGATGAGGAGTCAAGGCAGGTGGATAGTTGGGCAAGAACATGTTTTTCCTGCACCTTAGCCAAGGCAAGGAGAAACAAGATGAGTCAATAATTATTGGAATAGGAAGATTCACCTCATTTGAAGAGGGAGGGGGACTTTAGCCTGCTTGCTTGACTGAGGGATGACCCAAAATTGGAAAGAAAGATTGAAAAGGGAGCCAAGAGGGGCAGAGATGGTAAGCACAGAGAGATGATGGAGATTAGTATCCAACTTAAATGGGCTATGCCCCTGAGAGGGCTTAATGGAGAGTAAGACAGTGAGGTTAGTCCCAGAGGAGACTGAGGAAAAGGAAAATGATGCTAGAGTAGTGGGGGCAAGGATATTTGGGGAGAGATAATTCAGGCAGAGCGTGAAGAAGTGGGAGAAGTAGAGTGAGGGCACAGGATGGTGATTGATGACCCCAAATTAAAGTGCTAAAGTCATCCAGGGGCCTGCTTGTAGAGTCTTGGAGGCAGTCAGCGGAACCTGCGTACAAAGGTCCTGGTAGACATCTCACTGGTCATTGTCAGGGTCAGTATGTGGTAAAAAGTGCATCGTGGGGAGTGGCTATATCTAAAGCAGAAACAAGAGTTATGTGATAACATTCAATATTTAGTACCTGTTTTGGTTGCACATCTCTCTCTTGTGGAGCATATGGTGTAGAGTATCCATCTTAGTCCCTTTGAAAATCCAGCCCCTTGTGCAAAAGGTTTGGAGGTGAAGGACAACAGGCAGTGGAGAGCTACGAAACCAGAGGGACTGAATCAGCAGATATCAACTCTAATGATTTATCTTAAAATAACTAAAGCAGTGGAATGATGTCCCTAACTGAGTTATTAAAGGACATCTTCATTTAACCTGCAAGCCTTTTTTTCTGTTTAAGCTGTTTGTCAAATATCACTTCTTAATATGATACTGTTTGATATTTAATGGCCTTTCAGTAAATTCAGTAGGTATTTCTGATTCACACTCTGGTGCTATAACAAAATGAAATGGCATACTGTGGTTCAAGTCATTTTTAAATTCTTAGATTATTGTCACAGTGCACTTTTGTTTGAATATAGAATGCAGTGGTTGAAGGGGCATGAACTACATCACAAATTTCTAAAATGGTATCTACCGTCACTGTGTAGATCAGAATCACCCGACAAGTTTACTAAAATGCCACTAAAGATGGAACAATAAAATAATTGGAACCGGTGTTTAAACAATAGTTTCTACATGAAAACATGGCTTACAGGTCCGGCACAGTTCTCCTTTGAGGTGCAGGCATGGACTGGTGCTTTAAATTGGTAATATGGTATTGTTATTACAATAATAATTCATTTTTATTTACCTGGTAGGTGCACTAGACAAGAAATTTGCTTTTTTTCAGGCACAACCTGGGAGATTACAACGGTGGAGATTGAGACAATGATATACAAAAAATGCAGGGGGGGGGCTATACAATTGCCTAGGGATAATACAGAGAATGAAAATCAAAAGCAATAAAATGAAATAAAATTGCCTAGAAATATTACAGAGATCTAAAAAAAGCCCGAAATTTGATATGTGGTAAACATAATGCATACAAAGGGGTGAGGTAAACAATGAAATACAAGTAACGAGTACAGTGACAGGTTTCATACATTTAAAGTTTGTAATCAGCAATATACACAAGTGCAGTAACTCAGAGAATTTACTACTGGTCCTATGAAACCTACGGACATGTACATGTTGAGATCTTAGGTAGAAGGGAGCAGTATCCACTCTTAGAGGTACAGTATGATTGGATCAGCACAGATGGACCACAGCTGGTATGGAGTTACAGAGTGCAGGAGCAAAGTAGGAAAAGGGCAATTCCCCTAACTTAGTTCTGGTTTTGGGGATGGCCAAAGAACCAGGGATATAAGAACTTAGTGGATAGGATACACTGTCAGGAATAAGGAGAGAGGTTAGGGGTGGTGGTATCTGTTTAGCCACATTATGAACAACACTTTCCATAGTGAGGTTGCACAAGACAGATGGTGGAAGCAAGCCAAGTTAGGAGTAGAGGGGACAGTGGTGAGTACATCTATTCATGGCCAGGGCAAATCTACAGATATTGTTGTAGGCCACACCCTATCTCTGTAGGACAGTTTTGGAGGCCAGGAAGTAGATAGACATCTTGTAGGTAAGTTTGGGGAGCATAATGCCATGATAGATGGCTCTTCGGACTTTAAGAGTGAGGTTGTTACAGATCATGTACGACAGCCCCAACCTGATATTCACTGCCTTAGAAATAGCCAATATATGCATTGAGAAGATCAGTGAGGTGCCAAATGTGACCTCTAGATAACTGAAGGATGAAACAGTGGTGAGAAATGATCCATTCTCTCATGTCACCATCAAAGGGGAGAGGCACATTTTACTGTCAGAGCTGAGCTGAGCTGAGCTGAATAGCATGGCCTGGGTCTTTGTAATATTCATGAGGAGCCTGTTACTTTGGAGCCATTCTTGAACTGACTGCAGATCAGAAGACAGCTGATGATTTAGATCTGAGACATTGTGAGAGCTAGTAAAAAGGACTTGGTTATCAGCATACAAGATGAGAGTGCTGTGTGACAGACTGGCATGAATAGTGTTGATATGGATAGAGAAAATGAGGGGCCCACTGTGAATCCTTGAGAGACCCTGACTGAGGTAGGAGCTGGGTCAGACAGACAGTTGCCACATTTAACACACTGGAACCTGTTAACCAGATAACATTTAAACAATGAAGGAAACACCCAGTGTGCTAAGCTTTCCAGAGAGTAGGGAATGGCTGACCAAATCAAAGTATATGATAAGGGTAAATTGTTTAACCAGGACAGGCACACTCAGCCAGAGCTTATTTCCAGGTGTGACCTGGGAGCATAAAGAAGTTAAGTGACTGCTTAGGGTCACACAGTATGCAAGTGAGGGCTGATGGGTTTCAAACCCAGGTCTCCAGGTTTGCAACTCAGTGCCCTTAACCACTACAGTATACTGCCTGCACAGTATACTCAGAAAATGGATACTGACACTTGATAAGGTCAATAAAAACCACACCTGTAAGCTCACCCCTATCCATAGCAGAGGCAATGTTGGTGGTGAGTGATAGGAGGGCTGTGGTGTGGTGCTGTGGTCTTTTTTGGGAACCATCTTGTGCAGGAGACAGGAGACTACAGATATTAAGGTACCCAGTTAAATGAGAGACTACCAATTTCTCAAATATTTTAATGAGTACTGCAAGCATCACTATGGGCCTGCAATTGCCAATGTTTTTTCTATTGCCTTTCTTAAATACCGGTACAGTGTGTGAGATCTTCCATTGGCGAGGTACAGTGTGTGATGTTACAGACATGTTAAAGATTCTAGTAAATGGTACAGCAAGTACTCGACAGCAGCCCTCAATATTTTCGGTTCTGTATCATCGGAGCCAGCGGACTTCAACAATGGGGTTGCGTAAGGTGTTTAAGTACCTCAGCATATGTGACTCCCTTGATGTAGAAGTGGGTGGTGGGGGCAGACATTATCAATGGGGGGACTGGGAGCAAGACATCAGGGAAAGGGAAGGCCCCTGTGTAGGCCATGAGGTCAGTGAAGTTTTGGTTGAAGGCATTAGCTATGGTAACAGAGTTATTACAGTTGACTTCCTTAATAGTTAGGTCCTTGTTTGTGAAGTTAAATTAGTGGCCTAAAACTTGCTTAATGTTTTTTCCAGAGTTGGCTTGGATTGCCAGCCAAGGGGTCAAATAATAAATTGCAATTACACTGTTGTTACTCAGTAATAATCTGTAGTATCCAATGACATTTATGAAATTAGGTAGTGCAGTAATTACATTATAGTTTACTACTCTTTGAAATTGGTGTTAGATCCAAGCAATTGCATACACAGTTGCACGATGCATACCTGCATGATGTGTGATTCCATGTATAGTAGATTCTGTCTAATTCACTTTCCTTATTTATATGATTACACAAAGAATAATGCATGGGGTGGTGTGTATTATGAGTTTAATACACACCCAAAGTGTGTGATTCTATATAAACCCCCGAGAACAAAGCTTGAGGGGTTTATAATGGCCTCATACGCTGGTAGGATATATTAAATTCCTGTTTTGCACACCACCTCATGGTTATTGTGTCATAATTTCTGGTGAGCAATTTTAAACTAACTGTGTTAAACTAATAATGTCAGACTCAGAACAGAAGCAGACTGTGTTTGGTTAAATAGAATTTACTAAATAACTGACTTACTGGCCCAGATATTCAAACTGCGCCAGGCTGTGGCGCAAGCTTGGGCGCAGCTCAACTTGGCAGCGCAGGGATGTGGACTGGGCGATATTCAACGGAGATGTGTCATGGCTCTGCAGCATTGAATATCGCATCCTGGCCACCCGCAGTGTGCATGGCACAGTGGCACAAGTGGCCAGAGTGGAGCATGGGGATGCGCTAGCACAAGTTCCATTGTGCTATGGACAGCAACTGCGATATTCAAAACTTGGTATGGAAATGGGGCCATAATGTATGCAAGGTGCAAATGGAGCCATTTGCATGTCATTATGGCCCCATTTGCATGCAGGTGCGCCGATCCCCAACGACTTGCACCTGGCGCCCTGCCAGGCAGCAGCCGTCGGGGACCGATGCCCACTGCAGCCGACAATGTGCTCCACAGCCCGATCGCGGGCTGCAGTAAAAAAATTGGAAAACTCAAATCCTTGGTGGTGCAGTGGACTGCTGTCTGCCCAATCGCAGGCATTTGTAATAAATAAAGATTAATCTGTCCAATATCCCTAGTGGTCCAGTGGACCGCTGCCTGCCCGATCAGGGGCATTTGTAATAAAAAATGATTAATCCGTCCAGTATCCCTGGTGAACCTGTATAGTGAACCTGCCCACCCAATCGCAGGCTAAGTAATAAAATTACATCCCAAAATCCCTGGTGGTCCAGTGGACCTGCCCGCCTGATTGCGGGCTAAGTAATAAAATTATCTCAATGTACTGGTGGTCCGTGGATCTGCTCACTGATCACGGTTAAGTAAAATATGTTATTCCCAGGTCCCTGGGTCCGGTGGACCTGTAGACACCGATCGCTGGCCTAGTGAAAAAAATGCTATCCTCAATTTCTCTGGTGGTTCAGTGGAGCTGCCCGCCGATCCGCTAAGTTATATCCTCATCTCTGGTGGTCCAGTGACCACGGCTCCCCATGAATCACCATCTCGATCCCCCGTCAGCGGGGGCGGTAGCATCCGCTTCGCTACCTTCTCTTGATTGACACCGTCAGTGGTCGTTGCTGAGGGGACAGCGGATTAATGGGTTCTTCCATATACATTATTCCTGCTGTATCAGAATGATCCCACCACAATTCTGGAATGAGACGGTGTATTGTATGCCCATTGGCTCACTTGTGCACCTCCGGGCATACAGCACTACTGATGGTGTCAGTCGGCGGACGACGGGCGGCAGGTGGGTGGTGCTGCTGCCTGCTGCTGAATGGGGAGTGGTGCTGTGGGATTCAGTGGGCGGGTGGGGGTCCACTGGACCACCAGGGAAACTGGGGATATAATAGTATCACTTAGCCCACGATCGGGGGCAGGTCCACTGGACCACCAGGGATTTTGGGAATGTAACTTTATTACTTAGCCCGCGATCGGGCAGGCAGGTCCACTGGACCACCAAGGAAATTGGGGATAACATATTTTTACTTAGCCCGCGATCGGTCGGGCAGGTCCACTGGACCACCAGGGATTTTGGGAATGTAACTTTATTACTTAGCTCGTGATCGGGCGGACAGGTCCACTGGACCACCAGGGAAATTGGGGATAACATATTTTTACTTAGCCCGCGATTGGGCGGGCAGGTCCACTGGATCACCAAGGATTTTGGGGATAACATATTTTTACTTTGCCCGCGATCGGGCGGGCAATTCCACTGGACCACCAGGGATTTTGGGAATGTAACTTTATTACTTAGCCCGCGATTGGGCGGGCGGGTCCACTGAACCACCAACTAAATTGGGGATAACATATTTTTACTTAGCCCGTGATCGGGCGGGCAGGTCCACTGGACCACGAGGGATTCTGGGGATGTAACTTTATTACTTGGCCCGTGATCGGGCGGGCAGGTCCACTGGACCACCAGGGATATTGGAAGGATTAATCTTTATTTATTACAAATGCCAGCGATCGGGCAGGCAGCGGTCCACTGGACCACCAGGGATATTGGACAGAATTCTGCTTTTTTAACAAATGCCCGTGATCGGGCATGGGGGGGGCTCCGCCAGGTGCAGCCGGAGCGTGGGTGGCCACCCTACAAGTGGCAGCTGCCGTGTTGCACCTGCACGCGGCAGCTCACCTGTGGGTGGCCATCAGTGGTTCCTTTTTGGGGATCAACTTTGTGCTGGCGCAGGTAGGGGTTGCACATGCATGGCTCTGCACATCCCAGGCTGAATATCAGGCTGTGCAGGGTATGCATGGGCACTCCCACCCCAACCTGTGCCTGCATACATTACTGATGCTCTCCGGCACATCGGGATTTGCGCAGCACTTTTCCCTTTTGAATATCGCACTGGGCGCATCAGCGGTTGTGCATGACAAGAATAATTGTTGCGCCTACAAGAACCCTTTGAATATCTGGGCCACCATATTTATTTGCAGAAATTAATTTGCTTGAAGGCAGCATGGCATTGCAAATGGCAGGTCTAAGTCATCACAAGAAGAAGTGAAAGTTTAACAAAAGATCAGATATATTGTTATTTTCAAATGGTGCCAGAGAAATGCATCTGGCAAACACTTAATGTCCAAAGCAAATCTCTATTTTAGACTTTTGAAACAATTTTGTAATGCTATAAACAGTGCATTTTCTTTTCTCAGCAACATTGCCAGTGCTTTATTCACAACAGCTACATGGCTGAGAGAAATTGGCTCATGCTGAGGAAATAGTTAGGACGCATGTTTACCATAATAACCAGCCTGTTATTAAAGGAATAATAACCAGCCTGTTATTAAAGGAATAATGCACGACAGGGTGGGTGTTATGCTGGGATAATATCCCGCCTCAGGTAGTTGGGCATGACAATGCAGACTGAGTGCATCCAACACCCGAGAAGGGATGTTATCCCAGCATAACACCCACCCTGAAGTGCATTATTCCTATTGTACAATGGCTAATCATTAAATAGAACAATAAAAGATAAAAATGAATATTTTTAAACAGTTTTTTGACCTGATTTTTGTGTGTGGAAGTATACTTATGTGAAAAGAAGTTATTTTTGCTGTTTATCCTCCAGGTGGAGCAGTGTTGCCAGTGGCTATATTTTTCTCATGTTCTTTATCTGCTTGCCTGCTTGACATGTGGTTTTGTTTGTTAACCTATTGCTCCCCTCCTCTGCACTGTGTTCTGGTTGTTGTTTTTTCCTGGGACAGTTTTTGCTAGCCGCCTGTTAACTCTGCTGTGAGGATGTGGACGAAAACAGTCGGAAGGAGGTAGGATGGTGGAAGGAAAAATGTTTGTATTGTGGGAGGGAGGGATTTCCTGTCTTGTGAAGCCGATCAGCAACATGGCTTTCACTTCGGCTGGGAGTGGTGAAGCCGATAGCAGGGATGGTTGCAGATTTATTTTTTTTATTTTTTAACATTTAATGCAGTCATGAGTGTGCTCGGACTACAGCCCGGATGTTATGATGGGATAACATCCCTGGTCCACCCCCAGACTAACCAATCAGAGGCCAGCATTCTTTCTTGCCATTGTATAATATGGCAAATAACAACTGATTCTGGCCATTGAAAAAATTGCTCACCATATTTTATTAATTAGCATACCAGCAGTTTTACAACTGTGAGAGTCTCCAATGAAATGGGAGTATAAAAACACCCATATATACAGTAATAAAAATAACATAAGAAAACATGTATTATATGTGTAAAAGTTAATCATTTTAAAATGATATAGACACAGAATGCATTCAGTGAGCATGGAAATTCGGTTCCATGTGAATACAGCGAATCAAATACAGCGAGTGCATTATCGTCGAGGTTTTCAGAGCGAAGCCCATTTAGGCGATTGATAAATTCAGTGAGTGATTATTCAGTGTACATCTTGCAAGTATTCCTACGATGAGATATTACTGGGCTATGGAATGTATTGCAGGGGGGCTACGCCCCCCCAGCACCCCTATTTCTAAAATAACATCCTCCGAGGTGCACCTGGACCTCGGAGGTAGGCTAAAACTCTGGAGTTGCTGAAACCATCTTTGCTGTAATGCAGCGATTGCTATTATTGCAGTCGCTATAATAGCATCGCTGTAATTGAGTCGCTGACCTTTTTTCGCTGTATTCACATGCTACCCTAAAATTCTAGCTCCTATACATTCACAAGAGCAAAACAATTTCTCAAGAAAATGTACATTCTTATGATCTCTTTAACTGTTTCAGTATGGGAGTAGAGTGTATCCTGCCTAAGGCCATGTAACTGAATGGGGTGAACAGAAATGGTTTAGAAGGGGGAAGTTCAATTAAAAAAAAACTTCTTTAAACATTTTCTGATTGTTAGTTCTATTAGGAGCTATTTAATGGTAATCTATAATCAGGGCTGTTCACTTATCATAAAAGTCATGGATACCATGATGTTTCTGATTTTTATAACAAAACAAAAAAAAAATCCATGATTTTTTTTCATTACGACCCTATGATTTTTGCCATTTTCCATGACAACACCCTCATTTTTCACCACTTTCCATGAAAAAGCCATAGTTTGTGATATTTGTAAATATAGAAACATAGACAATGACAGCAGAAAAAGATCAGTGATCCATTTAGTCTGCCGATAGTTCCCTATCAAACGACAGGACCTATTATCCATACTGGGTAGTAGCCCTCGCTATCTGCCCCTGTTCCCCTCCCTGCTGCTACTGCCCTGTGTATCCGCTATACCTTTCACTCTCTCCTAGCCATGCTTAAAACATTTATGGCTTTGGCACTCACCACCTCAGCTGGTAGACTGCTCCATGATTCCACCACCCTTTCTGTAAAATAAAACTTTCTCATATCCCTCTTGAACTTCCCTCCTGTCAGTATCCACTGATGCTCCCATGTTCCTGAATCATTACTGATGCTAAATAGTTCCTCATAGCTCACTTTGTTTATTCCTTTCAGGAACTTGATGGGCTCATTCTTGTCTCCCCTCTCTCATCTGATCTCCAGTAATTACATGTTCAGTGACTTAAGCCAATCACTGTAAGATCTCCTCTGCTGGCACTGAATCATCCTTGTCACCCTTTGCTGCACTGCACTGTCCCTAGCCTGTCTTTATCTTTGCTGAGGTGAGGACTCCAGAACGGGGCACAGTACTCCAAGTGTGGCCTCACCAATAATCTATAAAGAAGTAGTAATACCTCTTTTTTGCACTGTCAATACCCCTTGCAATACATCCCAGCATCCTATTTGCCTTACTATAGGCCTTGTAGAGGCAGAAATGGGCTCAGTTCTAGTGGTGTAACTTCACCAGAAACCTATAAAGAGGTAGTAATACATCTTTTCTTCTACTGTCAGTACCCTTTCTGATACAACCCAGCACCTTATTTGCTTTAATATAGATCTTGTTGCCCTTACTTGATTGATTAACATGGAGACATAGAAACGTAGAAACTGTCCGCGCAGATAAGGACTGCTAGGCCCATCCAGTCTACCCGCAAGCTCTGTACTCAACTACGGCTTTTGACCCTCCCTCTGCTTTACCTCTATGGTTCCCCTATGCCTGTGCCATGCATGTTTAAATCGAGCCACAGTGCTACCTCCCACCACCTCTTGTGGCAGACCATTGCATGTGTCCATCACCATCTCTGTGAAGAAAAACTTCCTCAAATTCCCTCTTAACCTGCCATCTTCCAATTTCATGTCATGCCCCCTTGTTCTTGTACTCCTCCTGTATTGGAAGATGTCTCCCCCTGCATCTTGTTTATGCCCTTGAGGTACTTGAATGTTTCTATCATGTCCCCTCTCTCCCCTCCCTCCTCTCCTCCAGTGAGTACATATTGAGGTCCCTTAATCTCTCCTAGTAAGTTTTGTGGTACAAGCCCTGTACCATCTTAATCACCCTTCTCTGGATCGTATACAGGCTGTTAATGTCCTTTCACAGGTGCAGCCTCCAGAACTGCACACAGTACTCCATCTGAGGCCTGACCAAGGTTTTATGTAACGGCATCATTACATCCTGTCTATTGCTGGTGATACCCCTGCCTATGCACCCCAGCATGCCACTGGCCTTCCCTGCTGCTCTTGTACTCTGCTTGGACATTTTCAGGTCATCTGAAATAATAACCCCCATGTCCCTTTCTTCTTTGGTGACTGTCAGCAACCCCCCCACACACACACAGCCTGTAGCTCTCTCCAGGGTTTCTATGCTCTAGGTGCATTATTTTGTACTTCTTTGAATTAAACCTCAGTTGCAACACCTCAGACCATTTCTCAAGCTTCCCCAGGTCCTTTCTCATTTTCTCCACCCCCTCTGGAGTATCCATCCTGTTACAGATCTTGGTGCCATCTGCAAACCAGCAGACCTTTCCTTCCAGCCCCTCTGCAATGTCACTGATGAAGACATTGAACAGGACATGCCGAAGGACTGATCCCTGAGGTACCCTGCTGGTCATCCCCCTCTCCCCAGATTGTACCCCATTTACCATCACCCTCTGCCTCCTGTCCGTTAGTCAGTTCCTAACAATGTTTACCACCTTGTCTCCCACGCCCAGACTACCCATATTGTTAGCCAGCCTCTTATGTGGGATGGTGTCGAAGGCTTTGCTGAAATCGAGGTAGGCAAAATTCACCCCCCCCCCGATTTACTTCCTTCATCACCCAGTCAAAGAAATCTACCAAACTGATCTGACAAGACCTACCCGCTGTGAAACCATGCTGCCTAAGGTCCTGGGCATCGATGGCTTCTAGATGTCTCACTATCCTTTCTTTAAGCAGTGAATCCATGATTTTCCCCACTACTGAGGTGAGGCTGACCAGCCTATAGTTCCCCGCCTCTTCTCTACTGTAGGATTTGTGTAGAGGGACCACACGTGCCTGCTCCCAATCCTCTGGTACCACTCCAGTATTGAGTTACTCTGTGAGCAAGGCTGCCAGGGGTTCTGCTAGCTCTCTTCACAGCTCCCTTAATATCGTTGGGTGTATGCCATCTGGCCCCATTGGTTTGTCCACCTTCAATTTAGGGAGCTCCTGCAGGATTCTCTCTCTCCTGTGAATGGACTGGTGTCCACCTGTCCCTTCCCCTGGCATCTGTTCCTCAGCTGTGGTTCCTGTCACTCCCCCTCTTCCGTGAACACTGAACAGAGGTTTTTATTCAGTATTCCTGCCTTCTCCATGTCTCCCTCCTTACACTCCCTTTCTCCCCCTTGACTTAACAACCCCCCCAGTTTTTCTTCTTTCGCTGATGTACCTGTAGAATGCCAGGTCCCCTTTCTTTACTGTCTATGCTAATTCTTCCCATCCTCAGCCTGCTTTCCTTACCACCCTCCCTGCTTCCCTTAGACACTCTAGGCACACCTCCCTGTCCTCATCTCTTTGGGTCTCCTTATATTTCCTGAACCCTGTCTTTTTAACCCTTACTTTGTCTGCCACCTCTTTTGAGAACCATAGTGGCTTTCTGCTTCTCTTGCCTTTGGATACCAGTCTGATGCATTGGTTTGTCACTTCCACTATGGCTCCTTTAAATTGCTCCCACTGCTGTTCCACCCCCCCCCCTTCTATCCCCCTTTTCTCCAGGGCCATTTTGATAGCTCTCCCATTTCAGCAAAGTCTGCCTTTTTAAAATCCAAAACCTTTGACCTAGTGTGACATGACTGAGTCCCTGTCCCCATGCTCAACCACAAGCCGCCTGAGTCCTGCCTCATGTAAGGAATCTAGGATGCCTCTGCTTCTGGCTGAAGCAGCTGCCTGGGTGGTCCAATCCATATCCAGCATATTGAAATCCCCATCAGCAGAATTTCACCTTTCATTGCCATCTTGCTTATTCTATCCACTAGCTCCTGTCCACTACCCCCCATCCTGGGCCTGTATATCACCCCTTTGTGTATTGCTGTGATTTCCAGGTTCAAGGGTGACTCACAGTGCCTTGGCCTCCCCATGCTTACCATGTATCTGTGTTGCCTTTATGCCCTGTCTGACATATAGGGTGACACCCCCCTTTTTTACCCCTCATCCCTCCTGAACAGAGCATAACACGGTAGATTGATTTCCCACCCATGATTTGCAGTGTACTAGGTTTCAGTTATTGCTACTATGTCCAGGTCTGCCTCTACTATCAATGTCACCAGGTCTGGGAGTTTATTTCCCAGGCTACGGGCAATAGTTATCATGGCCTTCCATGTTGTTCATTTTAGATTACCCAGTCTGCCCATGTTACTGCTCTCCTGCTTCCTTCCCTGACTTCAGTTACCCTTCTTGTGTGGTCCTGATTCCACCACTTTGCCCCCCCCCCCGACAACTTCGGTTGTACTTGCCGTCAATTTATTTTCTTGCATGTGCTCTGGGGGGGTGTTACTAAGCCTCCTGACCCTCCTGGCTCCACCACCTTGGCCAGTTTAAATGCTTGCTGCTGAAGCATTCAGACTTGCCACACAGGATCACGGTCCCTTTCCCGGATGGATGCAGGCCATTGTCCTTATACAGGCTTGCATCCATCCAGGTGGGGCCCCAGTCCCCCATGACGCCAGACCAGACCCTTCCCTTCCACACCATTCCTTCAACCAGGAGTTGAATTTCTGAATGTGGAGTGTCCTAGCCTCCCCCTTGCTGTGGACAGGTAGAACTTCTGAGAAATACAGGGAGTGTGCTACCTGTTTCAGGTTCCCCCCTACCAGCTTCCTGAAGTCCTCCTGTATTCTGACTAACACCACCCAGTCTCCTACCACGTCATTCATCCCCAGGTGGATGATGACATCCAGTTTCTCCCTCCTTGCTACTGCTCTTGCAATCCTATTGATCCGCTTCCCATCCCTCCATGCCATGCTTCCTGAGATGCACTTTACCTCCCTGTCCTTCCTGCTAGGTTCCCCTAAAGTAAATCCCCCGACAATTGAGTCCCCCACCAGAAGAAGCTTCCTTCTCCTCCTCCTCTGGCCATCATGGAGGACTCACTCATCCTCCCTGGTCTCAGCTGCGGGTGCACCTGTGGGGCTGTCCCACTCCTCCAAAACAGCATAGAAGTTAATTAGCTGGACCGGTTGGGGGACATGGCTTAGAGCCCCCCTCCCTCACCCTCCCTGAGCCCATCGTAATGCAACCACTCCTTCTCCTCGGCATCCTTTGAGGTTTAGGATGTGGACTGGGCGGCCTTTGGGTGGGGATAAAAGCCCCCTGTAACCAGGCCAACTTGGCTCGGAGACTGGTAACTTCCTCCTTCAACCCAGAGAGGTGCCTGCAGATAGGGCAGCATTACAACCTCCAGAACATCTTCTTGAAGACAGCCACTCCACAATCACTGCACTATACCAGTCCCATCATGTCCGTTGTGGTCTTCCCCAGTTTAGCCTTTAACTACTAGCTCCTCCCCTTCCTGGGTAGGTACTTACCAATCGGTGTACTCCCCTACAGTCCCTCACACTGTATAAGGAGTAAGAGCATTGTGGTGAGCTGGTTGAGGGGTGGCTGGGTGGCATTAGCCCTGGCAGCATTGAGAAACAATCTGTTCCCCTTCCTGCTTCAAGAGCCTTGCCACTCTGCCATCGACTAACTGAAAATCAGTTTCTTACAAACAGTTCCCCAAGCCAGCCATTAGGCAACGTCTCTGTACCACAGTAGGAGCCCTGGTTGCACTGATCAAGTACTGATTTTACTATTAAGAGTCACTAATAATGACTCCTAGGTCTCTTTCGTCAGCTGTTGTGGTCAGCCTTACCCCTCTCATCCAATACTCTCTCCTGGGGTTCTTGTTCTCTAGTTTCATCACCTTGCATGTTTTGGCATTCTGTTTGGGTTCTTGTTCTCTAGTTTCATCACCTTGTACTTTTTGCATTCAGTTTTAATTGCCATACCTTAGTCCACTTCTCTAGCCTTTGCAGGTCACTCTACATCTCCCTAATTGCCTTGTCACTATCCACCCTCCCACAGAGTTTAGTGTCATCTGCAAAAAGATGGAAGCACCAAGGGAGGTCGACAGTGAAAATGCCAATCTCCCTCACAGCGATGGCACAATACCGATGCAGGTATTGTGCCACCTCTTCTAACAGTGTTTTCTGTGGGGGGCTGTGACCCCCACACCACCCAGACTTTAGAATTCCAACTCCAGGTTGGAGTTGGTCCGGGGAGGGGGCGAAACACTGGGGGAAGGCGAAACATGGAAAAAGGACCATTACTGCAAATGTCGCCATAATGGTCTTTTTTCTTGTTTCGCCGTTGGGGTGTTGACCTGAAGGGGTGCTCTGCAAAAAGACACAGCTTGCCCTGGATCCCTTCTCCAATGTCACTGATGAACATGTTGAAGAGGATAGGAGTTAGAACAGATCCTGTGGCATTTCACTCATGACCTCCCTCTCTTCTGATTTGACACCATTAATCACAACCTTCTTTTGCCTCTTCTTCAGTTAATTTCCTACCCATCTTACTATTCTCTTGCCACACCCAGATCCTCCATCTTCTTCAGCAATTTTCTGTGAGGAAATGAGCCAGCAGATTTGCTGAATTCGAAGTACAGTAAATCCACAATGTGTCCTCTATTCAATACCCCGTCAGCTAGTCAAAGAAAACTATCATGTTGGTCGGACCTGCCTCCCTGCCATGAACCCGTGCTACTTAGGAGTTCATTGCTCTTCAAGTAGTCCATAATTTATTTTTATTTTGTTTTATTAAAACATTTAGTAAACGGTAAAGGCACACTGAGCCAAGTCTCATTTCCAGGTGCGACCCAAGATCCTCTTTGACCAGTGATTCTATCAGTTTATCCACAACAGAGGTAAGACTGACAGGTCTGTAGTTCCCAGCTTGCTCCTTGTCCCCTCTTATGGAGCGAACGATGTCTGCTACCTTCCAGTTTTTCAGAATTATCCCTATTTGTAATGAGCTATTGAATATTCTAACAGGGGTTCAGCCATTTCTGTTGCCATTTTCTTGAGTACGCTTGATGTATTCTATTAGGCCCCAGGGTCTTATCTCGTTTAAGGGCTGCAAGCCCTTTCCAGATCCTTCACTACTAAATACTGGCTTCCTCATCTTCGGAACCCCCTTTATGGCTGCCTTGATGACACTCTCTGGCAGGGACCCACTGTCTTCCCTGGTAAAGACAGAGCAAAAGTGATCATTAAGGATGGCTGCCTTTTGCATGTCCACCTCCATTACTCTAACTCTCTCAGATAACCTAACAATTCACTCTGTTTTCTTTATTTTTCCCTAATATACCTGAAGAACTGCTTTTCCCACACCTTGATCTCCTCCACAATATGCAACTCGGTGTCTGATTTTGCCTCCCTAACCACCCTCTTTGCTTCCTTATACTCAGTTGATATTCTCACCATTCCTCCTCTCCCTGCATTTTAATGCATGTGGTGAAGGCCTTTTTTTGCCTCTCACTGCTTCCCTGACCCTTTCGGAGAACCATATTCGTCTCATGTACCTGTTTCTTTTGGTGACGGTTTTCATGCATAACTCAGATGCCTCAAGAAAGGCCCCCTTAATTGCCCAGCACCTCTCCTCCAAAACTCCATTTCTGTCTACCCCGACTAACTTGTCCTGGACCAACTAACTCTCTCATCCTGTGAAGTCTTCTCTTCTGAAATAAAGGACCTCAGCCCTTGACTAGGATTTTCCGGTCCCAACGGCCAGCTCGAACTAAAAAGAGTTATGGTAGCTGGACCCTAGTGGCTCCACTACATGCACACTTCCTGTCACCTCCAAGTTGGTGAGCACCACATCAAGAATGCAGCCAGCCTGGTGGGTTCCTTAACCAACTTCACAAGCAGACAGTCCTGGCATATATCCAGCAGGGCCTGACGCCTGGTGCTCCTGGCAGATGGAGCATCCCAGTCAATGTCCAGCAGGTTCAGAGCACCCACAACCACTACCTCCCCTTTGCCAATCCCCTTCCTAGTTGTTCCCCAAGCTCTTTATCCCTCCATTCCCCTTGTCCAGGTGGTCTATAGACACTCCCAACCATAGTTTCTTGCCTGAGGGAGCCATGAGCTGCACCCACAGTAACTTTCTTCTCATTACTTCTCCTAATGTATCCATTTTCCACAGCCTCAGTGCCTTCCCTGACAGATAGTGCTATGTCCCCTTTGCCTTTTCCTCTAGGCCTCCTAAGCATTGTGTATCCCTGGACTGTCAGGTCCCTGTCATTATTTTCTGAAGCCCTAGTTTCTGTGATGGCAATGAGGTCCATCTCAGTGTCTGTCATTATTGCCAGGAGCACGCTGATTTTATTACCCAAACTCCTGGCATTAAGGCAGATCCCTCTTCCCTCTAACACCTGATTCCTTTTTGCTTTTTACTTGTCTTTGACAATGACAGTGACAACGTAATTGACAGCCCCACAGTTTTGTGCCTTACTTCCCCATGCACTTGGTTCCCAGTTGGACCCAGTCTGGGATTCTGGGGCTTCCATTAGAGCCCCGGTCTTCCAGATAGCAACACACTGTGCTGCTGCCCATCACTGGGCTAGCTTAGCAATGCAATTTTTAAAACATTTAAATCTTTGCTTATGCACTTGCAGAAAAATATGTCAAACTTGATGTAATTTGTTTAACACGTAATGGATCCATGACTCTGTGACTTTTATTATGATTTCCATGATTTGTCATGTTGACCATGACAATACTATGATTTCATCCCAAATTTACCATAAGAAAATATAGCTGTATGTATAACATTTTCAAGTACATACAGTACATACACATCTTATATTTCTAACAGCATATTACACATCTCATTACTTCTCACTACACCTGACAGAAATGTAGAAACATAAACAACGACAGCAGAAAAAGACCAAGGGTCCATCTAGTCTGCCCATAGTTCCCCATTTGCCCCAGGACCAATTGTCCATATGGGGTTTTATCCCTCCCTGTCCATCTCCTGCTCCCCTCCCTACTGTTTATAACCTGAGTAACCACCAAAGCCTTCACTCTGTCCCAGCCATGCTTGAAACCATTTATGCCCCTGGTGCCCAACGCATCTGTTGGCAGACTGTTCCATGGTTCCACCACCCTTTCCATGAAATAGAACTTCCTCACATCTCTCCTAACCATTCCCCACACCAGTTTCCACTCATGACCTTGGGTTCTTGACTCTGTACTCCTGCTAAATGGTTTCCCATAGTACACCTTGTTTATTCCCTTCAGGAACTTAAAGGTCTCTATCAGATCCCCCCTCTCACCTGGTCTCCAGTTAGTACATGTTCAGTGCCTTGAAATGATTCTCATATGATTTGCCTTGTTGACCCTGAATCATCTTGATCACCCTATGTTACATTGTCTCCTGCCAGTCCTTCTCCTTCATTAGATGAGAGCTGCAGAACTGAGCACAGTATTCCAGGTGTGGCCTCACCAGTGACCGATATAAAGGTGGTAATACCTCTTTTTCCTGCTGTCAATACTCCTTCCAATGCACCCTAACATCCTACTAGCCTTACTATAGGCCTTGTTTTATTGGCTTGATTGTTTGAGGGAGTCACTAATGATGACTCCCAGGTCCCTTTCTTCTGCTGTAGTGCTCAGTTTTATCCCTCCCATCTAATACTCAGCCCTCTGGTTTTTGTTCCTTAGGTGCATAACCTTACAATTTTTGACACTGAATTTCAACCGCCAAGCCTGATACCACAGGCCCAATTCTCAAAGCCTTTAGAGTGACGCAGGGTGCCAGTGTCAAACATTTCTGATGCAAGTGGCACCTTGTGTCAAAAGATGCACCTGTAGCTATTCTAAAAAGCATCCTGTGTCAAAGGGGGCTTGCACCAGCCTTGCACCACAAAATGAGCTGTGGCATGGCACCAGTGGGCTTGCAGCAGGTGCAGGCTGCCATATCCCCTAATTTAGTATTCACAAACCGCTCCCAGAGGACAAAGGTCTAAGTACCATTAGACCAGCCAAGGGCTGGTGCAAGGGTACCTAGAAACCCTCTGGGAAGGTTGTGAACCCTGCACCAAATTGCCACAACCCTCCCCCAGGCCCTGATCCCTGAATGTAAAATGAAAATTCTCCAGGTAGTCTAGCACCCCCCACCCCAATCCCCAAGTGTAAAATGTGAAGTACTCCTGATAGTTTAGTGGGCCTCCAGCCCTGCTCCCTGAGTGTAAAATGTAAATTCCCCCGGGTAGTCTAGTGGCCCCCTGCCCTAATCCCCAGTTGCCCTGTACAATATTAAAATAATGTCTCTCTGGTAGTCTAGCACCCCCCCAATGCTGATCCCCAATCTCCTCTAAACCATTGAAGGGACAGTCCTGGTGGTCTAGCAGTCTCCCCATCCCCCACCCCAGCCGGCAGTGCCCCCCCATCCTGCCCCCCCATTGTAAAAATGCAGTCATTGATAGCACAGTCAGTGGCCAGCCATGGAGGTGTGTGGAGGGCTCTGTGTGATCACCTGCTTGGGGATGGGGGGAGCAGAGGGGTGGAGTACTGCTGTCTGGGATGGGGGTGGGGGGATCACTAGACCACCAGGACTGTCCCTTCCATGATTTGGGGGACATTAGAGATAGGGGCTGGGGTGCTAGACCACCAGAGTCATTATTTTAATATTGTACAGTGTTATTAGGGATCAGGGTTGGGGGGTGCACTAGACTACCAGGGGGACTTTACATTCTACACTCAGGGATCAGAGCTGTGGGTGCCCTAGACTACCAGGGATAATTGTTATTTTACGCTCGAGGATTGGGGCTGGGGGGGGCTCTAGCCACCATGGACTGCTGTCCATGGTACTCCTGTCGCACAGCTGCCCCGTAGCTTGTGTCACACCATTATGATGCACTGTCTGTTTGTTGCAGGGCCAAGGTTGCCACAAGATGTGGAACTTTGACAGTGGGACCCTACCCAATAGAGAATTGGGTTCAGGGTCCATGGTGCAGCAGACCAATAACAGATCCCTGTGGTACCCCACTTGAGACCTCCCTCTCTTCTGATTTGACTCCATTTACCACCACCCTCTGCTGCCTCTCCTTCAATAACCAGTAGCAAAAAGATTAGCACCCAGCAGACAAAACAAGACACCAGAACAATAAAAACATGTATTTACCTTAGCCAATTTATTATGAATTAGTGTGTAGTGCTAAAGTGAAAGAAGTCTTAGTGGAATGCATGGGCACACGCTGGTAATGGACTTCTGATGTCATAAGGAGGACATGCTTAACATTTTGCCCAGTGCCTCCTGGGATTCATCAGAGACAGCATGTCATGTCCACTAACCCCTTTTTGTGGGGGTAGTTAAAATGAAAGTGTAGAAAAACAAAAACAGTTTGTAAATTAAAATCACAATGCATAACGTTAAAGCAACTTGGTCAGTAAGACAAGGCATAATTACTTATGTATCAACAGACATGGTATAATAACCTCATATTATATGCATTTTCACATTCCAACAGTTGCACTGACATTTAATCCCACACCCGATAATGCTGTACTGTATTCTAAATATAATAAAGCATGACTAAATTCAAGATGCTGTTGTTGTTTCCACCTGTGACGCCGGTGACCTGGGTTCGGGAACAGACCTGGGTTGTTGGAGGGCCAGCCGGGAGAAGAAGGATTGAGCATCCCACGGACTGCTCTCCTTCTCTGGGGGAAGGGTGTGGTGTGTGACTGGCATTTGAGGGATCCTGGCAGAGGCTGGGGGCACCACAGCAACCAGCACCTAGCAGAATCTGACAGGCGGGATGGAAGCAGGTGTCATTGCATGCTCTCACCCCACTTACAGGGGAAGAAAATTCTGCCTTCCCACCACCTTGATGTTGCCTGCCCCAGCTGCACTTGGCTCCCAGGCTGACTCCTGCCCTATCCTGTTGATTGCAGCACCCTTCAGAGGGGTTCAGATGCCACAACTCCACCATGGGGGGCAAGCCAGGGGGTACCAGGAGGGCAGCTAATGTGGGAAGCCACAGCCGAGGGTCCGTGATCGGGCAGATGGCGGTGGGAGGTGCCAAAAATAGTAAAATAAAAATTAAAAAAGATACTGTTGTCCATTTTATTGCTCTAAACATGTGTGAGTCAGTATATGTTAGTCACATTGTAGATATTTACATCATTTTTGTACTGTCTGAGTAACCAAATGTACATACCACAACATGAAAAACTAGCACAAAGATAATTTTTTTTTAAATTATCATATATGTACCATTATTTGTAGCATTTTAAAAATTAAGAATAAGATAAAATGTGGCAAAATGTATACATAGGAACAGTATATGCTTGTAAAAATCTGCATCCTTAGTATAACTGATGTATAAAAGTACCAAGCTTGCTTCTCAAAAAAAAGAACAGGTAGCTCAGATTACAAGCAGTACAAAGGAGAGACAAGACATATGCCATAGTCAGACATCTGAAATCAGTAGGCAATGAAAATCATAATGTGTTTCCAGGGCATAGAAAAATATGTCTTGGATTGAAGGGAGGAAACCAGGAATACAAAATTGGCAGAAGAGAAAGCTTCTTGATTTTTGAGTTTGGGGCTATGGAGGGCCTAGGGTTAAGTGAGTCCATTGATTTGGCAACATTTCTTCATTATGACCTCTTTGGCTCATAAGCTATTTTCTTCACCTTTCATATGCAGTACAGATGGGATTTTGTTTTGTTATACATTTGCATTATATTTCTTATATTTAGTAAACTTCTGGGTATAGTCCCACCCAAATTACTGTAATGTATTTGGTTGCGACTATATGGTTGTTTTGCAATGGTGACACATTTATCACATTCATTTGTTGGTTTGTCTTTGTGTCTTCACATTCCATGTTAATGTATAATAGTAAATATTTTTACTATTCATACCCCCTTGCACCACTGCCCTATGAGGTCCACCCCCCTTCTCACCTCCCTCTACCCTTTCCCCTCTCCCCCCCCCCCACCAGTACTTTGCAATTGGACAAGGCTATCTCTGGCAGCATCTACCACTATCTCTTCTTCCCTTCTATCTCCCACCCTCCACCTCTCAGTTGGACAAGGCTATTCATTGACTGCTCCCACATTACCTCCTGATTTGTTCTTTTTACCCCTCTGGCTGCTAACATGCTGCCTGGTTCCCTCAGCCAGGTTGCCCTAGTACATCTTAATGCTTTGGGCCCTCTGTCTCCTAGAATGTTGCTTGAGATATTGCTCTGCCTAGCCTGTACTCTCACGCACAGGAGCTGTAATCCTTGATGTTATTCTGCTGCAAGAGCGCTTGTTTACTTGCTGACTATTTATGTTCACCTGAATGTACTGTTGTATCCTGCTGTGTACTGTTTTACTGTTGACTTGGAGCCTTTGTAAATGAGCCCTCACCTCAAAGGTATTAATCCCAAACAAATAAAATAAAATAAAACTATCTGTTTTTGATCTAGTCTCCCAATTGTATCTTCAGTGATTGGCTTGTGAGCTAAAGAAGCCTGGTATATAATGCAAGCTGCTTGTTCTTTTGGTCTTTGTCCTTTTATACTTCATTCATACTAAGGATACAGATTTTCACAAGCACATACTGTTTCTATGTATACAGTTTATCTTATTCTTAATTCTAAATATTAATACATATGTGATAATTTGTAAAAAATGAGTGATCTTCGTGATGTTTTTTATATTGCATTATGTAGATTTGGTCACTCAGACAGTACAGAAATTATATAAATATCCACACTGTGACAAACATATATTGACTCACACATGTTTTACAGCAGTAGAGCAGACAACAGTATATTGAGTTCGGCCACACTTCATTATATTTAGAATACAGTATAGAGTTACTGGGTATGGGATATATTATTAGTGAAATTGTCAAAGTTGGTAAATGGTGTGAATATGAGTTTACTATGCTATGTGGGATCAAATATCAGTGCAACTGTCAGACTATACAAATGTATGTAATATGAGGTTATTATACCATTTCTGCTGACACATAAGTAATTGTGGCTGGTCTTATTGACCATGTTGTTATAAATGTTGCACATTGTGATTTTAATGCCCATATTGTTTTTGAGTTTCTGCACTTTTAATTTAAGTAGCTCTTTAAAAGAGGATTACTGGATATAACATACTGTGTGTGACAAAGCCCAGGAGGTACTGTAAGAAACTTTAGGTGTGTCTGCCAATGATGACATCATAAGTCCGCTACCAGCTTGTGCCCATGCATTCCACTATGATGTGCTTCACTATATAACTACATAACAGTTCTTAAGAAATACAGTAAGATGAATACATATCTTATCGTGCTGGTGTCTTGTTTTGTCTGCTGGGTGCTAATCTTTCTTCTACTGGCTATGTTTGTTTTGATTGAGCACCACAGAGTTTTTCCTGGTGCTAGCCCATTTCTTCTTATTGTTCCCCGCCTTCAGGCTGTTTCCCACCTGTCTAACCATGTTACTAGCTGCACCCATGTCCTCCAGCTTCCTCAACAATCTTCTGTTTGGCACCAGGTCTAAGTCTTGCTGAAATAGTAAGTCTACAGAGTGGCTCTTAACTACCATCTTTGTTACCTAGTCAAAAAAATTATCTGGCTGGTCTGATCAAACCTCCCTGTCACAAACATATGCTGTTTACTATCCTGTAGACTGTTGCTCTCTGGGTAATCCACACAGTCCTCTTTGATCAGTGACTTCATCAGTTTATACACTACAGAGGTAAGGCTGACAGGTTTATAACTCCCCAGTTGCTCCTTGTCCCCCCTTGTGTAGCGGGACTATGTCCATTACCCTCCAGTCTTTCAGAACAACCCTGTCTGAATTGAGCTATTGAATAGCCATACTAGGAGAGCCATTCCAATGTCAATTCCTTGAGATAATCTATTTACAGCAGTTACCTGATCTGCAGAAATTATGGAGGAACTGCTGTGGCCTTGATTTTTAGGCATTTTTTGGTTAACTAAAGGTATGCCATAGTTGCCTGTTATTGGCATATTTTAAACTTATGCTATAGTTATTCCTACTGGTTGTGTCATCCTGAGCTTCCTACCTTTCTTGCTAGTCTGACTGTCCATCACCTTGGAGGATCAGTTGATCTGTGGACTTTGGGAGAAGGAGAGCAGTTGGTGCCTGAGATTCTTTGGAGCCGGGTTTAGAAGAGGCTGCAGACGTGGGTTGAGGTGTAGCAAAAAAGGAGAGGAGAGTTAGAGATGAAGAGTTTGGGATATCCAGGAGAATGTGGAGAGACTGGTGAAGGATGTGGGCTAGATCAGTGAAGATGTGGGAAATGGAGAGATCAGAGAGAGCAGAAAGTGCAGAGTAGACACTGAATGTGACAAAATGAAGAATGGACCTGGGTACTATGAGCCTAGTGTGGAAGTCATGTGTATTCAGATTCAAGGGACTGGAAAACAGAGTCAGAACTTTTTTAAACTGCTGTTAATACTATGATATTAAATAGAACAAAACTGTGGTGCATCCTATTTGGTTAGCAAAGCTGGTTCTGATCAAAATATAATTTACAGTGGCTAAACTGACTATTTCTACAAGCATCCAAATTTTGAGCTAACTGGAGCAATTCTGAGCCAGATTTCACAACATAGTTGGTTCTGCACTGTTTGAGATTTAGATTGTTACATGAGGTATACAGTAAGTGGTACTTATATTAAAACTTAACTACATTTAGCTCACACGTTGAGTGAAATTTGGTTTGTGTATTGTTTTTTATATATCTTTTGTTCATTTTAAAGAAGAATCCCAGATATGATAGTTAGATTAAACAAAAAGTGATTGTCTCTGACTGGGTTTTGAATGTTCATGCCAGAGGGGGTATTAAATAGGAAGCGTTGACATATTCGAAACAATGCAACCTTCTGTATTCATCATTCAGCTTCTGAATAGTCAAAAGGAAGGACTGCCGAGTATGCCAGGCATGGTCCATTGAAACCTTTCTGAGTTTTTGACTGCAAGGTTCATATGATGCAATATTGTTAGCGTGTAACTTGCTGACTTGATTTTAAACACACATTTCTAGCTGACTACTGAATATTTCTGACTAATTGAAAGCAAACCACCTCATATAAAAAAAAAATGTCTGCAATGAACAATGTTAAAGTAAATTACATTTATACATGTGGTCATTTAATCAAATGGTGATAGTTCTAGTTCATACTGTATTCTAATTACGTTTTGATGGGACACCAAGTTTATCGTAATTACTGTTATTAACACCAACCTTATTTGGATTCTTTATGAACTAATATTAGCATTAGAAAATAGAACTATTTAGAGAGACCCTATTACTCTTGTCAGCTTATTATTTTGTTGGAACTAATTTTCTGAACTGTAATTATTTTTAATTTAGGGTTTGAAGAACCTGTATTTGCTATGGTTTCACCATCTAACAAGATCAATCATCCACTGGAAGAGCAGAAAACAAAAAAAAAGTCAGGTCAGCTGGAGCAGATTGGGTGAATTGCTGAACATTAATACTGCTGTTCTCTGTTATTGACCTTGTATCACAGGTCCTTAACTAAAAGACTTTTATTGTGAACTTTCATAAAAGGCCAAAAAAAGAAAACAGGTTTGCACTGCTAAAGCTGTATGCAATTAATTCATTTTTTTTTGCAACAAAAGCATTGATATTTATTTAGTAGGTTTTAGAAACAGAATTAACTCACTTTCCAGTGTCAGGGATTTGGAAGGTGCGTTGAATGATTTTGGTAGTTATTTTTAATTAGAATCTATGCATCTGTTATTTGTGTGTTCAGTTTTAATTGTCAGTCATGGCTGTTGCTAAGAAAACAGTAAAAGAAAACAAGAGAAATCTGGAAAATAATTCCAACAACAATGACAGATGAAAAATTATAAGTAAAGGCAATAGCAGGAATGTTAAAAACCTACTGGAAATCACAGGTGAACAAAAATTATGGAGTCCCTTAACAAAGGAAACAGCTATCTAATCAAGATGGATCAGACAAAGTTGATTTAGCTTCAGTATATGCTGTGGAAATGATTCTGAGTTGTTCACAGCAGACTTTGCCACTTCCCATACCTCCCCACAGGGTTTTCGCCACTCATGCAAGTATCCCCTATTCTGACTAAGTCTTCTAATTTAAATTCTGATACCCTGCATACTGCAGAGTCACCACACATTTATAATTTATCATTTGAATGATGAACCCCAGGCATTATTTATCCAGGACTAGTGACTAATTATATATTAGGGACATTAACATTTAAAACTAAGGACTTATGCTCTTTAACACTATAGTTAAGACTAAAGTCCTTTCTTATCTATGAGGATATGCCTCATTCAGACCTGAATCATGTACTGAACTGGAAGCATCATCAAAAATTTCATAGAAAGTTGCAGTTCCAAATTTCAATAATCATTCCGGTATCTTAACTCAAGATAACACCCCATATACATAATCTGTCCTTTCTGACAGAGTGGTTAACAGCTTGTTAAACCAGCATGCTGCTAATATCACGTTGATGGAATAATCAGTATGTATCAGGGAGGAATCTGATTTGATCAAACAATAGATGATCGATATTAAAAAGGAACAGACGTAATAAAAATGGGAGTTGATACTGACTGTGAATCTAATCCTGAGCCACAGTTTCAGTCATCATGTTTAGTTGTCATGCCTAAACAGAAAAACAAAAGATTAATGGAAGACCAGACTTCTCACCTATCAAATTTAATATTTCATTATCAGACAATATAAAGTCATAACAAAATAGCAATAATAAAAGAAAGAAAAAGAACCTAAAGAGTCAGAGACAAAAGTCAATGGAACGCCAAGGGAGAAGCAAAGATCTAGCAGTCCAGGCAAATTTAATTACCACTACAAACTTAATTCTTAATGTTCAGATAATTCCAAACCAAACAGATACAATTGTGTTTCAGAAAATGATTTAATAATATTGGATACACACCAAAGTATTACTCCCCCCAAACTTCCACTTTCAGAGGATGTTACCGATGATTTACTATTGGAAGCTATTGTACTGTATATACAGTATGCTATAGAGATTCCAACAGCACAAGATGTAAAGCTTAATAATTCCATTTCTGTTATTCAAAAGATGTTAATTAAAGTTACAAATGCAGCAAGGAAAGATAATAAATCACAACAATCACAACTCGATGTGTTAAAATATTTTATCGTGAGAAAGTTAGTGGTTCCTTTTGAAGACTCTGATTTCCTTTACTGTTTTTAAGTGGAGGAAGGTAAGGTTAAAAATGTAGTAATATTGTATATGGCTTCAGATGAAAATATTAGTGATCCACGAGAGAAGGAACCCATACATCATAACTTAGAAATATCCATGATGTTTCTTCATCCTTCTTGGTAAATTTAGCACTCATGCACATTTCTAAAACTATGATTCCGACTTCTAAATTGGAAACTTTAGAACAGCATTTAAAAAGACTGGTTGACTCAGCCAGAAGTGGAGGAGGATAAAGAGCAATATGTAACCTTTTCAGTATTTGGCATTAAGAAATCTAGCATATGCTGTGCCGACAGTGACATGTCGACAGCAACCGACACTACAGCAACAATGGTGCCAGGTCGCTGTAGTGTCAGTGCTGAACCCTGGCACTGTTTTCTGGGGATCTTGTACCCCCTCCCCTAATCAGCTCTGACTCATAGTTGATTATATTGATTGGTGGTGGGGGCAAGTTCTCATTTGGGGGGACAAAGCCCCCCTAAAGAAAACATGGTAGGCATTGACTACCTTTATGCCAACCGCAAATGTGATCGACATAAAGGTTTCGCTGCACCATCGGTTGACAAAATGTTTGTCACAGTATGGTCGTAGATCTAAAATCTAGATATGAGACAGATAAATTGTTATTAAAACAGATCATCTCATTTCTCAAAAATGTTTTAAAAATGCATGGGCCAGATATTCAAAACTCAGCCCAGAGGAAAATTTAGCACTGCATGGCATGCTAAATTAGCCCTGAACCATTAGCATGCTATATTCAAAGGAATAGCCCCAGGGATAAACTGCTGAATATAGTGTGCAAAGGAAGCAGTGCAAACAGGGCTGGGAGTGCAGTGAAAAAATAGCCCAGGAAATAAGACAGCTCTGAATATAGCAACAGAGAAGGCCAAATTGCAACAGCAGCTCAGTGGACACAGAGGTGGAGGAAGGCAGAGCTGCAGTAGGTGGCCAATGTGAGTGATAGTAATGGAGTGTTGCACAACAACAACAAACAACATTGCAGGCCAAACACAGTAGAACTGTGTTATGATTCTGAGAGGTTTGCCCAGGCTTAACTTGTTTGCATGGTGCTAACATATTAGCCCGGTGCAAACACATTAGCCAGGGATGAAAGTTTGCTATATTCAAAGCTCCTATGCAAATGAGGTTATTCAGCTAATCTGGGGGCAAACAGCCACATTAGCATCTCATTAAAATCTGCTTTGCATGCACTTTTATGTAGTTTGCCTGGCACTATTGCATGGAGCACACTGCTCCATCAGTAGATCTGGCTGGAACTACAGGTCAGGAGCTGCAAGCTGGGAGGTACACATAGCTCCACCTGTATATCAGACTGGGCAACAGTTTGGTACTATACTGAGAGGCTGTGGCTGAATGAGTGACCCGATCCAGGCTGCATGCACTACTGCCGGTGTCAATGGACCTCTGTAGGGTGGTCCATTGCCCCCTCCACAACCCTGATGCCCCATAACTGTTGTAAAACACACACACACACACACACATATATAGATATATATGGCTGAATTAACCCACAACAAGGTGTTGCCATACTGAGCATTAATCCACGCCTGGGGGGAGTTGGAGTCATGAGGAAAAGCCAAGTGACTTCAACCACCCAGGCATGGATTAATGCTCAGTAAACCCATACCCTGGAGTGGGTTAATCCTCTTATAACATAGGCAATGTTTTGTTAGAGTTTTACCTAAAGAAATAGTAAAATAAAGCCCTGTGAACATGCAACTGTGGGTATATTAGGGGTTAATCAATGGTCAGGTGACCTGTTTGGACAAATCAGAAGACGGTATTTTGGGAACCCATGTTATATATATATATATATGTGTGTGTATGTGTATGTATGTGTATATATATATATATAGATATAGATATATATATACACACACAAACACACACACACACACACATATATGTATAGATAGCTAGATGACACTGACATCCCCATGTTCCTATAGTCATCATGTAATCTACAATGTTCTTAAATGTCATCCTGTTATCTCCTAAATCCCTGTATGTCATCTCTAGCAAACCATATTGGCACCTCAGAAAACAAACTGTTCCAAGACTCTGCCTCTCCATGGCCTGCACCCTCTCAACACCACCAACGGGACTCTTACATCTGGTTGATCATGCCATCATTTCCAACAATAAAGTCATTTAAGTAAGCAATAACCCAGGACTGGGTGTGCTGTTAGTGGGGAGTAATGCACACCCGGCTACGTTGTGAGGAATGAGGCCACAGGTCGAGTGCCCTCACAGCACCCAGGTATGCATTAACCCCCAATAACAGCACACCCTGGAGTGGGTTATTGGCTTTTAACATGGGACAACCCCCCCACTTCTACAAGCTAAAGGAAAGTGATAACAAATGGGAAAAATATGTGGATTTGGGGAAGTGTCCTCTTTTCCCACACAAAGTAGTTCCTGCACAGTACAGGCATGTTGACAGTAAGGAAGTGAGGCCACAATCACAGATACTGTTCCCATCTCACTGTCTCTGCTACACCTGTCTCCACATATTCCACCATCCTTCCTGTGACCATACCTGTGCATCACCTGTGTCCTACTGGCTGTCCTATCTCCCTGTTGCTTGAGTCTGTGTCCAAATGCTGTCAACAATACACTTCTGCCAGCTACTTGTCACTCTGGTCTGGGTGTCTTGGTGCTGCATTGTGTTACACCCATTCTCCACCAGGGCTTGGATCCATGCTTCTCAGCATTGCTGACTGGAACAGTTGCAGCATGAATGGGGAAAGCAGCTGGAGCCATGGGAGCAACTGACCAGCTTTAGGCAGCAGCAGTGGGGATGATCAGAAATGGCTCCTGCTATGTTGGCATGATGGACTGTGGGGAGGTTACAGACCACCACTATACTGGTGAGAAGGAGTGTGGAGCTGGCAACCCCCCTCCCAGTGGCATGTATATTGTGTGAGAGGTGGTGGAGATCGTGAACAACATGAAGGGAGGGAACTTTTACCAAGCAGTGACTGGTACCCTGCACACAATACCTCATTGGTGCTGGGTACCTCTTACTGCCAAGTTTCAGGAAGAGGGGCCAGAAGCACATCACTCCCAACAACCACACAGACAAGGGACACCAGTGAGCTGTTGGGGTGGGGGGCTGACCACTGCAAGGATTAGCCGTGCTCTCTCAGCTGTCTGTCACTCTGTTTGTTGGTCAGACTCACTCAGAGGACAAACTGGTTTAGCATAGATAGTAGAAATGCTTGCAAATGACACAGTAATGTGCATAAAATGCATTTTTGGCTATTGTAGACACCCACTTATAATGAACACAGGTGGGTAGCATGCACATAATAGTTATTTATAAGTGGGTTCTACTGTATGTGTTTCCAGGAAACATGGGTAACAGAACTTACTGAGCCTATAGTAAATGGCTATCAAATGGTGCAACTGCTGCTAGGAGGGTTAAAACTAAAGGAGACCAATAGGAGGTCTATTAACACTAGTAAATATCATGGATGGTGTTTTAATTATTTCTTCTCAATGCATTAATCATAATAGTCTACTGCTGAATATTTATAAAAGAAGACTGAATATTGTTTTGTAAATGAAATGCCCCTTGAAGTGGTTCATCTTATTATTCTCCTATAATCTGGGCAGATTTAAAGGGAATTCTTGAACACTATTTTTCTGAGAATGATTATAATACTAGTAATACATAGGGACTTCAGTAACTGCCTAGGGCTGTTCAATAACTTGGCAGATCAAAATTTATTTATCCCTGTTCTTGATGTAGTACTTTATGCTAGGAGCAGTAAAGATAAGGTGCAAAAATAAAATACATCTTTTATGGTGAGTTACTTGAAAGAACATGACTTAACAGTCATGAATGGAAGGATTAAATCAGATATTCTTGATGAATTCACTTTTTATTAGAGATGTGCAAAGCTAAGAACACTTTGCTTTGACAGAACTAGCAAAGCTGGCCAAATTTGCAAAGTTTGAAGTGCTGACTTTGTAAAGTTTTCAGCCACGTGAAGTGGCACTTTTTTCCACAAAGTGACCAAACTTGATTTATGAAGCTGCAACTTTACAGAAAAAAGTGCCACTTCACCTAAAAAACATTGTGAAGTCATTGAAATTTGTGATGTCAATAGGAACTTTGTAAAGCTTTGCAAAGTAAAAATTTGGCAACTTTGTGGCAACTTCGCAAATGAAGTTTAACTTCACTGCATCTCTTCTTTTTATTCCCATAATACTGCATCAGTCATGGACTATATAATTGTCCCAGTCCTTCACTTAGTCTTTTATACAAACTTTGAAACTATACACAAACCAGAAAGTGACCACTCTCAGTTGTTACTGAGATTGAATTCCTTTATTTGGCCTAGGAATAATGCAGATTTGAGAACACAAGAAATCAGATTTATTAACAGAAGAATTAAGTGGAACTGGCAGTTGGAACAAACTCTGTTAAGTCCAACTCAGAATGGTTTTGATCATGATCTTCAAAATGTTCGATTGTGAAAAGTTATACTGATAGGAAAATATAATATCTTGCAGGAATTCTTTGCAGACATAATTCCATTTCTATACAAGTCTGCAAATTACTAAATAAAAATTTGTGCTATAATAAAGAATGTAAACAGAAAAAATGACAGGTGAATGTTTTCATTTGGCAAGCTAAATTAAAACTGATTAGCTATCAGCTTCAAAATTTGAATAGAGTCCAGAAGTCTTATGAAAAATGTGATTGAGCACTAGAAGTTATTTCACAAAACAATTTGGGAAAAAATGTTCCTATCTTTAGAAAATAATGACACAATCACCTTCTGGAACTTAGTAGCTAAAGGGATGAATTACTCATTTAAGGGTCTGCAAGATTATATTACACCTGAGACGTGGGTAAATCACTACACAAAAGTCTTTTATGATAGTTATGAAGAAAATGGAAATCTTTTTCATGTTAATATACAAGATGACACATATATATTTTTTTTTAATGAGGTGGTATTATCTCTACTAAGTTGGGTAAAGCACCAGGAAATGATACAATTCTGATGGAATTCTATATTTGGAATAGTGACTGGTTAGGTGATATCCTAGCTGATCATTTTAATTCTCACCTGAAGGAAAACTACATACCAGAGTCATTGAGAGGGAATATTATAATCCCAGTTTTTAAAAAGGGAGCTAGGCTCAACCCAACCAGTTACAGACCCATAAGTTTAATTGGCTTACAAGCCAAGATTTTCTATAAAGTATTATTGCATAGATTATAGAATTGGGTAGGCAAAAATAATTTACTCTCCAAATATCAAGCAGGCTTTAGGTCAGGATACTCAGCAATAGATGAATGTTTTATATATTAAACCATTGGTTACATAAATATGTTAAAACACGGAACCAGAAAGTCAACACCTATTTTATAGATTTTACACTGGCATTTGAATCTTTGTCAAGTTCTATCTTTTTCAGTTAATTTTTATTCAAAATTGTATGCTTGTACACACCAGTACGTAACACATCATATATCACAACAACTATTGGTCAGAGAAGAGTCATCACAAGGAAAAAGTCCATGGCGTCTCATTGAGTATCTGGAGAGAAGGAGGGTAAAGGAGGGCTCTTAGTTCTCTGGCCATATGTATGTAAACTGGTACAGATTACAGAGCAGTCAATAGCATTGCAAGCCAGAGAAAAAACCAAAAAAGGTTAAGACATTAAGCTAGAATACAGTAAATATAACACAGTACAGTAATCACACCTGGTGCCCATCTGATGCGGTTGGACATCTTGAGGAGAATAATGTAGAAACAGAGATATTACAGAATGCTAGGTTGGCTAGGGGAAGTTTATAGTGGGGGCTTAACTCCAGGAAATTGAATGAGTAAGTCAGATACGATAAGCATCTTGATGCTCATCCTATCCCAGTTCTTTTAAATAGGCAAGAAAGGGGCCCAGCAGGCAGTATAGGCTGCTAGAGCATCACATGTGACATATGTCATGCGATCAAGAGAGGCTAATTGTGCAAGAGCATGCTGAAGTTCAGCGAGGGAGGGGACATCGGTGGTCCTCCACCGAGATAGGATTAGGCACTTAGCTGAGATAATTAGCAGATCTATCCAGTGAAGTTATTGCCCTTTGAGGGCAATGTTTTGAAGGGGTAGTCCCAAAATCCACATCAGGGGGTTTATCTGCACTACCTTGGTCAGGGTTTGGGTTGTCAGTTGACAAACAACTTGCCAGAATGGGGCAATTAGTGGGCAAGTCCAAACAATGTTGTATAGATCACCAACATGGGCTTGGCATCTCCAGCATAGGTTGTTGTCTAGAAGCTTAGCTTTGTGCAAAAGATCTGGAGTCCTGTACCAGTGATGCAGCAGCTTGTTTTGTATAAGTTTGCTGCGGGCATCAGGATAACTCCGGTGCGCCCTCTTCCAGCAGAGGGCCCATTGCTCAGCCTCCAACTTGATCTGTAGCACCTTCTCCCACTTTTATTTAGACGCTTCGGTCTGGGAAGGAAAGCTCTGTCATAGATCAGCGTACACTGTGCTGGCTTGGCCCCTGGAAAGTTTAAGCCAGGAGGAGAGTTTCTGAGGTGGGGATGACTTATCCGAGTGTGTTTTAAAGTTGTCCATCAGTGAACTACGTAGTTGTAAATATCTCCAGAAGTCACTTTTGTGCAGGCCCTTCATTTCAGCCAACTCTCAGAAGGGGGGCATCGTCAGCCTACCCCAGTCCAAGACATCGGCTGCAAACCTTATGCCCTGACATTCCCAGTGATGCCAATTAGTCAGTTTGCACTCCACCCTGATATGGGTGTTATTAAATATAGGCATGTAAAGGGGCAGTTTGGGATTGGTTTTGAGCTTAGTATGAACTTTAAACCAAATTCGCACTGTAGGTCCAATGGTGAGGTGAGATTGCAAGGTTTTAGGAAGAGGGTTGTATATTAACAGGGGAGGGTATGGACCTGTGCGAGTGATTGCTCCATATACACCCATTGCGGAGATTCGGGAGTCACGGTGGAAAAACATTTTAATGATTGCACTACAGAACACGCCCATACATAGCGCTCAAACCAAGGAAGGTTCCAGCCTCCCACCTTCCAGTGTGATCGCAGTTTCCCTCTACTATATTGGGGTTTTTTGGAGTCCCACAAAAAATTCCCCACCACGGTATCTGTGGAGTGGAGCCACTTCACCAGAGAGGGGGTGTCTAGGGAGATATGGGATAAAGGGTGGAGAATTTTGGGAGTTGAAATCATTTTAAGAGCAGCAATTTTCCCAGGCATAGTAAGGTGAAGCAATCTCCACCTATCCAGTTCGGTTTTTAGATTCGTAAGTACAGGTTTCATATTGAGATCCCAAATAGTCGACAGGTCCGGGGAAACATGTATGCCAAGATATACTAGCTCATTTTGGGCCCATTTAAGCCCCAGAGGGGGAACCAAAATTGGAGTGCACTGAGGGTTGAGAGGGAGCAACTCAGTCTTGGAGGTATTCATCCTCAAACCACAGAGCTCCGCAAACTGTGCGAGCACTCTAAGGAGCGCAGGGAGTGCAATGGTGGCAATAGCCACAGGGACTAGTAGGTTGTCAGCGTACATAAGCGTGGTATAGGTCTAAGACCCAAAGGCGATTCTCTCTATGTCTGGGTGCTGTCTAATTGCTGCAGCCAAGGGTTCTACAGCTAGGATAAATAAAAGGGGAAGGGGGGCATCCTTGGCAGTTACCCCTGCAAAGCTGGAAATGTGTGGATATTACCATGTTGGTACGAATTCTGGCCACAAGTTGGTGATACATCACCCTGACCCAGTTCTGGAAACAGGTCCCAAAGTCAAAGCAATACAGCACCTTTTCAAGATAGTCCCACTCCAGAGAGTCAAAAGCTTTTTCAAAATCGACCGCAATAGCAACCGCAGGAGTAGGGGAGGATTTCGCCTGATAGATGATATTAATTAAGGACCTGATATGGCCCTTACTGAGTCGTTCCGGCATGAAGTCAACTTGTGAGGGATGGATCAGAGAAAGGAAGAGTGGGCTAAGTCTGAGAACAAGAATCTTAGCAAGGATCTTGCTGTCTGTGTTGATAAGGGATATTGGGTGATAATTAGAGGCCAAAGTAGGGTCCTTATACTTTTTAGGAAAAACCGTGATTATAGCCTCATGAAAAGTGGGGGGGGGAGTACCCATAATTAGAGCCTCATTATAAACCTGGGAGAGGAGGGGAGCAATCTGGAGAGTGAGAGCTTGCCAGAGTTCAACCGGAAAACCATCATCACCCGGGTTTTCCCGGGATGTAGGGTCTTAATGGCTGAAGTGACTTTGGTCAGCGTAATCGGGAGATCCAGAGTCTGAATCTGGGGAGGAAGGAGACTAGGGAGATGTAGGGAGGCCAGAAAGGGCTCTATGGAGCTAGGCTCCTGAGTTCTAGTAGAGGAGTAAAGGTCGAAATAAAAATGCTTCATGATATTGTTAATGGCCTGTGCGTCAGTGTAAATGTGACCTGTTGAGTCCCTCAGTCCCGAGATGTGCCGCCCCGACTGCTGTTTGTGCAATCGGTAGGCCAGGAGTTTCCCAGCTTTTTCCCCACTCTCCCAATAATGATGTTGTGGTCCCAATAAAGCGACTTCAGCCTTATGTGCCAGTAATTCATTGATAGTCATACGGATTGAGAGCATTTCTTTATAGGCAGGACAGTCCAGTGGGAGGTGAGGAGTCTGCTTGGCTTGAGCTTCTAGAGTCTTAAGTTGTATCTCTAATGAGGCCAGGCATTGTTCTCGTTGCTTGCGGTGCCTAGAAGCATACCCCATTATGACCCCCCACAAAGTAGCTTTGAAAGCCTCCCACATAGTACCCGGACAAGTATCTAGGGGAGGGTTCTCTGCTAGGGAAAGGTACTTTCCGAGGTAGTCCATTTAATAAATTCTGGGTCCTTAAGGAGAAAGGAGTCTAATTTCCACAGATTAGACTTTGTATGGAGAGGCCACCAAAGGATGTACAAGTGCACTGGAGCATGGTCTGAGACCACTGTAGGTAGAATCTCAGAGCTGACTGCCATTGGAGATACTTCTTTGGAGATTGCCAAAAATCCAGGTGGCTATGTGAACCGTGTACTGATGAGGTGAAGGAGTAATCCCTCTCCAGAGGGTGTAAAACCCTCCAAATATCAGTCAAGCCAATTTTGGCCATCAAGTGTAGGAGCGCTTGACATCCTTTGGAGTGTTGTGTGGGAGAGGGGGCACTGCGATCCATTTGAGGTACTAACACTAGGTTAAAGTCCCCTCCGAATATGATAGGGGTGGGGGGGCTATAGAACTTATTTCCTGGGCAAGTGTGTGAAAGTATGAGGTATTGTCCTCATTAGGAGCATATATACAGCCCAGGAGAAGGGGGCCTTCAGGGGTGTGCAAGCAAGCTAGCACCCATCTGCCATTCAAGTCTGTTCTAACCTTGATAGGGGACCAGGTGAGAGATTTATGCAGAAGTATTGCTACACCCCTCTTTTTAGAGGACAGGGATGAGGAGGCAAAAACCTGTCCCACCCAGTCTCTGGCAAGAAGAACATGGTCTTGTGCCATGAGTTTAGTTTCTTGTAGGAAGGCAACTAGGGCCCTCAGCCTCTTCATGTGAGATAACACCTGTTTATGTTTGACCGGGGTATTCAAGCACCGCACGTTCTAGGTGTAAACGTGGAGGTCACCCATGGTCCCAGCAAGGAAGGGAGGGTCTGAAAATGAGCTTGAAAAAAATAGGCAAAGAAGCAGAGGGTGTAGTGACCCAAAATCTTAGAGTAGCCCAGAGAGAACCCGGTAGTGGGCCATAGCCAAGCCAAACAGTACATATAGGGAACAAAGCTTTGATGGGCAACCAGAAGAAACAGTAAACACAGTATACAATCAGGCAACAGGCTCAGTACCTGAGAAAACTATGTACAATAACATTAGTAAACTTCATAATTCCTATAATCAGAGGAGGGCAGTCAGGCCAGCATGCTTGGTGCCAAGGCTATCTGCCGACCTCTCGCAGGGTAGGTATTTGTGTCGAGCAGAAAGCGAGAAGTTTACTGCTCATCCACTTGTGCATATAGGGCAGCTACAGCACCCATTCCCCCTGTGGGATGTGAAAATCATGGGGAAGAGGTAAGGATGCACCAAGGCAAAGCAAGCTATTGTGCAGTGTTAGGGTATCCGGAGTGTCTGAGCAACCATTGTATCTTGTCAGGTCAGCAGTAAGCTGCAGCCCCGAGAAGTCACAGCAGGGAGGTCAGTAAGGGAAGCCAAAGTTCAGACAGAAGAACACATTGCAAAATCAGTGGGTAGAGGGGACAAAACCTTTTACAGGTACATAAGTGAAAAAAGAAAGACAAAGGGAGGGATAGTGAGACTGAAGGGGGAGGATGGGGGCCGCATGGAGGATGACAACAGTAAAGCTGACATATTGAACACGTATTTCTGCTCAGTCGTTACTGAAGAAGAGGAGGGTAATGGGTCTGAAGGGAGTACAAGGGGTGAGAATGGTGCAGAAATGGACACAAGTCCCTTTACACTAGAAAGGGTCCTGAAGGAACTGGAAGTAATAAGAGTTGCTAAAGCAATGGGGCCAGATGGGGTGCACCCCAGGGTCCTTAAAGAACTAAGAGAGGTGGTGGCTGAACCTCTGGCTATCCTGTTTAGCCGATCACTGGAAACAGAGGAGGTACCCAAAGACTGGAGGACAGCAGATGTAGTCCCCTTATACAAAAGTGGGAACAAAGAGGAAGCAGGGAACTACAGACCAGTCAGCCTCACCTCGGTAGTGGGGAAGATCATGGAAGCACTACTGAAGGAGAGATTGGTGGAACATCTGGTTGTCAATGGACTACAGGACCCAAGTCAGCATGGTTTCTCCAGGGGGAGGTCATGTCAGACCAACCTCGTTGAATTTTTTGATTGGGTGACTAGGGAGGTAGATCAAGGGAGGGCAGTGGACATGGCCTATCTGGACTTCAGCAAGGCCTTTGACACTATGCACATAGAAGACTATTGCACAAACTGGGGAATATGGGTGTGGGCAGGACAGTAGTGTGGTGGGTAGGTAACTGGCTGGGTGGCAGGACACAGAGGGTGGTGGTAAATGGCTGTCACTCCACAGAGGGAAGAGTGACCAGTGGGCACCACAGGGATCAGTGCTGGGACCGTCCTATTCAACATCTTCATCAGTGACAAGGCGCAGGACCTAGAAGGCAGAATTTCACTGTTCGCTGATGACACAAAGCTCTGTAACAGAGTAGACACACCAGAGGGTATAGACAGAATGAGAAGGGACCTGCAGAAACTTGAAGAATGGTCAGGGGTTTGGCAGTTGAAATTCAATGCAAGGAAGTGCAAGATAATGCATATGGGGCACAAAAACCCTGGCACAATATATCAGTTGGGGGTGAGGATATAGCATGCACCAAGCAGGAAAGGGATCTTGGGTTATCATCTCTGATGACCTCAAGGTAGGGAAACAGTGTGACAAGGCAGCAGGTAAAGCAAATAGGATGCTGGGATGTATAGGCAGGGGCATCACCAGCAGGAAAAGGGAGGTCATAATTCCGCTATACAAGACACTAGTGAGGCCCCACCTGGAGTACAGTGTACAGTTCTCGAGACCATGCCTATGTAAGGACATAGACAGGGTAGAGAAGGTTCAGAGGAGGGCAACAAAGATGGTGCATGGATTGCATCACAAGTCCTATGAAGACATGTTGAAGGAACTGAACATGTACTCCCTGGAGGAGAGGAGGGAGAGAGGTGATATGATAGAGACATACAAGTATCTTACCCGGAGGAACAGGGTGCAGGAATACACTATTTTTAAGCAAAAAAGATGTTCCAGGACTAGAAGGCATGGGATGAAGTTGGAGGGAGGACGATTCAGAGGAAACATGAGGAAGAATTTCTTCACAGAACGGGTGGTGGACAAGTTGAACACCCTGCCAGAGGAAGTGGTGGGGGCTGAAACAATCACGGGATTTAAGAATGCATGGGATAGACATAAAGGAATTCTGGAGGTCAGGGGTAAGGGGCAACAGACTTCTAGGAAAACATAAACTGAACTTACAAGCTCAAATGGGCAGACTGGGTGGGCCATAGGCCCTTATCTGCTGACACTGTCTATGTATCTATGTATCTATGTATAGGCAGCACACCAGTGAAGGGACAGAGCAGGGGGGACAGGAATAGAGTGGTCATGTGACAAAGTGAAAGAGAAAAAAAAGGGGAGGAGATAAGGTCGTGCCAGGATAGGGGCAACACTCATGCCGCGGGCACAGTAGAAGGCACCCGAAGATCAGGCATAGAAGGAATATAAGGCCGCTGGCATGGGGTGGAAGTTAGGTGCCTTCCTGTTCATGTTACCCAAAAAATAGGTGCTGGCCCAGCAAGAGGGTTAGCCAAAGGCTGGATATAAGGTGAAACAGCATGAATCTCCAGCCATCCACTTTAGGGTACCTGTCCTGAGTTAGCATTGGAAAAGGTGAGGGGCTAGGGGAGTATATGATGCACAGCAATCTAGCAACACTATTTCAAGCAATAGAAAGGAAGATCGCTAAATTGTGCCTGAAGCCTAATTCTGTAAGACAGAATGTCCCTTAATAATATGTCCACACCAGCTACAGTCCAAACAGGAGAGATGGCATTAGGCTGAAGAAAAAAAAGGTGCAGGAAGAAACATAGAGAGAGACCATACATAGAGCAAGAAAAGAAAAACACACACTTGTGGCCCTTAACTGAGTCCCAGAGCCAGGCCCTGCCAGGGCAGGGAGAGGAGTGATTGCATCTTCACCAGGTCATGTAGGGGCCGCCATAGGCCGAGGAGTAGAGGATCCGCTCGGAGCTTCCTGATCTGGTGCTGGCGGTCAAGCTGGAGTGGTCGGTGTTGGAGCCTGTTCGGGCACCAGATCATCCTGGGAGGGTGATGCAGCTACTTCAGCCCAAGATCTGCCCACACCCGTCAGTGTTCCAGTGGTTGGTTGGTTTGTTGCCAGCACGTTGTCCTCCTGGAGGGTGAGGAGCAGGGCGTATTGGTTCAGTGAGTGAAACTGGCACAGGTCTTCTTCCACAGGTCCGGGAGTTACAACTTTGGCTTGTCAGGTGGTGGGTGGTTGCTTCCGTTCATGATGATGCGGCCAATGGCGCCTCTTGCCGGGGTGAGGGAGGGGAGCTGCAAACTTGTAGACCAGCTGGATAGATGAAGGTGATGCAGGCCTAGAGGATGGTTCAGGGCAGCTGGGAGGGTCCTGAGACATATCGAGGGAGCCAAAGAGGTCTGGGTTTTGGAAGTCCTTAGGGAATTCCCGACTGAGAAAGTCCAAGAGACTATCCAGAGTGGAGAAGATGAGGGGTGCCCCATTGTACATCACCCGCATAGTGGCCAGGTAGCGCAGCGAAAAGGTGATGCGGTGAGCATGCAAAATTCTGTGGCAGACGGAGTAAGCCTTGTGGCCCTCATTCAACTCCCAAGAATAGTCCTGATAAATTTGAATTGCGTTGCCATGCCAGGTAAGAGGACCTTTCTCTCTCACTGCTGCTGTGATCTGCTCTTTTTGCCTGAAGTCGAGAAAATGGGCCAGGATAGGGCGTGAGCACTCTCCAGGTTTGGGCACCAGAGCCAGAGTCAATGGGCCCATTCGATTTGCAGAATAGTTGTTGGAGGCAACCCCAGAAGGTGCACTAAGGTTTTCTGAAGAAATCCAGTAGTGTTTTGGCGTTCAGCTCCCTCCAGAAAGCCCAGAAAGCAGAAGTTATTTCGCAGAATGCAATTTTCTAATTCATCTGCCTTATCCTGGAGATAGTGGATAAAGTGGGCCTGCTCTTAGGTCATTGCAGTCAGTTCCTGTAGAACTGAATCGTGGGCCTTAAGCTGGCATTCTGTATGAAATAGCTGCATCTCAATAGAATGCAGAGTCTGAGTGTTATTATTGAGAGCTAAGGTAATCTAGGGCATCTGTGCCATCAGTTGGTGAAACATCTCTTCCATTTTCATAAGTGTGGGCGATGTGGGAGAGGAGAAGGCCATCCCAGAGGCCATGGATCTGAAGGAGGCTTCAGCAGATTCTGCACTCCAAAGAAGAAGAAAATGAGGACAACGCAGTGTAGCAGGTATGTCCCTCTTCCAAAATTATGCAATTAGAGCAAGAAAGGAATTCCCCCAGCAGCAGGATGCACTAGGATAGGATCCACAAGAAGGAAGCAGGGCAGTTATGCTGCCATCTTGGTCAAAGGCTTAGCCACACCCCCTCTGTCAAGTTCTATCATATGGAAAAAGCTCTTTAATCTAAATATTAGCAATCATTATTATGGTATGTCATTGCACAATATTCCAATACATGGGCAAAAATCAGATGTTCATCAGAAGAGGACACCACCAAAGCATTTAATTCTTTTTTTTTTTTAATTCCAAGTTTATTAAAGTTTTCAGATAACACCTTACAGGATGAAATTAAAACAGTTCAAAGCAGATACATGAAAATCACAGGATCATCATGTAAGGCTCCCCCCACACTCACACCCCATCTTGGCACTACATAACCAAAAATGAACCTCTGAACATTCACCCAACATAGTTATTATTTTATATAATGGTTCCAATAGTTTACACCCTGGAAAAGCATTGATATGAGAAGACCTTACAGCTAACATGGTGAAATACCTTTTTGAAGGAGATATAGACTATGAAGGCCCCTCCAGATTTTATTATACCGGGATAGGGATCCCCCAAGACTAGACTTAAGATGTTGAGCACTAAGATTGAATAAAATATCTCTCAACCACTCAGTTTCAGAGATGTCATGATCATCCAACCAGTGGCGTAATATTGACTTGTTCAGAGTGAGAGATATAATGGCCATATGGTATCCACAGTTTTTAACTGCAATCTGAAAAAGATCCCCTAAGAGACATATCTCCAGTGCAAATAGATCATCAAAACCCAACAAGGGGCCTGCTTTAGCTCTAATCTTCTCCCACAGGGACCTAGTCAAAGGACACTCCCAAAATAAGTGCTTTAGGTTTCCAGTTGTTTGTCTACATCTGGGGCATAAAGCATCTGGGATCCAGCCCAGCCTGTGAAGCTTAACTGGGGTCTAGTATATATCATTGGGAAACTGGTATTGAGTAAGCTTCAGTCTAGCTTAGGAAACATATTTATGAACACATTCCAAGATGGAATCTCATTTTTCATAATGTGCCGGAAACTGAGCTGCCCAATATCTCAGAGCCATTGCTTGAGCATCTAAGACTGTTTGCCTAAGAGAGCTATAATTTTGGGAAACTGTATGGGGTGTGCTACAGAGAGGAATCAGAGAGTCAGTCCAACCCCTCCTCTGTCACATTGACCCTTACTCCTGAAAAAGTTATCAACAAAAGGTGGTGGAGCGGGAAAACATTAAAGATAGATGTCCTATCCAGCTTATGTAGAGCCAAAATAGCCCCTGAGTCCAGAAAGTTTCCTTCTAAGAAGAAATCCTTTACCTTAAGATCTATAATTTGGTAAAGCCAAGATGAAGAAATAATTTATCCCCTATCTTCAAACTGGGGTTGCCTACTACCAGTTGCTGGGGGTCCTTAGTATTCTGGTATTTTAAAAAGGCACAGAACTGCATATATATATTCAAATAGAAGATAAAATGGGAGATTTGTAAAATTTTGAAGGGAGATCCTTCAGTGACATATGCAGGAGGGCCCATCGGGATATGTTTAGGCTAGAGATTAGATCCCTCTCCAGGAGCAACCATTCTGATGCATAAGTACAGGAGGCAATCTCTTCCTGGGCCAAAAAATACTTCATAAACTTAGCTGCTTGACTGGCCCAAAAATATAAACTGAAATGAGGGAGTGTAAGGTCCCAAGCTGATCTGGATGTGGCTAGTTTCAAGTAGGCCCTTCTTGGGTGTTTCTCTCGCCAGAGGAATGAGGAGACAAGAGCATGCAATTTCTTGAACCATGCTAAAGGTAACCAAATATTCAGCATACTAAAATTTCTATGTAGGATGTTCATTTTGAGAATACTCAGTCGTCCCCAAAGAGAGATGGGAAGAGACTGCCACCTTTTAAAGTCCTGATGTATCGTTTCTAGAAGAGAGTCAAAATTCTGTCTTTTCATCAGACTATCACTTCTGGAGACTGTCAGACCTAGATATCTAATACGTTTAGGAGTCCATTCAACTCCAAGTGACAAAATAGCAGCTTTATGGAATCTGCTGTTTAGGGGAAATGCAATGGTCTTTGCCAGATTAATTTTATAGTTGGAGAACTTCCTGAACTCTGTAACAATAGACAGAGCCATCGAGAAAGACTGGGCCAGATGAATCAGTTGAAGAAGCACATCATCTGTGTATGCTGAGAGTTTGATCACTTGGTTCCCAAGAGGGATGCCCTGCACCCCTGCATGGGCCCATAACTTAAATAATAAAGGTACAAGGTAAATATTAAACAGGAGCGGGGAGAGGGGACACCCTTATCTAGTACCGGAATATAGGGGGAATCTTTCTGAAAACACACTTACAGTAAACTCTGGCTTGAGGATTTTGATAGAGAGACGAAACTCACTTGATAAATTTTGGAGGAAAACCAAATCCACCAGATCGAACGCCTTTTCCGCATCCAGTGAAAGCAACCCAGCTGGCATGTCGAGTTCACTGGACGAGGAGAAGATGTGTGCAAGTTTACAGAAATGATCCACAGAATGTCACCGACCTTCTGTGCCAGCTCTCATCTCTTGCACAGTCGGGTAAACTATATGTCATGGGTGACTTTAACCACAACTGGCTAGCACCCACTTTTAACAAAACCCAAACTGAGATAACTGCTCTCAACCTTAGCCAAACCATTACAGAACCCACACGCTCTAACCATAAGTCCGGTAATCACTCCATCCGAGACTGGGCCCTTACATCCTACCCACGCCGCGTTGTCAGTTCAGGCCTCCTCCCTGATTCCATTAGTGACCACCACCTAATCTACTAGGTCCACAAAATCCAGAGAGTTAAATCTCCTCTCAAATTTATATTCCAACGGTCATACAAATCCCTCAACCTCTCCCCCTTCCTGGAAGATCTATCTCACTCTAATTGGGTCCCGAGCTCAAGCTGCTCTAACATGGATTCGGCCCTTACACACTTTCGGAACACCTTCCTCACTGCCTGGGACAAACACGCCCCCCTGCACCGGGATAGAGTCTATGGGTCTCACCTACCCTGGATATCCCCTGAGCTGATAGCTTGCCAACAAGCCTGTGACAAGGCCTGGCAAAACTACAAATCCACACTCCTCCCAGGCAACTATATCACCTACCGCATGCTCTGCAACAAGTGCACAAAGGCCATCCGCTTAGCTAAGGCTGAATATTTTAACAACACCCTAAATGCAAATCTTGGGAGACCTTCTAAATTCTGGAAAGTCATTAACTCCCTTTTCTCCCCCAAAACAACAAGCCCCCCTCCTCTCCTCTCCTCCTCACCCAAGGGACTCTCCTCTCTGACCCCCTGATGGTAGCCTCCGAGTTTAATTCCTATTTTACTACCTGTGCCCTGGCCCTCCTAGATTCCCTTCCTCCTGCAACCACACCCGCTCTCCAGACATCTATCCCCCTACCGTCTGGTAGGAACCCCTTTTCCTTCAGACACATCTCCCCCACAGAAACCCTAAATGCTCTTCACTCCCTGAACCCCTCCAAAGGCAAATCCCCTGATGGTCTTGATAACAAACTCCTCTTCCTATCTGTCCCTGCCATCGCTACTCCCCTCGTGGCCCTACTAAATCTTTCTTTCACCACCGAGTCACTTTCCTCCGAATGGAAGCATGCCACTGTCATACCCCTTCCAAAAGGTGGTGATCCTACCTCCATAACTAACTACCGTCTCATCTCCCTCCTCCCCGCCCTCACCAAACTCCAGGAACACCTAGTGCTATCCCAACTCTCCCACTTTCTCTCTGAAACTAACTTCTTCACCCCATTTCAGTCCGGTTTCAGAAAACACCACTCTACCACCTCCTCCTCCCTACTAAGACTCATGGACTCCATCCTCACTGGGATGGATAAAGGACTAATCACTGCCGCTATTTTCATTGACCTAGCAAAAGCCTTCAACACAGTATCCCATTCTCTCCTACTATCCTGCCTATCAGGGGCTGGGTTAGCAGCATCCACCACAAACTTGTTCAGTGCCTACCTACTCAATAGAACCCAATCCACTGAAATAGCTGACCGCACCTCCCACCCTTCCTATCACCACCAGCATTCCCCAAGGCTCAGTTCTTGGCCCCATCCTCTTCTCCATCCTTCTAAATGATCTGCCTGACTCTTGCTCCACTACCGCAATCCACATGTATGCAGATGACACAGTCCTCTTTACCTCCACCCAGACCCACGAAGAAGTCTCCTCCAAACTTCAAACTGATTTCAACAAAATCCAGCACTGGTTCAATACCAACCAACTCTCCCTAAATGCCAAGAAAACTGTCTCTATGTCTTTTGGCACTAGACAGCATCTATCCAAACTCACCTCCCCTCTGATCTTCCATACCCTAAATAACACCATCCTTGATGAAGTGCCCTCCTTCAGGTATCTAGGGGTTTGGCTTGATCACCACCTCTCCTTTTTCACACACGTGGATGCCATCATTTCAAAACTGCGCCCAAAACTTGGTGCCCTCTATTGAAACCGCACTAGTCTCCCACTACCTGTCAGATGTGAATTAGTCCAGAAAATGATTCTACCCTCCTTCGACTACTGTGATGTCATTTACAGCTCCACCTCTAAGACCACTCCAGCCAGGCTTGACCCCCTCTTTAATGCTTTCTGCTGCTTTGCCCTTGATGCCCCCCCCCGCTCACATCACTGCGAGCTCTACCATTCACTGGCCCTGCCATCCCTGAGCAACCGGCGCCTAATTCATGATGCTAAATTCACTTCCAGCACGGCTCGCTCCCTCCCTCCTCCCTACCTCCTTATCCTCCCTATCTTCCCCACCTATCCTCACCCACGCCTCAGGTCTACTGACGCAGGCTATTAGTCATCCCTCACTGAAGGACCACCGCTGGCCAATCAGCCTTCTCTTACCTCTCCCCTAAACTCTGGAATGGCCTGCTGGCCCAGATCCACCATTCTTCATCCAAACACTCCCTATCCTCTGCCCTCACTAACTTCCTTGCACCAAATTGCAACTGCCCCTGACCCCTCCCCGATAGCTTCTCTTCCCCCCCCTTAGCGCCTGACCAGCGGCTTGGCCTTCACTTAACTGTCTAGCTTACGCACTGCCCTACGCACTTACAGTCTGACTCTCACTCACTCTTATTCCCTCCTAATATCTCCCTTCCCTTCCCTCTCCTTCCTAAATAACCTACGCTCTTCAGCCTTACTCACAGCTACTAACTCCCCTCTCCTTCTGCCCACCCCACCTAAACCACCCCCCTACACACCTAGTGATTACTAGTCCACTCCTCCTCTACCCCCTATCTTCACTTTCCAACTCCTGCTGTCAACTTGGTGCATCTCGCTTCAGCTCAATTCCTGTTACTGGCACTCAAGTTCTGTTACTGGCACTTAAGTAATCATGTATTGCCCTCGATGTGTACCCATGATATATATACCCTGTCCTTGATGATCATGTTCTGTACTGTTCTTCTTATGTAAAAAGTTCAAATGTAATCCCACCCAACTATGTATATTATCTGCAATGCTCTATTTCTAAATTCAACTTTTGTATGTATACCTGCCTCCACTGTAACCCCTCCCCCCAGGTCGTACCGTGAGACGAGCATCTTTTTGCTCAGTGTGCCTTTCCTGGTGAAACATTTTCAATAAATAAATAAATAAATGTCTGCCCTCCATGAAACTTACTTGATCTACGTGAATAAGGGATGGTAGGACCAACTTGAGACTAGTAGCTAGAAGTTTAGACAGAATTTTAATGTCACAGTTCAAGAGAGATATAGGTCTGTAACTACCTGTCAACTTGGGGTCCTTATCTGGTTTATGTAAAACAATAATTATGCCCTCTAACTGGGAACTATCTATTGAGTTTCCCCCTAAAATCCAGTCAAATAAACAAGAGAGCCAGGGTGTTAGATGTTTACAGAAAACCTTGAAGAAGTTTGGGGAAAATCCATCAGGCCCAGGTGCTTTATCAGCAACTAAAGAAGAGATGGCCTTCTTAATTTCTACCTCCGAGATAGGAGTGACCAGCTTCACTTGCTGAGCCTGAGAGAGAGTCGGGAGAGTAAGAGGGTGGAGATAGTGGTCCACCATCTGAGAATCTGGGCGATTGGGCATGGGGCTATAGAGATTTTTATAAAATTCTGCAAACTCCGAGGTAATCTCTTGAGAGGTAAGACAAAGTTTGTCTGTCACCTATGACCTGATCCCTTGGACTACCCAAGAAGATTCCACTTTTTTAATGCATAAAGCCAAAAGATGCCCTGCCTTCTCTCCCTGGTCTATATATTTGGCACCTGTCTTTAAGATTGCATATTCTGCTCTGTCTCTTAACAGCGAATTATATTGCTCTCGTAGGCCTATCAGTAACTGCATGTCTGAATCTGCCGTGGTGGGAGATAGTGAGGCTTCTAAAGTACATATTGTAGCTAGAAGGGACAGAGCTTTTTGGTCTTGCTTCTGCTTTCTACGTGAAGCCACCTTGATAAAGATACTCCTTAGAACACATTCTAAAGCCCCCCACTCTAAATCGGGCCTCGCCATGGAATTCAGATTAATCTTTGTGAACTCTTCTATTTCCTGGGATATGAGTTTAATAATAGTATCCTCTTTAAGGAGTTGATTATTCAACTTCCACGGTGTGTCCTTAGATATGTCTGGTGAAAGAGCTAAAGTACAAAACACCGCAGAGTGGTTGGATGGCCCTCCTGGTACCATACCAGCTTCTACTAGGCCTCTAAGGAGGGTCTGACTAATAAGAAAACAATCTATCCTGGGCAAAGACCCATGCACTTGGAAAAGAAACGTAAATTATTTTATAGTGGGGAACAGTACCTTCCATGGATCAGAGAGTCCGAGATGATCTACAAAATCTCATATAGATCTTTGAGCCAGGGAGAGGCCTTTCCTTCTGGAATCTGGTTTATCTAATTCTGAAGAAAAGGGAAGATTCCAGTCTCCTCCAAGTATACATGGAAGATCTGTGTAGGGGAGCTAGAGTTTATAGCAGATCCATAAAAAACAGGGGAGAGTCATCATTGGAGCCATAGATACAGCCCAACATTATTGCTGTTCTATCCAGTATGCCTTAACAAATATAAACCTGCCCTGTGGGTCCAAGATTACTTGTTCAGGAATAAATGCAGTGCATCTAGATACCATGATAGCCACACCTCTACTCTGGGTGCTGTCACCAGCATTAAACAATTGCCCTATAAATTGCCTATGGAGGAGATTCCCTTCTGATTCCAAAAGGTGTGTTTCCTGGAGAAAGGAGATTTCCCCCTTTAAGAACACTAATGTGCTTCATACCTCCTGACTTTGTTCCGGAGCACATGAACATTCCAGGATATAAATTTGTTACTGCCTGCCATTCACAGTAATCAACATGGTTAACATGGAATAAGACAGTGTAAAATCAACCACAAAAGCCCACAAACCCAGAGTGCCAAGCCAGGCCCCCCACAACCCACACAACAACAAACACATCCTTCCCTGAAAAAAGATCCCATTCACAAACCCCCCCCTGAGCCCCAGAGCCTCCCACCCAGCTGGAAACATAGTCCCTCATGCCAGTTAGGTTGCATTGAAGGAAACCCAAGAAAATTAGCCCTTCCCCCTCCCTATAACTTTCCAGTATGTGGTGTCCACTACTGTACAGCCTTTTCCCATCTTCCCACCCTTCCGGCTTACTCTCGCCCTCTTTCCCCTGGCCAAGTAATATTATCCCATGCTACCTGGAGAACCTTGCATCTTTACACTTCCCCAATATAGCTATCCTCCTTGAAAGGGAGGAAGTCCGCTGTCCAGGAGCCAAACAATTGTAGTGGAGGGAGTGCAGTCCCCCCCAAAGAATAGCAACCCATTGGGCAGGTAGGGGGTCCCTGGAGAAACATGAATACATTCCCACTCCTAAATGAAGAGATCATCCTTCAGGCACCGCCAAGCAACTGAGTTGCAGTTCAAATGGGAATAATAATAAAGGCCCTCGTGTATACTGCAGCTGACTTTAGCAGCCATCGAACCAAACCAGGAATCCATAACAGTGCTTCTACCCTTAAATCCTATCCTGCTATGTCCATATTTCGAATAGTTCCAGACTTTCTTACCCTCTTAAGTATTATCCTAGCATCTGAGGGGTATGGAGAAGCAAAATGAAACAAGCGCCTGAAGTGCTCTGCCAGGTCCTGATACAAACTACTGGGATCTTCAGAACTCCTCACATCTCAGGGTAAGTCTACGTATACCTTTGACAGAAATAATCTGCCCCCCAGACGCCCAGTTCAGGGAACTCCCATGCCCAATCTATCCTGCCATTTTAACCAGTCCCCCAGTGGCTCGAGTGGGAGTAGAGACCAGCACCTTAAGCCTGATAGGCCTCCATAGCTTAGCAAACTAAGATCAACTTTTTATAACACTGAAGAAGCAGACCAAGGACCTGTAAAAAGAAAAAAGGGGGTAAGAAATGGGATTTCCATCTCACACGATAACAATGTGCTAAATGCCCATTTTCAAACCAACTAGTAATGTAAAATCAATTACACCATGCCGTGTTTGTGCTGGGTATAAAGTTTAGTCAAGTCCCACACATTGTCCTGAAAGTACATACACAAAACCACTGGTAGATGTCAAGCCACACTTAAGCCTTTCCCCGGTATGTAAAATGAAAAGGAAATTAGGAACAAACCAGTCTAGAGACAGAAACTCTTCAGCGAGCCATCTCAAACAGATTCACTACCTCTTTTGAGTCTATGCCGATTGAAACCAGGGCCCTGGATTGTAGGCCTCATCCTACCTGAAAAAGATTAGGCAAAACCTTTTGCAGCTCCACTTCTGCCGTCTTTGGATCCTCCACCGGCAGCCACTTGCTATCGATCGATACCTGGAGAATGGCAGGGTACAACATGCGGAAATGAATATTTGCAGCCAGCAACTTGGTGACCATGCCATGATATTCAGCTCATTTCTGGCGCACCATCGGGGGAAGATCTTGGGTCACTCTAATTGGGGATCCTTCCCATAGCACCTCTTTAAGCTCCTTCACTTTAGCTAGCAAGTGCTTACGTTCCTGATAGTTTAGAAACTATAAAAGTCGGAGGGTTGGCTCCCTGTGGTGATGCTGGACTAAATGTTCATTGGTCCCTTTCTATAGTATAGTCCACTCCAAAAGGCGATGGGCCAGTAATTTTGGCTACTAACTTTTGAGCAAATAAAACTGGATTGGAGCCTTCTTCCCTTTCTGGGAGCCCAATGATGACCACATTATTCCAGCAGCTCCTTCCTTCCAAGTCCTCCACCTTAGCCTCTAACTTTTCAATACATTTTCTTGTGATTGCCATTGCAGGGTCAGACTTCTCCATTTTCTTTTCGAGGCAGATTAGTCGCACCTTGCAATCACCTGTACATTGTGCCAAGTCCTCCAGCTTATTTGTGAGAGATTTCACCTACTCAGTTAGCGAGCGTACATTGTCTCTAAAAGGACAAAACTCCTCAAGGAATCTTTCTAGAGTTAGAGGAGCAGTATCTGCAGATGACCTGGTGTGCCTAGATGCCACGCTGAAGTGGGCCTTAGCCTTTTCAGGCATAGTCGGTGGAGTGTGACGTGATGGAGCAGAATGCATTTCTGCTTCCATTTTTGGCAAATTCTCCCATCAAATTCAGACTCTCCAGGTACTTGAGATGAAGCACCAGCAAATCTGAACTTTGGTGACCGCTAATCTGGTACTATTGCAAGTAAAAACCTGATTTTAGAAGAGGGAGTAGCGGTAGCGCTTCATGAAGTAGCTATTCAGCTTGAGGCATAATGTGATCTATGCAAAGCATTTAATTCTAACAGAGGTGTAAAACAGAGGGTTCTATGTCATAACAGTGACTGCCAAAAGGCATTCACTGTTATGGTGAGGTCACATCCCTGAAAATCAGTTTCAGCTATGGGACTCCCCGGTGCACAGCAAAACGGTGCTGGGGACTTACAATTATAATGTTTTATGTGGGGGCTCTGTTTGCCCTGCACCCCCTACTTGAGGATTTTCCAATTCCAGGGGGGTGCTGCTAAATGTTAAAAAAAAATTCTGGCCAGGCACAACAAAAACGTACCAGCGCCCGGCCCCTAACCCAGCACTCTGTCCAGCCAAGCTGTGAACCCACCCACCACACCATGGGAACAGCTCGGCAGCCCACCACGGCACCACCCCTCAAAAAACCTCCTGCCCCTCACTGAGCATGCTCACTGCCACCCCCCAGCACACACGTATGTGTAGCAACATCCTGTCGCTATATGCGTGAACCCACCACCATCCAGTTGCCCTACCTCATCAGTAGCCCCCATGACATGCGCCGCAATTGAGTCGCCATTTTGCGGTTTGCTCAATCGCAGTCGCACATGTCATGGGCTACCAAACAGAGCTGCCTACTGCTGCCCCTATTATTTAACCAGTACTTAAATGTCTTTTTGATTTTTATTAAAAAAAATGCAGTTGACCCCCCCAAAATAGGTAAAACACATATACCGGTCAAGGCATAGATGGTGCGATATTGTTATCACTTAGTAAGAAAGGTCTTCAAGGGTCCTTTGATTCTTTTAATACATTTTGTAAATTTAGAGGAAACAAAAATATTGCAATTGGATAGTAAATCCATATATATATATATATATATATATATATAAAACTGGTACATAGATGGCAAAAAGTAGAACAAGTCAACACACACACACACACACACACACACATACATATATATATATATATATATATATATATATATATATATATATATATATATATATATTATTGGTAGCACGGTAGTGCTACCATAGTTAAGGGTTGAGTAGCACTTTTAAGGTTAAAGGGTGAAACTTTGGACCTTAATAACTGCTACCGTTCAACGAATTTGCCTGAAATTTGGCAGACATGGAACATAACCATAGATCTTGGGATCTGGCAACTTCTGTACTGGTTGGATATACGGCTGTGGAGTTATTAAGTGACATTCGTGTGTGCAATTACTTTTTTTGCAGATTCTTTGCTCATGCCTACAGGTCGCACGGTTTGCACGACTGGTCCAAAAACTTCAGGGGCCGTGCAACCAGGGTCCCCAATGTGCCTTTTGAAGATTTCATGAAAAAATATTGAACGGTTCAAAAGTTATTCAAAAAACAAGTTCCCATTATAAGTCAATGGGAAATGTTAACAAAAAGTTCGACACTTTCGCAAATGCACTTTTTAATGTTGCAAATGACCCTAGTAGTGTTGCAAATCCACCATTTTTTTCAGCTGATGATCAGAAAAATGATTGGCATTTAAAATTAGGACCCTCTAGGAACACAATTCTTTTTGCGTTCACCTAGTCGGACCCTCAGGATGTTAGCCATGTCTTTATTTTGGGGTTAAACACCCCAGAAATATGTTTTCCAAATTTTTTGGGAAATGTAGTGTTGCACTTGTGACACTTTCTAAAATTTTTGCAAAAGCTTCGGCAACTCACAACACTACTTTTCCAGACTATGGCCAAAATGACAGGAATTCTTTGCCACCCTGCTGCAAAAGAACGATTTGGTCTTTTGGGCTGAAATTTGGAGAGAAGGCAGCCAACATCTCACAGATGTGCCTTTTGGTGGTTTGGTGACAAAGTATTGCATGGATGCCAAGTTACGATACTCCAAAGTTGATGCTTTTTCCCCATAGACTAACATGGTGGCGTACGCCGAGCCTTTCGGGGCTCGTATCTCAGAAACGGTGCGAGATATGGAATTTTCGTCGTGACAATGCGTAGCCCTCTGGCTATGCATTTAGTGAAAACCTAGCCAGGAAACTCATGAATCATGTGAATTTTTTTATTTTTTTTTCTACGTCATATGCTTCTTCAGATATAAGCAATTTACTATTCCAACAGCTAATTTTCTGTCCTGAGGCCCATTATTATGCATACATTCTTTGTACACACTGTGTTTCTCAATGGAGCTTTTGGGAAAAACTAGGGTGTGAGCTCCACTTACTGTTACACGTAGGCTTTACATTTGTGTTTGCATGCCCGTTTGCGTTAGCGTTCCCATGTACGCCACCATGTGCATTACCATTTGCGTTTCCGTTTGCACTTTGCGTTCATGCTACTGTTTTTACTTCAGTTCCACTACTGTTTCTGTTTGTGTTTCGCTTAAGGGCCACCGTGTGCATTACCATTTCTGTTGGCGTCTGCCCTTACGTTTCCGTTTGCATTTGTCTTTTGTTTTGCATCATCGTTGTTCTTAACATTACCAGTTGTGTTTCCAATTGCATTCCCGTGCCCATACACGTTACGGTTTGTGTTTCCATATGCGCTTGCATTTGTATTTGCATTTCTGTTTTCTTTGCAGTTATTGTTGCTGTTACCGTTATCATTTCCATTTAGAATTGTGGTACCGTAACCATGCTCATTACGGCTTGCATTTCCATATGTGCTTGAATTTGCGTTTCTGTTTCCTTTTGTGTTATTGTTGCTGTCACAGTAATCATTTGCATTTGCAATAGTGGTACCGTGACCGTACGCATTACCAGTTGCGTTTCTGTATGTGCTTGTCTCTGTTTGCGTCACTTTTCACTTTGGCGTCATTTTGCACCTACATTTCTATTAACTCTTGCTTTACAATTTACGTTCACATCACCATGTGTGTAACCATTACCACTTGTGTTTGCGTTGCTGTTACCGTTACTATGTCACAAAAAATCACGTGGTGGGACAGGCCCCACGCTCCCACCACTACATTCCATTCATTATTCATAGCCCTCATTCTCAAAAAGAAGGGAAATTAGAGGGAAAAACTCCATTTAATGCATCAGTTAGGGTTGTTTCACAGTGACAAAAGTGAGGAAATTCGCTGTTAGGGTTGAAAACTCCCCTTGCACCCCCTCAGCCCAACCCCCCAACCGGCATCGGGTGTGCGTTGGGGTCGTCGGTCCTAACTCTCACCCCATTCTCCTATGCCTCAGCTTGTTCATGCATGTGATGTGGTGAGAGTTAGGGCCAATGACCCCAACGCACACCCCGATGCCATAGCAACACACACTCACATTTCTCTCGGCAGTTCAGAAGCCGCTCACTCACTCGCTATGGTCTGTGTGTACTCCGCAGCTTCTTTTGGAAGAAATAACAGTAAGCTGTGCATAAAGTACAGCATTTTCTATCTTTTACAATTCAGGGTGCCTCCTCAAAAGTATTTGGAACTATGCCATCCACGAGTGTGAAAAGCGCTCCGACACGCTGTATTTAAGGGGAAAGTGAAAGTGTTACAAGTGGCAGGATCAACCAGATAAGTATTAAAATAAATATTTATTCAAAAATAATGGCAGGATCAACCAGATAATTTAACAGATAAGTCGGAGCTGCATTGGAGGGGGCTAGGGATAGAGAGAGTCGCGCGATGGGTGTGTGGATAGCGGAGAAAGTGAAAGTGCTGGAATTATGATGACGTATAGGAGTTTGCAAGATACACGATGACGTATAGGAACATGAAGATATCAAGTATATCTTCACTGGGCTACTTGAAATATCACTTTTTATACTGGCTTTTATCCGTAAACATATGTTGAATAAATATATATATATGTATATATGTGTATATATGTATATGTGTATATATGTATATATATATATATATATATATATGTATATACGTATATACACATACATACATACATACACACACATATATACTGTATATATTATACTGGCATGGTAGTGTCAGTATAGTTTGGGTTGCCTGGCCACTTCTACGTTGGCACTGTACAATGGATTTGCCTGAAATTTTGCATGTGCAGTCTGGTGCCATAGATCTCTGGATCAACAAGTTGCGTTACAGTCGGATGAGCGGTTGCAGAAGTGCAGAGCACCCAAAAATGCAAATGAATGGGAGTTTTGTGCATTTCTTTGCTCATGGCTACAACCCACACGATTTGTTTGTTTGGTCTGAAATCTTCAAGAAAGATGCAGTCTGGGTCACTGATGTGCCTTTCAAAGATGTGGTGAAAAAAATATTAAACTGTTCAAAAGATATTCAAAAAACAAGTTTCCCTTTATAGTCAATGGGAAAAAATATTTGTCTCTCAAGAACTGCTGCCAGCTTTCGCAAATACTCTATTTGCGAAAGCAATGGCCGCTGTCTTGTTTCAGTTAGCAGCAGCTAAAAATGGCTGCCATTTAAAAAATAATGGCCCTAGATAAACACAGATTGTTGTGTTTACCTAATCAGGGGCAGAGGAACACACTGAGGGCATCAGAGTTTTAATCTGAGCCCCCAAAATGCTTTTTTCAGAATCGGCCTATCCGACTGTCACAATTTTCCAAAAAAACAGATGTGGCACTTTTGCATTTGCAAAAGTGTCAAGCTGCCAGCAGTATTCTACCCCATTAAAAAAATAAATAAATCATTTTGTGGCCTCTTTTGGGCCAAAGTAATGGTCCCACCATGTTCCTATGTCCCCCATTAGGTAAACACAAGTGTTTAGCTAACAAGATGAGGAAAACCAAGCTGAGGCCTGATGTTTTTCATATTTGATGCAGAATCCTGCATTGAAATTTTCAGTGCAGGATCCTGCATTGAATTCCTGTAATATGCACATTTTTTTTTTATTTTTATTTTATTAAACTCTAAGACCTGGTTATTCAGACTGCGCCGGGCAGGGGCGCAAGCCTGGGCACAGCGCAACTAGGATGAGCCAGGGCATGGACCAGGCTATATTCAATGGTGCTGCACCATGGCTCAGCACCATTGAATATGGCACTGAAGGTGCACACACGGTGCATGGTACAGTGGCACTGCACCAGTGCAAGTGGTGGAAGGGAGCAGGGGGATGCGCCAGCACAAGTGCAGTTGCGCTGGGTGTATCAACTGCGATATTCAGCACTGGGCATGCAAATGAAGCCATTATGCATGCAAGGTGCAAATGGGGCCATTTGCATGTCATTATGGCCCCATGCAGTGTGCTGATCCCCGGCGACTTGCGCCTGGCACCCTGCCAGGCTGCAGCCATCGGGGACCGTCGCCTGGCAGATCCATGACTGTCCCTGCTCCCATTCGCCCGGTCGTGGAAATGTGAAATGAACAGGTCCATAGTGGACCAGTGGAGTCCCCCCCGTCACCCGATCGTGGGCGATTGTACAATTAAAACCCTGGTGGTCCAGTGGATACCCTCCCTTTGCCCGATCGCAGGCATATGTAATATGAAGGTCCCTGGTGGACCTGTGAATCCCCCCTTGCCTGATCGTGGGAATACATGCAAAGTAAGTCCCTGGTGGTCCAGTGGAACCCCCCCACAATGCCTGATCATGGGCAGCAATAGCACATGTGACCCTGGTGGTCCAGTGGTACCCCTCCCCACCCGCCAGTGAGGTCCCCACCACCCAGCACCCCCATCATTGGTGGGTGGCACCCTGCCCGCATGCTGCCTGGCCACCCACTGAATGACAGCACACAGTATTGTCTGTACACCTATTGGTCCACTGCATGGACCAATGGGCATGCAGACCATACTTTACTACACAGGCTAGATGTGAATGAACCGTGTTCATTCACATATTGAGGCCTGTAGTACAGTATGTTCTGCATGCTCATTGGTCCACGCAGTGGAGCAATAGGTGAACAGACAGTACTGTATGCTGTCATTTGGCGGGTGGCCAGGCGGCATGCGGTTGGGGTACTGCTGCCCGACGATGACGGGGGATGTGCTGGGTGGCGGGGACCTCAGTGGTTGGGTGGAGAGGGGGTACCACTGGACCACCATGGTCATATGTGCTATTGCCACCTGTAATCGGACATTGGGAGGGTTCCACTGGACCACCAGGGACTTACATTGCATGTATGCCCGCGCTCAGGAAGGGGGGGATTCACAGGTCCACCAGGGACCTTCTTAATACTTATGCCCATGATCTGGCATCGGGGGGGATTCACAGGTCCTCCAGGGACCTTCTTAATACTTATGCCCATGATAGGGCAAAGGGGGGTATCCACTGGACCACCAAGGTATTACTCGTACAGTCGCCCACGATCGGGTGACAGGGTGGGGGGGGCACAATGCTCCCAGGGCAGAGGGCTTGGGGTCAGTGTTCTGGGTGGTCAGGTGGCCACCCACGGCTGGCGGCTGCCATATTGCACCCTGCAATATGGCTGCTCGCCTGTGGGTGGCCTGGACTTGTTCCTGGTTTTACCAGGCACATGTTTGCGCCCCAATTAGCGGTGCAAGGTGGGTTTGTGCCAGCATATGTGCCGCACATCCCGGGCTAACTATCAGAAAGTGCCACATATGCATGGGCACACCCCTGCACTTGCGCCACATACATTACTGTTGCATCCCAGTGCATCGGGAGTTGCGCATCGCAACTTGCCCCTTTCAATATCATGCCAGGGTGCATCGGTGGGTTGCACATGGTGCATCCCTGTTGCACCATGCACAACCCTTTTGAATATCCAGGCCTAGGATTACAAATACCTTTGAGCAGAAACTGCTCATTTACAAAGGTTCCATGTCAAAGGATGTAGGGTAACATAGGGTAACAAACATACAAAGGTCAACAATGGTTACAGTTTTAAAAACACAAAGATGTCTAAGTATTTGTTATACAGCCAAAAATGAAGAGAGACAACATAAGCCAGCTTCAGACAAGTTTCAGGGTGAACAATATATACATTAGTTAGTATAGGGTATGAGGGAGTCAGGAAGAAGTAGGCAGGATAAAGGGCCATTGTCGGTGGGTAGAGGTGGGTGGAAAAAGTGCAATTTGGATGGGCTTGAGGGCCCCATATCTGAAAGTGCCATTAGAGAGGGGAGGTGGGTGAAGCAGTGTGTGTGGGGGGGTAAGGGATGAGAGTGGGAGAAACTGGTGCCAAAGAAGTGGAGCTCTAAGGGAGGTTACAGGTCACCTTTGACTAGGGTAAAATGAGAAGGCAGTTACTTAGGAGAGGCAGTCACATTGAGAGGCAGAGGTGAGGAATAGTCAGAGCTGCCTTTTAAAGGGACCAAGCGTCACAGTTGTAAGTGTTTCTTTGTTAAGGGCATTGTACCACTGAGGAGCCCTGTGCGTGAATTAACGTTAACTGCTCTAACATTGGGGTACCCAATCATCGTGTCAGAATCATGTCTCCCCTCACTCCCAAAACTCATGGCACCCCAGTGTGCCCAAACCATAATTTTTTTTTAAAACACTTGCTGACAGAGTGTCCAATCCCCCTGTTGGCAGCATGTCCCACTCCAAACTCATGTAGCACCCTGGGAGCCCACCCCAGTGTGCCAAAATGTAATGTCTTCCTTTTACAGTTGCCAATGGGGTGCCCAGCCCCCCTATTGGCAGCATGCCCCCCCCCCAAAAAATTATGTAGCACACTGGGAGCCCACCCCAGTGTGCCAGTTATTCTTTTTATGAACTTGCTGATGGGGTTGCCCAATCCCCCCTGTTGGCAGCATGTCCTCCCAAAACTCATGTGGCACACTGGGAGCCCACCCCAGTGTGCCCCAATTTTTTCCTGTACCTGTAACTTTAGAAAACCGTCCATCGTCATCTTTTTTCCCTATAAAAAAGAAAATGGTCCATCATCGTCTACCCAGTCCACCCTTCCCCATCCCCCCTCCCACTGAGCACCTACCTCCCTGCACCCCCCTCACCCATACTTACCCTCTGAAGGTTGGGAACAGTGATCTTCTCAGGACTGGAGACACATCTGTACTCTGCAAAGCTGAACCACAAAATGAAGAATCGAAGGTAAGCCATATAATGAGAGTCAATTGGGGGGGGGGTTCAACGTAGGTTGATATCTCAGCCATTTTGGGGAATTTTTGCCCCAAATTTTCAAAAATGAAGGGAAATTCATTGCAAAAAACTCAGTTAATGCACTGGCAAAAGTTTGGTTGTGCAGTGTTAGGGTTGGCAGCCCCTACTGCTCATGCACCCCACCCCCACCCTCCACACACTAACAGACATTGGCATGTGCATTGGGGTTGTCAGGCCTAACTCTCACCCCATTCTCCTATACTGCACCACCTCAGCTTCTTTACAAATGGAATGGGGTGAGAGTGACGACAACTGCCCCAACATATAGTACTCATATAATACTTGCACTATATGACACAGCTGTCTTAAATAAATGACAGCTGTGTCATATAGCGCTAGCAGTATATGACATAGCTGTCCTTTACTAAACAGCTGTGTCGTAACATGTAGTGGCAGTTGTCATTACTTGCCCCCCATCCTGACTGTACTGTCATCTCCACACTGGGGCCCCAATCCCCGGTGGCAGTCTTTCTTTCTCTAATTGCTTTACTGTATTTATTTTGCTGCAGACCACCCCCGGTGTTGGCCTACAAGCCAGTTGTTTCATACATGGTTGCCAACATCGGGGGCCCCAATCCCTGTGTCAACACTTGCTAGATCTCCCCCCTAGCACTGTGGAACACCTGGGGAGCCCCCCCCCTGTGTCCTGAAAGAGTTGATGCAAAATTTTATAAACACCGACACCGGGATGCCCACCCCCTTTCCCTTGCAGCCCCTTGTTTAATTATGTTCCCGACTTTGGGGGCCCCAATCCCCATGTTGGAATTTCCCCCCAGCAGTATGAGGCACTGGGGAGCCCACAGCCAGTGTCCAGATACACATGTATTATGTAGTGTACCTGCAAAAACAAAAAACAGCACCCTGACGTCTTTTTGACTTTTTAGTAACCTGCAAAAAAAGAAAATGGTCCCTCATCATCCCAGCCATCCCCCTCCCCCATTCCAACCCTCCCACTGAGCACCCACCACTCTACATTCCCTTACCCCATACTTACCTCCAGAGGTCAGCCAATGCCATCTTCTGTGGACCGGGACATGACTGCACTCTTCAAAGCTGAAACACAAACTGAAGAATCAAGGTAAGTGCTGTATAAAGTATTTCAGTGGCATTTTCATTTATGTTGATATATTTTCCTTTTCTTGGTATTTTTTCAGCAAATTTTCAAAATAGGCTTTTTGGGACCCCACCTGATGAACACTGTGACTATTATTTCATTACTCAGGCTCAGAAGGTGATTTCGTGGTCACTGCATGAAATCACCTTTCGGGACCGATTAATGAAATGACAGTGCCAGTGTTCATAAGATGAGGATAAAACCCATGTTAAAAATTTGTGAAAAATCTCAAATGGCTAATGTTATGTGTGCATTGTGCAGTTTCTACACAGGTGCATAACTTGGTAATTTACAATATTTGACTCCAGGTTTTCGGATACCCATTTTTTCATACCACCTCATGAACAGTACAGCTGTCATTTTTCACATCCTGTCCAAAATGTGTTTTCGCACCTGTGGTGCGGAATGGCATTTCAGCACAGATTTGAAAATTTTCTCCTATGGAGTTTATGAGGTGGGGTCATAAGAATTTGTTGAAAGCCTGGGGTCAAAATATTAAAAAACAAAGAATGTATTAAGTAACATTGATTGCAGGGATGTCCGTTGCACATCTGGGGAACCCGCTGCCATATTGTGCCAGTGAGCTGAGTTCAGGTGTGAATTCAATAGAAACATAGAAACATAGACTTTGACGGCAGATAAGGACCGCTTGGCCCATCTAGTCTGCCCATTTCCCTACCTACAGGATAGGCCGCAGATCCTAGTTAACCAACAGCCTATTTCTTCCTACCCCCACAAGAATTGCCTTATGTCTGTCCCATGCATTCTTGAATTCTCCCACAGTTTTAGACCCCACAACCTCCTCAGGAAGGCTGTTCCATGCATCCACTACCCTCTCTGTGAAATAATATTTCCTGACATTGCCTCTGAACCGCCCCTTCTATCTTTAAACTGTGTCCCTTGTTCTTACATCTCTTTTCTGATGCTACCCTCTTGGACTTTGTTGATTCCACTGAGGTACTTAAAAGTTTCTATCATGTCCCCTCTCCTTCTTTCCTCAAGGGTATACATATTAAGCTCCTTTAGTCTCCCTCATCGGCTTCTTGCAGACCCTGCACCATTTTAGTTGCCCTCCTCTGGACTGCCTCTATCCTGTCTATGTCCTTGCACAGATGGGGTCTCCAGAACTGGATGCAGTACTCCAGATGGGGTCTCACCAACTGTCTGTACATAGGGATAACAATTTCCTGTTTTCTGCTGCTGATGCCTCTCCCTATACATCCCAGTATACCCCCAGCCCTCCCTACTGCCTTCTCACATAGCTTGCTAACCTTAAGGTCATCTGCTATGATTACCCCCAGGTCCCTTTCCTTTTTTGTTGTTGTTACTACCTCCCCACCCATTGTGTATTCTTCCCCTGGGTTCTTGTTTCCCAGGTGCATTATTTTCACTTCTTTGCATTGAATCCTAGCTGCCATACTTCTGACTATTCCTCAACCTTGCCAAGTCCCTTTTCATCCTTTCCATGCCTCCTTGTGTATCAACCCTGTTGCAGATCTTTGTGTCATCTGCAAAAGGCATACTTTTCCTTCAGTCCCTCTGCAATGTCACTGATGAAGACATTAAAAGGACTGGACCAATACTGAACCTAATTTCCCACTAGTAACCCCTCTTTCTTCAGAGTGGACTCCATTTACAATAACCTTGTGTCCTGTTGTGCAGCCAATGTTTTACCAGGCTACCACCTGGGACCCACTCCCAGGCTGGTTAATTTGACTATTAATCTTTGTGTGGGACTGTGTTAAATGCCTTGCTAAAGTCTAGGTAGGCCATGTCCACAGCCCCTCCCTGGTCTACTACTTTGGTCACCCAGTCAAAGAAATCTATTAGATTCTTCTGACATGACCTTCCCGCTGTGAACCCATGCTGCCTTGGGTCCTGTGCCCCACTGGCCTCTAGGTACTCAACTATTCTTTCCTTCAGAAGTGACTCCATCACTTTCCCTACCACAGAGGTCAGACTGACAGGTCTGTAGTTTCCTGCCTCTGTCTTGGTCCCACTTTTGTGAAGGGGAATCACATCTGCCTTCCTCCAGTCCTCGGGTATCACCATACCTCTCAACCTCCTGCCTCATAAATCAGGGACAAGGCTTAAAAAAATCAGGGACAAAGGCCCAAAATCAGGGACACATTTTTAAAATTGGTGCTATCCACTCAGGAAGCTGGCAGAATAAGGGACTCGGTGTATAATACATTTTCTGAAGAATAAGAAGTCTGCAACTGTATTATTTGACATAATTTTATTCTTACAATCATCACCATTTAGTCAGGGCAACACAGATTTTAGAAGGGACAGAGTAAAATTTTGAGGTGAAATCAGGGACATCCCTGAAAATCAGGGACACTTGAGAGGTATGGGTACCACACCATCCTCCCATGATTTATTAAAAAGAGTAGCCAGTGGTTTCACTAGTTCCTCCTTAATTCTTTTTAGAATTCTGGGGTGAATTCCATCAGGACCCATTGCTTTGTCCACCTTCAGTTTTAGGGTTCTTGCAAACCCTTTCTTCTGTGAAAGGACTGGGATCGACCCCCTATCAAGAGTGCTTCTGTTAATTAGATTAGGCACTTCCCCTCCTCTTTTGTGAATACTGAGCAGAAATATTCATTCAGTATCCCTGCTTTTCACTGTCCCCTCTGCCCATCCACCATTCATTCTATGCAGCCTCGCTATCCCTCCCTTTGTCTTTCTACGCTCGCTGATGTACCTATAAAGGTTTTATCTCCCTTCTTAACTGAGCTGGCTATCTTTTCCTCAGTTTTGGCCTTTGCTATTCTGACTTCCCTCCCTGCTTCCTTCTGCCTTAACTGGTACAGCTCTCTGTCCTGCTCCTTCTGTGTTTCCTTATACTACTGGAATGCTATCTTTTTCTCCCTGACTTTCACAGCCACCTCTTTTGAGAACCATAGTGGCTTTTTCTTTCATTTTGATTTGTTTATTTGCTTCACACAAAGACTTGTTGCCTCTGTGATGGCAGTTTTGATGATTCCCATTGTTGCTCCACACCTCCTTCTAGCCTGTTTGCTAGTGCTTTTCTGAGGCACTCTCCCATCTTGCCAAAGTCAGCCCTCCTAAAGTCCAGTACCCTCACTTTTGTATGGCTTGACTCTGTAGCTGAGTTTAACATGAACCACACTGTTTGATGGTCACTTGTCCCCAGATGGCAACCCACTTCTAGATCTGAGATCCTCTCACTGCCTCCATTTGAGAGTACGAGGTCTAAGATTGCTCCCTCATGAGTGGGTTCTGAAACTAGCTGTCTGAGGCCTGCCACCTGTAGGGCATCAAGAACGGCCCTGCTCTTGGATGTGGCTGCAGCAAATGTGCTCCAGTTAACATCTGGCATATTCAGGTCTCCCATCACCAGTATCTCCCTTTCTCTGCCATTCTAAGAATGCCTTCTATCATATCCTTGTCCATTCCTCCCCTGACATGGGTCTATACCTAACCCCTTGTGGATTGTGGTGCCCTTTCAGTCTCCAGGTGACCCACAGTGCCTCTTCTCCTCCCTGTTTACTCTTTGTTCAGTTGCTTTTATCCCTTCCTTTACATAGAGAGCTACTCCTCCCCTCTTCTCCCTGCCTGTCTCTCCCTGTAGGTTATGTACCCTGGTATGTTAACATCCCAGTCATGGTTCTCTGTGTACCATGTTTCTGTGACTGCTATGATTTCCAGGCATCCTCTTCCATCAAGGCCACCAGCTCAGGGAGCTTGTTGCCCAGACTATGGGCATTGGTACTCATTAACCTCCATTTCCTGATGGCCTTACTCCCTTTTGCCCCATCCCTATCCTTCTTGCCTTTGTCACTTTCTCCATTTACCCCTGCCCTTCTCCCTATCGACACCTATATGTTGGTGTTTGCCACACTTACTACCGTGATTTTTTTGAGGGGGGCTAGGATTTACCTGCTCCTTTCCAGTGCCTCCCTCCTTGGCTAGTTTAAATGCTTGCCAATGAACCATTTAAACCTATCATCTAGGATCCTGGTTCCCCTCCCGGACAGATGCAGCCCATCATGCCAGTATAGGCTTACATCACTCCAGGTTGACCCCCAGTCCCCAATGAAGCCAAATCCCCAAGCTCCAGACCAGTTTTTCAACCACTGGTTGAATCCCATGGTACCAGAACACCTAGCCTCTCCTATGCCATAGATGGGGCAGCACCTCCGAGAAGGTTATCATGCGTGCTACTTGACTAAGGCCCCTCCCCAATTCCACAAACTCTTCCTGCACTTCTCTAATCCCTTTCTTAGCCAGGTCATTTATCCCTAGGTGGACAATGACATCCAGCTCCCTTCCCTGTGCAGCTGCTTGGGAAATCCTGAGGATTCACTCCCTGTCCCTCCAAGCCATGGCGTCAGGCAGGCACCTTACCTCCCTCTCCCTTTCCTCCCCCAGTTCTACCATCCTAACAATGGAGTCCACCACCAGGAGTTGTTTCCTTCCCCTGCAGGGTCCCTGCCACCCTCCTGTGGGTCTCCTTTGTGGAGGTTCCCAGCATCCTCCTTGGTCTCCACTGTGGGTGCCTTCATAGAGGAACCACACTTTGCCAGAATGGCATAGGAATTGTGGAGAGGTACAACTGGAGGGATGTGCCTCTGTTCCACCACCCTCACCCTCCCTGAGCCCACTGTGTTCCAACCGCTCCTCTTTCTTGGCAACCTCTGAGGCAACGGCAGTGACACTGGTGGTCTCTGGATGGAAGAGGAGGTCCCACAAATCCTGGCCAACTCAGCCTGGAGATGAGCAACCTCCTCCTCCCTCAGTCCAGAGAGGTGCCTGCAGATGGGACAACACCGCATCCTACAGAATGTCTCCCGGAAGACTGCTGCTCCACAGCCACTGCACTGCACCACTCCAATCATGTCTTATTTCTGGCCCCTTAACTGTTTGCAATCCTTACTCTTTCCTCTGTTTTTCTCTCTCTCCTTACTTTCTGCCTGTGTGCCCTTTAAGCTCCTGATTGTCCTGTTCTGAGACAAGAATATCCTATATTTCTCAGTAGACCCCTTACTTGCTCAGAGGCAGACCTCCAGCAGCTAGAGGGGGCCATAGAGCTACTCTTGCCCTTCTAGGATGGCGGGTCTTTGGTGGTTCTGTGATCACTCACTTCCTGCTCCCAATCAGGAAGTTCCTGTTGTCAGTCAAATCCTATGCCTATAAAAATAGAACTAGCTTTGGGTGGGGGGTGAAGGGGAGGGAAGGAGGGCAATATAGTCCCAGTAGAGAAGTTCAGTCACACAGCAGTCCTTTCTCCAATTAACTAGTTTATTGGGACAATGCTGATGAGGAAGGTGCTACAGCATGTAGCACCAGTCATGGCCTGGGAAGGGATAGAGCAGTGGTTTAGCGCAGACTCCACACCCTGTAGTGGGTCAGGGAACCTCTTCCACAAGGTATCGAGATGTGTGCCAGGGTCTACTGGGCTCATGCACTGCATCATGACTGTCTCCAATATTGAATTTAGCTCATTCTGTGCAAGTCCCAAAGGGACCTGCGTAAATGAGGATACAATTCCAGAACCGTCTCCAATATTGCATTTATCTCATTTTGCGTCAGAACCGAAAGGACCTGCGCAAATGAGGATACAGTTCAACTATCACAAAAAGAAGGGAGATTCTTTGAATAAAAATGATGTTAATGCAGACATTAGGATTGTAAATATGCAACACGTACAAAGCCAGGAAATGAAAAAACATTAGAGATTTGGGACTTCGGAGTATTGGCAAATCATTGGTGGTGGGGTTTTACTTGGGGTTGTCAACTCTAATGCCCACCTCTAGCCTGAATCACACAGGTCAAATGTGATGTCTTCACGCAGGGCCCTGCATGAAGAAAGCTCTGACAGATTATGTTGACCATACAGTGTCACTATGAGTCACTAGGTTGGGGCTATATCTTGTGCTTTGAACAAGAGGCTATGGGCTGAGGGGGTGGGCAATAGGTTTGACAACCCCAAGTAAGCCCCCGCCACTGATTCACCAATACTCCAAAGACCCAAATCCCTAATGTTTTTTTCATTTCCCATCCCCTTTGTGTTTTTACAACCCTAACATCTGCATTAATGTTCTTTTTTTTGCATAGAACATATATATATAGATATATAGTTTTCAAAAAATCAGTCATGGAAAGAACATTTGATTTCTCAGGCAAAAATACTGGATTCAGTGTTCAATGGACTTTCAGTGATTACTCTGTATCTCCATCCTTAAAACTGCAAATATTAAATTGTCAAAAGTATTATATGTTTCACAGGTACGGGGTATGAATGACTTGTCTCTCTGAGTCCAAATGTACAAAATGTTGGCATCAAACACTGTCTATCCCAAATTTGATTCCAGCATGTGTTGTCAGGGAAGACCTAGGAGAACATTCCTTAGTGCCAGCCTGTAGCTCTAGGATATTTTCTTATTGGTTAAAAATTAAAGGTATGTGTCATAAAAGATTATTGGTGCATGCTTTAAAAGAAATGGAGGGTTTTAAGCAATTGATTTTGGATTTTGGCTGGTTTAGACATTTTATAAAAATATTAGAAGACACTAGCTTACATTTTTGACCTTCTCTCATACAGCAAGGAAGTAGTATTCATCCATCTTATATAAAGGTTGGCATAAAAAACTAAAACTAATCAACAGGAAGATCTAGGCTCTTTAGTATAATATAAATTTAGTCCATGCTGCATAAATCATAAATAAATACATAGATATAAACCATACTTGGACATAATCAAATTACCACAGTTAAGGAATGTTTTCACCAGATTTAGACTACAAACATTTGATTCAAATGTGTTAAAAGCATGTTTCGAATGTAAAGTTAAATCAAAGCAAGCTTTATTCTGCAGCTGTAGCCTTGGCATTATTGAAGACTCTATCCATGTCATGATTTGCTAGCCAAAACATGTTTTTCAGCAAGAGAAGTTTGGGCTGCATTTGCAAGTTCAATGGATCCTCCATCTAAGCAGTTACCATATCTACATTCAGGAGAAGCTCTGGTAATAGCTATGAAGTGTGCTCACTTTCTAGATACAATTATACAACAAACAAGGGGGAGTCTAGATAGACTGTCTTCTATATACAGAAAATATTTATGTTTCCTCTTCACAATTTGCTTGGATTGCTCTATCCTATCTATTTGCTCATACTTACAAACACTCAGATTTGAGAAAGTTACAAATGTTTTGTAAACAAGTACATCAATATGATCTTACAAATATATTCTTATATACACTACTTTCTATTCTCTTTTTCTCTCTCCTTTTAAAATTAATTGTTGCTATGTTTTAAGGAACCATGGGAATGACACTAAATAATCCTAGCATTCGGGGAGAAATTGCATAGAGAAGTATATAAGACTTACAAGAAACATCATAGCTTAAGGTAAGACACTAAATGTTTTTTTTTTTTATACATTGTCTCCCTCAAGATATCTCAATCGCTTTACAGGTTGAATTATTTTGAAGCAACAATTAGAATTATGATTGTAACTTAGAATAGGTTATGTTCTTTGTAATAGAACTATAGGGAACTGCTTTGATTCTCTTAAGACATTAGATGTTATTGTATTTTCATCATATGCAACAATATTCAAGATGTATGTTTTGTTTAAATCTAAATACAATTTTATTGAGAAAAAAGATGATTTTTTTTTCTTTACAAGTCAAGGGACTTTTTTCCTATGGATATGGACTTCCACTTACCTTTAATAGGATTATTGCTGCTCTGGCAACATTTTCTAATGACTAAATGTCTACTTTTGTCTTAGTGATGTTTTTCTTTGTATAGACTGTAATCTGGGCCATATTTTAAAACAAAAATTGCCATCTGTTGTCTCAGTGGAATTGTTCATTCACTAGGACTGGAGATTACCAGGACTTGGTACATTCCTTGTCTGCATGCTGTCTCGATAGCATTTTCCAATACACCTCATCTTCATAAACTTGCTATTATATTATGGTATATACAGTTATGCATGTGTCCTGAGGCCACGATTACATGTAAATGATTGTGACCACTGCTTCCAGTGTCTTGAACTTGTCTATAGAAATGTCACCTGTCTATTGCTTGAAATATTTGCAAGAATATGATGATGAGGGATTGCTAGAGATTTCCAGGGTCTGTTTAAAGACATCTGGGGCAAGGGCATTTAGTTATGCAGCCCCGACCCTGTGGAATTCTCTACCTCATCGGGTACTAGACTGCCTGACTGTTCAGAGTTTTAAGACAGCATTAAAAACATACCTTTTTGATCTGGCCTTCCCTGATTACTCAAGCTGCTATGGTATTTTATTGGTTTTATTTAAATGGGATAATTATTTAATTGTGTTTTATTGTACAGGGGCCTTGGTTTGGAAAGGCGTCTTTTTTATAAATAAAGATTAATTGAATTGAAATATATTGTACAATGTCTTTTTATGTTACATACTATGTATATTGCAAGTTATAAATAATGGTGAGGTGAAATTTAACCTACAGATTTGTAATGTCTATATAGCTGCACATTAAAAATGACTACTACTACTACTACTACTACTATTACAATTTCTTGCACATCCTTCTGGACTCTTTCTCTGGTAAAGACTGGCTGCCTCATTTCAGAAATTCCTTTAACAGCCATTTTGATGCCACTTTCGGGCTGTGACCTGATGTCCTCCCCTGTGAAAATGGATCAGAAGTAAATCATTAAGGATGGCTGGTTTTTGTTTATCTTCCTCTATAACCTTCCCCATTCTTATTGCCTAGCAAAACCCCCTACCTTCTTCTTTTTTTACCTTAATATATCTGAAGAATTGTTTTCCCTATCCTTGACCCCCTTTGCAGTACATGGCTCTCTGTCTGCCTTTACCTCCCTGACTTTCCCCTTAGCATCCCTAATTCTTGTTTGATACTCTCCCCATTCCTCCTCCCCCTGCTTTTTTAATATCTGGTGAAATACCTTCTCCTGGCCCTCACCGCATCCATGACCCTTTTTGAGAACCGTACTGGTCTCTTGTATCTGTTTTGTTTTGTAACAGTTCCTGTGCATGACTTTGTTCACTCAAGAATGGTCTCCTTGACTGACCCCCATCTTTCCTCTACACCTCTGATGCTGTCCACCCTGGTCAATTTGTTTCAGACCAGCTCCCTCATCTGGTTGAAGTCTGCTCTGCTGAAATCCTGGACTTCAGTTTTTGACAGGGGCACTCTGGTACTGAGGGCCATCCTGAACCAAAGGAAGTTATGGTCGTTGGATCCCAATGGATCCCCTACCCTCAATCCACCCACCATCTCCAAGTTGGTGAGCATCAAATTGAGAATGGCCACCTGTCTAGTGGGTTCCTTAACCAGGTTTTGCTTCTCTGAGCTTTTGCTGGCTTCAACTGTGAAAACATTAGAACATACTAATGTTTGTATAAAGCCAAATTGCTTCCTCTTTGAATTAATCTGTTCCTTATGTTTGTTCTCTATTTAAGTCATAGACCTCTGCTTTTGACATCATTATCTGCTGCTGTTAAAATGTGTATGATGTCACAAGTGGAGGATTAAGATTCCAAGCTGCAAATAAGCAGCAGGAGCAATTAACTTATAAGCGGGTAATTATCCTATTCCCAAACATACTTTCTCAGCAGTAAAGGAAGGTGAGAGCGATATGCAATTGAAAACAAACAGTTTTATAATTTAAAAATATTTTATTTTTTAAAGTTTTCCCAAAGAATATCGGGCAGCTCACCTAACCTCTTAGTGCTTCAGTCCATCTGACTGTAAGAAAGAGTAAAAACAGAATGATACTTAAAAGGGATATTGCATCTCAGATGTGCGATCCTGAGTATCTTTTTTCAAGAGATTTCATATTATCATTTTTCTATTCCTTTTAAAGGGGTGCTGGTTCTTTAAGGATAGCATTTAAAAAAAACTTCTGAGAAATGAAACCCTGGAAATGCTGACCAAGGAATGCAAACATCTACTAAGTATTTTATCCAACACTTAAAAATAAAATGAGTCTGGGGAGCAGATTACTAATCCATCACTTTGACACACAGTCTAAGCTTTCCTTTTTTTAGTTCATGCATATGCATCAAACTGCTTGGGAGAGTAGGCTTTGAGGGGTGTGACACTGTCTGTCTAATGCAGAGTGCTCTGCATGGGGCTCTACAGCATCACACCAATCCTCAGTCAGGCTGGTCCTAACACTGTTTTGCCTTCAGTGGTCTGCATTTGAAAAGAAAAAGCTGCACCAATCAGGAGCCTGCTTATTCCTTTCATCTGCAGGTCACTGCAGAGCAAACAGCTTATTGTGGCATGACATCTTCTGTAAGCGCAATCTGATCAGGCTGGCTAGGAGAAGGAGGTCCTCTCCTTCTGCCTTCTCCATGCTGCTGTGTTTGTCCAACACAGAGATGCCCACTCTGTGTCATATGCACCCCCCACACACACACACACACCTCTGACCTAGGGGGGCCCAATCCCCGGGTCAGTATTTAATTCATTTTTCCAACCACAAGATGCCCACTCCTGGTGTTGGATGCTTCCCTCCCCCACATAACCTCCAACCTCTTGGTGCCCAATCCTCGGGTTGGCATTGAAGCCCCCAGTACTCTGGTACACTGGGAGTCCACCCCAGTGTGCCAAAATCCATTGTTTCCCTGAAAAAAAAAACAGAAAACAGAACCACAACATCTTTTGTTTTAAACCTGAAAAGACAGAAAATGGTCCCTTGTAGTTGCCTCTGGCCCTCTCCCCCAACCCACACCCTCCCTCTGAGCACCCAACCTCCCTGCACCCCCCACTCACCCACACTTACCTCTGGAGGTTGGGAGCAGTGATCTTCAGTGGACCGGAACATGCTTGCACTCTTCAAAAGCCAACCGCAAACTGAAGAAATGCCAGTAAGTTCAATAATGGCAGTGAATGGGGGGTTTTCAATTTAGGTTGACATCTCAGCCATTTTTAGAAGTTTTGGTCCCGAATTTTCAGCATGGTGTTCTTGGGACCTCACCTCATAAACACAGTCACTGTTATTTCATTTCTCAGTCCCAAAGGTAATTTAGTGGTCACTGCACGGACTCGCCTTTTGGGACCAGTTAATGAAATGACAGTACCACTGTTCATGAGGTGGGGTCCCAAAAAGCCCTTTTTGCAAATTAGGTGAAAAAAACTCCCCAAAACTGCATTATAAGTGTCCATTGTGCAGTTTCTACACACACTTATAACTTTGCCACTTTTTCATATTTTCACTCCAGATTTCCAACACTGCCATTTTTTCACACCCCCTTATGAATAGTACAGCTGTCATTTTTTGTATCCTTCCCAAAATGTGTTTTGCACCTGTGTTGAGAAACCTGATTGCTGAGCAAATCAACTTTTGGGACAGATTAACCACAATTCAGTGCCACTGTTCATGAGGGAAGGTCTCAAAAAGGTCATGTTGAAAATGTGGTGAAAACATTCCAAAAAATGACTGCTTTACAAGCATGCATTGCGCAGTTTCTACACACACTTGTAACTTTGCCACTTTTTCATATTTTCACTCCAGATTTTCAACATTGCCATTTCTTCGCACCTCCTCATGAACAGTACAGCTGTCATTTTTCACATCCTGCCCAAAATGTGTTTTTGCACTTGTGGTGCTGACTGGCACCTCTCGCTGTACAAAATCACCTTTTGGGATTGAGTAACAAAATGATACTGGCACTGTTCATGAGGTGATGTCCCAAAAAGCCCACGTTGAAAATTTGGAGCAAAAATACCAACAAACACCTGGGGCATTAGGGTTTCCAACAGTAACGTCCACCCTCAAAATGCAAGACAGAGGAATATACAGAGAAACATATGGGAATCATGTACAAAAGCAATACCAACAGTGAACTCTCGGCATTGACAAATGCTTGTGAACTTCTCTTTCAACCCAGGCTTACTATAGGAAAATGTAGCCTTTCTTTAACAAAGATGTTTGGCATGAATGTTCTAGGTGAAAACAAATGTCATGTTTAAAATGAGTTGCCCATTTGCAAATTTTTCTGAACCTTTTTCAAACCCCATGCCAAAAACAAAATTGGCTGCATCTTGACAGCAGGACTGCACATTACAGGCTGACATGTGTACCAGCCTCCACTCATCTTTGTTACCCCTCTGGAGCATCTAAACCTTTCTGAAACAACGTTATTTTGGAAGAAGAATTTGTGGTATCAGGACTGATAGCCAGAACATTGTGACAGAGGATTCTGTTTTTTTAATTATTTTATTTATTTATTAGAATTTTGGATAAATACCTTTGAGCCAATGGCTTTTTTACAAATGTTCCATGACAGTATACAAAGAACAGAAGTACAGTTTGTGTGAGATTGGCAGGCAAGCAGTCTGAATACAAAACTCAGTACAGGGTATACATGGCCTAAAAGCTACAGGTAATATAAATAACAGTTAGATCAACACAATCAGGCATACATTTAAGAATGATGAGTCACAACAAATAATATTTACATGAATTAAAGCTGCCAGAAGGGCATTGTCAAAGGGAAAGGTAGAGTGGAAAAACTGAGTTGCTGCCAATTTTGCCAGGTAGTGTAAGAAAGTAGAAGACAGAGTGGGTTTAGAGGGGTAATTGGGAGGGAGGTAGAAGGAGAGATGGGTGGGAGACAAGGATTGGGGAACAAGTGCAACAGTGGGTGGGGTGAACAGATTAGAAAAGGGAGAGAGGAAGGGAGTTGAAGGAGGGTAAGAGAGGAAGGTGGTGGACCAGGGCTAGGGAGAGAGGCAGGGATAGATATGGGGAGGGGAGGTGGTGGCAGGCAGAGGTGGTGATAGTAGAGAGGTGCGAAGAACAGAAGCAACTACCAGGGAGGTTAAGAGAAACAGTCACAGGTGGCTCTGGACAGAAGCGTTTAACGTAGCTTGTGTTTGAACGAGTAGAGGATGCCTAAGTTGGTGAGTTCACTGCCCAGGGAGTTAAGCATCTTAGGGGCTCTACCTGCAAAAGAACGTTGATCTTGTGTGGTGCGACAGTGGGAAACAGACAAAGAATAGTTGTCAGAGCTTCTTGTGTAACAGGGGTGGTTGGCTGGGCTTAAGAGAGACTGAACACCAGGGGGCATGAGTCCCATCAATGACTTTTTTGCTAGTAGGCAGGTTTGGAAAGTTATTCTTCCCTGAAGTTGTAGCCAGTTTGACTGTTCTTAGAGGTCTCAGGTATGCATGTGGTGGACACACCAGTAAGGAGTCTGCAGGACCTAGTCAGCGCTATAATGATTCACTGTAGTGCTGTTACTGTGGCTGCTCCATAGATAACAAGCTCATAATCGATGATGGAGGAAGTTTAGTTTCTGAAAGGCAGCCACAAATATGATAGAAAGAGGTATGAGCAGTGTTATGTTTGGCCTTTATAGTGGACAGATTGACCAAGAGTCTTTGCCAGCCATAAATCATAGGCTTCATGTCCTGAAGGTGCCAGCTGTAAGCATTCTGGTAATAGGACATTAATTATTAGTTTCTTTAGCCTCTCACAACTAAAGGGTGGGGCTATTGCTATTGCTGATTCTAAACATGTCAGGACTCTGTTATTGTAATAGTTCACATCTAGATGGCAGTACCTGCAGACTGATTTTTATTTTCACACATCAAACAAGCAGCAAGTCTCTCTGAATCTGAACATTAAGGGTGCAATTTTCTGAGCCCCCCAGAAGACCCAGGAGTTATAGGCAGGGGTTATATTTGTATGCATCCAGATTTGTTCCCCATATACTAGTGATTTTGATAAACAATTATCTAAATTACAACTTCTCAACCCATGTTGCATTTTAGGTGATACATTTTCTGCAAAATGCTGGAAGGAGGAGCACATGGTTGTTAACAAAATCATAGCTACTGCCGAACACCAGAAACAATGAGAGCTGGCAACAGAGGAACTCAACTGCACTACATTTTTGTAAAAAAAAAAAACCTGAATTACAAGTCATGTCATTCTTCATTGCAAATGGCACCCACATGAAAACATTATCTGTATCTCTTACAGGTTATCTACAGGTGAGGCTCATTCAGGAGTTTCATAGATTTCGTAGGTTAAACAGAGCCAAAAAGACCAAGGTCCATATTGCTCACCAATTTATTAATTATACCACTTAATTAAATTTGTGCACAAAGCATCCAATTGGTTTTTGAATAAATGCATACTCTCACTGGCAACCACTACAAGTGGCAGGCCATTCCATATTCTAGATACTCTAACTGAGAACCATGAGCTTCTCTGTTTTGTTCTGCAGCGTTCTACCATCAATTGTAATGGATGAGCCCTGGTTTCATAAACCACCGCTCTAAAGACCAACCCCAAAGTATCCCACAAACTATCATTTTGTAAGGCACGATACACCAAACATAGATCTCCCCTCAATCTGTGGTATTCCAAACTATAAAGTCCAAGTTTTTGGAGTCTATCATCATATTCTAATCCCCTTACTGCATCCATTTTTTTAGTTGCCCTTCTCTGGATTCGCTCTAGGGCATTAATAAAACCCTTATCTCCTGGTGCCCAAAACTGGGCACAGTACTCTAGGTGTGTTCTAACGAATGAGGAATACAAAGGGAGCAGGACCTTACTGCTATTACTTTTTATATGTTTATTAATACAATGAAGAATATTCCCAGCCTTTTTGATAACTTGTTGGCAGTGTAGTCCAAAATTTAAATAATTTTTTACCCTGATTCCCAAATCACATTCATCTTCAACTACTTCAAGCAATCTACCACCCATTTTGTAATTTGCTTTGGGATTACTCTTTCCAAAATGCATCACAATACATTTATCTATATTAAATGTGAGTTTCTTTACCTTTGCCCAACTTTCTAATTCACTTAAGGCATACTGTAAGGTAATTATGTCTTTAGATTTATTAACTGTGAAACCAATGCGGGTGTCGTCAGCGAATTTGGTTAACCAAACATCCGTTGATGTAGTTAATGAAGAAATATAGATATTAAAGAGACAAGGGCCTAGAACAGATCCCTGAGGGACCCCACTGGTCACTTGTTCACAGTCTGAATAAAAGCCCTTTATACAGACCCGTTGAGTTCTCCCAGTTAACCAAGATTCAATCCATTTGGTAATATTCCCTCTAGACCCATTTTTATAGTTGCATCAATTAATTCACCATGTGGTACCTTGTGAAAGGCCTTAGAAAAATCAAGAAGAATAACATCCACAGTTTCAACTTTATCTAATGCCTCACTGACACCACCATAAAAATGTAGCAGGTTTGTCATACATGATGTAGATTTTACAAAACCATGCTGTGCAGTGTCTGGTTGCATAATATTCCCTATATGACTTTTTACTATGCCTTCAAGAATCTTACCCAGGACAGATGTTAAGCTAATGGGTCTATAATTAGCTACATTCTGCTTTGATCCTTTTTTAAAAATGGGAATAACTGTGGCCTGTCTCCATGCTTCTATAACTACTCCTTCTGTAATAGATTTTGTAAAGAGAGCAGCGATGGGACTTGATAAGGGAATTGCCAGTTCTTTCATTATACGAGGGTGGAGTCCATCGGGACCTGCTGATTTATTGGGGTCTAATCTCCAGAGTAATTTTTCAACTTCCGTTTTCTCTACTATATATTGTTTAAATGTTATTTGATAACTATGACTTTCATTTGGGCTACTTTTTTATTAAAAACAGAGGAAAAATAGTTATTACAAGCTGTAGCCATTTGGGATTTATCAGTTAATCACCATTTGGGTTCTTTATTGGGCCAATAATAGATGTACCTCCCCTCTTTTTATTTATAGATGTATAAAATGTTTTGTAATTATCTTTTACATTTACAGCTAACCTGTACTCATAATCATGTTTAGCTTTTCTAATACTATTTTTTGATAACCTTAATTGGTATTTATAATCAGCCCAATTTTTTTGAGAACCACTTAATTTGGCCTTCATAAATGCCCTGTTCTTGTTTTTTATGTGCTTTTTAACTATTGCATTCATCCAAGGTGATTTAAGTTTTTTACTTTCTGTTTTCATCATTTGAGGTATATATTTTTTAGTGGCAATAGTAAGTTTAATGTTTAAAATCTGCCACATTTCCGAAAGTGACTTATACTAGAAATCTGATTTCCAATCCCAATTTGCCATTTCATTTCAAAAATCCAAACAATTAGCCTTTTTAAAATTATATATTAAAGTACTACTAGTGTCCTATTCTGGGTTGATTTTATAAGTAAAGCTAACCATGGAGTGATCACTGGAGCCAAGGAAGGGGATAACCTTACAGTTAATAATATTAGTACCCAAGTTGTTCAATACTAAATCTAAAATGTTTTCACCCCTAGTATTTATCTTCACTATTTGTTCCATATTAGTCTCTAGGAATGTTTCCAAATAAATGCTTTCAGCACAGGTATTTCTTTGTAATGTATTCCAATTTATGCGCAGTAAATTTAAATCCCCCATAAGTATGGCGCTAGTTGTTGATGAAAACTTATTTATAAATTCTAATAGTTGGGCATCGTTACTCTGGGTAATAGATGGGGGCCTGTAAACAACTCCTAGATTAATACATTCACAAGTCTCAGGAAGAATTGTAATCCATAAGGCTTCTATACTAGGCCATTGGGTTATTTCAGTATTTTTGGTCATTATACTGTCAGAAACATAAAGTGCTACTCCCCCCCCAGCACTGATTCTATCCCTATGGAACAGTGTATAGCTCGTAATATCCTTTTCCCAGGTATCGGCATCCTGCCACCATGTCTCTGTTACTGCACATATGTGGATATTCAATTGTGTAAGGGTATACATTAACATATCAAACTTATTATTTAGACTCCTAGCATTAATAAGTAAAACAATCCAATCTGGCAAATTTAAAGAAACCGTACTAGTCTTATTGTCCACAAGAGTAAATATCCCTCCCCCCCATTGCTTAGATTAAAAACTGCAATCAATTTGTTTTCTTAATCTGTTTGCAAATATCCATTTCCCATGTTTATTTAGGTGCATACCATCCCTAGCAAACAAATCCTGTTTTAGAAACTCATCCCAATTTTCAAGGAATGTAAACCCTTCTCTCAGACACCATCATTTGAACCACCCATTTAGGTAAATAATATATTTCCTTTTAGAGGGGCTGGCTCTAGGGACAGGTAGTAATCCAGAAATAATTAAATCACCCTCTTGATTTTTAATTGTATTCCCTACTAATTCAAAATCCCTTTGAATCTCAATAATAGGCCATCTACCAAAGTTGTTTACCCCCACTTGTATAAGTGTGAGTGGATTTTGAGTGTGTTCTTGTAACCCTGGAAGTAGGTTTTTAATATTGTCTATACCTGCTCCAGGTAGAGCACTTACAGTGGTGTACATATTTCTATTCTTACATATAGTCTGGTCTGTATAGCGCAACACTGAGTTGCCTATAACCAGAACATCTCTTGGTATGTCTATACATTTTGACTCACTGATGTTATGTATCACATTGACTAGACTTTGTTTTGATATTGTATCTGTAGGTGGATTTTCAACACAAGGTAAATCTTCCAAAACACTATACCTATTGGCAAGTGCAATGTTTGAATTTCCCCCAGTATGTCTCCTCCCCTTTTTACCAATAGTTTTTTGAGACTTGGTATCACTCCTCTTCCACAGTATAGTTACTATCATGAAGGATAAGTTGTGTGGCTGGATCAGTAACCATAGTGTCTACTACAGAGTCAATATAGTCCTCAAGACTACTTATTTCTAGTTGGACCTGTAGCCGTTGCTCTAGTCTAACAATTTGTGCTCTCAACCCCTCAATCAATTTACAATTTTCACATTTATAATCTGGGCATACATCTCTATCTGTAAACATACCGCATACAAGAAAGCGTTTAAAATATCTTCCTGGATTTACGGCCATTTTTATTTAATCACTGCACTAAGTTTCAGGGCCCAATGCCCAGTGCCCCAGCGGACACAGCAGACATGCGCCGATGCACGTGTCTCTGTGCATGTCTCCGCATGCTGTGATGTGCACCCTGCCTGCATTTGCCCTGCTCACCCCAGGGCTGAGATTTAAGTGCTAGGGAGACCAGAAGTGACTATGCGGGTCATACAGCGCTCGAGAACTAAAGTTCTCAAATAAAGTGTAGAAATGACCTGAACACTAAGACAAGTGCTTTACAATCCCCAAAAGCTGCAGAGTTCAAAGATTTTAAGTTCTGGGGTAGTTTTAGTGCCTTGTAGTTCATTACAAATGTAGAGAACTATGGGCACTCTCTTCCTACAACCTGTACAACAGGGAGTAGGGCTCCTAAAGTAATATAATTGGCTGGCAATATCACAAATTATTTAAAGGGTATATTTCACACACACACACATACTAAAATCATAAATTAGTGTGACTCCCAGCATAGAGGAGCCCAGCTATTTGCACCAGATTGTCACTATTTACTTGCCCACTCACTGCAGGGCTGAGATTTAAGCGCTAGGGAGACCCGGAAGTGACTGTGAGAGTTGTACAGTGCTCGAGAACTAAAGTTCCCAAATAAAGTGTAAAAATGACCCAAACACTAAGACAAGCACTTTACAATCCCCCAAAAGCTGCAGAGTTCAAAGATTTTAAGTTCTGGGGTAGTTTTAGTGCCTTGTAGTTCATTACAAACGTAGAGAACTACGGGCACTCTTCCTACAACCTGTAAAACAGGGAGTAGGGCTCCTAAAGTAATATAAATGGCTGGCAATATCACAAATTATTTAAAAGGTATATTTCAGACACACACTAACATCATAAATTAGTGTGACTGAGTTGAAGTCATAATGCCCTGAGTGTGGCATCATAATCATTCTATAATAACAGGCTATGCAGTCACAAGCTGCAAATCATGACTTCCTTTTTTTTTTTTACTCTGTATCTTCCAGCTCCAACTGGGGCCCCATCAGCTGGCACTCCCAGCCCTGTCACCTCACCATCTCCGGGACTCACCTGGAGTTCTGGAGTCATCCTGCATTATTGCTAGTGTTTTTCCTCCAGGTATACCCTCCCTCTGGAGAGAGCAGCATAAGCACAGTCATGCATGCACACAACAGGGGTACACATGTGCAAGTCAGCTGACTCCCCCATCCAACTGCTGGCCCTGTGTGAGGCCATCAGCACTATCACAGGAGGCACTCATGCAGTGGCTCAGATATTTACCCTCTTTTGGAGAGGGTGAGTGCCCCATGGACACTCAAACCCTCCTCCAATCATCCCACCAGCCACCTCAGCTGAATCTAAACCCAGGTAACAAGTGCAATGAGTGATTGCTCTAATATGACTTAAATACTTGAATGAGCCTCTGTTGTAAGTAAACTTTAAAGGGCAGCAATCTAGTTTTCATGGAGCTGCCCTTAATTGTGTCATGAATGGCAAATTTTTTTTGAATGACAAGTAACTGAGTTCTGCTAATACTGGTCATGACTTTGCTTTCAGATCCAAATTCTTGTGTATGGAGAAGTGATAGCGAAACAAATGGCCACACTTATGCCTAAAGTGGAAAGTGCAGCACTGATACAGAACACACCTCTCCAGAAATGACAGATGAGATTTTATCCTGAAATCTCTGTGAGTGATCAAACTAGAGTATACAGCAGCTTCGCCCACTGCACCCATCACCAACCATTCATTAATTAGAGGGCTTCTCCCCCTCTTCCCCAACATTCATGGTCAGCACTATTATGCCCAAATCCTGAAAAAAATAATTTAGTAGACTCAGGATGAAATCTCATCTGTCTTAAATGAGAAATGAAGTTTTGGTGATGTGGAGTATAGTGCAAATCTTAGAGAGCCATGTTTTGCACTAAGACAAATGTGTTCCTTTAAAGATTGGGATTCAGGAGACTGGAGTCACTGTTTTTGATGGTTTGGGTTTAGGAATGTTGTCAAGGCATAGGTCAGGAGGCATACAGTAGGTAGACCAGTAAAAAGTTATAAAATTCACAAGTAGTGTTTTATTATTATCAATAACAATAAAATAAAAATAACATTTTACAGGATAGTTCTTCATACAGGCAGTACAAAGTGCTACATCTGAGAGTCTCTCTCTCTCTCTCTCTCTCTAAAACTCAATCTCTATCTCCATCCCCCTAAAACAAAATGTTGCTCTCTTTTTATACAGTAAGATGTCTTTTCCTGGCATTTCAAACTTCTGCATCCTTTTCTTGTAAGTTTCAACTCCTGGCTTTCAGAAAATGTCACATAATTTTGTCAATTTATTTCCTGAGGTCAACCTGAAGAGTACATCAAGTTTCAACAGGTGCAATAAAGTAGGACATTCTGTCCCAAAGAAGTTTCCTGTTGACAGTTTTGTTAACATGCTTATGGAGGTCAAAATACATCTCAGGGTTAACCCCCTGTGTTACAGATATTCAGCTTTTTAAGAAACCCAGGGATCCAGGTTTTATACAAAGATTCACAAATATTTTTTTTTAACTACAGAGTAGCAAGGGGAGAATGAAAGAATGGAAACAAGTGAAGGGAGATAATGGGAAAATTGTGGGACCATCAGAGTGGCCAATTCCTAGGTACCACAAGGAAAATTTGATTGTGCAATCTGACAGGCAAGAGCTAGACAAGTGGCAGAAATGGAGAGGACAAAATAGGTTCATACTTTTAACTCTCTTTGCATAACAAATGGAGCAGGATCTTACCCAGCCCTGTCACACACACCCCTCTATAAGAGGGAACCTGTTTCTATTAAAAAAATTAGCTTCCTATATTTCTTTTAAAATTACCTTATAACATTTAAAGTTCTTTGCATATGCAGCATTCCTTTTTTCATAACACCTTTTACAGTAAATAATTCAGTTAAGGACACACATTTTGTTTAACCTTTAGCATTCTCAGTTCCTGAACTGTATATTGACATTTTCTCAGAAGAAGCCAGAAGGGGAAGGAAGGAAACATATTCAATTCAGTGCTTTAGAGTAACTGGTAATTGCTATTTTTCTTTTGAACTTAGATTGTGGGCTTTTAGTGACACTGTACTTTCTTTGTTGTCTTTACTTAGAATTGTTTTTGGGCTGTTGAAAATTTAAAATGTAGTGGTGGTGTAATTCTGTGCTGTCTTTAATTGCTGCAAATTTTATCTGGCTTGTCTGACTGCCCTGTAGTTGGGTGAGGGGTGTTAATTGTCTGGCCTCTGACCTCAGCTACATGATAACTGGAGGTGGGGCTTAGTCAGAGTTGAGGTAGCAAGTGAGTTTTATTTCTCAGAAGAAGCCAGAAGGGGAAGGAAGGAAACATATTCAATTCAGTGCTTTAGAGTAACTGGTAATTGCTATTTTTCTTTTAAACTTAAATCATGGGCTTTTAGTGACACTGTACTTTCTTTGTTGTCTTTACTTAGAATTGTTTTTGGGCTGTTGAAAATTTAAAATGTAGTGGTGGTGTAATTCTGTGCTGTCTTTAATTGCTGCAAATTTTCGCCCCCCTCCCTCCCATTCCCCAACTCTTAATTGTATGCCCTGTTAAATATGATTGACAGGAGCTAGATACAGGGTATAGTAAGGGGTGTGAAGTAGGAGGGTCATAAGGGGGAAGAAACTCACCCTCAGCACAAGTGTTTTGACTCATTTATTTATTGGTTTCTTTCTTTTTTTTTTTTAAAGAAAATTATCTGAGGATCAGTGGCAGGATTTTTAGGACCGTAAATTAATAAAAAGGGAACTAGGAGAGCTTCAGTAGCAGACAAGTAGTGGAATAGCAGTATAATTGTAGTATAATGTGGGGAGTGGTGCAATGCAGTGGCTGTGGGGCAGCCATATTCAGGCAGACCTTCTGGACACTGAGGTGCTGCCCTATCTGCATGCATCTCTCTGGACTGTGGGATGAGGTAGCCAGACTCAGAGTGGAAGTAAACTGGGTCAGGAGTACCATCACCCCCATCCAGAGACCACCCAGTCCAATGCAACTGCCTCAAAAGATGCCAAGAATGAGGAGCACTTGGATGACAGTGGGCTCAGGGAGGGTTAGAGTGGTCAGGCAGAGGCACATCCCAGATCCTATTCCACTCAAGAACTCATATGCCACACTGGCAAATGAGGACAACCAAATAGAGGTACCCAGAGAAGTGGAAGGAAAGGATGTGGAGGTTAGCCAAGGAGCAAGGAGGTGACCTCAGCAGGGAAAGCAGTGGACCCCAGAGGAGGAGGAAGTGAATCCTGGTGGAGGACTCCATCATAAGAGGGATCCAGCTAGGAACACAGGAGGGGGGAGGACAGGGAGGTGAGGTGCCTACCAGGTGCCAAGGCATGGAGGGATGGAAGGAAGATCCTGGAGATCACTGGGAAGGCAAGATGGGAGGGTGAGTTGGATGTCATTATCCACCTAGGAACTAATGACCTGGCAAATGGGGAGCCAAAAGAAGTTCAGGAAGAGTTTAGGAAATTGGGGAGGGGTCTCAAGCAAGTAGCTACTTCTGTCACTTTCTCAGAAGTACTTCCTGCAAGAGGCAAGGGAGAGCATGAGTGCATGCACCAGGAACTTTAACTCATGGTTGAAGAACTGGTGCTGTGAGAAAGGTTGGATTCATTGGTGACTGGGGACCCACCTGGAGGGATGGAGGTTTGTTCAAGCCTGACGGCCTGCATCCATCCTGGAGGAATCAAGCACTCAATGATAAGTTTAAATGCTACATTGACAAGCATTTAAACTAGCAAGGGGTGGCAGGCCAGCAAGGAGGGTACCACTTGCTCCCCCCACAGCTAGCAGTGGAACCAGTGAACCAGAGTAGTGGCTATCTCTGCAAAGCAGTGTGCAAAAGATGGAGATTAGTGCCCAAGAGGTGGATAGGCAGAAAAGGGGCAAAATTCAGCAGAAGAGCAGACAGCAAGGAGAACTAGGGATAAAGGACAACCAAGGAAGGGGCTGGAGTAGAACAGCAAAACAGTCTAGGGAGGTCAAATGATGGAAAGCCATGTGTGCAAATGCCAGGAGCCTTAGCAATAAGATGGAAGATCTGGAGGCTGTCATGGTGCAGTCAGACCTGGACATTGTGGCCATCACTGAAACCTGGTGTAATGATAACCATGACTGGGAGATGGCCATACCTGGCTACAACGTATTCAGAAGAGACAGAGCAGGCAGAAAGGGAGGAGGAGTGGTACTGTATGTGAAAAATGACATAAGGGCCACAGATATCCAGGAGGAACAAAATGGGGAGATACTGTGGGTTAAGCTGGAAAGGAAAATGGGGACAGCCATCCACACAGGTGTGGTCTATAGACCACCAGCCCAGGAGGAAGAAACAGATAGGGAGCTGATGCTAGCCATCCAAAGGATGGCAGACAAGGGTGAGGTAGTACTGGTTGGAGACTTCAATATTCCAGATGTGGACTGGAGCATCCCAGCAGCAGCATCAACTAGGAGCAGATTTATCCTGGACTCCTTCAGGGTGCCTTCCTCAAGCAACTGGTCATGGAACCAACTCGGCAGAAGGCAATACTGGACCTTGTGCTCACAAACAGGGCAGTGTGATGGGGGTAACAGTGGAGAGCACCTAGGGACAGTGAACACCAGTCATTGTGGTTTGAAATCACAGAAAGAGCAGAACCAAACCACACAAAACACGTATCCTGGATTTTAGGGGGCAGACTTTGGGAAAATGGGAGATACTTGAAAGAGGCATTAAGGGGAATGGAACAGGAACCAGGGGTTGAGGAACAGTGAGCAGTATTTAAAATGGGGATTACAAGAACAACAGAATTATGCATTAAGCAGGTTAGCAAGAGGAAAAGGAAGAGGAGGTCTTATGGTTTTCCAAAGAGGTAGCAGAGAAAGTGAAAGCCAAAAGATTGCATTCAGGCAATACAAAAGACACAGGCAGAAGGGGATAGGGAGAAGTACCAGGAGAAGCAAAGGAGGCAGGGAGGTCAGTAAGGAAGCAAAGCTCAGACAGAAGAACACATTGCAAAATCAGTGGGTAGAGGGACAAAACCTTTTACAGGTACATAAGTGAAAAAGAAAGACAAAGGGAGGGATAGTGAGACTGAAGGGGAGGATGGGGCCGCATGGAGGATGACAACAGTAAAGCTGACATATTGAACACGTATTTCTGCTCAGTCTTTACTGAAGAAGAGGAGGATAATGGGTCTGAAGGGAGTACAAGGGGTGAGAATGGTGCAGAAATGGACACAAGTCCCTTTACACTAGAAAGGGTCCTGAAGGAACTGGAAGTAATAAGAGTTGATAAAGCAATGGGGCCAAATGGGGTGCACCCCAGGGTCCTTAAAGAACTAAGAGAGGTGGTGGCTGAACCTCTGGCTATCCTGTTTAGCCGATCACTGGAAACAGGGGAGGTACCCAAAGACTGGAGGACAGCAGATGTAGTCCCCTTATACAAAAGTGGGAACAAAGAGGAAGCAGGGAACTACAGACCAGTCAGCCTCACCTCGGTAGTGGGGAAGATCATGGAAGCACTACTGAAGGAGAGATTGGTGGAACATCTGGTTGTCAATGGACTACAGGATCCAAGGCAGCATGGTTTCACCAGAGGGAGGTCATGTCAGACCAACCTCGTTGAATTTTTTGACTGGGTGACTAGGGAGGTGGATCAGGGGAGGGCAGTGGACTTGGCCTATCTGGACTTCAGCAAGGCCTTTGACACTATGCCACATAGAAGACTATTGCACAAACTGAGGAATATGGGTGTGGGCAGGACAGTAGTGTGGTGGGTAGGTAACTGGCTGGGTGGCAGGACACAGAGGGTGGTGGTAAATGGCTGTCACACCACAGAGGGAAGAGTGACCAGTGGGGTACCACAGGGATCAGTGCTGGGGCCGTTCTATTCAACATCTTCATCAGTGACATTGCGCAGGACCTAGAAGGCAGAATTTCACTGTTCGCTGATGACACAAAGCTCTGTAACAGAGTAGACACACCAGAGGGTATAGACAGAATGAGAGGGACCTGCAGAAACTTGAAGAATGGTCAGGGTTTGGCAGTTGAAATTCAATGCAAGGAAGTGCAAGATAATGCATATGGGGCACAAAACCCTGGCACAATATATCAGTTGGGGTGAGGATATAGCATGCACCAAGCAGGAAAGGGATCTTGGGGTTATCATCTCTGATGACCTCAAGGTGGCAAACAGTGTGACAAGGCAGCAGGTAAAGCAAATAGGATGCTGGGATGTATAGGCAGGGCATCACCAGCAGGAAAAGGGAGGTCATAATTCCGCTATACAAGACACTAGTGAGGCCCCACCTGGAGTACAGTGTACAGTTCTGGAGACCATACCTACGTAAGAACATAGACAGGATAGAGAAGGTTCAGAGGAGGGCAACAAAGATGGTGCATGGATTGCATCACAAGTCCTATGAAGACAGGTTGAAGGAACTGAACATGTACTCCCTGGAGGAGAGGAGGGAGAGAGGGGATATGATAGAGACATACAAGTATCTTACAGGGAGGAACAGGGTGCAGGAATACACTATTTTAAGAAAAGATGTTCCAGGACTAGAGGGCATGGGATGAAGTTGGAGGGAGGACGATTCAGAGGAAACATGAGGAAGAATTTCTTCACAGAACGGGTGGTGGACAAGTGGAACACCCTGCCAGAGGAAGTGGTGGGGGCTGAAACAATCATGGGATTTAAGAATGCATGGGATAGACATAAAGGAATTCTGGAGGTAAGGGGCAACAGACTTCTAGGAAAACAAACTGAACTTACAAGCTCAAATGGGCAGACTGGGTGGGCCATAGGCCCTTATCCGCCGACACTGTCTATGTATGTATCTATATAAAATCAGCATTGACATGCTCCTATCTGGATTTGTGCATCACTTTGAATTTAAATGACTGTAATGCCAGGTACCACCTCATGATTCTGGGATTTTTAACAACTATTTGATGAAGCCAACAGAGAGGACTGTGATCTGTTGTAAGTACAAAGTCAGCTCCTATCAGATAAAACTTAAAAGACTCCATTGTCCATTTTGCAGCAAGGCATTCTTTTTCAATAGTGAAGTATTTTTTCTCTCTGCCATGCAAGCAATTTCCTACTAATATACAGAATTGAATGTTCCTTCCCATCTATATTCTGACTCAGGACTACACCTAGACCTATCTCTGAGGCATCTGTCTGTAACAGAAATTGTTTGCCAAAGTCTGGACTTCTTAAAACAAGGGCTAAACATAATGCAGCCTTGATGGACTGAAAAGTCTCATCACATTCTCAGGACCATTTCAAATTCAGGTAATTTTTTTTTTTTTCATTAGTTCAGTGAGAGGAATAGCTAACTGGGTAGAAGTTGGGAACAAAACTCTGGAAGTAATCAGACCTAAAAATGACCTGACATGTTTCTTTATTTTAGGAACAGGATTGTTAGCTACAGTGTTTATCTTGGAAGTCTCTGACTTTAATTCTTCATTTCCCAAAATATAATGCAGATATCTGGTTTTCTGCATGCCAAATGCACATTTGGTAGGATTAATGGCCAAACCTTCATTTTTGATAGATCTGAGAACTGCTCGTAGGTGTTCCAGGTGACTCTTCCAGTCTGGACTATACACCACAACATCATCCAGGTAAGCAGCACAATAACCAGTGTGAGGGGCATCACATTGATGTACTGCTGGAATGTAGCAGTTGCACCATGTAAACCAAACAGCATGGTAGTGAAGTGATAGAATCCAACTGAAGTTGAAAATGCAGTTTTGCCTCTGGATTTATTAGCTAGGGGAGTTTGCCAGTTAACTCTTGGTGATATCGAGGGTACTAATATACTTGGCACTTCTCAGTCTGTACACAAAATCATCTATCCTGGGCATAGGATAGCTGTCATATACAGACTCCTGATTAAGTTTCCTAAAATCAAGGCAGATTCTTACACCCTGTCTTTATTTACAGTCACCAGTGATGATGACCAAGTACTTCTTGATTCTTCTATGATACCAAACTGTTTCATTTTTTATATTTCCTTAACCACATGTGCTCTTAGCCACTCTGGCAATCTGTATGTCTTTTGCCTGATAGGGTATGCATTCTTTGTCGCTATTACATGACCCTTTTTACCTTGCCTGGCACTAAGATAAAAGTACTTTTAAATGTCTTTACCAAGCAACAAATTTTGGTGGTTTGTTCTACGGGTAACGAAACATTCACCCTTACAGCATCAGAAGTTACAGTTTGTGCCAGTCTGTCATAAGCTATATCAATATCTTCTTTAGCAGTTTCTAGTAATACTAACAAAGCAACCTTTTGTGTTTTTTTCAAACCGTTTCTTCAGGAGGTTAGCATGGTATATCTCGGTAGAATGTTTCCTATCAGGGGTCTCAGTCTCAGAGTTAACTGTACCAGTGCATCTACCCACTTTATAAGGCCCTTGCCACTACATTAACAGTTTGTTTTCTGTATGGGGTAACAGTAACATGACTTTTTCATCTGACTCAAAATGTTTTTCTTTTACCCCATGGTCATAATACACCTTCTGTTGTTTCTGGGCTTCTTCCTGATTACTGTGAGCAATTTTAACATATTTTGCCAATTTCTTTCTCAGTGCACACATATAAGATGTAATAGATTCTTTCTGAGTGGGGTTATCTTCCCACATCTCTTATTACATCTATTGGCACTCTAGATTGTCTACCATACAAAATTTCAGAGTGAAAAACCTGTTGATGCTTGGACACTTCTCTGTAAGCAAAAAGCAGGTAAGGTAAGCATTGGTCACAACCTTTCCCTTCACCTTTCACAAATCTTTTTAACATGCATGTTAGGGTTTGATTAAAATGCTCAACAAGATCATCTGTCTGAGGCTGATAAGGGGAGACCCTTATAGCAGTGATACCTAGTAGTCAGTACAGCTCCTTCGATAATGGAGCACCAACATTACTACCCTGAGCAGTAACAATCTCTTCAGGTATGCCCACTCCGCTGAACATTTTGGCAAGCCCAGATGCCACTTTTGGAGCTGTGACAGTATACATAAGAATTGCCTCTGGGTATTGATTAGCATAATCACATACTACCAAAATAAATTGATTACCCTCTTTACTTTTGTTTAGGGGGCCTACCACATCCATTGCAATTCTTTCAAAAGCCACATCTATCGAGGGTATGGGCTCTGGGCTACCTTGTCTTTTTTAGTCACTGGGGCTACTTTCTGATATTCAGCACAAGATCTGCAATAGGCAGTAACATTATCATGAATCCCACACCAGTAAAATCTGTACAGCAATCTGGCAAGGGTTCAGTCTTTCCCTGAGTGACCAGCCATAGAATTATCATGTCTTATGTCACATGTAACAACTCAGTTCTATACTTCTTTGGTATGACAAATTATTCTAGCTGTTCCTGTGTCTGAGGATTAACCCAAACACTGCACGGTAGCCCACTACATTTTTTAAACATTGGTTCACCCTGCACCCTGTTTTTTTTTTACCCCAGCTGCATAAAATTACCTTGGAGAGAAACATTGTTAGTTTGCGCAGAAACAAAATCACAATCTGTGATTGGTTTAGTTTCAAAATTTTCATGTATCAACCACTTATGTCCATCAGTCTTTTGTCACCACTGTTTTTTAGGTATCTTCTTCCTTTTCTGGAATCCAGATTTTGAAGCTGGGCTCAAACAAGTCAAAACAGTCACCAAAAATAAGAGTCCCTAGCATCTAAGATTTTCTTTGCCTGTGCTCTTGTTAAAACAGCTGCTGAAACAGAAGCTTTTACTCTCTATGTGATTCACTTAGCAAATACTGGAAAGTCATTTCCACTAATCACAGGTACAGGTAACTTAGGTACTACCTCCACTTCCATTTAGTGCGACACCCCATTAATGTTCAGAGTTACTTGGGTGGTGGGTAGTACTGAATGTTCTTGTGGATGCAGATGAGCACATTACATGGTCCTTTTGCATGGACTTTTCCCAAAACTTCTGCATGCACCATGGTCTGTCTGCTTCCCCAATTTCTAAGTACCTTCACATTCTTATCTCCCACTTTGACAGCTACTAAATATTTGCCCCAATTTGCTGAGGCCAAATTTGTTACAGTGTTACCCTCCTTATTTTTATGACAATTTCTTGCAATATGGCTTGGCTTATTGTAGTTATAGCAAATGAAGTCTTTGGGTGCAGATGTGTTACACCCCATCAGAGTTCTAATCTGATCTGGAGTTAAATGGGGAAAAAGAGGGACTTACCATTCCTTGGCTGTTACTTCACTGCTGTGGGATCTGTCTGGTCATCTAATAGTCCTCAGCCAAAGAAATGGCCTTTTTTCCCATTTTCTGGTCAGTGTTCTTTTACCCACAGCTGCACGCCTGTAGAAAGGATGCTGATAAATTGCTCCACTGCAAATATGTTGATAATCTGTGGAACTGTTTTGTGCTCTGATTGGAGCCATTTAATGAGGAATTCTCAGAGTTGGATGAAGGCTTCTCAAGGATTATCGACTGAGTGGTACTTTAGGGACCAGAATCTCTGCCTGCAGGTCTCTCCTAAGATGTCATATCTTTTAATAATTTCTTTTTTCACAAGGTCATAGTTTTCTGACTGTGTAGCATCTATATTGCTGTAGGCAAGTTAGACTTTACCTGTCAGATAAGGTACCAGCCTGATTGCCCATTGCTATTTTGGCCATTGTCAGGCTCTGACAACCTTTTCAAAAGTTGTCAGGTATGCTTCAGTATCATTCAAGGGACACAACTTTGTAAGTTTAATGCCCTTTAAGCTGTTTGTGTTTTGTTTATCTGCTGAATCTATACCAGATCCTCCAGTTTTGATAGCTTGCAAAACAGTCAGCCATCACTTCTCAGTCTCTCTTAGATAGCCCATCATTTGAAGAAGGCAGACATGCTTTCCAGTTCTGTCCCTGCCTGTTCTTCTTTCATCACTGGTGCCTGCTATACTGTCTCAGTTTGGACTTTCATTTTTGCTTCTAGTTTGACTGCCATTCTTCTGGTAATTACTCCTGGGCTTGCTGTTGCCAGATCCATACCTTTCTTCTATGCTTTACTGATACCAGACCTAGTACACATGCACAAAATTCCTGCCATTGAGTATGCACAGCATAAATCCCAGTTTGTCTGACTCCAACTGTCATTGAGGCATAAGTCAGAAAGCATAGGCAGACCAGGAGAAGTTATAAAATTCACAAGAAATGTTTTATTATCAATAACAATAAAATAAAAAAAAATTAAAACTGTACAGGATAGCTCTGAGAGTCTCTCTCTAAAATTTCAATCTCTTTCTAGCCCCCAAAACAAAATATTGCTCTGTCTTATCCTAGCAGTCAAACTTCTGTTTTCTGTACTTATAAATTTCATTTCCTTTCTTTCACAAAATGTAACAAGACTTTGTCAATTTATTTCCTGAGACCAGCTTGAAGAGTGCATCCAGTCTCAAAAAGTGCTACAAAATAGAACATTCTGTCCCAGAGATGGTTTCCTGTTGACTGTTCTATTAAAATGTTTGTGGAGTTCAAAATACATTTCAAGATTAACCCTCTGTGTTACACACTGTAACTTTTTTTTAATAAAAGCGCAGTCAGATCTTCAGGATGCAGGCTCCTTTCATTCAGCTTGTATAAAATGGGTGAAAATCAATTACATGGGTGCAGTGTGCATATTTATGGAACACATACAAACAGAGGAGAGAAAAAAGTACGTGCCTCAGCTAGGACTTGAACCCAGGCCACCCGGAATACTGTTCCAGTCATGCTAACCAGCTGCACCACCAAGGCAACTGGAACCTGAGCTGTCCTGGAGCACATACTCTTTCTCCAATGCACAACCTGGTGCTGCACAAACAATTACTTCATTTTCAATCACATGGGTGCAGTGTGCATATGTACAGACAGGAGTCTAGAGAGTGTCTCTTTAACACTTTGGCAGAAATTGTGTAAAAAGCTCACTGGGCCTTCTCCTAATGCCCCTTTTTATGTCATTGAACAAGCCCATCAAGTGTTAAGGGTGATGCCACCAGAGGGATTGAAAGCTTGACCTCTTATCTTCAAATTCCTCAATTACTTGAATAAGCAGCATCTGTTAGCCAAGGTGCAAGGTATTTATGAAGTGAAATGGGAGGATAGTCAGATCCATGTCTTTCAAGACAAGCCACAATCAGTTCGAATTAAGTGGGCAGCCTTTCTGACTGTTATATTGACACTTACAGTGGCCAATATTCATTTCCATATGTTGTATCCTGCATGGCTTCAAATTACCTACAATGGAGCTTCTAAGAGTTTTGATTCATTTGACCAGGTGAAGCAAGAGCTGCTTTTGTTGTATCCTGACTTATTTAAAAAAGACTGATGGACATAGGAGTCATGAGCAGCTACTGCCATTTATTCCATGTGTTGCATTTACAAGTGACATTTTGGTGGTTGACTAAAGCCTTCTATTTTTTCCTGTTGCATCACGATGGTGGTTTGTCTTGTATGCTGCATCTGCCATCAATGGGCTGGAAATATATTCTCTGTCTCCTTTCTCAAGAGGTGGCAGATACCCAGATACATGAAGTTTACCATGCCCCTTTCAATGTTCACAAGTCCTGACTTCAGAATTTGTACCAGCTATACTAGTTTATTTTGATGTCTTTAATAATTCTGTGACTTAATGAAGGGTCTGTCTTTGAGGCATGCTGTACTTGGGCTCAAGTGTGCAACAGCTTGGTCCCAAATAACTTAACTTTCTTTGCATTTCAGAGGATCTCCTTTTTTCTCCTCATGACAGGAGGGACTGCATGAGTAGTAAGGTTGATGGCACTGGATTTAGAGCAACTTCATTTTCTTCTGGGTTTTCATACTATGTTTTGCTGTGCTACTTGGTGGACATTATGCTAGCCCCGTTTTTGAATTAGCCTTAGTATATCAGCTCCCTGGACTCATTTATTTACTATTGACTGGCTCTGAGCACTTTACTTCATTCTTTATTCTCTTGCTTGCATTTGTTGAACTTATTATATATTGTGGGGGGAACTATGTTATTTTATTGTTCTACACAGCTCGGTAGTGACTTCTTAGAGGAGTTTGGGTGGTATTGTTATGGCTGTTTTTATGGTATCTAGGTTTCTGCATTAACTGTGGTTAGTTGGAGCTGTTGATGCTTTGGAGGGATGGGGGGACTTCTTTTCTTTTTTGGACATTTTCACCCATAGGATGGCCCCTGGAGACAGCTGTTCACTGTCAGATTTTTGTTGATTTGTGTTAGTTCCTGTTCTGTACTATTTTTAATTAGTGGCTATTTTTTCTGACTGGGACTGATTGCTCTCTCAGGACCCACCTCGCCCCTAACCCCACTGCCCTTTTTCTCATTGGTTCATCATCTCCTTTCCAGACTGCGGGGGTCAGGGCAGTCCTATGCTTGCTTCTCAGAATACATCATGGACCAAAAGTGGGGGAGCTGCAGTCATCTGGACCAGGGGTAATGTGGGGTTTTAGAGGTCTTGGGTTGGGGATATTTTGGATTATTTTCTGGAATCTAGTGGTGGAAGCTTTTGGGGTTAGGGTGCACATAATAAGGACATTTTTTGTTTAATTTTTGGACGGTTTGGTTTAGTGGGGTTCTTATGGGGTGCGATGTAGGCATGGTTTCTCTAACTACTCCACCAGTGGACTTGCGTTTCTTCCTGAACTTTGTCAGGGGATTGTATAGATGAGTAGTGACTAAGATATATTCACATGGAATGTTAAAGGAGTCAGTGAGAACAAAACATGCTACATGATTTTGAAACACTTAAGAAAACTGCATGTTAATATAGTGTACCTTCAGGAAACTTGCTTGCCCAGAGAGCAGATACATTTTTTAGGCGGGAATGGGTGAGTCAAGAGTACAGAGTGGGTAACAGTGGTGATGGGGGCATTGTGATTTTGCTCTCCCATCATGTAGCCTACCAGTTTACCTAAGAACTCTGGGATCCAGAGGGAAGATATTTATTTTTACATGGATGGTTGGAAGCCCATGAGGTGGTACTTGGTACTGTTTATGGTCCAAATGCTGACTCCCCTAATTTCTTTATGGATTTGGCTGAATTTCTTGCACCTCTTTCTCACCTCCCTATTATATTAGGGGAGACTGGAATCTCCCACTCCAATTGGACCTGGATAAGTCCGGGTCTAATAGATGAGGCCTTACCCCTGGCCAAAGAGCTATTAGAGAATTGATGGACTCTTTGGGGTTGATGAACCCCTGGAGCCTTTTACATCCTCAGGACCATCAATATGCCTTCTATTTAATCCCCCACCATGTATTTTCTAGAACAGACTATTTTTTTTTAATTAATCAAGGTATCAAAATCATATCTTTTTTCTGGATCTTAATCAAGTGAGTATTCCAGATCTGATCTCCTGTGAAATACAGGCATTGGTTATTTCAGACCATTCCCTGGTGTCTCTATGCCATCGTATTATCTAGGGTGTGGAGAGGAATAAAGCTTGGAGTCTTAATTCACAGTTGTTAATGGACTCTACCACCCTCAACAAGACTGAAAAATGTATTACTCAATTTTTCACTTGCAACAAGATTTATCTATTTATCAATTATTAGTCTTGGAATAACAACCTTTGAGCTAATATCTCATTTACAAAGGTTCCACATCTTGAGAATTGACAACAGTACAAAATATATAGTTGCTGTACAATACAAAATTAATAACAGTACAATATATATTGTTGCAGCACAAAACATAGTTACAGTTACAGTGCAGTATATAGTTGTGTAACAATATACAATTGCAGTACAATAAACAGTAGCAGAAATACATACATTAATTACTGGGGGAAGAAAGAATACAACAGGGAAGGGAGGCACACATAGAGGACATGATACAGTGTGGAAGTACAACAGTGGTGCAATAAAGGTTTTTACAAGAATGATCAGCAGCGCATACCATTGGCAGTGTGGTTCGAGCAGTCAGATATGACATTGTGAGGGAGTAGGGCATACAGAGATAAGAGTGGAGGGTGCCAGAGAAGGTGGGAAAGGAGGAAAGAGTAAAGAAGATGTGGATGCTCTGGGGAGTGCATTAGTAGTGGAAGAAGGGCAATGAGGTTCAGGAGATTTGGGGAGTAAGTGCTTGTTGTCATATGTACCTGTAGTTGGATAGAGCTGGCGATTGTGGTAGCTCTGAGGATCAGGATTGGCAGTAGCAAGAACTCAGCAAGGTCAGGTGCCGCCTTAGTTTATGCTTGAAATGGTCAAGTTTAGGTTCTGATGCTGTGTCCACAGGAAGAGCATTCAACCAACTTGGTGATCTGTAGGCAAAGGAGAGCTGCACTTGGGCTGTTAAGTGGAAAGGGGTAGACAGGGCATTTCTAAACATGCCTCTTGTCTGGTGAATATTGGCCATCATGAGGTTTTGGACGATGAGTGGTGTTAGTCCAATGGTGGATTTCTTCCCCAGGAGGCAGACCTGGTATTAGATTCTTGCCTGGAGGTTAAACCAGCTGGTTTGTTCATACAGATCACAGGTATGTGTAAGTTTTCTGGCACCAAGTGCAGGCCTCCAAGCTGTATTTTGGGCTGTCCTTTCTCATTTTAGCATCGTGTCAATTGCTGCGCTGTAGATTATGATCCGATAGTCTATGACTGAGAGAATGGAGCTTTAGGTTGCTTGGGATAGGGCCTCAGGGGTCATACAGTGGTGGTGTCTATAGAGTGGTCCTATTCATGTGTTTACCATCTTTACAACAGTGTCGATATGCTGTGTGAATGAGAGGTGACTGTCCAGTGTGACACCTAGATATTTAAAGGTGCTGACACAGTCAATCGGTTCTAGTTTGCTGTTAGGAATTTTAAGCTGATGTGATTTGTGTTTATGTGAGTGCTTGTGAAAATCATCAGTTTGGTTTTCTTGTAGTTCAGGATGAGTTTGTTCCAGGTGAACCAGTTTTCAGCTGAGGCAAAGCTTTTTTGTAGTTTGTTTTCTAGCAGGATGGAGTTTGGGCTGCTTGAGAAGATGACAGCATCATCTGCATAAAGTAAGATTTTGCCCTGGCAATCTTGGAGAAGTTGATTGAGGAATAAGCTGAAGAGAAGGGTGCCCAGGATGGAGCCGTGTGGGATGCCCGTGTTAACCTGTCTGCTATCTGAGAGGATGCCATTGATTTTAACTTGTTGACTCCTGCCTGAGAGGTAGAATCAGAACCAACCAAGTGCATCTGGAGACAGTCCTATGGCACTGAGTGTGTGGATAAGGACCCTGTGATTGACAGTGTCAAATGTCTTTGTTAGGTCTATGTAAGTTGCTCTGGCTAAATGGCTCAGTTTCTTCACTAGATATTCTTTGGGGAACAGCTAAGAGCTTCATTAGGGGAGAATGCATTCAGTAGGAGACCAAATGAAAGAAAAGCAGGCTGGGCTGATGGATCAGTTATTGACTAAAATCCAGCAGATTGAGCATTCACTTAACGGAATACATCCATAGAGGTCTGGTCCCAGTTGAATACGCTGTGTGCAAAGTATGCCAGGATGTTAGCAGAGCAAGCAAAATTGGCAATTTACTGTTCCAAAACTGGATTCAGAAGAGAAGGCTGAGAAGTTGTTAGCCCTTCAGCTCCAGTAGCATGAGGCAACGAGGGTGGTTGTGGGCCTCCAACCTGGCTCCGGTTCGGCAGTCCTCACGAACCCTAGAGCTACTGTATCTGTTTCTCAGGATTATTATAGTTCTTTATATTAAGACAATCGGCATGACCCCTCTCTGCCAGAGAAAATCTCGACCTATCTCGATGGTCTTCAACTTCCAACTGTTTCTGCTCAGCAACAAGAACTGCTTAGAGGTCCCATTACATCAGCTGAAGTTGAACAGATTACACTGCAGTTGCCATCAGATAAAGCTCCTAGCCTGGGCAGCTTCACATATAATTTTTACAAGGCATGTTCTGCAGAACGTATCCCTTTTTTGACTGATCTTTTTAACCATCGTTTTTCTGAGGGTCTAACGGATTTATCTCTAGTGGAGGCATAGATTACCCTGATCCCTAAGCCCGGCAAAAATCTATATCTGGCTGCAAATTACCAGCCTATTTCTCTGATCAACATGGACCTAAAGCTCCTTCACAAAATTCTGTCTACCAGACTTCTACAGGTTTGGAATGGGTTGATCAGTGGGGAGCCAGTCAGCTTCATGAAGGAAAACATGTCCTATTCCAGTTGTCATCTACTTTCCACATCTGGAGGAGCAGGACCCCTGCAGCTCTGGTTTCTCTGGACACAGAGAAGGCCTTCAATAGAGTGTCATGGCTGTACCTGTTTGCAGTCTTACATAAATTTTGAATTCCAGAAGAATTTATCTAATGGGTCTGTATACTTTACCAATATCCTACTGCAAGTATCTGGTGCAGTGGTGTGCTTTCTGATAAAATAGAGCTGCAACGGGGGACTCGACAGGGATGCCCATTATCTCCATTGCACTTTAACCTATATTTAGAACCTTTAATTCAGAGTTTGTGAAACAATACCTACGTACAGGGCATTTCTGTGGGGGGCACTCAATATAAATTATTGGTGAATGCTGACGATTTTTTGCTACATGTCTAGCACCCTTATACTTTGATTCCAGCTACCTTAGTGGAAATCTATCGATTTTCAGAAATCTTGGCCTATAAGTTAAATTTGAGTAAAACAAAGTTTTGGTCCTTAACTCCTTGTTTTTAAGCAAGACATTTTAAAGACAGATCTTGTCTAGGAACCAAAATCTTTGACACACTTAGGTAAAAATATTTCCAAATCCCTTACTGACCTTTATTAATTTAATCTCCACCCTCTGGTACATGAAATAAAATTAGACGTCCAGCACTGGACAGCTCTCCTTCTATCTTGCTGGGATCATATTAATGTCTTCTGTATCGCTTGAGTATGTAGAATATCTTTCTTCCTAAGAAATGGTTTATTCAGCTTCAGAGTCTGTTTAATGATTTTCTTTGGTGGGGACGGGGTGTATGCCGCTCTTACTTTAAGTTAACTGCTCCACAAAATATGGAAGGTCTCAGTCTCCCTAATATTTTTCTGTATTATAGTGCCCTTCACTGCAGCAAATATCTCCAGTGGGGCAGAGTTCTCGATACTACACTAGGCTATGGTTATGTTGCCTTATGGCTCTACATCGAGTGGGACTTGTGTCATAAGATTGGTCTCCAACACAATAGTCTTTTGTATTTCAAGCCCTCAAAGTTGCTTCCTTCTCTCAGACCCACTCCAATGTATTGGTCTCTTCAATCCCATTTTCAATTAGGTTCCTAGTTAGGATTAGACTGGTACAAAGATACCTCCCAGCCTATCATGGGAAATGTCAACTTTTGTATTAACAACTGTCTTATTAAGCCCACCTTCTGGCCACAGTTCCTGTTTTCTTCTGTTGAGTCTGTCTTGGAGGGTGACCACTTCCTTCCTTTTGCCACTTTGCAAAGACAACATGCCTGGCTCCTTTATATTTAAATATTTTCAGTTGACTCATGCCATTGATTACTATATTGGTCCTGTTCTCTGCCCAAGGGTAGTGGAAGATAGTTTGGACCAGCTTATTAACATCGCCACACAGTCGCATTAATTTCTGGCCATTATCAGGTGTTACACAGTATGGACTCCCAGACTCCTTCAGGAATCTGTTACTATTGGCAGCAGGCTTTGGATCTTTAGTGGGACGTTCCCACCTGACAGGTTGTGTGGAGAAGTTTGTATAAGCATATCAAACAGGACAGGTATTGGTTGATGTGTTATAAGGTATTACACAATTTGTACTTTACGCCTCAGAAACTTCATAGGATGGGCAAACTTCAAACTTGTGTCCCCATATATGTTCCAGGTGTGGCCTCAAGGTAGGTTCCCTGTAGCATATACTGTGGGATTGTGTAAAGGTGGCCCTACTTTGGAAAGAGATAAAAAGACATTTGGACCCACTCCTGGAGCTTGAGGAATACTTTATTCTTGAAACCTGTTTTTTAGGTTTTTACCCATCACATATTTCAGGCCCTCGGAGGAATTAATTTCTATTAAAGCTAAAGCAGTAATTTTCCATCATCAGCTAGATTCCGATATCTCATCTTGGAAGGGGATGGCATCACACAATTTTACAAGTCATAGCTACAGAACAACATATTGCCTCCCTCTGGTATTGATTTTTAGTGTTTAACTCTTTGTGGGAGCCTTTGTGCATTGCTTTGCAGACTCCTTAATGTTTGTATATGGTCTTCCTTTTTTGTGATACCTAGACCTTAGGTTTCTCATTGGATTAATTTTGTTTCAACACTGTCCTTGGTGTGGTCAGTCCCATTAGTTGCACTTTGGGTGGGGTGGTGGGGGTGTTTTTTTTATTACAGGTAGTTAGTTTATTTGATTGGTTATATGTGCTTTTGTCTTTGTTCTTGTTTACTTGTTGTTGGTTGATATTTGTGGCATTTTTTTATTGGAATATACCTTAATAAAGCATATCAATAAAAGAAAATGTCTTTATAAGTGACACTGTAGAGAAACTGGAAAGGAAGGTCTGCCTCTTTGTGGATTACACTAAAATCACACTCGGGGGGGGGGGTGGAAAGGATAAGCAGAGACCTGAGAAAACTAGAGGAGTGGTCAAGAGTATGGCAGCTGGGTTTCAATGTCAAAAAGTGCAAAATAATACACTCGGGGCACAGAAATCCAGGGGTGGAATACAAAATTGGTGGAGTGGTATCAACGACCACTGAACAGGAAAGAGACCTGGGATAATCAAGTTGGATGACTTAAAGGTGGCCAGGTAGTGTGACCAGGCAGTAGTGAGGGCTGTTGGGATGCTGTGGTGCATGGGGGATATCATCAGCAGAAAGAGGGAGGTGATGTTGCCTCTGTATAGATTGCTTATAAGACCCCACCTAAAGTACTGTGTCCAGTTCTGGACACCATGGGCTCGATTTGGAGATGTGTCAGGAATGCCGCTAGCCCCAGTTGTGCTGAACATATTTCGCATGGGGCTTGTGGAATTCCCTGGCTGGCAATTGGGATTCACAGTCCTGTGTGCCATTTGCCAGGAGTTAGACCAGCTTTTTGCTGGTCTAACTTTGCTGCACACTTGGTACCTTTTTACAGGACTTGCACCAATTATTTGGTACAAGCCACCGTAAAGTGGGCAAAGTGTCACAAATATGCATGACCTTCTTGAATCGGGTGCAGGTTGCAGCAATGTGTTTGGTGCAGCTGTGACAATCATTGTGGTTTGACACTGGGCTTGATGCAAGCCTTACATCAACCTTTCTGAATTGAGCCCCACATCTCCAAGAAGGACATAGATAGACTTGAGGCGGTCCAGAGGAGGGCAACTAAAATGGTGCAGGGTCTGCACCAAAAGCCCTATGAGGAGAGACTAAAGGGCCTCAGTATGTAACCCTGGAACAGAAGATGGGGAGAGGAGATATGATAGAGACCTTTGGATCCCTGGTCATCCTCCTTTCTACTTTAAGAAGGTCTCAGTGTCTCAGGATAGAAGACTCCTAAAAAAAAGTGTTGGGAAAGACAGTGGAGATTCACTAGACCTCAAACTTATTGCACTCACTTTAGAGGAAGTACTTTTACCCATAACAAAGATCCTTAACCTCTCATTAACCCTGTCACAATTCCCACATGCTTGGAAAGCAGCCCTAGTGACCCTGGTACACAAATCTGGTGATCGTACCCTGCATAACAACTATAGGCCAATATCAATACTCTCTCCACTATCTAAAGTGCTGGAACATATTGTTGCTACTCAGCTGGTGGATTACCTCAAAAAATATTCTGTCCAATGCCCTCAACAACATGGGTTTAGAAAAGGGCATAGCACCACCACAGCACTACCTGAATTCACCAGCTTCATTCAGCAATCATTTGACCAAGGCAATCTGGTAGGGGTGGCCTTCATAGATTTAACAGAGGCATTTGACACTGTTATTCACCTACTTCTCCTCTGTAAACTGACTAAAATTGGCCTTTCACTTGAAACACTGCACTGGTTTAGAAGCTATCTCAAAGATAGATCTCAGCAGGTAAAAATGTTTAATGTCACCTCCCAGCAGTGGGTCATCCAGTCTGGAGTACCACATGGATTAATCCTAGGTCTGCTCTTCTTTAGTATCTTTCTGAACAACTTGCTGTCCTCCCGTCACCAACAGATTCTCTTATATGCTGACAATGCTGTCATTTTCTTGAGCCACCATGACTCTAACATACTTGAAAGCAACCTGCAACTTGGTTTCAGGGAAGTTGAGCAATGGTTTAGTGCACACAAATTGGTACTAAACTATAAGAAAACAAAAGTTATGATGTTCACCTCTCAGAACAAGTACAGGACCCATGCATTAACAGTTAGAAATAACCTGGGAACCCCACTCAAACAAATCCACCAATTTAAGTATCTAGGAGTAACCTTGGACAATCATCTCACCAATGTATCTTACATTGAAAATGTTGCCAAGGCTGTTAATATTAGGATTGAACTCCTGTATAGATACAGGCAGTGTCTGACTCCTGAAGCTCTCAAGCGCACAATTCACAGTTCAGTGTTGTCAATCATCGATTATTTCTTGATCATATAGAGGGCTGCTTCTGCTACCTCACTCAAAAGACTAACTGTGGCTCTAAACAAGGCATGTAGACTACTCACGGGTGTGGCATGCCTCACCCACACCAGTGAGCTATATGCCCAATCAGGATGATTTTATCTAAGTGATAGGATTAAATACCAAACATGCCTACTAACTAAAAAGTTTTTCCTTGGGCTATTCCCACCAGGTGCGAGAATTCTGTTGAACAAATCTCTCAGAACTCAACATACTTGCATTTCCACCACCGAACTTCTTCTTGTCCCTACAGTAGTTGCTGGACAGCACAATGCAAGTGGTCATTCTCTTATAGAGCCCCACATTGGTTCAACGGATTGCACAATGAAATAACTAATCAACCCAAATTGGGACAGTTTAAACATATACTTCACCAGCATCTCATCTTTGAAAGTTCCTGTGATTGTTCCACCTAATCCAAGGTATGCATGTCTGCAACCCCATCACCACATTGTGCATTCCTTGCTCACCACCCACTTCAACCTGCCTCAGCATTTGAAAATCCTGACAAGGACCATGGCTGTTACCCTAGCCTTTTTCTTACCCCTACCTTATCTCCCTCTCCTCTTCCATCTCTTCTTCCTCACTACATCCCACTTTCCCTGATAAGCAGCATTGACAAAGCTCTGGCTACTACCCACTACCTATGTCTGAAAATGTTTCTACCCCTTGCATCTCCCCTCTATTTTTCTTCCACCCCTTCTCTTATTTTTGAATCTCTCACTGTTTATCCATGATGTATTCTACTCTGTCACTGTATGTTAGAAAGTCAACCTGTTAGTTCCTCTATGTCTGTTTGTAACCCTCCCTATTGACGTGGAACCTTTGTAAATGAGCTGCGTTTGCACTCAAAGGTATTTGTAATCCGAGATTGAATAAATAAAAATAAATAATACAAATTAAAATACCTTACAGGGGTAAATAAGGTACAGGATGGAAGTATTTTTCAGAGGAAAAGGTCTCAAGAACAAGAGGACATGTTACGAAGCTGGACAGGGGGGTAAATTCAAGAGAAATGTGAGAAAGTACTTCTTCACAGAAAGAGTGGTGGATTCCTGGAACAGCATTCCAGTGGAGGTGGTGGGGTAAAAATAGTGGTGGGTTTCAAGAATGCATGGGATACGTACAAGGGAATCATAGTAGAAAGGAAGGGGAGAGGGAGAAAGAGCTGCAGATTGGGCGTGGTCTGCAGTAATTGTGTAGGTAGGGAGAAATGGGCAGACTGGGTAGGCCGAGTGGTTCTCATCTGCCGTCATATTCTATGTTTCTATGTTTAGTGGTGTTTTGCTGAGAGTGCTAAGTTCCACAGACATTCTAATCAGTTTAAATGGATATAGTACACTAACTGTAATATCTCAAAAAAAGTAAAAATGATAGAGGAAAAAATATAAAGTACGTCAAATTTTATTTTTTTAAGCGCTTTTCAAGAACCAAAGCACTGTACAAATAAAGCAACATTTAAAATGACAGACATAATAATAACAATAAAATCATTCTCCAAAAGCTTTTAAAAACAGCAGCAAAATTGTTCATCTGTTCACTAACTGATGGTATGTGTTGTTTTACCATACACCATGCTTCAGAATAAGGGGAAGGTGTTATGCAGTATGTCTTACAATCTCAAGAAGGTAATCAAAATTTGAAAAAATAATAATTTTTTGTTCCTGTCAAACAAATCCTCATTCTTCTAAACCGTAAGATTTATAAAATTGCTCAGTATGTAAAATGTTTGCAAAGGTCTCAGTGATGAGATGAGGTTACTGGTCACATGTCTATAATAAAAGATGCCATTTCTACACAATGTGACAGTACTTGGTAATATAAACTTTTTTGTGAATGGGTCCATATTTATCAAACATTTCTGAATCTCCTGTAATATTAAATGGCATAGCACTAGTAACTTATTATAAATGTATGGCCAATACTTGATTTTGTAGCTAGGATCTTGGAAAACATTTTTCATATTTGATTATTATTTCAAGATATATATTATCTAGAAGGAATTATGATTTGTTTGAAAATAAATTCAAATTATTATTATTTTTTTTTATTTTGAGTGCAATTTTAGTGCTGTAACACACTGTGAACTAGTGTGGGATAGAATGAGGCATCAGACAATATGGGCAGACATAAATAAATATTTATTTCAAAACCAGCGGACTGGAAGGTGACAAAACAAGAAACATAAATAAAATTAATTTCTTCAAAGAGCTAGAATTTAGCTAACTCTGATGGGGTATTACCAGTTCCACAGCCCCTTATAGACTGACTGACCTCCTTAGGAAAACTCTTTATATGGCAACAAAAATCATGTGATATGAAGACTCCACCTTAGTTACTCCAATTTTTAAACTAAAATAAAATACAGAATATATCACCTCCCTTTATACTCATAAGTTCATGTCATTTTAATTATCCACATCATAATAGCAGCTGTAACATAAAACAATTGCTTTTTAATAGATTAGTATGTCCAGAGAAGTGATCTGTAGGACCGCCCCTCCAACCAGCAGCATAAATGACAGAGGGATTCGGCCAGCCAGCCTTTAGATACACCCAGCTGAAGGAAGGGAAGGGAGCCTAAGGACTATGCAGCCGTGTAAATGCAGAAAGAACCACCTCGCTAGCAAACACTTTAAATTTGGGAAACGATTCAGCCTACGATGAAGACAGGGTAAGCTCAGTCTTCTAAGGTGTGTTACGCTAGTCAAAAGGACAAATTAGCACTTAGAAGCCCCTAAGAGTCCTTCGCGATAGTGCAAGTATTCGACAGGCAAACCTTACTGCTGCTCCTCACTATCGCGTATTTGACTTCACTCGATTCAGCTTCCACTTACTGCTCCCGCAAGAAAACAAGTATTTCTGTGGGTAACATAACATTTACATTTGTCGCATCCTAGAAGAATGCATTATAGCATGGTATACCCCTTTTTAGACACAAACATTAGCGCTAGACCGAAATACAGCGGTCTCTTAAATATATGTTGAAACTGCACCTAATAATAACAGCAAACGCTTGCTCCAAGGTAAATTCTCCTGAACTCAGGGAAATTATGCCATTACCATAAAGCTTATACAACAATCCAATTTACCAAATCCCACTTTACAAATACCCTGCTCTGAGGAGTCTGGAATGCACAACTAGATATAGAAGGTTACCAGACAGAAATAGAGAGATGACGAAGGGACAAAACAAAGTGGGTGGCCAGCCCAACAAACAAAACACAAAATGAAAACAACGACAAGAATTAAAAGATGTGTGCTTTCCAGTTGTCCATCACACCAGAGGTAAAAAAGGGGGGGGGATGTTTAATTTTCACATTCCTCCCCATTCAAGACCAAACCTCTTTTGTTTGGTTAAAGGTTTAATAGGGAAACCACAATAACTGATAACAGATCCTTTAGGAGAAAGGATGGAGCCATAGCCCACCCTCTCCAGGGCTCTGCCTCGGGGTCCCATATAAAAACAAGATTTCCTTAAACAAGGCTAATTCACAGGATATTTATCTTTCTTTCTTTACCCCGAGGTCTGTTAACAGTTCAGTGCATTTCCCATACCATATCTTGATAAAAAAATCGGCATTACTGTGTGCCGCACCTTTTCTATATTTTATAGTAAATCTATATGGTTGCATTGCGAGATACCATCGCATTATATGAGGGTTTTTTTCCTTCATTACATGAAGCCAGCAGAGGGGATTATGATCTATCCATAGCTTGAATTCTCTACCCTATAGATAGAAACGTAAGGCTTCTATTGCCCACTTTATGGCTAAATATTCTTTCTCAATAACAGAGTAGTGTCTTTCCCTTTCATGTAATTTTCGGCTTATGTACATGATGGGATGTTCCTCGTCATTGACTATCTGTGTGAGAATGGCTCCAATACCATAATTAGAAGTGTCTGTTTGTAGTATGAATGGTTGAGTAAAGTCAGGCATATGTAATATGGGTGAGGAACAGATTTTAGCCTTTAAACAATGAAATGCTTCTTCACAATCGGGAGTCCAGTTTACTTTATCTGGTCTAGATTTTCTTGTTAGGTCAGTTAGAGGCCCAGCTATGGTAGAGCAGTTAGGTATAAATTGTCTGTAATACCCAATGAGTCCTAGAAATGACCTAACATCCTTCTTTGTTATAGGGCGGGGACTATTAGCTACCGCCTCAACTTTAGAAACTTCTGGTTGTACTAACCCATTCCTGATTTGAAACCCTAGATATTTCATTTCCTGCATGGCCAGGGAGCATTTGAAGGGATTTACAGTTAATCCAGCTTTTGATAGAGCTGACAATATTGCCTTTAGGTGTTGTACATGTTCCTCCCAGGAGTGACTAAATATCACTACATCGTCTAGATATGCCGCACTATACGCTACATGAGGTTGCAAAATGTTATCCATGACACGCTGAAAGGTAGCAGGGGCACCGTGAAGGCCAAAAGGCATCACGGTAAAATGGTATAAGCCTATGGGTGTACTAAATGCAGTCTTCTCTTTATCTTTTGGATCCAGGGGAATTTGCCAATAGCCCTTAGTTAGGTCTACTGTGCTGATATATTGAGCCTTACCTAACTGGTCTATGATATCATCTATTCGGGGCATTGGATAACAATCGAACTTGGATACTGCATTTAAACATCTGAAATCAAGGCATATTCTAATCCCTCCTTCCTTTTTGTCCACTATGACCATGGGAAAGTTCCACTCGCTGTGAGAGGGTTCAATTATTCCCAAATCATACATCTTTTTAATCTCCAGTATAACGTCTTTCCATATTCTCTCGGGTATCCTATATGTTTTCTAACATATAGGTAAGGCATCTGGGACCACAATATGATGGACAGCATCTTTAACCCTCCCGGGTGTTCCGGTAAATAAGGTCTGAAAGGGCTGTAACGCGGTTTGTAAGGTGGTAATTTGCTCAACTGTTAAATCTGGGTTGATATGTACTTCTGACAGATCTCCTGTATTTTCTAACCTCTGATATGCTACATCCAATTCTGACTCCGAGGTTTCTGGGTGAATGAAATTGCAGACCTGGAGGGTTCTATCGATCCATTGCTTTAACAGCTTTACATGATATACCCACTGTTTAATCTTTTTTTCTGGGAGTTCGACTGCATAGGTTACTGGGCCCATACGTTTTATAATCTTATATGGACCTTGCCATTTCATAAGCAGCTTATTTTCAGAGGAGGGTAACAAAAGTAATACCTTATCCCCTACCATAAACTCTTTATATTTTGTTCCTTTATCATAATATTCTTTTTGTTTCCCTTGTTGGTGAAGGTTAGTCTGGTGGGCTTTTTTGACATACGTTATTAGTCTTTGACGTAATTTTTGCCAATACTCTAATGGTTCTGCCATTTGTTTGTCAGTACTATTCTCCCATTCTTCCATGTCCGTATAATAATTCAAATGGGGAAAACCCCGTAGAGGCTTGTGGAACCTCTCTAAAGGCAAACATGAGATAGGGAAGATATGTATCCCATTTGTTACCTTCCTCCGATACATACTTATGTAACATTTTTTTTTAAGGTTTGATTAAACCGTTTGACTAATCCATCAGTCTGCAGGTGATAGGGTGTAGTAAAAATAGTTTGAATACCAAGAGCTTGGTAAAGATGTTGTAGTAATTTTGAACAAAAATTAGTACCTCTATCTGTTAAAATGGTTCTAGGAACACCCATAAGGCTGAATATTTTTACTAATTCTTCTGCTATTCTAGTAGCAGTGATTGTACGAAGGGGAATCGCTTCTGGATATTTTGTGGTGTAATCTACTACTACTAGTATAAAACGATTCCCCTTTGTAGTTTTAGGAAGTGGACCTACCACATCCATTGCTATCCTTTCAAACACATTAGACACTAAAGGCATGGGTACCAGAGGCACTTCATCCTTACGCCCTACTGCTGCTACTTGCTGACAATCAGGGCAGCTTTTACAATATTCTGCCACCTGCTCATGTATACCAGGCCAGTAAAACCGGTACAGACAGTGTTTTAGGGTACGGGCCCTGCCTAGATAGCCTGCTAAAGGAATATCATGGGCAATGGTCAGCAATTTCTGTCGATACTGTACAGGCACCATCAGTTGTTCGACTATCTCTCCAGTTTGTGGATTAGTACACACTATATAATAGGCTATTCTCAATTTTATAATAGGGTTGGTGTGGTTCATTTACAGTTGTTACATTTACCTGTGGAAAAAAGGTATTAGGGTTATATCATTTTTTTGGACATCTATAAATTCTTTGTTGGTGTCCACGTGGTTGTCAGGCTCCAGGGTCATTATACCACATGCTATGGCAATGCCCGCTAATACAGAAATTCTGGCCTGCGATACGAATGATCTTAGATCCAATTTTGGGATTGGAGGCCCTATTTACCCCAGAGAGCTGTGTGTTAGCTATATTTCCCCAGGGTATTCCCCAGACACGTATAGCACACATAGCACTGATTTCAGCCACAGCGAAGCTTGTCATTTTAAGGCACTGGAAGGAGAAGTCCCCTCCCGCTGTTATAGAGTGGTATCAAGAAATTTTACTTGCAATCCAGGTGGAGAAACATATATCGAATCTGTGAAATACTGATCGTAGATTCACGAGGATATGGGAGCCACTCCTATCTTTGCTGGAGTTGCTGAAATTTTAAGAGAAGGAATGGACATTGCTGAAGGTAGCTGCTCGTAACAATTGTTCTTACTTTGTAATCAGAGAGTAGATATATACTCTGGGTGATTGTTATATAAGTAGATAAGCGCAGGTTTGCGTGGGTAGGGGAGGGTTATTATAACTGTGTCCAAATGTCTGGTCTGTGTACCACCTAATGTATGATTGAAATGTCAATAAAGTATATTGAATTAAAAAAAAAAATTCTTTGTTGGATAAGTTACATTTGTCAGCCAATATTTCAAGTCCAGTATCTTTCTTAGTCCACATATATCTATCCTTCTTTTTTTGTTGTTTACTTTTCTTTTCTTTACCAACAGTTCCAAAAACATCATCTTCAAATGGAAATAACTGTCCCAATCCTTTTTCTTGCTTTTGTTTTTGTGCCCGAGTGGTAACAGCTCCAATATTCGTAGTTAATAGAGAGTTAAAATAAGGGTAGTCATGTCCAATTATTACAGGAACTGGCAAAGAGGGTACTATGCCCACTTTCATGTTTAATAATGTCCCATTTATATGAATCTCTAATTCTGTTAAGGGATACCAAGGGATGTCCCCATGTATGCACTTGACCCCTATAGTTGGTTCTCCCAGTTTCGGCTTTTCCACTAAAGAGGCATGGACCAGGGTCTGTTTGCTGCCGGAGTCAACAAGTCCGGATACCACTAAACCTCCTATTTCCACAGTTGTTACATAATGTCCCCAGTTGGCAAGAACTAGGTGAATTGAATCCACCTTCTTTTTTGGGCAGAACCTGGCAATATGTCCTTTCACTTTGCACGCATGACATATAATATCATGGCTGTACCCCTTACTTGCTTTACTGTGTTCCTTGCCCCCAGGAGATCCACTGGACTGATTTACAGGTGTAATACTAGTAGAAGGAAATTTTGCTATGGCTGAAGGACTCCTAAGATTTATGAGCATCCTGGGTCGTTGGGGCCTAGCAGTTATATAATCCTCAACCAGCCGTATAACTGCCTCAGAGGTTTCAGGGTGATGTTCTTTTACCCACAGCTGTACATCTTGGGGCAAAACCCGAACAAACTGCTCCAAAATAATGCTTTCCATAATTTGGACTACTGTCCTGGTATTAGGCTGTAACCATTTATGGCATAAGTCTTTTAGTTGAATGTATACATCTTGAGGGGTGTCAGTGGTTTGGTACTTATATGCCCTGAATTGTTGCCGGTAAGTTTCAGTACATATATCATATCTTTTAAGGATGGCTTGCTTGATATGATCATAATCATTGATATGTGCAATTTCTGTATGGCTATAAGCTAATTGAGCCTTCCCAGTCAAATAGGGGGCCAACCTGACAACCCATTGATCTCTAGGCCATGCACATGCAGTAGCCACCCTCTCAAAAGTTAGTAGATATGCTTCACTATCATTAGAATCAGCCATCTTAACCAATTTAATATATTTTTGTCCTACCACAGATGTTGGTGGTGGTCTTGTCGTGCCTAGAGCCTGGATAGCTCGAAGTGTGTCAGTCCAATGGGCAGCATTCTCGGCACGGTCTCTCTCTCTCCAATTCCACCTGTCACAAACATAGCCAGCGTAGCAGCTCATGGGAGTTCTCTGGGGGGTCCTCTTTCTCACTTCCTGCTGCTTGGGCCCCCCTTTCAGTAAGCTTAATATCTTCCATCGATCCAGTATCACCTTCAACTTCAGTCTTAGCCATTTTTCTATGTACCACTGGCTCCAGACCAGCTAATAACGGCAAGTCCAATTTCTGAACTACAGACCTTGTGGCCAAGACAGTCCACTCTTCTGCCTTGTCTGAATGCATACGATTAGGATCTGGGCACAGATCCAGCAGAGGGCCTCTCTACCTATCCCACTTCTGACACCAAATGTGAACTGGCGTGGGATAGAATCAGACAATATGGGCAGACATAAATAAATATTTATTTCAAAACCAGTGGACTGGAAGGCAACAAAACAAGAAACATAAATAAAATTAATTTCTTCAAAGAGCTAGAATCTAGCTAACTCTGATGGGGTGTTACCAGTTCCACAGCCCCTTATAGACTGACTGACCTCCTTAGGAAAACTCTATTAAATATCAACAAAAATCATGTGATATGAAGACTCCACCTTAGTTACTCCAATTTTTAAACTAAAATAAAATACAGAATATATCACCTCCCTTTATACTCATAAGTTCATATCATTTTAATTATCCACATCATAATAGCAGCTGTAACATAAAACAATTGCTTTTTAATAGATTAGTATGTCCAAAGAAGTGATCTGTAGGACCGCCCCTCCGACCAGCAGCATAAATGACAGAGGGATTTGGGCGGCCGGCCTTTAAATACATCCAGCTGAAGGAAGGGAAGGGAGCCTAAGGACTATGCAGCCGTGTAAATGCAGAAAGAACCACCTCGCTAACAAACACTTTAAATTTGGGAAACGACTCAGCCTAAGATGAAGACAGGTTAAGCTCAGTCTTCTAAGGTGTGTTACACTAGTCAAAAGGACAAATTAGCACTTAGAAGCCCCTAAGAGTCCTTCGCGATAGTGCGAGCATTCGCTCGGCAAACTTTACCGCAGATCCGCACTATCGCTACTTGGATTTCACTCGATTCAGCTTCCTCTTACTGCTCCTGCAAGAAAACAAGTATTTCTGTGGGTAACATAACATTTACATTTGTCGCATCCTAGAAGAATGCATTATAGCATGGTGTACCCCTTTTTAGACACAAACATTAGCGCTAGACCGAAATACAGCGGTCTCTTAAATATATGTTGAAACTGCACCTAATAATAACAGCAAACGCTTGCTCCAAGGTAAATTCTCCTGAACTCAGGGAAATTATGCCATTACCATAAAGCTTATACAACAATCCAATTTACCAAAACCCACTTTACAAATACCCTGCTCTGAGGAGTCTGGAATGCACAACTAGATATAGAAGGTTACCAGATAGAAATAGAGAGATGATGAAGGGACAAAACAAAGTGGGTGGCCAGCCCAACAAACAAAACACAACATGTACACAATGACAAGAATTAAAAGATGTGTGCTTTCCAGTTGTCCATCACACCAGAGGTAAAAAAGGGGGGGGGGATGTTTAACTTTCACACACACATAACACCTTCAAAAGTATGAACTATGGGGAAACAATATGTACCACCAGCTAGCCAGTGAAGGTTCCATGTGATAAGAGCGAATACATATGAGTGAAAGGAATAACAGCGAATACAAAAGACGACACCACATATAGCCCATGCAAAACACAGCTGCCGTCAAAAGAGTGAACTGACAACCCCACCAAAAAAACACATGAGCAATGCACCTATGGTAGTCGGCGCACCTCCAGTATATCTTCCTGGCCACCTCCCTAGCCTCCTATGCAGGAATCTGCCATACAGAAGGAGCAGTCTCCCCTTCTGAATCCTAAGAAACTCCACAGCCATAGCCATACTTAGAACACAACAGAACCCTACCGCAACCACCGCCCCTCTGATATTGCCACACATATCATAACATGTAACACCTGCCAAACCAATGTAAATGCACCTGTTACAGCAGGAAGAAAAAGTTAACAAAACCCTACACAAGAATATACACACACACACACACAAACACACATATACACACATACAAACACTGGCAACCAGAATCGAACCTTACAAACACAATCTAACTACCTGCCTACCAAACAACAGCACTATATCACAGTGACACCATGGCTGCTGCAGCTTGCAAGACATGCTACATCCTTCATTATATCTACAGGCACCTTGAATCCATATAATACACTACCTCCTGTTTCATGCCCCCCACACCCCCATAGCTTGGCAGAAGACACCAGGAGAAAGGACTGCTGTGTGACTGGACTTCTCTGCTGGGACTAAAGTAGAAGAACTTTTGTACTTGGACCTTTAATTTAGGTAAAAAGAAACTAAAATACAAAAAATAAAAATGTGTGTTTGGGTTAACTGAACTGAATGGGTATCTGAAGAGTTATCTCAGGTGATTGAAAGGACTTAACTGCTGTGAGGTTTAAATTACTTGTAGAAAGATCTGGTAAGTAGGGGGGAGTGGCTTAGGTAGCAGGAAGCTACATTTAAAAACTGCCTTAGAAAGATTCTGCTAATAGCTTGGCAGAAGACACCAGAAGAAAGGACTGCTGTGTGACTGGATTTCTCTGCTGGGACTATATTGCCCTCCTTCCTTCCCCTCCACCCCCCCACCCAAAGCTAGTTCTATTTTTATAGGCACAGGATTTTACTAACAACAGGAACTTCCTGTTTGGGGGCAGGAAGTGAGTGATCACAGAACCACCAAGGACCCACCATCCTAGAAGGGCAAGAGTAGCCTCCGCCCCTCTAGTTGCTGGAGGTCTGCCTCTGAGCAAGTAAGTGGTCTACTGAAAAATATAGGATATTCTTGTCTCAGAACAGGACAATCAGGAGCTTAAAGGGCACATAGGCAGAAAGTAAGGAGAGAGAGAAAAACAGAGGAAAGAGTAAGGATTGCAAACAGTTAAGGGGCCAGAAATAAGACATGATTGGAGTGCAGTGCAGTGGCTGTGGAGCAGCAGTCTTCCGGGAGATGTTCTGGAGGATGCAGGTTGTCCCATCTGCAGGCACCCTCTGGGCTGAGGGAGGAGGTTGTTCATCTCCAGGCTGAGTTGGCCAGGATTTGTGGGACCTCCCTTCCATCCAGAGACCACCAGTGCCACTGCCGTGCCTCCAGAGGTTGCCAAGAAAGAGGAGCGTTGGACCACAGTGAGCTCAGGAGGGTGAGGGTGGTGGAACAGAGGCACATCCCTCCAGTTGTACCTCTCCATAATTACTATGCCATTCTGGCAAAGTGTGGTTCCTCTATGGAGGCACCTGCAGTGGAGACCAAGGAGGATGCTGGGAACCTCCACAAAGGAGACCCACAGGAAGGTGGCAGGGGACCCTGCAGGGGAAGGAAACAACTCCTGGTGGGGGACTCCATTGTTAGGAAGGTAGAACTTGGGGAGGAAGGGGAGAGGGAGGTAAGGTGCCTGCCTGGCGCCATGGCTTGGAGGGACAGGGAGCGAATCCTCAGGATTGCCAGAGCAGCTGCAGAGGAGGGAGCTGGATGTCATGGTCCACCTAGGGACAAATGACCTGGCTAAGAAAGGGATTAGAGAAGCAGGAAGACTTTGTGAAATTGGGAGGGGCCTTAGTCAAGTAGCACGCACGATAACCTTTCGGAGGCTACCCATCTATGGTATAGGAGAGGTTAGGGTGTTCCGCATCATGGGATTCAATCAGTGGTTGAAAAACTGTGTGGAGCTCAGGGATTGGCTTCATTGGGGACTGGGGTCCACCTGGAGTGATGCAAGCCTATACTGGCATGATGGGCTGCATCTGTCCGGGAGGGGAACCAGGATCCTAGGTGAAAGGTTTAAATGCTTCATTGGCAAGCTTTTAAACTAGCCAGGGGAGGAGGCATTGGAAAGGAGCAGGAAAATCCAACCCCCCCAAATAATCATGGTAGTAAGTGCAGCAAACATCAACATAGAGGTGTCGATAGGGAGAAGGGCAGGGGTAAATGGAGAAAGTGATGAAGGCAACAAGGACAGGGATGGGGCAAAAGGCAGTAAGGCCATCAGGAAATGGAGGGTAATGAGTACCAATGCCCGTAGTCTGGGCAACAAGCTCCCTGAGCTGGAGGCCTTGATGGAAGAGGGATGCCTGGATATTGTAGCAGTCACAGAAACATAGTACACAGAGAACCATGACTGGATGTTAACATACCAGGGTACATAACCTACAGGAGAGACAGGCAGGGAGAAGAGGGGAGGAGTAGCCTCTATGTAAGGGAAGGGATAAAAGCAACTGAACAAAAGAGTAAACAGGGAGGAGAGGAGGCAATGGGTCACCTTGAGACTGGAAAGGCACCACAATCCGCACAGGGTTGTGTACAGACCCCATGTCAGGGGAAGGAATGGACAAGGATATGATAGAAGGCATTCTTAGAATGGCAGAGAAAGGGGAGATACTGTTGATGGGAGACCTGAATATGCCAGATGTTAACTGGAGCACATTTGCTGCAGCCACATCCAAGTGCAGGCCATTCTTGATGCCCTGCAGGTGGCAGGCATTAGACAGCTAGTTTCGGAACCCACTCATGAGGGAGTAATCTTAGACCTCGTACTCTCAAATGGGGGCAGTGAGAGGATCTCAGATCTAGAAGTGGGTTGCCATCTGGGGACAAGTGACCATCAAACAGTGTGGGTTCACGCTAAACTCAGCTACAGAGTCAAGCTGCATAAAAAGTGAGGGTACTGGACTTTAGGAGCCTGACTTTGGCAAGATGGGAGAGTGCCTCAGAAAAGCACTAGCAAACAGGCTAGAAGGAGGTGTGGAGTAACAATGGGGAATTATCAAACCTGCCATCACAGAGGCAACAAGCCTTTGTGTGAAGCAAATAAATAAATCAAAATGAAAGAAAAAGCCACTATGGTTCTCAAAAGAGGTGGCTGTGAAAGTCAGGAAGAAAAAGATAGCATTCCGGAAGTATAAGGAAACACAGAAGGAGCAGGACAGAGAGCTGTACCAGTTAAAGCATAAGGAAGCAGGGAGGGAAGTCAGAATAGCAAATGCCCAGACTGAGGAAAAGATAGCCAACTCAGTTAAGAAGGGGGATAAAACCATTTATAGGTACATCAGCGAGCGTAGAAAGACAAAGGGAGGGATAGTGAGGCTGAATAGAATGAACGGTGGGTGGGTAGAGGGGGACAGTGAAAAAGCAGGAATACTGAATGAATATTTCTGCTCAGTATTCACAAAAGAGGAGGGGGAAGTGCCTAATCCAATTAACAGAAGCACTCTTGATAGGGGTTGATTCCAGTCCTTTCACAGAAGAAAGGGTTCTGCAAGAACCCTAAAACTGAAGGTGGACAAAGCAATGGGTCCTGATGGAATTCACCCCAGAATTCTAAAAGAATTAAGGAGGAACTAGTGAAACCACTGGCTACTCTTTTAAGAAATCATGGGAGGATGGTATGGTACCCGAGGACTGGAGGAAGGCGGATGTGATTCCCTTCACAAAAGTGGGACCAAGACAGAGGCAGGAAACTACAGACCTGTCAGTCTGACCTCTGTGGTAGGGAAAGTGATGGAGTCACTTCGAAGGAAAGAATAGTTGAGTACCTAGAAGCCAGTGGAGCACAGGACCCAAGGCAGCATGGGTTCACAGCGGAAGGTCATGTCATACGAATCTAATAGATTTCTTTGACTGGGTGACCAAAGTAGTAGACCAGGGAGGGCCCGTGGACACTTGGCCTACCTAGACTTTAGCAAGGCATTTGACACAGTCCCACACAAAAGATTACTTGTCAAATTAACCAGCCTGGGAGTGGGTCCCAGGGTGGTAGTCTGGGTAAAACATTGGCTGGACAACAGGACACAGAGGGTAATTGTAAATGAAGTCCACTCTGAAGAAAGGGGGGTTACTAGTGGGGTACCGCAGGGTTCAGTATTGGGTCCAGTCCTTTTTAATGTCTTCATCAGTGACATTGCAGAGGGACTGGAAGGAAAAGTATGCCTTTTTGCAGATGACACAAAGATCTGCAACAGGGTTGATACACAAGGAGGCGTGGAAAGGATGAAAAGGGACTTGGCAAGGTTGGAGGAATGGTCAGAAGTATGGAAGCTAGGATTCAATGCAAAGAAGTGCAAAATAATGCACCTGGGAAACAAGAACCCAGGGGAAGAATACACAATGGGTGGGGAGGTAGTAACAACAACAAAAAAGGAAAGGGACCTGGGGGTAATCATATCAGATGACCTTAAGGTTAGCAAGCAATGTGAGAAGGCAGTAGGGAGGGCTGGGGGTATACTGGGATGTGTAGGGAGAGGTATCATCAGCAGAAAACAGGAAGTTGTTATCCCTCTGTACAGACAGTTGGTGAGACCCCATCTGGAGTACTGTGTCCAGTTCTGGAGACCCCATCTCCGCAAGGACATAGACAGGATAGAGGTAGTCCAGAGGAGGGCAACTAAAATGGTGCAGGGTCTGCAAGAGGAGCCCTATGAGGAGAGACTAAAGGAGCTTAATATGTATACCCTTGAGGAAAGAAGGGAGAGGGGAGACATGATAGAAACTTTTAAGTACCTCAGTGGAATCAACAAAGTCCAAGAGGGTAGCATCTTTCAGAAAAGAGACTTGCAAGAACAAGGGACACAATTTAAAGATAGAAGGAGGGTTCAGGGGCAATGTGAGGAAGTATTATTTCACAGAGAGGGTAGTGGATGCATGGAACAGCCTTCCTGAGGAGGTTGTGGGGTCTAAAACTGTGGGAGAATTCAAGAATGCATGGGACAGACATAAGGCAATTCTTGTGGGGGTAGGAAGAAATAGGCTGTTGGTTAACTAGGATCTGCGGCCTATCCTGTAGGTAGGGAAATGGGCAGACTAGATGGGCTTAGCGGTCCTTATCTGCCGTCAAAGTCTATGTTTCTATCTTTATAAAACTACATCTGAGGCCGCACATCATTTACAATAATGTGCAATGGTATACAGCACATAGTTGCTGGTTTTGCATCCTCCCACAATCGCTATTTTTCAATTCGTCATTTATTCCATGTCGCCATTTTGACATTCACCCAAATTGCTTCACTCATAATGCTTCGCTCATATTGTGGAATACTGCCAGGGAACTGAGGAACAATTTACACTAGCCACTGATACTTCTTTATCACTCTAAATTTTTTAGATATTACAGTATACTTGTTTGTTTCTTTGTTTCTTTGTTCAACTTGTTGGACTGTTTTGAGAATCATAAAGTGGCTTGCTACAATGCTCTATACAGTATGTATGTGCAATCTTATTACTTCACATTCTTTTTTTGCAGTGCTAGCAAAGATAGTCAGTGGATGTCCAACAGTTCATCCTTCCTCATCTAGTTTAATTTTATAGATTGCAGGAGCACTTACCAAGCATACCACTTTGCAATCACAGCACTTTCCCAAGTTGCACATAAGATACTCTTATTTCCATAAAAGTATGTGACACATGGATCCACTGTAATGGGTTTCTCACTGACTGCTCATGCCATCTTCATTCAGAGGACAAAAAGCAATTTGAAAGCAAAAAAGACCTGCACAGTGTATAATAAGTTTATTGGTGTAGTTGAAGACGCTCTTATGGATATACAAGTGTTGCATCTCACATTCTTAGGATGCCAGAACTGCTCACCTTCTGTTCACAGTTCTTATGTCCGAAGACCATGCAATGCAACAGTTTTATATCAATAAAAGGGTCTCCAACTGCAACTATAAACTCATAGTAATTGGTCACCTTGTTAAAGTGAAAACATTTCTCATACCGCATCCCATGCAAATATATAACAGTGGTTCTGCTTTACCCCCTATATCATCAAATACATTGTGGATAAGTATATGGTTTTCTGTTATGCACCCTCACAATTCAATTCAATGCCAATAAGCAGGCAACAAGACTCAATAGGGTGTGTGGTAATTGTGGATACCAGCGTGCCCTGGAAGGTAGTGAGTACGGACATACAATTGTATAGCATTACAGAGATATACCATTAAAAGGTCGACTGAGACTGAGTGACTCAAATATGAGCGACTTGATCTCAGTGCCTGGAATGTGGGCTACCCTGTAAGGGTAGTGGTGAGCGAGGAACAGGGCAACAGGAAGAACGGGAGGGAGAACGGAAGAGGAGGGAGGGTATGTAATGGGTAGTGTGGTGTGAGGTTGCCAAGCTGGCAACATGGTGGAGTGGTGAGGGTGGCTGGCTACATTTGGAAGGGTGCAGGGTTCAGGGCTTGGTAGGGATGCAGTATTTTTTCTTTTTTGTTTTGCTCTGTGAGTACTTTTTTTGTTTTTCACAGTTTCTCCCCCTCCCAACATGCACCCCCCAGGAGTTAGTAATCTTTATTAAGGGGAATGCGAGGGTGACACTGCCCCCCATGAGGTTGTGTGTGGGAGGTGCAGCTCCCAATAGAACAACCTTGTCCGTGTTCACCGGTGTTTCCTCACTGTGAGTGTACTCACCTTTTTGTTTTTTTTCAGTGATGTACACTCGCCATAACGGTGATCGCTATTCTGCGATCGCCATTATGACATGGAACCCCTTACAGCTCCTGGAAGTGTTGGTATCCAAGAATACCCCACAACCTGGGTTTTTTTATTGCAATAAGAAAATGGCATAGCTTTCCAGTATAAAAAGCAGTATTTATTAATAGGCAAAAAGTTCAATCAAACAGTTTTTTGGCAGAAATGTATTTCTGACATCTTTAGATTTATCCTCAGTTCTTTTTTTGGGGAGGTTTATGCTGTTTCTCCCCTGCTGTCGAGTAGCCTTGCAGATGCCAGCCACCCCAATCTCTCCCCTATTTTCCAACAGGACTTACCACCACATGAAGGCAGTGTGGGTGTTCATCAGATGCTGGGCTTGCTAGTGACTGGAAGTCAGCAGCTACCCAGGAGTCCATTTTTCCCCTGGTTCTCCCTTGCCCCAAGGAGGAGTGGGTGTTCAATGTTGCCAGATGTCCCCATGTGCATTATCAAACCTGGGACATCAGCAGCCTCCACTCCACACCCTTTCCTATCCTGACAGTCCCTGGCTGCTACACTTCTAGCTGATGCTGGGGAGGCCAGGCTAATGCCAGGTGCTATAACCCTCCCTCTCTGGAAAAGGAGAGCAGTCCTCCAGTCACTCTATCCTCTCCTGCCCCTCTCAACCCCAATGATGCAGGTCCTTTGCCAAACCTGGGTGGCCGGCATAGTGGTAGGTGAGACACATGCACCTCAACCCACCCTACTCCTGGCCGGCATGCTGAGTTCATTTACAGGTTTCTTGGATATTGTTAAAATAGCTTTTATAGCTAATTTGGTAATTAATGACTCAGGCCATTAAGATGGCCACAGCTGGCCCAATGGCACAGAAGGCTAAGGGCAGGCTAACGCCTTACCTCATGACACACTGGTGACCAGAGTGAGGGAATGAGCTTGGGTTGCCAGGGGTTGGTGGGGGGGGTGGCAGGAGTGGAAGGAGAAACCGTCTGGCAACTCTCCTGCACCGATTGGTGAGGCTAGCTGAATTGGCTCTTGGCTGCCCCAGGTGGAGGCCCGGGAGCAGTGACAATACACACGTGGCATGACATTTGTCATGGGTGGAGTGAAGAATTCATGGTTCCAGACACATGCACACCTCCGCATGCATGTGCAACCATGCCGCTATGGATTCTGGGAGAACCAGAACACGGAAAAGGTGACCCAAAGGCTATATGGTGCCATGTATGCCTCTCCAGACCTGCACAGCAACCTGAATTACATCACACAATCTGGATGTGCACTCTGGGAGGGATGATGACCTTCCCCTCCCTGCCCCATCACAGGGGGAAATCTGTGGGGGGACAAAACCAAAGTAAGAATGGGGGACATGGATGCCAGCCTGGGGAGATGGGGATGGGGAAGAGTAGCCACATGAGGGGTAAAAAGCCATATGGAAAAAAAAATGGCCAGCACTCACATTTAAAAAAATCTCTTCCGTTGAGGTTACCTGTTGAATGTACATGCTACACTCATAATGTGGATGTATTAGGATGGTGTTCCATGTGTATCTGATGAAAACAGTGCAATACTGTACCAAGACACTTAATTTTTTTCATGGCGGGCATGGCACGAGAGTGGGAACTTTTAAAAACTTTAAAATCTTGTTATCTTGGTTTAGGAATGAAAGAAAATGAAAACAAAATGGGATATCTTGTTATTTTTGCCAGACAAACACAATTACTGAAAACAACTATATGGTCACTAACAAATAGTGCCCCTTTAAATTATTATTTCAAACAATTTCAAAATAACAAATCAATCAAAATATTTAATAAGAAATGTTTATTGTAAAATAAAGCAACTGAGATTCAGCTGCCACCAGAGGGTGCTGTGTTACTGTTGAAACCTAATTTGTATAGAAAATGTCAGCAGCTTTTATACTAAAAATTTCAACTTTTTAAATTTTGCTTTTATTATCGGGTGTTGATGGGACAGTATCCTGAGGTCTGCTCTTCCCACTTGCTATTAGACTGTGGTTGGTTTACCAGTGAAATTATCTCAAGTCATGATACTCCCACTGCCCATGGTGGTTTTCCCAAGGAGAATATAATGAAAACTCCACCTCCTGTCAGTATGCTGTTGCATTCTCAAGGACAGTATCTCCAGTTCTACTGATTCAAAAGCCTGCAGTTGTGTTTCCGGAGAGAATTTCGTGAGGCTTGTTCCTCTCACCTCTTTCCAGCATGCAAAGGGGTTCCAGGAGAGAGAATCTTACGGCATGCTTCTCCCACGTCCCATTGTGGTGTTTACAGGGAGAATAAATTGAGATTTGCTCATCACACCTCCTGCCAAACTGCAATGGTGTTTCCAGGGAGTGTATCTAAAGGCCTGCTTCTCCCACAGCCTGCAGTGATGTTTTCAGGTTGAATATCTGAATGCTCCTTTCACCTGCATCCAGCCCTCAGTGGTGTTCCCGGGGAGAGTACCTTGAGACAGGCTGCTCCCAGCTGCTACCAGCCTGGGGTGGTGTTATTTTTAAAGGGGTTTGGAGAATTGGCAGTGGGATAGGGAATCAGGCAGCTATTGTTGTTTGTCATGGGAGATTACTCACTTTAGTCGTGAGAATTGGAGGCAGTCTTTACTGTTCAGTGCTAATGGAAGGGAGTAATCGTCTCCCTGGCTAAACAAACAGGATATCCTGGGCTTAATTTTCAAATGCCCCCATTTACCGCAAACCCTGGGTGCACCAAAGATATGGCGCATGAGGCTTGTGGCAATCACCCAGCCAGTGATTGGGATTCTCGATCCCATGCACCAATTCCCACAAGTCAGACCAACTTTTTCTGGTCTAGTTTATAGCAATCCCAGGACCCCTTTTAAGGGTCTTGCACCAAACAGTTGGTAAGTTGCCGTAAATTGAGTAAAATGTCATAGCTGCAGCCAACCTACCCAAACTGCAAATGCAAAGGTAATAGGGCAGATTAGTATTCAAGACCAAAAAGGGTTTACACAGGGCTTGACACAAGCTGTGTCACACTTTGAAATCTGAGCCCCCTGACCGAGTCTAGTAAGACTAGCAACTCTTAAGAGTGTATCCCATCAGTGATGAGACAAGCATAGTGCTGTTTATTATAAGGTGACCACAGATGTTAGGGCCTGGCGAAAGGGCGAAGCCCCTGAAATGTCGCCTTATTGTATGGATATGTGGCACGAAATAAATGAAGAGGAGGAAAACTATGTGGAGTGAGCCCTTTATGTTTGCATTTGCTCTAAGTATATTAGCATCAGATATTTTAACAACTTGTCAGTAATGAACAGTAAACACCAGAAATAGTTAATTTAAATTGCATATTATGTTCCCTTTAAAGCTCTTTTACACTGCAAGCAAACATTCGGCATTGACAAATGCAAGTTCTTTTTTTTTTTTAAGTGTTCAATTTATTCCTGTCACTACTCCTCTGCCAGCTTTCAATCTCTACACTTTTGAGCACTGCATATAACAGATTATCAGTTACAAGGGGCATCTTCCAATGATAAGTCCATGGTTGAAGGAAATAAACAGTGCCTGACTTTTATCTATATATGCTTAAATAAAAAGTAGCCCACAGATAAAATAGTTACTTCATAAGCCTCTTTGACCAGATCTTCACTACAATGCAAAAGATACAAAACATAGGAGTTTTGCTATTCCTGTATCAGTGTTATGTTATGGCCAGTTGCAATTTGCTTCTGCTGTTGTAACTGCTTGGAATTAGCTTTTTTTACCAGTCTTAGCTAAGCTCCAAATTCACCTTGTTCTCTCTCATCATTTTCCCTTTCTTGACTCCTTCTGTTACTGCTCCCCTTTCCAGTCTGGTTACAGGAAGTCTCATTCCACCGCTGCCTCCCTCCTCCAACTCAATGTCCCCATATTGAATGGGATATATCAAAGCCTGATGACCTGGCCTCTGTCATCTTTGTTGATCTGGCCAAAGCCTTCCACACTGTTGCACACCCCATTCTCCTGGGCAGACTGAAAAAGGAGAGGCTCTTGGTTGGATGGTTCAGTCCCTACCTTGAGGTAGACCCCTAGCTGAAAGGAGAGAGAAAAGCCTTCCCCCCTCCCCCAGCATTTGCTCTGGTGTTCCCCAAAGTTCCACACTTGGCCTTATTCTGTTCTCAGTATTCGGAAACAACATTCCTAAGGCCTATATCTCCACAGACATACATTTTTAAGCAGATGACATAATGCTTTATGCTTCTGGTCAATCTGCTCCTGATCTGTAGGCTCCAGAAGGATTTCAGAAATTCTAAATCTGATTCCATGCCAACCATCTATCCCTCAATGCCAAGAAAACTGTTTATCTGGCCTTTGGCACCAGACAGTGTCTGTCCAAATCACCTTGCCAGTCCACCTTCAAAACTCTGAATGGCACTGAAATTGAGGAAGTCACTTCCTTCAAATACCCCAGGATTTAGTAGGACCATCACCTAGTCTTCTTCTGCTGTATTAATGCCATCCATCAAAAACTCTAACCAAAAGCTGGTGTGCTCTATAGGGACAAAACTCCCCTCTCATGGAGAGAGGTCATCATTAAGATGATCCTTCCAATCTCTGATTATGGAGATGTTTTGTATACAGCAGTACCTAAATCCACCTTGGCCAGACTGGACCCCCTTTTTCACTACTTTTGATGCTTTGCCATCACCTACCCCCTATGGACTCATCACTGTTTCCTTTACCGTTCCCTTTCACTCCCCTGTCTTAAAACAGTATGCCTCTCCCATTGACCCTCTTTTATCTCAAAATTCTGGTTCACCTCTCCCACATCATAGCTCTCTTTTTACCTGCCCCCATCTCCCACATAGTCTCCACAACTCTGACATTGCTCTTCCTCCCTCCCTCAGGCTGAATTATCTGCAGGTAAAGCTGCATTTTCCATCAGATTCTCTAGAATCTGATTTAACCTCCCTCTGCTATCCATTTTGCCTGTCTCTACTACTTCATCTGTAAAAACCTTCTCCCATGGCCTCATGACAAGCTTCTGAAATTGCAACTGACTCCACCTAGTCTTCTTCCTCCATTTTGGCTCCTTAAGTGCATCACATCCCTTTAAGCCCTGGACTCAAGGATTGCCTCATCTGATCAGGTATTCATTTTATGTGCTCAGACTGTACTGTTCTTATGACCAACAATCCACCCACATTTCTTAATATAATTCACTGTGCACTTCATTGTATTGTTACTTTTGCTGTACAGTAATGTGATCACAGAGATAAGGGCAAATTATGTCACTCACATCTCTTGCAAGGAGTCAGCCAAACAGAGGATATTTTGGTTTCATACCTCTTTATTAAAGCAAAAACATGAGAGCAGACGTGGATACACACAGACCAGTGAGAGGACCCAACATTTCACTTATACTGTAGCTTTGTCAGGGGTGTAGTGCCCCTTCTGTCTATTAACTTTTATACCATGGATGTGCAAACCATCTACATTTAAAGTGACAGTACTGTTACAGAGGAATCATTATAAGTTAAAACCATGCATATTTCTTTACAGAGATACATCACTTTGCAATGCCCAAATATCATACCAATTCAATTGGGAATATCCCTAATGTCTCTCTAAGGATTGCACTGAAGGTATCTTGCAGTAGTTTTATTTGAAGTAATATCCTAGGTATTTGAATATGTTGACTTGCTCAATAATGTTGCCATCTGGGGCCCTATATTCAAAAGTTTGTGAGGGCTCTAACAGGTCTTTGCCAATGCGAACCAAGGTTTGCTCTGGATCCCCATATTCAAAAGGGGCTGTTGTGTGGGCAAAGAGGGTTAGCACCTGTGCAAGAAATAATGTATGCGTGGGGGCAAGGGGAGGGTCTTGGCCATGAATATCATGCTACCCCATATTCAGCAGTTTTGTACTACACAAAAGGGTTTAGCACAGTCCTTTTCCATAGCATAAATACTAGTGGAGTACCGCAGGGTTCAGTACTGGGGCCAGTCCTTTTTAATGTATTTATAAGTGACATTGCAGAGGGACTGGAAGGGAAAGTATGTCTCTTTGCAGATGACACAAAGATCTGCAACAGGGCTGATACAGAAGGTGGGGTAGAAAGGATGAAAAGGGACTTGGCAAGGTTAGAGGAATGGTCAAATGTCTGGCAGATTACATTCAATGCAAAGAAGTGCAAAGTAATGCACCTGGGAAACAAAAACCCAGAAGAAGAGTACGCAATGGGGGGGTGAGATACTGACAACAACAAAAATGCAAAGGGACCTGGGGGTAGTCATATCAGATGACCTAAAGGTGGGACAGCAATGTGAGAAGGCAGTAAGGAAGGCTGGGGTGATACTGGGATGCATAGGGAGAGGTATCACCAGTAGAAAACAGGAAGTTGTTGGCCCTCTGTACAGACAGTTGGTAAGACCTCATCTGGAGTATTGTGTACAGTTCTGGAGACCCCATCTCACAAAGACATAGACAGGGTGGAGGCTGTCCAGAGGAGGGCAACCAAAATGGTGCAGGGTCTGCACCAGAAGAAATATGAAGAAAGACTAAAGGAGCTTAAGATGTATAGCCTTGAGGAAAGGAGGGAGAGGGGACATGATAGAAACTTTCAAATACCTCAAGGGAATCAACAAAGTCCAAAAGGGCAGCATCTTTCAGAAAAAGAGATGTGTTAGAACAAGGGGGCACAATTTGAAGATAGAGGCGGGACAGCTCAGAGGTAATGTGAGGAAGTATTTCTTCACAGAGAGGGTTGTAGATGCATGGAACAGCCTTCATGAGGAGGTCGAAGACTCAGAAATAGTGGGGGGAATTCAAGAATGCATGGGACAGACATAAGACAGCTCTAGTGGGAGGGGTAGGAGGAAGTAGGCTGTTGGTTAACTAGAATCTGCAGCTTATCCATTAGGTAGAGAAATGGGCAGACTAGGTGGGCCAAGCGGTCCTTATTTGCAGTCAAATTCTATGTTTTTATGTAAATACCAGTGAACAAAGCCCTGACTTACTCCGGGCAACCCTAGTGGCTGCCGCAGGTAATGCAGCCAGGGGAGCACACCCACCCTCTGTTGTCCATCGAACGCCCCCCCCCTTCCAATCACCAGCCCATAAGAAAGAAAGGCATCCCTGGTGCCTAGTGGTCCCCCACCCTCTGATCGCCTGTCCATAGTAAAGAAAGGCATCCCTGGTGACTAGTTGCTCCCCTCTGATCACCTGTCCCTTATAAAGAAAGGCCTCCCTGGTGCCTAGTGGTCCTCTACCCCTCAGATCACCTGCCCAAAATAAAGAAAGGCATCCTTGGTGCCTAGTGGCTCCCATGTCTCCGATCGCCTACCTGCAATAAAGAAAAAAATCCCTGGTGCTTAGTTGTTTCCCAATTCTGATTGCCAGCCTGTAGGATACTTGACAATTCTCCCCGGTGTCAATCCCCCCCCCCGCTGCACCGAACACTGACCCCCCCCATCACCTTTCCAGTACCCTTGGTGCCACGGGTGCATACGCCAACTGGCACATCCCTCCTCACACCTCTTAGGACAGCAGCCATATATCCAGGGAGGGAACAGGAGTCTCATTTATAGATGTTAAGTATGTCACCCTCTATTGGGCCCCTGATGTTGTGATTGCTAGTGGAGCAACTGAACAAGTTAGCAAGTTCTGAGATCTAAACACCATAGACTTAGTTTTAGCTGCATTAAGGATCAGGCAGTTGTTGACAAACTAGTAAGAGATTGTGTTGAAATCAAATTTGAGTACTGCATTAACCTTGGGCATTGTCATTTTACTGTTATGTCATATGCATTCATATGAAGAAGGCACCTACCGCTGTGTTAAAATAAATGTATTGGATTTCCCAAGAATAATGCCCGCTAGAACAAAGCCAGCATACGCAGAAGTCATCTGTTACTGGGGCAATGAGATGTATCATCCACCACAGCATTGCCAGTTCAAACCCTTTCAGTGGAGGGTCAGTTACACAATGGAACACCTAGCCTGAACCAGTGGACAGAAATGATCCTACCCATTGGCCATTGATCAACACACACATGAGCCACTCCTTCAAGGAATCACTACCAGAGAACTACAAGACATGTCACATCTACAGATGTTGCCTTTTTTGCATTACTGAGCAAGACTAGTTGTTCTTAGCTTCATGCTCTCAATTACTGCAATATCCTTTGAATAGTCTGGCAACCAGAATTGCGCACAGCAATCAGAATGCAGCCCTACTCGTGCCCTATTAGGGGTCAGAATTACATCCCATTCAGAGCATGTTATAACACAGTAACGTAGTAATTTTTTTCTATTCTTTGTTTATCCGTCTACATCTGAGTGACCCCCATCCAGAGTCTTGCTACTAGCCCCATCACCTACCCACCCCAGGACTTACCTTCCACCTCTTGTACTTCCATGGGCAGGTGGGTGCCTGTGCCTAGGTGGGTGGTGCAGAGTCTGGAGAGCATGCCATCATCCTGCCTGTACTCAGACTTTTCTTATGAGTGTTTTTTCTCTCTGGGACAGCATGCATGCTATGGTGTGCGTGTACTGTGTGAAGATGCAGTATGAATCAATGACCTAAACCTGACCAATCAGGAGGTTCACCACTGCAATACCAGAGAAACAAAGGGGGACTCAGCTTTCACTGATGCAGGTGGGGTGCACACTAAGGGCTTGGCTAGACCAAAACACTGACAAATAAACCGAAGTAAGCTGCACTCCAGAGGCAATGTGGCAGTTAAGTGGGTAAGAATTCCAACTCAAAAATCCATGTGAATTCAAAGAGATTTTTTCCAAAGGTAACATACATTAACAGTTACCTTGCCAGATCAATACATTCACTAGCCAGGTTAACCGGTATATAGCCGCCATCAGAACAAAGCTCATATGAGTGAAGCACGGCAAGGTAACTGTATATGTATGTTACCTTTGGAGTAAATCTCTTTGAATTCACACAGATTTTCGAGTTGGATTTCTTACTCACTCAAATGCCACATTGCCTCTGGCGTGCAGCTTACTTAAGTTTGTTTGACCTCTGCAGTACCACCCAGATTCCACTAAGTGATGCTCAAGCAGCATGTCATGCTTGTCCCCCCCTCCTTGAAGGAGGAGAGCCATTGTGGGACGCTCGATCCTGCCTTCCCCTGCCAGCCTCTGGTGACCCCATTTTGTTCCCAAAACCAGGTCAGTGAGGTGACTGGGGATGAGACCCCCTGCCTCAGCTCACCACACAACTCAACTGGTTCTTGTAATGTAGTAGTTTGAAGTCAGAAGGCACTTAAGGTCCATCATGCCTGCTCCATGCTTCATAGGTGCAACCACCTACTCCTACTCCTCACTACCTCTTTTGGCATTGCTGGTACCATATGCATCCTTTTGTTCTGCAAATTTTGGACTCCCCACTGTTCTGTCTGACCCTTTGTATGAATGTCCTTTATTAATCCTCGCTTTCCTTCTCTCCCTCAGCCGAGGAACTGCCACCCAGGCTCCCAGCTCCTAAGCCTCGGGATTCCCGGCTACCGGGTGGTCAGCACCCCTCTAGCCGATGCTTGAGCCTGCAGACATGGACCCAAGGTCCTACAAGGTACAGCAACTGCCGCAACCAACCAGATTGTGAGCGCCCTCTCAGACCACGCTCTGATTGGTCCCTGGTAGAAGCCAGCTTCTGTTCTTTGATTTTAAACCTTAAAAATGTTTATGTTGGGACAAATGTTGGGACAAATGTTAAAAAGCCGAAGTGTTAACCCAGTCTGTAATTGAAAGGACTTGATTTGTGGTTTGGGAAAGAAATCTAGTGTTTACAGCCCTTTCACTGCATACGTGGACTTGGCCCTAGACACTTTCAGGTGCCAGAGTAATACACGTCCTTTTGTTCTGCAAATTTTGGACTCCCCGCTGTTCTGCCTAACCCTTTATGTGAATCCCCATTATTAACCCTCACTCTCCTTCTCTCCCTCAGCCCGAGGAACTTCCATGAGCTCCCAGCTCCTAAGCCATGAGGATTCCCGGCTAACGAGTGATCAGCCCTCTAAGCCGACGCCAGATCGCAGACACGGACCCAAGGCCCTACAAGGTATGGCAATTGCCGCAACTTTTTCGACCTCCTCGACCTCCGCTGATTATTAAATACAGAAGCTCCTGCCAAAATATTAGTCCACGTCCCCTGGCGCAGTACCCCACCAATAGAGACTTAGCTCGTGATCCCCCTCTTCTCTGTCCAGCCTACGGGATCCAACTCTCAGGTCCTCACCTTACTAAAACACATAGGCTCTCCTTGGCTGTGCCTTCACCACTAAATATTTTTAAATGCTATCAAATTCGGGTCGACCTGGATCGGAAAGCTACTGATAAGCTGCATTAATCCATCAACCCCACTGGCCCCTGGGCTAATTGAGTGGCACCTTTTTTGAGGTGCCATCATGTCGAGCCCTATGTGGCTCCTTATACTGCCCCTTCTTCTGCTGATACCAGCTGCCCAGCATTGGACACCTGAACTACCATCATGTTTGGTCTACAACGGCACCTTGTGCTGTATACCACATGGCAACTTATCCTTTAATTGCCTCCATGATTCCAAGTACCAATACCTCGAACCCTGATCTTGGACCACATATACCAGTAGTACTTATAACACTCCCCCACCACAAGGCCCACCTCCCACCACGCAGACTTCTATCTCCTCCCCGCCTATTGTGGTAGGGGTACTAGCTCTTGCTACAACAGATCAGCTCTTCTATGGTGGCTACTTTCCAGTCCCTAAAAACATCAGATCTACTAGACGGCAGAAAGGCAGGAATTACAAGCTTATAATTAGCACTCTTAGAAAAATCCTACTTATCCTCCTGCTATGTTCAGGCAACGTAGAACTCAACCCTGGCCCCCAGAAACTATTGCTTTGCCAGCAGAACTAGCAAATTTAGAAGGAATAAGCTTCTTGCATATTAACATATGTAGCCTCCTTAAAAAGATAACCTTAATACAAACCTGGGTAAATCATACCTCTCCTGACATACTTGTGATTTCCAAAACTTAGCTTAGACCCAGCACCACTGATAGAGAAGTAAACATACTCAACTATGTCTTGTTCAGAGCTGATAGGCATGCCAGAGGAGATGGGGTAGCTATCTACGTTAAAGACAAATTTTCTGCCTTCTGCTTATCCTCGGCATCTGTCGCCAGTGAATTCAAATGCCTAATTCTCAAAGTGGAAATTACACAGACTACTGCACTCTGCGTAATAGGATGCTACAGACCACCGTCTGCTGGCCTACAGCTTGTGTCATATCTAAGTGACAAGTTGGGACAGGAGCTGCCAGAAACTATTATTTTAGGAGACCCTCAACTTTGACTGGCTCTCTCTAACACAGCTGCCCCCTTGCGTCCTTCTGCTGCCATGACAGTGAACATGGGCTAGCGCAACTTGTTACTGAACCAACACACCCAAGCGTGAAGACCCCAGTAAAAGTACACTTTTGGATGTGCTAATGGTGAGCAAACCTCATCTCTTCTCCCCGCTGATGTCTTCTTCTCAGGCGCCAGCGACCATTGTTTTATTGGGGAGTAAGATCCACCAACAACCCAGCACCCATCAGCAAGTCCTCTATGAAGAGATCCAGGTGCAACTTCAATGAACATGCCTACCTAAACGAGCTTAAGTACTCCCCTCAGTGGCAAGATTTCTACCTGGCCAAAACGATTACGTCAACTTACAATATCTTCCACAACATTCTATTAAGGGCCCTTAATAAGTATGCTTCCCTGATTAAAGTTCGAACTAGGACCAAAACCTGTAAATGGTTCACCCCTCAGATCAAGTCCTTGCTTCTAGAAAGAGATAAGCTCTGGAAAAAAGTGCGCAGACTGAACACTGCAGAGGACTGGAACCAGTTCAGGAGACTACAGAATTATGTACCAAAACAATCAGAGAATCGAAGGCCACCTTCTTCAAATCCGAACTCGACTCTGCCACAAAGAGCCCAATCAAGCTCTGGAACATAATCAATGATCTAGGCCACTCCCAGGAAATTCACTCCCGACCAAGATTACCTCTAGCAACTTGACTATAACCGAAAAGACGGATATACTTGATGCATTCAATAACCACTTTGCTACTGCAGGCATGGCATTTGATAACTCCCCTGCAAACATACTTCGCTCCCAGACTGCCAGCCAACTGCCTGAAGCTCCGATAGATTCGCCACCTTTCTCGCGTCAACCTGTCCCACTGAAAGAGGTAGAGGACCTCTTGCTTCAGTTGGATACTAGAAAAAGTGCTGGAGTCAACACCCTTGACCCTTACTTCCTAAAAATTGCCTACCACGTACTAGCAATACCTGTCACCCACCTTTTTAACTTATTCCTGTGTCAGGGCACCTTACCACCTATATGGAAGACAGCACATGTCATACCACTGTTCAAATCAGGTGACCCTGGCGATCTCAATAACTACAGGCCAATTTCTCTCCTTCCGGTACTGTCCAAGCACCTAGAGAAAATTGTAAATGCACAGCTGAGGACTCACCTTGAGTCTAGGGAACTGCTAAATCCTATGCAGTCCGGATTCAGAGCTAAACATAGCACTATCTCAGCCCTCGCCAAAGTTACTAATGACTGGTAGCATAATCTTGAGAGCAAAAACTTTATTTGTGCTGTTTTCCTTGATCTAAACAAGGCTTTTGACACCGTCGACCATAGTCTGCTCCTCTCCTCCTTCAAACCATAGGTGTGGACCCTCCTCTCTCGTTGGTTTACTGACTATCTTACAGGCGCCTTCAACAAGTTAAAGCCGAAGGAGGCCTGTCCCCTTAAAACTCTGCAAAGAGGAGTACCTCAAGGTTCTATATTAGGGCCCTTAGTTTTTGCAATCTACATTAATAACATCGACTACTGTATAAAAGAAGCCAACATCCATCTGTTTGCAGATGATACAGTTCTCTATGTGAGTCGCCCAACACCTGAAGCTGCCTGCAATGACCTATAGTCAGAATTCAACCTTTTGCAAAGCCAACTCCTCCAAAAAAAGCTACTCCTTAATGCCAAAAAAACTAAAGCGATGGTCCTCTCCCCTCTCCACAGTGCTGTGCAATGCCAGGTCGATCAGAAACAAGACGGCAATTATTGCCACCTTGATTTCATCGGTCGACCGGGCTTGCATTTCGGAGATTGGGTGGGAGATGATGCTGGCCCTATTTTTGAGGCTGCAGTCCCTCCAGGGTACAACGTGGTGCACTGCCCCAGAGAAAACCGCAGGGGTGGCGGTGTAGCTATTTGTTTTAGATCTAGACTGACCTTCACCGTGCACCCAGTGGGAACTCCAAGTTCTTTTGAGTGTGTGGCCGTTCGTGGAGGACTCGGCATGGGCTGCAGGATCCTCCTCATCTATCACCCTCCTGGCCCGATGGGGGGTTTCCTGCAGGAATTTGCGGAGTTTGTTGCCGGTGAAACATTGGGTTCCCCCAGATGTGTTTTTCTGGGGAACTTCAATGTTTGGGCCAATGATAAAGATCAAAGATGCAGCGGCGAATTTCTGCAGAGCATGTCCTTGTTGGGGCTGATGCAGGTCGTTGATGTACCAACTCATCGGGACGGCCACATATTGGACTTGGTGTTCTCACTGGGTCTCGAGATTGCTGATCTCGGGATTGATCAGGTATTTTGGTCTGATCATTGCACGGTGAAGTTCACGCTTGGGGGTCCCACCATAAGTTCTTCCCCTGCTGAGATGATTCGCTGCCGCGCTTTATGGGATCTTACCCCTGAGGGTTTTTTGGTGGCAGCTGAATTATCCAGTGTGGGTGGTGCATGCGTCAGAGGTGTTGATGTCGGGGTGGACACCTATAATAAAGTGTTATCTGACACCATCAACTCCCTCGCACCTATCCGTGTACTACCCAGAACTTTGTACCTGAGGTCTCCATGGTTTGATGGAGACCTTAGGGAAATGAAGAAGATGGGTCGGAGATTAGAGCGCTGCTGGAAGAAGTCCCATCTAGAGACAGACAAACTGGCCCCGTGTGCGCATTATTGTGCATATCAGGAGGCAATCAACCGTAAAAAGGCAGTGTTTCTGTCTAGGAAGATTGCTGCTGGGAGAAACCGACCAGCCTCACTCTTCTGGACTGTCGATAGACTTCTCCATCCTGTCTGTCTGCAGCCCGGGAGGCCTTCTTCTAATGAAGACTGTGAGGATTTTGCTCGGTTTTTCTCGGACAGGGTTTCTTTGATCCAGTGGGAGGTTTCTTCAGCCAGCAATACCATTGCTGACAGTGGTCGCAAGATGTGTTCTGAGTGCACTCCACCTAGTTGGGGAGAGTTTAGGCCAGTGGAGGTTCGTGAGGTTATTGAGGTGGCAGGCAATTTGAAGCATACCTTTTGTGAGCTGGACCCAGTGCCAAAGCATTTCTTAATGAGATGCATTGACTCTGTTGGCCCGGTGTTTGCCTCGATTGTACGGTGTTCCCTGCTTCAGGGTGTCTTTCCAGATGCCTTGAAGGAGGCTCTGGTGAGACCCCTTTTAAAGAAATCTTTTTTGGACCCGGAGATCAAAGCAAATTACCATCCCATCTCCAATCTCCCATTTTTGGGGAAGATTGTTGAGAAGGTGGTATCGCTTCAATTGGAAGAACACCTCATGACTCACAAGTTGTATGATCCCTTCCAGTCGGCTTTTCGGGCCAGACATAGTACGGAAACTGCGCTAGTTCGGGTGCAGAATGATCTCCTCAGGGCTAGAGACCAAGGGGACAGGACAATTCTTGTTCTCCTCGATCTCTCTTCAGCATTTGACACTGTGGACCATTATGTGTTGCTTCTCTGCCTGAGGGAGCTGTGCGGACTCACCAGTACTGTCATCAACTGGTTTGAGTCCTTTCTTACCAACAGGAGGCAACGGGTTGTGAGGGGAAATTTCTCATCTACACCCTGCCTCCCTTTGTGCGGAGTCCCTCAGGGTTCGGTATTGGCCCCAATGTTGTTCGCAGTGTATATGCTGCCTCTGGGGGGGGGGATCATTAGGAAGTATGGTCTGAGTTTTCATTGCTATGCTGATGATACTCAGCTATACTTGTCCTTTGCCCCAGGAACATCCAACGCAGTGGATGTGTTAAATATCTGTCTGGCTGAGATTAATGACAGGATGGCCTCCAGTTGGCTGCGACTGAACCCTGACAAGACTGAGGTATTGGTAGTGGAGTCAAACAGAGTTCATGATGGGACGGCCTCTGACTCTGCAACTGGACTTGTGCTGGGAGCTGCGTCATTGATGGCCTCCTCTTGGGTGCGAAATCTTGGTGTGATTCTGGATGGAACTTGTCCATGGAAGCTCAAATATCTTCCGTGGTCCATACCTGTTTTTTCCATCTTAGAAACATTGCCAGGATTAAGCCCCTTGTTCCGCCTCTGGACCGCCCTACCTTGATACATGCCTTAGTCACATCTAGGCTTGACTACTGTAATGCCCTCTATCTCAGGGTCTCTGGGGGTTCTCTTCGTAGACTGCAGCTGGTGCAAAATGCTGCTGCCTGGCTTTTGACCGGGCAAAACAAATTTTGTCATATTACACCTGTATTGCGCGAATTGCACTGGCTACCTGTCAGGTGGAGAATACTCTTTAAGGTGTTTCTTCTCACCTATAAGGCCCTTCACAGGCAGGGCCCTGGTTACCTATCAGTGCTCCTGGTACCTTCTTCCTCTACCCATCTCCGCTCTCCCAGTGGTGGCTTCCTGACTGTTCCTAGAGCGAGGTTAAAATCTACAGGCGACTGAGCTTTTAGTGTTGCCGCTCCCGCTCTTTGGAACTCTTTACCAACTGTAGTCAGGGAGGCCCCCACTGTAGCCATTTTTAAAGTCCGCCTGAAGACACTCCTATTTCTGCAAGCATTTTGTGTTTAATGTTGATTATTTATTGGATGTTTTATTTTAACCTAAATATTTATGTTGTATGAAATGTTACAAGAATTTGTACGGTGCCCAGAGCCTCCGGGACTGGGCGTCTTTTAAATAAATTTGCCTTTGTCTTTTATCCGTACAGCTAACCCTGTGTCCAGTGGCACAGTTCCCCAAATTACCACAGTTCTAGGTGAAAAACTAGAATTTGTTACAAAATTCAAGTATCTGGGAGTTTGGATAGACCAAAGACTCTCCTTCATTGAACATATCAAGGACTTGCTAGTGTCAGTGGCTCAGCAGGTAGCACACTCGCCTCTGAGGCCGGGAGATCAGAGGGCTGTGGGTTCAGTTCCCACATCTGGCACTTGGGTTAATATCCCAGTACTGACACTGTAGTGCAGCATGAGAGGGGTGCTGCACTTCTGAGGTGCCGTCTTTCGGATGAGACGTTAAACCGAGGTCCCATCTGCCTGGATTGGTGGTAGTTCAGGTGGATGTTAAAGATCCCATGGCACTTATCAAAAGAGTGAGGAATTTCCCGGTGTCCTAGCCAAATTTCCCTCATTCACTAAAAAATACCACCAAGAGCTTAATCTGGTTCAAGGTCAGTTGGCATTCATCTGTATCCCCCTCCCCCAGGTCATGCCTGAAAATAGGCAGGATTTGTCTGGTGCACTTACCCAGTCAACAAAAACTAAATAAATTAAAAAAAAAAACGTCTTCGACAAAGGCTTGGACTGTTTTTTAGAATCAACCAATTTCTCACCAGAGATGCCAAGAAACAACTGGTCCAATCCATTTTCCTATCATTGATTGATTACGCTGATCTCCTCTACAGCCAATGCCCCAACTCTTACATGGCTATACTGGACACACTCTACCATCGAGCACTGAGGTTTATAATGGGACTCCCCTTCGACACGCATCACTGCACCCTATATGCGGCAGTGAGGTGGACATCACTAAAGTTCAGGCGCCACAGAAACGCCACTCTCTGGACCTATAGAGCCATCTCTAATAAGCTGCCTTACTATATCTCCTGCTGTCTTCCCCTGAGTATAATTGGGAAATACATGTTAAGAAATTACTCAACTATTACACTTAAAGTACCCAAAGCAAAATCCCGCTTTGGCAGGGCAGCCATAAGCTTCATGCTACCTACCTTATGGAACGATCTACAAAAAACCCTCAAATTAAGCAGTCTAATCAGTATAAATGCCTTCAAGATGCTTAATTTCCATACAATCAGAGAAGGATGTAACTGTTTCACCCACTCAGACCCAGTACCGGTGTCTGCACTGGTATATAGCCGCCTGGAGCCAATTTTAAGTACTGACCCCCCAGTTTGCTCCTCACCAGCCTAATTGTTCTCTCTCTTATTCCCCTGTCTTATCAACACTAGGCCCATCCATCCATCCCCTTATTCTTCCTTTCCCAACCTCGGATAGGAGCTCACTACCCTGGGTTGTGACATCCTACCATGCCCTGTATTTTATAGCATTCAATCCCGGGGCTCACACATACTCCTTTTCTCCATCCACCTTCCCTACATCCCGTTTTACCAACTCCTCTCTGTGCACCGTGCCCTCCTAGCTTTTCTCTCCCTACCTCCCTCCCTCCCTTCCCCTCTACCTTCACCTCTACCTGGTGTATATTTTAATTTTTATTCTTTTTCTTCTGTTACTTCCTCCTGCAACCTTAGATAACCTGCTTTATCTTCCTATAGACACTTCTATGTATGTAAATACCGTGTAATCTGTACAATATCTGTATAATTCTATGTACATATGAACTTCTTTTTCTTCCTTTCTGTAAAGAGTATTATCTGTATTGCCTTGCAAATACCTGTATTGACCTGTATATACAATTGTTCATGCTCCACCCAGGTCCATCTTGCAAATGAGCTTCTGCTCAATGATGAACGCCTGGTTAAATAAGGACTTGATTGATTGATTGATTGATTGATTGATAAACAGGTAGGAATAGGTATGCTGTGCAAATGTACTAATTTAAGGTGCTCCACAATGCAGCTCAGCATTTGATTTTCCTTACATATTGTCACTGCACATTGTTGTGACAGCTTCAGCATCCCATCAATGGTGACAAAGGCAGGCTTCATGTCTAGGGACATTATGAGCCTTACTATCCACTGTTCAGAATTCTACCTAAAAAGCTACTCGAGTCCATCCTTGAACCACAAAGCCTGGAGACATTTACTAAGCTGCAAAAATGCACTGCCACCAAAAGACCTTGCAAATCCATTTAATAAGAACAAGCATTTGTCAATGCTGAATGTTTGTGTGCATGATGTGGGTGGCATGCATTTATAGTGAGATGAGAAATTCATGGTGGACCTTGACTTCCTACTAACTGTAGGTCTGTGCCTGTGCTGTAATTTAAAGCTGTAATGCTAACCTACTTGTACATACACAGTGCATGGGCCCATCAGACCTCAATACAAATGTCAACCTCTTGTGAGGGACAGCTCCCTGGCCCACCACACAGTGTTGAGTGTGCACCAGAACACTGCTCTGTCCCTCCCCAGTCTGGGACTAGTGCCACACACTACAGTGCCCTTCCCCCTGCCTCAGCCCACTCAGCCGGCTCACTGAACTTGCACCCAAACTCAGGTCACTGGCATGGGGAAGACAACATGATTCCCACTGGGCCCTGCAAACAATATTCCTTTAGTAACAGTTTTGACCCCAAAATTTCAACATAGTCTTCTTAATGCACCCCTTCTGAACATGACAGTTGTCATTTATAAAATACTGGATGAAACATTGTTTCACACCACAAGTGAAAAATCATATTTTGGCCAGGATTGGAAAAATGACAGCTGACAGGTTCATGAGGTGGTGTGAAAAAATGGCTATGTTGAAAATGTGGTGTCAAAATATTGAAAATTATCAAATTTTATGAACAAGTGTTGAAATACATCAATGTACCTTCATAAGTTTGTTATTTTTTAATATTTTTATCCCAAATTTTCAACATATTCTTCTTATGACACCATCTCATGGGCCCAGTAAGTGAAAACCAAAACATCATTTCATGCTTCAGGTGCCATAATACATTTTGGCCAGGATTCAAGAAAACAACAGATGTCACATTCATGAGATTGTGTGAAAAATGGCTATGTTGAAAATTTGGGGTAAAAACATTGAACATTTCCAAAGTTATGAGGAAGCATTGAAATTGTTCAATGTACATTTGTAACTTTTATTTTTTACAGTTTTTACTTCAAATTTTCAACATTGCCTTCATATGACCCCACCTCATGAACCCAGGAGGGGAAAATTTCAAATCTTGCCCAAAAGGTGATTTAGTGGAGTGACTTCAAAATCAAGTTTCTGGTTGAATTTGTAAGAATTTAGCCTACCTCATTCATGAAGTGGGGTCCCAAAAAGGTGTTGAAATTTTTTTGAGAAAATATTAAAAATGACCAAGTTATGAGTGCAAGTTCCAAATGTATGTACCACCCCATTTCACTCTTGGACACTTAGGGGAAGCTTTTTGCCAAGATAATTCTAGAAATACTTAAGAATGAAATTAAGAAGCTTGGGGGTTTATCAGAAAGGCAGGCCAGTTTTCATTCAGGTTATAGTATTACAGATAACTGTTAGACTCTATGTCACTTGATTGAAAAATATGTCAGATTAAGAAAGCAAGAAATGTATGCTACATTCTTAGATTTCAGTTCTGCCTTTGATATTATTTCACATAATCTTCTCTGGACCCTAATAATTGACTGGGGCATCTGTCCTGAGCTCACAGATATTATCAAAACTCTATACATAGAAACATGGGCCCAAATTAGGTATGGGAAAGAAGGCTAGTTATCAAATAAATGTCCTACTAACAGACGCATCAGACAAGGATGTGTGCTGGCTACTCTTCTTTTTTGTGTTTATATTAATAAACGACTTATACAACTAATATCAGATTCCCCTAACATTGACAACAAGCTTTGTGCTGCGTTAGCTTATGATGATGACCTTGTACTCTTTTCATTGTCGAAGAAAGGATCTTCAAAGCAAACTTAACATGTTAAGTGAATATGCCAACAGTTACAAGTTGACTATAAATGAAAAGAAAAGCCATGTACTAATTTTCGGCTCCAATAAATTAAGTTCCTCATGGAAGATTGGTAATAGAAAACTAGAAACTGTCAAATCATACACCTGTCTAGGCCTTCATTTTTCATATGATGGAAACTTGTCAAAGCATATCAAAGAGTTAAAAATAAAGTTAAAACAAACTGCTAACTCAACATTTTCAACCATAGATATGGGGGATAATACTCCTAACAATAGCAATTAAATCAAAATACTATGCACAAGTTTTGTGTCATGCAGAAATGTGAGATCCACAAAATATAGTAGCTTTGGATATTTCATTAAATCAGCTACTGAGAAAAAACTTAGGTCTAAATAATTCAGTTCCTATACCTTCAATATGAGCCTAATTTAGTTTTAACTATTTAACAGCATTTTTTTCAATTCAAAAAGTTTAATTATTGGATTAAAATGCTTTCATTGGAATCTTACAGACTTCCTTCATTATGTTTAAAAGAAAAACTTGTCTGGGTCAGTCTAGACTGTGCAAGATCTAAATGGCTTACTAAGGTTTTTGATATTCTAAATGAAACAGGCCTAGATTTTCTGAGAACTTATTCTTCCAAAAATATACCTATTAGTTTTTTTTTTTTAAATTTAAGTTTATTAATTTTACAAATATAAAACAAAAAACATAACAACATGCCAGGTAGACATAACATGAAAAGTACATGGTAGAACCAAACACCCCATTCCAGACCCCACCCCCTCCAAGAATATATATGCAGAAGGAAGTAAAAACTTACCAAACCCCAAAAATTTGCTCTCCCCTCTCACCCCCAAACCCAAGCGTGCCATTCCAATGTTTCTTTTAATCTGGATGAATAAAAACCCGGCCATTTATAACTGAGTTTCTCCCTCAACAGTAAAAGTTGCTGAAAGCAATACATAGCAAGATATAGGTTGTCAATGCGGGCAGCAGGGATAAGGCCTAGAACTCACTGATGCAAATACAGTGACTGTAACCTACCCCATCTCTTCTGAAACAGATCCATACCACAGTGTAGACTGGCAATTAGACTTTCCGAGTTAAGGTACACAGTAAGCTCAGTCAGCCAGTCAGCATAAGTCAGGGCCAATTGATCAGTCCAGTGCCTCAGGACCAACCTCTTGACCACCATGGACACCAAAGCCATATGATACCGGCGTTCCACACTATCTATGCTAGAGTATTCGCCCAGAATACAGATCTCGGGGTTAAAAAAACCTGCCAGACCCAGAAGAGGGTCCAAATTGTCCTGAATAAGAGACCACAGAGGAGCAACCTTGCTACAAGACCAAAAAACATGGAGGGGATTCCCTTCCTCCTGCGTACACCTAGAACAGGTAGGGTGGGGGAGTTTTTTAAGCTTAAAAAGTCTGGTAGGGGTGTAGTACAAATTATTCACAATATAATATTGAGTCAGCCTTAATCTATCCTGGGTGTGATATCTATGAAGGTCCTTCCATATACGAGACCAATTCAGGGGAGATTCAGGCAACAAAGAAGACCAGATATTGGAGCCCCTAGCTATATCAGGAAATTTATAGTTTAGGAGAAAGGAATAGATTAACGAAGTAGAGTGTGGTTGAGAAGCGAGAGTTATTATTTGAGAAAGAAAGGGGTAGGCCACTGACTCGCTAAAGGAGGTACCAAATTTCCCAGCGATAAGATGCCTTAGTTGGTAAACTTTGAAGATCTCCACCTTGGGAATGTCAAATTTAACAGTATATCGGCTGAGGAAAGGAGAGATTGTTGCTCATAAAAATGTTCTAGTCTAGCTTCTTTAAGTTGTAGAAGCCAATCAGGAGTAAGCATGTGATTACCCAACTTGATATTAGGATTAAGGACCACCGGCTGGCCCAGATCTGGGCCGACAAGGATATTAAAAGACTGCAGACATTGAGCAAGTGACTTAAGGGATGTCAGAATCGTATTATCAGTCATCCACTGCAAAACTACTGATGGAGAAATAAAAAATACAGCGTAAGTATCCAACTTGGCCCCCGAGAGAAGTGCCCTCTCAATTTGAAGCCAGGTCGGGCATGGAAGGTTAGGATCCACAGAAAGCCATTTCCCTAATTTAGAGAGATGAGCTGCCCAGTGATAGAGTAAAAGATTAGGAAGCCGGAGACCACCTTTGTCTTTGGGGAGAGATAGCTTAGAGTACGAGCGTCTAACACTCTTTCCTCGCCAGATAAAGTTGGAAAACATCGCATGAAATTGCTGAAGATAAACAATAGGCAGCCAAAGATTTAACAGATTAAGGGGGTAAAAGACCCGGGGAAGGATATTCATTTTGATAATATTGATCCGGCCCCAGAGAGAGATGGGAAGGGTAGACCATCACAACAAATCTTAGTGGACAAGATTTTAATATTATCAGATTGACTTCTTCAAAGAGGGCTCTGTCATAAAATGAATCCTAAGTACTTGATCGATTTAGAAGCCCATTTCATACCGAAGTTAATAAAATCCTGTTTATACGTATGAACATTTAATGGAAAAATTTCAGACTTGGAAATATTCAATCTATATTGAGAAAGGACTCCAAACTGCTTGATAACATCTAGCGCCGCTTTTAAGGATTCAACAGGATGTTCCAGATGCAGGAGTATGTCATCTGCATAAGCTGAGAGTACCAATTCCTGCTGCTGTAATAGACAACCTTTAACAAGTGGAGAAGATTTAAGCCTGATAAGAAGGGGTTCTAAGTATAGGTTAAATAAGAAGGCGAAGAGGACATCCCTGTCTGGTGCCGGTGTGTAGACGGAAAAGGGAGGAAAAAACTCCATTACAATAAATTTTGGCCGAGGGGGAACTGTAGAAAACCTGAATCCATTTTAAAAATGGTGTCGGAAAGCCCATCCTCTCCATCACAGCCCAAAGAAAGGTCCAATCCACTCGGTCAAAGGCTTATACCTATTAGTTTAAAATATTGCACTTATGTTACACAAAAAATTGTGAAACACTACAAAATGCCAGATTTAAAGAAAATTGCTAGCCTAAAAATTCCCCTTGGTTTCTGCATAATGATATTTTATTCCATTACAAAAATTACTTGGATGTGTTAACCAGTCCAACTCAAAGAAAATTATATACAGAATTTAGATTTGAACTTTTTCCAAGTAATGTTCTTATAGCTAGATATAATAAAACACTCAATTTATCATCACGATTCTGCTCTGTTCCAATACATTTGCTGAAAACTTACATCATGTTATACTTCCTTTCAATTGCCCCCCCCACCACCACCCAGTGTCTGTCCTGTTGCAAATCTTGGTGTCATCTGCAAAAAGGCAGACCTTACCTTCTAGCTCCTCTGCAATGTCACTAGTCAAGACATTAAACAGGACCAGTCCATGCACTGAACCTTGAGGTATCCCACTGGTCACCCTCCATTCCTCAGAGCAAACTCCATTTACCACTACCCTCGGTCTGTTATCTGTGAACCAGTTTCTTATCCAAGTTACCATCTTGTTGACCACCCCCAAGCTAACTATCTTGTTTATCAGTCCCCTATGTGGAACAGTTTTGAAAGCCTTGTTGAAATTCAGGTAGGCCATGCCCACCGATCCACCCTGCTCTAACTCCTTGGTCACCCAGTCAAAAAAGTCTATCAGGTTTGTTTGGCATGATCTTCCCCCTGTAAATCCCATGCTGCCTCAGATCTGGGACCCTATTGGATTCCAGATATTCTGCAACTTACCACCACTGATATTAGGCTGACAGGCCTACAATTGCCTGCCTCTTCTTTGCTACCACTTTTGTGAAATGGGACTACATCTGCCCTTCTCCAGTCCTCCAGGGTCACTCCAGACTCCAGTGATTTGTTAGATAGGTCTGTCAGAGGTGCAGCTAGTACCTCCGTTAGCTCCCTCAGCACTCTTGGTTGCACCACTTCTGGCCCTATAGTGCTGGCCACCTTCAGGTTAGTAAGTGCTTTCAGGACTCTCTACCCAGAGAAAGGACTAGTGTCAACTTCCCTCCCATCAAAGCTCTTGATGCTTTTTTGCAGTCCCTCCCCATCCCCTTCCACTGTGAACACTGAGCAGAAGTATTTGTTCAAGATGTCTGCCTTCTCTTGGTCCTCCTCTGTACAGTCCCCCCACTTTAACCTTACAATCCCTCCCTTAGTCTTACGTTTTTTTGCTAACATAGCTAAAAAATGCCTTGTCCCCTTTCGATATTGCCTGAGCTATTCTTTCTTCAGTTTGCAACCTTTGTGTTCCTTACTGCTTCCCTTCTTCCCTCTGTTTTTTCTGATACACTTCCTCATCCTCCTCTCAATGGGTCTCCTTATAAGAAAGGGAAAGGGAACATTGTTTAACCAGGAGTAGCACACTAAGTCAAAGCTTGTTTCCAGATGTGATCTGGGAGCACAAGGAAGTTAAGTGACTTGCTCAGGATCACACAGTATACACCTAGGCAGTTTTGGGATTCAAGCTCAGGTCTCCAGATCTGCATCTCAGAGCCTTAACCTACTGTGCTATATTGCCTCCGTATACCTTCTCAGTGATACTGTTGTAGCCTTTACCTTTGCTGCACCTCTTTTGAGAACCATACTGGTTTCCTCTTCCTTTGCTTACTTGCATGACACAGAGGCTTGTTGTCTGGCCCACTGTTTCTCCAACCCTCCCCCAGGTCATCTCCCTCTGCCAGGTCATTCCTGAAGCATTCACCCATCTTTATAAAATCAACCCTTCTGAAGCCCAGAACTCACCACTGTGTGGATGGATTCTGCAGCTGTTCTTATGTCGAACCACACTGTACAATGATGACTTGTCCCCAGACAGCTTCCCACCTTGATGTCTGCAATACTGTCCCTGTTATCAAGCACCAGGTCCAGTATTTCCCCATCATGAGTGGGTTCACTGACTAGTTGCCTGAGGAATGCCCCCTGCAGGGAGTCCAGGATGTCCCTGCTTTTAACTAAAACTGAAGCTGGGATGCTCCAATCTACATCCAGCAGATTGAAGTCCCCCATCAGCAACATCTCTCCCTATTCAGCAATTTTGCCAGTTGCCTCCAGAATTTCCTTATCTAACTCCTCTCCCCCTGTGCAGGAGGCATGTAGATCATGCCTGTCCAAATAGTCACTTTGTTTCTTGACTTGTGGGTGATTCACAACACTTCTGGCTCCCTGGAATCCCCTATATTTCTGTTGCTTTTATGCTTTCCTTCATATAAAGCACCATACCCCCTCCTTTCCTTCCCACCCTGTCCTTTTTGAACAGTGTGTAGCCTGATATGGCCATGTCTCAGTCATGGTTGTCAGTGCACCATGTCTCGGTAATAGCCACAATATCCAGGACAGCTTCCGCCATGCTGGCCTCTATGTCTGGGATCTAATTTCCCAGACTTCTAGCATTAGCACACATGGCCTTCCAGATTTTGTTAGCTCTTTGCTTGTTGCTCCCCCTTTTACCTTGTGTTCCCTCTTCCTTCCCCTTCTGCTTTGACTGCTTCTTTTCCCTCCTTCCTCCTTTGCTAACCTGTTTCCTTGATTAACTTGCATCCTGGTGGGACTCTCTTCCCTTGGGATCTACCTACAATCGTTCTCAGCCTGTGGGGGGCAGTTTCTGCCTCCTTTTCTCTCCACCACTCCCCTCAGCTAGTTTTAATGTTCATTAAAGTATCATTTATACAGACCACTGAGGACTGTGGTTCCCCTCCTGGATGGATGCAGGCCATCATCTCTATATAGGCCTGGCTCTTATCCCCCCAGGTGGGTCCCCAGTCCCCAATGTAGTCATACCCCTCTACTCTGTACCATTCTTTCAACCATAGGTCGAAGGCCTTGGTGTGGATATCCCCCTCCTTCCCGCTTTGTAGACAGGCAGAACATCCACAAAAGCTACTGAGCCTGCTACCTGTTTAAGACATCTTTCCAGTTCCCTAAACTCCTCCAACACTATGCCTGCCTGGTCCCTAGCCAGGTCAGTTTTTCCCAGGTGGACAGTGATGTCCAGCTCTGCCTTTCTTCCTGCTGCCTTAGCAATCTGTAGGATACGCTTCCCATCCCTCCAGGCCATGGCACCAGATGGGCACCTGATCTCCCTCTCTGGTCCCTTTCCTAGTCTCTGCTCTATCCCTCTAACAATTTGGTCCCCAACAGAAGTTTCCACCTCCTCCCCTGGAATCCTCTTACACCCTCTTTGGGATCTCCACAAGGGAGGATCCCCACTTCCTCCATGGCCACTACCACAGGGACCTCCTTTTGGCAATCCCACTCTGCCAGAGTGGCATAGAAATTCTGTAGTGGTATTGGCTGAGGAATGTGACTGTGACCCATTCAATGTTAACTTCAGGAGTATCGAAAATACATTACATGTTTCGACTGCGTTACTCATTGTTGGTACTAGGGACAGTGCTGCATACTGTATATCAAGGTGGGACCATTTGGGGACCAGTGATCACTGTACAGTGTGGCTCAATATAAGGATGGCTGCAGAATGGAACCACGCAAGGCAAGGGACCTGGACTTCAGGAGGGCAGACTTTGTAAAGATGGGTGAATGCCTCAGAGATGACCTGGTGGAGTGGAGGAACAGTGGGCAAAGCTAAAAGAGGGAATAGTCATGGTAACAAACCTGTTCACCAAACAAGTGAGCAAAAGCAAGAGGAAAAAGAGATCACTATGGTTCTCCAAAGGCGTCCGAAAAGGTAAAAGCTACAAGTGTAGCATCTAGCAGGTATAAGGAGAGACAGAGGGAGTATGAATGTATCAGGAGAAACAGAGGGAAGCAGGAAAAGCAGTAAAGAGTGCAAAGGCATAAACTGAAGAGAGAATAGCCAAGGTGGTAACAAAAGGTGATGACATTTTTTCAGTATGTAAGCGAAAAGAGGAAGACCAGGGGAGGAATTGTAAGCTTAAAAAATGAAGGGGAGGGGACTGCAGAAGAGGACCTAGAAAAGACAGACATCATGAACAAATACTTTTGTTCAGTATTCACAGAGGAAGGAGTAGGGAGGGGCCACTAAAAAGTAACAGAAGCTTTGGAGGTGGGAGATGGACACGTGTCCTTTTTTAGAGGAGAGGTTCCTGAAGGGACTCACTGATCTGAAAGTGGACAAAGTAATGGGGTTAGATTAGGTGCATCCAAGGGTATTGAGTAGTATTGCTCAAATAGTATCCTAGAAATTAGGATACCAACAGATACCTCCCATTTGGCCAGATAGTGGCTGTGGTAGGATAGCAGTGGTATCTGACCACGGATCCAACCCTCTATGAACCAGTGCATGGATCCTATAAATGTTGTGGAGCCTGTGGATCCTAGCAACAGATCCAGCTTGGATCCTAACTATCTGACCTAGGATCCCTGGATCTGACCTGGGATCCATCGCTACCTGACCCTGGATCCTAACTATCTGACCTAGGATCCCTGGATCCTAACTAGAATCCATCGCTATCTGACACTGGATCCTAACTATCTGACCTATGATCCCTGAATCCTAATGAGGATCCATCGCTATCTGACCCTGGATCCTACATCTGTCTTTGGCAGGATTTCTAGTAGAATCCTAGGTAGGATACCAGCACTATCTGACAGATAGTGGTAGGATCCACAAAAGCAATATCTAAGCAACACTAGTATTGAGGGAACACAGGTAGGAACTGGCTGCACCTCTGACAGTCATTTTTAACAGTTCACTGGAAACAGTAGTGGTTCCAGAGTGCTGGAGGAGGGCAGATGCAGTCCCACTTCACAAAAGTGGTCACAAGGAGGAGGGGTGGCAGTGGTAATTATAGGCCAGTCAGCCTGACATCGGTGGAATCACTGCTGAAGGATAGCAATGTGGAATATCTTGAATCCAACTGGTTACAAGCCCTGAGGCAGCATGGATTCACAGGAAAGAGGTCATGTCAAATGAATCAGATAGATTTCTTTAACTGGGTGACCAAGGAATTAGATCAGGGTGGAAACTGGACGTGGTCTACCTTAATTTATCAAAGGCTTTTGATACTGTTCTACATAGAAGACTAGTAAACAAGTTGGGGACCTTTGGAGTGGGTCCAAAGATGGTAAACAGTATAAGAAATTGGTTAGGGGATATATGACAGAGGGTGGTGGTAAACAGTTCAATCCGAGAAAGGGACGGTGACCAGAGGTGTGCCTTAGGGATCAGTGCTGCGACTGGTCCTCTTTAATGTCTTTATAAGTGACATTGCAGAGGATCTGGAAGGGAAGGTCTCCCTCTTTGTGGATGACACCAAAATCTACAATGGGGGGACATTCTGGGGGTTGGGGAGGATGCTCAGAGACCTGAGAAAATTCGAGGAGTGGTCAAGGGTATGGCAGCTGAGTTTCAATGCAAAAAAATGCAAAATAAAGCACTTAGGGCACAGAAACCTAGAGGCAGAGTACAAAATGAGTGGAGTGATACTGCTGACCACTAAGTAGGAAAGAGACCTGGGGTAATCATATAAGATGACCCTATAGGTGGCCAGGCAATGTGACAAGGCAGTTGGGACGGCTAGTGGGATACTGGGCTGCAAAGGGTGGGGTATCACCAGCAGAAAGAGGAGGTTGTATTGCCCCTGTATAGATCACTGGAAAGACCACAGCTAGAGTACTGTGTTCAGTTCTGCAGACCATATGTTCAGAAGGACATAGACAGACTGGAGGCAGTCCATTGGAAGGGCAATTAAAATGGTGCATGGTCTGCACTTAAAGCTCTAGGAGAAGAGACCAAAGGACCTCATTATGTACACCCTGGAAAAGAGAAGAGGGGGGATATGATAGAACCCTTTAAATATCTCATGGGAGTAAATAAGGTATAGGAAGGAAGTTTTTTTTTAGAAAAAAAGGAGCTCAAGAACCAGGGGACATGCTATGAAGCCAACATTCAGGAGAGATGTAAGGAAGTACTTCTTCACAAAAAGGGTGGTGGATTCCTGGAACAGCCTTCCAGTGGAGGTGTTGGGGGTGATAGTAGTGGGGTTCGAGACTGTATGGGATAAGTATAAGAGAATTTTATTGGAAAGGAAGGGGGGAGGGAGAAAGATCTAGAGAAGAAGTAGGGACTGCGGCGATAATGTAGGTAGGGAAAAATGGGCAGACTGGGTGGCCAAGTGGTTCTTATCTGCCATTGATTTCTGTGTTTCTATGTTTACTATTTTTTCCCTTTCACTACAGTTTATCAACATAAATAAAGCTGTTCCAAATGTATCCAAAGCTTATTTCCCACTTTTAGTCACATTTGCAAGGGACATTTTATAATAGCAATAAGGCATTTCAGGGTCATGATACATTGCATACATCAACACTTTGGGGAAGTACAAGTTAGTCTGCATCTTTTTATGCAAATTTGAACACCCCTTAGGTGGCTGGGACACTCGGCTATTCCTTGTGCCTCACTCCCCTAAGGTCTGATGATATATAGCCGCCCCTTCAGACTTAGCATAGAAAATTTGCTCAGCTAGTTTGCCTAGCCCAGAAAGAAATGGTCATTTAACAGTGAGACAAAAAGTTCAGTAAAGCAAGCAGAGGCAAGAGTAAACATAAATAAAGTGTTACTGTAACAGCAGAGTGCTCAGTGACTTAGTGGAGCTTTGATCCAAAGAAAAGAGTCACGGAATACAAAAAGGGATGCAGAACTCACATCCTCCAGATATGTCAGATACAAATGTACTCCAACACCAAGTTAGAAACATAGAGAGGATGCGTTCATCACAGAGAATTTGCGGCAGGGTGTTTGATGCAACTTGCAATTTGTGCCAAACATTGCAGCAAGCATAATTCCGAAAGGCACTTGCCACAAAAACCCTACTGCAAGTCCAGAATGCAGGACACAGGGAATTAGACCACCTACTCCCTGGTGTAATGTTGCGTCCATGATCTTGGCACTTGCACCATTCCTTTGGCACAAGCAGCCATTTAGGAAAATGTTGCAAATGCACCACCCCTTTGAGAATTGGACCGCTCTGAACCCGAAGGACTTTGGCTCATCTGCGGCCCCCTTTGCAATGGATGCAGGGCTTGATGTAAGCCCTGTGTCTCCCTTCCAGAATCTGGCCCATAGACTTTGTCTCATGAAAAGGAACTCTTGGTCCACCCAGTCTACCTGTGTTCCTTGCCATTTCTACCTCTGCAGAACCCCCATCCCTAGCTCCTCTATGTTTATCCCATGCATGACTGAAGCTCTCACCATTCTAGCTTCCACCACTTCTGCTGGTAGTCTGTTCCAGGTGTCTATCACCCTTTAAGTAAAAAAAAATGTTTCCTCACATCTCTCCTGAACTCCTCCCACAGCTCCATCACATGGCCCTGGTCCTGGTGCTTGCCCTCCTTTGAAAGAGACACCCACCTGCACCCTGTTCACCCCTGTGAGGTATTCATAGTTCTCAACCATGTCATTTCTCTCTCTCCTCTCTTCCATTGTGTACGTGTTGAGATCCCTCAGTCTCTGCTCATAGGGCTTACACTCTAAAGCCTTTTCCATTTTAGTTTCCCTGTTTTGGACAGTCTCCACCCTGTCTATGTCCCTTATGAGGTGTGTTCTCCAAAAGTAGACATAGTACTCAAGGTGAGGGAATACCAAGGAGCACTGCAGTGGCAGCACTGCCTCCTTTCTCCTGCTGGTGATACATCTCCCTATACACTCCAGCATCCCACTAGCCCTGCCCACTGCCATATAACGCTATGCTGCCACCTCGATGTCCTGTAATTTAATAACCTCAAGGACCCTTTCCTGTTTAGTGACTCTCAGTAACTCCCCCCCCCACCACCACCACCACCACCATCCTATATTCAGCACTGGGGTTCCTATGCCTTATTTGTTTGATTTTGCAGTTTTTGACATTACACCTCAATTGTCATGTCTTTGTTGTTTGATGTTTGAAGTTGAATTCAAAGGTGCCTCCATTGATTTTCAAAGTGAAAGGTGACGTTTAACATACAACTACAGAGCAAGTGATAACTTCATATAAATACTGCAGCATCCATTAAGTTTCACTCCCAATTTGTGGTGCTTTGTCAGAGACCAAGGTCAGCGGATGGTGTATCATCCACATGGATCTGCATCTGTATACTAAAACATAGCAGCTTGGTATTGGGAGTGTATTTGTAGCTGGTATATCCAGAGGAGGGGAATGCTGTAACCAATTTTACATTCTTTTAAATAAAGTTTCATTTCATGACTTAATGGTTATGGTAGATGCAAAATATATTTTAACTAACTGCAATAACTTTCAGCTTCTGTTCCTTGAGTAAAGTTACTGCTTGCACTTGACTTAAAGGGCAGATGGCAGTGGCTGTGTTGCTTTAGAATACATTTAAGCACCATACTAACTGCTACTTTAAGACTCCGAGAGGTCCATTTTTAGGGCTGCATAGAAATTCTAAGCTGTCCTTTTGTAATTACAGAGAGAGAGAGAGAGAGAGAGAGAGAGAGAGAGAGAGAGTGAGAGAGAGCAGCTAGAAAACACGACAGGATACCTAGACTGTCTGCTTCCACAGTTAGAACTGAAGCACAGACTTCCTGTGACATCATCCCCCAAGATGGTAGCGTAGTATGTTTGCTCTGCCTGCTGACACTATGTTTTCTCCCCATAACTGTTCCTGCAGCACTGTTCACTTTTCCATTACTGTTGGGGGAACTTCTGCCTGTATGGGTAAATCAAAAAAATGAAAGAGAAGTTGACCTACTGGCTTCTTCATATGTTAATTCTTCTTTGAACCTTCGAGCACCTGGGATGGCATCTTTAGCAGAGACAGTACCTCCAGCAGCAGCAGCAGCAGCAGGGACCCCATAAAATGCAGCCCTTCTTGAGGAATTGAGAGCATTCTGTAAGGAGACTAAGAGGATGTTAGAAGATTTGAAACACACTTTAACTACACTGGATACTAAATTTAAAGAAATGGAGCTACATCAGGTTTCCATTGACTCCTGTATAGACAGGGCAGAGCAGGTCCTGCTGAAAGTGTTACAAGAGATTGATCGTCTGGTGGAGAAATGCACTGATTTAGAAAACTGCTCTCGCCGTAATAATATTTGTATCTATGGTCTTCCAGAGGGTGAGGAGGGTAACAGAGATTTTATCCTCTTTTTACAAGGCTGGCTCTCTGATATTTTAGACTTGGAGAACTTGCACCCATTATCCATTGATAGAACGCACCGGTCCCTTGTTCCTCCACCTTGCAGCCCGACTCAGAAGCATCACTTCATTGTCTGTCGGTTTTACAATTTTGTGATCATGGAAGAAGGGGCAACTTCTGTACAAGGGGCATCTGACAAGGTTAGATAACGATTATTCCCCTGACATCGCTGCATATATTTTAAGGGTGCTGAAAAGTCATCAAGTTAAATTTTCTGCTCTCTATCCTGCCTGGCTGATAGTTTGTTTTTCAGATGGAGTTGAAATATTTGATGATCCCAAGGTAGCTGTACAAGAACTTAAGAACTGCAAGATGTGGGATCTAGAGAAAAGCATGGACTACATGGACAGAGAGGAGCGGGAGCTGCAAAGGGATGCCTGGACTAAGGAGTCCCCCTCCAGCAAAAAGCGGCGATCTTACCAAGCACTTCAGGACGTGAAAGCCCTCCTTCAAACTTTCAGGAGAGAGGAGCCAGCATGAATGTTATTCCTTTTAGAGGCTTTACTGGTTGCTGACTGACTCTGCCACCAGGTGCTTTGTTAATTCAGGTACCAGTGGTTTGTAGCCTCTCAGCTATATACTGATATTTCCACTCACTGGTCAGAAGGCTTTAGGAGTTCAGTTAATCTCTGCACATGAACAGTCTGCAAAAAATGTTCTTTATACTATTCATTATCTAGTTCTTTTGTTAGCTGCAGGAGATGGACTGGGATCTAGGATGGTCTTTCATTAACATTTATGATGTGTCTTTTGGATCGGAGACCTTTTCTTTTGCTTTTCCGGACCATCACAGGTTTATTTTCTTGTGTATCATTGTGTTACATTTATTCTGCCATCTACACTGCTTTGGATTATTTGTGCTTTGTTGGGTGCTTATTTACTCTGACTTTATTCCCACTTAATCAGGCATTTCTAATAAGCCCACATCACGGCAGCATTTACTATAGTATTTTTGGTTCATTGTGACTTTTTATGATCAGGCATTTTATTTGTTTTATTTTTTTATTTGGGAAATGTTTCACCAGGAAAGACAACATGAGCTGTAAACAGCTCATTTCCAAAAGCATGGGGGGGGGGGGCAAGAGTTGGGAGAACAAGCAAACACATAGCAATACAAGTACAATTTCTGTACAATTTCTAAAACAAAATGATGTAATACAGTTACACAATAACACAGTCCAACCAGCCAGGGTAAACAAAACATATTCAGATATAGCATACATTGCATCAACCCAAGAGCAGGTGATCTAGTAGGTAAAGGTTAGGGGATGGATAACACATTTGAAGTGCTAGAAGTAGTAAGCTGAGCACAAGATTCAAAATGCTATTGTATACCCAAGGGAGGGCAGTTATAAGAAAAGTGGGGAAGTGGACAGGCGAGGGGTAGAGGGTGGGGATGGAAGAGGGAGGGAGAGGGACAGCCAAGATCTGTACCAATCCAGGTTGCTGAGAACCCTGCAAGGCAGTTAGGACCAGGCAGAAGGAAAGAGGAGAGAAATGGACCAGGGTGGTAGAGAAGAGAGGGGCAGGGGAAACAGGAGGAGGGGAATGGGATAAGAAAGAAGAGAGGTGGGCAAGGGAAGGATTTGAAAGTGGGGGGAAGAGGGAAGGGGAAGAGAGAGAGAGATACAATCTATACTCCTTCAGGATGCACAGAACCCTGCCAGGGGGTTAGGATTGGCCTGGCAGTATAGCCTGGAGATTAGAGTAACGAGCTGTAAACAAGCTTGGTACATCCAGCAGACCAGACCTGGGTTTGAGTCTCACAACCTCCACTCACACACTGTGTGACTCTGAGTAAGTCACTTAACTGCTTGGTGCTCCCAGATTGACCCTGAAAACAGGTACTTATGCCTAGTGGGCCTTACCCAGTTACCAAAGATTACAATAAATAAAAAAATTAAAAAGGACTGGAAAGTGGGGGGGGGGGGGTAGAAGAGAGGGTACCAAGATCTATACCCCTTCAAGATGACAGAGAACCATACAAGGTGGACAGAACCAGGCAGAAAAGGAGGGGAGAGAAGGGGGGCCAGGGAGGAGAAGTGGAGTGTGGCAGGTGACCAGAGGGGAGAAGAGGGGTAAGAAATATGGAGACTGGAGAAAATAGGAGTAAACTAGGAATGGAAAAAGGGGAGAGCATTGGTGGGGAGGACAAGGGGGTTGTGGGGGAGAAGGACAGCTGTAGAGTGTTGAAATAGCACAGTAGCTTGTGGATGATTGTAGAGTGTCAAAATGGCAGAATAGGTTGTGATGGGGGTGGGAGGAGGGAGTATAATGGGGGTAGCATGTGAAGAAGTAATCAGGGAAGGGTTCAGTTAGCAAACAGGAGGTAAGTCAGGGATACAGGAGTAGGGGATAGTGTGCAAGGGATTGGGAGGGTTGTGAAGGGGGGTGTTAAGAACAAGTACAGTTAGGAGAATAGAAGTAAAGTAGGGCTAAAGGATAATGTGCCAGGGTGGGGATTGTTGAAGGGGGGGGGCTAAGAACAAGTGCAGTTAGGGGAATAGAAATTATGAAGGACTAAGGAAATTGAAGATAGGGAAGAGGAAAGTCTAATAGGAGGTGGCAGTGAGTTCCAAAGCTTTGGGAAGCGATAGGAGAAAGCTTCCTTATCTGTAGAGGTACAGTGATGGGGAATAGCTAGAGTCCGTGCATGAGTAGATCTGAGAGAGCAGGAGGAGGGAGGTGGAGCAGAGAGTAAAGAGGAGAGGTAAAAGGGAGAGTCGCAGCCCAGAATTTAGACATGAACTTGGCACAGTGAGAGAGATGCCTACATTCAAGGGAGGGGAAAGCTAGAGCATGATACAAGGTACAGTGATGCATGTGGGAGGGGGAGTCAAGAGCAAAGTCACATAAAGCATTGAAGAGAGTATCCAACCTAGTAAGGGAAGACTTAGGAGCAGCACTGTAGACTATGTCATGATAATCAAAAATAGGGAGTATCATTTTCTGAACTAGATCATGCCTAATTGGTAGTGGTAAGAAACTATGGTTCCTGTAAAGGGCGCTAAGCTTGGGGTGCAGTTTTTTCAGGATGGCGTCAATATGTACAGAAAAGTTAAGATGTAGGTCAAGCCAGACACCCAGGTATTTGAAAGAGATGGTGTCCTCTAGTGCTGTCACATCAAGGGTGTGGAAAGATGGAATAAAGGGCAATCTAGAGAGTCTCTGCCTAGTGCCAAAGGTCATGGAGACAGTTTTCATGGCATTTAGGAAAAGTTGATGCAAACTTAGCCAGCACTGAACATTACTGAAGTCAAGCTGTAGTCTGGAAGTCATAGCGGAGTGTGATTGACCAGAAGTGAACAAGACCATGTTGTCAACATACATATGGATGGAGAATGAGGAGCATACTGATGGTAGGTCATTTAGAAGAATCGAAAATAAGAGAAGGCCGAGTATGGAGCCTTGAGGCACACCAGTAGAGATGGGCAGTGGAGGGGACATAGAGTCAGCTATTTTAACAGATTGAGTTCTACCTATCAGGTAGGCTCTGAACTAGCTGCAGACAGACAGAGACAAGCCAGCTGATGAGAGAGTTTTGAGGAGGAGGGAGTGGGAGACTGTTTTGAAAGCCTTGGCAAGGTCAACAAAGATAGCAAAAGTGATGTGACCTCTATCCATGGCTAAACTGAAAGAGTCAGTGAGATTAAGTAGGGAAGTGGTTGTGGAGTGATTCTTCCGAAAACCAGACTGAAAGGGTGTGAAGAAGGAGGAGTCATCAAGAAAGGAGGAGAGTTGAGAGAGAACAAGGTGTCCCTGAAGTTTAGCCAGGGTGGGTAGAAGCGAGATGGGGGGGTAATTCCCAGGAGATGAGAGATCACCTCCCTTAGGTAGGAGGAGACCTGTAGCATGTTTCCAGGCTTCAGGGATAGTCTTAGTGAGGAATGACAGGTTGAGGGGATCAGAGAGGGGGAGGGAAATAGCAGGAGCAGAGAGGTACAGCAGCTTAGGGTCAAGGTCATCAGGGAAGCTGCCCTTAGCTGGGTTGATAGAGAGTAGTGCCTTTAAGGTATCGTTGGGAGAGATGGATGAAAAGGCAAAACTACTAATTGGTGGTATTGGGAGGAATTGGGAGGGAGGGAAGAGGTAGTAGGGTGGGGTGAGAGGGAGGCTAACAGGGTGGAGTATGGCTTTTCTAGAAATTCATTCCCTCTGCAAATGCTGTATATTTTGATAGTGCTAGTTAGTATTGTTATAGAGCTGTGGATTTAGCCTTGTTTTTTTCTAGGTAGTTTTACAGCACAAAACAAAAACAACTCTTTGTTCTACACTGGTATCAATTTGCTAGATTTACCCTCCTTTCAGTTTTTTTTTTCTTTTTGCTTTGACATGGGTCTAGTATCCAGTCAATACAGCACTGCCGAAACAGTGCATGAATAAGTGCACTGCAGAAAGTGTGAACATTTCTACAGTGACAGGAGTTTCTGAACATGTGGTAATAACTGCTACCCATATTGCTGTAGGGTCACATAGGGAAGTGTCAAGGAGGCTGCCGGTGCAGTGCACAGTCAAGCCACTCCTGTGGTGGAGTGGCTGGAGCACCAGCACCCAGTGGTGTTGGCGCCCTGTGACCGCGCTTCAATTCCACCAGGTCCCATAGTGGTGCAGCTTTTTTGCAAAACAAACATTTCACCCCGGTGTTTTCGCCCGTCCCCAAAGCCTACACCCCTTGAGTTAGATATAATGGGCTGGATATTCAAACTGCACCATTCTGTGGCGCAAGCCCTTGCGCTGCTCAAAAAAGTTGTGCTGGGGTGTGGCCGGGGTGATATTCAACGGGGTTGCGCTATTGATCAACTTCTTTGAATATCACCCCCTGGCCACAGCCACTGTGCATGGCGCAGTGGAACTTGCGCCACTGCAAGTGGTCAGAGTGGAGCATTTAGATGCGGTGGCACAAGTTCCATTGCGCCATGAGCAAATTTCCGATATTAAAAGGTGACATGCAATACCATAATTCATGCAAGGCGCACGGAGGGCCATTTGCATCTAATTACGGCCCCATTTGCATGCCATTAGCATGCAGGTGCGCCGATCTCTGACGACTTGTGCCTGGCACTCTGCCAGACAGCAGCCGCCAGGGGACCGGGACGCCTCTGCAGCCCGATCTGGGGCATGAAGTACATCTCCTCCCACACTAGCCTGATCGCTGGCATGAAGTACATTTCTCCCACTAGCCCAATCGCGGGCAGAACTCACCCCAACCCCAGTAGCCCGATCGTGGGCAGAACACACTCCCACCCCGACTAGCCCGATCATGGGCAGATCTCCTCCCGCCTCGACTAGCCCGATCGCGGGCAAAGCGGAGTTCAACCCCTGACTAGCCCGATCGCGGGCAGAATGGAGTTCAACCCCCGACTAGCCCGATGTGGGCAGTGGAGTTCAACCCCAAAGACCAATATCCTGGCGGTCCAGTGGACCATGAAGCCCAATCACGGGCATAAGGTCAATCCCACCACCCCAAGTCCAATTTCCCTGGTGATCTAGTGGCCCCACCCCACCCACAAGAGCCCACCACCCCGCTCCCCCATCAGCAGGTGGGCGGCAGCACCCCCCGCCTGCTGCCCCACCGCCCGCCGACTGACAGCTCGGTAGGGCTGCACGCCCATTGGTTCAGAGCAAGGGCCAATGGGCGTGCAGCCCATACCATACAAGGCAGTCCAGATATGTGAATGCCCGCAATCGGGCTAGTTGGGGGGGGTTGAACTCTGTTCTGCCCGCAATCGGGCTAGTCAGGGAGGTTGAACTCTCTCCTGCCCACGATTGGGCTAGTCGGAGGTTGAACTTCGTTTTGCCCGCCGATCGGGCCAGTGGGGAGTCAATTACGTTTTCTACCGGCACTGGACTAGCTCTAACGGGGAGCGAGATCTGGTCCAACATCGGGCTAGTTGGGGTGTGGGGAATGTGTTCTGGCCCGCAATCGGGCTATGGGGGTTAATCTATGTTATGCCCACGATCGGGCTGCTGCGGGGGGAACAGTATGTTATGCCCGCGATCGGGCTACGGGGTTATTATTATGCCCGCGATCGGGCTGCAGGGGGGGCACAGGGAACAAGTGGAGGGCCACCCACAGGTGGCAGCTGCTGTGTTGCATCCTGTCATGTGGCAGCTCACCTATGGGTGGCCCTCGACTTAATCCTTTTTTTTTGGCTCAAAGTTGTGCAGGTGCAGGTAGGGAGTTGCACCTGCACAACTCTGCACGGCCCCGCTGAATATCGGGCTGTGCAGTTTATGCATGGTTCCTCCCCCTCCGGTTGAGCATGCCTTCATTAGCATTGCGCTGTTGCTCAGCATGGGTCGGGGGTGCAACTGCCTCCTGCTGAATATCGCAGAATGGTGCAATTTCGGACTTGCGCATGGTGCAATCCTTTAGAATATCCAGCCCAATAAGTCCAAGAAGCATGGGGATGCTGCGGGTGGAGCCCCCACAAAAAAACAAGATAGTGCTCTTTATGTTTACGGTGTGTGCTGTTTCTGCTATGGTCGGTGTTTTTTCATGACCTTTTTTTTAGTGCACACCGTTTTGTGTGCGGCATTGTTGATTTGCGTGGTTTCAGCCATGGCATTATGACCTCGTGTCCATGGGTCTTAGGCTTTCTGTTAAATAGCGCACACTGGAAGTCTTTCTCTTAGAGGGCAGGGTATTGGATGGGGTGTATGTGGTATCACATGCCCCTCTTTTCCCTGTAATTTCCCTAGGGTGGGGGGTGTTCCCTCTGTGGAGAAGCACTGTGGCTCCCATAGGTCTTTTCCATCTTTTGTTGACCTACTTTTGTACCTGGTTAGTACTGGCCTCTGTGTAGCCCCAGGTTAGGATATTATTCATTTTTTTTGTTTGTTTTCTGGATGCTTGACTTTTCTGTGATGGTGATTTTATATAATATTTTGTTGAGTTGTTATGGGTTTGAAGGTTTCTTTCCCAGTCACAGTTTTTTCTCCAATTCATTCTTGCTAGTGGCACCAACATTGTTGTTCTTATTCAATTGATTGAATGTCTTTTTGGCACAATGGGTTATTTTCTTAATGGTGTATTGTACTTTCTTGCAGTTTGTGAATTTTACTTTTAACCTTCTGTCAGTTATTAATGGAGGGGGACTGTCTGGTGTTTCAACCTTGTATATTTGTTGGGGTTATGCACAGTTTTGCTGTTATATTTTTGTTATTCATTGCACTTTATGGGCATGGGTTTTGGATAGTGAGTGTATTTGGAGTGGGGGGGGCTTCAGAATATTATCATTGCATGCTGCCTTTTCATTTTAGTTTGGTTACCTGGCTGGTATGACTCCCCAAAGCTTACAACGTTTAATGCTAAGGGTCTAAATAACCCTGTTAAGAGAATCTGGACCCTTTCCCATCTTAGGAAAATAGATTTTGAAATAGCTCTTTTACAGGAATCCCATCTTTCCCCTGCAGAGCGCTCTAAGCATCGTCATCAATGGGTTGGGGTGGAGTTTGCATCGTCACACCCCCATGGGAAAAAGAGTGGCCATATTAATTAAAAAGCATTTCTTTTTTGCCAACACACCACTGGGCAGATTCTCAGGGAAGATGTGTATTAGTTAATGGGACATAGCTGGATTATCCTTTATCTATTTTCAACATTTATGCCCCCCAACCCCCAATCACACATACCTTCTTTCAGGAGATATTTCAAGTGTTGGTGGATTGTGCCCATGGGTTTTGCATTTTGGGAGAAGATTTTAATTGTGTTCTTGACCTTTCCTTAGACCCCTCTAGGTCACCGAATAAACCCCCCCCCCCCAGAAATCTCAGGTTGCTAAAGTACTAGAGTGTTTAATTACGGAATCTGGTTTCCATGATGAATGCCATTGGCTGCATCCTGGCGACCGAGATTATACCTTTTATGCACATTTGCATAAAACTTATTCCCCGCATTGACCATTGGCATGTCCCCACTTCATATTTTCACCATGTTTCTTTTGCTAAAATCCACTTGGTGGAACTATCTGATCATGCTCCAGTCACTTTACACTTGGATTTAGCCCCTTCACTCCATAGAAATCTTTGGCAGTTGAATGTCGGTGCATTAACAAATTCGCGTTTCTGTGATATGATACAGGAGGCTCTTGATGAGTATTTTACTTTGAACAATGATCCAGAGATCTCTCCACCTGCTTTATGGAATGCCATGAAGCCCGTTGCCTGTGGCAAAATTATTTTCTGCTTCTCTCATTTAAAAAAAGAAAAAGTTCAAAAGTGGCTTAAACTGGAAACTCAATTGGCTGCTTTAGAGATCCACCACAAATGGGAGGGTTGAACAGCCCTCCTCCATCAACTTCAGGAGACACACTCTCAGCTTTTGAGTTTGTCCATGGATCAGGTGGAGAATTCTCTACAGTGTACCAAATGTGCTTATTATTCCCAAGGCCATTGGGCTGGGCATCTTTTAGCTTTACAACTTCATAAACAACAGGCATCTAGAGTTATTCGTTAGATCCTTCAGGGAGCCCCTTCTTCCTGGATTCTGATCAAACTGCGGGATATTGCTAATAAATTTGGCTCCTTTTATACCAAATTATACACTCCTGACTGTTCTGTTGTGGATAAAGCCAAACTCAATGCCTTTTTTCACTGCTTGCAGTTACGAACTTTGACTCAGGAAGAAAAGGAATTTTTGGATTATCCAGTCTCTCAGGAGGAAATTCTGTTGGTCATAAAGGGCCTTAAAACTAAGAAAGCAGCTGGAGAGGATGTTTTTTCCATTGAATTTGATATATGTTTTGCTGCTTCTTTAGTTGATTCTCTCCATTCTGCCATTTCTTATTGTGTTCAACATCATGCCCCTACCCCAAGAGTGGAAATCGGCTTTAATTTCAGTGCTCCCTAAATCTGGAAAGATCCAGAATTATGCTCTTATATCACCCTATTTCCCTGATTAATAAGGATTTTAAGATTTATGTGAAAATTATTGCTCTTCATTTACAATCATTTATCCCTAGACTTATTCATTCCAATCAAACCGGTTTTATCCCCCTTCGAAACTCATACAATAGTGTTTGTCACCTGCTGAATATCATTACCCATGTAAAGAATTCCAGTTACCTCAGTGGCCATCTCGGTTGACGCTGAGAAGGCCTTTGATTAGCTAAGTTAGTCTTACTTGGCTAAAGTTTTAATGATCTTTGGTTTTAGTGAAGGATTTATTGCTAATTTGCTAGCTTTGTATTCTGGTTCCACCACCAAAGTGACTGTTAATGTTTTTTTTTTCTTTGCAACATGGAACCTGTTAAGGGTGCCCTATGTCTCCTGTTTTTTTCGCCTTGGTGATGGAGCCTCTGGCAACTTGTGCATGGCAGCACCCTAATATTATGGGCATCCGAGTTGGGTCCACTGTTCGCTAAACTGTCCTTCATGCAGACAACACTTTATTTTTTGGTGAGGACCTGGTCCCATCTCTCCCATTCTTTTTGAAAATCTTGTCTGACTTTGATTCCATATCAAATTTTAAAGTGAATCTGGATAAGACAGTTGTGATTTTATTAAATGGCTCCCTGGACCACCAGCAAAGAGCTCAATTTCCTTTTTGTTAGGCTAAGGATGGTTTTCACTTGTTAGCTCTTATGATTACTCCCATTTTATCTCAACTGTATGATAAAAATCATAGGCATAGTTTATCGTAAGTTAAAAAGGATTTAGAGAGATGGGCTGTGCTCCCTCTGCCACTTGGGGCCAGAATTGAAGCCATTTGTATGAGTGTTTTACCCCCGTTTTACATATTTTCCACGTGCTACCCATTCAACCTCCAGATTCATTTTGGTATCAGCTTGATAAATTACTTTTTTGGTTTATATGGAATGGGAAACACCCCCGCATTTGATGGTCAACTTTGTTTAGAAGTAAATTAGAGGGAGGTTTAGTCTGCCTAATTTTAAGTATTTTTACTTAGAGGCCCAGGTTGTCCCAATTTTAACTTTTTTTAAATCCTCACCTAATTCTGGCTAACTTTATAATGAAGCCGATCAAGCTCCCCAGATTTTGTTAAGAGTTGCTCCTCTTCTCCCACTTCCCCAGCTCCAATTTTTTAAAGTAACTAACCATTGGATGAGACATACTTTCTCAGAATGGGCTCAATTTAATTCATTAACCATGGGAGCTGATACCATGGGTTACCTCTTGTCCATCCTGGGAAATAGTGCCTTTCCTCCAGGGTTGATAAGAGTCTGGTTTCCAGCTTTGGAATCAATGTGGGTTATATTTAGTTGATGATCTGATAGAGAACAGTATTTTAATGAGTTCTGATCAACTGCAATATCGATTTGGTCTCCCTCATTCTGAACCGTTTCATTACTTTCAAGTCCGGCATTTTGCCTCATCCCTTTCTAGGGACTCATTTCTTCCCAACCTATTACCCTGGAGAAATATCTCCATCAGGAAAGGAGGACAGCAACTGAATTCTACCCCATTTCTTTATTTTATAAATTATTACAACAACAAGCTCATATTTCTCCTCATTCTATCTGGGGTACAGTGGATTCAGCTACGATGAAGTGCAGTAACTTCCAATAACGACGTCACAAAATCCTGCATGACAAAAGAAACATAGAAACATAGACTTTGACGGCAGATAAGGACCGCTAGGCCCATCTAGTCTGCCCATTTCCCTACCTACAGGATAAGCCGCAGATCCTAGTTAACCAACAGCCTATATCTTCCTGCCCCCCCACAAGAATTGCCATATGTCTGTCCCATGCATTCTTGAATTCTCCCACAGTTTTAGACCCCACAACTTCCTCAGGAAGGCTGTTCCATGCATCCACTACCCTCTCTGTGAAATAATACTTCCTCGCATTGCCCTGAACCGCCCTCCTTCTATCTTAAAATTGTGTCCCTTGTTCTTGCAAGTCTCTTTTTCTGAAAGATGCTACCCTCTTGGACTTTGTTGATTACCTTGAGGTACTGAAAGTTTCTATCATGTCCCCTCTCCTTCTTTCCTCAAGGGTATACATATTAAGCTCCTTTAGTCTCTCCTCATCAGCTTCTCTTGCAGACCCTGCACCATTTAGTTGCCCTCCTCTGGACTGCCTCTATCCTGTCTATGTCCTTGCGGAGATGGGGTCTCCAGAACTGGACACAGTATTCCAGATGGGGTCTCACCAACTGTCTGTACAGAGGGATAACAACTTCCTGTTTTCTGCTGCTGATGCCTCTCCCCATACATCCCAGTATACCCCCTGCCCTCCCTACTGCCTTCTCACATTGCTTGCTAACCATTAAGGTCATCTGATATGATTACCCCCAGGTCCCTTTCCTGTTTTGTTGTTGTTACTACCTCCCCACCCATTGTGTATTCTTCCCCTGGGTTCTTGTTTCCCAGGTGCATTATTTTGCACTTTTTTGCATTGAATCCTAGCTGCCATATGTCTGACCATTCCTCCAACCTTGCCAAGTCCCTTTTCATCCTTTCCCGCCTCCTTGTGTATCAACCCTGTTGCAGATCTTTGTGTCATCTGCAAAAGGCATACTTTCCTTCCAGTCCCTCTGCAATGTCACTGATGAAGACATTAAAAGGACTGGACCCAATACTGAACCCTCAAGTACCCCACTGGTAACCTCCTTTCTTCAGAGTGGACTCCATTTATAATCACCTTCTGTGTCCTGTTGTCCAGCCAATGTTTTACCCAGGCTACCACCCTGGGACCCAATCCCAGGCTGGTTAATTTGACTAATAATCTTTTGTGTGGGACTGTGTCAAATGCCTTGCTAAAGTCTAGGTAGGCCATGTCCACAGCCCCTTCCTGGTCTACTACTTTGGTCACCCAGTCAAAGAAATCTATTAGATTCATCTGACATGACCTTCCTGCTGTGAACCCATGCTGCCTTGGATCCTGTGCTCCACTGACCTCTAGGTACTCAACTATTCTTTCCTTCAGAAGTGACTCCATCACTTTCCCTACCACAGAGGTCAGACTGACAGGTCTGTAGTTTCCTGCCTCTGTCTTGGTCCCACTTTTGTGAAGGGGAATCACATCCGCCTTCCTCCAGTCCTCGGGTACCACACCATCCTCCCATGATTTATTAAAAAGAGTAGCCAGTGGTTTCACTAGTTCCTTCCTTAATTCTCTTAGAATTCTGGGTGAATTCCATCAGGACCCATTGCTTTGTCCACCTTCAGTTTTAGGAGTTCTTGCAGAACCCTTTCTTCTGTGAAAGGACTGGGATCGACCCCCCTACTAAGAGTGCTTCTGTTAATTGGATTAGGCACTTCCCCCTCCTCTTTTGTGAATACTGAGCAGAAATATTCGTTCAGTATTCCTGCTTTTTCACTGTCCCCCTCTGCCCACCCACCGTTGATTCTATTCAGCCTCACTATCCCTCCCTTTGTCTTTCTACGCTCACTGATGTACCTATAAAAGGTTTTATCCCCCTTCTTAACTGAGTTGGCTATCTTTTCCTCAGTTTGGGCCTTTGCTATTCTGACTTCCCTCCCTGCTTCTTTCTGCCTTAAGTGGTACAGCTCTCTGTCCTGCTCCTTCTGTGTTTCCTTATACTTCCGAGATGCTATCTTTTCTTCCTGACTTTCACAGCCACCTCTCTTGAGAACCATAGTGGCTTTTTCTTTCTTTTGATTTGTTTATTTGCTTCACACAAGGCTTGTTGCCTCTGTGATGGCAGTTCTGATAATTCCCATTGTTGCTCCACACCTCCTTCTAGCCTGTTTGCTAGTGCTTTTCTGAGGCACTCTCCCATCTTGCCAAAGTCAGCTCTCCTAAAGTCCAGTACCTCACTTTTTGTATGGCTTGACTCTGTAGCCGAGTTTAACGTGAACCACACTGTTTGATGGTCACTTGTCCCCAGATGACAACCCACTTCTAGATCTGAGATCCTCTCACTGCCCCCGTTTGAGAGTACGAGGTCTAAGATTGCTCCCTCACGAGTGGGTTCCGAAACTAGCTGTCTAATGCCTGCCACCTGTAGGGCATCAAGAATGGCCCTGCTCTTGGATGTGGCTGCAGCAAATGTGCTCCAGTTAACATCTGGCATATTCAGGTCTCCCATCAACAGTATCTCCCCTTCCTCTGCCATTCTAAGAGGACTTAATTACCATTGATATACAATGGCCCCTGCAGTAAACTGCAGCATTCTGTGATATTCTGCACCATTTCTGTGCTGCATCCTGGCTGTCACATCTGTAAGTGGGAATTCACCTTATCTTATACTCTCAATTCCAGATATAAGGAGGAAATTTGGAAATCGGTACATAAAACCAGGTCTATTTTTACTGAAAGGAATTCCAATGGAAAACCCTGGTTAAGTTTTTCAGAACCCTGTCTATAACCTCATGTTCTCTTAAGGGGCCGGGGTCTGACTTGTGTTGGAGGTGATGTGGAGCCAAAGGTGACCATTTTCATATACTTTGGTCATGTATTAAGTTAAGGCCTTTTTGGAGTTCTGTAGCTTCAACCACATCTAGTATTTTTGACTCTCCCATTCCTTTTGTTTTTGAATTCTTTGTCCTTGGCTTTCTTCAGGATGTATTATCTAATACTCATAACAACTATCTTCATCAGATTTTTATTCTTGCAGCTTTCAAATCTATTACCAGGAGGTGGCGGACTCTGACTTTACCTACGTTAGTTGATTGGATAGATACAGTGCTGGAGATCTGCACAGTGGAGGATATGTTTTTAAATTTGCATTTTCAATATGACGGCAATAATGTTGCTTTATTTACTAGATGGACTAAATGGGACCTATATGCAGAACAATTTTCCTCAGGAAGGAACACTTTGGCTCACACTACTCCCCTTTCACAGGCTTGATCTCCCCTTACCCCTTTGTGGGCATACTGTATTTCTGGATTTCCCTTTTGTATTTTGTATTCTGTTTACCCATTGTGCTATTAGCTGTTCATTTGTATTATTCTTCTATCTCTGTTGTTTATTATGTAGTTGTTGTTAGTCTTTATTATCGATGTTCTATGTTATGTTTTATACATTGTATTTTGGACAATAAAATATGTGTTAAACACAAAAAGAACTGAAGCACAAACACATGAGGTTATCTCCATTTAACACAGTGGTATCCTCTCTCCCCACCACCGCTGGACTATATTCTTGGTAATAATTAATTCATTTATGTTTGCTCAGACTCTGCCACTTACTTAGTTGATTTATTTTTACTAGCGAGAAGGGATGGAGTTCGGAGATTCAACCAAACCAAACTATTTATGTAAATAAATGAGCATGAACTATTAAAGGTTAAACAAATATAAGAATTAAATGTTTGATATTAAAGTAGCATAGTATTGATAACTTTTAGTAGTATGTATTAGAAGGTGATTGCTTACATGTAAATGTCCTTTTATGTACACTTCGTTGGGTATAACTTATTTATACTACAATATTGCTCAACCGTACAAATTATTAGTTATCTAATTGTTTAGTTCAATGTTAATGTTAAAATCAATACTGCTGCTTGATTGAAAAATGTATTTGCGGGGTGCGGCTTGACCGGAAAGCAAGATGGCAGCTTGACTCGTGAGTTGCAGCTCGCAGTTTATCTAAATCCGTCAGTTAACATTTTCAAAGTGACACCCGGTGGGTAAAAAACACATGATAATGCAGTTCATGAGACCAGCAAACTGAACATACCTTTTGGCCTGGGATCAGTGCAGTTTTCATCCTGCGCTGTATTCCAGCAACTCCTGCATCCGAAGCATGGTGGCAGTGCTGGGCCCATCACTCAACCTCGGGCACTTAAACTGGATAATCGAGAGGCTCCTCTGATGCATGGATGAAGTGACAAAAGCCTCCCAACAAACTGCCATAGCCATTCAAAGACTGGATGGGTACATTTCCAAAATAGAACACCAAGTTGTGACCTATGATGCAGCATTAGGAGAAATCCAAGGGGCACACAGAGACCAACAGACCACCATAAATACACTCCTCACTAAAGTTGATGACCTGGAGAATGGCAGCAGGAGGAACAACCTGAGACTGCTGGGTTTTCCAGAGGGAATGGAAAAATGTAACATGGTCCAGTTCCTCCAGCAGGCCGTCTCTGAGATTCTTGGACTACAAAAAGAGTTCCGGTTGGACACTGAATAAGCTCATCGGACTCTTGCCCCAGCCCCACATAAAGGAGGGAGACTGAGGGCAATCTTAATCAAACTCCTGTCATACCATATCAGGCAGGAAATTCTGCAGCAATCCTGGGAGGTGGGGCACCTCAACTTTCAAGGGCATCCCATCTTCATCTCCATCTACCAGGACTTCTTTAAGGAACTTTCCAATAAATGGAGGGAGTACACTCAGGCCCAACACACCATGCAGAGAATGGGCATCCAATACTCCCTCCACTGTCCATCTACGATGTGGATTGTGAAAAATGGGGTCCAGCTTTCCTTCGAGATGCCTGCAGCACTTGAGGGCTTTCTGGGCAGATCAGAGGATGGAAGATGCGGTGACCCAAAAAGCCACTCTCCCAGCCCCATCAGCCCCAAAACCCCCCATCAGCCCCAAAACCCCTCAAAGTCTGAAGAAATGAAGGCTGCAGAGGGGTTTCAGGTGGAAAATTGTGGGGCCCTTCTATGGTGCAGCAGGAAGAGGTCGGTGAGAGACAACCACAGAAAATGGGAGCACCTACTGGTGAGGACAGGGCTTCACACCAAGGAAGCAGGGCAGGACCGACAGGAAGAAAGGCAAGGCCCTGGTGTGGTATATAACAGTGAGCAGATATGAAGTTCTGCAATCCCCATCCCCAGAATCAAGAGATCAGCAGCGGGATGCAGAGTGCCCAACCCAACCACCTCTTCTGTCAAGCCCAGAAACACCTTTGGGAGAGCCATGGAGAGGGAAGAAGACTTAGGCCCAACCGTGATGCAGCATCCTCCAGGCACAGCATCTGAAAACTGCGAAGAGCACCGGACCATGCCAGATTTGCCAGCCAGGTCCCGAAGTCCCTTGATGAATACATTGGAGCCTAAGGACTCCCATTAGATAAGTAGAAAATTACTGCTATGGCAAGGGAGGGAAGGAGGAGTTTTTTTTTGAAGTACTTGAGAATCAGATACCTAGACAGGGGTGGCTAGGGTGCAGGAGATCAGCATGACATTAAGACTTTGGCCCCACCAGGGCAGACTGATCTCCTGACTGTGCATCCCTCAAGAGGCCTATTCCCTTGGAAATGTGGACTGGAGTGGGTGATTATGGTGCTTCAATACACAAGGAGTAGACGTGGGACTTAGGAGCTCTTGGGGGGGAGATGACATGTGGGCAATACTAAGAGACCTGAAAGGACAGTGTTGAGGGAGTAATAGTTCTTCCATGTCAGGGCAGGGAGGACAAGAGTAGAGGCCCAGAGGTCACAGAAAAGGGTGCACGGGCTAGGAGATCAAGAGATACTGGGATATTAATCCTCCAGGGCAATGGTTCTCCTGGCCATGAGCCCTTCCAGGCTAGAACTCCCCCTTTCAATTGGGGGGGACTGAAAGGCCTGTCCTGACTAACCTGTGGCACAGGAAGGCTTGTAAGTAACCATGGATGGGATGGGACTGCCAGGGGGAAGAGGGGGATACACAATAAACAGATCCAACACCCCCCATCGCTCAACCCTCATGGAGGGAAGAAAGGAGAAGGGATGTGGTAACGAAGGTCTCCCCCAACTGCCTCTCTCTATTTCTCTGCTGGTTCCTAACATTGCCCTGGGACCCACTACCAAGGCCCCCCATTCTATAGCAGCAAAATGAAAAGACACATGAGCCTCAGTGGGGTGACCCCTGTCCTCCTAATTGGGACAGTGGGTAAGCCCCCCCATAGCTTCCTGGACCCACCCCCCCCTCGCCCCATGGCAGCAAAAACCCCTCCCTTGCCTATGGAGAGTGTTAATTCATGAGGCTCATGGAGCACACCTAGCAGGTTCTACCGAGAGATGAATGGATCCTTGAAGGCATAAGAATGCTGGGTAGCCACACACCCAAACTGTACAAGCTGTCTACCCAGAGACTACTGACAGAAATGGAGAGATACGGTAATACTAGGCCATCTACAAGCAGGGCCACCACACCCACGGGAGCTGCGGAACAGATATTGCTGTGCCAAATCTGGCGAGTGATCCAACATGCAAGGTGGTGCCACTTAGATACTGAAGTGCAGGTTGTAAATATGTTCTTTTGTCTGTGCTGGCATTTAATGGTTTATATTTGTGTTGTTAATGGAATTCTTAGGGTTTGTAGGAAAATGATACACGCCTATGAGGCAGCTCTCAGCAGCCCCTGGCTGCAACCCACTCGAAGCAGCTGTGAAGTGCTCCAAGGTCAACACAAGGGCTCTGAAACAGGGACAAAAGAAGGGGCCCCCTAACATCCAGAATGGCATGGTAACCACCATGGAAGGCATACATGGGCGAGGCCCCTAGACCCACCCATTTGGATGACCAGGAGCAACTCTCTTCCCCAGGGAAGATGGCCAGCTTGAGCCACCAAGACAGAATCACTGAGGAGCAGCACCTCCCCCTTCACTGGTCAATTGCAACTAATTTTGCCTCCACTACCCCCCGCAGGCTCTGATTATGGCTAATTTAACTTGTATTACCTGGAATGTGTGGGGGCTAAACACGCCGGTGAAGAGGAAGAAGGTGCTGTCATACTTGAAAAAGGCCAGGACACAGGTTGCTTTCCTGCAAGAGACTAAGCTCACCAGAAAGGATCATGAACTCTTAAAGAGGGACTGGGTGGGACTGGTGGTTCATACCTCTGCAGCAACAAAAAAGCGTGGGGTGGCAATTCTGGTGCATACACAGCTGCAGTGGTCTCTCATCAAGGTAAAGGCAGACCCACAAGGCAGGTGGGTGTCTAGAATATTTCAAACCCCTACAGGTCACATCCTGCTGGGGAACCTATATGGCCCCCAATGAAGATGACCCAGAATTCTTTCACCAGGTTTCACAGTCCCTGCTAAATATGTCCAAAACTGGGGTGCCCACCATACTAGGGGGTGATTTTAATTTGGTCTTAGATCCACTTTTAGACAAAAGCTCAAAAGTGGGGGACTACCATGGGAAGGGATGGAGTACACTGCAAAACTGGATAAGAGACCAAGGGCCGGTGGACGTGTGAAGGGTGCTGAGCACTGGGGGGGCAAGATTACTCCTTCTACTCCCCAGTGCATGGGTCTTACAGCCATACAGACCTCCTGCTAAAATCTCCATGGATCACCCAGGTGACTATAGCCTCTGACATATCGCCCATTATAATATCTGACCACACCCCAGTCCAGATGACCATTCTCTGGGGACACCCAACCCCTACCTCCACCTCTTGGAGGCTTTACCCCTTGCTAATCAAAGATGTGGAATTCCACACATGGGCCCAAATGGAAGCAAGGCTTTTCTTCCAAGAGACTCCCACTCAGTAACGTGGCATAGTACTGAACTTTTGCATTTGCGGCGCATGCCTCGTTCAGCATTGTACACAAACTGTTCTGTGTGTGAGTGTGTGTGCAGTGTTGCGTGCATCAAATAATACACTTCTTATTGTGCCACAGACTAGTGTAATTGCAAGCGCAGCAGTGTGAATCTGCTATCCACTGCAGCTGACTGATTTTGTACTGCGATCTTGGTATCTGTTCTTAGTTTTGCTGCTTGTAGTGCCATAAAAATCAGCACTGTCTGTATTCAGTGATCCCCCCACCTCCATATTCAAAAGGTATTTTTTACCAGATTGGATTGTTTTTGTGACCTCATCAGCACCACTGGTTACTGAATTTGTTTTAATTCCATGACAGTCTCAGAGTAGTCTCTTATCTTTTGCTGAAGCCACAGTTGTTTATTTGGCTTCACATCCAGCATCCCTCCAATCAGAGAGCGGACGTATCAAAATCTGAATTTGGTTATAATATTTGTGGTTGATCCCCCAAAATGCCTGCAAAGAGACGTGCAAGCAAAGCTGTTTCTGGCCATGTCAATGTTGGCAGTAAGATGATCTGTGGGCGTGGTGGTAGTACACAGACGCAGAAGTGCATTGCTGATGTGAGGAAAGGTATTTCTCCTGCAATGTTTTTTACAGCCCAATCAGTAGCTTCACTCCTAGTTGGAGGAGATGATGTTTTCCCAGCTCGTGCTGTTAGTGTTACTGGTGTTGGTGGTGGTGGAGGTAGTATTAGTATTGTTGCATCAAGTTCTAATTCAGACCAGTGTACCGTTTCCAAAAATATTGAGTGTGAAGCAGTGCAAGTGAGTGGCAGCGTAGATGATGTCATACTTCCCAGTAATATCCCAGTAACTGAACCTGAGGATTCTGATGATCATGTCAACGACAGCATATAATATGATATTCCGTCCACCGTGGCACTTAATGTCATGCATTTTCCATGCAGTGATTCACAGTGTGGTGAAAAAATATCAAGTGATGGTGGAGTAGATGCTGATGATGAATGTGATGATGATGATAATGTTGCTGTTGTTGCAACATGCAGTCCACAAGCTAGCATCCAAGCAGAAGATGTGTATGTGTGTGACGTAGATGAATATGATGATGATGTAATTGACCCCAGATGGGTACCAGAGAAAAATAAATTAAAAGTGTCTGTGTCTGAGTCTGTTTGCAGGAATCCCCCCCCTGTAAAAACTTGTGATCTACCGGTTTTAGTTGATGATGATGATGACCCAGTAATCAATATGATAGGTAGTCATGGTGGTCAGTTGCAGTCCAGGTGTGCAGTGCCCAAAACATCACGTGCCCCCCCCCACTTCAGTGTTAAAATAATGGACTTAAATAAGCCACATTATCATGGACATGTTAAAAGCAGAGCATCACAATCCCTTGTTTGGGATTTTTTTGTTCAAGATGCAGATGATGATTCAGTTGCAATCTGCCAGGTTTGCCATGTGCGTGTGAGTTGAGGTAAAAAGGGGAGTCATCTGGGCACAGGAGGACAGCATACGCATCTTAAGAATAAGCACTTGGCACTGTGGACCCAGCACAAGCTGGCAGCTAATACCACAGTGGGCGTTCACCCGCATCACTGGCAACTATAGCCAGCATGTTCTCCCCTTCCATGACTGTTAGGCCCAGAAGGAAATTAAACATGTGCAGTAGTGTGGTAATAAAAGCAGAGGATTACTGCAGGCATGATGAGGTGGAGGACCATAATGACTTTAAAATGTTGTCCAGTGCTGGTGAGAGTAGCAGTTTTTGTGGTGGTGGCAGTGGTGGTGAATGCAGTATGTCTATTGCAAGTGGTACATCAACCCTGGTTGGCAAACCTGGCAAAATAACATCATTTCTGGGTTTGTCATCATCACCTGTGCAACCATCTTCATCAAATGTCCACACTCCATGTCCTGCCAATGCCATTCATCACAGAGCACAACCATTTGTGATCAACACACCAAGTGTAAAACATTTGTCAGCCCATGTTACAGAGTGTTTTTGCACATAAGCCGAAGTACCCCCCCGAATCATACAGTGTCACGTGAACTCAATGCTGCTGTAGCGGAAATGCTGGCAATTGATCTTTTGCCCTTCTCCTTTGTGGAGAATTCTGGGTTTCAGCAGTTTGCTGCACGTGCCTGTCCAAAATGGAAAGTCCCATCCAGGACATAGTTTTCTACCCGTGCTGTCCCCGAGTTGTTCTGCAATGTGTCCGACTTAGTAAGACATGCCCTTCAACATTCCTCCTCTCCATTCATTCATTTAAGTATAGATATGTGGACAAGTGACAAAACAGTGGGGAGTTCATATCTGTGTATAACTGCACACTGGGCGCAGGTGCTGGGGGTTGTTTGTGATGTTGGTAGTGTGAATAATCAGTGCAGTATGGTGGATTGTCACAGTAGCAATCTTCCTGGAATTCGACAGCATGCAAAAATTGCTATGAGCAGCGTGACCTGTTCACACACTGGTGAAAACATGTTGGACATGGTACTGACTGAAATTGACAGATGGCTAAACCCTCTGTCCCTGAGAGTTGGGTTCATAGCAAGTGATAATGGGTCAAATGTGGTGAAATGCATCACGAATGGTGTGTTTTTTTTCGAGTTCCATGCATGGCCCACTGTTTAAATCTTGTGGTTCAGGAGTTTTTGCAGCACCCTGATGTAAAGGAAATGCTGAACGTTGCACGACGTATCTGCTTTCACTTTTCAAAATCTGGAAAGGTCCGTGACCAGCTGCGGCAGTTGCAGATACAAAACAGCCTGCCTCAGCACTGCTTGAAGCTGGAAGTTGTCACCCGATGGAACTCCACATTATACATGGCAGAGAGGTTATATGAACAATACAAAGCCATCTCAGAATATCTTGTTATGCACACTAGCCGTGACAGTTCCAGGGCCTCCATGTCTATGACGACTGAACAGTGGCGCCTCATGGACTCTGTAATAACAATTTTGTGGCCTTTTGAACATGCCACACAGGCAGTGAGTGGCAAGTTTGCCTCCATTAGCCAATCAATTCCACTGCTGCAGGTGCTGAGGCAGACATTGGTGAATGTACAGCATAGCCTTGATGTTGCCGGAGACGGTGGTAGCAGTATGTTGCAGCAACACATGCTGACAGTTTTAGACCAGAATTGTCATGTTGTGAGCATTCAGCGTAGTGACAACTTTGCTATAGCAACAATGCTAGACCCACGATACAAACGTGGAATTGCATCAGTACTGGAGTGAGGGCCTGAACAGGTAAAAAATATCAGTGGTCAACTGGTGCGCTTGGTTCATGGGACACAGAAGTCACGTGCCAAGGTCAGCAAACCCCAGCAGCATAATCCGGCTGAAGGTGTACCTGGAGAACCATCAATTATATCCTGCATGGGGAAGGGGAATGCACTTCCAGGTGGTCTGTCATCCAAAGTGGCTGGCATCAACCCACTTTGGGAGGCTTTGTCCCAAGTGATTATTTGTGAAATAAATGATTCGGGAGAACAGGATGATGCATCAACAATTGGACTTAGTGTGGCACAGAAAATGGTTGAGTCATATTTGTCTGAAAACAGGCATCTGACAATAACTGAAGATCCTCTTTTGTACTGGAGTGGAAAGGTCAGTGAATGGCCAGAGCTGACTGCAGTGGCACTGAAGTACCTCACATGCCCACCCTCCAGTGTAAGTGTTGAGAGGGTATTCAGCTCAGCAGGTGCAATAGTCAGGGATCGTTGGACAAACTTGTCTCCTGCAAATGTGAGTTTGCTAACATTCATTAAAATGAATGAGAGGTACATACCAGCACAGACTGCAACCTCGGTATTCATACCCCAGCCTAGTCATGGTGGTCTTGCTGATGTGGAACTGGAGCATCCTGGTGGCACTGGCAGCCTGAAACTGCCCACCACTGACGTAGATGATGACACAATGGAGAAAGAATTTCCCAGTGGTCAGACTTCAGACATCGATGAGTGTGAGGGCAGTTTTCTTTATGAGGATGATGATGTGGTTAATGTTGGCAGGTTTTAACTGAAGTTTTTAAAAGGCAGCACGCCCCCCTCCGGACCACCACCACCGGGACTGATGTTATCCACTGCCACCATGAGTCTGTCTGCCCCCCCGGACCACCACCACCGGGACTGGTGTTAGCTACTGTCACCATGAGTCTGTTGGCCCCCTGGACCACCACCACCACCGGGACTGATGTTATCTACTGCCATGAGTCTGTCTGCTCCCCGGACCACTACCACCACCAGAACTGATGTTATCCACTGCCACCATGAGTCTGTCTGCCCCCTGGACCACCACCACCACCGGGACTGATGTTATCCACTGCCGCCATGAGTCTGTCTGCCCCCCCAGACCATCACCACTGGGACTGATGTTATCCACTGCCACCATGAGTCTGTCTACCCCCCCAAGACCACCACCACCAGGACTGATGTTATCCACTGCCACCATGAGTCTGTCTGCCCCCCAGACCACCCTCACCATCTGGACTGATGTTATCCACTGCCACCACTGCCACCATGAGTCTGTCCGGACCACCACATCCATCAGTCAAAGACAGAAAGCTTCTTAATATTTAAACCATAAAGTGAGTATGTGTACTCATGTTTGTTATGCTGCTTCACTTCCTTTAGTTGTATGTTTTGTTTTCTGTAGCTTTTCGGAGCCACAATGGTAAAACACATACAGTGCACTTCTTTTGTTTCTTTTACAGGGTAACAAAAAAAGGCTCCATCACTAAAACTCATTGGTAATGGTACTGTAGCTGTACCATACAGAGAGGAAGTGATGTAATATCCATGTGAAATCCATTCTGGTATGTATGAAGATTTAATTTCATCCGTTTTATTGTTTTGTAAAGACTGCAGCAAATATTGCACACAGGTTGTGTTAGTTGACAAGATGTGGGTTTGAAATGTAACTTGACTTTAGGGATTGAGATTTGAGAACCAGGGAGAGACACATAACAATTAAGTTGTAAGAAGTCATTCATTTCGTTTTTTTTAGGAAACTTCTAGATGCTTTGTTGTTCTGACAAAGTGGCCTTATCCAAACAAGTTCTTGAACATCAGGCCCCGGGCTGGGGCACACATGCAACACGCAGAAGTCATTTCATTAGATGACTTTGACCATCATTAACAACTAGACTCGAGAAGGATGCAGATGAAACCTGTGAAGAAGTAACAAAATAAGAAACCATTACAGACAAACCTGCAAATATGCTTCCCCCCACCAAAAAAAAAATACTTACCTTCATGTGCTTGACAGTTATCCATTGCAAATTTCTATACAAAAAGTTCTCATCGAGCACTGGAATGTGCACACCAACAGTATCTGTGACCTGTGATACAGAACAATACCATGAGTACATGTCCATGTCAACCCCCCTCACCTACAAAATACAGAAATATATGCAAGCCCCCCCCCCCACCACTGACTTTTGCAAAATGACAGGCGGTATGCAGTTTGAATCTGACAGCATTACCAGGTGGGGACTGGGTTTGGGGAGGAATAGGTTACTCGGCACAAGGGCTAGGTTTGGCTACTCTGCACAGGAGCACCCAAGTAACTCTGACCACAGAAAGCAATAACTGTAATGTCCAATACCAGAAATGGGATTCTAAAGTGTGGCTTTATTCACATCCAAACAGAGCAAACAAAGCATAGATGCCCCCCCCCCACAGGGCTACACTTCTGGTAATGCAGATTAAAAGGATCATGAACACTCCTTCAACACTTCAGCCCTCAGGTTCTGAACCCACCAGGCACACAGCCCGGACTTGCACGCTGCTTTTGGTACACAGCCCAAACCTGTACATTATTCTGGGTTTTCCCTGGCTCGGCTCCCTGCCAGCCACTCGGATACCTTCCATATGTCATGGAAACCTTTTCTGGTGGCTCCCTAGACCACCTAAGAGCACCTTCCATTTGTCATGGATACATTTTCTGGTGGCTCCCTAAACCACCTAGGAGCACCTCAGCTCCATCAGGGAATTCTCCTTTTAATCCCACATCTGGGTACTTTCCTCAGGCACTTGCCAAGTACCTGAGAAAAAGTAAAGGTGCCACAGAGCAAATCCGTAGAGGTGAATTTGGTTACTACTGATGGGGAGTCTCCCACCTCTCGCTCCCACAATTCATACCCGGCCATTCCTCTGGACAGTAAACATCTCATTCTGTAAAGCTTGGCAATGTAGATTAAGGCTAAATGTATGTCACATTTCCTCTACTTGTCTTGCTTTCCCATTGTGTTGGACTTGAACATACTTTTACTTGGCTTAGCCCATTGCTCTAGGCCCCCACTGATTAAGCAGTCCAATCCCACTTTACTTCAGTTTTGTGCTGGACTTGAACCTCGTGAATTAACCAGCAATGTCTATTACACTAGACCTCCTACAGATTAAGTAGTCCAATCCCCACGTTCCAACAGTTCAGGTGAAAAACACTGGCCCTCTGTCAGAGCGAACTCACCCTTTGGTTGCAGGTGCCCCACAGGTGATTCCTCACAGGAATTTCTCTCCCACAGCTTCTGGTGCTGCAGCACAACTTAAAATAGGCAGCTTCTTCCTTAGCCAGAACCAGGAGGGTTGCCCTTGAAAACAGGCAAACCTTCCCACCCATCCCCTCAGGGATGGGGCACTTGGACCAGTAACAGCGGTCTCCACCATTTCAACAATCAGCTTCTGTGTTCCTCTTATGGTGGAAACACACACCTCCCTTACAGTAGCTCTAAAACAAGGCTTAAGGCTCTGAGAGCCTGCACACAGACTGCTGTGTTTTTCCTTTCTCCAAGACTACACACAGACTCTGTTCAAATTCCCCCAACATTCTATCCTAACTTCCAACTGCAGCATTCCAGTGTGGCTCATGCTGCTGTGAGAGTTCTATGGTGATGTCATCCCTCGGCCTCAGCTGAGACTGAGAACAGAGTGAGACAGTGTGAAATCCATTTAACTGGAGTTTCACAAGCTGCCTTGCCTGCCTACCACTAGGTCTTACTGGGATTCTAATAACCCCGGGAAACAGGGGTGTTACATATATATCTATATATCGCAACTCACCAAGGCCACTATCAACTGTACAGACAAAGGGCACCCTTCCATCCAGTTGAGATGATCACATTGCATTTGCTCGAATTGCAGCACACATTGGACCAGCAACAGTTCGCTCACGGTCATCATTTTATTCTGGGGCACTGCATGCATGACTGAGTGCACCATTAATTCTGGAGGACTTTGTATATGCTGAAACAATCCCATTTCACTTCATTACCACTTGTCAATTTTCTGCACACAAGCAGGATGCATTTTGGGCATGCAGAAAAAGCTGGAGACTCTGTGCCACCACAGCGCGCGTGACTGAGTGCGCCATTAATTCTGGGGGACTTTGTATGTGCTGAAACAATCTCATTTCACCGTGTAACCACTTGTCAATTTTCTACACACAAGGAGGATGCATTTTGGGCTGGCAGAAAAAATCTGAGGACTCTGTGCCACCACTGCATGCATGACTGAGTATGCCATTAATTCTGGGGAACTTTGTATGTGCTGAAACAAGCCCATTTCACTTCATTACCACTTGTCAATTTTCTGCACACTAGCAGGATGCATTTTGGGCATGCAGAAAAAATCTGGGGACTCTGTGCCACCACTGCGCGCATGACTGAGTGCGCCATTAATTCTAGGTGACTTTGTATGTGCTGAAACAGTCTCATTTCTCTGTGTAACCACTTGTCAAGCAGGATGCATTTTGGACATGCAGAAAAAAATCTGGGGACTCTGTGCCACTTTTGTGTGTTCTGTGATTGTTGCTGTGAGCTCATGATGTCATACTGACATTTTTACAATTAAAGCAGCATTGCAAGAATGTCCTCACAGTTCTGAACTGTACTTTTTTATGCTACTTTACATTGCCACAGCCACCACTAGTTACCTCCGAGTCTTGACTTGAATGATAGCATTCTTTTCACAATTTATGTCTGCTTTACTTTCTTGACTACTTTTTTCATGTATGAAAACAAAAATGAGCATGTCTTCCAATATTGTTCAGACCAGGTTTGTATTTATTTGCAGCTGCTTTTCAATAACTATTGTTCTGTGGTGTCATAAAACACTGCCTGATGCATAACTGTTAATTAACTACAAAAGTGATATATAACAACTACTTGATGTGATGGAGAAAAGCAGAGGAAAACAATGACAAAGACCTGGTCAGCACCAATTTAAAAGGAATACTCCTTTCATTATTTCTCATGTGAAAAAAGGCAGTACAGCAGACTCAACTACTGTAAATTCTCATATCATTCCAGTCAGTTAGGATGTAAGTAAAGGAAGTTGTAACATAACATTAAAAAATATGGGTCAGAGTTATCAACAGATTGTTACGCTGCTGCTTTACAGAGATTCACCACATTACATAGTTATGGTGATGCACATAAACTAATATATGGGGGCATTACTCCCACTGAAATATTTCTTGCTCCACAGAGTGCAATATATTTCTGTGAAAACCACCCATAATTTCATTACAGTGAGTCACGTGATGGAGGTATTACCAATCAGAAAAGCCACCCACATTTTGACACCCTTTCTCGTCAACGTTAAGACGTGATGCCAGGGGGAGCTCAGGTGCATGCTCCACTATAGTCAATGTCCAGCAGCTATCCCAGTGTTTCCTTATGTTATAAGGTTCATTTTGTGGAGAAATGTGGGATGTTTCCACTAACAAGGCTCTTCTTACTGGAAACGTGCCCACACATTTCACCACAAACTGACTATTATAACATAAAAGAAACATTCGGAAACCTGCTGTTTTGTTTTTTTTATTTTCTTTTGTTTAAAAAAATCAGTGAACTTCTTAATGGAAAAAAGCCTTTGTCCTCTTCCCATTGTCTGACATGTGTCACAAGTGTGACAGTACTCAGCTACATCTGTATAGACGGCAGGCTAATAGAAGTTTTGTATCAACCTCTGCTTGTTCCATGAAGATCAAACAAGTATAAGAACAGGATTGATACTTTTAGTAAGTATGAATTAGTAGGTGATTACTTAAATGTCTTTTTATGTACACTTTGATGGTATAACCTATTTTTGCTACGATATTGCTCAACCCTACATAATTATTACTTATCTAATTGTTTAGTTCAATGCTGTTAAAATCAATACTGCTGTTTTACTGAAATATGTATTAGCTAGTGTTCATGTTATGTAATTTTATTGCATATTTTTCTTTTGTTAAAAAAAAATAAACTTTTTAATGGAAAAAAAAAAACCTTTGTCCCCTTGCTTTCCCATTGTCTGACATGTGTCACAAGTGTAACAGTACTCAGTCACATCTTTATAGATACCAGGCCAATAGAAGTTTTGTATCAACCTCTGCCGGTCCATGAAGATCAAACAAGTATATGAAAAGGATTAATACTTTTAATAAGCATGAGATAGTAGGTGATTACTTAAATGTATTTTTATGTACACTTAATTGTTTAGTTCAATTTTAGTGGTAACATTAATATTGCTGTTTCATTGAATATGCTAGTGATCATATTATGTATTTAATTTCACTGTATGTTTTTCCTTTCCTTTTCTTTTCTTTTTTCTTTCATTTAAAAAAATCAATAAACATTTTAACTCATTGCCTCCAATAGCTCCATATAAAGTCCAAACTATCCATTGTTTACCTGACACAAAATGACCACCCATGTAATAATGAGTTAGTGCAAAAAAAGCCTTTGGCCCAATGCTTTTCCACTCTCTGACATGTGTCACAAGTGTGACAGTACTCAACCACATCTTTATAGACATCAGGCCAACAGAGCTTTTGTATCAACCTTTGCTTGGTCCGTTTCACCTCCCCCCCAACTCACCCCAGCCATGTCCCTCAAGTGGAATGTTGTGTGCAGTGCCGAGTAGCTGTTGTCTACATTTTTAGGCACCACCAACTGTTTGCACACCTGCCAAACCTTTACTCCTTTAGCTGCAACCTGGGGCGGGATCCGGAGAAACGTTGGTCCCAAGGCACCCATACTTTTGTTGTTAAAGCATAAGGGTAATTGTATCAGCATAATTACGTTTTAGAAGGTGGATCCTGTCCACACATGTATCCACATGGCAAATGGCTAGGGGCAGCTTACGTCATTTTAGTTATGAGCAATGCAGATGTTTATAATTCTGGCCTGGCAGGAGGGAGACTGGCTCATTTGTTGCATTTCTATTTTATGTTCTTCTTTGGAAACTGGGCAAGTCCCACTAGGCACAGGTGCCTGTTTCTGAGGGTGACCTGTGAGCACTGTAGTGGTTGAGTGATTTATGCAGGGTTGCACAGTATGCAGGTGGAGGTTGCAGGTTTCAGGCCCAGGTCTGCTGAGTGTCCTGGGCTCATTCACAGCTCATTGATCTAGCCTTAGGGCTATACTAGAATCCACATCATTAGAATCAGAGTTTGTCTGTACATTACATGTATAAAATATACATTTAACAGAAATGGTATGTAAGAGACTGGCTACTCTCATGCATCTAGGGGTGTTGGATGGCATCTCATCAAGGAGATTGCCCACCTTACACCATGATGACCTGTACTGCACCAACACCAGTCACCTTTGCATCACAGAGCAGGGGCAATGGGGGTCAATGGCACCAAACCACCACACCCTGAGGCACCATCACAAGAGATCACATACACAAAATAGTTTGTCCATATCGGAGCATGGACTAAGCATAGTGCTATTTTATTATTTGTCTACAAGAGGATACAGTTCTCTGGGCAGTTCTCTGTCCATTACTTTTTCCAGGTATTTTGCTCATCTTTCTCACCCCATCCAACATCATTTTGCATGTGCATCCATATTGGATCTGACCAGATCATGTTTGGAATGCTACAGTTTATCATTCTATCAACTGAAACTAGTGCTTAGCTGATGTTGGCAGAATATACAGTATTTCATTCTGCACTGAAGTGTCTGATATTGATGTTGTGAAAGTAACATGATAAAGTGTTCACTATGGTGCCATCTCAATTCTAATGTCAAGTGTCCTTTAAACCATTCTTATGTTTGCCATGTGTCTGTGTGTGCAGCGAACATCTTGCTATTATAGTGCCTTTTGAGGGGTGTGACACTGTCCGTCCAATGCAGAGCTGGGTTTAAAGGGCAAGTTCATGCCACACCAATGGTCAGCCAGGCTGATCATGGCAGAGTTTTGGCTTGCTGGGCAAAGATGTCCTGTACTTGAAAAGAAAAAGCCAACCCAATCATGGGTTGGCTCGTTCCTTTGACATACGCCACCCAGCAAGCTGATCTGTCATGACAGCCTGCTGAGGAATTTGAAACATCCAGGAATAGCTCCACTGTTGCAGATGCCAGCTGTAACAAGGAAATCTGTCCATTGATGTCTGTTTCTAGTGCCCCAGTAACTTCCCCACCACCCAACCGTCCCTCTCAGCACCCACCCACCCCAAAAACATAAAACTGACACTGGGGTGCCCAGTCCCCACCATTCACCACCTCCTAAGCAACCCCCCCCCCGTGGTCTGCTACTGCATCACTCCCAATGCATGGTCACATCTCTAAATGTTGCCGAAGCTCCAGAAGGCTCGTTCATGGCTCAGTACACCAGAGTTCAACTAAAAGATTTTTTAAAAGTATTAAGAAAGTTGAACTTGGGAAAGTGCAAGCTGACATGAAATGAGGGCTTAAAGTTATAGAAATCAGGGTATTAAACTCAAGCTGCGATACTGGGCATGCATGAATGTACATGCATATTCCAGGAATATGCATATGCATTTGCACATGCCCAATATCATGGTGTGAGTTACAATTCCACAATTCTTATCTCCTCATTTCATTAGCTGTCCATCGATCTCTGTTGGCCACTGCCCCTGTAACTGTCCCACCCACATGACTCTTCCTCTCAGCACCCACCACTCCACCCCACCCCACCCCCACAAATATAACACTGACTATGGAGTTGCTCAGTTCCCCCAGTGTTGCTACCTGAAAGTAAGAAAACCTTCCCTCATGTTTTTTTTAAATGAACCCTGTAAAAAGAAAACTGTCCATCGATGTCTGTAGTAGCCATTACTGTCCACCTACCTGATCCTCCCACTCAACCATAACCCAACACCCTCCCAAGCCCTTACTTCCCCACTGCAGGTCCATTGCCATAATCCTCTGTGGACTGCAGATACATCTTCACTCTTCAAAGCTGGTCTGTGAACTGAAGAAATCAGGTATGCAGTTCAATGTTTTTCAATGGGGTTTTGAACTTAGTGGCATAATTTAGCCATTTTTGCATATTTTTGCTCCTAATTTCCAACATGCCTTTTTTGGGATCCTGTCTCATGAACAATTGCAGTGAAAGTCAGCAAATCTGTCGCAAAAGGTGATTTTATGGTCCCTGTGTAAAATCAACTTTTGGGCAGGTGTTGAAAATTTTCTTTGCCCTTGTTCACGAGGTGGGGTAGCAAGAAGACTATGCTGAAAATTTGGCGTACAATTATTAAAAAACAACAAAGTTTTGAGCCTATATTCAATTTTGTGAATGCAGGCTTATAATTCTGGTAATTTTCAATATTTTAACCCCAACTTTTCAACATAGGCATTTCTTTACAGCATCTCATGAATGTGGCAGCAGTCAAAATGTGTTTTTGCATCCTGAAAGGTGAGTTTGCTGTTCCTGTATGAAGCCACTTTTCAGGCAGGAGTTGAACTTTTTTTCTGCACGTGTTCATGAGGTGGGGTCATAAGAAGGCTATGTTGACAATTTGGAGCAAAAATATTTAAAAAAAAACAAGGTTATGAGCCTGCATTGAAATTTACAAATGCAGGCTCCTAACTTCAGTAATACATAACACACAACGTGCACCACAACACATCTAGTGGCTTCTATAACAGTGGCAAACATCCAACATTGACACTTGCTTGTTAGTTATAGATTCTTCAACTACTGAGTTATTTTCTTTTCACTTTTTATGAATGAAGTACAATGTAACACATTTGCACAAAGAGCTTATAAAGAATGTAACTATCTAATTACAAAACATAGTGATTGAGTTGTAACACATTTTCATTTGAGTGACCCCCAAACACTATATTTTCCTCTCTTCTGTTTCCCCACTTCTCTCTGTCTCCTTCTTTAACCTCATTTTCTTAGCACTATTTTTATTTACTGATTTATTTTTTCTTTTACTTTAATACTTTCAAATTCTTTCTTTGACTTGAATTACCTTCTTATTTAAAAAAAAAAGTAACTTATTTTCCTTTTTAATATGCAGGTTTGGTCAGACATCAATTTCCTAACTACCTATCCGATAAGTAATAGTTTGTTTCATTAAATGGTTAAAAAATACTATTTGAAAACCTTTACAGATAGGTTTCTGGGTTTCCCATCTTTACCAAAGGGCCAAAACATTCAAGATTGAGCCAGCTGCTTAGGATTGCAGCACTGAAATGCATCACAGTGAGGTGGCTCTCCCCAACACCCCCGCCATTGAACAATGGCACAGTAGGGTGAGAGACATTGAAGGCATAGAGTGAATTTTAGGAGACTTAAGGATTGAGCAGCAAAAGTTTTAGACATATGGGGACACAGGCACAGATATGAAATGGCCAAGGAGGTAGGGGGTTGTCTGAAAAAGAAAACATAAGTGGTAGTTACGATAAAGTTGACCAGTACTGAGATATTTTCCATCAACCACGGAAAGCAAATACCACCATAAAAAATGCCTTGAATAACACTGTTTTTTTTTTCCACGGTATGCAGTAAATTCACAGTATTTTTTCTGTGGTTGATGGAAAATACTGCGGTACCAGTGAGTTTTTTTGTAAGTTCTACTATAGATAGCAACTGATTAGAGATGGGCTCCTCTGAAGCCCTAAATTACACTATGAGGGGTGAGGCCAGGCCCATGCTCCCCTAGTAAGCAGGTTTGTGGTTTGTTTTTTTCTTATCTTTTCAGCAAGACCTCATTATAAGGTATGGCTACCCAACACTCTTGCAGTGGAAGTAGATAGGAGGCCTCCTCTTGACATCACAAAGTATCAGCCCACTAGAAACTGGGATGGCTTGGAAGAGCTTTACTATATGATTACGGCTATAGTAATGTGTATTTCTTACTGTTTCACAAAGGATCTCTCATGCTGGTTGGGCAAGAGGACCACTGACCAATGCTGTGTGGCTCTGTCTGTCCAAGCAGTGCAAGAGACCCTTGGGAAACAGTAAGAAATATACATTACTATACCCAAAATCATACTATATGGCAATGGACCATGATAATTTGATTATGGTTTGTGTATAAATGTTTTTTTTAAAGATTTTTCATTTTCATGCCCCCCCCCCATGTTTGTGTGGTTTAGCTGACATCAGATGCTGTGTATATGCAGAATCCTGTCACATCCATTATAGTTCGGCGAAGGGATTGGAGGCCATAGGTTTAATGCTGTGAGCTGGTAGATGGCCATAGGAAAGTTTCTAAATCTAATTTTTTTGTGTTTTTTTTTTTTTGGTGTGGGGGGTAGGAAGCTTGTTTCTGTTTCTGCCAACTGTTTGCAGTGGCACTGTTGTGGAGGTGACAGGATTTTGGCAAAATGAAAATGTCAGAGACAAGTGCAACAGCCATTCTCTTTGCTGATTGGTTAATGGCAATCCATTGCCATATAATGGACGCATTTATTTACTCATTCATCATGAAGTCTTGGCTAGAGTTCCTGGCCTCTGAAAAAAATAGACAATATTAATGTAACCAGATATGAATTTGCTGCTTGATATAGTTACAGTTTATTGATCATGTTTTTTTATAGTGTTTTTATGAGGGGTCGGGTTATAGACCCTGGGCCAGATATTCAAAGCTTTGCGCTGGGCAAAAAACGTTTTTGCGGGGTTAGCGTGGGTTTAGCGTGGGTCTGCTATATTCAAAAGGCTGAATAGTGCAGGCAAACTGCATTAGCACAAGGCAAACAATAATTATATGCAAGGGGCAAAGTGAACATGAATACATGTGCAATGTGATATTCAGCGATTAGCGCTGTGTTAAGTTGTTTAGCGCGACTTTGCGTGACCCATAGCGCGGTACAAATTACTGCCCAGGAAAAGCTGGTCTTAACCCTGGGCAAACAGCTTTGCACACTTTGTGTGGTGCTATCTCATCATTAGCGCAGCTTGCGCGGCCGTAACATATCAGTATGCCATTTAGATACTGCTAGACATGGAGGACACATGCTGCTCACTGATGGCACCACCATGATGCCATCCGAGCCAAGCACAGACAGTGATGAGTGATCTGACCCACAGGGGACAGCATGGTAGTGTGGCCATATAGCACACACCTGCAGACCATACGTCTGTGGTGTGTAACAGATGCCAGCACACACGCAGCACATGCAGCACTGTGGGCATGGTGGCCAGTGAGGGAAGGGTGTATGGGTGGCCAGACCTCACCACAGCCCACGTGTGGCCACAAGGCTGGGACACACCGCACAGTGCACATGGGCCAGTAGTGGGATTACGCCACCACCTGTGTGGCTGTCAGATCCCACATGCCCCCCGAGCCACCTACCACACAACTGTACAGATGTCACAGCACACACTGCCAGCCATGTACATGACACTGTGTGTATCCCATGTCACAGGTGCAGCATCTGTGGATCACACAACAGTGTGATAGTACTGTCCACTGTCAGTAATTACCTGCAAGCTGTGTCTGGCACCGTGCACAGTGCAGTGGTCATCACTGCCCCACATACCATAGGCAGTGTCGTGTCCCTCACACTACCAGCCCTCTTGCTACTGTAGTGTCTGCTGTGCACTATAGCATGACTTACAGTGTGAAGGTTGCATGCAGCACTACCACCACCTCTGCCTATGCTGTGTTGTCCCCTGGGGTACGATATGCTATGCTGTGCTGTACTGTTTATATGAAGCCTGCAGCTATCATCATGCACTGCCTGACTGACCTACAGGTGGAGCTGCGGTCGGACCTGGCCAGTCTCTGTACCTCCAGACTGACCTACAGGTGGAGCTGTGGGACCCTGCAGTAATGCTGTGCAAACTGCATGCAAATCAGGGCATAATGAGATGCTAATGTGGCTGTTTGCCCACAGACTATCTAAATAGGCTCATTTGCACGTCACTTTTGAATATGGCAAAGTTTAGTGAGGGGTTAATGTGTTTGCACCGGGCAAACCGCTTAGCTCCATGCTAAAGCCGTGCTAACGTGTTAGCGCAGTGCTAACGGTTCGGGGAATATTATACAGTTTTGATCACTGTTTTTTCATGTGTGCTGCTGCCTGCAGCTGTACTGGGTTCCTGCATTTGCCAGAACACCACATTGGCCACATAGTTCCTCTCTACCTACCCTCACGTCTCTGTGCACTGTGTTGTTGTTGTGGTTTTCACTTCCTGGTTGCTGTATTCAGTGCTGTCTTATTCCAGGGCTACGTTTGCCCTGCACTCCCAGCCCAGTTTGCACGGCCTCATTCCCATGCTATATTCAGAAGCTGTTTGCCCTGGGCTATTCCTTTTGAATAGAGCTTGCTTTGTGCTCCAGGCTAAGTTTGCCCGCTGGGCAGTGCTAATTTAGCCCAGGGGCAAACCTTTGAATATCTGGCCCCCTAAGTTTTCAAATATAACACATGCAATGTAAATTGATTAATAAAACCTTGCGGTTTAAAAAAGGGGTTAAAAATGAAGAGTTGTGATTGGCTAAGGCCCATCACCTGATTGTGATGAAATTGCACAATGCATGGTCAGAAGTTTTGGTTTCTTTTTACTTTTACGTGTTAAAAATCCATGTTATAAGTGTAATAACATGCTCCAGGGTTTAAATTCAGCTGCAGTGTATCATTGCATGTCTACGTATATTGTAAAGCTCCAATATCGCATAATACACACCCAGTTGTGTGTTATTGTTCACTGATTCCTTGTTTCATAACCCTTTTCCCCAACAGCTATTGCCATTATGTCTTCATAATCTACTGTATTTTTAATCATTCTAGGTACCTGCATTGATTCAAGAATCCTCCTGGCTGAAAATCCCTCCACAGCTCACGTATGTGATCTAATTACATTTTAATCAATTAATTATTTTACCCATAACCTACCCTACCCTACCCTATAGGTAGTGGGGCCTTTCCACAAAATTTGAAGCATGTGTTGTTTTACCAATCCACAAGAGTGCTCTAGCAGACTCTCCCTCCAGTTACTGCCTAATTTCACTCCTACCCATCGTCTCCAAGCATTAGCAGGTAACTATGCAGCTGCCCTACAAAAACAGTCAGAACCCCCCCCCCGGAACACACATGGAGTGCAGTAGGTGCTCTGGGACCCCCAGAGACACTTTAGACCCCACCTGGAGTTGTTGGGGATCCTTTATGGCCTGTGGTATAGCCAGGGGGGAGAACAGTGCGTGTGCCAGGGACCCCTAGAATGCAGTGTGGGACCCAGAAATCATGTGGTTTGGGGCACTCTGTTCCCCCCTATAAGTACCTCTGCAGCATCCCCAGAATCCCAATATGCCCCATCCAGTTCCCCTTCCACTGCAGTCAGTGTTCCCCTACAGAACTCAATATTCCTTCCTCTCCAGCTCAAAGCTGGGCTAGTTTTAAAAAAAAATTTTTTTTCCTTTTCTTTGCTGCCTGTTCCTTCACAATCCCCCCTCCCCTGAGCAGGTAGCACAAGTGAAAAATAAGCAATGTGCTGGCACTTTTGTCACTGCCCAGCACACAGGCATTTTTCAAAACTGGGAACAGTTGCTGCTTGAGCTCAGAGTTAAGAGCATTTGAGCCCCAAGCGTTTAAAAATTAGCACCCTGATCAACTATTGGAGAGAGTTATTACCAAGCCGGGGATGGAGAAGGACACTGAGAGTTCAATGGGAACCTGAGGCTTACCTTAGTTGTTGAAGCTGGTTTCGTTGGCTCTTCTGCAGTGCCTCTCGTCCAGTCAGGTATCTGGCCCATGTAGTTGCGGTGGTCCTCCTGTTAGCAGCAGTCAGCAGTTCTAGTCAGTTGCAGCTGCATGCTATGGGCTCTGTCCAGCCCCATTTGTTTCTTTCATTTATTTAATTAAAAGTTAAACCAGTCCCTCGTTGGCAGCTGCAGTGGGACATGACAGTGTGAAGAGGAAGGTGAGAAGGAGCGGCGCCAGATCGAGGCTGAGATGGGTAGTCGTAGGAGTATTGGGCAGACCATCAAATCCCACTTGCTGGACCACCCACCAAGCCACCTGACCTCCCAGCCAGAAGACTGACATCAGCAGCCAGCCTCCTGATACACTGCTTCACCCTGAGCTGGGGCAGTGAGTCAGTGGCAGTACCACTAGCCAGGTGCTAACCATGGGACAGTTTATAAAAACTATTTATTGAAGGTGCTGGATGGCACAAGGGAGCAACTGTCTGAGGCCATGAGGGGACTGGGCCAAGCTACAGTCATAGAACTGCCTAGGGGGTGGAGCAGTGGGTGAGTAGTCCCTTATTTATGTAAACCCCCCCCCCCAGGTCTAGGGGTATGCCAGGTGGTAAAATTTGGGAAGGGGGGAACTCACAGCAGAAACACAGTCACAGAGCTGCAGCACATTACTTGTGTTCTGTAGATCATCACGGGTATGCAGGAAGCACTCCATGAGGTGCTGGCAGCTGCAGGGGGCAAAGTTTGATTAATCCAATCACAGGTGCATTAAAATTAAGTCCATTGTCCACTATGAATTATAAGTTCGAACAGCAAATTTAATTGTGCACATTAAAACAACAGGCTACTCCATGGAGCTTGAGGTGGTAGCATTATGGTGGGTATATGGGATCAGAAAATATGGACAGAGCCAATATAAGAATTTCCATCCAGGCCTGTAACGTGTTGCTGCTGGACAGGAATATAAATAATCTTTCTTTTTTCTTCTATGATTTGTATATGACGTCTGTACACATCCTGCTCCTGTGGAACTGTATATATATATATATATATATATATATATATATATATATATATATATATATATATATATTATAGTTTAGGTTGTGTTATATATATCTTTCTTGTACATGTGACTTGGAATGTAAATACTCTGCTCTATCAGTATTGTAAACATGTTGTTCCTTTTGTATTATGTATATTTATATGTAACTGTACAATTTTCCCTGCCAACAGCAGGTCCACCTTGTAAATGAGCTTGCTCAGTGGTGATCGCCTGGATAAATAAAAATTTGATTGATTGAGCAGCTATACTTGATTGACAGATCCAGCTGTACTATTTCTCCTGTGGAGCCAAATCAGGTTCAGAAATTTGATGGCAGCAACACTGCTGTGGCAGCACTGAAAACCAGAGGAACTGTGGCTCCCAAACTCTCCATACTCCACCAACTTCTACAAAGGGCTACTTTCTTTAAAAACAAAGGCTGAGCTCGAGCTCCCCAAATGAAGCAGCTTACCAAACTTGCCTGCTGCTCCCATGGTGGTCTCCTCCTCAGCGCTGTGGAACCTTGGGAGACTTCCATGCTGAAGAAACTCATCTGGACACTGGATATGTCCACACGGTGACCAGGAAGCAGGCTGCCTTCACTGCCTCCCCACAAATTGGGCTCCCAACACCGACCTGTGCACCCTAGACTCTGTGGCAGCCAGATTGACCAAACTCACTGGGCCATTCTTGCCAGCCTGCCCCAGTGCCAGAGATCACAGTGCAGGCATTCCTTATTCACGGGCCATGATTCACATCCTCCACAGTGTGAGGGTCCTTCCAACTGCAGCCGAATCCAGGATAACATACTGCCCCACTGACTGCTCAAAAAACAAGAAGTCACTGGGCTTCAAGGGCAGTGGGCCAGGGTGGAAATTGCCCTATCCCAGCTCCAAACCTCAGCCCTCCCAACTGAAAACTCAGCCACTCCTCCTTCCAGCTCCTCCTTTTGGGACCAAAGTCCAACTATTTATATCCTCTGTCCTCCTGCCCCTCTGACCATCAGGGAGCCCAGGAGACCAGACAGGCAACCACCCAGAGACAAAACTAACAAGCTCCCAAAGGGAGTAACATTTAATTAATAGAATTGACTGGAGGGTATGGCAAGGGGCGGGACATCCTCACAGAGTGAAACTTATTTTTTTTTTTAAGTTATTAAATAAATTTCACCAAGGGCACTAGGTGAATTAACTAAGGCTGTGCAGGTGGAAGGGTATTATTCCACTGCAGGACCACCCACAGAGGTGACCGAGAGCCAGACTAGGCCACCCAGGCCCCATTAAAGGGTCTGCCCATACGGTGGAATACTAAAGCGCCATAAGGGTCAGCAGTGGGTGTAGGCACTCCAAAGCCCCCACAGGGCACAGCAAATACCACTCACTAGAACATACAGAGGGGTAGGGGCAATTTATGGGATGACTGCTGCATGTTTGCAATCTGTCAAGTGAATTGCGATTTAAGAGACAGTGTTCCTTATATAAAGCCTGCCTATTGAACTGCATTTAAAGGTACAGCACTTCATTAACAAACTGCTGTATATTACCTTGTTTGCCTAACTGCATTTTGAGCTTGTCAGGTGCCTCCTTTTCTCTAAAAAACTACCTGAACTGGTGTGTGTCACAACCCCACTCAGCAGGTCAGGCCCTCTGCTCCCACAGTGCCAACCTCTGAGCACAGTACTGTGAACAGTTAACAGAACAGGGTAACCCTCCTGTCTGTTTTGTGGGTTCGAATCAAACTTTGGTCTCAAGTTTTGGAGGGATTCAAACTGTGAACCTCTTGCTAGCGTACCCAATGTACATGCTCAGATAATTCTGTTCTTTGGGGGGGGGCAGATATCTTTTGCCTACGTGCACCTAACCAGGCATACAAAAGCTTAAAACTCTCTTAAAGACCTCAGAATAAACTCTTGCCTTTTCCCAATTTGGTAAAACCAGTAAGCTTTGTACAGTGTCAACTTTAACCATGTATGCTTCATTTGTCAAGAAAAAAAATTTCAAAGGCACACCAAGTAGTCTCTAAAGAAGAGGTTTACTTAAAAATAGATAAAAAAATGTAAAATGTAAATACAGAACCATATATCACAAAACATACAAATCACTTAAACAAAACAGGTTTAAAAGTGCAGACAAAATCTCCTACCACAGTACACTTAGAATTGTCTTTTCTAATGTATACTTATCTCTTAACAGTGCCTGGTGTTGCTTTTTCAGAGTCCCAACATGTGTCTTAGTGGAAAAACAGAATACTGTTTTAAAACTGGCTTTGCCAACCTCTTTGCATGAGGTCACCTAGCTCCTCCCTGTCAGAATATACAAAATGATACACCCAGGATGTCTTATCAATCATGATGTAAATTAATCAAGCGACATTTCAGCAAAACTCATTTTACAAATTATGACATTCTTTAAATAACATTCCCTCCTTGATCTCAAGTAGCTCTTCTTCCCAGGACACATCAAAGAATCTTTTATGACTTCGCACTAAAGCGTCATAACCCGCTCTGTTCCTCTAAACGTAATAAAAGTTCTTGATTTCCCATCCTAGCAACTGACAAGCTACAATTAAGCTAGATAAACGATAAAATAGATAAAGTCTCTTCTAGCCTGTAATTATCTCCTGGCAGTTATCTTTTAGCTGAAACAGCATGTCTTATGAGAGACACTCCATAACACATTTTTATATTACAAAAATCATACAGCAATCAGAACCAGCTGTCCAAGTGTCACAATCCTCCCCACCTAGACTGAATTTGGGGCTCTATCCCCTGCATGGGATGAGCTTTCCAAATCAGTTTACTCCTCGTAGACATGAAACAGACCATCGGAGTTCTGATTTTTGGCTCCAGCCCTATGTAATATTGTCATATCATACACTTGAAAAGCAAGACTCCATCTTAGCAATCTACCACTGTTTTTTCCCATCTGTGTCAGCCAAACCAGGGGGTTTTGATCAGTCTGTGCCACAAAATGCTGCCCATACAAGTATGGCTCTAATTTCTTTAGGGCTCACACTATGGCAAGGCACTCTTTTTCCACAGTAGAGTATGCCTGCTCCCTGGGAAGTAACTATTTACTCAGATACACTACAGGGTGATCTTTCCCTTGGCTGGATGTCTGACTCAGTACTACCCCAATACCCATGTCTGAGGCTTCAGTCTGAACTATAAAGGGTCTGCTATAGTCAAGACTTGTCAAAACAGGAGTACTGCACAGTGCCTCCTTCAGTCTGGTAAAGGCTTCTGCACAGGCTGGTCCCCAGGTAATTTTCTTTGGCATCCTCTTCTTTACCAGGTTAGATAGGGGAGCAGCCAGGGCACTGTAATTGGGTACAAAGTTTCTATAGTACCATTCTGTCCCAAGAAATCTCCTGACCTGCTTCTGCATCTCTGGTCTGAACCATGCCCAGATTACCTCTGTCTTTATTTGGTTAGAACAGAGCTGTCCTCAGCCTACCACATGCCCGAGGTATGCCACTTCTCCCATGACCACCTGGAACTTCCCGGCTTTGACAGTAAACCCGGCTCTCTGTATCCTGCCCAGCACTTCCCTAAGGTGGGATAGGTGTTCCTCCCAGCAGGCACTAAAGATGGCAATGTTAGCCAGGTATGCCATGGCATACTCCTCAGCACCACTTAACACCTGGTTCACCAACCTTTGGAAAGTGGCTGGGGCATTCTTCATTCTGAAAGGCATTACTTTAAAATCAAATAAGCCTATAGGAGTGATGAAGGCCGACCTCTCCCTAGCTCTGTCCATCAACTCTACCTGCCAATACCCCTTGGTCAGGTCAATGGTCGTAAGGTAGGTTGCCCCTCCCAACTTGTCCTGGAGTTTGTCTGTCTGGGGCATTGGGTGGGCGTCTGACTTTGTGACTGCATTCAGTCCATGACAGTCCACACAGAAATGAGTAGAACCATCTGGCTTGGGCACAAGGACTATGGGTGAGGCTCAGGGGCTGTGAGATCTCTGGATTACCCCTAAATCCAGCATCTCCTCTACTTCCCTCCTAATGTCCTTTTGGATGGCCTCTGACACCCGATATGCTGTCTGCCGTATGGGCATCTGAGTCCCTGTCTCCACATCATGAGTCACTAAGGGGTATAGTCCAGGCTTGGTGCTAAACAATGGGGCAAAGTCTGCTAAAACCTCCCTTACTTCCTGGATCTTGTCTGGGGTCAGCTGGGAAGACAATTTAACTGCCTCCACAGAGGACTCCCACTTACTTTCTTCCAGCAAGTCCAGAAGGGGGTCTCCTTTGTCCGTCCCCTCCCCAGGACTACACACTGCAAACACCATGTGAGCCCTATTTGCATATGGCTTCATCATGTTGACATGGTACATCTGTTCTGTCTGTCTTCGGTCAGGTAACTCTATAATATAGTTCACGTCATTTACCTTCCTAACCATTTTGCATGGTCCTGCCCACTCAGCCTGCAGCTTGTCTTTCCAGACTGGAATAAGGACCATGACTTCCTGACCCACCATGTACGAGCACTGCAGTCATACCACACTTTTTGTTTCTGTTGGGTAGCTGCCAGATTGCTCTGGTCTGTCCCCATAAGCTCCTTCAGCCTTTTCCTAAACTTAAGGACATAATCCACTATGGGAGTTCCCTGGGTGGTGTGCTTGCCTTCCCAGTCCTTCTGAATCAAGTCTAGGGGCCCATGTACCCAGCGTCCATATAAGAGTTCGAAGGGGGAAAATCCTGTCGACTCTTGGGGCACCTCCCTGTATGCAAACAACAGGTGGGGAAAGTATTGCTCCCAGTCCCTTCCATGCTGTTCAGCAAATGCCCGGAGCATTGACTTCAGGGTACCATTGAATCTTTCCACAAGCTCATTGGCTGGTGGGTGATACAGTGTTGTGCATCTCTGCACCACCCCACACTTCTCCCATAAACATTTCATCAGGTCCGACATGAAGGAACCCCCTCAATTGGTGATAACCTCGTGCAGAAACCCAACATGGGAGAAAATCCCAAGTAAGGTATCTGCCACTTTGTCTGTCCTCAGTGAGGATAGGGTGACTGCCTCTGGGTACCGGGTGGCATAATCCACCACAGTCAGGATGAATCTCTTCCCTGAGGTGCTGGGGGTATTGAAAGGCCCCACAATATCCATTCCCCACCCTCTGGAATGGTTCCTCAACTATGGGCAATGGAATCAGGGCAGCTTGGGTTTTCTTGCCTGCCTTCCCTATTTCTTGGCACCAGTGACAAGACCTGCAGTACTCCTTCACCTGCTGGGTGAAGTTGGGCCAGTAGAAATTCTGGGCCAACCGCTGTGTAGTGCGCGCGATTCCCACATGATCAGACAAGGGAATATCATGTGCAGTCTTGAGCAACTGCTCACGATGCCCCTGGGGAATGACAAGCTACCTGCTTAGCACCCCTCCCTCTGTCTGCACAGCCTGAGTATACATTAGTCCATTTTCCCAATAAACCTTATGTCTGCTGTCATCTCCCCTGTGCCCCGTCAGAGTCTGCCTAAGCCCTCAGCTTCTCTAGACTAGGGTCACTTCTCTGAGCAGCTGCAAACCCTTCACACATTCCCAAGGCATGGGACAGGTCCCCTTCAGTCGCTAAACTAGGGTCCCTAACACTAGCATCAGGGCACTCAGAATCACTGTCAATCCCAACCCTCTGACAATGAGTCACCCCTCCCTCTTCGGAGTAACCCTCTGTAGCTGTGTGGTTACTTGCTACTGGGGAAATTTCTACCCCCTTTTCATTAATCTCCATATCAGGAGAAATAGGCTGGGGAACCAGCCTCCCAGTGGTTTACACAATGGCTTCTGTTGGGTTCAGGGAACTACAATTTTCCCTTGCCGCTTGGCTATGGGTAACTGCACACACCATCTCCTGTTTGAGATTGTTGCCCAGGATCATATCCACTGCTAAGGTTTGGGCTGCAGCCACTTGTTGAACAGTTCCCCCTGTTTCACCCCAGTCTAGGAGAACACTAGCGAGGGGCAATGTTTTCTCTTCACCAGTAAAGTCCTATTCAGTGATGTATTTATTGGGTATCAACTGACCCAGCTCTACTAGATCCCCCTTTACCAAGGTCAAAGATGCTCCTGTGTCCCTTAACCCTTGTGTCTGTACACCATTCACCATGACTGAGTGCAAGTGTTCCCTCATGTTCACTGGCATGCTTCCAGGGACACACAAACAATCCACTTCCTTCCTAGCCCTCTGTTGTGTATTATTGCTCGTCCATTTGGGACACTGTCTGGCAATATGCCCAGTTTCTTTACACAACCAACATTCATTTCTTTTCTCTGAAACCTGGGGCTAACTGGTTTTGGTGGAGGTAGTGAGAGTTTTAGCTGCCCTGAAGGCACGCTTTTCCCTTTCTGCTCTACCACGCCCACTCTATTCACTTTCAGAGCAGGTCTGCTCTTGGCATAGCAGTCCGAGAGTTCAGCAGCCTCTTGCACTGTTTTGGGACCTTGGTCCTCCAGCCAGGTTTTCAGCTCTGCTGGGCATGCCCAGAAAAACTGTTCTAACAAAATCACATTTTCAATTTTATCAACAGAGTTTGCTTCAATTCCTTCCCACCAATGTTTTAAAAACTGATGTTGTTTCATGGCTAGCTCCTCATAGCTCATGTCAGGGCTTTGCCTGAGCTTACAGAATTTAGCTCTGTATGATTCAGCAGTTAATTCAAATTTCTTTAACAGTGCAGCTTTAAGTTTGCTGTAATCATCACTGTCCTCATTGTCCATTTGACCCAATGCATCCTGAGCTTTCCCAGTAAGTAGCGGGGATGGCTGGAAGCACCAGGACTCCCTAGGAATTTTAACCTGAATACAAACTTTTTCAAAATAATTTAAAAAGGCATCCATAAATTTAAATTCGGTTATCAATTTGGAATTCAATTTGTAACCCAGTCCTGTAGTCTCAGTTAAACCCAAGCCACTTACCTGCTCTGGTGCCACTGGTTAGAGTCGTAGCTTCTCCAGTTCATGTTGCATCTGGCACTCACACTCCTCATGGTCTGTGTTTCAGCATTCTCGCTCTGCCTCACGATCCACCTCCTGCTGTTCACGGTCCCTCTCCCTCTAGAACTCCAGCTCCATTCTGTGCAACTCAATTTGCAGCCTGAGTACTTCTGGATCCAGGATACTGGTGATCTTCCCCTGCTGCTGTTGTGGCCCTTCTCTGACAGTGGCCCTGTTGCCCTCTTCATTGGATCTGGACACTGCACTGGCCACTAGCCCTGCCACACTCTGGGTTCAGTCCTTTTCAGTCACTGTCTGTGACTCAATGCTCTGGGTATTTGCTACCATCAGGGCATCCACGAGGTACTGTTTGCTGGCTTTCACCTCAAACAGAACTCCTCTGTCTCCGCACAACTGCTTTAAGTAGTCTACAGTGTGCCTGCTGTAGTTGGAAGCCATCTTCTTCCCTAACTGCAGCTACTCTAACTTGCACTTTAGAAAAAAAAAATAAAACGGGTAGGGACTTGACTATACACCAAGCGATATAGTTCTGTCTCCTTTTTAAAAATAAATCACTGCCTTTTTCTTTCTTTCTTTGCAAGTGAGCTGATGGTCTCAAGCTGACACACTGAACAATAAAAGCTTGTAATACCAAAATTATCGCACTGCTGCCAACCAGTCTGTCACAACCCAACTCAGCAGGTCATGCCCTCTGCTCTCACAGCGCCAACCTCCGAGCGCAGTATTGTGAACAGTTAACAGAACAGGATAACCCTCCTGTCTGTTTTATGAGTTTGAGTCAAACTTTGTTCTCAAGTTCTGGAGGCATTCAAACTGTGAACCTCTTGCTAGCGTACCCAATGTACAGGCTCAGACAATTCTGTTCTTCGGGGGGGCCAGATATCTTTTTCCTATGGGCACCTAATCAGGCATACAAAATGAACCCTTAAAACTCTATTAAAGACCTCAGAATAAATTCTTACCTTTTCCCAGTTTGGTAAAACCAGTAAGCTTTGTACAGTGTCAACTTTAACCATGTATGCTTCACTTGTCAAGGAAAAGAATTTCAAAGCCACACCAAGTAGTCTCTTAAGTAGAGGTTTACTTAAAAATAGATAAAAAAATGTAAAATGTAAATACAGAACCATATATCACAAAACATACAAATCACTTAAACAAAACAGATTTAAAAGTGCAGACAAAATCTCCTACCACAATACACTAAAAATTGTCTTTTCTAATGTATACTTATCTCCTAACAGTGCCTGATGTTGCTTTTTCAGAGTCCCAACATGTGTCTTAGTGGAAAAACAGAATACTGTTTTAAAACTGACTTTGCCAACCTCTTTGCATGAGGTCACCAAGCTCCTCCCTGTCAGAATATAAAAAAATGATACACCCAGGATGTCTTATTAATCATGATGTAAATTAATTAAGTGACATTTCAGCAAAACTCATTTTACAAATTATGACATTCTTTAAATAACATCCCCTCTTTGATCTCAAGTAGCTCTTCTTCCCAGGACACATCAAAGAAACTTTTATGACGTCACACTAAAGCGTCATAACCTGCTCTCTTCCTCTAAACGTTATAAAAGTTTGATTTCCCATCCTAGCAGCTGACAAGCTACAATTAAGCTAGATAAACAGGGGATCCTTAATTTAGTCTCTTTTAGCCTGTAACTATCTCCTGACTGTTATCATTTAGCTGAAACAGCATGTCTCATGAGACACACTCCATAACACATTTTTATATTACAAAAATCATACAGTGATCAGAACCAGCTGTCCAAGTGTCACAATGTGTTGCCCTGTTTGCCCCCAACAAAGTACCTGAACTGGTGTGGTGCAGTACTTCATTAATGAACTACTTATAGTGGTGTATTGCCCTGTTTGCCAAACAAACTGCCTTTTGACCTTGTGTGGTGCCCCATTTGCACTAAAAAAAAGCTACCTGTGCTGTTGTGTTGCCCTGTTTACTCTACTGAACTACCTAAACTAGTGCAATGCCCTGTTTGCCTTATGAACCGCTTTAAACTTATGCAACCAATGAAGTAACTGCCTTAAATCAGTGGTACCCCTTTTGAGAAACAGCTTAGCTCTTCTGACTTGAATCAACACATCACCTGACAATCCTGCCTCAACTCCAATGATATTTAATACTCTCTTCAACTACCTACAGACTGCCTAAGTGTCACCTCAACCAAAGACTGCATTCTGCCTGTGACACCACCTTTTTGAACAACTGGGGGGGCAGCCAATCCAGCTAGCATTAGGTTGATAGTCAGTAGAGGCCCCATTTGTTATTCTGCCAAAGCTATGTCCCTACCCAGTAAGAAGTAAAGGAAACTTATGAACATATGAAATTTGCCAGCAGATAAAGACCTAGAGGTCTATCAAGTCTACTCAAATATGCAGCTAGCACCCCTTATTCTCCAGCTGCCCCTCCCTTCCACCCTTCCCCTTCATTAACCCTCCCTCTTGTCCTGTCCCATCCCCTTTTGAAGCAATCCACTGTTCTACTGGATACCACTTCTGCAGGTAACACATTCCACCCAGCCACCACCCTCTCTGTACAAAAATACGAGAAAGGGTCCTGAAGGAACTGGAAGCAATAAGAGTTGATAAAGCAATGGGGCCAGATGGGGTGCACCCCAGGGTCCTTAAAGAACTAAGAGAGGTGGTGGCTGAACCTCTGGCTATCCTGTTTAGCCAATCACTGGAAACAGGGGAGGTACCCAAAGACTGGAGGACAGCAGATGGTCCCCTTATACAAAAGTGGGAACAAAGAGGAAGCAGGGAACTAAAGACCAGTCAGCCTCACCTCGTAGTGGGGAAGATCATGGAAGCACTACTGAAGGAGAGATTGGTGGAACATCTGGTTGTCAATGGACTACAGGACCCAAGGCAGCATGGTTTCACCAGGGGAAGTCATGTCAGACCAACCTCATTGAATTTTTGACTGGGTGACTAGAGGGTGGATCGGGAGGGCAGTGGACATGGCCTATCTGGACTTCAGCAAGGCCTTTGACACTGTGCCACATAGAAGACTATTACACAAACTGGGGAATATAGGTGTGGGCAGGACAGTAGTGTGGTGGGTAGGTAACTGGCTGGGTGGCAGGACACAGAGGGTGGTGGTAAATGGCTGTCACTCCACAGAGGGAAGAGTGACCAGTGGGGTACCACAGGGATCAGTGCTGGGACCGGTCCTATTCAACATCTTCATCAGTGACATGGCGCAGGACCTAGAAGGCAGAATTTCACTGTTCGCTGATGACACAAAGCTCTGTAACAGAGTAGACACACCAGAGGGTGTAGACAGAATGAGAAGGAACCTGCAGAAACTTGAAGAATGGTCAGGGGTTTGGCAGTTGAAATTCAATGCAAAGAAGTGCAAGATAATGCATATGGGGCACAAAAACCCTGGCACAATATATCAGTTGGGGGGTGAGGATATAGCATGCACCAAGCAGGAAAGGGATCTTGGGGTTATCATCTCAGATGACCTCAAGGTAGGGAAACAGTGTGACAAGGCAGCAGGTAAAGCAAATAGGATGCTGGGATGTATGGGCAGGGGCATCACCAGCAGGAAAGGAGGTCATAATTCCGCTATACAAGACACTAGTGAGGCCCCACCTGGAGTACAGTGTGCGGTTCTGGAGACCATACCTACGTAAGGACATAGACAGGGTAGAGAAGGTTCAGAGGAGGGCAACAAAGATGGTGCATGGATTGCATCACAAGTCCTATGAAGACAGGTTGAAGGAACTGAACATGTACTCCCTGGAGGAGAGAAGGAGAGGGGATATGATAGAGACATACAAGTATCTTACAGGGAGGAACAGGGTGCAGGAAAACACTATTTTAAGTGAAAAGATGTTCCAGGACTAGAGGGCATGGGATGAAGTTGGAGGGAGGACGATTCAGAGGAAACATAAGAAAGAATTTCTTCACAGAACGGGTGGTGGACAAGTGGAACACCCTGCCAGAGGAAGTGGTGGGGGCTGAAACAATCACGGGATTTAAGAATGCATGGGATAGACATAAAGGAATTCTGGAGGTCAGGAGTAAGGGGCAACAGACTTCTAGGAAAACAAACTGAACTTACATGCTCAAATGGGCAGACTGGGTGGGCCATAGGCCCTTATCTGCCGACACTGTCTATGTATCTATGTATCTATGTATCTATGTGTCTCCTCATCTCCCTCCTGAACCTTCCTCCATCCAGTCTTATATCATGGCCCCTGGTGTCCCTCCCCTCCCTTACTTTGAACAGCTCTTCTGTACCTGTCTTGTTTATTCCTTTCATGTACTTAAAGGTTTCAATCATTCCACCCTGTCCCTCCTCTTGTCCAGTGAGTACATGTTCAATTCTCTCAGCCTCCTCTCATATGATAAGTCCCCCAGACCCTTGATCATCTTTGTTGCCTTGCGCTGCACCCCCTCCAGTAACTTAATGTCCCTCTTTAAATACGGGTGCCAGTACTGCACGCAGTACTCCAGGTGCGGTCTAACTAATGATCTATACGGTGGCAGAATCACCTCCTCCCTCCTCGAGGATATACCCCTTGCTATACAACCCAGCATTTTGTTGGCCTTTGCAGCTGCCTTCCTACATTGTGCTGAGTTGTTCATTGACCCTCTAATGAGCACCCCCAGATCCTTCTCCTCTTCTGTCTGGGCTAGCTGCACTCATCCCAGCTGGTAACTCCTCCTTGGGTTCTTCATCCCAAAATGCAGCACCTTGCACTTTTTGGCATTAAACCCCAGTTGCCAGGTGTCTGACCAGGTTTCAAGCTTTTCCAGATCATCCTGCAGCCCCTGCCATCCCCCTAGGTCATCCACCACTGCCCCTACCTTGGTATCATCAGCAAACAAACTGATCTTGCTCTTGATGTCCCATGATATGTCTGCAATGAATACCCCAAACAACACTGGTCCCAACACCAAGCCCTGTGGAACACCGCTCGTCACTATCCTTGGGTGTGAGAGCTCCCCACACACTACCATCCTCTGTTGCCTTCCCTGAAGCCAGTTTCCTACCCATCTCACCAGCTTTGCACCCACTCCTGTGCCTATTAACTTACTTCCCAGCCTTCCATGTAGCACCGAGTCAAATGCCTTACTGATGTCCAGATACAGGACACCCACTGCATGGCCCCTGTCCAGTTGCCTAGTTACCCAGTCATAGAACTGCACCAGGTTGGTTTTGCAGGATCTGCCCCATATGAAGCCATGCTGTCTGCTGTCCTGTAGTCCTTTGGCCTCTAGGAGGGCCACCGGCTACTCCTTCAGGATAGTCTCCATTAGCTTACGTACCATGGATGTGAGGCTCACTGGTCTGTAGTTTCCCAGTTCATTCTTGGGGCCAATCTTGTGGAGGGGCACCACATGAGCCATCCTCCAGTCCTGAGGTACACACCCCAAATGTAGTGAGGCATTAAATAAGTCTGCCAAAGGTCCTGCAAGGACCTCTACCAGCTCCTTCAGTACCATGGGGTGGATGCCATCTCGGCCTGGTGCCTTGTCCACCCTCAGTGCCTTCAAACCCTCCCAAACTCTGCCCTCCATGATTTCCCCATCTGTCACCCCCCCCCCGTTTCTGCCATTTCTCCCCCCTTGGGTGTCACCCCTCTTCTCTTTAGTAAATACTGAGCAGAAGTACTCATTTAGTGCTTCTGCCTTATCTCACCCTGCTTCCACCCAACCCCCTCCTATAGAAACATAGAAACATAGAAACATAGAAGTTGACGGCAGATAAGGACCGCAAGGCCCATCCAGTCTGCCCATTTCTTTTTCTACCTTATAAATGTGCCATCGGCCTTTGCTATGTCAGTGACCTATCTATTCATAGTCATTTGTATTGCTCCTTATGCCTATCCCATGCCTGTTTGAAGCCCTGCACTGTATTCATAGCCACTACTTCTTGTGGTAAGCCATTCCATGCATCTACCACCCTTTCTGTGAAAAAGAATTTCCTCACATTCCCCCTTAATCGGCCTCCCTCTAATCTCATGCTGTGTCCTCTTGTCCTGCTATTTCTTATATTTAAACATGTTAGACTCTTTCACCTTGTTTATGCCCTTAAGGTGTTTAAATGTCTCGATCATATCACCTCTCTCCCTCCTTTGCTCAAGGGTATACATATTGAGCTCCGTTAATCTGTCCTCATATGTCTTCTGATGCAGTCCCTGCACCATTTTGTTGCCCTTCTCTGGACTGCCTCAATTTGGTTAATGTCCTTGTGAAGGTGTGGCCTCCAATACTGCACGCAGTACTCCAGATGGGGCCCAACCAATGTCTTGTACAGAGGATTGTACCTCCCTCTTCGACTTGTGATACCTACTAATACACTAACACCCCCTAGCCTTACCTACTGCTTTAGAGGTCTGCTTGGATGATTTCAGGTCATCAGTGATGATGATGCCCAAGTCTCTTTCTTCCTTTGTGACTGCTAGCAACTCCCCTCCCAGCCTATAAGTGGCTTCAGGGTTTCTCTTCCCTATGTGCATGATTTTGCACTTCTTTGCATTAAATCCCAGTTGCCACTCTTCTGACCATTCTGCTAGTTTATCCAGATCTCTTCTCATTCTGCCCACCCCATCTGGTTCATTCCTAATCCTTACTATGTGGTCCTTACAGCTTCTTTTCTCCCTGATGTACCTAAAGAAGTTCTCTCCCAATTCTTAATGCCTTGTGCCAGCCTGAGTTCCGTAGATGCTTTGACTTCCCTTACTGCCCTTGTCACCCCCTTCGATTCTGTCAAGTACTCCTCCGTGTCCCCCCCATTTTCTTGTACTTCCTAAAGGCAGCTCTTTTCCTCCTTACCTTTTTCATGACTTCCTTGCTCAACCAGCTCAGTTTCTTAGCCCTAGCCTTCTAGCTCTGGGCCTTGCAGCAGGTTTTGTTTGCCTCCACTATCCCCAGCGTTATGAGCTCCCACCTCTGGTTAGTGTCCATGCTAGATTGAATTCTGGCCAGGTACCCTTTTACCACTTCCCCCATCCTCCCAAAGTCAGCCCTCCTGAAGTCCAGCACTCTTGTGCCAGATTCCACTCCTTCCTTGCCCATATCCAATGTGAGCCATAATGAGTGTTGGTCATTCCCTGACAGCAGTTCCTCCACTGTAAGTTCTCTCACAAAGTCCCCATTTTCCAGCACAAGGTCAAGGGTATTCCCTAACCTGGTTGATTCACTGACCATTTGCAGCAGGAAACTGTCCTGGAAGGCATCCAGCAGTACCTGCTCCCTTCTGTTCCTGGTAGTTGGGGTACTCCAGTCCACTCCTAGCATGTTGAAGTCCACCACAATCACCACACTACCCTTCTCACAGGTCCTCCTGATCTGTCCCACTAGTTCCTTGTCTAACTCCTCCATCTGAGATGGTGGCCTGTACACCACTCCCATTCTAAGAATCCTATTCTTGGAATCCTGGATTTGCATCCAAATTGACTCCGTACTACCCTCCTCCCCTTCCTCCCTTACACACTTCAGTCCTTCCTTCACATATAGTGCCACACCCCTCCTTTCCCAATCACCCTGTCCCTACGAAATAACCTGTACCCTGGTACAGACAGGTCCCAGTCATTGTGTTGGGTGGCCCATGTTTCTGTGATGGCTGCAATGTCCACCTCTCCCTCTGCCATGAGCACCTGTAACTCTGCAGTTTTCCTCCCAAGGCTCCTAGCATTAAGGGTAACCACCTTCCACCCCCCCTCCATCCTGCCCTCCTTTACTAGCATCACCAATAGTACTTGCCATTTGTCTTTTGTCACTGTTATGGGGGTGTAAGCTCATATGGTTTCCCAACCTGTGATCTCTGCATATCTCTTGCCCAAATGCCACCCCCCACTCCTAGTTTAAATTCCCAGCTTCCTCTATGTACTCCTCCATCCTCTGTTTCAACACTTTCTTTCCCTCCTCACTCAAGTGTAGTCTGTTCTTGGCATAGAGACTACTGTCCTCCCAGGTCTCTCCCTACCCCCCAACAGCCCATACCCTTTAGCACAACACCAGGTTCTTAGCCATCTGTTAAATTCCTCTATTATCAGCTTTCTTGTTGTGCTTGCCTTGGGCACTGGAAGTAGCTCTGAAAAAGTTACTGATCTTCCTGCCCCCTCACATAATTGTGCTAGTTCCTCAGACCTTCTCTGGACTATATCTACTGTCTTGTCAGCCAGGTCATTCGTCCCAAGATGTATAATTAAATGAGGCTTGTCCCCACCCCTTCTAGCATATTTCAGAACAGATTGTCCCACCCTTTCTGCTGTCATTCCTGGCATGGCCTCCACCCAAATGCGACTATGCCTCTCCCCCTTGCTACCCCACCTGACTCCTCTTAGTATTGAGTCCCCCAGCACTAAGATTCCACCACTCTTACTCCCTGCTTGCTTCCATTCATCTCCCTCTCTCATTTCCAGCTCCTCTTCTTCCTCCTGCACATTATTTCCCCTTTTGCCCCTGTTGCAATTCTCCCTGCAGAACTTCCTCTCTCTCCAGTTTGGTCCAGGCATTTATCAATTACTCCTCTAATTTTGTCATTTCCCTCCTACACCTTCTTCCTCTCTAGCAGTGCAAAACTATTTTCTGAAGACCCTTCACAAATGCCCTCTCCCTCTCTCTTCATAGTAACCTGTTCTCTCCTTTCCACTCTATGACTTTTGGCACTTCTTCACCTCCCCTTGCAAGTCCATATCTCCTCCTTCCATTTGTCTTTTGTCTCCTGACCTGGTTTTCCCGGCAATTGTTCTTCCAGGCCTGGGCCCCTTTGTCTCTGCTTCCCTTCTTCTGACCCTCTCCTCACCACTGTTAGCTTAAATCGCCCTCCCTCATCTCCCCTTCTTCCTCTCTCCAGTATTGAGCTAAACCCACCCCCAATCTGCCTTGCCTGTCTTCGTTCCTCCTGCAGACCCTGGATCTCCTTTCTAAGTTTCTCTATGTGGTTGCACACTAAACATCCTCCCACACTCCAGGCAATTTTTAGAAAGATTGGTGCACCGCAGTTGTTGCAGTCTACCACCCTACCCATTGCTGTCATTGCCCACCAGCGATCCCCCACCCTTCCAGATGCAGGATACCAAACACTCCCCAAGTCTCCCCTCCCCCTCTATCAGTGTAAAACATTCTTTTCTTAATTTCCCTTACCCCCTTTGTTGTACACATTTAGATAGATTGAGCAACTGCTTTTTATATTCCTATCCTTCCTATCCACACTCAAAAAGAGACTTTAAGTAGCTATGAACAAGCTTCCTCAAATCCCTACTCCTCCTTTTCCCAATGCATTAGCAATGCAAAGAAGTAACAATGAAAGCTCCTAGATTTGCAGTTACTTCCCTTCCACTGAGATAGCAGTCACCTCTTCACTTGCTGCTGTTCCTTTCCTGGATGTCTGCTTCTGCAATAACTGGTGCATATCCTTTGCCCATTTGAGGAAGTGATGTCAGAACCCCTGGTATAAAGGAAATCATGGATCGGGGTGGGTGGGGTGAGTGGTTGGGGTGTGGGACCAGCCCAAGTCTTCCAGAAACAATCAGGTAACTGAGGCCCCTGGTCAGACCATTAGCACCTTTCCCCCACTCTGCACTAAACTTTGCAGTGAATGAAGCCAGCAAAAATTAATCACAATTCTACTCAAAGCCCTAAAAATAGGTTTGCTACCAAAAACAGGACTCCAATTCAAACAGTTTCACCACCAACACATCAAAATAGGCTTGAAATTAGAATATATAGGTCTCCAATTCAAAGAAACAGCCCCAATTAAATCACACCAAATAGGTTTTAAATCAGAAGAAACAGGCCTCTACAAATGCAGCCTGCTACACAGTGGAACATCAAACAAATGAGCCCACTTATAGCTACCAAAACAGGTTTCAAAATTCCAACAGCCTCAAACAATACCCTGCTAGCCCCTTAGAAGTAGTAAGAAAGAAAAGAAATAACCTTCTACCAAGTAGAATCCACAAGAAACAATGTAAAAACAACAAGAAGAAGCTACTGCACTGTAACAGATCTGATCCTGTCACCTTCTAGTTCCTTCTGAGAAGCCAAAGCAACTGACATTACACCTGATTCACCTCTGCCTCCCTAGATGAGTGTGACCTGGCCAGACCATTAGCACTCTTCACCCACTCTGCACTAAACTTTGCAGCTAGTGAAGCCAGCAAAAATGAATCACAATTCTACTCGAAGCCCCCAAAATAGGTTTGCTACCAAAAGAAACAGGACTCCAAGTCAAACAGCTTCACCAACAACACATCAAAATAGGCTTGAAATTAGAAGATATAGGTCTCCAATTCAAAGAAACAGCCCCAGTTAAATCACACCAAATAGGTTTTAAATCAGAAGAAATAGGCCTCTACAAATGCAGCCTGCTACACAGTGAAACATCAAACAAATGAGCCCATGTACAGCTACCAAAACAGGTTTCAAAATTACAACAGCCCCAAACAATACCCTGCTAGCCCCTTTGAAGTGGTAAGAAAGAAAATAAATAACCTTCTACCAAGTAGAATCCACAAGAAACAATGTAAAAACAACAAGAAGAAGCTACTGCACTGTAACAGATCAGATATTGTCCCCTTCTAGTTCCTCCTGAGAAGCCAAAGCAAACTTGGAGCTGCCCCAGCTCATTAGAGAGGGCCCTCATCACACAGTGGGGTGGGGTTTTCCCTTTCAAGACCAGCATCAATGCCATCATCCAAAGATCTGTATCAAGAACCATAGTTGGAAGATCAACAACCTGCACCGTCATCCAACGATCAGCTTCTCCTCTTCTGCAAAAGCTCTGCATGTTCCAGCTGCCCAAGGGAGGATTTGTGCTGAAGAATCTGATTTAAGTTCCACATCTGTTCTTCTTGTCCTGGCAGCCCAAGGTACAGTAGGTTTTGTGCTGAAGAATCTGCTTCAAGTTCCACATCTACTTTTCTACTTGTCCCAGCAGCAGGGAGCATTTGTGCTGAGGGGTCTTTCCTAGATGCAACCTTGTTTCTCTTGTCCCAGCAGCATGAGAGAGGGGGGTTTCTTTCTATGAATCTATGGCTTGTTTACAAAACCTCTCATAAGTCCTGGTAGCCTAATTGTGGCTCCTTACTGAAGTATCAATTTCTCTGTTGCATCCAGAGTCCCTTTCTTGGTCCAGGTGCCTTGTTCAGGTCTTCATTCTCTGTAAAGTTCCTATCATGTCCTGACATAGACTTTAAAGTGAGTTGATTATTCTTACATAATTAATTCATGGAAAATAACAGATGTATGCATATATAATGATAGGCTAGCACTAGTCAATCAGGTAGTACTGTACCATAAGTAATCACAGCTGCCGTAGTGTAACACTAGTTAACGCCAGTCAAGGTGTACCTTTAGCTTTATTTATTGATTATTTATTCATCTATTTATTGCACAGATATGTATTGCCTTGCATATCATTATTGTTGTTGAATATCTACCTCTGTGACCATTGCCATCTATCCTGCTGAAATTAAGTCCTTGCTTCATTGGACCTCTGAGTATGACTCCTGCCACTCCTTGCTGGCTGCCTCCATCCATGCACCTAGGAACCTAAAGTATCCCCTCACCACAACACTTGCTTAAGGTGACACTTGCAACCATGAAATACATCTGCTACCTCTGTCTCCTCCATAGAGGAATCCCTCCAAAAATGACTTCTCTGCTATCCAGAAATGGTTCATGGACAACTATTTTGTCATGAACCAAAAGAAGACAGTGCCCATGCTGTTTGGCTCCAAGCATTAGGTTAGCTCCAACCCCAACTTCCTGACCTTGAGTTCCCTGAGAGGGTCCCCACTGAACTCGGTCACCACATATAAGCACCTTGGCTTCCCCTTGGATCAGCACCTTTGACTACTCCAAGCATATCTTCCAAGTAGTAGCCAAGTCCTACACTAAACTTGGTGCCCTCTATAGAGACAAGAATAGTCTTCAACAAAAGATAAGGAAACAGATTGTGGAACGATCTATCCTTCCCCTTCTGGATTATGGATATGTAGTCTACTCAGGAGCAAGCAAATTCCACCAACCTAGACAAAATAACCACCCTGTCTGATGCACTATGCACATTTACACTGGGCTGCCCCTCCCCACACACACACACACACACACACATATCACAGTACTATGTACAACACATTGGGCTGCCCCCCCCCCAACAAGACAAAGAATGCACATTGCTCCCATGGGCACACATTTCTAGTTTGGTAAACTACCAACATATTTAGCCAATTTTTTCTACCCCTCAGCCTACTGTGCCTACTTGCTCAGATCTGAGATGATCTGCTGTCTCCATGTCCCTCTATATGAATGCAAACTAGGCCAAACCTTCACTAGCTATAGACTCCCCAATATTTGAAACAATCCTCCCACCAAAGTTACTGCTCTCTCCCCATACCAAGTAAGGCTTTGATCAAGTCCCACTTCAAATTCCCATCTACCTGCTCCCGTTGTTTCCCACTTCTGTCCTTAGTCTCTCCCCTCCTCCCTTCCCTGATGAGCCAGCTGACATACTCACATTTGCCATGGTACTGATAAACCTTGAAAATGGGCGCACATTGACTGTATTTAAAATGGTATCACCTGCTCTGCTAATGATAATTTGTAAGTTATTGTACTGCTTGAATTATTGTTGTGTTTGCTTATTCTGTGAATTTTGTACCCTCCTACTCCTACCTCCCCAGGTCACATCTGGAAACAAGCCACTGGCTCAGAGTGCTTACCTGACAAAATATGTTTTAAATACATTTAAATAAATAACAGAGCACCAACACCCATTAGGCATCCTCAACCAATCATGCCCTGGTATGCCTTATCACATAATTAATATTGGTTTCTGAATGAGGATTTGCTGGGCCTAAGGCATGCAAAGGTTGTGCAGTTGAAGGGCATTATTGCTGTGTATTTTGCTTGTTACAAAAAAAGTGGAGTTTCATATCAGTAGGATTCTTGCTTGATTTTATGACGCTATATAAGCACAATGTATTATATGGATGTAATGTAAGAGCCCTCTGATTCTTCTGTTACAGTAAGCCCTCCACTTCATCTGTTACAGCATGGCTGATTGACTTTGAAACAGTGATTACTCTGATAGCTACAGCACATTAATGCAAGGATTTATTGCCTGCAGCACTAAATAGTTTTCTCATGCCCAAGCTGTCTCAAATATCAACTAGTTTAGTGCAAGCAAAATCTCATTATCAGCATAAAATATTTAAATACTACTTACAGATGGAACAATGGATCAGTCCCGAGTACTGTAATTGGATATAAAAAAATAAAAGATCTGATATTTAGACAGAATCATCTGTACAAAAGTACTTTCAAAGATCCAACAGACACCAGGCAAAACTTGCAAGGGTCAGACAAGGTTCCAACATAGTCAGGCAAGGGCCCATTACAGCCAGGCAAAGCTCACAGCAGTATCGTCTCTGACGTGACGTTCTTGCAGAGCTCTCACCTTGGCCAAGCCAGTCCTACAGTGGTCCCATCTCATATGAACATACGAAAATAGCCAGGAGAAAAAAGCCTTATGGTCTATCTAATCTGCTTGAGTTTGCAGAACCCCCCAGTATCTACTAAGGGATTCAACCCCCTCCTTGCTATCCACTTCTCCCTCCCCTTCAATCTCCACCCTACCTTCCACCTTCCCCAATCAGGTGAAACATGCAGAGGTCCCACCTTGGCTACAACATGCTTCAGGAATCTGTCCTTGGCCAAATCATGCTTGAACAGGTTTCTTCTTGGCACTGTCATTCTTTAAGAGCTTCAACCATAACCAGGTGATGCTCGCCGGGTTCCTACCTTGGTCCAACCATAATTAGTCCATGCTTGCATGGTTCAACCCTGACAATGTTTTCTTCACAGGGCTCCAACTTAATGAGCTGGTGTACTGCCTGAAATTAATAATAACTTTCAAAAGTAATGAACTATTACTTGTTATATCTGAAATATTATTTTTTCTTTTCCCTTTTACTTATTAGAATAGTTTCTACCTGACATTAGAAAATTGACTTTGTGTTTCCTCAATTTGCATTCTGTACTCTCTCCCTGTGTTTATGATTTATGATTGTATATGTCCAATTGCCCACTCCCCCAGGACTCAACTGGAATCGAGTGGTAACCTGCTCAGTATGCTTTCCTGGTAAAACTCTTAAATAAATAAATAAATAAATAAATAAATTTCAAAACCCCAATGCGCGCGTCTCCAGAACTGTAGTCAAACTGCTCCAAGCCATAAAGTCAGTACCTCACAAAAACAAAAACAAACTTGTTTTCTATACAAATTAAGTTGAAATTCCCGTGACTGCTTTTTCTGTCACTGCCCGATACCACTCACAGCTTCCCCAAACATAGCTTACATTCCGATTCAGCTACCACTCCAGTGCCTACTCTTTCTGTGTCACCGCCCGATATTACCACTCCCACGCTTCCCTTGTTCCATGTTTCCGTTTTTCAGCATAAATCCTGCTGTGTTTGATTCTCCCAACAGTGAACTGTGTACAGTAATGAAATTAAATGAAAGTGCTCATCACTTGAGCGAATGGATGAGTGTTATAACCCCCTCCCACAGCAGCATACAAGTTCTCCTCAAAATCAGCCTCACTTAATAATTTAATTCACTAGTCACACACAAGAAAATCTAGCTCACCAGTCAGCTTTGCAAAACTGCGACTCGTCACTGCAGTTTTGAAATCTGCATCCTGCACCTCTCCTTGTTAAAACTATTATTTTCTGCCATTTGCTCTAAGACCAAAATCTGTAGTCACTTACAGTTTCTTTCCAAATGCTGCCACCTGGGTATTATTCCTACCTGTTTGTGGGTTGGGTGGAGGAACATTTTTTTTCTCTCATTCACAGGGACTGTGCCTGAACTCTACAAACGCTACATGGATGACTGTGTGGGAGCCACCTCCTGCTCCAGGGAGACCCTCCATGTCTTCCTTGACAAGTTTACCATGGCCCATCCTTCCCTTCAATACACTGTTGAAGTATCCTCCTCTACACTGCCTTTTCTGGATATCCAGCTGTCAGTACAGAACACTGGTCTGAAGACATCAGTTTATTACAAACCCACTGACTCTCACAGTTTCCTTCTCCACAGCTCCTTCCATCCTAAACATGTCAAGAATGGCCTGCCTTATTCACAGTTTCTTAGACTTCGGAAGTTCTGCAGTTAACAGGATGATTTTGCTGAGCAGACCCAAATAATGCATAGCTTTTTTATCAACAGGGGATTCCCCAAAAGCACAGTGGACAGAGCACTCTCCTGGGTCAGTAACATGCCACGTAACCTTGACCCCCGCAGGAAGGATACTGTCGCACAAGAACAACGGCGAATTCCACTAGTGCTTCCTTTCCATCAAAGCACACCTTCTCTTCACAGGATCATCACCAGTAACTTTCCCATTTTGCAAACTGACCCTAACATTGGTGCTTCCTTTACAGAACCACCTATTGCCTCCTACCACTGGCCACCTAACCTGTGGAATCTCCTGGTTAAAAGCAGCCTACCTACTCCTAACAGTTCCTCCCTCCCAGGTACCAAACCTTGCAACAGGACTCGCTGCTACACCTGCAAATTTATTTCCACTGTGACTGAAATTCGGGGGCCTACAAGTGTTTTTCACATCAGCAAGGAGTTCTCATGCACTTCCGCTAATGTGGTGTATTGTATTCTTTGCAGGAAGTGTACAGCTATTTACATCAGAGAAACTGGTAGGTGGCTTGTTGACTGTTTCAGGGAACATTACAGAGCAGTCAGGAATGGTGAAATTGTTAAACCCATTGTATCCCATTTTATCTCCAGGGACCACAATGTCAATGACCTTTCTGTTTGTGTCCTTCAACAGGGCTTCTGGGATCCTGACCATAGAAAAAACATGGAAACCAAGCTGATCATGTCTTGGCTCCCAGCAGCCCTCTGGTTTAAATGATAGACTTATTTTCCACTATCATCTTTCAGCCATCCCTTTTTTTCCCGAAAGTCTATTTGTTTTCGTACTCATTTAATTTATTTTTCATTTTCACCATAAGTCTCTATCTCTGTCTCCTTTCCACACATTTGTCACCTTTCAGCCTTCTTACTAGGCCCTGTTAATTAGTCCCCACCTGGGAACTTCCCTAGGTCTTTCACTCCTATTATGCTTTATCTTTCCCATCATCACCTTTTTGTTTCACAGATTCTTTCTTAATCTTACCATTCATCACTTCTTCTCCCTGAGCCTCCCCTTTCTTCTTTCTCCACGTATATATATCTCTCATTTTACCTCCCCTCTACACTAACTTTGTTTTTTTTTTTTCTTTTAGATATTTTCTGAAGAAGACCTAAGGTCAAAACGTAGATTTTTAACTCTATTTTCTATTTTCAGGGTGCATTTAATATTATCATCTTGTTTTGCTTTTAGACCACATGCTGACGCAGTGCCTTGTTTTTGTTTTTTTTCAAAGTAACGTGATGTCTAACGAGCGCCCCACCAACACCAGCAGCAGAGATTTACAACTTTATTTTTGATCTTCTCCTGTTATTGACAGCATATTAAAAAAAAAAAGTTCAGCAATGGGGCATCAAAACAGAAAAGGCTCACACTAATGGGGAAGGGGGGCTGATACAGCACACTACCAGAGGTACAGTCATGGACTACTTTACATCAAAACAACAAAAAAAGGAACTGTAGTCATTTTTAATAGAATTACTTAATATTTTTCTTTGTAATCCTAAAAAAATGACACAGTTAGCCCATTTTCTAAGCACAATGATACCCTCCAGGGTGGATGGTATGGGCAATACAGGACCTTCCAGGGGCTATAAGGCCCTCCCTGGGCAGTCCGGTATTGCCCAATACTGCCCACCCTGTTGGGTATTATTGCTTGCGTATTTGGTGAGATGTGTGGAACAGTACTTTACCCGGGGGCTGACTTGGCTAGTTCTATTCTTCCTCATTCTGTACATCATCAGCCCTATGACATCACTGTCTATGACATCGCAACTGTCAGTCACCTTCTGCAAGATTGGACACTTGTGATGTCATAATAAGTGAGGTCACAATTCTGAAAAGGTATGAAGAGGAATACAACTATATACGTCAGCATCCAGGTACTGAACTGCTCATTATACCCACCTGCAACCAGATAGAAAACCTTCTAATGAGCAAATAAAAAAAGAAAAATATTTTGGAAATAAAAAGTAACCGCCTATGCTTAAAATGAATAGCATTTTCTCCCTGCTATTTTTGATGCTAAAAGCTCTTTAAATATGCAGATGACTGATGGGCTGTCTTGCTTGCCCCACCCTGATTGCAGTACTCCCGTGCTGGTCAGGTGATATATGCATTACTCATACCCCAGTACCAACAATTTTGCAGTACTCCCACCAGGGTTATGCCATGCAGTCATGGCAGTGTCAGTGGCTCAAGAGGTAGCACACTCGCCTCTGAGGCCGGGAGATCAGAGGACTGTGGGTTTAGTTCCCACATCTGGCACTTGGGCTAATATCCCAGTAAGGACACTGTAGTGTAGCATGAGAGGGGTGTGGCACTTCTGAGGTGCCGTCTTTCAAATGAGACATTAAACCGAGGTCCCATCTGCCTGGATTGGTGGTAGTTCAGATGGATGTTAAAGATCCCATGGCACTTATGGACAAGAGTAGGGGAATTTCCCCGGTGTCCTGGCCAAATTTCCCTCATTCACTAAAAATACCACCAACAGCTTAATCTGGTTCAAGGTCAGTTGGTATTCATCTGTATTCCCTTCCCCCAGGTCATGCCTGAAAATAGGCAGAATTCGTCTAGCGCACTTACCCAGTCAACAAAAACCAAATAAATAAAAAAATAAATAAAATAAATGCTTGCATGGTTCCAGCTCATGCCAGGCAATACTTGTAGGAGTCCTAAATTGGGAAGCTAATACTTATAGGAGTCTCACCCTTGCCACGCTGTGCTCACAGGGTTCTAAGTCTCCCACAAACTGTTAATGGCTAAATTACTTTATAATACTAATGACTAAGCACACTGTCGTAAGGCAGGGAAAGACCCATTCCATATTTAAAGAATTTATAAATCTGTCAGAGTCAGTAAATGATTTCCTGACCTGTCATTTTTGTTGTACACTGCATCAAATAATGCTATATTTTGGAACAATGCTAAATATTTTTCTGTTGAGCACTATACCATACAAATTGAATATTAAAGAAAGTAATGATTACACATTTTAAAACAGCATTGAAAAATAAAACTGCAACGAGGAAGATAACAACATAACCCCTGATGTTGCACAGTGCACAGTGTAGTCAACTGTGGCTTTAATTTAATATGTCTGTTTACTGCCCTTGGACAGGAACCCTTTGTGAACAAGCTGTCATGTTTACTGAGATATACTATATAAATATCTTTAATAAGCAGCTTTTGTGCATTTATTTAGCATACATTCTATTTGGAATATTTTACAGCTTCTCTTGTATATTAATGTAAAATCATATCTTTATTAAATTATGACAAGTTAACCTCTCTTACAAAAGATTTGCAAGAATTGCCAGACCACTGCCACAATATTTTCTGATTGCCACAGTTTGAAAAAATAGCATTGCTGTGCTAGGCCATCAATGCCATTTTTAAACTATTGACACTGTTTTAGATTAGAAGTAAAACTGCTTTAATGCATCAGTTAGGGTTCAACCAAATGCCACAAAAGTAGAGAAATGTGGTGTTCGGGTTTCCAACCCTAACTCCTCCTCCCCCCAAAAGCAAAAGGACAAGACCACACGAGAAACCACAAGCAGCCATCATCAGGTAAGCTAAACAACATGCAACTGTTTCCAGATTACACAAATGCAGTAGCACTGATATTCTACCTTTGTGGATTTCTATCTGCTGCATGCACACTGCAAGGCATACACGCTCACTTGTTGTGGCAGATAATTTATTTTTAATTTTTTTATTTCTTCATTCTTAGATTACAATACTTCTGAGCACAGACAGCTCATTTACAAAGGTTCCACGTCAGTGGGGAGGGAAGACACAACATACAAAGGGGTAAAAGTACAATGTTTCCAAAACAGTAAAATAAAGTGAGCAAATATATATGTACCTATATGCAGTTTTATCATTTTAATAGGATGTAAGCACAGATGAGAAGGGGAAGGATAAAGATGGGAGAAAGAAAGGTAGGAGGTGGAAGCCACAGGGCTTGTCACACTGGTGTGGGAGGGTTAGGGGGAAGGCAGACAGGACATAGCCAGGGGATAAAAATCCATGATACTCATATCACAACACCGCATCTGTGTGCAGAAACACAGGCCTCCTGCAACCGGAGATACAAATCCACAGTATCCAAATTACAAGAGTTCTTTTGTCTGCAGAAGCACAGGCTCCTATGGGGCCCGCACTTCAGTAGCCTATGGTACTCTGCACACTTTAAGACATACACACACTTGATGGGTGTGTGCTACTACAGCCACAGGTTTCAGATATACACACCTACCACTGGCAGCAGAAGTGTAGGTGCCACAAAATCCATGATACCAAAATTATAACATTACTTCTGTCTGTAGACACAGGTGTAAGACATACACACAGACATCAGACTCCAGAAGGGCAGGCCCCGGTAAATCCAGTAGTTAGGCAGACAGAAGTAAGGTTGCAATGTGGGTATCATGTTTCAGCAGCAGATCTAGAAAATATTCAAGGGGGTAGCAGTTTTCTAGTTACACAGCTGCATGTAGAAAAATATGCTCTAGCATCTCATTCTCTCTAGTGAAGTACATTGTACAATGTGCATAAGTACATCTGGCTGCAGAGGTGCAGGCCCCATGGGGCCTTCTGCAGCCACATGTACTCATGCATGCTATATGACACACACGCGCACACACACACACACACACACACACACACAGGTGTGGCTGCATAAGCTCAGGCCCCTAAGGGGCCTGTGCTTATACAATCACAGATACAAATCCATAAAGGTAGCACATCAGTGCTACTGCATTTGTGTAATCTAGAAACAGTATTATGTTGTTTGTATTACTTGATGATGGCTGTCTATGGCTTAATTGTGTGGTGTTGCCCTTTTACTGCTTGGGGTTGGGGTGGAGTGTTAGGGTTGGAAACCCTAAGGCCACATTTCCTTACTTTTGTGGCATTAAGTTGAACTTTAACTGGTGCATTAAGGCACTTTTTTGCAAAGAGTTTCCTTTTTTTTGAGATACTGGAATCATATCCTCATTCATACTGGTTCCTTTAAGACCTACGTGAAGAAATGCAGACATGCAGGCTTCCTGGGCACTGTACCAGTGAAAGACTCCACCCACCTATGGAAGTGTAGGGATCTGCAGGCCCTGCACTTCCATGCAACAACAGATGTCAATAATTCAATGGTCTATCTGGTGGGCAGTGGAAGCACAGGGCCCTTTGGGCCCTACCCTTCCACATGGCCTTGAACACAGAAACACAGGTCAAAGAATCCATCTCTCAGCTAAAGTAAAGAGCTCTCTGGCACCAATGGGTACAGAAATGCATGGCCCTATGCCAAGAGAAGAATGCTTTTCACTATAAGGTACTTGGGCTCATACGGGCAACCCTGCACCTTCCCTTAATGCCCCCTGGTGTTGTGTCATCTCTCCATCCCTCAACCCCCCTCAGTCTCCACTCGCAGCCCCTCCAAATTCTCTCTCATAGTCCTGAGGGTGAGGACCTCACTAGCTCAGAGGTCCTTCTCCTACAGTGGTCCATCCTGGTTCAACTCCCTCCTCCCAATGGTCACCAGTTTACCAAGAATTGGTGCATTCAAGGTAGCCCTTAGGAAACATATTCTCACAACCAGTTGCTGTAGGTGCCCCCAGTTGTGAGCCAAGAGCCACTGGACCGCACACCCACCTACATTGAACTATAACCAGGTCACCACCTATGACAAAGTCTTGCTTTTAGACTGCCTATGTAAACAGTCCTTCTAGTTATATGTCTGTTGCAATGTAAATAAATGCACAGCTAAATCACTGTATACGCTTCTATATAGGCTCACTGCCTGTCCTGTAAACAAGAATCACTGTCCAGTATCTAATGTGCAACAGGCTATATTAATGTACTTAATAAACTATTCTGTCTTCATGTTGTTTCATTCTATTAGTTGATTGTTTATTTTACTGTATGTAACTGTTCCCATTATGTCATATGATGTGGAGCCTTTGAAAATGAGTCTATGACTCAAAGGATTATAATTCTGATCTCTGACAATAAATAAACAAACCTTGTTAAGACCCCACCTCATGAACCCAGTTGTTGAAAATGTTCAATTCCCACATTAAAGGTGATTTTGTGCAGCAACCCTAAAATCACCTTTCTGGGCAAATTTGAACAATTTCACCTAACTTGCTTGTGAGGTGGGGTCCAAAAAGGCCATGTTGAAAATTTGGTGTAAAAATATTCAAAAACGACAAAGTTATGAGTAAAAGTTCAAAACCCATTTAAATACATAAACTGGCCTTACCTTATTCTCTCATATCACAGTTGTTGGTTCCAACATCAAGATATGTTTCCAATAATAGAGTGGCTCAACATCATGGGACATGTTCAGATTAGTGAGAGTGTGGGGGTGGGATAATGAGAACTGAGTTGGGGGTTGGTGTGGGGTGTGGTTGGTGGGAGGTTTAGATCGGTGATGGATCATTTTTTTATTTTCAGGTTATGTAAAAAAAATCTTTTTTAAAGACAGCAAGGAACAGTTTTTTTTTTCAGATCTGGATCCAACACTGTCAGATTTTACAGTACAGCAGCACCAGGGATGGGTACCCTAGTGTCGACACCTACCTATGGGGGGCTTGATCTGGAGGGGAGGGGGTTTGGCAAGTGGTAACAGGGTGGGCACCCTAGTTCACTTTTTCTTTCATTCATTATTAGCGTGAATTGGGGAAGGATGGGGGGGTGGCTGAGCTGGGAGGGAGAGGAAGTTAAATAATAGATAGAGAGACAGGCAGCTAGACAGACAGACAGACAGATAGATACTGTAGACAGATAGAGGCATGGACAAATTGAGATTGCCAGCGCACTGCAGGAGTGGAAGTAGGCAGCAAGTCTCCATCTGTGACTGCTAATGTCAAGAAAGTCCCATTGTTCCCATACAGAGAACACGGGAGAATGGCTCCTCTCACTCAGGTGGGCTCCCTGGATTTTGGTGTGCCCAGAAAAGGTATTTATGGCTTTTAAAGGAAAAACAAACACCAAAATCTAGTTAAACAGGTCCCATTTAGCTATCTTCAGGTGTTAATTTTCAAAAACAGCTAATTTTAGGTATTTTTCACATTTCTTACTTAAAAAAACAAGATGGTGCCATCAAGAATGATATTTTTTCTTAGGATTGATACTTTACAAATGCTAAACCCTTGCCAATGATATTTTTTATTGTTTGTATCAGAGGGTTATCCACAAAACCCTACTGAGCATGCTCAGAATAAAACACTTATCATTCTTAAACCATTTAATACTTTTTCATGACACCTTTGACAGGCACTAACTCAGCATAGGCTGCTTCTGCCCAGAAAATTTTGTGAATAAATACTGTACTATCTAGGCTGTACTTGACAAATAGTGGTGAGTGTACATTGAAATTTTTCTACACTCACCATTAACTTTGATAATTTTAAATATTTTGATCCAGAATTTTCAACACAGCCATTTTTTCACACCACCTCAAAAATGTGACAACTATCATTTTTCAGATCCTGACCAAAATATGTTTTTGCCCCTGTGGCATGTAAGGATATTTCAGCTGGGATTCAAAAATTCTCACCTATTGGGTTCATGAGGTGGGATCATAGGAAGACCAAGCTGAAAATCTGGTGTCCAGATACAGCAAAATGACCAAGTTATGAGTGAATAATGCAATTTTTTTTAATGTTCATTCATAACTTTGGTAATTTTCAGTGTTTTGTCTCAAAACTTTCAGCACAGACATTTTTTCATACCACCTCATAAATATGACAGATATCACTTTTTAAGTCCTGGATGAGATGTGTTTTTGCACTTCTGGTGCAAAATGATGTTTCGGACCACATACTATAAATACCACATGTCATGTTTATAAGAGGAGTCATACAGGCAGAGGGGCAGCTTCTGGATAATGGGGGCATTTAAACTTAAAACAATGTGGATTGGCTGCACAAAAGACTGCAAAATGGGACATTGTTCAAACTGCATTGCAGCAGCCGTATTTGCAACCTTTGACCTGGGCTGTAGCCAATTGGAAAGCCAGGAGCCCTGAAGGATTTAGACAAGGAACTTCTGGGAAGAGGCAAGGAAAATGTTTTGGCACCAGGACAGACAACCAATTAGGCATTGAATGAACCTAATGAATATTAATTTTTCAGACAGGCAGTCTATTTTTTTATTTTATTTTTATTTACACATTTGGTAACCAGGAAAGGCACACTGAAACAAAGGCTCATCTCCAGGTGGAACCCGGGGAGAGGGAACATATGATAAATATATAGGATACAAACTACATGAAGCAAAATAGCACAAGATTACATTGAAACACAGGAATAGAATACAGGGTGCAAAATACCTGAAACGAAATACTACAAGATACATTTGCACATTTTACAGATTCCACTAATATCTTTAAATCAATAAGACATGGGTACAAGTGATACCAGCAGTGATTATATACAAAGTAGACAGTGCAAGTAGTGCACATAATTATTTGATGCTATGGGTGCAGGTGGAGGTGGGCAGCTGGTGCAGCTGAAATTTGACAGAGGTGTGAGAAAGAGAGTTACATAGGAGAGGCATTTGAGAGTTCCAGAGAAAGGGGAGCCAATAGGTATAGGCTGATTTGCCTGTGTTGGAGGATGGTTTTGGGAGGGAGAAGGAGTGAGGATCTCTGGAGCATAGGGAGTACGTAGAGGAGGGAGAAGGGGTGAGGAGGGAAAAGAGGTAGGAGGGGAGTAGGTTGAACCAGTATTTGGAGATAAAGGAGACTGAGTGGATAAGATGCCAACAAGAAAGGGAAGGGAGCTTCAGGGAAGAGAGAAGAGAGCAGTGGTGGGTCCTATAGGGAGAGTTTGAGGCAAAACAAGAGAAGGCATAGAAGAGGGAGTCAAGTCTGGCAAGTGAGGAGGAGGAGGATGCAGTTCAGAAAACTGTATCAGCATACTCAAAGATAGGTGTTATCATTTTGGATAGAAGTTCACGTCGTACAGAGAGAGGCAGAGAGTCTCTGCTGCGGTAGAGGATACCACGCTTTGTGTGAAGTTTTGAAGACATAGTCTGTATGAGTAGAGAAGTTAAGTAGAGGGGCCTGCCAGACACCTAGATATTTATAGGAGGAGAGTTTGCTTAGTGGAGTACCATCCAAAGAAACCAATGACCAATGGGATGCTGTCCTAAGCTTACCAAACCCAGAGGGCATATTCAGTTTTGGTCAGTTCAATGGAGACTCCTCCTGGGGGGGGTGCTCCATGACATTGCCTGGAGAAGAAGAAGGCCTGCTCAAGGGCTTGCACAGCCACCAGACCCTGTACACTGTGTTGCCTTCCAGTGCCTGGTAAGAGCATGCTTCAGAATCAAAGTGTTGATCTGCTGTCCAGAGGCAAGAAAGTTGTTTAAGAGGTTCCCAAGGGAGAGGAAGCCTTTCTGTGATCCTTAAGTAAAGAACAAGATGTACCTGGGTGCTTGAGCAGCCAACACCAGGAGGTGCTGTGCATTGCTCTGTGTTGCCTTCCAATGACTGGAAGGAACTGGTGCCAGAATGAAAGTGTTGTTTTGCTGAACCAGTGTCAAGCTATTGTCTGGGAGTTTCCAGAGAGAAAGAGAGAGAGAGAGAGAGAACTCAACTGTGATGCCTGAAAGAAGTATGGTGGCCTACTTGGGTGCCTGCATGGCCCACTAGTTAAAGAATGCCTGCCTGATGTTTCCAGTAGATGGAAAGTGAAGTGAGAAGATTCGTTCTTCTGTTCAAGTCTGAGTATTACATAGTAACATAGAATTTGATGGCAGATAAGGACCGCTTGGCCCACCCAGTCTGCCCATTTCCCTACCTACTGGATAAGCTGCATATCCTAGTTAACCAGCAGCCTACTTCTTCCTACTCCCACCCCCTAGAATTGCCTTATGACTGTCCCATGCATGCTTGAATTCCACCACTAATTATTTGTTCTTCTGTTCAAGCTGACCCAGTAAAGTGAGAAGATGTGCAGCCATCTTCTGCCTCAAGTTTGAACCTGTAATGTCTGAGGCTGAGAAACTGTCTCCTGTTAACATTCAGTGGGAAACCCGAAGACTATATTCCAGTCTAGAAAAAGCCACAGCTGCCAACTGGCAGTGTGGCTGAAGCCATTTACAGCCAAAGTGTCCTGGATACCAGAAAGAGAGTGTCTGGCAGTTGATGACAGTCTGGGGAGTCAGTCAGGTAGTTTCACTGCTAGGCATTACCCATCATCTCTCCCCTGAGGCATGTTGGCCCTGGTCCCCAGTACTGGCCCTGTTCCAGTCCTGTGATGATGCAGAAAGAAGATAATTAGCTGCTAGAGAACTTGAGAGGTATCCAGACTGTTTAAAGCTGCAAAAGCCTGCTGCTAAGGAGGCCCAAGCTGCAAGAGATGCAGAGAGGAGGTCCAAGCTTCAACAACCTGCTGCTTATCTCAGCCATCCTAATGTTCAAGCTTTCTACTAATTCCAGGCACCCCAGATCTACAGTCTGAAAGCCACCAGTGACTGTTCTCCAAAACTGTGAGTAAAGCAGGGCTTGTCCTGTGGCTGGGAAAACTATTTAGATGCCACCAAATTTTCTGTGTTTGGCTCTCTGGCCCAAGTTGCAAAGTTCACCAACTAATTATTGCCACCATTAAAGGAAATTAATTTAAATTGTTGTTAAAGTGCACCAATGCTGGTCAATCGGCTACACCAGATCAGGTCTGCAACTGCTCCAACTATGTACCCTGATAGACTGTGAGAACTCCCTAGGTAGACACTGGGGGAAGACTGGTACCAGTCAGGTATTGGGTAATGTTAGAATAAGTGGGCTATTACTAATTATAATGTATATGCTGGTGGGAGGTGGGCACTGAGAGTGTTCCTGGGTTTACACTCAAAGCAACTGAATGGTGTTTACAAAATGCTTAAATGTCACTTGACCTCTACATTAAAAATTTAAAAACAAAACAAACACTAGAATCTAGGTAAATGGGTTTTGTTTACCTAGGTTCAGTTTATTTTTTGAAAATGTATAATTTCAGTATTTGTGAGTTAGAAAAAAAACAAGATGATGGCTGTCACGATTGGTATGTTTTTCCACACAATCAGAATTTTTTTTCACAGGATAAGTATTTTTTTCTCACATGACAAATAAATCATGAAAATAAGCACTAGCGATCATTTCTTTTTTTACAGTTTGCATTTGTTGGTTATCCAAAAATGTCTGTATAATTCTATGTACATGTGAATTTCTTTTTTTTCTTTTCTGTAAAATGTATTATCTGTATTGCCTTGTAAATACCTGTGTTGACCCGTATAAACAATTGTTCATGTTCCACCCAGGTCCATCTTGCAAATGAGCTTTTGCTCAACAATGACCGCCTGGGTAAATAAAGACTTGATGATGATGATGATGATAACTCTAGAACTGTATAATATTTTTTCACAAAAACTTTCAATGGTACACCCCTGGCACATGCCCCTTTAACCCTGACAATTTCATGAAAAAATTCCACACCATCTAGGCTGTGGGTGAGAGCAAAATACGTAATGTTAAGTAAACAGAAACCAAAGGGTTTTTTCCATTTTATGGTGCTCCATATCGCAAAAAACAAACGAGATGGAATCTAGTGTTGCTCAGATAGTATCTTAGAAACTAGGATACCAACAGATACCTCCAATCTGGCCAGATAGTTGCTGTGGTAGGGCAGCAGTGATATCTGACCATGGATCCTACCCTCTAGGATCCAGTGCATGGATCCTACAAACATTGGGGATCCTAGCAACAAACGTTGTGGATCCTAACAACAGATTCTGCTCAGATCCTATCTGACCTAAGATCCCTGGAACTGACCTAGGATCCATTGCTATCTGACTCTGGATCTTAACTATCTGATCTATGATCCCTGGAGGTGACCTATGATCCCTGGATCCTAACTAGGATCCATCGCTATCTGACCCTGGATCCTACATCTGTCTTTGGTAGGATTTCTGGTAGGATCTTAGGTAGGATACCAGCACTATCTGGCAGATAGTGGTAGGATCCTCAAAAGCACTATCTGAGCAATACTAATGCAATCACAAAACTTTACACTACTTGAGAGTCCGACAACCTGACAACACATGCCAAATCATATGCTATTTCATCAAATCATGCCAAAGTTATTAAGATGCAAAAATTGGGCTTTAACATTAAACAGCCTACTCAACCCTAACTATGGGGTGCTACTAATATTTATATATTTTCTGCAAAGAAATTACATTAATGCACCAGTTAGGATTCAGCTAAATGCCGCAAAAATAGGGAACTGTGGTGTTAGGGTTTCCAACCCTCACTCTCCACCCCAACTCCCCAAGCAGCAAATGAAAAAAACATTACAGTTTGGGGTCTCTGGAGTCTTGGAAAATCAATGGTGTTTTTTTCTTTGGGTTGTTAACCCTAATGCTCCCCCTTCCCCCCAGCCTGTAGCCTCCTGTCAGAAGCACAAGGTACAGCGCCAAGCCAGTGTGTCATTGTGATACACTTTTCAAAGGTAGAAATCTATGTCTTTCCACATGTTGTCAACAGAATCATTGGCCCTGCATGAAGAAAACAGGTCATGTCTGACTTTGTTTGCTCAGGGTAGGGGGTGGATCTTAGAACTGACAACCCCAAGGAAGACCTCATCACTGTTCATGAGGTGGGGTCCCAAAAGTGCCATGCTGAAAATTTAGTGTAAAAATATTCAAAAATGCAAACTTGTGAGTAAAAATTCAAAACTCATTAACATACATTAAACCAGACTCATCTTATTTTCTCATATCACAGTTGATGGGTTCCAGCAACAAGAAGACTTTTCAATTGAAGAATGAATCTATGCTGTGGGACAGTTTTATGTGAGAAAGGGTGTGTGTGGTGGGGTGGGGGCTACTGAGTGGGGGTCAGGGTGGGGTGTGTGGGGGTTTTGGGGTCAGACTAGCAATGGACCATTTTCTTTTTCCAGGTTTTATGTAAAAAGGTCGAGGGATGGTCTTCTTTATTTCAGGGAGACCTACCCAAACTTGGGGATTGGGCACCCCAGTATTGGGACACTGTTCAGCAGCACCAGGGATGGGCATTCCAGTGCCACCATCATACACTGGGGAAGGAAGGCAGGCAACCAGAAGAGGAGGGGGACAAGACAAGCAGTAGTGGGAGTGGACACCCCAGTCAACTTGTTATTCATGCATATAATATAATCAACAATATTGGAAAGGGGGCCAGGTGACCTGGAGGGGAGGAAAGTGGGCAAGCAGTACCACTTTTACAATATACTGGGACATCAGGGAAGAACCAGAGAGAGTTGGCTGAGCTGAGAGGAATGAGTGAGTCCGATCAGGAGCAGGGTCATGGCCGTAATTATAGTTTTTTGTTTTTTTTTAAAGAAAATTATGTGTTTGTTCCTTCAGTCTCTTCATGAGAACATGGATGGAACATGGCTGTATTGCCTCTTTGATGGCAATTTAGGAGTTCTGAAGGAGACCCGATGCTTGGGACAATTTGGAGCAAGCGAGCATTGGGTGAGGGTTGAGAATTGAGTGGGAACTCGATCATGATAGGAGAACTTCTACCACGTGGCTTGGAAGTTCTGTTAAAAAAATGAATCTCCTTTTTGTGCACTGCTGCCAAGAACAAGAAACAGGATGGGAGAGGAAGTCTGATGTGACAAGGTACACCTTTCATACTAAGCACAAGTGATTGTGTTGACAGGCAGGCAGGCAGCAGTTAAAAGAGCAGGACCAGAGTCCAGAGACCTGATTCAAGAAGAGAAATGATGACAAAAAAGGTAGATTTCAATAAAGGAGATTGTTTTTTATTGCTGTGGATATACTGTTGTGATTCAGATCTGGATGCTGCACTACAGAGTTTGTGAGAGGCAACAGAACTGATAGGTGACCTAGACATGAGAGGGATGGTTTCAGTTTTTTTTTTAAGAGAAATTAAATGTGCAGAATGTGGTGGATGCATTGGGTGGGAACAGGTTCCTTTTCAGAGGATGAGGTTTGTTAAAAGAATATTAGGTTTTGTAATAGTGGGAGCTGGTGAGGTGGGAAGTATTGTACTGAATAAGGAGAGGTAGAGTATGTGAGGAAAGCAAAAGTAGACAAGTAGTGCTGATAAGGGAAGGGTGGTTCATAGATGGGGTACAATAAATGGAGATGACTGATGGGGTAAAATAATCGGGGGTTCTAAAATTTATTTAACACTAGTGACCGAGTCACAGTCACTATAAAATCAAGCCCTGCTGCAAGCGGGTGTGTGTATTTACTGGCAACAGGCTGTGATAAGCTGCAGAGCACCTGTTACTTGCTTTTAAGGTCCTTTTGTGTTCATTTATCTGTATTTTAAAACTGTGTGTTCTGCACTCTCACGAGTCCATTTGAGCCCTGTTTGCCTAGACAGGAAACAGGAAGAGTAGGCTGGGTAGTTCATCTTGAATTGCAGTGAACAACCAGACTAGAGGGGCTACTTGATTATTCATTTGGGGCACTATAGTCAAGTCTGGCATGCCAGAGCTATGCATGAGTAGTCCTCTCAAGCATTAAAATGCTGATTTTAAGCAATCTGTTCTGGGAGATGGTATGACCCCTGTGAGTTACTTCCAGGTCACAGTCACTATAAAATCTAGCCCTGCTGTGAGTAGGGTGAGCCAGGGAGGGTGCACATGGTGACATAAGTGGAGACAGCATGGGAGAAGTGGAAGTGAGCCCAAGGGACTAGCAGCCATAACTAATGGGCAGGTAGCTATAACAGTACAAACCTTAGCTTAGCTGCAGCTTGTTCCATTTGTATCCATACAGCTAGGCAGGATTCACTGTTCCCTGACCAAGTGTAAACTTATGCTTAGTGGTACACTTACCATAATCTTGCTTACCACATAAATGTACCCTGCTATATCTGTACTCTCTAATATAGTCCACTCTGGCTGGTATCTCATCACTTTTGCTAGTAAAACCCTGCTTAGGAAAATGTCAGAAACCATTATGACCCTAGAAGGCACGGTGGGGTAAAATGTACATAATGTCGGATGTATACCATCATGTCTGTACCTATTTCAAAACACCTATATTCATGCCCCAAATGTAAACAACATGCTGAAATGATTAAAGAAATCACCTTTTTCAACACCAGACTGGCAGTCCTAGAAAAAAGTCAACAAGACATGGCTAGCAGGTTAAATGAAAGGGAACCCCCACAACCCAGGCCACATCACCTCCCTTAGCCCCCACTCAGGTTCAGAATGGTGACTGCTCAGTAATTACTAACAAACCTATGTTAGGTCCCCTACCCCTCTCCCCTTGGTAGCTACATCAGCTTCTGTGAGTATCGTTTGTCACAAACATGCTCCGTAGGTCAGGCCCTCTGCTCCCACAGTGCCAACCTTGAAGTGCAATAATGTGAACAGGAGACAGACAGGATAACCCTCCTGTCTGTTTTTGGTCTGAATCATCTACTAGCGTCAAGTCCTGGGGGTCAAATGTGAACCTTATGCTAGCGCACCCAGTTAACAGGCTCAGATATGTACCCTCTTCAGGAATGCAGTACAATCTTTCGCCCAGTGGCTCCCAGCCAGGTTTCCAAAATATACCCTTATGACTCAATATGAGACCTAGGTATATTCTTACCTTTAGCAAGATTAGTAACACATTCAAGCCCTTAACAGCTGTCAGACTTAGATACTGATTCAGCTTTCACATGCAAAAGAAAACTGAGAAAACCACAGACAGTATTTCAAGGAAAAATATTGTTTACTAAAAATTGTAAAATAGGTAAAATATCAAACACAGAACAAATATATCACTAACTTAGTCACATAAAATAAATGGGAAGTTACAGAACACAAATACGCCTACAAAAAAAAGACTTAAAAGTTCCAGCTGAATTAAATTCTAAAGTGCCTAATTACCAGTCCACAGTCTAAATGTGTCTTTGATTTTCCAGAGTTCTTCTGCCACAACTTGTCAGATGCAGGCCATATTCAAAAGTTAGTTTTCCCCATCTCCTGGTGACGTCACCATGAGGTCACTGTTAGATCTGTGATAAATCTGTAATCTGAGTATGGATATCCACAAGGATGTATGTTATTACTGTGAAAATCAGCAACTAGCATTGTCCCAAAATATGAATCTCTTTGAGCAAAACATTCCCTTTGATGTTTCATAACCCCACAATCTGTCACTAGTTCTCTGCTAGGTGAGAAAACCACAAAGGATCAGCCAAATGACTTCCCTTCCTGCTAGGGTCATAAAATTCATATTAAGTTCCCAGCTTCAAAAGCATGAGCAGGTTATAAGGGGTAATAAACTGTCCCTCTGGAAGGAAGGCTTTAATTAGTGGTTTCACCAGTCTGTTTATCACATCCTGCTGTTTCCTCACACTGGCACTTTTGAGGTCAAAGGTCAAGTCTCCTTACACTGACTACCATCCTTAAGCAGGCAGTCACATAACATACACATTTTATTTATAACACAAATATTATACAATATAACAATAAGCAGGTGGCAGAGCATCACATCATTCAGAATATTCCACATACTGATTCTGTAAAACATAAAAAGCAAGTAAGGGAGGAGGATTCCACTGGGAGTGCAGACAATGAGTGGTATCATATCCAGAGCACTGGGGTAGCAAAAAAGGGATGTAAGGCAGAATATTTTACCCTTCCTACCATAAACAGATTTGACCCCTTAAACTCAGTGGTTCATGAAGATTTAATTAGTATACCAAACAACCCCACCCTGAGCACATCTACCATGGGTATGAACTGTCCTAATAAAACTATTACCCCGAGCTCTGCCCCAGGTACTGCAGACAAAACGCAACAGTTAAACAGTACGGTAATCATGCCCAGCACCACTAGTGATGCAGTGACAGATAACACCAACAACAAAAATGGAGAAGGCTCAACCAGTATAGTAGATGGCAATGAGAATATGGAATCTCAAGGGGAGAATACCACAGGGAACTCAAATATCGAACAGATATTTATACTGGGAGATTCTATCAGCAAATAGACTGACAGATTCTCCACAAAAGGGAGTAAAGCTAATATAGCTAGTTGTAGATATAGTAGAGCAACTATAAAAGATATTATTAGGATGTTGCCAGATTTCTTACAAAATGTTAGAACCCCCAAAACTGTAATTTTACACACAGGCAATAATGATCTTAGCAAACGGGTAGAAGAAACTATTAAGGACATGCAACAGGCTGTCAAAACTTTAAAGAAACTAAATGTCAGGACCATAGTAACAGAGGTTCTAGCTGTACCATGGGCAACTAGGAGAAAAAACAATAACATCAAGGCCTATAACAACTGGCTACACAGGTGGTGCCTCATGAATGACATCACCTGCATTAGAACTTGGGAGAAATTTGCCAATGACAATATTCTGTTCCGACAGAATGGCTTACACTTAAGCAAGGGTGGTACTAGAGTAATGGGTAACATATTCCACCAGGTCTTAAATGGAAACCACCAGGTTCCAAAAAACTAAAAAGTAGGGGTGTGAGGGAAGAAATAATATGGAAAAACCAAATAAAGGATGTAACAAAAGAGTTAAACAAAATAGAAAACCCAGTTTAGCTTTCTTGCTAACAAAGGCTAGAAGCTTAAACACAATAAAAAAGGATGAGCTCGAACTCATCTTAAATCAGAATAACATTGATGTACAGTAGCTGCAATCACAGAAACCTGGAAGGCGTAACCTCAAGATGGAATATAAATATTCCTGGATACAATGTTTTCTGCAAGGATAGCAAAGAAAGGGAGGAGGAGTTGCCTTTTACATAAAGAATGACATAAAATGTAGGCAGATCAATGATACCTTAGCAAATGACCCTAATGAAATAATATGGATGGAACTACTTAGGGAAAATCAAAATAAACTACTTATGCTACAGAACACCTACTGTAAGCATACAGGAACATCAATGTTTACTTGACAATACTGAAGGCAAATTAAATAGCAAGGAAATTATACTTGTAGGTGATTTTAACACCCCTGGGATTGACTGGGAAGTTGGAACAGCCACTACAAATCAGGAACAAATATTTCTGGATTTATGTTCGGTAAAAGGGTTACAGCAAATGATCAAAGAACCCACCAGAAACACAAACATTTTAGACCTTACAGAAAAAGTGAATAACTTAAAAGATACATGAGTCTCTGCTAAATGGGGACCATAATATCATAACTTTTTCCATAAATATAGTAATCAAGAAGAGGAGGGGAAAACTGTAGTAAAAGAATACAAAAGGGCAAATTTTATTCGCATAAAACAAGAACTCAACCAGTGGGACTGGGATCATGATTATACAACAATTGAACAGCGATGGTCTAGAGTCAAAAATAAATTACACAAGTTAGTAAAAAAATACATACCTAACAGAATATTAAGTAACAAAAAAGGAAAAGTAACCACATGGCTCAACACAAGGGTAAAAAAAAAGCTATTGGCCATAAAAAGAAGCACTTATAGGGCCTTAAAAAGAGAAAAAATTAATACAATAAATGAAAGGCAGCCTTGAAGAAATGCAAAACTAACATTAGAAAAGAGAAAAGCAAAATTGAATTCAGGCTAGCGCACATTAAAGATGGGGAAAGGCTTCTATGCCTATGTAAACAATAAAATAAATATTGAAAGTACTATTGGGGCCACTGAAAGTCAGCAATACTGAGGTATCTGATCCACAAGCAATGTCCCAAGAATTTAACAGGTACTTCTGTTCTGTTTACGGTACTGTGCATCCTAAAACAACTAGACCAGACAGGGTTAACCAAACAGATACACTACTAGAAATAACAAAAGAAGAAATATGGGACAAACTGAAAAGAATAAAAACATATAAATCCCCTGGGCCAGATACACTGCATCTGAGACTGCTAAAAAAACTGGAAAATGGCTAATAAATGCTTTCCATAAGATACATAATATGTCCATCAGTACAGGTGCAATCCCCCTCGACTGGAGATCTGCTATGGTAGTCTCTATCTATAACAAGCATTTGTCAATGCCGAATGTTGTGTCGCTGACATTGGCATTGGTAGTGCAGGAGTTAGAGATGCATAATAGGAATGGCAGTGAAGTATTGAACTGACGCCAACCTCACCCCCCACCCTGAAGAGACACATTTTCAACACAGGCATTTGGGGACCTTCCCTCATGAACAGTGGTGCTGTGATTTTGTTAATCTGTCCCAAAAGTTGATTTCCCACAGCAACCACGCCATTCTGCGCCACAGGAGTGAAAACACATTTTGGGCAGGATGTGAAAAATGGCAGCTGTACTGTTCATAAGAAGATGTGAAAAAATGCCAGTGTTGAAAATCTGGCATGAAAATATTGCAAATGTACGACGTTACAAGGGTGCGTGGAAACTGCACAATGCATGCTTGTAACACAGTCATTTTATGGACTTTCGTCACCAAATTTTCAACATAGGCATTTTAGGACCTCTGCTGATGAACAGTGTCACCATCATTTTCTCAAACTGTCCTAAAAACTGATTTTGCAGAGCGACCGCACTATTCTGCTCCAGACGTGTGAAAACACATTTTGGCCAGGATATGTAAAATGACAGCTGTACTGTTCATAAGGAGGTGTGGAAAAATGGCAATTTTGAAAATCTGGAGTGAAAATATTACAAATTCACGAAGTTATAAGTGTGCGTGGAAACTGAGCAAAGCACACTCGTAAAACAGCCTTTTTTTGGATTATTTTCACCAAATTTGCAACATAGGCTTTTTGAGAGCCCACCTCATGAACAATGGAACTGTTGTTTTGTTAATCAGTCCCAAAAGGTGATTCCACACAGTGACCGTGAAATCACCTTTAGGGATCGAATAACGCCATGACAGTGACTGAATTCATGAGGAGGCGTCTCAATAACCCCATGTTGAAAATTTAGTGCCAAAATTCCCCAAAATGGCTGAGATATGCACTAAAGTTGAAAAAACCTATTTATGCCATTATACAGCTTACCGGCATTTCTTCAGTTCGCGGTCGGCTTTGAAGAGTGCAGACGTGTTCCCAGTCCACCAAAGATCATCGCGCCAGGCTCCAGAGGTAAGTATGTAGTGAGGGGAGGTGTGGAGAGGCAGGGTGTGCAGAGGTTGGGCGCGGGTTGCGGAAGGGCCACTGGAGTCGACAAGGGACCGTTTTCTGCTTTGCAGGTGTAAAACAAAAAAACCCATCGCGGAATGGTTTTTCTTTTACAGGGGCATTTATTTAGCATGCTGGGGTGAGTTTCCAGAGTGCCACCTGAGTGTTTGTTTTTGGGGGGGTTCTGTAGCTGACAGGGGATTAGGCATCCCCGTTGGCACACAACAAATGGGGGGACATTATGCCGATGGGGTAGGCCCCCCAGTTGTAAATTAAACTAGGAAGGGTGGCATGATTCCGAGGATTAGGCACCCCTTAGCTACCTGTAAATGGGAAGGGGTTGCATTATGCCAACTTGGAGTGGGCTCCCCCGTCGGCAAATTAAGTGGGTCGGGGCATTCTGTGGCGGCATGCCGCCATGTTTTTATTGTAAACTGGTCACCAGAAAAGGCACGCCGCTGTGTGAGAAACTTGATTCTCATTGCAGAGGACCTTTTATTTGATCTGGTGGCCAGTTTATGTGTTGCTGGTGTCAGTGCCTGCAGCTGCCTCATTGGAGAATGAGGGACACACCTACTGGTGCGTGCCCTGCATTCGCACACAGTGACCGCACCTCCAAATGTGCTACTACTGCAACATGTTGGCTACGCAAGTGTGAGCCAACATAAAAAGGGAGCTCATGGGAGTATGACTAACTATAGACCTATAATCCTTACCAGCATCCCTGATAAAGGATAGGTTGGAACATGAAATCGTCACTAAAAACCTTGTGGATAACATCCAACATGGGTTTAAAAACCACAGGTCCTGTCTCACCAGTAATCTGGTGTTTTATGAGAGAGTGAGTGCCCTATTAGATTCACAATTTCCATTGAATGTGATTTACTTAGACCTCTGTAAGGCATTCGACAAAGTCCCACACTTCATCATGACAGAGAAAATGTATCACATGGGAGTAAACAAAACTATTGTGAATTGGGTGGAGGCTTGGTTGAGTGATAGACCACAGACTGAGAATTAGAGGCCACATGTCAGGTAAGGGATCTGTCATGAGTGGAGTGCCACAGCAATCTGTGTTGGATCTCTCCTGTTTTTTATATTTGTTTCTGATGTGGCAGAAAGGGTTACTAGTTTTACACTCTAATTAGCAGTCGACACAAAAATTGCTGCAGAAGTAAACTCTGACCTGGGTGTAGAATCATTAAAAAAGACCTTTCCCAATTTCAAGGAATGGGCAAGGATAAAAGGAATGTCGTTTAACACTGACAAATGTGTTGCTATGCATCTAGGGGAGTCCAACAGTTGCAGTGGTTTAAAGCTCTGAGCTGCAAACCTGGAGACCTGAGTTTGAATCCCACAGCCCCTACTTGCATACTGTGTGATACTGAGCAAGTCACTTAACTTCCTTGTGCTCCCAGGTCGCATCTGTAAACAAGCTTTCAGCTTAGTGTGACTCTCCTGGTTAAAATAAATAAATGAATAAATACTCGCTGATCGGGAAGCCTTTGAAATCAGTGGACAGCGAAAAAGATTTAGGGATAATTATTACCTAAGATTTTTAATTCAGTAACCAATGCAATTAGGTCATAAAAAAATCCAGTATGATCATAGGTTGCATAAAAAGGTAATTTTCATACAGAAATAGGGCATATATCCTTCCACAGTATGGGGCATATGTGAGGCCCCACTTGGACTATTGCTCACCACTATGGAGTCCATACTTACGAAGGGATGTCAAAAGAGTGGAGGGTGTCCAGAGGAGAGTAACTAGAGTTGTGGACAGACTGCACAATATGAACTATGAACAAAGGCTTAGTGAACTAAATCTATACATGCTGGAACTCAGGCGAACCGGGGTGATTTATTACAGATGTACCACATATCTAGGGACAAACAACTACTTGCGTATTTAGGACTGACAGAAAACCGAAGTGAATTCTCCCTTAGAAGCCATAGTCATCAGTTAATGTTAACCTTTCCCAAGAGAAATAGTAGAAGACTCTTCTATACTCAAAGGATAGTACTGTTATGGAACTCTCTGCCTAGAGAAGTGGTTGAAGTGGATTATTTTACTACCTTTAAATTCAAATTAGATCAACACCTACTAACTCCTTTTGGTACCTAATAACCCGCTTGGTGAGAGATGTACCATGATGGGCAAATAGCCTTCTGTACATCTACAAACTCCTAGTATAACTCCTAATATATTTAAAAGCACGTAAGCATGACACTGCACTAGTGTGAGTGCTAGACTGATCCTATCCTCCTATATATTACCTGGGTGGCCACGTCCTCTACACCTGCTGTCCATTGTAGAAAGAATGACTGTTCTGTTCTGTCCTTTGCCTTGACTCCCGTCTGTGTCCTCCTATGCCTGTCCCTCTCTCGCTCCCACCCTCCCAGACCATCCATGAATCCATCCATGATCTGCTTAGCTATCCTAATCAATCAAATCCTGTCCCAAATATCAATTCCCGATCCTGAATACCCAGCTGACACCTACCCAATGGCACACACCATGCATTCACCCTCCCTCATCCTACTGCCCCCCTCCCTGGGCAGTGAGCACTGGGCAGCAGTGGCCCCCGGCCCCATCCAAGAAAGGCTACAACCACCACAACCTTTAATGGTAAAAGAAGACAGTAAAGTTGACAGACACTCGCCTCCACTCTACATGACAAATCAGAGAAATAATCATTTTTGACTATTCTGTTCTGACTGCAATTGATGAAGTAAGTTTAAAGAACCAACCTGAGCTTCACTGTATTGAAATGGGTGATAGTCTCGCAGGTGGGTAAACAAATTGGAAGTGTTCCTTCCACAAGCTACTACTCTAGTTTTGCACATATGGAAGATAGGCTTCCCATTCTCATGCACGATACCTTCACTATATTTTCTTTAACCAAAGTAGGTCCACACTGTGGCTTTTATTCTTTTCATTGGTGGGAAAAGGTCACAGTTTTCCTCCTCATCCACGTTCTCATTCTCAGACTGTTTTGTAGTAGTAGTCTGAGTCTCACAGACTGGAGAAGGAGGAGATGGGGGATCTGACTCTGCTGAGTCTCATCATCAACTCCTACAATACCAACCATGAAATTGTAATTTTTAGCAGCTTCACTTAGTTAGTTCACTCACTAAAAAACAAAAAAGAAGACGACTGATGAAGTGACGACTAACAAGAGCTACTTGCCTTCTTAAATATTAATTTAACTTGACACACAGTTGAGCAATCAGGGAGTCAGCTCAGCAGAATTCAGCCTGGTTGCCATTGCCAATGCCAATGTGCCATTGCAAATGCCCACAGCCTCCACCAGGCCTGCAGTGTGCCGCTGCATGCCCGTGCATGTCAGTGGTGCCAGGGCCACAGTGCAAGTTCTATCAATAATCAGATCAAACATGCAGTTGAATCACACAACAGCAGCACCAGTCAGTGCCCTTGCCCTATCTCAGTGAGAGCCAAATGCCAATTTAAGGCCAACTTGTGATTGCCAAATGCTGCCAGCCTAAGCCAATGCCAGTTGCACTTTATGCCAACGACTTTTAAATCAGAAGTCGCTATCGTGGATTCACACTACTGCCACCTCATCCCACATGCCCAGCCCACCCACAGCCATCTGGCACCCACACGAGTGAGAAGACACAAACTCACAACCATAACAACAACAGTGGCCATCTGGCTGACACCCCTGTCCCTCCCATATATGACCACCAGCCGCCATTGTCATGGGAGGATGGCGTGGTATAACACAAACAAAACAAACATGGCAGTGGCACTAGCATGACTGCAGCAAAGCAAATAAGCAAATGACACAAAAAGGACACAATAAGAAAGGTAAATGAAAATAAACTCACTGGCTGATGGTGCCTGGTGAGATGATGGATCACTGCCAGAGTGGCCACACTTATATTCAGTGACCGATTTTTCATGGTTTCACCCCAAACCCACCTTCCCTTTTCCTCTGTTAAAATAAATCATGCTCCTCCATCAGCACCCTACTCCCAAGTTCAGTCCTGCCCTCTCCTTCTTAACTAATCATCTATCAATCATACCATCTTGACTCTCATGTTGTGCTTGAATTAGAAGGTGTGCTATAAGTGAGCGTGATCATTACTGTCTAGTGAAAATCTGGATCAAGATCTGACAAACTAGTTTGGAACTAGGCTAGCACTGGCACTTTGACTGTGGCATTTTCAGAATCTGTTAATGTTGAATTAATGATGCATTGGTGATGCATTGCAAGCCTGAAAGTAAAAAAAAAGATAAAATGCATTCATGCATTGCCAACTTGCCTGTTTTTTTAAGCATTCTTTTCATTTCATTCTCAGTCAACATAGCCAAATTAATGATGCCAACTTGTCAAGTTAAGTTCTACCTAATTCCGGCTAGCAGCTACACTACGAAAGGAAACAGGCAGGCAGGTGCCAGCCAAGCCAGGTAGGTTTGTAGCCTAACATTAATAAAAACAAATACAGATGGCTAGGCTGGCTGGCTACTGGGTCTGGGTCTGGAGTCTGGACTCTGGAATGGCTGGAGAACTTTCATAATTCGTATCATGACGCCAGTCGAGTCAGTCATGCCCCACCACATCCATTCATAATAAGCAACCATAACCATACATTCCCTCGAACCAAGGGGGGAAGAAGACATCGAATGGACATAGAAGACAGAGCTGGTTAGCAAAGCTCACCCCCACCCCCATGATGACATCCCTCAAATCGACCGAAAGATCATTCTGCATCTGCCTTCTCCTGAGTCCAACTCCAGTCCTGTTAATTTGCCTTGCAACTTGCCAGTCAGTGCCACAATTTAAATTTCCAAATACCAGGCCACAATAATTAAATTGCTGCTGCTAAGACTCAGCAGCATGGAGGGGATGGATTACTGTGGTCTGGGATGGAAGCTTCCTGGCTGGCGGGAACAGACAGTGTGAGTCACTCTGTCACACAAAAACAACAAGAATCACACTTAACTTAGTGTTGTTCACCATCACCACTGACTGAACCAATCATCACAAGTTAACACAACAATCACAAGTTTCTTCTAACTCCTAGAATCACCAACTCACTACTCTTGATCACGATCCTCATCCAAAGATCCCCTCCACCTCCTAAAAATAACTCACTTGTCAATTACCTGTCGATCAGTAAAAAAGATGAACTGATAGGGTAGGGTAGGGTAGGGTAGGAGCAGGTATCCTAATCCTGCTTAAAAACTCCTCTGAACTTCTTCTCCTTTGTTGACTCGCCACCGGCCGGCCTGGGTCTCACTCTGTCTCTGGAGGATTAAACTGGAGAGTACTGGGGGGGGGTCCATTGGGAGGTGGGTCTAATATACTAAAAAACACGCGTTTTTATCTCGCTTTTGTCTTATCGTTGCAACTCGCAAATGCAACTCCGTGCTCCTTCTGTACTCTTCTGCTGCACATGTGAAGCCTGCAGACCACACAGAATGGAGCACACCCACTTTCAAATGGTAGAAGGGGACTGGCAGAGTTCCTTCTGTGTGCACAATTAGTGAAAGGGATCCAAAAAAGAAAGCCCTTTCAAATGGCACACTCCCCATGTACTGCACCCCTTCACACTGAAAGGAGCATGAATTTCTAAACATATCATGGAATACCATAACTCATGTTTCCACGGTTTGGGAAAAAAGTCACAGTATCAATACAGTGCAGTTTCAAATGGCGATATACTGTCAAACCAGTATACCGTGACAACCCAAATACCTGAAAATGACTTGTTCCCCTTTGATACAGTCTGAGCTATTCTTTCATCACTTTGTGCTTTTGTGTTCCTTACTGCCTTGCCTGCCTCACTCCATTTCCCCAGATACACTTCTGTGTCCTACTTTCTCTGGGTCTCCCTATATCTTCTGAATACCACTGTTTTTGCCCTTACCTTTTCTGCCACTTCCATTGACAACCATAATGATCTCCTCCACCTCCTCCTTCTGCTTTTGCTTATTTGCCTGATGTACAAGTTTGTAGCCTTTACTATGGTCTCTGTTATTCTGGCCCATTTTCCTGCTACCCCCCTCTACATCTCCCCCCACCAGGTCTTCTTGTATGCATTTCCCCATCTTTGTAGTCAGCTGTTCTGAAATCCATCACCATCACCCTTGTGTGGCTGAATTCCACTGTTGTTCTTATATTAAACCATTATGTGCAATGGTCACTGGTCCCCAGAGGACTCTCCACTCTGCTGTCCACCATACTGTGCCCTTTTGTAAGTACCAGGTCCAGTGCTGTCCCACTTTGAGTAATTTCACAGACCAGTTGCCTGAGGAATATTCCCTAGAGGGAGTCCAAGATGTCTCTGTTCCTGGCTGAAGTTGCAGCAGGTAGACTCCACTCTACATCTGGCAGATTAAAGTCCCCCAGCAGCACCACCTACCCCTATGTCTTCCAACATCTCTTTGTCTATGTCCTCTCCCTGTGTCAAAGACCTGTATACCACTGCCATATGAACAGTGGCTCCGTTTCCAGACTTGAGGTTGACCCACAACACCTCGACCCCCCCAATCCTTCCTGTACCTCCATCGTTTTGATGTTTTCCTTAACATAAAGCACCACTCCTCCACCTTTCCTTCCTATCCTGTCCCTTCTAAAGATTGCATAGCCAGGTATGACCATTTTCAAGTCGTGGTTGTTTATGCACCATGTTTTGGCGATAGCCACAATGTCCAGGCTCATCTCAGCCATGGTGGCCTCCAGGTCTGGTATCTTATTTCCCAGATTTCTAGCATTAGCACACATGGCTATTCAGATTTTGTTAGTCCTGCTCTGTCCCTTATCATGTTGTCTAGCTGTTCCCTGTCCTTCTCCTTTGCATGCTGCCTGCTTCTCTTCCCCCCCCCATGCTGATTTCATTTCTTTTTGAAAAAGTGGAGTCGTAACTTGCTTCATGCAGGGCCTTATGGTCTCTGTGCAAAGAAGAATGTGCATGGTCTTGCATGAAGCAGAGCCTGACTCCAACGTTGCTTCATGCAGGACTCTTCAGGAGCTGTGCTCTAACTTGCTTCACATAGGCCCTTTGGGCACTGTTCAAAACAAACCTAATACCCACCCCCCAAGCCCATAGCCTCCTGTCCGAAGCACAAGATACAGCTCCAATCAAGTGCTTGATAGTGATGCAGTATGGCCAACATAATCTGTCAGAGCTTTCTTCACCCAGGGCCTGTAAGACATCACATTTGACCTTATCTGATTAAAAAAAAAGAACATTGCGGGACTTTTTTTCTTTTCATGGCAAACATTACATGAATAAAAGTATTTCGGGACACTGGGGTTGGGCTCCCCAGTATCCCACGCTGCTGGGAAGGTGTAAATGGTGACACGGGAATTGGGGCCCCCGGTGTGCAGATAACAGTTTAATTTAGCCACAGTCAGGCTGGTGGGGCTACAATGACAGTAGCCCCATCCCTGACTTACTGTACGAACCACAACAACAGCAGCCTGCAGTATATGGCACAGCTGTCTTTAATAAATGACAGCTGTATTGTATAGTGAAAGTACTATTCGACACAGCTATTGTTTATTAAAGACAGCTATGTTGTATAGTACTTGCATTATACGGCACAGCTGTTGCTTGTTAAAGACAGCTGTCATATAGTATTTGCACTATATGACACAGCTTTCGTTTATTAAAGACAGCTGTGTCGTATCTGTCTCTACCTTCATTTGTAAGTATAGGATAAGGGGGTGTGTGAGTGGTGGGTGTTCATTGGGAGGGTCAGGTTGAGGGTAGGGAGACAGTGACAGATGACTAGGGACCGTTTTCTGTTTTTTCAGGTAAAAAAGGAAAAAAGATATAGCGTGACTGTTTTTTCTTTTCAGGGAACTTCACTATTTTGGAACACTAGGAGTGGGAATCCCAGTGTCACACACTGCTGGAGGGTGTAAATGCCGACATGGGGAATGGGTCCCCTGATGTCAGCAGTGTTAATTAATCAAGGCACTGCAATTGGGGGAAGCATCCAACACTGGGGGTGGGCATCCCAATGTTGGCTAAGAATCATGAATGAGGGAGGAAGGAAGGAAGGAAGGAAGAAAGAAAGAAAGAAAGAAAGAAAGAAAGACTGCCACTGGGGATTGAGGCCCCCAGTGTGCAGATACAGTTGAAGGTCACAGCACAGTCAGGATAGCGGGGCTACAGTGACAGTAGCCCTGTCCCTGACTTACGAGTGGTGACAGCAGCAGGGGTTGCACTATACAACACAGCTGTCATTTAATAAAGACAGCTGTGTCATATAGTGCAAACTGCTGCTTTAGCAAAAAATCAGTTATGAATAGAACATTGATTTTTTGGAACTGCAAATGCTCAGAAATGGAACATTTTTATTTAATATTTTAAAAAGTACTTAGAAGTGGGACCTACAAACCACAAAAGCACACACCTTGGATCAACCTCTATCATACCTGAAAGTTTCAGGTTTCAAAGCCTCCTATTTTTTTAGTTATCGGGTGGCAAAAAAAAAAAGTCTGTTTTACAAATTTTCAAAAACAGAGACTTTGGGGGTTTTTGCACCTCTGTAACTTTATCTCCCCCTACCTGATCTACATGAAATTTACAGGATCAAGAGTTTGTGGTACAGAGGCTGTGCTTTACAAATGTCAAGTAAATCGGTTGAACGATGGCAAACATATTAAGGTGCAAAAATTTGATTTTAACATAGAAGTGCTTACTCAACTGAACACTCGGTCCTAGATGACGACTAACAGAGAGCCATGCTAAACAGCTCCCACTGATGTGCCTTTCTAAACCTTTTATTTTATCATTTCTAGAATGAAAAAGATGGTGCCAGAGCGTATATGCAGACAAACTAAAGAATACTTAAGGTCTGAGCAGCAAAAAAGGAAGAAAGATTCTTCCTCCCCTGATCTGGAAACTATGACCCTTAAAGGACCTGTAAACTTTCTGACATCGAGTCCTGGATCCAGGGTGGCTGAGCAGTCATCAGGTGTATGGAGTTCACAGGTACCTCCAGTCAACACTGTCCCCGAGAACAAAAGTTTACCCCTGCCGAAATCTTCTCTGAGGAGCAGAACTTGGTGAGTGACAATGAAATACTTAAACAATCTGGACTGTTTGGAGCATCTGGTATAGCAGTAGACTTGCCACAGACCCCACCTAGGAACACTTTCTAATCTTTTGACCTATTTTCCTGTAAGTCTCAAGCAGGGGTCTTGCAGTGAGATGATGGTTGAAGATGGAATGGTCTCAGTTAACTCACAACAAGCTTTTTTGTCCATTTAAAAATCTGACTTCAGCAGACCAAGATGTTAACCCATTACCTGCCAAGGTGGATTTTAAAAGTCTAAAGGAGGTTTCGTCCTCATTTACTGAGTTATTTTCCTTCTTAAATAACTTTGATAAGAAGCTGGACTTATTGATTACTAAATCTGATATGTTAGAAACTGAGATTAAATCCATGAAAGTGGAGTTAGGGAAGGTACAAGAGGCCCCAAAAAACACTCAAGAAAGCAAAACTATTACTAATGAAGCAGTATCTGCAGCAAACTTAAAAGCAATATTATTACTTCAAAGGAAAACGGAAACAACTGAAAATGCCATGTGCTATAGAAATTTGTGGCTTGTTGGTGTACCAAACTCCTACAATAATGAATTTGCCTCTATAAGAGACTTGCTGAAAGACCTCTTTACTTCTGTCCTTAAATTACCTGAAGCTAGTTTTCCATTTCTTATAAGAGCTTATTGGATACCAATGAGGAAGTGGTTTTCTACACCTCACTGTAACAATACCCAACAAGATGTGAGCTATGCTTTGCTTTCACCAGACACTGCAGCGGTGTTTACTCAAGCACAGAAATCTGCAAATTCATTTAACTATGTTTCTCACCCTAAGAATACAATAATTTTCTCTCTAGCTTTTGATACAGACCGCAGCCTGGTTCATAAAACAGCTAGAAAAATAGGAGCTCTCGAGGTCAAAGAAATAATTTTCATATTTTTTCTGACATTGTGCTTGTAACATTAAAGTGTCGAAAACAATTTCTACAATATGAGGATGAAATTAAAGAAATTGGAGTAACCTTTAAAGTATTATTTCCTGCAAAATGTTGGCTTGTCTGCAAACAGGATAAGAGAACGTTCTTTGAGCCAGAACAGCTGAAGTTATATGATCTGGAGAAAAAAAAATACAACAAACTAAGTAAAAGCAAGCAAGTGAACTGAATATGGAACTGGAGATGGTTAACCCTCCCTTAGTCTGTGATGCTAAATCTAGAAAGGAAGTATATGTGAATCTGAGAGCACCTATTGTCTCGCTCTTAGGCGATGTAGGAACTGAGCTTTTCTTTCATAGGTTATGCATTCTTTAAGCTTGTGGCCTCTACATGAATATATATTCTCATTATTTTTGATTAGGTTCTTGCCATATATGACTTACCTGTACTTTAGGTTAATTTTCTCTACTATAAATTTAAATGGCAAACTCCAGTATCTTAAGTTACTTGGACCTCCCTGGTATTGAGGACTTTATCTTCAGTTATAGTCATTGATAATTACAGTGTGATGCACCTTACAGCTACTTTTTATTATTCCTGATGTTGTTTAACGTAACTGTGTCAATTAGGTAATTTATGTAATTCATGAAAATGTTAATAATTAAAAAAAGTGCTTACTCAACCCTAATATACAGGCACTATAGTCACTGTAATATATATATATATATATATATATATACCCCTCCCAAAGTTGGGAGCTTACCTGGCTCCTGCATGCCTCCTACAGTTCCTGCAGCTGTCCATTTTTTAACTTACCCTGACCCAATTCTGGACTGCAATTAGGGCCGGGGAACACTGTAATTTGCTTCAGCACCTCCTGCGCCTGTAAACTCGTGGCCGGTGATGCTGCCTGGTCCTCCTTGCTTTCCTGGCTCCCCAAAACTGCAATTGGGGCCAGGAAGCAAAAAGAAAAGCTATTCCAGCACCGCCTACAACTATCTAGGAGTGGCCCAAGTGCTGCATAGCTCAGTTGCTTCCCTGTCCATGAACTAATGCACAGCGGGCGGGGAACACCAGGAAAAGGCTACATTGCTGGCCTAGCACCTCAGTGGCACTCACAAGATGTGGAAGAAGTGCCGCAGGAGTGGATTCAACTCCCCAGCCCCACCGGACTGTCTAAGGGGCTGGGGGGAAACACAAGGAGAAAACTGACTTTTTAAAAGCACTGCCCAACCCTGTCAATGCCACTAGTGGGTCAGGGAGTAAGGGAGAACATGGTGACAAGTCCCAAGCCATTCAGACACTCAGCTCCACCTGCCAGCAACTTGGCTCCTGTCCCAGAAATGTACCCCTTGGCCCTAGCGATCCTCAGAAGGGACCAGAAGGGTGCCAGCCATGCAGCCAAATGCTGCCAACAGTGAACCTTTATTATTCTACAGTTTATGGAAAGTGAATGAGCTGAAAGAATTGTTTGACAGTGGCCATCTTTGCAGAGGTTGCTAGATAACAGCGTAGGATCTGATTGGTAGCTGCAGTACATCCAATCAGGACAAAGCGCACGTGAGTTGTGTGGACCAATGAGAGGCTGAGTTTTTAACCTGAGGCTTCTGAAGTTTACAGTTGGTGTGTGTGACTTTGAATGAGAGTTTTGAAGTGAGAAGAAGTGTTTCTGGTCAGCTCCTGCTGCTGATAGACTGAAAAGCCTGCAACTGTGTGCCTCTTGCACAAGCAGAGTCAGAGTGAGACTTGCCAGTGACTGTATATGAGAAGGTGTATTTTTTATCTGCTTCTGCTGTTTTGTTGCCTGCCATGGAGAGTGAGGTAAACCAAAGCTACTGCCTCATTTCCCTACCAATTCAGATACTGAGTTTCCTGTCAGGACCTATGTTCTGAGGTTCTGCCTGCTGCTTGATCTGCTGCTGCCTACCTACAGTCGAGGTGGGTGAAAACAAGTTGTCTTGTGGGGTGAAGATTGCCTACCTACAGTCGAGGTGAGTGAAAACAAGTCCCTTCGTGGGGTGAAGAGGATCATCGCCTGCATTTCAAGCTTTTCCTGCCTGCATTCCAAGCCTTTCCTGTCTGTTCTTCCAAGTTGCCTGAAAAGGGGAGACTCCCCATAACAACCTGCATCTGTTCATCAAAGGTCGTGAGTACTGGGTTTTTACCCAAACAAATACTTTCCTAATTGTTCAGCTAGCTAGCTTGATAACTTTACATCTCGGCTTCCTGTACAACCTTAGCAAAACCTTTAGCAACTAGTACAGCCAGGAATAAACTGGTTTACTGCATCCCCTGGTGTGGTTGGTACTTTGCTCTGCAGCACCTCAGTGTTTCATCTGTGCTGCACCAAGCTTTTCCACGTCACAGGCCTGCAACAGCTCAGTCTGTGCACACCAAAACTGAGAGCTTTCACAGGGACTGTGGGATTAACTGGTGCACCAGTGGGGGTGCGGGGTATTACTGGAATGCATGGTACCATTTATGAATGCCAATGTGTTGTCCTGTTACTAATTTGCATAGAGTTTAGAACTTGATTATTGAATGCTTTTATTCCCTTTTGTTTCCACTGCTCCCTACCTCTTTATCCACCCAAAATAAACCCTTGTTGTTTATTTTCTGAAACTGTTGCCGGCATTGCATTATTGTGCAGTGTGATATTTCATGCTTAGAGTTGTAAGTGGGGAGGGGACTGTATATTGTTTTACCTGTTTCCAAGGGAGTGGGCTGAATATCATTTCCTGTGGGGAAGCACCCTGGCAGTACGCTGTTGGAAGGATTCCCATAGGTGGAGGCACCGCACCAATCACCCAGCCAAGTTTAACCATGAACCCAGGTGCCAACCTATATTCCCTGAGGCAGCACCACCTGTTGGTGGGTGAGTGTGCAGGTAGAGGGGAAGGGATGGTTACATATATATATATATATATATATATATATAGTATCTAATGTATCTATCTAAATATATTTATTATACTGGACAGTAGCACCAGTATAATTAGGATTAAGTTGAGTGTTCAGTGTTAAACCCATAATTTTGCACATTAATAACTTCAGCAGTGTTCAGCAAAATTGCCCCAGATTTGCCATGTGTTGTCTGGGAGCCAAGTTCCCAAAGAAGTGAGAAATTTTGTCATGGTCGCTTATGCAGTTTCTGAGATGTGGTTGTGTCTCACTTACAGAAAAAAATACAGTTTTTAGGCTTTTATTGCATGTTGTATGCTCTCACCTACAGCCTAGGTGGTACAAGAATGTTTTTCTAAAACTTTTCGGGTATAGAGGGCCTGTAACAAGGGTGTGCCTTTTGTAAGTTTTGTGAAAAAATAATAATCAGTTCGAGAGTTATAAGGATTTTAAGTTTTTTTTCTAAGCATACTCATTAGGGTTTTAGGAGAACACTCTAATATGAAAAATGAATTTACCTTTTGCAAGTTACCATTCACAATATTAGTGTTTTACCTTTTGTGAAGAAAAAATACTGGGTCAAGGTGGCTGCCATCTTGTTTTTCCTTTTTTTTAGCAAAAAAGACAATACATACAAAAGATAGACAATACACAAAAAAGATAGACAATACACAAAAAAGACAATACATAAAAAAGATGCATATTCAAAAAACAAACACTTGAACCTAAGTAAACAGGTGCCCAGCTCAGTGAGTGGAGCCATTTCAAAAGCACTGATGCACATGCCCAGGCTAGGGTCCAAGTTGGTTCGCTCTCCCTCCTGAGCCACATTGCTAATTATAGTAAGCAGATGACAGGTGCTCAATCCTGCTACTCATATCCCCCTCCCTCCCCAAGTTTTCATTTTAATAGACATTGGGTGCTCGATCCTTCAACCATTATTAAATTAGCTTGTTTTATTTTTTATTTTGCAACACTGGGGTGCTCAACCCCCAGTGCCAGCTAACATCCCCCCTCCCTTGAATAGTGCTTAGTTACACCAGAGTGCCCACCCCAACCCTGGTGCTACTGTACATGAAATATTCCCCCACCCCAATATCCATGAATTGACCCACCTCCACCTCCCAAGTACTGAGTGACACTGTGGTGCCCAATTCCTAGTGTCAGCATCTCAAAATAGAGAAAACTGTCCCACAAAGATTTTTTAATTTTTTTTAACTTTACCTGAAAAGAAGAAGATGATCCCTTATCTATCTCTGTTCCCCACGGCCTCCCACACCCTCACTACCCCAACCCCTACTCGACACCCACGACCCCACACCTCCCCACATGCCCTCTCTCACCTGTAGAGGGTCCCACATTATAGATCCACTCTCCAATCTGAAAGACATCCTTCTGAATCCTCATCCAGGAACCGCAACTGCGATATGAGGAAATAAGGGAAGTCCGGTTAAAGTATTTCAATGGCTTTTGAACTGTTACTCATACCTTTGCCGTTTTTAAACAAGGTAGGTGAAATTCTTCAAATCTGTCCTCAAAGGTGATTTCACAGTTGCTCTGTGAAGTCACATTTCAGGTGGGATTTCACATACCAGGTTCAGGAGGTAGGGTCATAGGAAGACTATGTTGAAACGTTGGTGAAAAAATATGGTAAAATGTCCCAATTACTGTATGAGTGAACATTGAAATAGTCTAACATTCACTCATAACATCACTATTTTTCAGTATTTTTCCACCAAACTATTAACATGGCCTTTTAGGGACCCCACCTCATGAGCAACAGTCACTCCATGAAATCATTTTGGACAGGATTTGAAAAGTTTCTCTTACCAGGTTCATGAGGCAGGGTCAGAAGAAGACTTTATTCACAATTTGGGGTCAAACTATTAAAAAACAACAAAGTTAAGAAGACTATGTTCAAATGTTGGGTCAAAATACTAAAAAACAACAAAGTTCTGAGTGTACACTAAACTCTTTCCATGCTCACTCATAACTTTGGTAATTTTCAATATTTTGACTCCAAGTGTTCATTATAGCCATTTTTTAACATCAACTTATGAATGTGACAGGTGTCAGTTTTCAAATCCTGGCCAAAACATGTTTTCACACTTGGGCACAAAATGTCATTTTAACCAGTATTCTCCAAATACCAAATCATATTTATAAGGGAGACTCATAAAGCAACAATGTTGAAAATCTGGGGTCAAAATAAAAAAAAAAAATATATTAAGAAATGTTGTGTGCATGGCCAGCCTTTGGTCTAGTGGGTATTGTGATGGGATCCCATGTCGATGAGATGTGTTTGGGGCAAGCTCAGTGAGCCTGCTAGATGGGCCAAGCCTGTTGGAATGGCACTACCATGCGGCACCACCCCTAACCTGGGAAGAAAAGGTGCAGGGATGACTGCACAGGCCCAGTACTATATTGTGAAAAGAAATCTCTTGACATAGGGCACTGCACCTCTGTACCCATGGCTGCCAGAGGGCCATGCCCTTCATCTGACAGAAGGACTATTTTCTCTGCACATCTGTATTTTTAACCACATGAAAGCACAGGAGCCAAAGGATCCAGCACTTCCACAGCCTGCCAGATAGCCCCACAAATTATGTGCATATAAAAATGTACTAATATTTCCTTGTTGACATTAAACATGGCAGAAATATCTGAACTTACTTTTAATTGCAGAGTATTCAAACAAAAGTATAAAGGCACTTGAAACTACCAAGGGAGCTAAACTGCTGTTTTGGATCATTTTAGCTGAACAGAGTTTAATTTAGGTTTCACAAAAAGACACAGCATGTCTTAAACCATAGAAACACAAATACTGCTGACTTGGGTTCTTTCAATCTCATGAAAAAGAAGCATTTTAATTTCAAGAAGTCAGCACAGCTTAGTCCCAGAGCTCTGATCTTCCTTGCAGCACATAAATAGGTTAAGTCTTTGTCAGCTTTGTTGTATCTGCAGCTCCTGCACCAAATCCTCCCAATTAACCTGGCTGGCAAATGATGCTCATCTTTTTAAGGAGGAACCGAAGATAAAGGAGTGATTTATTTAATCAGTTTAGAGATGGTCCAGCCAGTGCATAATGGCAAAAGCAGATTTTGCACGGGACATATAAGTAATGTTGACATAGTAAAATATATTAAGTTTATGTTTGTCCAGTTACACATTTATACAAACATTATCTATAGGAGAAAGGTTACTTCTTTTTTTTCAGGGGCCATTCCTCCCAAATTTCTGTACATTTCAAATAGAGAAATCTTTTTTCACTTAATAAATTCTCTTCCTAGGGTTTAAAATTAAGGAATAATGCATAACAGGGTGTGTGTCATGCCGGGATAACATCACGTCTTGGGTGTTTGGGCACGAGGCTGCAGGCTGAGTGCATCCAACACCCAAGAACTGACATTATCCCAGCATGACACATACCCTGGAGTGCATTATTGCTATTATACAATGGCTCCAGTATAAAGAAAAAAAAAGAAAAACATTAAAAGATACATTTTTAAATACCTTTTCAGTTAATTTTTAGAAAGACTCTAGTTCTGTGTCTGTGAAGGTGATCGCCGTGGCAGCTTACACTGATTTTTTTTATTGAAAACTGCACACGCCATTTCAGTTGTGCTGCACAGTGTAGACCACAATGAAGCTGGTCCAAATAACAATAAAATGATTTTTATTATATAATGCTTTGTGCCACAGTGACAGGGTAGGAGTGGTTGTTTTAAATATGTGCCATTACCAAGCGGCGTTAATGAACCATGCAACTGGCAGTTACGGTCTCTATGGTTCACTGAAACCACTGGGTTCAGGGAAGAAATGGCTATGGCCATTATTGTGTGGGCTTTGTGTGCTGGGGGAGAAATAAGTGTGATGTGGTGGGAAGGAGGTTTTTAGTTTTATTAGTAAAGGAGCCAAAAACACTGAAGGTGGCTTGCAAGCGGGAATCACTGCAGCAGGTTGTGGAACAGGGATCTTTGAAATGGGCTGCATGGAGTGATTTAGCTAACAGTTAATGTAGCCATTTGTGTGCTGGGACTAAACCCGTGATGTTATACTGAGATAACATCATGGGTCCAGTCCCACACTGACCAGTCACAGCCCAGGAAATTCTCTTGCCATTGTATAAATCTTTTTTGCCTATAATATCAGGTACTGTACATGGAATGGTGCAGCTGCATTTTTAAAAACTAGAGTCCTTTTCCTTTGTACAGTAGGTGGCAAGTGATAGCTTCCACCTATTGTTGTCATGCATACACGTTTGTACTGATTTTACAGATTGTTTATGTTTAGCGTGAGTCAGCTGTGGTGTGGTCTGAGTAATGACATGGCAGTCAGAATATAGTACCAAGCTTCTCTTAGTTTCACATTCCCACACACACGCATGTGAATTTGTATACCCATGATGCTTTGTGCTGGGTTTGAGGCTTTTGATTGTAGGTGTGTTCACAAAAATCACACAAATTGGTAAGTATCAGTCTTTTTGTATTATTTATGCATCCTACATATTATTCCTCTCCTTTCTAATTGGCATTTAAGTCCCCTCCCCATTTGAGAATCACCAAATGTCTCTGCTTTCTCAAGCACTCTGAAAAAAATGTATCTTTCACTCAGGGTCTGTGACTGTGTAACCCCCATGCCACTTTTAGTAAGTTGGACACCCCTCTTAAAATGCAGGACTAGTACCCACATATGGCATACCATTAACTTTTAGCAGAAATCAAGACTGGTACCACCCTTGGTGTTACGATGTATTCCAGGCTCATTAACAAGGATATACATCCCTGACATAGACATGTCAATAGCAGAGTCCTCTACAGTGACAACAGTGCCATGTAGCTGTAGGAAACCTGCTGGAACCCAGCACTGTCTGTCGGGGGTCCTGCACCCCCCCCGACTCAGCTCCGACTTGGAGTTGAGAATCCTAAGTAGGGGGGAGCGGGGGGGTGCAGCCCCCCATGTAGGGGGTTCAGGGGTGAAGCCCCCTGAAGAAAACACTTGTGGCTTTTGCAAACCGGCAGCTGACTGCATAATGCAGTCGACCTGCCAGTTTCACTGTTGGGTCGTTTGACAAATATTTTGTCGATGACCCTTCTTGGATCCATTATCAAGAGGAAGGGGAGTGGGGCTACAAGAAAAAAAACATGAACCTTTGAAACTACAACCAGGTCGAGGTCAGAGGATGCTAGGCATATGCTAGACCTAACTGTTTTGGGGCCCAATTTGAATGTCCAGAGCAGCAACTGGGATTTTGTAGTATGGCTTTATTCAGCAGGTGTTATTAAAGCATCAATAGACCCCCATGGGTCGGTCATGACAAACAAGTACAAAGTGCTAAAACTCTCCTTGCTAGGCAGTACAGTTTTCCAGAGAAACAACAATTCCTTTCTGTTTACCATGGTGTATGCATGTGGACTGTGCCACACACCGGAACACATTTCCATTTTCCCAGAGTGTAATTTTTGTGAAACTAAGCCATACACTCAGAACATCTTCTTCCCAAATAGATGTATACTTATGGATCCATACAACACACCTGAATCCGCAGCAATGGCCTTTTCTCAGGTAAAACTGGTGCCCTTCCATGAACCAGTTAGCCCTACCTCATAAACTTCTAGATGGTGTTCCTCCCACCCTTTGCCCCAACCGACAGTCTCTGTCATTCCTTCAGGATTACACCACAGAAGCCTCCATTCCCCACTGAAATGCTGAAGACTTCACTTTTACTGTACTTCACACACTTGGGTGAAGAAGGGGCACTGACGGGTGTGATCTAGCCTTTTCTATAAACACACACACCCCAGAACAAAACCCTCTAAATGAAGAACTTGTCTCCCAGAACAGTACTCATAGGACAGTTGCTTCTTCCTCTAGACATGATGAACAACTAGAAAGCACCTTTTCCCTCAGTAGCTTGTCAGAACCAGTCTCTCACAAAGTCCTTTCCAAAGGCAGCTGAAACACACAAGGACTTTCAGGGGATTGCCCTTTGGATACACTGACTAGCAGTCCCTTTCACTTCTTCTGGAGTGAAAATCAGGAAATCCTGCTGAAGAAAGGTCTCCACCACTTCACTGGAAGCTGGTGTATTATTTGTAATCCAAACTAGGGTGAGAAATTCTGAGCCCTCAGACTCAGAGCTCACTGGTAGAGATCCTGCCACTCTCACTGTCACACCCAAATGGTATCCAGTGAACACAGCGTTCCACACTTGGGGCTGGGTTTGGGTCCGGGCATGGGTGCCTTTTGTTGTGCCCGGCCCAAAAATTTCTTGGGGGGTTTGCACCTTCCCCCTGACATACACCCCACTGGAGTTGAGAATCCTTAAGTAGGGGGTGCGGAGGCAAGGCCCCCCACTGGTGGGGATGCAGGGGGGGCATAGCCCCCCGCATTTACATTTAAAATTTAAGTCCCTGGTGCCCTTTTGCTGTGCACTGGGGACTGCATCACCAAAATATTTTTTGGGCGATTTCCATTCACCCTAATGGCGATTGCTATTCTGTGATTGCCATTATCACATGGATCCGAATGGGATGATTTAGCTTTAGTGGCCAAATTGAACCATACCTTGTGATGGTCACTGGCCCCCAGGTGACCTTCTACCTGGAGATCTGTGATCCTTTCCCCATTAGTCAGTTTCCCTGTACTCCTCTATCTGTGTCTCCTTATACCTCCTGAATGCTAAGTTTTTTGTCCTTACCTTCCCAGCCACCTCTTTTGAGAACCATAGCGGTGTTTTTTTCTCTTGCTTCTGCTTACTTGCTTAATGCAGAAGTTTGTTGCCTTCACTATAACTCCTTTTAGCTTTGCCCACTGTTCCTCTACTCCACCCAAGTCCTCCCCCCAGCCAAGGCATCCCTGAAGCATTCCCCCATCTTTGTAAAGTCAGCCCTCCTGAAGTCCAGGACCCTAGCCTTTGTGTGGTTTGACTCTGCCACAGAACCTTTACATCATTGTTTCCCCATTCATTCCCTCCATTCTGCAAGATTGGGCCTCCTGGTTGTACTCAGCACCAGACTTAGAATGTTAGGGGACAGAGACTTCGAGGTGGCAGGTCCGCTACTGTGGAATTCATTACCAAAGGCTCTGAGGGAGGCATCTTCGGTAAAGGTTTTTAAAAAAAAGACTTAAAACTTTCAGGCATTTAGTGTTTGAATTGTTTTTAGAAATGATTTGTTAGTGGGACAGGCTGCTGGACATACTGCTCCTCCGGTTTTGAATTCTGTCTCCACACCAGGTACTATATCTTTTTCTCCCCTCAATCCATCTACTACTTCTGATATCTTTATGGATGCTATTGATAGCTGTCCCTCACAGCAAGGGGAGGGCTGAGCTCCCTAGTCAGCCTAGTACTGTTGATCCTTTCATTCTCTTACCCAGAGACTCTAAGGGGCTTTCTAGTGTATCAGTCCAAAAAGAATCCACAGAGGCCCCTACTTAGGCTAGTCTCCTAAAAAATCTGTGGAACTAGCAAAGAGATGGAACGCTGTCCATCTGTGGTTTCTAGGGTCCTCTGAAGAGACATCTAGCAGGTTTTATGTGGGCAAAGTTTTATTGAAGCAGCAGATGGGCCTCTCCCCTGCAGAAGTATATGCACTTATCCATTTGCCTGGGGAACAGTCCCTCAATAAAAACTTCTGGACCCCAGACATTCTGGATAGGTTCTGGATTAAATATGCTACCCTTAAAACTAACCTTGCCTGGGAAAGATTTTAGGCAATCCCCCTAACTAAACAATCCTTTAAGGTAATTACAGTCCTCTTCCAAAACAAAGGGGTTAATATTACCAATATACTGTACTGGCTTGACAAACAGTATAAAGTCCAGGGTAATCCAGAACTGATCTTGTACAATGAAAGCTTTTGGAATGGGGGGTGAAGAGTAAAACTCAACCTCCAGCAGAATGACCTGGGCCTTGTGCATCTCCCAAACTGCTTCAATATAGGGCATGACAAGGGCTTTATTTTTTTTACCCTGTACAGCTTCATCACTGCTACAAATGTGGATCCCTGAGACATCTGAGTTGTACATGTGATGTTATTAAATGTGCCCAGTGTGGAGAAGCAGGTCACTCGATGTTCCACTATAGGGACCCCCTGAAATGCAGTCTCTGTGATGATGGTCATTCTTTCACAGACTGCCCCGGGCATCCTACATTAGTAGCTACAGACATTGCCAGCTACTTCCTGAAATTTCTGTGATATTTCTAGAGAAATTTCCTGTTTTCTGCATTTCCACAGTAGGGACAGCAGAGAGAAACTCTTTAGAAATTTCGCAAAATATCTGAAAATAGCTGGCAATGTCTGTGGCTACTACTGTATAATACTGCAAATAATGATTATGCTATACAAGACTATTACATTAACATTGCATTGAAACAGGCTAACAGACACCTTCTTGGACCTGACCCCCCCCACTTCCTCAGGAGGTGGCTGCTAGTTTGGATATCCCAGTACCAGTTCCCATACCAGTACCTCCACTGGCCCCTCCACACCCTGAGCATCATTTATCTGACTCTGAATTTCCAGCATTACCTGCTGCATCCCTAGAGGAGGCCTCCACCTGTACCATGCCCCTTCCCCCATTTCCTGAAGTGGATCCATTCCAGATGGGAAAGGAAGGGGTAGTACCGGGAAGAAGAACATGGAAAAGGGTCCCAGGATCGAGGGCCCCATCCTTATGCAGAATAAATATGATGCTTTACCTAAAGAAGATGGAGACATTGGTATTGAATCAAATATAGCATCCTTTCACTCATCCCAAATTGATGGGGGATCAGAGGGAGAACTTCCTACCGAGGACCCTGACCCTATGCCTCGGGCTAAATGGATGGTAACTACAGCATGAGTCTGAAAAAATTGTTGATAAATTGCTTTTGTGTCTACTCCACTTTATAATATTGCTGTAGCCTCCTTGAATGCTAACAGCATTCAATGAGAACGCAAAAGAGTGGTAACATATGCACCGTGTGACTCCTTTTGTCATGATATTGTTTTTTTACAGGCTACCAGATTGCACGCCATAGAGGATGTGCGTTCTTCTGGTTCAGCATGGCTTAAGACGGATACATCTTGGTCTCTGGGGAGGATATTTGTAGTGGGATGGGGATATGATTGAACAATATGGACATTAAAGTAATCCACCAGGTGGATATTGTTCCAGGCAGGGCTTTTTTGTTGGACATTCAATTACATGAAGCTATTGTCAGATGTATAAATGTGTATGCTCCTCAGTCCAAAAAAAACAGAGTAGACTTGTTTCAAGCCATTCAGCCATGTCTTTTTACTTCTGGATGTGTCCTGCTGGGTGGGGATTTTAATTGCAGCATATACAAATCTGATAGGGGGTCAAGAAGGGATAAAGTCTTTTGTGATGTCTCTTGTCTAAATACCCTTTTGACCAGCAGTAGCTTGATTGATGCTTTTGAAGGACCGGGCCTCATCCCACCAAAAACATACTTTCGGGGTTCACATGCTCCTAGGATCAACTACTGGTTTATCTCTGAAAACTTAGACATTATTAAAACACAAACATTTCCTGCACCCTCTTTAGACCATGTCCTGTTACATCTTATGGTGCCAAATTTTGAGAAAATGGGGAAAGGGCTGGGGTATTGGAGGATGAACCTCAACCTGCTTACCATTCCCCTAGTTTATGATGGCTTTCAAGGTCTTTTGCATGATAGAAAATCAGTTAGGTTTTTTTGTATGATGACTTCCAATCTTGGTGGGAGGAGACAAAATGGGACATACAATCTTATTTCAAACAGATTGGGAAATGCATTGGCAAACATAAAACTGACCAATACAAAATATACTGAGCTGAATTATAATCCCTGATATCCACCCAGAACCAGTCTCATCTTGATCTGTCAGATTAGATTTCTTTGATCAATCAAAAAATGACAGATATTCGGTATAATAGGTACAAATCCTTAGAAGCTGAACAGTGTTATGGGACACAAGGTAAACAGGATTTCACTAACCCCTTTCAATTTGGTCTGGAACAACACCATGTAAAGAATCTCTCCAAAGTCACAACAGCAGATGGAAGGTTGGTCACAAAGAGGTCAGATATCTTTTCTGAGCTTGATCTCCATTTTAGGCACATGCTTCAGGTCCCCCAACAGGAACCGGGTCTGATCGAGCAGTGGCTACAAAGCTATGATTTAATATCTTATCCCCCTCTCATCAAACACTGTTGATACAACCTATCACTAGTACAGAACTCTTAGGAGTTATTAATTCTATGAGACTGGGTTCGGCTCCTGGTTACAATGATATTCCTTATGAGATGTATAAATATATTGCAGATATCTTATTGGAGGATTTAGTGACTCTTTTTAATAATATGCTAGCTACAGATAATCTACCCTCCAGCATGTGGGAGGGTTTGGTAATATTATTTTTTAAATCTGGAGAGAAGTCCTTACTTACAAACGGGAGACCCATATCACTACTTAACACTGACCTTAAGATTCTATCCAAGTTACTGGCAAATAGACTGGCTTTAGTAGCTATGGACCTTATACACCCCTCCCAAATGTGTAGCATTCCAGGGAGCTCTATATATGATAATTTGATTCTCCTTAGAGAAATCCGGGATAGAGGACAAATAGGTGAACTATCTGGTTTCCTCTTAGCCCTGGATCAAAGCAAAGCCTTTGATAAAGTTCTTCATAGTTACCTTTGGAAATGTTTAGACAAATATGGTATTCCCCACAAATTTATTGGGTGGTTACAAATGGGCCATAAATATGCCTTTGTTAAATAATATTGTAGTGGCTGGACTGGGAAAGGAATAAAACTCCAAATAGGTTTGCAGCAGGGCTGCTCCTCCAGCCCGCTACTATATGTTTTTTCCTTGGACCCATTAATCCACAGACTTAACCAGGAGATAGGTATTACAGGTTTGTCCTTTTCCAGCCTGGACCCTGAAATCAGAACCACTGCATACGCAGATGACCTGTGCCTTCTTTTAGTGGATCTTTCCTCTTGTACACATGCTGGATGGGTTCTGTCCCAATTTTCGTAGTGTACAAATTCTATGATAAATCTTCACAAAAGCAAATGTTTACTGGTTGATGCTGGTCAAACTCCGGCAGACCACATCATTGGCATTCCTGTATGAAAGAACTTTGTAATATTCTTGTAGTGACCTTTGGAAAGGGGGATATGGCCATGTTGAATTGGCAAATTAAACTTCAAATGGCACAAACCAAAGTTACTTTATGGAATAAATGGAAAATGACCAAAACTAAATGAGTATATATGGTAAAAAACTTCCGATTTTTCTTGTTTTTACACATTAGTGTGATGTACTCCCTCCTTAAAAAATTAGAGACAAAGTTATATAGTTGTTTCTTTTCTTGTATTTGGGGTAGCTGGTTGAACTCAGTTAAATGGGGGATTTTGTTTTTAGATAAGGCCCATGGGGGGTCTCAAAATGGTTAACCCTGTCACTTCAGAGGCGCATCCCTCCAGCTGTACCTCTCCACAATTCCTATGCCATTCTGGCAAAGTGTGGTTCCTCTATGGAGGCACCCACAGTGGAGACCAAAGAGGATGCTGGGAACCTCCACAAGGGAGACCCATAGAAGGGTGGCATGGCACCCCACAGGGGAAGGAAACAACTCCTGGTGGGGGACTCTATTGTTAGGAAGGTAGAACTGGGAAAGGAAGGGGAGAGGGAGATAAGGTGCCTGCCTGGTGCAATGGCTTGGAGGGACAGGGAGCAAATCCTCAGGATCACCGGAGCAGCTGCACAGGAGAGGGAGCTGGATGTCATTGTCCACCAAGGGACAAATGACCTGGCTAAGAAAGGGATCAGCGCAGTGCAGGAAGAGTTTGTGGAGTTGGGGAGGGGTCTTAGACAAGTAGCATGCACGATAACCTTCTCTGAGGTGCTGCCTGTCTATGGCATAGGTGAGGCTAGGGTGCTCCACACCATGGGATTCAATCACTGGTTGAAAAACTGGTGCAGAGCTCAGGGAGTTGGCTTCATTGGGGACTGGGGGTCCACCTGGAGTGATGCAGGCCTATACTGGCATGATGGGCTGCATCTGTCCAGGAGGGGAAGGATCCTAGGTGATAGGTTTAAATGCTTCATTGGCAAGCATTTAAACTATCCAAGGGGGGAAGCACTGGAAAGGAGCACAGAAATCCTAGCCCTCCCAAAAAAGTCAGGGTAGTAAGTGAGGTAAACACCAAGATAGAGATGTTGATAGGGGGTAGGGCAGGGGTAAATGGAGAAAGTGACAAAGGCAATAAGGACAGGGAAGGGGCAAAAAGGAGTAAGGCCATCAGGAAATGGAGTGTAATGAATACCAATGACCATAGTCTAGGAAACAAGCTCCCTGAACTGGTGGCCTTGATGAAAGAGGGATGCCTGGGTATTGTAGCAGTCACAGAAACATGGTACACAGAGAACCATGACTGGGATGTTAACATACCAGGGTACATAACTTACACAAGAGACAGGGAGGGAGGGGGAGGAGTAGCTCTCTATGAAAAGGAAGGATAAAAGCAACTGAACAAAAGAGTAAACAGGGAGGAGAGGAGGCACTGTGGGTCACCTTAGAGACTGAATGGCACCAACCGCACAGGGATTGTATACAGACCCCATGTCAGGGAGGGAGGAATGGACAAGGATATGATAGAAGGCATTCTTAGAATAGCAGAGAAAGGGGAGATACTGTTGATGGGAGACCTGAATATGCCAGATGTTAACTGGAGCACATTTGCTGCAGCCACATCCAAGAGCAAGGCCATTCTCGATGCCCTACAGGTGACATGCCTCAGACAGCTAGTTTTGGAACCCACTCACGAGGAGCAATTTTAGACGTACTCTCAAATGAGGACAGTGAGAGGATCTCAGATCTAGAAGTGGGTTGCCATCTGGGAACAAGTGACAATCAAACAGTGTGGTTCACGATAAACTCGGCTACAAGTCAATCCATACAAAAGTGAGGGTACTGGACTTCAGGAGGGCTCACTTTGGCAAGATGGGAGAGTGCCTTAGAAAAGCACTAGCAAACAGGTTAGAAGGAGGGTGGAGCAACAATGAGGAAACATCAAACTGCCATCACAGAGGCAACAAGCCTTTGTGGAAGTAAATAAACAAATCAAAATGAAAGAAAAGCAACTATGGTTCTCAAAAGAGGTGGCGGGAAAGTAAGGGAGAAAAAGATAGCATTCAAGAAGTATAAGGAAACACAAAAGGAGCAGGACAGAGAGCTGTACCAGTCAAGGCAAAAGGAAGCAGGGAGGGAAGTCAATAGCAAAGGCTAAAACTGAAGAAAAGATAGGCAACTCGGTTAAGAAGGGGGATAAAATCTTTTATAGGTACATCAGGGAGCATAGAAAGACAAAGGGAGGGATAGTGAGGCTGAATAGAATGGGCGGTGGGTGGGCAGAGAGGGACAGTGAAAAAGCAGGGATACTGAACTAATATTTTAAGCTCAGTATTCACAAAAGAGGAGGGGGGAGGTGCCTAATCCAATTAACAGAAGCACTCTTGATAGGGGGGTCGATCCAGTTCTTTCACAGAAGAAAGGGTTCTGAAAGAACTCTTAAAACTAAAGGTGGACAAAGCAATGGGACCTGACAGAATTCACCCCAAAATTCTAAAAGAATTAAGGGGAGAACTAGTGAAACCACTGACTACCCTTTTTAACAAATCATGGGAGAATGGTGTAGTACCTGAGGACTGGAGGAAGCTGGATGTGATTCCCCTTCACAAAAGTGGGACCAAGACAGAGGCAGGAAACTACAGACCTGTCAGTTTGACCTCTGTGGTAGGGAAAGTGATGGAATCACTTCTGAAGGAAAGAATTGTTGAGTACCTAGATACCAGTGGGGCACAGGACCCAAGACAGCATGGGTTCACAGCAGGAAGGTCATGTCAGACGAATCTAATTGATTTCTTTGACTGGGTGACTAAAGTAGTAGACCAGGGAGGGGCTGTGGACATGGTCTACCTAAACTTTAGCAAGGCATTTGACACAGTCCCACACCAAAGATTAATAGTCATATTAACCAGCCTGGGAGTGGGTCCCAGGGTGGTAGCCTGGGTAAAACATTGGCTGGCAACAGGACACAGAAGGTAATTGTAAATGGAGTCCACTCTGAAGAAAGAGGGGTTATTAGTGGGGTGCCGCAGGGTTCAGTACTGGGTCCAGTCCTTTTTAATGTCTTTATAAGTGACATTGCAGAGGGACTGGAAGGAAGAGTATGTCTCTTTGCAGATGACACAAAGATCTGCAACAGGGTTAATACACAAGGAGGCGTGGAAAAGATGAGAAGGGACTTGGCAAGGTTGGAGGAATGGTCAGAAGTATGGCAGCTTGGATTCAATGCAAAGAAGTGCAGAATAATGCACCTGAGAAATAAAAACCCAGGGGAAGATTACACAATGGGTGGAGAGGTAGTAGTAACAACAACAAAAATGGAAAGGGACCTGGGGGTAATCATATCAGTTGACCTTAAGGTTAGCAAGCAATGTGAGAAGGCAGTAGGGAGGGATTGGGGTATACTGGGATGTTTAGGGAGAGGCATCACCAGCAGAAAACAGGAAGTTGTTATCCCTCTGTACAGACAGTTGGTGAGACCCCATCTGGAGTACTGTGTCCAGTTCTGGAGACCCCATTTCCGCAAGGACACAGGATAGAGGCAGTCCAGAGGAGGGCAAGTAAATGGTGCAGGGTCTGCAAGATAAGCCATATGAGGAGAGACTAAAGGAGCTTAATATGTATACCCCTGAGGAAAGGAGGGAGAAGGGGGACATGATAGAAACTTTTAAGTACCTCAGTGGAATCATGGATACATAGATACATAGACAGTGTCGGCAGATAAGGGCCTATGGCCCACCCAGTCTGCCCATTTGAGCTTGTAAGTTCAGTTTGTTTTCCTAGAAGTCTGTTGCCCCTTACCCCTAACCTCAAGAATTCCTTTATGTCTATCCCATGCATTCTTAAATCCCGTGATTGTTTCAGCCCCCACCACTTCCTCTGGCAGGGTGTTCCACTTGTCCACCACCCGTTCTGTGAAGAAATTCTTTCTTATGTTTCCTCTGAATCATCCTCCTCCAACTTCATCCCATGCCCTCTAGTCCTGGAACATCTTTTTCGCTTAAAAATAGTGTTTTCCTGCACCCTGTTCCTCCCTGTAAGATACTTGTATGTCTCTATCATATCCCCTCTCTCTCTCCTCTCCTCCAGGGAGTACATGTTCAGTTCCTTCAACCTGTCTTCATAGGACTTGTGATGCAATCCATGCACCATCTTTGTTGCCCTCCTCTGAACCTTCTCTACCCTGTCTATGTCCTTAAGTAGTTCTTGCACTTCTTTGCATTGAATTTCAACTGCCAAACCCCTGACCATTCTTCAAGTTTCTGCAGGTCGCTTCTCATTCTGTCTACACCCTCTGGTGTGTCTACTCTGTTACAGAGCTTTGTGTCATCAGCGAACAGTGAAATTCTGCTTTCTAGGTCCTGCGCCACGTCACTGATGAAGATGTTGAATAGGACCAGTCCCAGCACTGATCCCTGTGGTACCCCACTGGTCATTCTTCCCTCTGTGGAGTGACAGCCATTTACCACCACCCTCTGTGTTGTGTCCTGCCACCCCGCCAGTTACCTACCCACCACACTACTGTCCTGCCCACACCCATATTCCCCAGTTTGTGTAATAGTCTTCTATGTGGCACAATGTCAAAGGCCTTGCTGAAGTCCAAATAGGCCATGTCCACTGCCCTCCCCTGATCCATCTCCCTAGTCACCCAGTCAAAAAATTCAATGAGGTTGGTCTGACATGACCTCCCCTGGTGAAACCATGCTGCCTTGGGTCCTGTAGTCCATTGACAACCAGATGTTCCACCAATCTTTCCTTCAGTAGTGCTTCCATGATCTTCCCCACTACCGAGGTGAGGCTGACTGGTCTGTAGTTCCCTGCTTCCTCTTTGTTCTCACTTTTGTATAAGGGGACTACATCTGCTGTCCTCCAGTCTTTGGGTACCTCCCCTGTTTCCAGTGATTGGCTAAACAGGATAGTCAGAGGTTCAGCCACTACCTCTCTTAGTTCTTTAAGGAATCAACAAAGTCCAAGAGGGTAGCAACTTTCAGAAAAAGAGATGTGCAAGAACAAGGGGACACAATTTAAAGATAGAGGGGGGCGGTTCAGGGACAATGTCAGGAAGTATTTTTTCACAGAGAGGGTGGTGTACGGATGGAACAGCCTTCCTGAGGAGGTTGTGGGGTCTAAAACTGTGGGAGAATTCAAGAATACATGGGACAGACATAAGGCAATTCTTGTGGGGGGTAAGAAGAAATAGGCTGTTGGTTAACTAGGATCTGCAGCTTATCCTGTAGGTAGGGAAATGGGCAGACTAGGTGGGCCAAACGGTCCTTATCTGCCATCAAAGTCTATGTTTCTATGTCTCTATGTTTCTTTTTTACCATGTTTATGGCTACCAAACTTTGACCCATTTTATTAAGTAAAGATAACATATGGATACCATGGGTCAGGAATGGCATAGACCCTATATTGCAGGTCTGGCCTTTACACAGGAAGATTCCCAAACAGAGATCTCTTTGAGCCCTTCCAGACCATTTTATTTTTTGTTTTGGGAAAATAAAGCTGTGACTATTAACAAAGGACCATTTTTATCCCTCCCTAGAAAGCAACTGTATGCCCATATTATAGAAATTTTTTTTAGAATCTATTCCTTTTTCCACTAGACCTAGATCTGATAAAGAAAGTATAGGGAAAATGCTCACTTGTTCTCATCTACTTCCACTGATGTGGGATGTCACTTGGTTGTCTGTTCTTGGGAAACTAAATGTCAAGGGAAACCTTAAACACAAAGGGATTGAAGAACAATACTGCCCTAGACACTCTTGCATAACTACTGTTGAAACAATGGATCATTTGTTTTTTACTTGCCCTTTATTCGTACTTTTTGGTTTTTCATATATCAAAAATGGGGTAATTCACCTTTCAGGATATGACTCATAACATATTGTTTTGGGGTATTTTACCTAGGACGTGGGCTATGTATAACATTCAGACCATTTGGGTTATGTTGACATGTTTTAAATATTACATATGGATTGTGAGATGCTGGCTGTCTATTCAACAACTAGAACTTATTGAATTACAAAAAGTCTCAAGAATCATCTTTGTTTTCCACTCAGGCATTTCAGGATCTGTGGGGGAGTATCTTTTGGATCCCCTGAGCTATGGCAGTTACCAGGAGCCCGGAAATACAGTGTTGCCTTGAAATGACAAACAGTGGGAACAGCCTGTGATACTCCCCAGTTCTGAGTAAAAGGTGATTCAAGCATGGTGGGTCTGTGCAGCTCAGCTTTCACAACAAACCGAGGAACACCTCGAACAGGTAGCTTTACTTCCCTGCATGCCTTGCCATTGGGTGAAGTAAGTAACATGTGCCTTGATTCATACCTGCACTCTAGGATTTCAGCAAAATATTATGAAATAGTCATGGTGTATTTTATTACTGTTCATACTTGACTTGGTTTTTTGAAAAAAAGGGGAAGAATGGGTTTCATATTCCTTTAGTGGGGGGGGGCGGATTTTTTACATTTTCATGTTCCTACTTTCTTTTGTTTTGGGTTTCTATTTTCATTTGAAACCATGTTATAGGGTGGGTGACTGGTATATTTAATTAATTTTAGGCTTTTTGGTTCATGCATTATGAATCTTTGTGTGAACCGTCACTGTTGTCATGTATTGGTTTTGAAAGATGAATTGGGGGGGGTGGGGTTATTTGAGTAGTATGAAGTAATATGTACTTTCTTTATTCTGCAGGTTTTGTCCTGTTATTCATTAGTAGACCATGATCAACTATTTCTGGATGGAAAATTATGACTCAAATATATGTTTGTTTAATATTTTATTTTCCGTTCTACATGTGATATGTTATGATTTATTTGCAGTTATTTGAAACTCAATTTCCCCTACTCTTTTAGTGAGGAGAGGGAGGAGATATGTTTATTACAATTGTATTTTCTGTATGGCATCAGAGTGTGATGAATTATTCATTTCTGTATTTTTCCCCCTTATGATTTAGTATGAAGCAATATGATTTTGTTTGCATTTTCTTTTAAGTTATGGAAAAAAATGTCCCCTACTCTTTTAGGTGTGTGGGGGGGGGGGGGTATGTTTGCAGTATGATGTAATGCTCATTTATGTTTTCCTTTTTTTTTCTTTTTCTTACGATTTTGTACTAAACAATGCAATTTTTTCTGTATTTTCTTTTTAAGTTATGAACAAAAAATTCCCCTACTCTTTTCAAGAAGTGCCACGGGATCTTTAATATCCACCTGAACTACCACCAGAATAGGTAGATGGGAATTCAGTTTAATGTCTCATCTGAAAGACAGCACCTCAGGAGTGCAGCACCCCCCCTCATCCTGCACTACAGTGTCAGTATTGGGATTTAACCCTAGTGCCTGGTGTGGGGTTAGAACCCACAGCCTTCTGATCTCCTGGCCTCAGAGGCGAGTGTGCTACCTGCTGAGCCACTGACACTGATAATGGTCAATGACGATGGCACGTTCGCTGTGGGAAATCAACATTTGGGACAGATTAAGAAAATCACAGTGACACTGTTCAGGAGTGGCGGTCTCAAAATGCCTATGTTGAAAATTTGGTGAAAAAAATTCCATAAAATGACTGTTACGAGCATGCGTTGCACAGTTTCCATGCACGCTCATAACTTCATGAATTTTTAATATCTTCACTCCAGATTTTCAACATTGCCATTTCTTAACACCTCCTTATAAATGGTACAGCTGTCATTTTTCACATCCTGCCTGAAATGTGTTTTCACACATCTGGCACAAAATGTCACGGTCGCTGTGGGAAATCAACATTCGGGACACATTAACAAAATCACACTGCCACTGTTCATGAGCCCATGTCAAACATTTGGAGTGAAAATAACCAACAAACACTTGGGGTGTTAGGGTTTCCAACTGTAATGCCCCACCCTGTAGAGACTGACAGGCATCAGGGGTGTGACTTGGGATTTTTGGCTGTAAAGCTCATGCCATTCCACCCCCAGCCTGCAGCCACTGACAGGCATTGAGGTGTGCCTTGGACTCTTCAGCCCCAAAGTTTATCCTATTCTCCTATAGTGCACCCATCTCAGCATATTTCCTTATGGGAAGGGTTGAGCGTAAGGCCCGAAGACTCCAAGGCACACTGCGACACTTATCGATGTCTGCAGGGTAGGGTGAGGTGAATTGGCATGAGCTTTATGGCCGACGACCCAAAGGTACACCCCAATGCCTGTCAGTCTCTGCAGGGTGGTGGTGGAGTTAGCGTCAGTTCAATACTTCACTGCTATTCCTATTATGCATCTCTCTAACTTCTGCACTACCAATGCCAATGCCAGCAAGACGACATTCGGCATTGACAAATGCTTGTTATTATTTGTATCAGTTTCCTCACCCATTTGATGAGTTGTTTTGTTTTTGCTTATGACCCTGATTTGGTGGTGTTTTGAAACAGTGCTCTTCGTATATTGTATCCCAATGTGATTTATAAGCAATTCCTTTACACAGGATAGCCTCGCTGAGATGTTGCATCTTATTTCCTGTGGGATAATGGTCCTGCTTGGACAGCTTGTCACTGCTCACTATGGTATAGTACTTTGACTTAAGGATGGGGCCAAGAATTATACTAACACTAATATATTATTATCCAGCTGAATTGACTTTTTTTGGTAATTAACATTTCATTAATTTTAAAATCAATGATTAGGAATGTAGAGAGGATGGTGGGGGGGAGGTGAGGGAAGGGGATGGTCAGTTGCCTTCCTGATGAATCAGCCACTCTAGATAGGATAGGATAGGATAGGATTGGATAGGATAGGATAGGATAGGAAGGATGAAGGTGGGAAGGCGGAAACCATATAAAACCAGCAGGAATTCTAGGGGGAGGGAAGTAGACACACGTCCATTTACAGAAGAGAGTGTCCTAAAATGACTTGCAAATCTGAAAGTTGACAAAGCTAAGGAACCAGACAGGGTATACCCATGGGTGCTGACGGAGCTCAGGGAAGTACTGGCTGCACCATTGACAGCCCTATTCAACAACTCACTAGAAACTGGAGTGGTTCTAGAGGACTGAAGGAGGGCAGATGTAGTCCTACTTCATAAAAGTGGTAGCAGTGAAGAGGCTGGCAACTATAGGCTGGTCAGTCTCACATCAGTGGTGAAGAAGTTACTGGAGTCACTTTTGAAGGAAAGGAATGTGGTATCTTGAATCCAACAGGTCATAAGTCCCAAGGCAACATGGACTCACGGGGGAGGGGTGGCTCATGTCAGACAAACCTTATAGATTTCTTTGACTGGGTGATCATGGAAACAGAGCAGAGTGGGGCAGTGGACATGGCCTACTTAGACATCACCCAGGTCTTCCACACTATATCACAGAGGAGGCTCATACAGAAATTGGCAGTTTGGAGGTGGATCCTAAGGGGGTAAATTGGGTACAAAACTGGTTGACAGATAGGCGACAGAGTGTGATGGTAAACAGAACTCACTCAGGGGAAGGGAGAGTGACCAGCAGGTTATCTCAGAGCTCAGTACTGGGACCAGTCCACGTTAATGTCTTTATAAGTGACATTGCAGAAAAGCTGGAAAGGAAGGTATGCCTCTTTGTAGATTACCCTAAAATCTTCAACAGGGAGGTCACTCCAGAGGGAGTGGAGAAAAATGTGCAGAGACCTGAGTAAACTTGAGAAGTGGTTAAAGCTATGGCAGCTGGGTTTCAGTGTGAAAAAATGCAATATTTATTAAACGTTGCTTACATTTCTGATCATATTATACCCTGTTGAACATTGTATTCTGTATAGACCATGACTGTTATTAATATTATGTCATGTGTTTGGCCAAATGTACATTTTGCCTCATTATCTCATGCACTTCTGTTTATGCCACGGTCTGTCTGTTATCTGAACCTGTAAGAAACATAGAAACATAGAAACATAGAATTTGATGGCAGATAAGGACCGCTTGGCCCATCTAGTCTGCCCATTTCCCTACCTACAGGATAGGCCGCAGATCCTAGTTAACCAAAAGCCTATTTCTTCCTACCCCCCACAAGAATTGCCTTATGTCTGTCCCATGCATTCTTGAAGTCTCCCACAGTTTTAGACCCCACAACCTCCTCAGGAAGGCTGTTCCATGCATCCACTACCCTCTCTGTGAAATAATACTTCCTCACATTGCCCCTGAACTGCCCCCCCTTGTATCTTTAAATTGTGTCCCCTTGTTCTTGCAGTCTCTTTTTCTGAAAGATGCTACCCTCTTGGACTTTGTTGATTCCACTGAGGTACTTAAAAGTTTCTATCATGTTCCCCTCTCCTTCCTTTCCTCAAGGGTATACATATTAAGCTCCTTTAGTCTCTCCTCATATGGCTTCTCTTGCAGACCCTGCACCATTTTAGTTGCCCTCCTCTGGACTGCCTCTATCCTGTCTATGTCCTTGCGGAGATGGAGTCTCCAGAACTGGACGCAGTACTCCAGATGGGGTCTTACCAACTGTCTGTACAAAGGGATAACAACTTCCTGTTTTCTGCTGCTGATGCCTCTCCCTATGCATCCCAGTATACCCCCAGCCCTTCCTACTGCCTTCTCACATTGCTTGCTAACCTTAAGGTCATCTGATATGATTACCCCCAGGTCCCTTTCCTTTTTTGTTGTTGTTACTACCTCCCCCCATTGTGTATTCTTCTCCTGGGTTCTTGTTTCCCAGGTGCATTATTTTGCACTTCTTTGCATTGAATCCTAGCTGCCATACTTCTGACCATTCCTCCAACCTTGCCAAGTCCCTTCTCATCCTTTCTACGCCTCCTTGTGTATCAACCCTGTTGCAGATCTTTGTGTCATCTGCAAAAAGGCATACTTTTCCTTCCAGTCCCTCTGCAATGTCACTGATGAAGACATTAAAAAGGACTGGACCCAATACTGATCCCTGCAGTACCCCACTAATAACCCCTCTTTCTTCAGAGTGAACTCCATTTATAATTACCTTCTGTGTCCTGTTGTGCAGCCAATGTTTTACCCAGGCTACCGCCCTGGGACCCACTCCCAGGCTGGTTAATTTGACTATTAATCTTTGGTGTGGGACTGTGTCAAATGCCTTGCTAAAGTCTAGGTAGGCCATGTCCACAGCCCCTCCCTGGTCTACTACTTTGGTCACCCAGTCAAAGAAATCTTTAGATTCGTCTGACATGACCTTCCCACTGTGAACCCATGCTGCCTTGGGTCCTGTGCCCCACTGGCCTCTAGGTACTCAACTATTCTTTCCTTCAGAAGTGACTCCATCACTTTCCCTACCACAGAGGTCAAACTGACAGGTCTGTAGTTTCCTGCCTCTGTCTTGGTCCCACTTTTGTGAAGGGGAATCACATCCACCTTCCTCAAGTCCTCGGGTACCACACCATCCTCCCATGATTTATTATAAAGACACGCCAGTGGTTTCACTAGTTCCTCCCTTAATTCTTTTAGAATTCTGGGATGAATTCCATCAGGACCCATTACTTTGTCCACCTTCAGTTTTAGGAGTTCTTGCAGAACCCTTTCTTCTGTGAAAGGACTGGGATCGACCCCCCCATCAAGAGAATATCTTTATTTCCTCTATGGAATTAAAAGACCTATTGTATGGTGAAAGGCTGTCAGAATTTGATATGTTTACACTACAGTACAGGAGGCTGCAGGGAGATGGATGTATAGTGTATAAGGTACACTATAACCAGGACTTCTAGGAATGTATAGGCACAGAGGCAAAAGGACATGGTAGAGACACGAGGTCCTACAATAGGCAGTTAAAGGGAGAAAATCATAAAAAGAATTTAAGAGGGTCATGGATGACGAGTCACAGAGTGGTATCAACCTGGAAAACCCTACTAGATCATGTAATGAACAGTCCAAATATGAAGCAGTTTAAGGAATCCTTGGACTTTTCATTGGTAAAGGGAATACAGGATGTGTTTAAGCACTAATCAAGTCAGAATGGCTAAACGCTAATGACGTGTAAAAATCCTGAGTCCTTTGAATCCAATGAGCTGCTGGTTCCTGATCTTGGGTATAGTGTGCTGGCTTACTTGCTAATCAGCCATAGATCTGCTGCTAATTAACTGCAAATCTGTTTGGCATGTGAGGGACATTTCGGGATGGCTTCTTCAGCTCCAGCTTATAGCTCCAAACATAGGCGTTCTGAGATTTCTATTGCTCAGAAATGAGAGCTGTGTTTATGGAAGCAGGCTAATTCTGCTTCCACCTACAAATACATGGCAGGTTATGTGTAGAAAGCCTTTCAACTGAAGTTAGGATCATCCACCTGTAGCGATATCTGGTGCATCAAAGACACATGGCTGTCTGCCTCATCGGATTCAACATCTCTTATGAGAGTATGGCTTGGTAAGCATCAGGATGTAGAAACAGCACTAAACTTGTGGATCCCAGAAATGAATGCTTAAGGGGCCAGTGTATCTGACTGCATGGGTATTGAAAAAGCACATTTTTGGGAGAACAGTTCAAGGTAGAAGAATTTTCATGCTCCTGTGGGTGGATCCAGAGGTTTAAAAAAAGATATGGCTTGTTATCCAAGGTGTATCGCAGTGAAGCTGCTGGTGCTGCACAGACTGCTGCCATCTCTGGGAGACTGCAACTCTGTGATATTCTTGCTGGTTTCTGTCCTGAAGACATTTATAACCTGAACAAAATGGGTCTATTTTACAGGCTAGGACCCACTGCCACTGTGTCCTCAGCCCATTTCAGGAATCAAAAAAATCAAAAGGACAGATTAACCATAGCACTGTGCTGATGGGAAACATTCAATTAAGTCATTTGTTATTGGTAAAGTAAAAAAGCTCAGAAGTTTTGCAGGGGATTTGGATCCTGACTTGTATGCACATTGCTATGCAAAAGGCAAGGCATGGAGCACATCTAGTAAATTCAAAGACTATCTAATAGACTTTAGGGACATTAGGTTACAACAGCCCCATGTCATCCTCTTATTCAATAATGCCACAGGCTATACAGCCTCACAGAACCTGTCAAATGTTAAAGTACATGTTCTCCCTCCCAATACAGCCACCCGTATTCAACCAATGGATGCTGAAATAATAAGAAATTTTTAAAGGTCATTGTGAATAGGAACTGTGCCATTATTTCATCTCCTGAGCAGAGTCAGGGCAGGAGCTTAAAGTGAGTGTGTACCAAGCATTTTTATTTATCCATAGCATGTGGCACTCTGTGATAGAAAGCACAATAAAAAATTGTTGGCTGCATGTGAAGATACTGCCCCACGGTGATTACAAGCCTGTAACAGAAGAGGAGGCTGTAACTGGGTGTTTACTCACCTGGTAAAGGTGACTGTGTTGGTTGGCATCCATGGCACTCCAGACATTACCTCATGGGTTTTAGCCCACCTGATAGGCTAGTGATGCACATGACCCAGATCAAATTTCCAGTATATCCAGGTCCCAGAAACCCCTGCTCTCCAGTTCGAATCTTCCATAGCTGAAATAAGGTTAATTAGTACAAGAGAGAAAACATACAGTGCAGTTACAGCCAAGAGAGAGAATTAGAAGGATGAACCGACACAAAGGAGGCGCATTACCTATCGTGTAGTAGCGATGGCCCTGGGCCTGCCTTTATTCCCTATTATTTACAGATTAATCTCGAACCCGGGGTTCGACTAATCGTTAATTATAGCATCGATCATGTTATCTGCTCTCCTAGAATCTACATGGTGAGGACCCTTTATCCCGGAGCGGTCACTCTGATCACTCTGAGGAGGTTTGAGTGCCATGGATGCCAACCAACACAATCACCTTTACCAGGTGAGTAAACACCCATTGTGATTGGTTGGCATCCATGGCACTCCAGACATTACCTCATGGGTAGATAAGAAGCAGTTAGTTCTCCGGGTGGGAGTTGAGTGACTAAGAGTGACCATTTGAGGATGCTGCTGCCAGGACCTGAGTTGCAAAGGAGGGCCTAATGGCCTGGAGCTGTTCCAGCCTGTAGTGTCTGGCGAATGTGTGTATGGAGCTCCATGTGGCCGCCCTACAAATGTCCTCTGAGGATACACTGGCTCTCTCCACCCAAGAAGTGGCAACCCGCTCTGGTGGAATGAGCCTTGATCCCCTGGGGTGGAGTCATCCGGTTTGCTGTGTAGTAGTTCTGGATGACTTGTCTTAGCCATCCGGCGATGGTGGATTTGGAGGCGGCATACCCCTGCCTCTGCCCCTTCGAAATGACGAACAGCCTCTCTGTCTTGCGAATGGGGCGTGTCCTGGCTAAGTAAACCGAGAGGACTGATCCCACGTCGAGGTGGTGAGGGGGCCCGCTGTGGCCCTACGTGGAGCCGCTTGGGAAGGTGGGCAGTTCGATGGGCTGCTCCCTGTGAAAACTGGTTGGGACCTTTGGTTGGAAAGCTGGGACTGTTCTCAGACTGACGCCAAGTGGTGTGAACACTGTGTAGGGTTCTGCGCAGGATTGAGAGCCAAGTTCCCCCGATCCTTCTGGCCGAGCAGATGGCCACCAGGAAGCAAGTCTTGAGGCCGACCCAGAAGAGGTCTGTCTCTAGGAGGGGTTCGTATGGCGCCGATTTGAGGGACTCAAGAACCATTGGGAGGTCCCACAGAGTGATGGCCGGTCTAGTCCTTGGTCGGAGGATCTCTACGGCCCTCAAGAAGCGTATGGAGTCAGGATGTGCTCCCGGAGGATACCCCTCCACGAGGCCTATGGCCGCCCCTATGGCTAACAGTTGCACCCTGAGGGAGGAGTGCACCAGTCCCTTGTCCACTCCTTGCTGGAGGAATAGTAAGATGGTGGCCAGGTTGGTCTGTTCAGGCACTGTCCCCCGTTCTCAGCACCACGGAGTGAAGATGGCCCATTGACTCTCATAAGTGGACATGGTGGAAGCCCGTCTGGACTGAAGTAGGGTGCTGATGACCGATTCATGGTACCCCGTTGCCCTCAGTCTCCTCCTCTCAGGAGCCAGGCCGTGAGCTTCAGGGTCCGCGGGGTTGGGTGGAGCACTGGCCCCTGTGAAAGCATGTCCGGGCGATAGGGTATCCGGAAGCTGGCTAGAGACATCTCCCGGACCGCTGCGAACCAAGCCCTGCGCAGCCAATAGGGGGTCACTAGGATGACCGTGAGACCTGACTCCCGAATCTTGGCTAGGACCTGAGGAATCAGGGGGAGTGGCGGGAAAACGTAGGCGTTAGTCTGCCTCCAGGTCTGTGACAGGGCGTCCATTCCCTGGGAGAGGCAGTCCCTGAACCGCGAGTAGTACGCGCTGACCTGGACATTCTCCCGAGATGCCATGAGATCCATGGACATGGAGCCCCATGCCACCTGGATCATCTGGAATACAGTCGGGTGTAATTGCCATTCCTCCGGGTGTACCTGTTGCCTGCTGAGCCAGTCTGCGCGGACATTCAGCTTCCCTGCAAGGTGGACTGCGCTCAAATGGGTGAGGGTGTGTCTGGGCCCAGTTGAGGACCATCGCCGTTTCCCTCATCATGGCCCTGCTCCTGGTCCCGCCTTGCTTCGCTATGTAGGCCACCATCACCCGATTGTCGGAACGGATCAGGACCGACCGATCGAGTATTAGACGCCTGAATGCCTTCAGGGCATGGGATACGGCTCTCATCTCCAAGATGTTGATGGACAGCTTCACCTCCGCTGGTGACCATCGGCCCTGTGCCATCGTGTCTCCCACGCAGGCTCCCCAACCCGAAAGGCTCACGTCCGTATCTATGGAGACTGGGCGAGGGGGCTCCAGCGGGACTCCCCTGGATAGATTCCCCTCTACTGTCCACCATGTCAAGGAGGATCTTACTGCCTGGGGTAGTGGTACCATGCACTGAAGATTGTGCTCACTTGGCGCCCCCCGTGACAGGATGTAGGACTGGAGCGGACGCATGTGCCACCTGGCCCAGGGCACAAGGTCTATGCAGGAGGCCATACAGCCCAGCAACTGGGTTATCTTCCCCATTGTGGTGTGGTGGCAGGCCTTCATTTTGCGTGCCAGCTCCCTTAGGTTGCGAACTCGCGCTGGGGACGGTTTTGCCCACCCCTCAGCCGAGTTGATGAGAGCCCCCAGATGTTCGATCTGTTGAGTGGGGCTGAGGTGGCTCTTTTCTCAATTCACCACCCAACCGTGGTCTTCGAGTGCCTGCATGGTGAATTCCGTGTGTGTCCATGCCTGACTTTCGGATCGAGCGTGAATGAGCCAGTCGTCCAGATACAGAATGATATCTAGTCCCAGTTTCCTGAGTCTGGCCACCAGGGTTATGGAAACCTTGGTGAAGACTCTCGGGGCTGAGGACAGGCCGAAGGGTAGCGCCTTGTACTGGAAGTGGTGGCCTAGGATGTGGAAGCGGAGGAACTGCCTGTGCTTCCGGATGATGGGGATATGGAGATAGGCGTCCTTTAGATCGATGGACGTCAGAAAGTCGCCTACCCGGATGCATCGTAGGGTGGATCGGATGGTCTCCATCTTGAATCGGTGTGAGACTACGTGTTGGTTCAGATGCTTCAGGTCTAGGATGGGCCTGAGCTCCCCCGATTTTTTGGGTACCAGGAAGAAGATGGAGTAGATTCCCAGTCCTTCCTCTGGTACCGGTACGGGCTGAATGGCCCTGTTCTGGATTAGCTCTGACAAGATTAGTTGGACCTGGTGGGGGGACGCCCTTCTCCTGGCTACGGGGGAAGAGACAAACCTGTGAGGGATGTGGGCGCGGGATAACTCTATGGAGTACCCCTTGGACACTATGTCTTGTACCCACCTGTCCGAAGTCGTGGTCATCCAGCGGTGGATGAAGAGGGTTAGCCTTTGCCCCACGGGTGGGTACTGATCCTGGCCTCGTGTTCTTGGGAGGGGGCAGTCACTGTTGCTTTCCCCTGAAACCTCTACCTCGAGCTCCGGTTCTCTGGCCTCGGGGTCTGAAAGGTGGGGACTGTTAGCTCTGGAGGTACGGGCCACGGAAACCGGTGGAGAAGCCTCTACCTCGAAAGGAGTGACCCTGTTGATTTGTATCCCTGCGGGGTTGGTATGGTTTGTTCCCCCCCGAAACCTCCATCTCGAGGAGGGTAGATAGGAGAACTTGGACCTATTCTTGAGGAGGTCCCAGCCCTCCTCCTTTTGTTTTAGATAATCCTGCAGTCCCTCCCTGAAAACATGCTTTTCCCGCAATGGTAAATTCTGTAGCAATGTCTTTGATTCATGGTCTGCGTCCCAAAGTTTCAGCCACAGTGCCCTACGGGCCCGGTTGGTGATGGCGGTGGCCCTTGCCAGAAGGTGCAGGGTGTCTACCGCCATATCAGCCAGGTATTTGGCTGCATCCAGGGTGCACTCCAACAGCTCTGCCTCCCTGGACTTAGGGGTGGCCTGCTCCTGGAGTTCCTCGAGCCAGCGAATCTGTGCCCGGGTCGTGTAGATGGCTGTGGTGGTCGCCTTAGCAGCGGTGCCCTCAATCTCAAATGCCTTCTTGAGCATGTCTTCAATCTTTTTATCCGTAGGGTCCTTGAGCGCTATTGTGCCGCATGGAAGCACTGTCTTCTTGCTGAGGGCCGCCACTTGAGGGTCGATGGTGGGAGCCTTGCACCAAGCGTCCGATTTTTCCCGTTGCACCGGGTACATTCTGTCCAGATTTTTGCGGTTCGGCATCCTGCCCATTTCGGGGGATTGTCATTCTGTGTTGAATATGTCTTCGATCGCTGGGCATATGGGGAAGGCCTCTGTGGTTGAAGGCCTGAGCTGAATCATTGGGTCGAGTTTCGATTCTGGCCTGCTTTCTTCAGCGTCTTCGGTGTCGAACCCCATGGTGGCCTTGATCATCTTCATGAGCCCCGGGATCGTGTCGAAAGAACATAACTTTGAAGTCAGAGAAGGAGTCGTCTGCAGTTCCATGTCCTCTGCATCCGAGTCTGCCTCATCCTCTTCCCCTGCGCCATCTCTCTCCCCGTCCTCGTGTGTGTTGTCGTGCGGGATGTCTGGGAGGGTGTCTTCACGGATTGGAAGTTCCTCGGGCTGGCCCCCTGCTTTGTCGGGTTCTGTGTTTGGTGGCCTTGCCCTGTTCTGGGTGAGGGATTCCAGTTTCTCCATGATTTTGAGCATAAAGTTCTGTTGGCTCTCCATCATGGCCACATTACCTGTTAGTTCTGGATCAGAAGAGGCCGGGTCCATCCATGTAGGGTTGCTGGGTCCGAGGTTGTTGGGGGCCAGGGGCGGCGTTCACTCCAGGGAAGAATCGTCATCGTCCAGGAGGCAGGCAGCACAGAGGGGGCCTGGGGTTTGGGGGAGGAGGTTAGCGCTGCACGCGGAACATTTCTTTGCTTTCACCATCTGGAATCAGAGAGAGGTACACTTAGGAAGAGACCATATATGAAACAAAAAATAATTTTCTTTTTTTTGGTACCCTGCCTCTCCAGAGGGTCCAGAGGAGCGCCTGAGGTTGAGGGGTGCTATGGGAGGACCCCTGCAATGACGGGCGGAGGTCTGGTGCCGAGGCCAGCTATGGAAGGGAGCCGAGGCAACCATGGAGAAGACCAGCTGAATCTGTACCTACTGGGGTCGCTATGTGAGGGACCCGAGTGGTGTGGTTAGGAAGCGTACCCTGGCCGGAGAAGGGGCAGGAAGCTTGGGGCCAACGGAGTTCATTGGGTGAGAGATCCCCAGGAAGTGAAGACCCGCTGATGCAGTTGGCTGCAGAACCTGGGTGCCATTTCCCCCTTTTTTTTTTTCTTTTGGCACCCTGCATTGCTGAGCTCTCCTCTAGGCTCCACGCTCCCCGGGAGGTGACAGTAGGGCCAGGAGGAGCGTGGTCTGCCCGTCCTGCCCTGGTGGAGAAAGCAGTCGTCTGCTCCAGTCGCAAGAAGGAGGCCGGGTTAACCCAACCAGTCCCCCTGAATCCTGGGGCTCGAACAGTCCAGTAGCCCGCAGCTGAGAGGCATAGAGGAGGAAGCCTTCTCTTCCATAGCCCAAGGGATCCCCCAAGAGAGGAGGAGGTGGGGGGGAGGATTACGAGGAGCCTGGTGAAACCCCCCCCGCCCAGAGTCCGTCGCATGGGTGACGTAACCGCGGCGCTGGCCTAGGAGCCGCGGTGCCAGCCTAGAAGCAGGCCTAGCTTGCGGTGGGCCAGACGGAGGCCCCAGAACAGCGTCCTCTGCCCCCTGCTGCCACAGGCCGCACTACCCGCGTGGCGAGCGCTCTCTGCCTAATTTGCCTCACGGAGCGACGGGGTGAGCGCTGGAGTCTGCAAGGGGTAGAGGAGCGAGGGAGGCGTGGGCTGGGGAGAAGGAGGGGGGGAACCCCCAAGGACGATCCTGGCTGCGCCACATGGCAGGCGCCCTCAGTCGGAGAGGGCCCCTAATGCTCCCGCGGCCTCTCCGAGCTGCGGCGGGTGGAAAGCGGGATGAGGCAGAGCGCTAGGCCTCTGAGAAGCCTAGACGTGACTCCGTGCTCGCGAGGGGGTGGGGGGAAGTTTTTGCCGCATGCAGGACAAACTTACAGGCCCGAAACGGGCCTACCTTGGGGCCATCTCCCAAAACACGCCGCAGGATAGTCGCGGAGACGGCCCACAGCACAGACTTTTTCTAGACACACTAACAGAAGGAACAAGCATGCATTCTATATTTGTTCCTCCAGGTCCCCCTTGCTAAACAGCGAATTCTACTGGATAAGGACCCATGCTCAAGGCAGGGGCCAGCTAAGGTCACTGAACCTGGAAACCCAGGGAAAATTTATCTTATATTTTATATTTTATATGAATACTGTAACTGCTATGCATTAGTGAAGACAAATTGAGATATATATTCATTGATATAAAGTCTTACCTTCTAGGAGCAGACAGGGGTCCCTGGTGTGCTTCTTGCCTGTTCAGATGCACGTTTCGAAACTGGAGAGCAGGGGTTTCTGGGACCTGGATATACTGGAAATTTGATCTGGGTCATGTGCGTCACTAGCCTATCAGGTGGGCTAAAACCCATGAGGTAATGTCTGGAGTGCCATGGATGCCAACCAATCACAATGGATCCACTAGCACTGTTCCTGCTGCCAAGCCAATGGAGCTGCAAGTACTGATCGAGCACCTACCTGACTTTGTCTATCAAAAAAGTACAGCTCAGCAGTTCATCATGGCCAAAGACAGCCTCAGAACCTCATCATCTTTAAGCCACCTCTCTAAATTCTAAAAAAAGTACAGTACCTGTATTTACTGTCTATTACTACTGTACATGCAGGTTAGTTACTAGTTATTTATTTAGTATTATTGCCCCATATCATAATAAAGGATCTTTTAGTCATTCTGTTTTTATACTGTACAGTTTAAAGCACTGTTTTATGCAAAACAATAAACCATGATCATGACACAAATTGTGGTTGAGTATTCTCATTAATCTGTTGATTTTTAATCCAAACAATATGAGGGTATAACAGATGTGTCCAGATTAACCAGGTTTGGCTGTAGTAATAGAGAATATATAATACATTTGAAAAATGTTGTATTCATTTGAAATTAACAATTAATTACTAAAATAACATACATAATGTAAATAACATACACAATGATAGTGTAGTATTAAAAAAATCTTTAAAATATGTTTCAGGTATTAACTATATCTTATTGAGTTTAAACTATATTGTACATATTGCAAAGAACTATGTGAATGCAGACATCAGGGTTGAAGAACATGAAGTGGAAAAAGTAAGAAAATGAAAAACATTAGGATTTGGAGTCTCAGGTGTCTTGAGGAATCAGTGGTGTGGTGTTCCTTAGGGTTATATCTGCATTAACATAGGTTTTTTTTTGTTAATTTCCCTGATTTTTCTGATACTGTAATTGTATCCTCATACACACTGGTCCCTTTGGGACTTGCATGAATATTTGCAGATGCAAGGGCTCTGCATCAAGACAAGAATCTGCAGGGCTATCCATGGGAATGCAGACTTGCAAGGATCTCCAGGCTATGCACTTCCATGCAGCTACAGATCCAGAGGTCCAGGCCAGTGCACCAAGGAAAGAATCCATCTGGCTATGGAAGTGCAGGGCCCTACAGACCCTGCATGTACATGTGGCTACAGATTCAAACAAGCAGGGCCTTCCAGGCCCTGTGCCAAGACAACAATCTGTGGGGTTGTGGAAATTCAGGGTCCTCTAGGTTCATATGGCTATGGAAGTGCAGAGTTCTTCCATGCAGCTAAAGATGCATGGAGCACTCTAGGCTCTGTACCAAGAGAAGACACTCTTTATTATATGGTTAGTTCTTGCCCATGTGGCAGAACATTCTACCATCCCTATCTAGCCTAGCAGTCATGCCACATGAGAGCACTATCCTCTCGGCCTTTGTCCATTCAGCCAGTTTACTAAGCTTACCTCTGAATTCAGCTCATCAGCATGGGATTGCAACACTCTACCCACTGGACCAACAGCTGGCCCTAGACACAATATTTCTTCATAACACTTTTTTTTTTTTTACTTTTGACCCCAAATTTTCAGCTTACTCTTTTTATGACCCAATCCCCACCCGATTATGACAGGTGTAATTTGTAAAATGCTGGTCAAAATGTCAGTGTGCAGCTTGAGCGCAAAACATATTTTGGGCAGGATTTAAAAGAGACACCCATCAGATTCATGAGGTGGGGCCAAAAAGTGGCTATGTTGAAAATTTAGGGCTAGAATATTGAAAAATAGCAAAGCTATGTGTGAACATTGAGAAATCTCAATGTTTCTTCATAACTTTGTTATTTTTTAATATTTAATGACCAATTTTCAACATAGTCTTTTTTTTAAGACACAACCTCATGAACTTGGTACAGTTGGTGATTTTTTTTTCAAATCTGTCCTGAAAGGTGATTTTTGCAGTGCAACTGCTAAATCACCATTTGCACTGGATTTGGAGACTGTCACCTCCCTTGTTCATGAGGTGGGACCCAAAAAGGCCATGCTGAAAATACTGTGCAAAAATATTAAACCCGAAGAAAAAAGACAAACACACTAGCAGTCTCTGTCTCCACATTTCTCAGATTTTATTATTCCTTTAAACCATAACTGGCCACCATTTCCAGGCAGTGTTTCACTGAATCTCTATCAGCTTTGTCACAGCAGTTGTCCTAGGTAAAGATACACAGTCCATTTTAAGTATACAATTCAGTTATACACCGTGATATATGCATATTACACGTTATTACAATTCAGATGATTCCCAAAAATATCTACACTCACCAAAAAGGCTCATTCAAATTTATAAACTGCAAAAACCTTGCAAGTATGTCGGGTATGGAGCAGGAACTCACGTGTATGCCAGAAAAACAGATCTGGCATCTTTCTCCATATTGCAGCTTCAGAGAACAATATGCACAAGCATGGTCATGTCAGCATGATGATGTGTGACCCTGCATGATGTGGTGATGTTACAACATGTTGAACACCAAGGGCAGGATTCACAAAACATCTGAAATACCTGCAGCTGTGGGAAAAACCTGGTGCAAGTGGGGTGCCACTTGCAGATTGACAAGTTTCTGCAGTTGTGCCACAGCTGCTGGTATTCACAAAGGTGGAGCCAGATTACAATCCTGATTTATGGTGGCTTGCAGGTAGTGTTGCCATGGAAATCTCCACAGCTGTGGAGAACTGTTACGGCCAGTGGGACCAGCCGTAACGTCATCCACAGCTGCTGCGGTATGCAGAGCAATCTCCGCAGCTGCAGAGATTTCGCTCTGTAAATGGAGTTGTGGCGTGGGACTTGCTGTAGTCCCAGAAAGCTTTGTGAATTTAGCCCCAAGTGTTTAAATGTGTATGCCTTTTAACCATGGACACAAGGAAGCCTCCTAAAATGAAGAATGTATGTAGCATATACTTTGCTTTACAAACAATAAATTAGAGAACACTCAGAGTTAATTCATTAAACAAGTGTATACATGTTAACAGAAATACAAGGATAACTTCTAACTGATACCTTATATGTGGAAACGTGGCTATTTGAGTAGAAGTAGACTGCTATATTTATAGGGAACAGCTAAATGCCAAGGAGTAAGGTATGCATAGCTGTGCATTTTACTCCAGCCTCTACTGAACCAAACAAAAAATAAATGAATGAGAAAATAAATTGTTTGTATATGGGGAGGAGAAGGGGAAAGGGAAAAAATAACATTACATAAACTGAAGATATAGAACTCAAAGTTTCCAGTTAGTATTCTCAGTGTCAAACACCAGTGTCCGCAAAAGGGGACGTGAAAATGGCACAGACACAAAAAGGTCAATTTGGAGTTACAGAATGGGTGTCCAGGCTATTTCTTCATTTAAATCCATCTGTGATTGTAGTGTCCCGAATCTATTAGTGCAAAATGCTTCTCTTTCCAGCAGCTTTTTTTCATTGTTGCCACCTCTTCAGGAAGATTCTGTTTTTTTCAATGTCATAAAAACATATGGAAGAAACTGTACGATTCTTACAGAAGAAATTACGTGCTACACTAGAAGTCTTGTCATTCCTACGTATGGCCAGTTTGTGCTCAAAAATTCTAGTGTTTAACAATATTGAAGTTTTTCCAACATGTGTCATGTCACACGGACACTTTAATGTATATATGACATTATTAGAAATACTTTGTTTTATCTTGCTTACTTAATTCCTGAATTTTTTATTTATCTCCTATAATCGATGTGTACTGCCACACTGGACACAGTTACCACATGGATATGACAATTACCCAAATGGGCTAGAGCAAACTGAATCCTGATTCCTGTACAATAGTAGATGGATTATGGTCTGACTCAACAAGGTGGTCTTTCAAGGTAGTGCATCTTTTTTTTTTTTTTTTGCTAGTTTGAGGGGTGGAAAGCTCTCTCACTTGTGGGCTTGAGTGTTCTTCAATGTTTGTGAAGAATATTTTTCATTCTCCCCCCAAAAATGATAAAAACTGAGTTGTAAATACAATTCTTTCTGGTAGCTGTTTTTTATCTATAATGTTAGTAAAAAAGTTTTTTTTCCCTGTAGCATTTACAGCTTTAACCTGGGCATTTCTTCCCACATGTGGTGGGTACTCTCTCTCTCTCTCTCTCTCTCTCTCTGACAGACTCTTTTCTGTACAAGATGCATCTAGACTAAAACGTTCCATATCAGGGCAATTCCTGCATGCTCCTAACATCTGTCTATATGGAATATTCTCTATCAATGGCCTGGGATAGAAACTGTTAAAGTGAAATATGGTATTGCACTCTGCCAGTTTCCTGTACAAATGGCTGCTTAGATTAGAGACTTGTTTTGTTTAAAAATATCCAAGTCCAGAAATGGTATTTTTTTTCATAACTGAACTCCAAAGTGAATTAGATTTACAGGAATTTAAATACTCATGAAATGACTTGCATTTGGCATCAGTATCAGTCCATAATAACAGTAAATCATCAATGTGACTTTTAAAGGGCAACATTTTATCCAAAAGTGGCTTTACTGATGGGTCCAAAATGTAGTGGGATTCAAACCTATGCATATAAAGGTTTGTATAGGTGGGGATCATTGTAGAGCCCATCACCGTACCATTTATTTGTTTATAGTAGTTGTTTTCTTATTTAAAAAGAATCCTTGTTAACACCAATTCTGCTAGCTCCAAAAGGAATTTGGTAGGTGGTACAGTAGATGTGAAGAATTCCTTGAGTGTCTCTTTCAAAACCTCAATTCCTCCAAATGTGGAATAGAGGTATACAAATCAGCCACGTCTAACGTGATTAAAATACATTTTGGCAAGTCAGCATTTTCCTGATTAAGCTTATCAAGCAATATCAAGACATCTCTTGTATCTTGTAAAAAAGTTGGAATATATGGTACATATTTTTGGATGTGAAAGTCTAAAAATATTGAAAGGGGTTCAAGGACTGAGTCCATCCCTGAGACAATAGGTCTGCTGGGGGTAATCTCAGTCCTCTATGTACCTTGCATAGGCAGTAAAAAAAAACAACTATTATTGCATCTTTTTAATTGATGCTTCTCCTACCCATGGGCCAGATATTCAAAATTTTGCGCCGGGCAAAAAACGTTTGCGCAGGTTTAGTGTGGGATTAGCGTGGGTCTGCTATATTCAAAAGGTCAAATAGCGCGGGCAAACTGCATTAGCACCGGGCAAAATCACAATGTATGCAAGGGGCAAACTGACATGAACACAGGTGCAATGCTATATTCAGTGATTAGCGCCACGCAAAGTGGGTTTGCGTGACTTAGCATGACACTTAGCGTGGTGCTCATTACCGCCCAGGAAAAGCTTGTCTTAACCCTGGGCAAACAGCTTTGTGTGACAGTATGGCTTTGCGCAGTGTTTGCTTGGGTTTTGCGTGACTCTAACAAATAAATATGACACATAGACAATGCCAAACATAGAGGAAGCATGCTGCTAACTGATGGCATCATAATGATGCCATCATCTGCTACCAGTCCCAGCCATTCCAGGCAGTAAGTGGTGAACCTGCCGCCAGTGGACAGCATGGCAGTGTGGCCATACAGCACACACCTGCGGACCACACTTCTGTGGACACCAACAGGTGCCAGCACACACATGCAGCACTGTGGGCATGGAGGATGTTGACGGGAGAGTGTATGGGTGGCCAGACTGTGCCACAGATCAGGTGTGGCCACAAGGCTGGGACACATCATGCAGCGCACTTGGGCCAGTATTGGGCATACTCCAACACCAGTGTGCCTTTCTCATAATATATGCCCCCTCGGCCACATACCGCACAGCTGCACAACTGCCACAGCACACAAAGCCAGACATGTATATGTCACTGTGAGCATCCCATGCCAGAGGTGCAGCATCTGTGGGTCACACAACAGTGTAACAGCAATGTCCACTGTCAGTAAACACCTGCAGGTTGGGCCTCTCACTGTGTATAGTGCAGTCATCATCACTGCCCTACACACCATAGGCACTGCTGTGTCCACACACTACTGGCCCCCTTGCTACTGTAGTGTCTGCTGTGCACTGTAGAATGACCTACAGTGTGACAGTTGCATGCAGCACCACCACCATCTGTGCCTATGTTGTGTTGTCCCAGTACAGCTGCAGGCATCAGCACATGTGGAAGTAATGTTCAAAACTGTATAATATTCCCCAAGCTGTTTGTGCAGCGCTAACACGTTTGTGCGGGTTTAGAGCAGGGCTAAACCATTAGCCCAGCACAAACAGCATGCAAATCAGGGCATAATGAGATGCTAATCTGGATGTTTGCCCAGAGACTATGTAAGTAGGCTCATTTGCATGTCACTTTTGAATATGGCAAAGTTTAGTGCCGAGCAAACGTGTTTGCACTGGGCTAACGGTTTAGCCCTGCTCTAAACCCACACAAACATGTTAGCGCTGCACAAACAGTTTGGGGAATATTTTACAGTTTTGAACACTGTACTTTCACATATGCTGCTGCCTGCAGCTGTACTGGGTCCACGCATTTGCTGGCACATACATTGGCCACATAGTTCACCTCTACCTACCTTCACATCGCTGTGCACTGTTTTGCTGTTGTGGTTTGCACTTCCTGGTTGCCATATACAGAGCTGTCTTATTCCAGGGCTAAGTTTGCCCTGCACTCCCAGCCCAGTTTGCCCGGCCTCATTCCCATGCTATATTCAGAAGCTGTTTGCCCCAGGCTATTCCTTTTGAATATGGCTTGCTTTGTGCTCCAGGCTAAGTTTGCCAGCTGGGTAGTGTTAATTTAGCCTCAGGGCAAAGTTTTGAATATCTGGCCCCATGTCTCTAGCCAAGCTTGTTTTAACCATTCTTCCACCAATGCTCTAATTTTACTTGGAATGTCTAATGTTGGATTGTTAGACAAAAGTAAATAGTTTGTCAGATTGCTAAATTACCTCAAACATTCATCATTGCTAAGTCTCATAGTCCACTTCCACCTTTGTCCATTTTCTTTATTATGATACTTTTATCCTGTTTTATACATCTAATTGCTGACTGTTCTTTCATTTAATTTCATTTTTTATTGTTTATACTTGTTAGCAAGATGAGCAAATTGCTCGTTTTCATAAGCGAGAAGTTTTACATAAAAACATACAATCAAAACAGGACATACTATATAAACAAAGAACAAAATCAGCATAAATACATACAAAGATACATTGGATAAACAACATCTATTGGTAGCAAGTACAGTCAGTATTAGAATCAAGCCATTGTACAAGCCTATATTTGAAGGACCAAACAGTTCTATATTTGATTAAAGCAGAAGGAAAGCTGTTAAAGAAAGTTATGGCCCTATAGACCACAGATCTTTGGCCAATTGTCTTTCTACAATAATGAGCCCGTGTTGTATTCCAAACATTTTGTTGCCAGCTTTGAGCAGAGAATCAGTATCCTTTTCCACACATGAAATGTAATTTTCAATGTTCGCAGGAATAATACCAGGGAGAAGAAAATGTGACTTAATTCCCAGTTTGGTTCTTAATCTCAGTATTTCTTCACTAGAACCAGAATGGTCACTGTCTATAAAAACTGTCTAATTTGCAATTTTCTGTAAAATCTACTTAGATCAAGTTTGCTCTTAAACTCATCAACTTTTTCAGAAAGTCTCTTCTCTAAAACTGCAAGTTAAGTTTCTATTAGTTCTTTCCCCAAAAGTTTAAAAAATAACAGGTGCTGCATCTAAGCAGGTGATATACCCAGCAGGTTCTGTGGTATACTGGTGTATTGCTTGTATTGACCATTTCAAAAACATGGCCTTTTTGCCTACGAATATATTGTACATGCTGAAATGCAGAGCTGTTCTTTCAGTATAGTCAGACATATAATGATATATATTTTTGCATAAGGGATGTGTTGGAATGGGCCATTAAGTGATATTTTTTTGTTATCCCTGGGGAATCTTTCTTCTACATCAGGATCAGAAGTATTTGAGGATGGACCTAGTATTCCCTGACATGCAAAGGAAGCCATTTTATGGCTCGTTGCATCTCGTGCTGTTGATAGGAGCAAACCCCGTTCATCTTTACTAGTTGCCAAGGCTCTTGGTAGGTCCTTAATATCCACATGGACCTATTAAAGTCAGCTGTGACATTTGTAATCACTGAAATGTCCTTTGCACTCAGTTTCGCTGTCACCAGGATGATCTTTACCAATGAGCAGCCAGAACAGGCTTTCCTTTCTGGCTTATCACCCATACGGTCCCATCTCAGAAATCCACCTGAGTAGTGGCTCACCTACAGTATGTTTAACCTGCCTAGCTCCATCTCACACATTCTCCTGCAATGGTGCAGATAGTCATGTCTTTGGAAGCATTTTTCCCTGCATTCTGTATGAATCTCCATCTGAACATAAGATACAGTATTAAAGTAAAATATTATCTATTTATTGCATATTTACAAAGTATCCAGTAAGCAATGCAACTTTCTTTTAAATGATCTCTACAATCTGTTGTAAATAGTACAGAGCTAAAATGCCTTGTTATCTCCTGTTCCAGAAATCTCTCCTCCTTTCACACTCATGTTTTAAACAGTCTTTGAAAGCTCACAGCCTTAGCAAGCCAATGCGGCCTGGTTTCCTGGGGAAAAAGTATTTCTCCTCAGTTCAACCAAATGGTAACTGAAATTCTTTTTGCAATCTTCAGACACCCTTTTCAAACCAGCTCATGCTGAACTTCATCCTGGAGGACCCCCTAAGGTGAATCAGTAGCTAAGGTGCCATGTGCCACCTTAAGCAGTTCCACTCACTCCCCCCAACACACACACACACACACAGACACACACACACACACGCGCGCACACACATGTGAGTCACTATCTGATACCAATACAAATAACAAAGAAATAGAAACGTTTTCTCTTGGAATTTATTTATCACTGAAGCTACCTTTTGTGCCTCTGTGAGATGTCATTACTGTGCTTATGACTCAGTACAGCACACCAGGCCATACTCCTTCATATCTTTGGGGAACTCTCTTAATCAAGGGGAGGCATGTACTGTACTTCAGCCAGTATCCTTCTGGCATATGAAGATCCCCAAGAGTTTGTTTGTTGGTGTGTTTTTACACTGTGCCAGATGCAAGAGTAATGCGATATAGACAACTTCCGGGCCTGTATTAATGTGACATTGCTTGAAAATCCATTTATGTTTTTATGGTGTCTATAGGGTGTTCTATTTATGATGTATATTTGTTTACTTCCTTAGATTGTACTACTGACTTCACTGACTTGCATCTGCTAAAAACTCTACAACACTAAAATATACTTCTACTGAACAATACAGTATATACAGGATTATACAGTGGCCCAGATATTCAAAGGGGTTGCACCTGGTACAACCCCGCATTGTGCCCCGGTGGGATATTGAGACAGCTGCCTGATGCAGCACAAATCCTGATGCACTGGGGTGCAATGACAATGTCTGCAGCGCAGATGCAGGGGGCGTGCACATCCTGATATTCAGCCAAGGATGTGCGGCACATCTCCTGGCGCACCCCTGCACTGGCGCACATAGGGGGGCTCAAAGTTGAGCCCATGCTGAGTAGGAGCAAAGTTCGGCCACCCACAGGTTGGATGCTGTATTGCATGGTGCAACACAGCAACCCAGCCATGGGTGGCCACCCACCTGCCAAGAACCCCATCCACAAGCACATGCACCCCTGGTGGTCTAGTGGAACCCCTCCACCCGTAGCCGGGATCGCGCAGTATATGGTAATAATGATATCCCTGGTAGTCTAGTGGCTCCCCCAGTCCCCGAATCCCTGACGTGTAGGAAACATGTCCTACCCTGATGGTCCAGTGGTCACCCCCCCCACCCGAGTCCCCGATGCCCCAATACATGACATTATGATGTCCCTGGTGGTCCAATGGAACCCCTCCCATTGCCATGGTAGTGGTAAAATCCCATCTTGAAACACTCTGGTGATCCAGTGCACCCCCCCCACCCACCCACACAGAACCCTTGCCCACCCCTGCCCCCCGTCCATCGGCGGGGTGGCTGTATTCCACACGCACAACAGTCTGGCTGCCCACTGAATGACAGGTACAGTATGGATTGTATGCCCATTGGTCCCTAGTGTGGACCAACAGGCTTTCAGGGCATACTGTACTAGACAGTCCCAAATATGTGAATAGAGTCATAATGACATGCAAATGGCCCCATTTGTGCTTTGCATATATTATGGCCTCATTTGCATGCCCCCTGTTGAATATCAAGGGTGATGCACCTAGCGCAATTGCACTTGTGCTGGCACATCCCCGTGCTCCCTATCTGTGGCTTGCACTGGTGCAATGCCACTGTGCCATGCGCAGTTTGTGCACTGCCCATGTCAAATTCAATGGTGCTGCGCGATGGTGCAGCACCATTGAATATCACCTGGACCTGGCCCCGGCACAGCACAGTTGTGCTGCGTCCAGGCTTGCACCACTGCCTGGCGCAGTCTGAATATCCCTGCCAGTATGTATTGGAATGTTTTGAAAAGCTAAATACTAATTATCTAAAACCTTATATTTTCATATTAACTCCGCACATCAGCAGTTCGTCATTTCCACTGACTGGGTATCTTATGCTGTTTGCAATGCTAGAGACTAGAAAATTGCTCCTGTTGTGATACTTTCTGCAAGAGCCCACAATATCTGTCCACACGCACCCACTATTAAGTCAAAGGTGTAACAAAAATGCACTATCTTTTCTTACACAGAGCTCTCTTTTTAATCTTAAAAATCTTGGCCAAGTTCAAGTTGTGACGGGGGTACAGAGTAGCACTGTGTGTAATTTTTAAATTCAGACGGAATGAAATTCCATAGAATTTCAAAAATTTCCACTGAAATTCACTAAATTTCATCAGAAGGGGAATGGCAGGATTCCACAATGGAGAATGTGGAAACAATGCAGAGAAATTTCCCTCCACCAATTATGGTGGGATACAACTCTGTGGATTTTGATATATTATGTGAGCAACCATTTGTGATCAATTTCAAGGAATTCAAATCGAATATTTTCAGAAAATGTACCAATTTGCCTGTTTTCCTTGTAGAGGGCTACAAGTTTTTATGTAATCTGCTGCCATAGCACTTAAATCACCATACGTGCACCACCATCCACAGATTATAATTCCGTGGAAACAGGTATACACTAATTCAATTTTCATTCTTAATCTGCTGCGTTCCATGTCATACCCATGTGATGTCCTGAGCTACTGCAGACCTTTACGGGTATCTCAAACAGATGTCTCTGCTCTGCTTTGGTTTACTCAAAAACAACAGAACCTCCAAAAACTGTCTTGTGACAAGTACTTTTATTACAGACTCGTAACAAAAGTTGCAGTAGTCATTGAGGTTTGTTGTTAATTTTTTGTTTAAGTATTTTTGTGTGTTTTTGGACTACTTTAGTTTCAACTGTATTTTTTTTAGTCATGGGGGGATGAGCGTTGCTTTGAACTAGCTGGAGCAGACCTAGAGAAACTGAATGAGAGAGCTTTCCTAGGTATATACAGATCCTGGGCCCAATTTTCAAAGCATCAGGAATAAAGCTAGCTGCTTGCGTCAAAGAGAAATGACACATGGGGCTCCCTGTGGCACTCCTTGTGTCAGTCCCAATTTTACAGTGCTACCAGCACCAGCTGGAGGACCTCCTGCACCAATGGAGCCTGCACTGTCCTTGTGCTGGATGCACCAGTGTGCCATGGCGGGATGGGGCTTGCATCAGGGCAGCACTGCAGCATTCCCTAAAACAGGATTTTGTAGCCCTCCCCCAAGGGAGCATAGACTGCTACAGCCCGGAGCTGGTCTAACAGCCCATATGCCATCCTTGAAGCCACTGCTGGGTGGGAGGTGGATCATGCCCCCTCTTGCGGATGGTACCAGTGGTATCCCACACCCACACCACACCCGGACACCTGTTCTGTCACCAGTGGAGCCCTCCGAGTCCTCCCCCCCCCACGGCACCAGTCATACAACCTCCCCACACACACATACCAGTCTCTGGCACTACAGCAGCCATGCCCTGTCCCTGTCCTGGGTCTGTCACCACCCCCACCTCCCATCCTGCCCGCCATGATCCCTGCCAGTCACCTGGGTGCACAGCTGGCATGTCTCTGCCACAGCCGTCACTACCGCACTATCATCCTGCAGCTTGATGCATTCCCCTCCCATGTGCCATTTGTTCGGCACATAGGATGGCTTCTGCCAAACTCAGGGACTTTGGTGCTGCAACCCTGGTAATTCAACACTGGGTCCCTGTTGCACCCGAGTTTGCTGCAAGTGAGGGTTCACTGCATGGTGCGCTGATCTAAGGAGGCATTTGAAAATCAGTCTCCCTGTCTTACATAGAAAAGGCTATGTATTTTAATTTCATATTGTCAAAGGACTGACTGCCAGTCATACAGTGTGTTACAAAAACACACATTTAAGGCAGATATTTGAGATTTCTGTTTTAAATTAGAGCTTAGCATGCAACTGTTTTTCAAAACTTTTGGCGTTCTTTTTCATTTTTTTTTTTTTTTTGTTATTCTTTAATAACTGGGTAAGACCCACTAGGCACAAATACCTATTTTCAGGGATGACCTGCGAGCACTTGGGAAATTAAGTGACTTGCTCAAAGTCTAGTATGTAAGTGGTGGGTGTGGGAATCAAACCCAGATCTGCTGCATGTACCAAGCTCATTCATAGCTGCTTAATCTAACCTCTAGGCTATACTGCCAGCCCTGTTTTCTTCCCTGTAATGTAATACATTAAATGATTTCAGTTTTGTAATTTTGTTTTTATTTTACACTTTTTGCACCCCCTGCCTCGGAGATGCAGATATACCGCTTTCCAGATGGGTGTCCAGCCATCATGTGGCTATGGGCGGGGAGATTTACCCCTTGTTATTGCTAGCCTTGTCTTCTGGTGCCTTGACCCCCCTCCCCCCAGGATACCAGTGTGATGGGACCAAGGTCCACAATGTGAGCATGCTTATATATGCTCAGTGATACTTGATGCAATGTCCCTCCCTGTGTTCTGAGCACACTGTCACACATATATATATATATATATATATATATATATATCTACAGGGGATAGTGGTGTTGCGTTATGCAGGCACCCTCTCTCCCCTAAGGAGAGTGTCCTCTGGGATGCTTGATCCTCCTCCTTCTTGTCTCGGCTGGCCCTTAATGGCCCAGGCTCATTCCTGAACCAGGGTCACCAGCGTCACAAACAGTAACTCTACCACTGCACTCACAGGTCATCAAAATATTTTTCAGTTTTGACGTAGGAAATCATTTTCAGTATCAACACAGTAGGCAGCACTTAGCTCAAGAAGAATGCAATGGGTAAGTGAGCAACATATAAAATTTTACTGTAAGCAAAAAAACAAGTAAAAAAATCGCAAAAATACTAAATATATATATTTATGAAATGGGCTGTGTTTTTTAACTATTCTGATTTGTTGCTAACCATGCACTGAATGTGTCTAGTGCATGGCTAGCAGTTTGTACAGGTAACCTCGCTAACAGTGGCTACTTGTATTCATCCCTCATGGAATGTTAAGATTTGAAAGAGCCACCATTGTTGCCAAATGCTAACCCGACCGACTGCCCACTCATCTGCTGTCACTGAACGTCAAACCTGCCAATCGCTTCCTGGCTCTTTCCCCTGGCTGCTCACCACCTCAGCAGTCACAAACCTGCAGTAATTTAGCAGCTTCCAACACTAAAGTGCTGTGCAGAGTGCTCCTCTAAACGTAGCATGTCTCCTCCCCACATGCTGCAGACTTCATCTGCTTCTCATCATCCACACTGCCACTAGAACAGTACCACAGTTTAAAAAAAACAAACAAACAAAACAACAGGCATATGCACTGCCATAGCCAAACACAGATATACCATAACGTGAGTGCGTCGAGGTGTGGTGGGATAGTAACATGACAACCACTACAGTAACCTGCAACTATGGTGGCCACAGTAGAACAAAAGTCCCTCACTCCAAAAAAAAAGCAGTACATAGATAAAGGTGGCGGAACTATTTTATTTCAAAATACTACAAAGATTTAACTTTTCTGGTACTTAGTCCTATTAATTTAAAATCTGACATACATTAACAGACTAGCTGCCCATTTCATAAGCACAATAAGACACTTCGTGGATGTGCACTAGACACTTCTAGTGCATAGCCAGGGGCTGAAGGCACTCAGCCTGAGGCCTCATATCTCACTACGCCCCGGCCGTGTGCTAGAAGTGTCTAGTGCACACCCCATTGTGTATTATTGCTTACATAAATAAGCCCCCTGCAGCCAGGCAGATGAATCTGGGGATATGTAAAATCGCTTGGTGCTCCTGTAAAAAAGCCTTCAGCTTAGTGTGCTACTCCTGGTTAAACAGCTAAAAAAAAAAAAAAAAAAAAAAATTAAATGAACCCCCTGCATCAAAAGGTTGGCAAATCTGGGGACATTTATAACAAATAAAATAAATCCCCTGCAGCCAAGGTTGGCACATCTGAAGACAACATAAAAGACAACTAAAGAATATAAGAAAAGAAGCATATGCAATACAACAATGCAGACAGAAATAATAACAAAATGCACATACTGTATATGTATGTGTGACAAAAACTGCCCTTTGGGCCATCCCAGCTTACAAGGCAGTTTTGTCGAGGACTTCTAATTCATTGCCACTACCTGATTTTATCAGAAACCACTCTTGCCTTCTCTTCAGGGTCAGGAAGGTCAATACAATAAGTATTGATAGGGTTGCAAACAGGGTCCAGCAGAAATAATAAAAATGACCTTGTCAATAAACAGGCAGTCACTGATTCTATCAAAAATATATTCTTTACCAGAAGGTACTACAGGTATTTACAAAACAGGATATATTTATAATGTGGCAAAAGGTTTACATGTTTACTGAGAATAGAAAATAAAGTAAGTTCAACAGACAGAGGATTTGTCAGAAAAACCTAAAACTTTAGTCTCACCTAAGGTCTCTTTACCTGCCACTGGCTACAGAAGACATTCCCCCTAGGCTGTGTTTCCTTACCAAGCTAACTTCCAGCAAGGCCCCTGTGGGCAGTGACCTCACCCTTTGAGTGACAGTTCCCCACACTCCCCCACCCCGCATGAGTGTGTGTGTGTGTGTGTGTGCGCATGTGTGTGTGTGTGACCTCATCTCCTTAGCACTTCCTCACTATCTCTAAGGTTTTACAACATGCACCTAGGTTCATTGCCTGACATGGGAACATGTCCCAGGAAAGAGTCCCCTGTGAGATTATGGCTTAATTGTCTCCTCCATGCTCATCATGTCAGCTGCTACTGCTAACCTTCCCACAAGAATGTCGGCATCTACACAGTGGGTGACCAGCTCTCATTAGCTGCCTGTACATGTAACCTGGCAGCCATCTTGTGTCCATCCCAAAAGAACCTTTAACAGATGCATATTTAAACTAACAGAAAAAGAATAACTGAAACTAATTCCATTTCCTGTCACAGTATGTAAAGTAATTTAAATGTTAGGGCTGTTGCTATTTGCCTTCCTGCTAAGTGGGTGTTGCAAACAAGAGGCACAAAGTGGCCTTAAGCTTCTTTTCAAACCTTTCTATCCGACTCAGGATTTTATTTTGATTTTTTTCACCTGATGCTCCATTTGCCCCATGCGCTGGTTAAGGTGCATCAGAGGCAGTACCTCAGTGTTTCCTGCAGGCTGTGTATGGACTGTGGGGGTGTTCCATGAGGAGCTGCTGTCTGTGGAGGTGGGGGGGGGACCACCAGGGTAGTGGCTGTACATGGAACACCAGCACCAATGTTCTGCTTTGTTTCACATGTCATGCTTGATGAATTGTGTCTCTTGAAGGCTTCCCTGCTATCAGTCAAATGGTTAGTCTTTCAAGTGCTCATCTTCCTAATAGGTGCCTCTGTAGTTAACAAAAAAGCTACACTCTATGGAAAACTTGTCCTCTTTCTTTGTCTCAGTTGATTCAGTTCTCACTCTACACTCAGTGCTCCAACCCTACAGTTGTTAATTTACACTGAAGTTATAAACAGCATGATGTCTGGAAGACAGTGTTTTAAGCTACAACTGCCTGTTTAGCCCCTCCTTCTACAAAACTACTGCAGGTTTCCTCAATACATGTGCATTCTTGGCACGTAAGCATCAGGGAGGGATGGGACAGCAGTGTCATCACTGGTGGTGCTATGTGGCTCAATAGGCATCATTAAGGATGCTAGTGCCCCGCACATCGCTCACAGCTGCACAGCCGACCACTGGTGCTCTCTCCACTGAATAGCAATATTACAGAGCAACTCACATGACAATGGGAAATTGATGGCATGGTGACATGTGACAACTAGATTGTGCTTACAAGCTTAAAGCATAGTCACTAGCAACAGTACCAATAAATCCCTTTCATTCACAGATGAAGTTATTTTTTTTTTATTATTTATGTATCTCATAACATGTTATCCTCAAAGTTCCAGGGCTTACTTTGTCTGTGCCAGAAACAACCAGTTTGACAACATCACCATCACTACCAGAACCACCAGAAGTGGCACCAGTTGCTAATGGACCACCTAAGCTTCCTGCTGTTTATTCTGCATATTTCTGCTCAGCTGCTGGTGAGACAAAAGAGTAAGACTATATGAGCTACATGACGTTGGGAATGATAAACAAACGTAGACAACAAAGTTAGGTTCAGCGTTTGCTCAAGTGCCTGACCTGCGAGGGGAAAGCTGGGAAAGTGCTTATTGTGGCACATGGTACATCAGGTAGGTAGATTTGGTTGCTCTTTACAGTGCCTATAAAGGGGCTGTCTAGATAGACACTCTTAAGGTAGATGAGGTACCAGGCCAGGTATCCTGCAGCCTTGGGCGCTCTCTTACTACTGAGAGAAATGGTCACAGAATTGGAAGTACCCTTAATACATCTATTTAATGACTCGCTGATGTCCTGTGAGTTGCCAGTGGATTGCAGATCCTCCAACATATAACATTCCATATGATGTGGTTTGGAGAGCCAGAAAACTACATGATTGTCTGCTGTGCCTCCATCATCAGTGACTTCCTCAAACAAATGAGTCACTGCGACAAATCATGTAGCAAGACATCAAGGATGCAGATGTGTATCAGGAGGGGCCATGGACATGACAATAGGAGAAGCAATGTGATGATGATGAGTCTGCCACTATACAGATTCCTGTTAGGCCTTACATGGAGTGGTGCAGTGTGCACAGTTCTGAAGTCCTCAACTAAGAAAATATATTGACAGTTTGAGGGCTGCGGGACCGGGGAAAGGTTGTAGCAGCCCACCACCGCAGGTCAGTGGGGGTGAGGTACTATAGAAAGGGCAGATTAATCAATGGACATTCATTCTCCTGATCTCAAATTCTATGTTTTAACATTTATTTATTTATTTGCTTTTGTTAACCAGATTAACACACTAGACAGCAAGTGCCTATTTTCATGTGTGACCCGGGAGGTTACAGAGTACATATGAAACAACAATACAGGGTCAGGGTACATACAGGCCCATGAACAAGTGGGTGGGACAGCAACATGGTGCAACTGTCATTTCATGGTAAGGTATACAGTAAGCAGGATATAAATCAGCAGTAGAGAGGTAGGTTAGCAACAGGTAACACCATGACAGAGAATACAGCAAAATACATGACATTACATGAGCGCCTAACATTAGGGAGAATGCGCTACACACCTTGTACAGCTAGATGCGGGAAGTGCTATGACAAGAGCGCCACCCCACCAGGAGGGCTTAAATGCGTTATGCAGGTAAACAGCAGAGATTAGCAGCGGTCAGTGAATCAATCCACAGTCTCCCAAGTGTATCCGGGGGGGAGGGGGAGACTATTCTGGAACTATGTAGCACAAAGACAGGCAGCGGCGGTTTTGAGGAAGTTCCAGAGGGATGTTTTGAAGCAGGGATGGGAAGGAGATACACGTACAAGGGAGGGAAGGGAGTTCATACCCCAGTAAAGCACATCGTCCTCCTATAATTCTATTGATGAAGTTGTGAACTAAGGAGAAACATTTGGTAACTGGTGGGTATGGGATAATGGGGCCTCCAGACTCAGACCGAACTGGATTGGTACAATCATGACTGACCAGTCCTGCCAGAGCAGCAAGACAGGGCACAGGTTGCGGTAATACTGCATGTTCAGCCACTTGGGATGTATGGGCCTGTCCGTCTTTTACCTAAGTTGTCTGACCAATGAGGACCTGCTTTCACCAGCTAATTTGATGTAATCCAGTCTTTGCAGTCTGGTTTTCAAAACATTCAGGGCAGAGGGGAAACGCAGATAAGATATTCATGATTAGACCAGCAACTTTTGTTGCAGGACCAGCCAGTCAGGATTTTTACTGATCTATTCTAATTCAAATCGGATGTACGTTTTTTACAACAGTCACTTGGTGACACTCACCTCCAGCAATCCAATGGCATATCTGACCACTAGACAATGTGTGGAGACTCCCGAGGGATTTAAGCAGATGAGTCTGTCTGCACTGGATATCATCCCACCAATGCTTAACTTACTTTGTGATCCATGCAGGTCTTTCTCCCCCACTGCCCACTGTCAACACAGTTTGGGTCCATATTTGCTCACACTCGAAAAATTTGAATCAGTTGGCACCAAAAAGACTCCTTACATTCTTGGTCACTTCATGTATAAGTGTGCTTGTCTCCTCTGGCAAAAAAGCATGTGCAGGACCATGAAGCCCCCCCTCCCCTCCCAAGGCCTGTGAGCTCTGTTTCTTGACAGATGTGGTAGTTCAAAAAGCAGTTGAATATTTAAAATTACTTTTCTAAGTTTTAAAAAATTGCTGGCTCTCTGCTCAGTTGCCTCTCACACTCTCTCTCTCCCTCACAGATTATATAAACACTTGCACATGTTTGGAAAACCACAGAATTGTAATCCACCGAAAATGTGCTCCAGTTATTCCACACATTACATAACATTGGAGATCCACAGAATAACATTCAGGTGTATTTCATGTCAGAAAACTGTGTTCAGGCCTTCTGGTGATCCATGGTACAATGATATGAGCAGAAGATTTTAAATCCACAGCTAAGTGCGGAAACAACAGAAAAATAGCGAATTGTAGGGCACTGTTTTTTAATTTATGGACCCACAGGTGGTATAATAGAGCAACTCGGAGTCATGTGGGTACATTTTTAAGTAGATTTACCCCCTTGATTCCACAGATATTGCATGCAAGTGTCACAGAGCAAGTAAGAATGGGAAAAACTGTATTTGGTGGAATGTTGTTCTGCCGATACATTGTATTGCTGTAAAGGTCACAAAATAATTACCTGTGGGAAAATTGAGCATCGGCAGACTGTTGTGCCACTGCTATGGTGTGGAATTCTGTGGAATGAGTCAAAAAATCTTAAATTTCATTCTGCTGGTCGAATGACCATTATGCACAAATTCTGACGGTAGAATTCCGCATTCTGCACAGCATTAGTGGGGAGGTATAGAATCATAGCATATTTATTTATGTATGTACTTATTTATTATTATTTTAAATGTTTTGCCCAGGAAAGCACACTGAGCCAGTGACTCATTTCAAGTTATGTCCTGGGGAGGGGGTAACAGTAGGGGAGATTTAACAGAACATTAATTACCCAGTGTGTACAAGTCATATCATATCTACAATGAGATATCTCAGTAGCACATCCACCTCTGGGTCAGCAGGCTGTGAGTTCTGGTCCCACACCAGGACTGGGGCTCATACCACAAAACACTGGCACCTGCGTACAGTACTGGAGGATGCTATACTGTTGGAGCTGACCATCCTATGGATGAGATATTAAGCCATGTTCTCCTCTGCCTTCGTTGGTGCTGTTCTAGAGTATGTCCAGGTGGAAACAAAAGAGCCCAAGGCACTTTACACAGTGGTGAGGGACTTCTCCAGTGTCCAGACCAGTAATCCACTTCCCATAAAACTGATTCAGGCAATTATCCAAGGCTGTTTGTAGGTGTTGACATGCAAACTGGCTGCCATTAATGATGATGATTCTTCTTCTTCTTCTTCTTCTTCTTCTTCTTCTTCTTCCCATAAGAACACAAGAGCCTATACAAAAGCATTCAAGTACAGTGCAAGGGTACAAACTGGGCAGATACATACAATAAATACTACTGCTCATATATTCCCACCTTAGTTCTATATACAAGCCAGTTCATTTTTAAAACCTTACTGTTTTTTCCTCTAAAGGTCAGCAAATTGCTTCTGAAGCACAATATTGTATTTTTGAGCATATTTCATAATTACTATAAAATCCTTTACAGTGCCAAAAACTGTTTTATTAATCTTTAAAATCAGCTGAGTGCATTAGCAATCTGAAGACACATTTCTAATGATAGATTAGGTTACAAATTGAAGACCTTTTGCTTTAAAGATGGCCAAAATATAAAAGGTCAAATAATGGCATTTTGTATTAAAAAGAAATGGTGACCCATGAGTCAAGCCATGCTACTGTGCAACTCAAATTAATAAGCCCGAGTGCAGTAATTGTGTTCATGCATACAAAAGTCCCCCAGCAGGGATCCTTGTGGTTCAACTTCAGTCATTGTGGGAATCTGAATTTCCATCTAACAATTGAATCTGACAAAAGAAACCTTTAAAAAATAAGAGTCAAGGGCATAACCAGCAAGCAGTAGCACGTCAGCTGCCTCCCCCCCCAAAGAGTAATACTAGATGCAAATATTTCTGCTTAAAGAGGACAGGAAATGATTTCTAATTTGCAACTGTTTATTATGTCCCCATTTACAGAGTTGGTATCCATTAGCCTAAATGATCCAAATGTAACTGCACCTGCATAAAAAGTGATGTGAAAAACTGTATTTTGCATTGTTTTGTTTTTATGGGCAGCATTCTGTTACAGTTCTCTTCATGGAACCAGCAATTTGGAGTTTTAACTATGTCAAAACTTGTACAAAGAACTCTAAGCATGATTCTTATGGGACAATAGCTCATGTTTAGCATTCTGTGCACAAACTGTGATGTAGTAAAAACTCCAAATTACTGGTTCCATGAAGAGAATACTGCAGAATGTTGTCCATGAAAAGAAAACAATTGAAAACACAGTTTCACATCAGTGTTTATTAAAGGTAAAGTTAAATCTGGCTCATTGTGAGGCAAGTGTTTCATTTCTCTTGCTAAGAACATTACTAACTGCTGCCAAATAGCACAAATTCCCTGTCCCCTATAATGCATGTATGCCATATAAACATGCCCTCCAGTTTTAGGTGAGGAGTTATTTAAATTTCTGTGGTTGCATGCCACATACTGTATAAACAGTATGTGATGAACAAACACATGACATAAAGGAGGATCAGATCGGCCGTGAGCATCCACATAGGTCAGTAGTCAAAGAAGGTGAGCTGAGTAAAAAGGACAAATCCCCAACTCTAATGTCTTCTCTTTCAACTGACTAAACATGCTGCAGATTCTAAAGAGACCAAGGGCTACAGATGCACACTGGTGCCATCATCATTACTGGTCTAGTCACCGGCTTCATCTGTAAAAGGTCAGATTTCTTTTTAGCCCCTACCCATTTTACTTGTAATCATAATTTCAAACAATTTCTGTTTCTGACCTATATAATGAAACCATTCATACATTTGTATACTACATGCTCACATTCTACTAGCAAATACAGCATTTGTATGATCTGAGGTCTTTATCTTTCCCCGTGTGACATAACCAGCAGTTAGGAAGGCCTTAGCATTGCTTTGCTATGAGCATTATAGATGTATGGTTAAAAGGTTGCCTTTAACAACAAATTAACTGCTTTACATATCTGTACTATGTTAATCCCAAAAGGTGCTGATAGCTCACAGCAAGGGGGAGATGATAAATGGAATTAATAAAGGCTTGTAGTTACTGTAATAATAGTAATAACCTCATGTGCTGCTATAGCTCTCAGCTATGGTTAACACAAACCACTATGTAATCATTGATATTTGATGAGAAAGTGTCACAGTTCAGTCTGCTGGTGTAAGACTGGCACATATATGATCATTTTCATGGTCACGTTTTACTTTTATTTGCAGTGTTCAGGCTTGACTAACTCAGCTCCTGCTCTACCTGCCACAGAAAATAAAGAATGACAGAGTTAGCAGATAAAACAAGTCATTAATCTCAATATTTTATAGGTTATGAATAATTGGAAAGGCCTGGTGTTTTAAATAGATTTTTGCAATAACATATAAACTCAGAATGAATGTAGCATCATTTTGCCATTGGGAACACCAAGGGTTATAGCTGCAGTTCATGCTGAAAATATATGATTCAGTTTTGCTGCGCATGGAAATCTATATATTTCCAGATACTGTTGTGCCACAGAACTGCTGTCAGAATGCTGTTGTACCGCAGCAGCTAATGCACTACAGTGGTAAAAGAGCATAGAATCCAGTGTCTAATAAGATTCCTCATGCGTACCTGCACTGCAGGATCCTTGTAATAAAGATATCAGTAATACTGAAAACACCGCAGGAGAACTTTATTTAAAGATGAACTACTGGAATTTTTGCCAGCTCATGTAGCTATTACATTTCTTAAAATGTTTTAAAGGGACACTGTCAACCTCCTAGGCCACCAAGTGTCCCTAGTTTAAAAAGCACATTATGATTCCTTGCATTCTGTACAGATTTGCTGATGTAACTTGTATTTTGATTCCGATTTCCATTATATTTTAAAAAGTAAAAAACAGACTGCCCACCATACGGGTGTTACCACACAAAAACCTGTTTGTTTACATTCATTGATCAACTCCTAGTGCACCTTTCCTGGACTTTGGAAACCCCAACACAGTCTAGCCACTAATTCTGCAGTGGGAGTAGAGATAACTATTGTATCCTGAGTGATTGCACTGTCTGGGGATGTTTCTAATGTTCAGGAAGTATGGAATATGAGTAAATCAATGATTTGAAACACAAGGTTGGGTATAATTTTACGTTAGCATGCATTTCAATTCTACCAACAAAAAACAAATAAAACTACCAGCATCAATGAAACTTAGAGAAAGTAAGCAATCATAAAATGTGGGCTTTCAACTAGAAATAATATGATGCAAAAAAGGTTGACGGTGTCCCTTTAATCTTATCCCTTTATTTGCTATTTTCTGTTTAATTTACTGTAGTTCAATATAGAGTTAGAAAAAGGTAAATTCACTGAAACAGATATATACGATACAAAATATTTGATGGGCAACCATACAGAAGGCAAATGTTTCCATCTCAAGGTGAGATGACATCATAACGCTCTCTCAAGCTTTGCTCTTGTGCTCTACGATGTCATCTCTCTCCTTGATAGAAACACAGCCTTGTGTATTGTTTCCCATACTGTACATTACTCTATATGTTATATATACATCATTCTGTATTCCTTTACAACCTTTGTTGTTGATCCCTGCTGTTCATGTTTGTTTCTAAATCCATTTGACAATGCCACATTTCAGTTTATGCTTACTATGTTGGAGCTTAAGTTGTATGGACTGGAGTTAGCCATCATGGCCTCAGTGTCCCATAACGTTAGGGAAGAGTAACTGGTGCAGGTTAGTTCATGATAGTCAGTAGCAAGAAAAGTAGACAGCACCAGGGAATAATGGTGCTGCTCCAAAACCATTACACATTAAAAGAGGAAAACATCAGCACCCACCATAAGAGAAGCCACACAACATGACTACTAACTTACATACCGTTTATTTCAAAAGCTTCACAACAGCGACCCGAAGCCCACGTCAGACTGACACAAAGTGGTAGTGCATAATGATTACGTTTCACTCAACCACTGTTGAGCTTCATCAGATAACAAACAAGTGATCAAGCAGTGCTTACATACATTGAATAATTTACCAACAGCCAATCATTACTGTGACTCAATAGACCTCAATTAAAAACAAGCCTGCAAGCTGATAAAGAAGGGGCAATAATAATTCAGAATGTGGAATATTATATACAAGAAATGAGACACCAGCTCAGTGATACATCTTTTTGTGAAAAATTGGATTTTAATCATTCCAAGGTGTTCAAGGAACAAATTGATGATTTACTGGGCATGGGTTTCATAAAGGGGTACTTAACTGAAGACACTTACAGAGGTCTCACTGTGGCCCACCAAGTAGTATCAGTTGTATATCTGTTACCTAAAATACATAATGACCCTGTTAGGCCCCCAGGACATCCTATTATATCAGGTAAGGGGTGGATCACGGAGCCCTTGTCCATGTTTGTAGATATGTTTTTAATATCTTTTGTAAAAAATCAGTGATCCTAACTTAGAGATTCAGTGCAGGTCATCTCGTTAGTGGAAAGGTATTTTGCCACATTAGATATAGACTCACTGTACACAGTGATACCACATAATCAGGGGTTAGAATCCATTGCATATTACTTGGAATAATGCACTGAAATTGAGACGGTACAAATTCCCACTTGGTACATCTCTAAATTAGCAGAGATGGTGCTTGAAAAAACATGTTTTTATTTGGAGATCAGTACTATAGGCAGGTAAGGGGCATGGCTATGGGTGCCACAATGGCGCCCAGCTATACAAATCTATTTGCGGGACACTGGGAAGAGTGTCATCTGTGCACCGCCACCACAAATCCTTACTTTGATTATTTGGATTTGTGGTGGCACTTTACAGATGATGTACTTATAATTTGGAAAGGAACAGAAATTCAATTTTATGATTTTGAACAATGGCTCGAATCAACTAGTAATTGCTTAAGATTTAAGAGTAATCTTCAGAAAAATGACATATACTTTTTGGACTGGCTTATATTTTTAACAAAAATGAAGGAGATGTTTGTACAAGATTGTTTCAAAAGGCAACTAATAGAAACAGTCTTCCTTTAGCAAATAGTTGTCACCCCTCTCATACCATAAATAACATTACAAAGAGTCAGCTTGTCAGAACATTACACAATTGCACAGAACCTGTGCAATTCCATAAGAAAAAGGTGGAACAAATTGCTAGATTCAGAAACAGAGGGTATAGCAATTCATGTATTGCAGAGGCTTGTGAGGAAATTGATAAACTAGGTTGATCCACTACTTTAGTTCCTAAACCACAACAAAATAAAGATGCACCAGTGTGCCCATTTGTAACTACATATTCCATTAGAGCTTTTTCAGTGGCAGATATTATATGCAAAAACTGTGCGCTGTTAGAATTAGAACCTTTCCTCAGAACTCTAGTAGCAGGGGGCCCCGAGATTGTATATAGAAGACCAAGAACCAATAAAGAAATGGTTTCCCCTAATATGCTACAACTAGAAAAGCCACAAACTCAGACCTGGTTACCCCCTACAAGGTACCCACTGCTGTGGAAACTGCATGTATTGCCCTTACATAAAAACTGGGTAGGAATTTTTAAAGCCTAGCAATGGTAAAGTGATAGAAAAAAACAGTTTATCACCTGCAGCAGTGTGGGGGTGGTGTACCTGTTTACTTGTACTTGTGGGAGCTACTATGTGGGGAGAACCACTCACACATTTAAAACCAGGGTAGGTGAACACATACGAGCATTGCAGAGAAAAGACACATGGTATGCTACAGTTAAACATAGTCTACAAAACCCAGGTTTAGAACACAATGTACAATTTATAGGAACAGAAAAAGCAGAATGTGGCATTAGGAGGTGGTCATTTAGAAAAGCGTGTTGGACAAACAGAAAGCTACTGGATATATACACTTGGGGCTAGGAGTGACAGTGCACTAAATAACTGCATAGATCTTGCAGCTTTCCTCAAAAAATTCTGAACAGACATAATGGCCCAGATATTCAAAGCAGTTGTGCAAGGCTCAACTGAGCTGTGCCAACGCAAGTGCGTACTTGCGCCAAGGAACAATATTCAGCGGGAGGCAGTGCACTGTGCAAATCTCATTGCACCAATGCGCAAATATAAAGAATGCAGTGAGATATTCAACCATGGAACCATGGCGCAAGTGTGGAGCAAATCAGAGATGCACCGAGCAGACTTGTTCCTATGAATACAGGGTGCAAGCACACAGAAAGCACTTGCGCCAGGTGAGAGGGAGTGAGAGAGAGAGAGAGAGAGAAAGAAGAAGAAAGACAGACAGAGAGACAGAGAGAGAGAGAGAGAGACTGAGAGACAGACAGACAGACAGACCAAGGCAGACACAGAGAGAAAGGGACAGAGGTGGCAGTGTAGTGGGAGACAGGGGCAGAGAGAGTGTGAAAGACAGGCAGACACGCTACCAGGCAGTGCACCAGGGTGGCACACAGCCCGCAGCATCCAACCACCCAGGGGGATAGAGGACTGGGGATAGTGCGCCTTTCATGATGGAGGCTATAATGAGGGGTGTGAGGGGGCAGCAGGAACAGCAACGTGGTCATGGAAAGGCCCGTTAGCGGAATGCCCGACACTGGTGGTACCGCACCCGCATCAGGTTTGAGCAGTACAGTAACACGGAGATTGTGGGCTGGTACTGCCTGAACAGGGCCATTCTGAGGCAGCTCTGTGAGCTGTGCAGTGAGGAGATGCAGACATCCACCAGACAGAGCCACGCCATGTCCGTGGAGAAAAAGACGACAGCCGTCATGTGCCTGCTCACCACGGACACCTTCCATAGACCAACAAGGGACACCACAGGCATAACCGTTGTCCATGCCCCGCCTCCTCACACAGTTCCTCAACACTCTGCTGCCACGTACGTCAGAATACATTCATTTCCCCAGCACACAGGCAGAGCATACAGCAACCATGCAGGACTTCCACAGGGTAGTATGTATGCCTGGCATGATTGGGGCCATTGGCTGCACCCACATGGGCATCCGCATGCCACTTGGCCCTGAGGGTGTGGCATACATCAATAAGTAGGCAAACCTGAGTGTCAACTGCTAGGTGGTGTGCGATGCCACGGGGCACATAACCAATGTCTGTGCCACACACCCTGAGAGTGCACATGATGCATTCATCTGACACAGCTCTGTGCTGTGCCACAGGTTTGAATGCAGGGATATCCCCATGGCCACCTAGTGGGTGAGTATGGCATGGACAAGGGGCGATGGGCAGAGCATACCATGGGATGGGGGATGGCAGGGTGTGCATGTTGGTGTGGGTGGCAGGGACAGGCAAGGGGCACAGCCTAGCATAGCAGAGAGCTAACCATGTCAATATCCACAAAGGGGACAATGCCTATCCACTGCGGCCCTGGCTGTTCACCCCCTACCGGCGCTCATCATCCCCAGCAGAGGAATGCTACAATGAGGCACACGCCAGCATGCACAACATCATCAAGGGAGTCTTTGGCAAGCTGAAAGCATGGTTCTGTTGCCTAGACAGGTCAGGCGGTGCCCTATAATACAGCCCCTCGAAAGCTTGTGGCCTATTCTTGGCCTGCTGCACAGCATGGCCATTGCCATGGGATAGCTGTCGAGGCTGATGAGGGTGACAGTAATGGGGATGATGGAGACAATGGGCTGGAGGGGGTGGACAGCTAACCCCTGGGCAGAGGGATCCCCAGCTGATCCAGCAGGCAAGACGGCACAGGGACACCATAGCACGGGAGCACTTTGAAGCACACAGGTAGGTGGTATGAAACACTAGGCCACACAAACAGGTACAGCACACATGCAGGGGCATGCATGGCAATGGGCATGTACACACTGAGGCGGGAAGGAGGGGTAAGGGTGACAGGGGCACTCTTGGTCCCTCCATGCCAGGTCACCATGGGCTGATCTGCAGCCACAGACTGCACATCAGCCATGAGGGGGTGTGCAACAGTCCCACAGGGGTGGATCCGTGGGACCTTGAACGTGTCTGGTGTGTCAAGGCACCCAAACAGCCCAGCCCCGGGCATGCCTGGGATGCCAATATCTGAGCCCGGTATCAACTGCATAGGGGTCACCAGATGCCGGGTACGTGGGATGGATAGCGCACTGCGTGGGGGTCATCTGTGCCTGGCCACATCCTGTGGCTGCCAGCAACACAAAGCCATCCAAGATAGCGGTGGCAATGCGATCCAGGGAGGCAGTCATGGCCTCCTGCATGTGCTGCATCCCTGCCAGGATCTGCGCAGTGCCCCTCTCCTGTTGCTTGACTAACTGGAGCACCTTCACTCGCAGTGCACGCACCCCAGTGGCAAGCAGCACCTGTTGCTGAATGGACTCTGACAGCAAATGGGTGTGCTCAGCCAGTAGCTCGGCATCCTGGGGCTCCTGGGCTGGATGCCAATCTCTGTGTGGTGACTGACCATGCTGCACAGCCCCCTCTCTCTGGTGGATGCTGTAGAGTGGGGCCTGCAGGGGGATTGGGTATGGCAGGGGCACTGGCGGTGGACCCTGCATCCAGCTGTCTGGTGGCACCCGCAACCCACTGCTGCTGAACATCCAGCTGCTGCATGCCACAAAGCACCTGTGTGGCAGCACCACCACCACTGTAGGGCACAGCCTGGGCAGCACACACCACTGCACCCACAGTGGTGGTGGGCAACTGTTCCTCCGCTGGCAGGTCACTGGGCATGCTGCCTGTGTCAGTGGCCAGCAGATGCATTTCCCCCACAATGGTGACCATGCTGTTCAGGATGAGCGTTACGTCATCATCAGTGTCGGACCCAACCCCGATCTGTATCTCTGTGCACAGGACCCCAAGGCCAGCATCGTGCAGGAACACATCCAGGGCCTCGCCAGACCCCAGGTCCAGGACAGTCGCCTACACAGTGGTGCTGAGCTGCAGCCTGTCAGGCCCTCAGATGCCCATGGAGGTGGAAGGCTGGTCCTCCAGGGCCAGTCCAGTGGCCACGGCTGCTGGTGCCGCTGGCACGCCATCATCCGCATGGAGGCGCGCTGGTGCTGCAAGAAAAAGAGAGGCATGTTAGTGATGCATTTCCCACATGTGCCCCCCCCACTGCCACTGCCTGTGCCCTGCAGCATGACATGCACGTGGGTGTGCACACATGCACATGAAAGGCATGACGGCTGCTCGCATGCCAGCACGGCCGTGTCCACACCATCCACGCCCCCAGCTGTGCACGGCTGACATACTTACCATGCAGTGATGGGCTGCCACCCATCTGGAATCTGCCACCAGGCACGCTCTCCACCATGCTGTGGTGCATGATGGCTGCCACCAACTCCTCCTGCACCAAGAGTGATGGTGCAGCTGCAGGCCCCCTCTGGTGGCATTCCGAGAGACACAGATGGCCGACACCATCTCCTTGATGCACCTCTTGTCTGTGCCCACTTTCTTCCTGCACTCCTGTACTGAGCACTAGTGGCTGCTCTGCTGGTTCACACATGCAGCCACCTCCACCCAGGCCCCAGCCCTGGCCTGTGGTGTGTCCGTGGCACCACTCAACAGGGGCTCCCTGTCAAGGTAGGCCTCGAACAGGGCCTCTGTCTCCACCTTAGTGAAACTGGGTCTGCGCTTGCGATCAGGCCCACTCTCCTCACCCTCCTCACATTCCGACATGTTGCTTCCTGTGGACATGGACAGCACAGTGTGTCAGTGGCAGCAGCACCCTGTTCCATCCCCCCCTGCTGTGCTGGCTGCACCCAGTGTGCTACAGAAGCATGTGCAACCTACCTCAAAAGGATGCAATACCGGTCCATGGCCTGTGCTGATCCATGGTGCTTTTATAGCACATCACATACAAATGAGCTGTGATGCAACGGTAACGACATGCTAATTCCCCCAGTGTGCCATGCAGTGGCTGATGAGCTCATTTGCATGTGGCAGCTGAATATCGCGATTTTGCTCCTTGTGCAATGAATTTGCTCCAGAGAAAGTTGCGGCACAATGTGCACACATGCACAGTGCACAGGACTGCAGTGCACATGTACTGGATGGTTTAATGTCACCAGTTGCACACTGTGTATCAACGGCACAATGGGGGCCATGGCGCATGGTGCACCAGGCCTGCTATTGCACACATGCACACTGTACAGCAACCAAACTTTGACTCCTGCTGTAACCTCTGCCCCTGGGTGAGCCCTGCACCCTTGACCCCATCTAACCACACCCATGCCACGCATGTTTGAGACTGCATGATCGGCGGATACAGTGCATGTTCCCTCGGCCCGCACATCTGGTGCATGCTGTGGCCATGTGTGCTTACCACCACCATTTTGCTCACTGGCTCAAACTTGCACAATGGTGCAGCGGAGAGCAACACAGGTGGCTAACTGGATGCAGGTTGAACTGGCCACCTGCATCCAGCCCAACACACTTCAACTATTTGGCCAGGTGCCACTGCAACACTCCCAGGTAGTGGTGTGGCAGGGCATTGCTGCCACACTGCAGCAGTGCACTGGGGTGGCCAGGACATGGGAGCAGTGTCACTGCCACTATGGTGACCTGGCACAGAGGGACCAAGAGTGCCTCAGGAGGCTGGAGGTGCATGTCAGGTGTGGGGCTGTGCCACAGCCAGGTGAGTAGGCCCATAATGCATGTGTACCCTGGTGCTGTACTGTGATGTTGGCTAGGCCACCTGGCATGCCCTGAAGGGTGGTGCACTGCCATTGTGCGCATCGTGGGGTGGCATCACCTGCCGCTGCTTGCGTTGCAATGCCACTGTGTGGGATGTGTCGGGCAGGGACTCACCCTGTGCACAGGGTTGGGGGTGGTGGGCAGCTGCTGTGGTTGGTTACTAATGTGTACCTGCCTCTGTTCCATTCCCAGGGCCTGAAACCAGGAGGAGGGCAGCAGCAGCAGCGGTAGGATGGCAAGCCGTAGCAGGCCAGGTTGGCAGTGGAGGAGCGGCTCCAGCACCAGTGGGGCCACAGAGAGCAGGTAGGCACTGACATAGTCCTTCACACCATACGTGGGGGGTGGCAGGGGCATGGATGCGGGCATGACTGCCTGTGCTGTGTGTCATGGCAGCTGTGTGTGTCACACTGTGCATGGTGCCCACCACTGTGGCATATCCATTGGACACGTGTGCCAGCTGTTGGTGGGTGGACATGCACCCGGCTGCCACTGATGTTGCTGTGGTACTGCCAGAGCACTGTGCCATGTGATTGCCACAGTGCAGTCGGGTGGGCACTGTGCGGTGGGGACCACCGCTGTGCAGTGTTGTGGTGTGCCGCATTGCTGGCAGGCATTGGCCCACCTCCCTGTGGGTGGCCTGTACATGCCCTCCAGGGGGGTCTGATCCCGCTGCCCATTGCGCACTGTGGATGAGCATGGTTCCTTGGGACATTGTACTGATCACCTGTCCTGTCCCTTGTCCTAAGTGTCCGGCTGTGGGGCAGGAGACTCCTCTACTGCTGGCTGCTCTGCCAACTCATATTGATTACCTCAACAACCATGAAGGCAGTGCTGCAGGTCTGAAGGATGCTGCTAGCAGACAGGAGGCAGCGAAGACTGCAAGGGGTGGCAGGCCATGGCTGTCGCTGGTCAGGCCCTGAATTCCCCTATTTCCCCAGCTGTACCTCCCCTTCCAGTCCCCCTTCCCACTGTACAGTCCCTGTTCCCTATCCCCTTCCCTCACTTTCCTACCCTCCTACATACCCTTCTATTGTTCATAGTTGCGTTGTTCAATATATATATATATATATCTTTTGACATACCTGCCTGTGTCTGTGTCTGCTTTGCAGGTGGTGTGTGAAGCCATGCTGCAGTGGCCCAGTGCCTGTCTGTGTGGTGTGCATGTGTCAGGGTGTGAGGTGTGTCCCACTGTGGTGGTGTCCCACCCCTCGGTCAGTGGTTGTGCCTTGGGGTGCCCAGTGGAGTGGCTGTCAGTGGTGTGTGGCAGGTTTGTGTGCTTGGCTGTGTAGTTCTGGGTGTGGCCTGCTCTGGTCTGGGTATGTGGGGGGGCACAGCCTGCAGCCTGTGGGAGGGACCCCTTGGTGGCCCTCTGTTCACCATTGGCACCTCCTGTTGCCTACTGTCTGTGCCCAGCTAGTGGTGGCCTCCTGTGGCCTGTCACTGTGCTTCACTGGCTCTGTCCCTGGATCACCTCTCTGTGCCATGCCTCCCCCTCTGTTGCTGTGTTGCTCTGCTCCCACAGTTGCCCTGAGGCTTCTCTGTCTGCACCATGGCGCACCTGTGTTTGCGCCATGGCACACCTCTGGTTGCACCATGGCGCAACTGTGCCATATTCAGCTGAGTTGCGCTGGTGCAGTGTGGCCAGTGCAACCTCTGAATATGGCTCCTGTTGTACCACAGCACATCGGATTTGCACTGCACCAGACTTGTGCCGGCCTTTGGCGCATTTCTGAATATCTGGGCCGATGTATCTAATTTTTAAAATTCTTTTTCAAATTGTACTTAGATTGCTCTGTGCACTATTGATATATATTGCTGTGTAAGTATTTACCATTGAGTACTATGACATTTGTATTCTAATTAATTAATGCCTCCCACTATGAACTGAAGTGATGTGAAGTTAGTACTTGGTGTCTGCTCATTGGTGCTTCATTAAATAATTAAAAGAATATGTCCTAAGCACATTGAGCAGAACACCAAGCAGGCTTGTTTTTAATTGAGGTCTATTGAGTCACAGTAATGATCGACTGTTGGTAAATTATTCAGTGTATGTAAGCACTGCTTAATCACTTGTTTGTTATCTGATGAAGCTCAACAGCAGTTGAGCGAAATGTAATCATTATGCACCAGCATCTTGTGTAAGTCCGATGTGGATTCCGGGTCACTGTTGTGAAGCTTTTGAAATAAACAGTATGTAAGTTAGCAGCTGTGATGTGAACCTCCTTTTATGATGGGTGCTGAAATTTTCCTCCTTTATTTTTTCATGATAGTCACAAGAAATGTGATATTAAACTATAGGCCTTGCTATAAAGCTGCAAATATTGATGAGAACCTAATGGCAAGACCTATTTAACGATACATGCCATTCATTATTTCAAATCTAAAAGAAAATGTTTAACGCAGACTCAAAACTGGAAAGGGGTATTTTACAAAGGAGGAGAAAAGGGGTGATCTAAATGGAATAAAGAGGTATGGGTACAACATTCCACTGTAACAGGAGCTGCTGGTTCAAAACATTACTTTAATCAGTGTTCGAGTAAAATAAAGAAAGAATCTGGACAGTAGAGATGTGCAAGCCAGTGATGTTCTACATAGAACCAAGCCAGAGCATTGCCAAATGTCTGGCTTGATGATATGAGCCAAAGGCTGCAGGATAATTTTTGCATTACTGAGAGTGTCACATATAAGTTCCACGAGGGGAGGTGAATTTTGCCACCACAGCCCTACCTGCTTGTGACAGGGTTGAATAAGGCCCTGTCCCATTTGTTATGCAGAAAGAGGTAAATGCAAGGATCTGTTCTGTTGTCTTCTTTTCTGTCTCTTGTCTATCTGGTTGTGTAACCAAATTTTTTGTGAGACCTAGGAACTGATCACTCTGACAGTTTAGCAATTCTCTGCCTCTCGCTATCTCTCTGCCTTCCCATGTTATTTTTGTCTTTTCTTCCCCCTTGCATATCTACAGTTATAAAAATATATGTGAATCTCTGTGTAACACTGTATGTGATAATGGGATATGGGATCCCTGTTTTTGAAACTGTATATAGTTATACTGTTGAAATGGTTGCAGAGCTATTTGGAACTCAAGGGGCTAACTTGAGAAGCTGGTTTGCAAACTCACCGAGATGCTGTAAACAAGAGGCCAGTTCTGGGTCATTATGTTCTTTTTGCTGCACCTGCAAGAACAATGTATGAGAAGCATGCTGTTTTCTTAATGAGTTTCCCAGGCACAGACTTATAAAAGGAGCAGCAATGTTTTGCAGGAGAGAGACAGAGACTGAGAGACTGAGACTGGAAATTGAGAAGAAAAACTCAGAAGAAGGACTCTGCTGTCTATGTTTGTACTGCCATTGTAAATAGTTAAACTGAAAATTGTTTTTTTATTTTGCTGTTATTCATAATAAAATTCTACTTGCTAATTTTGGAACTTCTCCTGGTTTTCCTATGCTTCCTGACCTGTGCCTCAATGACAGATGGTGTCAGCCTAAGTGGGATTTATGCAGTGCATACTCTATAAGCCAGGAGTTTTGTGCCTGGGTACTGGACCTAGTACCAGGGAAGCATAAAGAAAGGTATGGGTTCGGTAGCAGCAAGTCCAGGAGTGGTTACCAAGAGAATGGCAACCAAACTAGAAGCAGAAACAAAAGTCCAAACAGACTGTTCAGCAAGAACTAGAGATGGAAAAAGAACAGGCAGTGACAGAACTAGAAAGCCTGACTGTCTTTTTCCAACAGTGGGCAATACAACAAAAGGAGACAGAAAAACAGAGAAAAGAAGAGATGCAGCAACTCGAGCAGCAGAGGAGAGAAGAGATGCAGTGACAGGAGCAGTGATGGCTGGATGCCTTGCACGCTATCAAAGCTGGAAGATCTGGCACAGGTACAGCAGAGCAATAAAACACCAACAACTTAAAAGACCTTAAACTTACAAAGTTGTGTCCCTCGGATGATATTGAAGCATACCTGACAACTTTCAAAAGGGTTGCCGCAGCCTGCAAGTGGCCAAAGCAGCAATGGGCAATTAGACTGGTACCTTACCTGACAGGGAAAGCCCAACTTTCCTACAGTAATATGGACACTGCACAGTCAGAAAACTATGACCTGGTGAAAAGAGAGGTCCTTAAAAGATATGACATCTCAGGAGAGACCTACAGGCAGAGATTTCAGTCTCTGAAGTACAACTCCATTGACAATCCTTGAGAAGCCTTCACCCGTCTCAGAGAACTCCTTATTAAATGGCTCCAACCAGAGCGCAAAACACTCCCACAGATCATCAAAACATTTTTAATGGAGCAGTTCATCAACATCCTACCCACAGACGTATAGCTTTGGGTAAAAGAACACCGACAAGAAAGTGGGGAAAAGGCTGTTTCTTTGGCTGAAGACTACCAAATGGCCAGACAGATACCATAGCAGCAAGGTAACAGCCAAACACCAGTAAGACACTCGTTTTCCCATTTAAACTCCAAGTCTAATAAGAACTCTGGTGGGGGTAACAAATCTGCACCCAAAGACTTTATTTGCTATAACAATAATAAGCCAGGTCATATTGCAAGAAATTACCATTGTAAGAAGAGTGACACTGGAGCAGATTTGTCCTTAGCAAATTGGGGCACATACTTAACAGATGTGAAGGTGGGAGATAAGACTGTGAAAGGACTTATAGATTCAGGAAGCAGACAGACACTCATACATATTGAGGTGCTAGGAAAATAGTGTCCAAAAGGACCAGGTGTTGGTGTCATCTGCATCCATGGGGACACTCGATACTATCCCACCACCCAAGTGACTATGAATATTAAGGGTGTGTCTCACCAAATGAAAGTGGGGGTAGTACCTAAGTTACCCATACCTGTGATTACTGGAAATGACTTTCCAGAATTTAATGAGTTCATCAAAGAGGGAGTAAATCCTGATGTTTCAGCAGCTGCGGTGACAAGAGATCAAGCAAAGAAAATCTTAGATGGTGGGGACCCTTTTCCTTTCGCTGATTTTGATTTGGGCTTGTTTGAGCACAGCTCCAAGATCTGTAAATCCAGAAAAGAAAGACGACGCCTGAAGAAACAGTGGCAACAAAAGACTGATGACATAAGGGGTTAACATATGAAAATTCTGAAACTAAACTGATCACTGATTGTGATTTTCTTTCAGAACAAGCTAACAATGTTTTTCTCCAGGGTTATTTAAAGCATCTGGGGGTGAAACCAAAACTGGGCGAACCTATGTTTATAAAATGTAATGGGCTACTGTATAGGGCTTGGGTTAAACCTCAGAAACATGAGCAGATAGAACAATTGGTTATACCACAAAAGTATAAATCTGAGTTGTCACAAACAGCACATGATAGTCCTATGGCTGGTCACTCGGGGAGGGCTCACACCCTTGCCAGATTGCTGTACAGATTTTACTGGCCTGGAATTCATGAAGATGTTGCTACCTATTGCAGTTTTTGTGCTAAGTATCAGAAAGTAGCCCCAGTCACTAAAAAAGACAAGATGCTCCAGGTGACCTTACCCTTGATAGATGTGCCTTTTGAGGGAATTGCAATGGATGTGGTCCGCTCCTTAGACAAAAGTAAAAAGGGTAATCGATTCATTTCGGTAGTATGTGACTATGCTATTCGATAAACAGAGGCATTTCCTATGTGCACTGTCACACTGCTCCAGCGGATGAAAATGTTTGCTTTAATCATAAATGGCTAGGACTGACTTTGGCTCTCAAATGGTCATAGTGCTAGGCCGGCCTGGTGGCACTGAGGGCTGAGGTGCTGGATGCCTTACCTCATGCTATGCCATTGACTCATGTTCAGGAATGAGCATGGGCCACCGGGGGTTGGCAGGGGAGGAGAAGAATCAAGCATCTGAGGGACTGCTCTCCTTCTTCGGGGAGGGGGGACATCAGTGGTCGGTTCCTGAAGGGCCCCAGCAGAGGCTGGGGAGCAGCCCACTGATGCTGCAGTAAGGGATGGAGATGGGGCAGACGCCTGAAGGAGTGCATGTGGATACATGCACACTCCCTCCACCAGAGTCATTGCATGTCACATCTCCAGGGCAAAAAGTGGAAAATTGGCTCCTGTTCGGGCAACATGAGCATCCAACCTCTGCGGTCCGACCCCGAATGGTGCTTACTCATCTGGACCCTTACAGGTGAGTTGAGCTTAGGGAGCAAGGCTCCTCACCACCCTGCCATGGGGGAACTGAAAAGGTTGGCCTGATGTCGGGGGTGCAGACTGGGAGGTTGGTCGGGATGTACAGCTGACCGGGGAGCCACGGAGAAGAAATAGATAGTAAAATAAAATGGTCTTAGTGCTCGAGCCAGAGCTAGGCACTATGTCCGAGCCAGGCTTGAGCCTGGAATCACTGGCACAAATGGTGAGGAAGGAGGACATGACATTTTACAGATACATTAGGGAGAAGAAAAAGTCTAGTGGGGGAATTGCAAAACTCAAAGGGGATAAGGGGGAGTGTGTGGAGGATGACTGAGTTAAGGCATCTATCCTAAATAGATAATCCTGTTCAATATTTACTGAGGAAGAGAAGGGACAAGGCCCACAGCTCAACACCATAGACATGGGGGGGGGGGTGAATACATGTCCCTTCACAAAAGAAAGGGTCCTGCAAGAGCTAGCTAGGATCAGGGTGGAAAAGGCAATGGGACCAAAAAGCATACATCCCAGGATAATAAAGGAGCTGAGGGACAAACTAGCAGAGCCATTGGCAGAACTGTTTAGTGAGTTTTTAAGCACAGGAGAGGTTCCAGAGGACTGGAGGAGGACTCATGTGATCCCACTTCACAAGAGCAACAGCAATGAAGAAGCAGGGAACTACTGGCCAGTCAGTCTTACCTCAGTCATAGGTAAGATCATGGAGAAGATCCTTAAGGAAAGGATTGTGAAACACCTAGAATTCATTGGAGAACAGGATCCAAGACAGCATGGATTTACAGCAGGAAGGTCCTGTCAAACAAATCTGATAGATTTCTTTGACTGGGTAACCAGAGTGGTGGATCAAGGAGGTGCAGTTGATGTCACCTAACTTGACTTCAGTAAAGCTTTCGATATGGTTCTACATAGAAGACTGGTTAACAAGCTAGGTAGTCTTGGGGTAGGTCGAGTGTTGGTCAACTGGGTAGCAAACTGGCTGACAGGCAGATCCCAGAGAGTGGTGGTAAATGGCATCCAGTCAGAAGAGATGCAAGTCACAAATGGGGTGCCTCAGGGATCCATCCTGGGGCCAGTCCTCTTCCATGTCTTCTTCAGTGACATTGCAATAGGACTGGAAGGAAAGGTGTGCCTGTTTGCAGATGACACCAAGACCTGCAACAGAGTTGATGATCCAGATGGGGTGGGTAAGATGAGAAGAGATCTGGATAAACTGGAGAAATTGGCAAATGAGTGGCAACTGGGGTTTAACACAAAGAAGTGCAAAGTCGTGCACATAGGAAAGAGAAACCCAGAAGCTACCTATAGGATAGGGGGGAGCTGCTGACAGCCACAAGGGAGGAAAGAGACTTGAGCATCATCATCACAGATGACCTGAAGGTCTCCAAACAGACCATAAAAGCAGCAGGGAAGGCTACAGGGATGTTGGGATGTATCAGCAGGGGTATCACAAGCCATAAGAAGGAGGTAATGATCCATCTTTATAAGACACTGGTTAGGCCCCATCTGGAGTACTGCATACAGTACTGGAGGCCACACTTGCAAAAAGACATTAACAGCGTGGAGTCAGTCCAGAGAAGGGCAACCAAAATGGTGCATGGACTGCAACAGAAGTCATATGAGGACAATCTGGCTGCTCAATTGTATACTGTAGCTCTGCCTGTAAGGTCCTATTGTAATTATAATTTTTCTTGTCTTGTTTTGTTTTGACGTGGAACCTTTGTAAAAGAGCCCTGGCTCAAAGGTGTATCTCTGATATCTTAATTAAGATTAAGGGAACTCAACATGTAAACCCTGGAGCAGAGGAGGGAGAGGGGTGATATGATTGAAACGTTTAAATACCTTAAGGGTATTAACAAAGGGAAAGAGTCTAACATATTTCAGCATAAGAAAAAATAGCAGGGCAGGAGGACACAACTTGAGATTGGAGGGAGGTCGATTAAGGGGTAATGTGAGGAAGTTCTTTTTCACAGAAATGGTGGTGGATGCATGGAACAGCCTATCCAAGGAGGTGGTGGAAATGAGTACCATGCAAGGCTTCAAACACGCATGGGATAAGCACAAGGGAGCAATACAGATGAAGGGGTATGAATAGGTCAAGGACAGACTAGAGCCTCAGGGCTCAATCAACAGGTAGATAAAAACTAATGGGCAGACTGGATGGGCCTGGCGGTCCTTATCTGCCATCAACGTCTACGTTTCTATGAGCCTCCCCTGGTTTGCCCCCACTACTGGATAGCCAAAAGAAAAAAAGAAAAAGACAACTGGCAATGAGGCTGGCTCCTGGAAGAGTGTCAAGAGCCTGGCACATCTTTTGGAAAAAAACTGTTTAGAGAGAAAACAGGTTTGGTGGATGGAGGGGGGATATGACTGGGTGGGTAAAGGGGTGACCATGGGACAAGATACTAGGGTTGGGCTAGAGGTATTTATTTATTTAGTTGTTTATTTATTAAATTTCTTTAGTTTGGCTGAATTTCAAGTAGCCAATAAGAAATAGTCAGGCATCTGAGGTGCGGAACGTCAATATCCATTGAGTATTTGAAAAAAGGTGTTCAGAAACCATACCTCACCAACCCCCTCCCAGTCCTTATCATACCATCATATCACTGCTCAGTTTAGTCAAAATAATATTTTTAGAGGTCTAACACAGCATGAAGATTATCATCCCCTGCATCACTCTGCCAAGCCTGAATGCCTGTAGTCTCACAAACTATGATTACTGGCATTCACGCCCAGCAGTCAGAAGGAAAAGATGAGCATTCCTGGAGTGTGTTTGACCTGAGTGAAATGATGAGGTGAAAAGACCATGTAGGGAGACTTAGACAGGTGGGGTAGGTTTTACAGCAGTGCTAATGGGGGAGAGACAGAACTGCTGGCTTGGGGGGGGGGTAGATGATATTAACCACACTGGATATTAATGTACTTTACAAAGCCAAGAGATGGAGGAGAAAGAATGCATTGGCCTGGGGGAGGCAAGGATCAGCAATGTGTCTTCACATGCTTCTGAGTCCAGGAACGTGAAGGAAGAGAAATTAAATGCTGCTATAGCAGTAGTAATAGAGATGTTTATTGTAGCCAATCGAGGACAGACGTCTTACGATACATAAACATCACAAACTTATTGTATACTGCAAAAAAACTCCTTGATTTTATACACAACACAAAGTATTTATATGACATTTTAAACTATTACACATCACATTCAAATAAAGCTAGGTAATATACACATGCTGCAGGCAAAAACTTTATAACAAAACAATCTAAAAAAGACAGCCAATACTTTCTTAGAAATTAATCCCTAACAAGCATTCAAAATTAAATTAACAATATAATTGATTCATAGGGCCTGACTCCAAGACGGCTTACAGATGGTGCAAGCTGATTACATAAAACCCATGCGTGAAATTGCAACTTGCATGCTGATTCACGCCGTTCCCTATTCAAAAGCCACCTTGCACCATGTCGATGCAGGTTGCACCAAATGTGGGTTACGCCACCCACTACGCTGCAACCCGTAATGGCATGGCGCAAGGGTGGGTTACGGCAGCAACTGCACCCTATTCCAAAAGGGTGGCTGCCATAACCCACTTACGTTATTCTAAGAGCCGCACTGACACAGTGGAGTTATACCATCATGGAGATGGTCTAAGGGACATCTGTTTGTGCCAATCAATGGATGCCCACTCCGCAGCACCACAGCAAAGTCCCTGCAGTGCTCCCCGTGCCCCCCCAAACACATTCATGCCCCCACTCTCGAATGTCAGGGACCCCTGGGGTCCATTCTTTAAAGTGCCCCCAGACACCTGTGCCATCTGTCCAGCCTTCCCATGCCCCTGGTGCTTGCTGTGGAGTTCCGGGGTGGGGAGGCTCTGGGGGGCAGTTTGCAGTGGGCCGCGACTTGCGGCATGCAGGGCTTTTGCGCCATGCCCATAGTGCTAGCCTACACCTGCCGCAAGTCACAGGTCATAGGTGCCAGGACCCTGCCACTCTTAGAATACAGCACAGGGTCCCCGGCGTAGTGGCGAATGTCGCAACTCATACACACCTGTGAGTTGCAACATTCATCTTGGAATCGGCCCCTATAATGTCCTCCAGTTTAAGGATGCAGCTTATTTATTTTTTTAAATTGTACTGTGGGACCAGCTCCTAAAAGGAATATACAACATGAACTGCGAGGAACTATTAAGCATGAGTAACATTTCAAGTACGTGGGGGCATGAGTAGAAATTGAAGGGAGGAAGGTTCAAGAGGGTTATGAGAAAGTGCTATTCTACAGAAAGGGTGGTGGAACTGCTGAACAGTCTGCCAGCAAAGGTGGTGGGCACCAAAACCATAAATGGATTCAAGTACAGCTGGGACAGAGTGAAGGGTATAGTGGTTACTTAGGTTGGTAGGAGTAAGGAAGGGCACAAGAGGTAGATGCTAAAGGCTAGTAACCTGTATGGACAGTAGGTTCCAGGGTTTGATAAGGAACATTGGGCAGACTGGATGGACCATTGGTCTTTTTCTGCCATCATTGTCTACTAACTGACAAACAAACGTGTTACATTAAACACCCCCACTATTATAGCTTGCAGATTTCTCAGCTGATGCTATGGGCAGGGAAAACATTGTATCCCTGCATGCTTCACAGTCTAGGAGAGAGGGGAGTAAAGGCAATTGCCAGTATTTATTTTTTTGGGGGAGGGTTGTATAACAGTGTGTATTACAGTCCAGGAGAGGGGTGTGTGAATGATGCTGCTATTTGGTTGTGTGGGGGGGAGGGACAAGGGGGGGGAGAGAGTGCTGCTACACCTAGGTTAGGCTGAGGTAGGGGCAAGTAGCAGCACTGTATCACCATCCGTTCACAATCTGGGAACAGTGTCAGAAGAGAAAATGGTTGCTGCCTTTGGGACATATGAACCAGCATTCTGTCCCAAAGGTGTGTGTTTTGGGAGGCGCAGGAGAGGGAGGAGAGAGAAGGGTGCCCCCCCCAAGTTAGGCTGAGGGTGGGATGAGAGCCAGCACTGTATCGCTGTATGCTTCACAATCAGGAAGAGACAGGGGAGTAAATGCTGCTGCCATTAGGTTGGGGGGACCAGCACTGATCAACCTGCTATGACCATGCCCTAATGTTTTGACATTACAGATGGTGTCTTCATCAGAATGGTATGTTGCCAAACATGTAGACGACAAGTAGAAGAAGATTTAAAGAGACAGGCACATCTGAAGAAAGCACCACATTCCGACATACACACCTGAAGTACAGAGATTGAATATGCAAAATAGCAAAGATAAGTTGTGCAAAATAGGATGAAAATTTTGCTATGCAATTGCACGTGTGCATAGAATAAATACTACACATTATATACAAACATATAAAAACAACAAAACATTCTATCAATATGTCCTATCTCAGCAATCTAAAGCTAAAGAATCCTGCAAAAATCTTATAAGCTTTTGCTATCAAAAGTCATTTTCAACAACATTACAAAAGCAATGAAGAACCTGTAGAAAAATTATTCATTAAACCCTGATGAGCCTGTGGAAGAAATATATTGTTAAAGAAATGTGCACAATAAACATATATTTACAGTACTGTTGGTTAAGAGTCAAAAATGTCACAACTTTCCAAGAAATAGCAATGGCAATTTTCTTCACAGAAGCATGCCTACTCAGGCACCGACCATATTCAGAGAAAAGAATGTAGGGGTAAGTCATCATTTAAGCCCTTCAGAGCCAATGTTTCTAGTGTGGTAACCCAGTATGCTTCCATTCTGGAGGAGTTTACACACTAGGGGCAAGATTCTCAAAGAGGGCTTAGATCAGCACAAGCTGCGGCAAACAGCAGATTAAGCCGAAGCCCGGTGCGACACAGGCCCTGCACCAGATTCTGGTGCAGGAGGGGTCCTAGCACCTAAGTCCCCATACTTGCCACAACCTCTCCCATGCGACAAACACAAGGCACACAGGAGGGGTTTGTCGCAGGCTCCGTGTGGCAAAGGCTAGCAGTCCCCACATCCCTGATCCCCTGATAAAATAATTCAAGTTCCATCCCCGGTGGTCTAGTGCCCCCCTTGATCCCCAATGTCACCCATTATAAAAATATATTATAAAACCCCTTCCCTAGTGGTCCCCCCTCTCCAATCCCCAATGTTGCCCATTATAAAAATATATAATTAAAAACCCCCTTCCCTGGTGGTCCACTGGCCCCCCCGTCCCTGATCCCCGATGTCGCCTGTATATGTACTTAATAAATAACACCCATGCCTGGTGGTTTAGTGGACCCCCACCACCCACCCCAGCAGATTGAACCCATCACCTTACTTCTCCCCCATCCTAAACCCCGAGCTGGTAACTGGCACAGCCCTCCTCTCACCACCATGGTCGGCTGCCGAATGACCTGTCAGTGAGTGCATACTTTATAATACAGTATGTGCTCATTGACTGACAGTTGGTTTACGGGCGACATCGGGAATTGGGGAGAGCACCACTGGACCACTAGGGAAGGGGGATTTATTATATATTTTTATAATGGGTGACATAGGGGATCGGGAAGGGGGACCACTAGACCACCAGGGAAGGATGATTTTAGGTATTTAATTTATGGGTGACATCGGGGATTAGGGAGGGGGGCAGCACATTGCTGCAGCCCTCTCAACCATCCCAGAGGACATTTCTAAGTACCCACCAGTCATGGCTGGTCTAAGGGTACTTAGAAATTTGCCCCCTTAGATCTCCACTGCAGCACTGACCCTGCTGTTATTTTCCTGGTGGTCTTACGCTTTTTAAACATTTCTAATAAAAGAATGCCACTTTGTACTGGATATAGTTTGAAAACAGTGTTTATTTCTGAATGCTGACTCGTTTGGGAGTGCCGCCATGCAGTCAAGGGTACTGGAATATGTTGAAGCCCTGGATATGTGCACATAATTTGTAAGAGATGCTATTTGGTGAGTTTTCTCATACGTAAAGACTATTTATGTATAGAAAATGCACCACTGTCTATGTTTTAGTCTGTCTAAAAGGTGTGAGGACTACATCACATTCCCAATGTCACAGTAGCAGAGATTAGCAACAATGCAGGCATTCTACTGGGTTGCACGCATACCACATGTACTGGGTAGAGTAAGCTGTACCCATGCCACCATCAAGGTGCCATCTGGGAGGGGGGGTAGGTGTTTCTGAACTGTAAGTACTTCCACTCCCTCAGTGTGTAGGTGCTGCATGATGGTGACGATCACATCACCAATGTGGTGGCAAAATACCCTGGTGGGTCACATGATGCCTTCATCTGGCACAATTGCTCCCTGTGATGGATGCTCAAGACTGGGCAAATACAAGATGGATGGCTCCATGGTGAGTATAGCCCCCCCACCCCGGCCTACCAACAACTGCAACTTGCCACCCTCCACAGGTGACAGTGCAGATCCCCTGCATCCCCGGGCTGATGACTGCTGCTGTGGCCAGCATCTGGCAGTGAGCAGATTTACAATGAGGCACAACCGGACACCAGGAACATCATCAAATGGGTCTTCAGAATCCTCAAAATGAGGTTCTGATGCCTGGATCTTTCTGATGGGCCTGTGCAGTACAGCCCTGCGAAGGTGTACAAGGTATTCCTGGCCTGCTGCACTCTCCATGACTTGCCATTTCAACATGAGATACCCCTGCACAGCCCTGAGGGCAACACACTGGTTGGTGAAAGCAGTACAGACACAGATGAACAGCCACTGGTCCACTAAGGTAGACTTGACCCCAGACTGGCCAGACACTCCAAGGAGGTAAGGGACAGACTGATTTCACAGAGCTTCTCTGAGACAAGGTAAAAGTCAGCACAACAGTGTACAAATCAAATATGTTTACTCTGAAACAAACAGAAAGGTAGAGAATGAGTAAGGAAAGGGTACACAGGAGAGATGAAAGGAGTACATGGGGGGGGTGCCAAAAGAAAATATGTGCACCTGTTCATGGATGGGGGGACAAAGGGCATGTGGTTAGAAAGCATGGGTGGGGGCAAAAGGAAAAAGTGCACCTGGCGCATTGGGGCCAAAGGGCATGTGGTTAGAAAGTGCAGGGGGACAAAAGAAGATAAGTGCATCTGGCACATGGGGGCAAAGGGTATGTGATTAAATAGTATGGGAAGGGGGAAGACCAAAAGAAAATAAGTGCAGCTGGCACATGGGGAGGGGCAATGTGAATTTTAAAGAATTTTTGTATACAGTACCCACCAGGAGGGCTTTGACGCAGCTGCACCGCTTTTCAGCAATGTTCTCCACCCTGTACACACTGGCTCAAGTCCACCCAGCACCAGGCAGTTAGTTTCATTCCCTAAGTACCAAACTCACTTATTGCACCCCCGCATGTCACTTTTTTTTTATTCTCCGATGGGCCAGGTTGGACACTGGACCTGTCAGATACTTGAAGTTAGAGGAATAGATTTGCCTTTGTTCCCTGATGGGCTGGGTAGGGCACTTAACCATCCAGATATTTGGGGGTTGTGGGGCACATTTTTTATTCCTCAGACCCATCAGGTAGTCTGGGGAAGAGAGACAGATTACTTCTATTCCCTGACAGGCTGGGTTGGGTTTAAGATTTGTCAGATTGTTGAGGGAAGGGAGAATGATCCTTTTTTTCCCTGATGGCCCAAGTTTGGCCCTGGACTCATCAGGTAGTTGGGTGGAGAAGGAGGATCAGATTTATTTATTCTCTAACAGATCGTGTTGGGCACTGGACCTATTAGGTAGTTGGGAGAGGGGGCAGATTTTTTTATTCCCTGATGAGCCTGGTTGTGCACTGGACCCAGCAGGTAGTTTGCAGGACAGGACCAGATTTGTTTTATTCCCTGACAAGCCAGGTTGGACACTGGATGTTCTGCTGGGCAGCATACCGGGTTGTAGTGTGCATGGCAGTGTGATCCTGATGTGCATGTTGGGAAGAGTGTAGACCTGAGATTGAGCACTGACAGAAGGAAACAATGAGACAGTGAGAGAGGGAGAAACACAGAAACAGAGAATTTGTAGGTAGAAAAGGACTGTTTGACCCACACAGTCTAACCAGATGTTCCCTGCCTAGTCTGTCTCCACAGACCTTATCTGGTCTCTGGTGATCCTCCCTCTCCCTGCCTATCTCATACCTGCTTGAAGTCCCCCCCCCCACCGTTTTTGGGCACTAGGTCAAGATGGCAAAAACCACAACAGCGCAGTCCAAAATAGTGATACCAAAGCGGCACTGTCAATAACATTGCCCACCAAAAACAGTGACCGCAACAATAGTGCCAATGGTAGCGGGCCACGAACACAGCAGCTGCTACCATGGCAAGGTACAACACTCAAATTTCAGTTTTAGTCCCCCGCACATCCCGTAATGGGAGGCTTCACCCCCTCCTAAACCCTCCCCTACTAAAAATAACTGCCTCAACTCGGGATACAATTTAAACCTTGGGGGTTGTTGACTAGGGAAGAAACAAATGAACAAATAAGATAGAAGGGGAGGCAAAAACAAAAAAAGCAGACATCCCAGGAATTGAACCCTGGGCCATTGATGTGCTGTTGTCCTCCCTGCTTGTGCCTCTGTCCTCTTCACCACAGCAACTGCTCAGCAGAGCTGCTCCAAGCACACACTTCATCCCCTTCTCCCTCTCTCCCTGACAGCAATACAGCTACAGGGATAGCACTAACCTGACCTCTGCTATTCTGTCCCTGTCATTGTATAAGGTTTCACTATTTTCACAGAGCAGTTTTGACCATGCTATTCTCACTTTGCTCTTTTCACCTGGTACACTGTTTTTGCACTGACTACCTCATCTGGCAGACTGTTCCAGGTGTCCCCCACTCTTTCAGTGAAGTAGTATTTACTCACATCCCTCCTAAACATCCCCCCCTTTCAGCTTCATTGCATTTCCTCTTATCCTGGTTCACTTCCTCATTTGTAACAGACTTACCCACTGTACCCTGTTTATCTCGTGAGGTACTTGTAGTCTCCATAATGTCCCCCTTTTCCCTCATCTTCTGTAGGTTGTAAATGTTGAGATCCCTCTGCCCTGGTCTGGACTGCATTCCCCCAGTCTATGTCCTGTCTGAGATGTGGCTTCCAGAACTGAACACAGTACTCCAGGTGGGGTCTCATCAATGACCTATACAGTGGTAACACCACCTCCCTCCTCCTGCTAGTGATACCTCTCCCTATGCACCCCAGCATCCCACTGGCCCTGCCTATTGCCTTGTCACACTACCCTGCCACTTTGAGGTTATCAAATATTATAACCTCTCTGTATCTTTCCTGCTCGTGACCATCAGACCTCCTCCTCCCCCCCACCCTCCATTTTATCGCATCTCCTGGGTTCTGTATCCTGGGTGTATGATTTGGCACTTTGGCACGAAGACCCCAGTCGCCATACCCTTGACCATTCCTCAAGTTTTCTAAGGTCCCTACTCATTCTCTCCACACCCTGCTGAGTATACACCCTATTACAGATTTTGGTGTCATCTGCAAAAAGGCATACCTACCCTTCTAACTCTTCTGTAATATCACTTATGAAGACATTGAAGAGGACTGGTACAAGTACTGAGCCCTGTGGTACCTCACTGGTCACTCTCTCCTCATTAGAGTGTGCCATTTACCACCACCCTCTGTCGCTTATTCATGAACCAGTGGTTTACCCAATTTACCACTTTGCATCCCACCCCTAGACTGTCCCGTTTATCAGTCTCCTATGTGACATCATCAGAGGGCTTGCTGAAGTCCAAGTAGGCCATGTCCACTGCCCTTCCTTGATCTATTTACCTGGTTACCTAGTCAAAGAAATTGATCAGATTGGTCTGGCATGAAACGCCCACACCAGGTGAATCCATGCTGCCTTTGTTCTTACAACATGTTGGATTGAAGATATTCCACTAGCCTTTCTTTTAACATGGTTTCCATTCATTTCCCCACCACTGATGTGAGCTGGACTGGTCTATAATTGCTAGCCTCCTCTCTGCTGCCCCTCTAATGGAGTGAAACTATGTCAACTCTCCTCAAGTCCTCTCGAACCACTCCTGTTTGTACTGAGTTGTTGAATAGGGCAGTCAGTGGTGCAGCAAACTCCTCCCTAGGTTTCCTTAGCATAGTACCATTGAGTGTGTCCTATCTGGTCCCATGGCCTTATCCACTAATAGGTTTGCATGTCCCTTCAGGACTTTTTCCTTTGTAAATGGACTTGTGTTCACCCCCCCCCCCAAACCCCATGTTCTTGCTACTCTCCGGTGGTCTGTCCCCCTTTCACTCCATTGTGAAGCTAAATAGAAGTCCCTGGTCAGGATGTCAGCTTTTTCCTGATCCTCCTCTGCTCAATTGCCCTCTGCCATCCTCCTTATCCTCAGTATCCTTCCCCTTGCCTTCCTCTTCTCGCTTATGTACCTGAAGAAAGCCTTGTCCCCTTTTGCCATCCCTTTGGCTATCCTTTCCTCTGTTTGTGCTTTTCCCTGCCTTTTTTTGTAAATGTAATGTTTATTTTAACTTTGTCAAGTACAGCATGTTACTACCTTTAATACTCTTAATACAAGTTCATACTTCATTTTGACAGGAAAACATATGCATTATTCTCTATATCCCCTAACATCATTGCTACCCTCAAGATCCCCTCTTTAGTACAGAGCGGGGTGCGAGGTGTTACAAAACTTTGAAGAGAAGAACATATGTGGGGTGTAGGACTAATAGCATTTCTATTAACATTACTGCCATGCCCTCCCATCTTGGAGGTGGCTCATTAGATTGGGACCCAGGGCGGGTAGGCCCGAGGAGAGGGGCTAAATGTGGTCCTCCTAAGTATAGCTCTACTAAGATTAAAAGTGGAGTCTCTCAGTATCTCTTGGAGCTATGGGATTATGGTAGGGTCTCTGCTCATGACGTGAACCATCCACCACTGCCACCTTTGTGAATATGTGTCTGTGCAGTCATTTAGCGAGACTGTGAGTTTCTCCATTTTTGGTAAACCTGGAACACTAATGCTCTCCATCACCCTACCTCAGGGATGGTGGGTATCAGCCAAAGTCTGGTGATTATCTTTTTTGATTGCCAGAGGTTCAGCCACCACCTTTTTTAGTTCCTTTAAGACCCTGGGGTGCACCTCATCTGGCCTCATTGTTTTATTGACTCATTCCTTCCATTTCCTTTAGGAACCTTTCCCGTGTAAAGGGACTTGTGTCTATTTCTGCGCCATTCCCACCCCTTCTACTCCCTTCAGGCCCATAACCCTCCTTTTCCTCAGTAAAGACTGAGCAGAAATATCTGTTCAGTATATCAGCTTTACTGTTGTCATCCTCCACGCGGCTCCTGTCCTCCCCTTGAGTCTCACTATCCCTTCCTTTGCCCTTCTTTTTTCACTTATATACCTGTAAAAGGTTTTGTCTCCTCTAACCACTGATTTTGTGATGCGCTCTTCTGTCTGAACTTTGGCTTCCCTTACTGACCTCCCTGCCTCCCTTTGCTTCTCCTGGTACGTCTCCCTATCCCCTTCTGCCTGCGTCTTTTTGTATTGCCTGAATGCGATCTTTTTGGCTTCCATTTTCTCCGCTACCTCCTTGGAAAACCATAATGGCCTCTTTTTCCTTTTCCCCTTGCTAACCTGCTTAATGCATAATTCTGTTGCTCTTGTAATCCCTGTTTTAAATGTTACCCACTGTTCCTGCACCCCAGATTCCTTCCCCATTCCCATTAGTACTTCTTTCAAGCATGTCCCCATTTTACCAAAGTCTGCCTTCCTATAATCCAGGATATGTGTTTTTGTGTGGTTTGCTTCTGCTACTTCAATGATTTCAAACCACAGTGACCAGTGGTCAGTGTTCCCCAGGTGCTCCCCCACTGTTACCCCATCACACTGTCCCCATTTGTGAGCACAAGGTCCAGTACTGCCTTCTGCAAAGTTGCTTCCATGACCAGTTGCTTAAGGAAGGCACCTTGAAGGGAGTCCAGAATAAATCTGCACCTGGTTGTTGCTGCTGCTGGGAGGCTCCAGTCCAGTGACAGTCTGAAAGCCTTTTAATCTGTTTTAAATTATCATATTTGCATTTATGCATCATTTTTATTTATTCATGTTGTTTCTCACTATGCTTTGTTATGATTTCCGTTAGGCACCCAGAGCGTCCAGGATTGGGCACCCTACAATTAAAATTGCTTTGCCTTGCCACATCTGGAATATTGAAGTCTCCAACCAGCACCACCTCCCCCTTATCTGCCATCCTTTGGATGGCTAACATTAACTCCCTATCTGTCTCTTTCTCCTGGGCTGGTGGTCTGTAGACCACCCCTGTGTGGATGGCTGACCCCATTTTCCTTTCCAGCTTAACCCACAGTATCTCTCCCCCATTTTGTTCCTCCTGGATCTCTGTGGCCTTTATGCCATCTTTCACATAAAGTGCCACTCCTCCTCCCTTCCTGCCTGTCCTGTCTCTTCTGAATATGTTGTAGCCAGATATGGCCATCTCCCAGTCATGGTTATCATTATACCAGGTCTCTGTGATGGCCGCAATGTCCAGGTCCAACTGCACCATGGCAGCCTCCAGATCCTCCTTCTTGTTGTTAAGGCTCCTGGCATTGGCACACATGGCTTTCCATGATGTGAACTTTCTGAACTGTTTAGCTGTCCTACTCCAGCCCCATTCCTGTTTGTCCTTTTTCCCTGGTTCTCCCTGCTGCCTGCCTAGGGGACCTGTTTAAATTATTGAGACCCATTTAAATTATTGAAATATATTCTGGACCCATGCCTTCTCTTCCTGCCCCCCCCCCCCAGATCCTGATAGGTCAACCCCAGTCTCAGCAATTGCATTAGGTGTCCATGCCAACCTGCTGTATAACTTAGATTAGGGAGATAACTGATAACTACCTGAAATACGACAAAACGCTGCAGAGGAGAAACATACATTCCCTGCAGTGTACAACCTGAAAACATGTGGGAAAGGGAGATCACTTTGGGACACACCTTCCCAGGCAACTGCCTTGGGATGCCTCACCTGGTGATCTAACTGGGTATAAGGATAACTTGGCTTCCAAGGTGGGGGCCCAGGTGAACCCTACTGCAAACTTGGTTTGTACAAAGGTTAGTCCTACTATAGAGGAGGGGCCTTCAGCTGAGGAGCTCAGGGGTAATGGATTAGGTTAAAGGGGTGGGTGTTGACGTCATGCCCTCCATAGTGGGTTGTAAATAAATGGAAATCATCAGAAAATATATGCATTATTGGCAGTGAGTGATCTAACATGCCTACCATCCTGCACCTGGACATTATACTTAGAGTTTAAACAACATGTGGCTCGACCAGGGATGATAGCATTTTCAAGGGGAATGGCGTCTATACCCAAAAATTAGTCCATTTCTGGTTAACTCTCCCAAAAGCGGCAACTACCAGGCCTCTCAATAATTGTTTGTGTGTTAATTGGACTCTAAGCCAGTCTCCATCTCTACAGTGGGCCAAATGAGCAGTGTGAGGGGACCCTGAAATAGCACAGGGGACCTATATTTGTTTCGGACTATATTTTCATGTTGTGTATGGATAGGGGCCAGCACTGGAACATCACCCCTGCTCAGCCACAATGCTCCCCAAACTCATGCATTCTTAAGGCAATTACTCCCTTCATTGAAAGGGGGCAACTGTTTCCATCCCTGCTTCATGCACTGTAGTTCCCGGGATATAACCCTTTCAGGCAATCCCTTGTGATCTCATTAATGAAGTCACCAGAATACAATCTGTCTGGGGTGCACCTATTTAGTAATGTTACTGGGTGCAACTCTTCCCCTGCATACAGCCTCTGGCTCTCCAATCTCTGAATATCTACTAGTGTCACCTCTCATTCACGGTGTCTGCTCTATGATGCCTATCCCAGACTCCAACCAGGCTCCTGGGTATCACCAGTCTAATTTACTGTAGGGAGACATATAGAGCTCAGTGTATACAGCTATCTACACCGGACCGGCACATCCTCCCCTTGGGGAGGCTCCAGCAGGGGTCGCTCAATGGGTCTCTGGAGGGCTCCTACCCTCATGCAATGCAGGAGTGTTCAATGCTGATCTGTGGGTGCCCCAGACCTGCCCCCATCCATTTTAGTCCCATATCATGTGAGAGGCCGCCCTTGAATGCAATGTGGTTGCCCTCCTTCTTTATCCTCTAACCCCCCCCCCAGGGGCTAGCTACTCAATCAACATCTGCCCCACTTACTTTTGTTGTAACTATGCAGAACATTTTTACTTTATTTTATTCAGCCGAGGTTACGGTCACCATGGGCCCGCCTCCACGGTCAATCTTTACAACACCATTCCCCTACTGTGGCAGATACCAATTAAAACACCATCTCCCATCCAACAACCAGAGCTGCTCTCCCTGGTTCTACACATCAATTCAACAATATGCCCCTCTTCCCGTCCAATAGTTAAGATATGTAGTGCATATCATGACTGCTATTGGGGGTGCTATGCATTACCCTTTCAAATATTGTTAACATACAAATGTCTTTATTTTAAAGCATTTTCAACTTCTTTATTCTATGCTCAGTATACTCTCCTGACTGCAGGTGTCCACAGCCATATTTCCCCAGTCCTCTGGCGCCATCCCCCACCCAACAACAGGTATGGCCATTGGGCATTTCTCACTGTCTCTTCCCCATTAATCTAATCCAAGTGCCTCCTCCTCCCCTCTGATCTGTGCCTCTCTGAGCCAAACTGTACCTTCCATAGCAGCAGGCCTCCTCAGCTGATTGTCCATACCGAGGGTGCTCCTTGCACACGTGGCTCACCAGGACAGGCCTTCATAAGAAATTTATAAAACTTGGGCTACATGGAGCCAGCGGCAACTCCCTTGAAATTAACCTGCTCTCCTGTCATTTTTGGGAAGACTCCAATTACCTTTTACAAGTTCCTATTTCGAGAGCCGTAATCAATACTTCAGTGGCCTATGCGGCCAGTAAGTGTTATGCTTGTGCAACTGTGTTATTTAGGTTTTGACCATTCTCACTCTCTATTCCAAAGGAATTACCACCCTGTAGAGGTCTCAAAGGCATGGAACCCTCAGAGAGGGTTCCAATCCTAGAGGTGCTGTGGGACGATTCCCTTGGCTAAAGGTAGCTTAGGAAGATAGAGAGGCATTGTCGCTGGAGGAGGAGGGGAGGATGGTGGGGTAAATAAAAAGTGCTTCAGAAGGAAGCTGAGAGGAACTGCTTATATAGGTCAGGAAGTGGGAGTGTCTGGCTGCTTGTCCATTGAAATACAGGCCTAGCCTTCCAATTCAATGGCCTACGCAGCCAGTAAGTGTTATGCTTGTGCAACTGTGTTACTTAGGATTTGGCCATTCGCACTCTCTATTCCAAAGGAATTACCACCCTGTAGGGGTACCAAGAAACTAGGAAATGCTAACTAAAAGTAACTAGATATTATGACCTTCGGCACGGAGGAGAGAAAAAAACCCTTTGAGGAGGAAATCTCTGGGGATCCAAGGCCTAGGTCCCTTCCCTCCAGGCATGGGATTATTTCATTAGTGATGGCTCTGCTACTGCAATTTGGAAGCCCAATTAATAATAGATAGAAAATATTCCAATTTGGAGGGAAACTCTCACTATATCCTTCTAATGGGAACTCCTTGGAAGCTTGCGAGATGATAGCTCTGCAACCGCCACTCCAAGGCGGGAGGAGGAGAGTAATGACCACTGAGGCACTCACCCAGCCTACTGATCTAAAAAAAACTAACTAGGTGAACCAGAGGTGGTCGGAGGGAGAATTTGGTGAAGGTGCCTTGCTAGGGAACCACTAAAGCCAATGGACAACCGTTATAGTGGAAACCACTACAGCTAAAGGAAATCACTGTAACCTCACTTCATGGCTTAGTCATAAATTCTACAACTTGAGGTGCCGACAGTACGGTTAATGACTGAAGGCCCACCCAGAGTGAGGACATTCCCCGCTATGGGCCAGGTGAGAAGGACCCCACCCCAAGCTTTGCATGCTCAAGCTGAGGACTCTAGGTGCAGAGTGAGACCGTCGACTGCAGGGGATCCCTGCGCCATGATGATATGGATGGCATGCCCCAGAGACTGAAGAGGAGCTGAATGAGCATTGAGTGCTAAGACCTTGGAGGGGCAGATGGCAGGGAGCATTGAGTAATGATGATGTAAACAAGAGTGGATCTGGATGTAGTTCAGTAAGGCAGGGTAGTTCAGTAGGGCAGGGTAACAATAGTCAGACTTGCAAGTTGGTCAGAAAGCAGTAAGAATAGTCAGACCTGCATGTAGGTCTGCAAAACATAGTAGCAATGATGGGACATGAATGTAAGTGGGAGAAGCAGCACTATGATACTGGGGCAAGCCAGCCAGGCATACAAAAAGCCAATGAAAGTGACAAATACTCTGAGGATTTTTGGTGGTGGAGGCAGGATTTAGAACATAAGTAATTAGCCACATGGGGCCACGACTCCTCAAACACTTCCAAGTCCCCGCCGTAGGACAAACAAGAAAGAGATGGAAGGGGTTGAAAACCACATGCAGATATTAAAGCTAGTTTACAGCATCAGCAATAGCTTAGCTGACCTCAGAGTATAACAGCAGTGTACAAACTTGGAACAGCATCAGCACTGAGTAACTATGAGTGGTAGTATATTATAAGCATGGCATGGAGGGAAGCACAATGCTCTGAAAGCAGCTATGACCATGTGGGAGGTAGATTAAGCTGAGAAAGCATGACTGAGCTGCATAGCAAGGGTCCAGAGGGAGCCTGAATCAGGTGAAAACAATTAGGCATGTTGCATGGGGAGCAGCTTTGGTTTGAGTAGAACACAGGTACTGATTGCAATAGCAATGTGAGTAACTGAAAGTAAGTAGCTTGAGATCTAAATGAGCAAAATGGTAGGAACTTAGAAATCAAATCCCCCCCCAAAACAAAACAAAACAAAACCAAGACACACAAACACAGAAAAAAACAGGGAAGGAACAAAAGGAAGCACACAGCCGGAGGCAAAATACAAACCAGAAGCAGAAGAACACAACACAGAAGTCCAGCAGAAAGAAGCAGCAGGCAGAGGGAGGGGCAGGCCCCAGCCAGCTGCAGAGGACAGATGGACATAGCCTCCAGCTGGTAAAGAAAAAGTGCTTCAGTAGGAGGCTGAGAGGAACTGCTTAAATAGGTCAGGAAGTAGGAGTGGCTGGCTGTTTGTCCATTGAAATACAGGCCTAGCCTTCCAAATATCAAGTCACTATAGAGATTCCCCCAGCCCCTGGGACCCAGAATTTTCAAGTCGTCTGACAGAAACAGTCTAGTCCTGGGAAGGCCTATTACCTACCAGTCATCTGTCCTAGGCTCAGTGCAACATTGGGGAGAACGCTTTGTTGAAGTATTGATTTATATTATCTTTCAGCTAGTTTATCTCTGTGGGGGAGGGAGGGGTGAAACTGATACACTGCCCAATTTCCAGACAGTATTGAAAGAATAAACCCAGGATGGGACTAGAGGACAGCACCAGCAAAACCCAGGAGTGTTATTCTAACCAGTGAACTATTATCTTCACCTTCACAGACATAGCTGAGCTCAAGGACTAGAGGACAAATTATTTCCTGGAGGTCCCACAACTTAGACGTAGCAGCAGGTGCAGTGTGTGCAGCCTTCAGATGTCGGACAATGTCTTGTAGGTTTCTGAGGATTGCTGGTGGCGGCATTGTTTTTCATTTGGCCTTGTACAGTCCATACTTTCTTTAAGAGTTTTGCTGCAAGTGAATTGGATGTAGCCGCTTGAGGGATGAGATCCAGGTTTATTCTATTCTTTATTCGGATAATATCTTTGAGCAAAAGCTCTTTACATAGGTTCCACGTCAACAATCAAGACAATAACAAGAACACGAACAAAGGAATGAACACAATAGATTGGCAATACAGAGATTAGAATGACATTATTACACTTCTTCTAATTTACATAAGAGCAAGAGTCATTACATGCAGTGAAAATGTACGGTGGCTTAAGGGCATTGTAAAAAGTATGTCCATTAACTAAGTACAATTACAGAGAGTGAGAATATTGGGTAATGACAGAGAGAACAGTGGTGGCAGCGATAGATGATCTGGTGCAGGGGAGAATGTAAGTCAGCCCAGGGGCCTTGTCAGGGTGCTTAACTGCATAGGAGAGCAGACATAAGTCACAGCGGCTGTGCCAAGGTGACCTGGGGCAAGTTGGCATGAGCAGTTAGTGGGTGCAGTCACATGCAGAGTCAGAGACAAGTCGGAGTTTAAGCTTCCATTTGAATGATGCTAAGGTAGCAGCAGATGAGACATTAATAGCAAGTGAGTTGAACCAGAGTGGGGCTCGGTAGGCAAAAGACCTTTGACCCTTGGAGGTACGGCATTGAGGGATCTTGAAATATTGGCAGACTGAGCCTCTGGTTCAACATGAGTTGGTATTATGGGTAAGAACCCCAGGAGGCATCAGCCCAGAGGTAACCTTAACTAGGAGACAGGTTTGGTATCGAAGTCTACCATTGAAATGAAGCCAGTTTGCCTGTACATATAGGTCACAGGTGTGGGTTAGACACCCTGCACCTGTGAGGAGCCATCAGGCCTTATTTAGTGCTGTTGTAATACATTTGAGGGATGTGGCAGTGGCCGACCCATATATAATAAGACCATAGTTCACAAGTGAGACCACCGAGCTGTGAATAGCTGTGCTGAGGACTTCGGGAGTCAGACTACGCCTATGTCTGTACAGGAGCCCAATTCGCATGTAGATAGCTTTGGATAAGTTATTTATATGCCTGGCATAAGAGAGGGTGCTATCAACCATGACCCCTAGATATTTAAAATGATGTACTAGCTCCAGTGATGCTCCAGCATCATTTAGGATAGTGAGTGGGTAGTATCTGTGCTTGCTTTGGGCAGTTGCAAACAGCATGGTTTCTGTCTTTTATAGTTCAAGACTAATTTATGGTTGTTAATCTAACTCTCTACAGCCCCAAAGTTTTGTTGGAGCTCATGTTCAACAGCCTTGGGATTAGTAGCACTAGTAAAGAGGACTGCATCGTCCACATAGAGAAGGATGCATCCCCGGCAGGAGAGGGGAAGCGAATTCAGAAAGACACCAAACAGGAGGGGACCCAGGACTGATCCTTGTGGGACTCCTGACTTGACAGGTTTGCTGTCCAAGAGGACCTTGGCAATATTTACTTGTTGCAATTGATTCAGAAGGTACCTTCTGAACCAAGCCACAGCATCAGGGGAGAGACCAAGGTTAGAAAGTTGCTCCACCAGAAGGGCATGGCTAACATGTTGAATGCCTTGTTTAAGTCAATGTATGTAGCACCAACCATCTGACCCTGGTCCAGGGAATTGTGAATGTAGCCTGTGAATTCGAGCAGGGCAGTGGTGGTACTGTGTCCAGCCCTAAACCCATGTTGCTGGGGGCATAGAAGTTGATACTTATCCAGGTATTCAACCAGCTGGTCCAAGACAATTTTCTCAAGGGCTTTGGATAGTGGAGATAGGATGGAAATAGGTCAGTAGTTACCATGAGAGGCACGGTCTCTGCCTTTATGGAATGGTGTCACTACCGCAGATTTCCAGTTTTGAGGAAAGTGGACGAACCTTAAGGAAACGTTAATTATATGTGTAAGGGGTGCCAGTAGCTCCTCCAGGGTAAGACTGGCAAACTTGAGGTCCAAGGTGTCTCTGTTGTAACAACCTTTACTTAACATCTTTAGGAGACACTTCCTGGCTTCTTTAAGAGTGACCATTCTAAAATAGAAAGGCAGATGGGTAGGGGGCTGGACAGGATTGTTAAGGCCAACAGTGGGAGAGGTAGGGCTGAAAAGCCTGGAGGGAGAACCCCACTGAGGTCAGTGAATGCTGTGTTGAAGGAGTTTGAGATGGTTTTTGGGTGTAACATAGGGACCCCATCTTGCATAGTAGGGGAAGATTCACGATCCTTCCCAGTGACTTCATTGAGATTCCTCCAGAATTGCCTGCTATCATTCCAGGCAGTTTTTTGCAGCCCAGATTGACCTGGTACAATCATTTCTAGCCTTTTTGTAAAACTGCACATCAGACTGATTACCCAAGTAACACGCTTTATGCCAGAGGAGGTCCCTGCCCTTTAGAAGATCAATAATGTCAGGGGAGATCCATGGATTGTTATGACCCTTGACTTTCCATTTTCTAAGAGGGCGTGCTTGTCACACATTTCATTGAAGTGGGAGATGAGGTGCTCAAGGGCAAAGTCAACATCTTTAGATGAGTATATTGCAGACCAGTCAGTGTGCTGGAGGTCATTTTTCAATAAATCAAGGTGGCCACGAAGAAGGACCCTGTTAGTTATTGTTCTGGTGGGTGGTTTGGAAAACCTATTGGACCAACAAAAAGTTACAAGGGAGTGGTCACTCATACCATCAGGGAGCACTGTGGCATCTGTTATAAGTGCAGAGTGGTTCAAGAGTACCCAGTCTAATAAGGTACTTGTGCTCGTCCTATAGTTTATATGTGTGGGACCTTAAACAAGTTGGGAGAAGTGGAGTGCCACGATAGCATCCTTGTAAGGATTGGTTTTATCATCGAGCCAATTTATATTGAAGTCACCAAGCAGAATGACTTCAGAGCTGAGACTCAGACTACCTAGGCAATCAATGAGTGTGTCAAAACCTGCGACAGTGTGTCGTGGGGGGATGTATGCTGATATGATGGTAACAGCCTTATTGTGAGCCCCAAGGAGAATTTTTACAGCAATTGCTTGCATGTTGTCCCTTGGGATGGGTAGCTGCAGGACAAAACCTTGTAGGTTGACCCTCATATAAATTGCACACCCGCCTCCTCATTTGGTACATCTATCCTGGCGAACCACAGTGTACCCTGGTAAAATGATGGACACATCAGGGATGTTGGGTGTAAGCCAGGTTTGTACTACTGATAGCACATCTGGATTGAGCTGTGCAACCCAGGCCTGAAGAAGGTCAAGCTTATCCAGGGGGGGCTGCAGATGTTGACTGATGCAATGGTTAGCGAGTCAGCATTATTTTGACCCGTGCCATACCTTGAAGGTGGGCCTGGATTGGGATGGACGTTTCCAGAGAGCAGAAGTAGAAGTAGGGCTATTCTACTGAGATACTTCTCAGGAGTTTGTTATTGAGCTTGTGACAGCCTCTATGGGAAGATCGCCCCTTTCAACCTGATGGCTGAGAGAAACCCGGGGGGGGGGGGGAATGTGATGTGAGGACCCCAGCAGGAGTAAATCTTCCATGACTCTGAGCAGTTGATTAATTGGTGGTCACCTGGCTTAGTAGGTGCAACATGGTATGCAAGAACAGATGTTGTTACAGCGCCATAGGCTATACAGCAGGCTCCTGTCACTCAATAGGTGGGGTGAGGTAGGAGCATCACCATTTTTTTTAATGGCAGGGTTGGTAAGCCAGAAACTACCAACAGTATAGTGAAAAGGTAATAGTTGTGGGGCATGTTTCAAAGATAGATAGGCCAAGTAGAAATTTATGTATAGTATCCTATGGGAGTTTACTCCTCGCTTAGGCAGGTTCTCGATCACCTCTTCAGCCAAGTTGTAAGCTTTTGTACCACTGTCCTTAAATACTGTTAGGCAAGCAGAATATGGGGTACGGATTCGAAGATTCTGCTCAATCAGGCTTCTGAGGATCGGGATGTATGCTCTTCTTTGACTGGTAACTGCAGGCTAGTAGTCATTATCAAAAAGCACCCTGGTGTCCAGGAATTTCACTGATTTGTTGCCAAGCCATATGCAGGACTTTTTCCTTGTCAGTGTAGCTCACAAATCTGACCACAATGGAACGGGGATGCTTGTCTGATGTTGGCCTAGGGCCAAAGGCATGGTGAGCCCTGTCAATTACCAATGTGGTTTCCAGCAATAAGGTGAGTGCTGGTTTTAAGTAAGTCTTCATGAAGGCAGCTGTGTCTGAGTCTTCTGTGCTCTCCAGAATGTTGTAGGTCCACAGGTTGTTCCATCTTGCTCTACACTCAGCATCTTCTGCCCTGTCTTGCAGCATTTGTATGGTGCCATGTAACTGTATGATGGGCTGTTCCATGGCGTCGATGCGAGAGTCCTGCTGTGTTATTTGTGAGTCAATTAAATCCGTCTTGGTCTCAACTTTATAAATGTCCATCCAGAGAGCCACGGTTGTGCTTTTCATCTCCTGTCTGAAGCTCCATATCTCTCTTAGTAAGGCATCCATTTGCTTCTGTATGTTATGGTTGGCAGTAGTTGTGGCGCCCCTCTGTTAGGATCGCGTGGTTAGGGACGTTACGCAGTCCTCACTATCTGACTCTCTGTGCCCATTTCTGCCTCCATCAATTGATTCCTCGGGAGAGGAATTGTGCTCCGATCTTGACAGTCTGATGACTACACCTTCCTTTAAAGGTTTTTGTGGTTTTAAAGTAAGTTTGAGTAAATAATAGGTGAGTTTTTAAATTAATCCCACGGAGCCGAAATGCCAAGCTGTTCACAGGTGCATGATATCACCGGAAGTCCTGCTTTTCCTTGCATCACTGTCCCCCCTGCTTCCCTCTGTTTTACCTGGTACACCTCTCTATTCTCCTTCATCTGTGTTTCTTTGTACCTCCTGATGCCATCCTGTTTTCCTTTACTTTCATGGCCACTTCCCTGAGTACTATAGTGGCTTTTTTTTTCTCCCTCTTGCTTTGGCTCACTTCCTTCACACAGAAGCTGATTGCCTTCATTATGCCTTCCCTTAATTTTCTTCAGTGTTGTACCCTTCCCTGGCAATCCACCTCTGCTAGACTGCTTATAAGGCAGTTTCCTATTTCTTTAAAATCCTCCCTCCTAAAGTCCAGGACCCTCGTCCTCGTGTCGTTTGCCTTTGCACCCATCTTAACGCTGAACTACACTGTACAGTGATCACTGGTCCCCAGGAGACTGCCCACTGTGATGTCTGCAATACTGTCTTGGTTAGTGAGCACCAGGTCCCGGATTATCCCATCCCTAGTGGGTTCAATGACTAGCTGCCTGAGAAACACCCCCTGCAGGGAGTCTAGAATTGCCCTGCTTCTAGCTGAGGCTGCAGCTAGAAGGATGTAATCCATATCTGGCAGACTGAAGCTCCTAACCAGTGGCACCACCCCCTTATTTGCTGTTCTGCTGATGCTTTCCCCTAATGCATTATACAAATCCTCTCTCTGTGCTGGACGTCTGTATATCACCCCAGTGTGAACAGTGGCCCCAGATCCTTTCTCCAGGGTGGCTCACATTACCTCCAGCTCCTCCTTTACCTCTCGGTTCCCTTGCATTTCCATAGCCCTGATAACATCTCTCACCTACAGAACAACCCTTCCTCCTCTTTTTCTTTTCCTATCTCTTCTGAACTGAGAGTAACCTGGTATAGCCATACACTAGTTGTGATTTTCAGTGCACCATGACTCATTTATGACCCCTAGGTCCAGGTCTACCTCCACCATGATGGCCTACAGGTCCAGAATTTTATTTCCTAGATTCCTTGCATTGGTGCACATGGCTCTCCAAACGTTGCTCCCTCCCTACCTAAAACCCCCTTTCCTCTCCTCTTTCTGTCTGTGATGCTCCTCAAGACTCCCCAAGACTCCACCTTCCCTCGTTGTTCCCTCAGTTTCTTGTCTGCTCTACACCCCTCTTTCTGCATTCTTGGTTCTTACCCCCTATCCTTCACTTTCACTACCCCCTTCATCCTGTGCCCCTGCCCTAGGGGATTTTTCTCCCCTCAGGCTCTCCCTCCTTGTTGCTTCAACCTGTGGGTAAGGGTGGGGCAATTTATCCCTAACTTGGTAATACAGCCTCGCCCCTTGGCTAGTTTAAATGCTCATCCATGTAACATTTAAATCTTCCATTGAGTACTCAGGTCTGCTGCCCAGAAGGATGCAGGAAGACCTCAGTGGCGGAGCTAGAGGGGGGGCTGGGGTGTCGGTTGCCCCTCCTGGCTGCCCCAGTGTGAGTAGTGGTGCCCCACCACCATTTTTATTCACTGTTTAATGCCCATTGTGTAGCCCATGATTGACTGAATGCCCCCCCAGCTCCCAAACGCTCCCAAACCTGGCTCCGCCACTGGAAGACCTCTGTATAGGCCCATTTCCTTCCAGGTTAGCTCCCAGTCTCCAGTGAAGCCAAATCCCTGCTCTCTGCACCATGCCTTCATCCATCTGTTGAAGTCCGTGGTGCGGAGTACCCTATCCTCCCCTTGGCCATACTCAGGTAACACCTTAGCAAATGCCACCATTAATGCCAGTTGTTTAAGGCCCCTCCCCAGTTCCCTGAACTGCCCTTACACTACTCCTACTCCATTCCTCACCAAGTCATTAGTCACTAGGTGGATAATGACATCCAGCTTCCTATCATGTCCTGTCACCTGAGCAATCCTTAGGATCCACTCTACATCCCTCAGCACCAAACTGCCAAGTAGATACTTACCTCCCTCTCACCTTCCCTTCCTGCTTCAAAGTCTGTCCTCCTTACAAGTGAATCCCCCACCAGCAGCTGCTTCCTCTTCTGCTGGGGGCCTCTTCCTACCACCCTGGTGCCTTCTCTTCCGAGGACCCCTATGTCCTCCCTTGCCTCCACGTCGGATGCCTCCTCCAGGCTGTTCTATCCTGCCAGAACACTGAAGGAATTTCCTAGTGGCATAGGCTGAGGATTGGTAACCCCACCCACACCCACCACCTCACCCTGCTGGAGCCCACCAAGGACCAGCTGTCCCTCCTTTGTCGACTCTGAGGCAAGGGAAGTAGACTTGGTGGCCCCTGGCTGAGGCAAGAGGTCCTCTGGATCCTTGCCAACTCATCTCAGATTCCAGCTACCTCCATCATCAGCTCAGAGAGGTGCAAGCAAATGGGACAGCACCTCAGTCTCTAAACTGTGTCCCTGAAGACTGCAGCTCCACACTAGGGATGGGCGGACCCAAAAAGGTCCTGACCCTTATTAACAGGATGAGAATCCATGTCAGAGTCCTGATAAGTTCTTATTAGTCCTGATTCAAATCAGAACCTTAATGGTAGTACCCAACAACAATCACAAAAGCATTAAAAAATAGAAAATAAAGTATTTTCTCTTACTTGATTGTGTTGACCTGTTTCTGACTCCATTCTGTGTGCTCATCTGCTGGCTACATATTATCCACATGCGTTGCTTACCCTCTGTGTGTGGATGGGGCATGGTATTACTCTCCCATTCTACCCTAGTAATCATATATCCTCAGTCAGACCCAAATGATAACCTCCCCCAATATACAGCACACCCTTCAATTCCCATCCTATTGCTAAAACCCACACTTCCCCAGTATGTACACCCTTGCCCCCCCCATCTGCCATCAAGCATCCTGCCCCAGTATGCAAACCCCTACTCTTTCATCTGCTACTACCCACCCTGCCCCAATGAATATCCTGCCCCTTTTCCCATTGGTTTGTATCTGTCATGCTCCAGAATGAATACTCTGCCACCCTGTCCCAATATTAGTAGTATTGCCCTCTCTTCCGATCTGTGGTACTCACCCTGTTCCACACTGAATATCACTGCCTCCATCTTCCATCTGCTGAAGCCCATCTTGTCCTAGGATGAACACCCTATTCCATCCTGTCATCTACTGATACTCACCCACCCTCCCCCAAAATAAAATAAAATGAATACCCCTCCCATCTGCTGATTCCCACCAACCCTGTCCCAGAAAAATAAAAGAATACCCCTACCTTTCCATCTGTGCCTAATATCCACCCAGTCCCAAAAATACTCAAAAGAATATCCCTTCCCTCTACTCCTCCCATCTGCTGACACCCCAGTCAAAAAGTAAATAAATGAATACTTCTTCTCTCTCTCCCAATACCAGAAATAAATGAATACCCTCTCCCTCTACCCCTTCCATCTGCTGACACCCCCAGTCCATAAATAAATTAATGAATACCCTCCTCCTCCCATCTGCTGATACCACCCTGCCACACCACAAGAGATGCTACCTGCCATTGCCTTTATCGCTGCTGCTACCACCACACTGGACCAATGACTCACAATACCAGCCTGCACAAATTCAAAACAAGAAGTCTTCTTTTCAGTATGCTGCATCCAAGGTGTTTCTCATAGCTCAATGAGGCCAAAGACTCCCGCGCGTGCTCTCTCAAGCCTCAAGCATGCTTGCTTGAATTTCTGTGTGAGAGACCATGCAGCCACCAGACCAGACAGGAAGAAAAAAAATGCAAAGAAATATATATATATCTATATATTGTCATTGTGGGATCAAAGTGGAGGGAAGGTTGGCAGATGGGCTAAGGCATTTACTTTTTTTTGTAAGGAAAAAAAAAAAGAATGCCCTTTGGGCAGACCCAGTACCACTCAACCTAGAGTTCTTATTTACCCGAATCCGATGGACATTGTCAGATCTGGAGGGTTCAGATTCTTGGTGGGCAGGTCCACCCATCCCTATTCCACACCCATTACACTGCACCACTCCCATAATTGATTACCTACAGTACTTGTCTATTTTAACCACGGAACTTAGTCTGTCCATAATTGATTACCTGCTTGCCTTTTTTAACCACTGAACCTAATCTGTCCCCTTCTGAACCACTGAACACTACCTTCTCCCCTTTGTTACCTCCGAACCAGCTAGCCTTTTTTTACCACTGAATACCACTGAACCTAGTCTGACCATTTCTGCTTCATTCTTATACCCGATTCCTTTCTTCCCTTCCATACACTTCTTTATGGTTTATCACCCTACCCTTGATAGGGTGTTGTCTGTTTTCCCTTCTTTCAGTGTTTTAATTGGTTGAACCCTTCCCTCTTTCCTATACCCATTTTATTGCTTCCCTTCCTTACTCTTGAATTTGAATTAGGTTCATCATCATCATCATCATCATCTTCTTTATTTCTTTAAAAGCACAAATCAAATTATCTAAGCACTTGTACAAAAAGTAAAACACAACAGGATGACACACCTCACAAATTAAAACATATAAAACAGTAAAATTCATTAGAATAAGTGATCAAAATTCTGGAAAAGCAAGTCCAAATGAATAGGTTCTTCAGTGCCAACTTAAAGCTCTCCATGGTTGGGCATTCCTTTACTCAGCGAGGTACAGAATTCCATAGGATAGGGGCAGCAAACAAAAAAGCCCTAGCCCCAGATGGCTTCAAACAGGTTCTATGTCAAAAGGGCGTTAGCCGAAAGGTGACCGTCCTTATGACAAGTGTACATTAGGTGATGTACAACCCTGGCGACAGAAAAAAACGCAATGAATAGTAATGTTTACTTTTATGTGGGGGGCTTTTCCCCCTCACCCTCCTACTATTAGATTCTCAACTCCAGAGGGGTGCATGTTGGGGGGGGGGAGTGCAAAAGTGAAAAAAAAAAAATTCACCTACTTGGGCCAGACACAACAAAACATACCTGCACCCAGACCCGAACCCTGCATCCCAGCCACCCCAGGCCAACACCAACCCCACCACACCACAGAGCCAGCTTAGTGGCTGACCATGACACTACCCCTCACAAACCCTCCCACCCCTAGCTTGGCATGCTCACTCCCCCCATGCGTGTACATGTAGTGACATCCTGTGACCATTCGCGAACCCTCCCCAATCCGATCACCCTCCCTACTCTCTCATCATTTGGGTATGCACCACAAGTGAGTCGCCATTTTGGTAGGGGCCCACTTGTGACGTGCCCAGATCACAGGATACTCTTCAAACAGATCCTAGGAATCTCCAGCAATCCCTTGTCAGCTGAGCAAAATGGGCGGAGGGGGCGATAAGGCCCAGGGGTTCTTGCAGATAGCGTTTACCCTGTCCGTGTAGGACATTATAGGTCAGCAAACCGACCTTGAATGTGACTCGCCACAGAACTGGCAGCTGGGGCAGGCCGCGGAGCACAGGTGTGACATGGCAAGATTGAGGTAAGCCAGTCAACAACCTGGCCACTGCATTCTGCACCAGCTGCAAGCAATAAATGTCAACCCAGGGAAGCCCTAAATAAGTGGAATTACAGTAATCAAGGCACGAGGTCACAAAGGCAAGGACCAAAGATGGAAGGTCATCGGGTGGGACCACGTATTTCACCTGGATGATATTCCTCAGATGGTAAAAAGAGGATTTAACAACAGCTGACACCTGTAATTTAAGCGTCAGCCCTTCATCAGAAATTACACCCAGATTATGCACCTGGTCCAAGGTCAAGATGCGGGATATAGCCGACTGATAATCCTTATAATGAGACATCAGTCTAAGCCTGTCAGCATCAAAACCAGACTTCTGCCAACATCGCTCCAGCCTTCGTCCCACTCACTTCAACTCCCTTAAGGTCCCATCGAACCAGGGGGACCGAGGATGGAGAGTTAGTGGGCGAACATGGACAGGAGCAAAAGAATCCAGGGCACCAGCCACAGCCCTATTATAGGGTTGCAGCCTGCTCTCTGGATCCCTGCTTACACACAACATGCTTGATAGATCCAGCACCACCATCAGGCCCTCTGGGATCAAACCCCTCAAAGGGCGGTACCAGACCATTTCCACAAGGGGCAGGCCTATTAGGGGGAGCTAGGAAACTGAACCATATGATGTGATTGTCCGACCATCTGACCGGTTCCACCACAACGTCGGAGGACTGCATCCCAGTAGGAAGACCAAGTCCAATGAGTGACCATGAATATGGGTCGCAGTGGTAATCACCTGTGTGAAGCCCAACAAATTCATTAGTTGGAAGAAGTCCTTACCAAATTGCAAGAGTTCATCATTGACCCAGACATTGAAGTCCCCCAGTGCCACCCATCTGGGAGACTCCAACACCATATCGACAATGAATTCCATGACTTCCTGCAGAAACTGCTTCTTGCTCCCGGGTGGATGGTAAACGAGAAGGATTCAGCACCCCACACCTGCACCAGTGATGTACTCAAATGACCTCTTCTCCCTCACTGGCACCTCAATAAGGCCCAATTCCATTCTAAAACAGATTGCTACACCCTTGCCTCTGCAATCCATCCTCAGGCAGTGTATCACCGAAAACCCGACCAGATCTGTTGACTCAAGAATAGGGCCAGCATTCTCATCCAGCCAGGTCTCGGTAATGCAAGCCAGGTCCGATGACTCAACAAGATCAGCAATTACTGCTGTCTTGTTCTTCACACAACTGGCATTGCATAACACCACCCGAGTAGGATGAGCTTTTGAGGTCAGCTGCTAACTACCCACTTAAAGTGGAACTCTTGGGTATGGGGACCAGACAGGGAGGACCCCTCTCTGGAACCCATTTCACCCCAGTGCAACCCCTGGGCCTCACTACCCCAATCCATCCACTCTGTTCCTCTTCCCCTCCAGGGGACCCCCAGCCTTATGCCTCTTCCTCGCAATCCCCAACACTCGACACTGCTCATACACATAGGGCAAAGGGGGGGCAATTAAAATGCCAGAGGACATGGATCTCTGAAGGGGAGTAACGCCTAACCAGGAGAGCTTTCAACCAACACATCTTAAAATCAGACTACCAACAACACTCAACAACAGTCCAAAATAATAAACAAGAGAACCACCCAAACATAAAATCAAAACCAAACAAAATATATATCCCCACCCCCAGTTCCCACAAAATAAACCCCCTCCAAAACAAAACAAAAACAAACAAACTGCAAAGTCCAGTAAAGTTATTGAAGCTTTAAAATCCAGATGGAGCTAGGCTTGTCATGCTGATAGATCAGTCTTTGGCAAATGGGTCTCTCACTCCCAACAGCCCATGAAATCTGTCCAAAAAACTGTGCTCTCACTACAGTATACAGAAAGACAACTAAATGAGTGATGAATTCAAGGGCTCTCTCACTGCCCTACCAAACAGTTTAAGTACATCAAACTCAATCCTAGACAGGGTGTTGCCTGCTTTCTCTATGTTAGCAGCCCCTTTACCTAAGTCCCACTATTGTTGCTCCTTGTCTTTAACCCCACCTGTAGCTGTTTACCATGATTCCTTAGTAGTAAGTGATCTGATTTCCCTTACCTCATCTCTTGTTTCTCCAGCTGAGCTCCCTACTGACCTATGGACACCTGCAGATGTCTTAGATGCCTTAGATTATCTGTTCCACTACTGCTTTGTTCCACACACACTCTAGGATACAAGCATGATGGGACATGCTGGAGCAGCTCAATTTATTTCACCTGAGCAGTTCTTGCTCTGCTTCTATTGGAAACCTCAGATCACATGCTGCCATGTACTCCAGTCTCTTAAGATGGCCAAGTACTGCTTCCTGCTGGTAGAGCAGAGGTTAAGCTCAAAAAACAAACTCTGGAGAGAAAAGCAGCACAAATTAAGCTCATTGATTAGTTTCACAGTTTTTTCAGCATTTTCCCTATTTAGCACTCACGTTGTGTTGGTGCTTTACTCCCTGACCCCAAATCGCCGATTCAAAATTAGCCATTCTATTTATTCCCCCCTACAAACATAGTTCCTGGTCTGCTCCTATTGGAAGCCCTGGATCATCTGGTCCTATGTGCTCCAGTCTCCCAAAATGACCGAGTTCTGCTTCTGCTGGTCAGGTAGAGGTCACCTGCAAAAAACAAACTCTGGATGGAATCATCACAAAATAAGCTCGCAGTTTAATTTTACAACTTTTTCAGTGTTTTCCCTGTTTAGCACTCATGCTATGTTGATGCTTCACTTCCTGACCCCAATCCACTCTGATTCAAAATTACTGTAGCCATTCTAGTGGGTGGATGTCACCTGCAAACAAACAAACTCTGGAGAGAAAAGCAGCACAAATTAAGCTCACAGGTTAGTTTTTTAACTTTTTCAACAGTTTTCTTGTTTAGCACTCATGCTGTGTTGGCAGTTTACTCCCTGCAATGCACCCTGATTCAGAATTAGCCACTCTATTTATTTCCCCTGAGCAGTTCCTGAGCTGCTCCTATTGGAAGCCCTGGATCAAGTGGGCCTGTGCGCTCTGGTCTCCCAAGATGGCTAAGTTCTGCTTTCTGCTGGTCAGCTGTAGGTCACTTGCGAAAAACAAACTCTGGAGGGAAAAGCAGAACAAATTAAGCTCCTGAATTTTAGCTTTTCAGTGTTTTCTCTGTTTATCACTCGGGCTGAGAGTCAGGCGGTAGAGCTAGGCTCACTGGCTCTTGGGTTTACAGCCTCAGAAATGTGTACCATTGGCTCCTTTTGGCCCAATCTCCCACACTAGTGTGCTGCAGGCTGGTGAAGGTGGAGATGCCTAAGCAGGCAGCCCAAAGCCTTCTGTGCAGTGTTTGAGTGTCTCACTGGTACCTGAGTGAATGCACATTGGGAGAGCAGTGCTTTACTACCCTACCTATTCCACCTGTTCTCCATTTTACTGCTGCTCTTGCTTGTCTTCATTAGGCTTACTACATGGGTTAGGTTGGGCACAGTACCCATCAAGTAGTTGGAGGGAGTGGATGGGGGACAGAGTTTTTTTATTCATTGATGGACCAGGTTGGGACTGGACTGGTAAGACAGTTGGAAGGGAAGACGTCGGTCTGATATTTTTAATTCCCTGACAGGCAGGGTTGGGAACCTGGCCCATTAGGTTTTTGGTCAGTTCTTTCTTTCCTTTTTTTTGTTAATTTCCTGACAGTCTGGGTTGAACACTGGACCTGCCAGGTTCTTGGGGAGATGGATACTTTTCTTTATTCTCTGATGGGCCATTTGGGCACTGGACCCTTCAGACAGTTTGCAATATGGGGACAGATTTATTTTTTATTCCTTGATGGGCCACTTTAAGCACTGTATTTTTCAGTTGTTGGAGGAAAGGGGACACATTTTGTTATTCCCAGACTGGCTGGGTTTTATACCAGACCCATCAGGTAGTTTGGGCAAGAGAGTCATATTGTTTTTAATTCCTTAATAGGCTGGTTTGGGTATTGAACCAGTCAACACTAGAGTATGTAGCTAAATTCAAATATCTAGGAGTTTGGCTCGATCATAAACTTTCCTTTGCCGACCATCTCGAAGAACTACAGAAGAAACTAAGGCAAAGATTAGGACTATTCTACAGAATTAACCACCTGCTCACAAAGGAGGCCACGATTCAACTGGTTCAAGCTACCTTCCTATCTTTAATAGATTACGTGGACCTGCTGTACAGCCACTGCATTGCCTCTGCACTGGCTAAGTTGGACACCCTCTACCACAGAGCTATCAGGTTCATTACTGGCCTTCCACTTTCCACACACCACTGCTCCCTGTACTCATCGTTAGGCTGGACTTCCCTTCACTATAGAAGGAATAGAAATCCCGCCCTATAGGCCTTCAGAGCGGTGACCAACAAGCTCCCCTCATATGTCTCAGATTGTATTCCCCGGAGTGTGTTAGACATCTATGCTCTAAGGAGCTATTCCCTAATTGCCCTCCAAGTTCCAAGGATCAAAACACATTCCGGCAAAGCTGCTCTAAGCTTCTCTTTACCCACATTGTGGAACGGTTTACAAAGGAACTTGAAGCTGAGCTGCCCTGTTAGCCTGAATATCTTCAAGGTGCTCTACGATTGCTACATGAAAGCACCTTGCAAATGTTTTCCTCAGCGCTAGCCCACTAATTCTGCAACTCCCCCTTTCCATCCTAAGGCTCGCCATGTTTCTAAATCAGGCTTTCACTCTTTCCCTAGTAACTCTTCGTGCTACACCCACTCTTACCTGTCCACTCCAGCCTGGCTGAAGTCCCACCCCATCCATAGTGGTATCCCAATTATCTACCCCTCCTCTGTCATTATCATAATAAACAAGTATACGGCAGCCATCGTCACTTTCTGTGGATTTAGCTCAATTCTTCCCCCAGTCGTTGGTAATATATCCCTCCTCTTCTATACCTCTCTAACCTGCCACCTCGTACACGGCCTCTTTCCCTTATATGTGTAGTTGCTGGCTGCCTCACTGAAAAGATCTCTGCTTATAACCCCTGTACGCCTATGGTTGATTGTACATCTGCTGACTTCTTCAGCTGTAAAATAATGTTTTTTTTTAATTTATTTCAACCTTGTACTGTATTGTGTACACTGTATATACTTTTTCTTCCTTGTATGTTATTGCTTTTTGTATACCTGCTTCTGTACTGTACTTTGATGTATTCATGACCAGATCCACTTTGAAAATGAGCCTTTCTCAATGGTGTCCGCCTGGATAAAGGTTTTGATTGACTGATTGATTGAAGTAGCTGGAGAGAGAGAGAGCAGAGAGGGAAGAAATTTTTTTTTAATTTCCTGATTGATCTGGTTCGTCACTGAATCTGTCAGGTTGTTGGAGGGGGGCACATTTGTTGTATTCCCCGACAGGTTGGGTTGAGCACTGGAATAATCAGGTCCCTGATGGGCTGGGTTGGTCATCACGAATTGTATTCTCTTCTATATTCCCTGCTCTATCAGTAGGTGGGTCCTTTGCCTTGTAAAACTCTTTGGGATACATGTGTATGAAAGTCGTAAAACCAAATGGTGCCACAGCTCTACTATTCTGTCATTTTGCACTGCAATAATTTAGAAGAATGAAAACTCTCAGTTTTAAATAGGTGAGCTTATTTTTTCAGAAAAAAATCAAGGTTAGCTTTCTGTTCGGGAAGTTGTGGAGACTGAAAGTTTGTTAGTATTTTCTCTCTGAGCTCATTCATTGCCATTCTTGTCATAGCAGTGGGGGTGGGGATTGCACTCTGTCTGTCAGATGACAGGCAAACAAGGAGGTGACTGGAGAGCTGTGCCGGTTGCCCATCAATTGTAGACATAATGGAGAGTGGTGACCAGGGTGAGGAGATGCGGGGTGGGGGCTCCTCAGTGGGGGGCTGGGGATGTCACTTGATTGGGGAGGCGGACACATTCAGAGTACACCTTGGACCAAGAGGGTGATGAGAGGTGGTTTTTGCCACCAAGACCTTCTCCAGGGAACCTAAACCCCCTTCCTCTGATCTGTCTGAGTCACAAGGGCTGGCAGTGAATGTTCAAGTCTGGCAGCAGAAAAATAAGGACTGCAAAGGTTGAGGCCTGTTAACTCCAATCCCTGGACATAACTGGCACCCCCACTATCTTTTTAAGTAAAAAGATAATAGAACTGGTGATCATGGAGAGGGGTGAGGGGGAGTGTGGTTTGGGGGAGCCCTCAGCTGGTAGGGGGGAGTCATCACTGTATCAGAGAGGGGGTCTCTAGACTACCAGGGATGTAAATATAAAACATTTTTACTTCAAGTCATGGGCAACCAAGGGGAGAGGGTTCATTACATTACCAGTGATGTACATAAAAATATTTTACTTCAACTTACGGGTAGTCTTGGTTTGAGTGGTCCACTAGTTTACCAGGGATGTACAACAACAATGTTATTCAACTCATGGGTGATTGGGGGAGGTGGCCCTCTAGACACCTGGGATACAGTGTTTGTTGCAAGTCTTGGGCAATTGTCAGGTGGGGGACATAGGTGTTACGTGGCTGTGCACATGTAATTAAGCCCATAATGGGCATGCAAATGGCCCCTTACTGCCATGAATGCCCAATGGACTCATGTGCATACTAGGGATGAACATGGCCTTCAGGGGCCCTGACTCTATCTCATTTTGGGCAGCCCTATCTCCCCATTCAGACAGTTAGCACCCTCTGTTGGAGTGCACTGTTTGAATATTGCTCAGAGATGACCGTGTGCTGTGTGAGCACTACCAGTTGTGTGGCACTATCATCTGGCTGTGATTATAAGGGCCTTTGTCATTGATATTATTGGTCACCGAAGCTACCAGTCATGGACCATGCATCCCAACTGCTGCAAAACATAACTAGTGGATCTGACTGTAGTTTCTGCTCCTGCTTCTTTTTCCCCACCTGTCAACCTTCTTGGCCAATTCATCTACCACCCAAACACTTGCCTGGTTGACTCCCAGTCACTTGTAAAGCACGGCTCAGTACAGTATCCCACCCCCAGACATGTTGACCTGCATGGCACTGGCACATCCATTTTATCTGCAGCCATGAACCACCCACCAAAATCACAGCTGAGACATATGCCATGCACGTGAGAAAGAGAGTTATCAAGAGCTGAATGTGAGAGGAGTCAGGAGAGTCAGGACTCTCAGGATCAGACGTTGGTATTATCCGCACCAATATAGATCAAGGGAGCACTCCTGAATAATTGGAGTGCTCCTTTCCTCTGTGCTTGAAATACTCTTATTCTGTGAAGAGTGTCCCATGTGCAGATGCCCTGGAAATGGGCATGTTCCAGGACAGTTTAAAAAAAATTATATATTAATTATCCTGCTCAATCAATAATATATTAATGCTGCCATGGAGACCACTCTTAATGCTTGTAAGAGTAGCCTCACTTACATTCTTAGGGTATCAGAACCACTCACCTCCTTCGGTTTGTGGTTTTCGTACTCTAAGAATGCGCGTGAGACCACTCTTTCAAGAGTAGGAGTGGCCTCAGTAGCAGTATTAACATACAACACAGGCTGTCTACAAAGACTGTGAGTGTGAGTCAGGACCAATCAATGAGAGAGGTGTAAGTAGATGCAAGAGGAGAGAGAGAGAGATTCAAGAGGACTAGAACAGACAGAGTAGTAGCATAAGGTGAGGCATAGAGCCCATGGCTTGCCACTGCCTCAAGCCGTCATCGGTTGCCTAGTGAAATTGTAGGTGAGGAATAGAATAGGATAAAGCAGTGGCCTGCAGCAGTGATTGTCTGAGGATCTGGCCAGGGTGGGAGCTAGAGCTAGGAGAAGCAAGACCAGACAGGAAGCATCTGGTGGGTGTATTTGTCCCCTGAGGTCAAGCCAAAGGTGGGAGAGAGTTAGAGCCATCAAGTGTGAAGAGAGAGTGCTGACGCCACAGAGAGCTAGGCCCAAGCTGGAGCTTCAAGCAGCCACATGTTGGAGTTTTACCCAGCACATTCGGTGAAGTCTGCAGGTAAGACCTGTCTCACCATTCTTTTTCCCTTTTTCCCTTTTTTTTTTTTTTTTTTTGTGTGAGATTGTTGACAAGGAAGGAAAGTCACTGAGTGGAGACAGAACCAGTTGTTCCCAGGTGCAAAATGAAGCGGGGGAGGGGGTGAGAAGGAGACCACAGAGCGGAGAAAGGGCAGGGTAGGGTAGGGCATTCAAGTTCCAGTGAAATACAATGCATTGTGCCTTAGAAACATAGAAGTTGACAGCATTTAATAAGGCAATATGGAAATCTGATATAGTTCATTTTGCACTAATCTTAACTATTTTATTACATTCATTGCTATTTTATGAGATCCCAAGCCTTTTTTGATTCAACATATGGGTTTACTAAACCCTGTTCTTGTCCATATTAAAAACTTCACACTTTGCTTAAACATTACACCAGGAAAAGCCTGGAATAACTTGGTAGATCTCTAAGTAGAGCCACAGCATAATATTATACCAATATTTATTGTTTTCCTAACTCTTAGGTACAAAATGACAAATCACGGAGTTGTTTTGCTTTTCTTTACATTCTTTCACTTTTGCTAATGGACACTCTCATTGCACACAGTCTAGGGTACCCACACGCCTGCCCTGCATTTCACCTGTTCTGGCATTACCCCCTAACTACTGTACCTTCATCTTTTGTGTAAAAATGATGCATTTACCTAGGGCTCTGCACTCAGAGTTTCCGTCACTCCTTCAGCAGGACTGTCTGTAGCCCTGCTGGCCCTAAAGTTGGCTGTATTCTTTTACTTGCTCCAACTCCTAACTCGTGCAGGTGATATTGAACCTAACCCCAGACCCTATAGTCCACTATTCATGCCTGCAGTACCATCCTCACATATCAGACCTAATTTTAAAGGCATAAAAATCACACACTTAAATGCTCAAAGTCTCTGCCCTAAACTGGCTGAGATACAATCATGAACTTATTAGCATACCCCTGATATTTTAAGCATAACAGAGACTTGATTAAAGCTTGGCAGACTCCAACAAGAGGCGAACCTCCAAGGTTACTTGAGCTTTAGGAAGGACCGTGTAGGTAAAAAGGGTGGTGGTGGTATTATTTATGTCAAATCTTGTCTATCCGCCTCTGAAATCACTTTGCCAGCTGTAAATTTTCCATCTGTAGATTCTCTGTTTATATCCCTAACACTTGGGAATGTAAAAAAAATGTATTATTGGTTGTTTATATCTCCTGTCCAAAGATGCCATCAATATTCTACCCTCCCTTATGTCGTCCCTATCTGATCTTCCCTCACATGACTTGGTGCTGTGTGGGAACTTTAAAAATGATTGGCTCTCTCCTAGTAAAAATAAAGTCCAGGCAATCTTATCTGACAATAACCTCTCACAACACATTGACAACACTACTCGACAAAACAGCAAGAACAGCTTGTCAATGTTACTAGACTGGATAGTGTCCAATTGCCCCCACAAAATTAGGTCAGCTGGTGTGCTCCCTGACTGTATCAGTGACCACTCCCCTGTCTATTGTGTATGGCACAATAATTTTGTAGCTCCCCCTCCAAAAATCCTTGAGTCAAGAAATATGACTCACTTTAACATAAATTAGTTTTTGTCTTCAATTTATAATGCTGATTGGGGCCTGCTTGCCAAATTACCCACTATTGATCAGGCCCTTGATTATTTGATCACTACCTTTACCAATATTATCAACAGGCAAGTACCCCTAACCAAGCATAGTTCCAAAGGCATCAGAGTCCCTTGGCTTCCACTGAATTAAGGGCCCTCATGAAGAGTCAGTATATTGCCTGGAAAGCCTTCAAGATTAGCCATCGTAACTCTGACTGGTTAGTTTATTGACCATTGAGAAACTCTTGCAAAACAAAACTACATGGAGCCAAAAGAGTCTATTATCACATACTGCAAGAAGAAAACCTTAGTAATCCCAAAGAATTCTGGAAACTGATCAACTCTTTAATTAAGGGTAAATCAGCGCAGTGTCCTAGTTCAGTTCTCTCTTATGACAACCTCCTGCAAGACCCCCTTCCAACACTGAGGGAATAAATACATTTTTCACTGACCTGGACAGATACACATCTCATCTTCCGCCAACCTCTGATTTTGCCATCCCCCATTTCCCCATGTTAGTCTAGGCTCGCACCCTGCATTTCACATAAAAACCACAACCAAAAATGAAGTTCTCAGGCTGTTACTAAAGCTCAAAGAAGAGAGTTCCCCTAGCCATAATACCACTGAGCCTAAGTTCCTCAAACTAGGGGCACCAACTCGAGCTGTACCAATCAGAAATCTAATAAACAGGTCATTCCTTTCCAGATCAGTTCCAAGCAAATGGAAAGTTGCTGTGGTGGTCCCCCTCCATAAGGGTGAATCCCATGCAGTTGAAAACTACAGACCTATTTCTCTTCTTTGTCCCTTGGGTAAAATACAATACAAGATACTTTATAACCAATTACAGTTGTATTTGGAGTCTCATCACCTGCTCACCGACTGCCAACATGGCTTTAGAAAGAATTATAGTACGGCTACGGCCCTTGTAAAACTGTTGGCAGACATTCTCAATGCAAGTGACAAAGGCTTAGTTACAGTTACAGTATTTGTTGACCTGACTAAGGCCTCTGACCTTGTCAATCACCACCTCCTTCTGAGACAACTTAACCTACTGGGTCTGGATAGCTTAGCCTTAACCTGGCTAAAGAGTTTTTTCATCAGAAGATCCCAAAGGGTGAAGAAATTCATTTTGCTATATTCTCTCAGACCCATAACACATGGTGTAATCCAGGGATCAATCCTTAGTCAGTTACTCTTCTCACTCTTCATAAACGATAGTCCCAATTTCTGTGGTGGTGCATCTGTCCAACTTTACGCAGACTATGCCATTCTATTCCGCTCCTCCAATGACATGGACTGGCTTAATCAAAGACTTAACCCAGACTTCAATTCATTTGAATCTTGGTTCTTAGATAACCATCTAATTCTTAATACTTAAAAAGCCAAAGCCATGGTATTTTATAATCCCTCCCCTAAAACCTCTAACATTTTTTCACAATACCCTCTCAATATCAGCTCACTTTCAGGGGATCCCATAGAAATAGTTCAAACCTTTAAATACGTAGGACTGAACCTTGACTCAGCCTTCTCCTTAGAGTCCCATGTCTCCTTGCTAACTAAGACAATCAACCAGAAATTAGGTCTGTTATACCGTCTCCGCCCTACTTCCTGCAAGAAAATTACTTCCACATCCCTCCTTCCTATACTCTGCAATGGAGCCCCGCTACTTCGCTTACCCCAACTCTCATCTGTTGCCGGGCTTCAACATCTTTAACATAAAAGTGGGCATTTTGCCTTAGAGGCCGATGCTAGGAAACACCACTGTGATATCCTGACTACCCCACAGTGGCCAGATTATGATTCAAGGCTACAGTACCTTACATTTTGTTCTACAGGTTAGTGAATATTTGCAATCTGCCACATCTTAGGGATATTGTTTTTCACAAAAAAGTAGTGCATCCACTCAGGTCATCCACTCTACCCATTCTAGGAACCCTTAAACTGCACTGTCTTGCTGGTAGTTTGTCATTTGCCTTCTCTGCCACCATGGCCTGGAATGTGCTACTGCCTCATCTCCTCTCATGCCCCCTCCCTATCACTATTTAAAAAATTGCCAGCTGCACACCTACTTGAACATCCATCCTGAATTTGCTTTAGCTAGTCCCTGTCAACTCTCATCCTATTTACTATCTACTTTACTGTTGTTTCTCCCACCACTCTATTTATGTACATGCTAATCCCACTATTGTTCCATAGTATGCTGAATATATCCCAGTTTAATCTATTACTTCTCTTTTGTGCAATTGTATATAGCTCTGTAAATCTTGTAATGAATTTGTAATATTGTCTTGTCCTTCTCTGTATAGTACAGTATTGCTATTTGTCTCCGGGTCACCCCTGAAAAAGGGACTGCATGGTCTCAGTGGACTTACCCGGTTACCAAAGTTCAAATAAATAAATAAATAGATAAGGACCGCTAGGCCCATCTAGTCTGCCCATTTTCCTTGCCTACTATAAAAGCCGCAGACCCTACTTGATCTCCAGCTTTACCTCCTCATTCCTATTGCTAGGGTTCCCCTATGCCTGTCCCATGCATGCTTGAATCCCCCCACTGTGTTTGCCCCCACCATCTCCACTGTGAGTCTATTCCATACATCCACCGCACTTTCTGTGAAGAAATAGTTCCTCACACTATCCCTTAATCTACCCCTTCCAACCATTGAGCCTTGTGCAATTAATAATGTGAGGTGAAGCAGAGACAGATGATTAGGAAAGGCACATTAAGCCAGCCAGCCAAAGCTCTATCCAAGTTTGGGGGAAATGACAGAAGAGAATGAGTAGAACAGGCATTCCAGTTATAGGCAAATAAAACCAATTCAAATTGTACAATTAATAAACTGAAGCAGAGATTGGTAATTGGGAAAGGATCATTGAGCCAGCCAGCTGAACCTCCTTCTAAGTGCTGGGAGAGGGGAGCAAGAGCATGACAGAAGAGAAAGGGTAGGGCAGGCATTTTAGTTCCAGGCAAATAAAATAAAATCTGCAATTAATAAAGTGAAGTAGAGATCAGTGATCAGTAAGGCACAATGAGCCAGTTAGCCAAAGATCATTTCCAGGTGGAAGTATTTGGGGGTGGATCACAAAAGGAAAGGGGTAGAGTATGCATTCCAGTTCCAGGAAATTAACATTGTGCAATTAGTAAAGTGCATTTTCCAGATTCATTACAGTTCATCTCTATTTATTTATTTATTTATTTTTTCTTTCTCTTTTAAAAGTAACTAGAAAGTAAATCACAGTGGGAACCTATCCTCTCTGATATAGCATTGAAAAAGGTCTGGGGACACGTTTCCAATCATATGTTGTATTTTTGCTTAAAAAATCAGTTTAATTGCTTTAGATGGGTTCTGTGTACACACGAGCACTGACCAGTCATTCCTCACTTTACAAATCTACAGTCTGGTCTGTGTGTGTGTGTCTGTGTGTGTGTGTGTGTGTGTGTCCTGTCAACTGTCATCAGGTGAGTGACTGCATTATAAATAGCCTCGGCCTTTGATATATTAATTACATAATTGACCACAAATGTATCACTCAGCTTGGACGAATGGATTTATTATGTTGGAGGGGATATATGTTTGACCTGGTGTCTGCATTAGTTCATGACAACAGTTATCCCTTAGAAGAATGTTATGTTTGTAAGTTGGAATGGAAAAGAAAATTAACAGTAATATGGGTGAGGTCTAACTGAAAGGCAGTTGGGTGACTGAGTTGGCAGGTGAGAGGCATTTTGTGAATCATCCTGTACAGCAGGATGGACTGGAGCACTGATATGCCTTGGCATTACAAGCAAAGGGTCAGAGGTTTGATTCCAGCTAAGAACATATTTCTTTATTTGGGAGGGAGGTACTGTCGGTCACTAAGCAGGATAGAGACCTAGGGGTTATAATATCTGATGACCTCAAAGTCACAGGGCAGTGTGACAAGGCAGTAGCAGAGCCAGTGGGATGCTGAGGTGCATAGGGAGAAGTATCACCAGTAGGAGGAGGGAGGTGGTGTCACCAGTGTAAGAGGAGGGAGAGGGGGGACATGATGGAAATCTAAACGTACCTTACAGGGGTAACTGGGTACATGAGGAAAGTTTGCTTCAAATGAGGATGTGCACCAGAACAAGAAGGCATGCAATGAAGCTGGAAGGGGAGAAATTTAGGAGATATGTGAGGAAATACTACTTTACTGAAAGAGTGTTGGACACCTGGAGCAGTCTGCCAGCCAAAGTAGTGCTGGCAGAAATGGTGGAGGGTTTCAGGCATGCATGGTATAAGCACTGGGGGATACTTGTAAATAGGTAGGGATGGGGGAGGGTCACTGGAGTCCAATTAGGGTCTCCAAGGCTAGAATTTGCAGGGAATATATGGGCAGACTGGGTAGGCCAAGAGATCCACAATTCACTAAAAATACTACCAACAGCTTAATCTAGTTCAAAGACAGTTGGCATTCATCTGTATCCCCTTCCCCTGGGTTGTGCCTGAAAATAGGCAGAATTTGTCTAGTGCACTTACCCGGTCAACAAAAACTAACTACATAAATAAATAAATAAAATCCTTCTCTGTAAAAAAAATGTCTATGAACTAGGTGTTCAGCACCTGGCATCTATTTTTGTCGATGCAGGTGTGACAATCTGCATGGGAAGTTAGACCACAAAAAGTTGGTCTAACTTTCTGGACAGAATTATTTACTTGCATCACAGAAAAATGAAATCAAGTCCTGCAATTGTGACAATTGCTGTAAATTGCAGGAAATGTCACACTTGCCTATTCATCCAGTTGTCTGTGAATAGGACACAAACATCTAGATGCATTTGTGTGGATGCAGCAAGCATCCAAAATATAGATGCCAGTGCTGTGTCCACACTTTTAAAGCTCCCACCCTATGTTTTTATGTTTCTGTGTTTCAAGGCAGTAGACAGAGGCAAGTGGTTCCCTTCCCCAGGGCTCTGCCAAATTTCACCAAGCAAAAAGTAGTACATCCGGCCTGTGCTGCTCGTCCCCTTTGGGCTGTTCTTTGTAATGAGAGGTCTTTGAGGAATAAGACAGTGGTAACAGAGAGTTTCATTGCCAATTCCTTGGATGACCTCATCTGCATCATGGAAATCTGGTTGGGCAATGACGCTGGCCCTGTGCTGGAGGCATCTGTTCTTCCTGGCTTTTCAGTGGTTCATTGCCTGAGGAGGGATTGCAGAGGGGGCAGATGGCCATCTGTTTTTGATCCACCTTGGGACTCACTGCACTCATGGTAAGAACATTCGGTTCCTTTGAATGTGTGATGGCCAGATGTGTTTTGGTTGTCAATGGCTGGATCATTCTCATCTACCAGTCTCCGGACGGGGGAATGTTTTCCTGCAGGAGCTTGCAGACTTCATCACTGAACAGGTATCGGATGCCACCAGATTATTGGTTCTGGGGGACTAATGCCTGGGTCAATGATGAATCCTTGCATTTTGGACAGAAGCTCCTCCATTTGATGTCTTCACTGGGACTGACACAGGCAGTTGCCTCCAAAACACAGCATGGTCATGCACTAGGTCTGATTTTCTCATTGGGACTTGACATTAGTGCAGTCGAGGTTGATCCGGTCACTTGTTCAGATCATCATGTTGTTGAGTTCCAGTGAGGGGTCCACTGTCTTATTACTCCCTCTGTGGGGATTCTCTGGTATTACCCTAAACATAAACTGGAGCTTTGCAAGATCCAGGAGGCACTAGATATCTCAGGTATGTTGCTAGCCTGTGCACAAGGTCCAGAGGTGGTCACAGAGTGCTAAAATATGGTGATTACAACCCCCCTGGACTCTATGGCACCTTTCCACATTCACCCCTTGACTTCCTGTCATGGTTCACCTGGTACTGCGCTGGGCTGCAGCTGCTGAAGACTAAGGGGCGTAGGTTGCAGTGTTCCTGGATAAGATCTGGATCTATAGAAGACAGACTGGTGTTGAGAATTCATTATGTTGAATATTAGTGGGTAATTGATCTGAAGAAGACATCGTTCCTCTCACGGTCGATTGCTACAGGGAAGAATCACCCAGCACAGCTCTTTCATACTGTAGACAGATGGTTAAATCCTTTCTGTCTGTCATATATGGGAGCTATTTCTGCAGAAAGGTGTGAGGAATTTGGACTTTTTTTGCTAACAAGGTGTCAGTCATTTGATCAGATTTTTCTTCTAGTGACCTGTCTTGGACCAGGGGTAGCACACCTATGGTGGCATAGATCTGCCTGCCTGGAATGTGTTTTGACCAGTTTCTGTGTCTGAAGTTCTCCAGGTGGTTTGCAGTTTGCGTCCCACTAAATGTGAACTGGACCCGGGTCCAACATGGCTGATTATCAGCTGTGCTGACTTCTTAGGTCCAGTTTTCACTGAGATTGTGAATAGGTCCTTGAGGAAGGGTGTCTTTCCTTCAGTCCTGAAAAAGGCCATGGTCAGGCCTCTTCTAAAAATGCCATCTTTGGACCCTGACATTCTAGCAATTACAGGCCTGTCTTTAACCTTCCTTTTATAGGGAAGATTATTGAAAAGGTGGTGGTTGAGCAACTGATGAATTGCCTGGAGACTCTTTCAATCTATGAACCTCTCCAGTCTGTTATTTTCAGCCTTGGCGCAGCACTGAAACAGGTCTTGTCAGGGTGACTCATGATCTTTTCATTGCGAGGGACCGAGGGCTATGTTCAGTCTTAGTGCTCTTGAACCTTTCATCGGCATTTGACACAGTGGATCATGGGGTGCTTTTGGATCACCTAAGGAATTATGTGGGCCTCACCGGCACAGTTTTGTGATGGTTTGGGTCTTATTTGACCAGGATGATACAGCAGGTGACCCTGGTGAATTTTATCTCAGAGCCACCTGTGTTGCCCTGCGGCGTTCCTCAAGGTTTGATCCTCACCCCTGTCCTATTCTCTGTGTATATGCTGCCACTAGGGGAGATCATAAGATGGCATGACATGGGTTTTCACTGCTATGCAGATGATACTCAGTTGTACCTGTCTTGTGCCACTGATGATACATCTGCGTCTTTGGTGCTGAGCCGCTGTTTGGCTGAGATTAATGACTGGATGGCCTCAAATTGGTTATGTCTTAACCCAGGCAAAACAGAAGTCATGGTTATTGAACCTGGTCACCAGGGCTTTTCTGGGACGATGGATATGCCTCTCCCTATATTGGGCAACCATTCCCTTATAACAGCTAGTGCGGTCAGAGTCCTGGGGATAATTTTGGATGACAGATTGACATTCAAACAGCAGGTGTCTACTGTCGTCTGATCTGGCTTCTTTTGTCTCCAGAATATTGTCTGGATCCAGCCATACTTAGCTCAAAATGACCTAGCAAGGATTATCCATGCTTTTATCACCACTAGGTGGACTACTGTAATGCTCTGTATGCAGGGTTGTCTGGAGGTCTGATGCAGCAACTGCAGCTAGTCTAGAATGTTGCAGCCTGGATGTTGGTGGGTTCTTCAAAGGGACCACATCACACCAGTCTTGTATGCTCTGCACTGGCTGCCTTTCGCTTGTGCATCACCTTTAAGATTTGCTTGTTTTGGGGACTGGACTGCTTAAAAGAGCTCCTGATTCCATACCACTCAGTCCACCCTGTCCACTCCACCAGTGCTGGTGTATTGGCTGTCCCTCCAGCTAGGCTTAAATCATTGGGTGATAGAGCCTTTGGAGTGGCAGCCCCTAGTCTATGGAATTCTCTCCCCTACTACTGTACATTCACTCCACCAACATGGTGGAGGCCTTTAAAGCCTCATTGAAAACTTTGTTGTTTTATTAAGCTTTTAATATGACATAATCCAATTTTATTTTAACTATTGTTTAATGCCGTAGTGTATTTGGATTATGATTGTTATCTAACTCTGTGAAGCACTCAGAACCCTCGATGGATTGAGCACTATATAAAGAAATTTATCTTGACTTGCCTTGCCAAGTGAACATAGCCCTGCTTTAGCTAAGAAGTGACGTACAGATTTTCCTGTTAGGCTTTATCAGTTAATCGAATCTTGTGTCATATTCTGTAACAATGTGATGTCTCTGAAAAATCATGCTAGTGGTTTTACTGTTAATGCACTTGCATGCTTTTCGAAGACATCCCACAAACCCTGTATCAATATACCAGCTAGTAAAGCAATATTGTATTTGAGTGACTCAGCTAGCAGGCAGCGAATGAGGTGAGCAGCGGGTTGAAACCCACAGAGACTCCTCTTGGCGCTAAGTGCTACTGTATGAATTTCTTCCTTACTTACGTACAGTAGCTTTGAACCACTGCAAGCAAAATCATGTTTTGCAACCAACAGATTAAATCTGAGAGACAACTAGTTAATATTAGCTGACAGTGACTCAGTAAGCATGTGTGTAAGAAGCCTGCCTATGTGACAACCTCCAGAAAAAACTATTTGGTCACCATCAAGCAACTAAGAATCATCAGCAATGTAAAAGACAGTTAAGGAATAAGCAAATATATCCCATACAACCTTTGGTACCTTTTATGCACAGGGGTGTTCCAAACAAGTTCATCACATAGAATGAACCAAATCGGTGGTCAGGCAGCCCCTATAGTGCTATTTAAGTCTATGGATTTTAAAATTCTTACAGAGATGTGTGTGCACTTTGTTTGAGGGGGGAGGCAGGGGAGGAGGATATCTATAGTGTATCTGAATGTGCTTTCTCAGACTGTCTAGTTAGCTATAGCTGAGAAGGACTGGAGTGCATTCAGTACCTGGCCTACAGCCCTATGTTGCATAGTCTGAAGGACACTGGACATTTCAACCTCTCTTCTCATTGTGCCACTCAGAACTCAGATTTGTTTGCCCCAATACCCTTTAATAAGCCCCCTTTTTCTCCTCCCCCACATGCCCACAATTACTCAGCAAATACAAGCAAGCAAACATGCAGCATTGACAAATGCTTGTTCTAATTATAGTTAATGATTCCCTAAAAGATATTAAACAAGTCACTTATGTTGATGACACTATGACATACTCACATAACAAAAAAGAAATTGGAAGTTCCCTCCTGCTGGATCTGAACAGACTCTCATTATGGGCAGAAACTCACAAACTGATCATAAATGAAAGTAAAACTGTTGCTATGAGAATTAATGAAATCATGAAAGGGAATGTTAGTGACAGAACTGCACATTAATGATTTGGAAACATCTGTGGTGACAGAAGAAAATTGCTGGGTATTGTAGTTTCTAATGATTTAACCTGGTGTGCTCATTGTAGAATACGTACTGGAAAAATAGACAAAAGAGTATACTTTCTTATGGTCCTGAATAATGCTGGTTTAAGAGAAAAGGAGCTTACCATTTTGTACAAGACCCTATTTTAGCCTATTGTAGAGTATGGCTCTTCCATATAGCATTAGGCCTTACAGTACTGTAGCAGTAGTAGTAGTTTTATTTATATATTAGCACCCTTCCCCTGTAGGCTCAGGGCACCATTACAGGATCACACTCACATCTTCCTAAAATCTCAGTACTAAATATACTCAGAATACGTTAATAAAATAGATATCAAAATAGTAATAACTTATTCTTGAATAAATAATTAAACTACAGTATACACTGGGGAAAAGGAAAGAGGTCAATACTCAGCAAATGCCTGAGAAAACAAGTATATAGTGTACGGGAGAGCATTATTAAGTATGTAATTCGATGAACTCCTAGGCTTGTTGTACCATGAATGTAATGTTAAAGTGTTGTTGTACCATCTTGAGTACATCACATCGATGGTATAACAACAATGCCCTTGTGGTCATGCGCTCTCGAGGTTTACTAGGTTGTCATGACACCCACTCAAACTGAACACAGCATTGTTGTTCACTGATACCCATTCATTATCCTCTATGTTTTCAGACCCCACCTAAAGGCCTCCACCAGGTGAGCCTCCATCAGTGCTCTTGGGAAAGAGGTTTAAAGGGCCGGACCCAGTACTTCAAATGCCTGGTCCCCCAAGGTCTGTAAACTCACCCTTGGAACTATGAGGAGGCCCTCCTCAGTGGAGAGAAGAGAGTGTGAAGAAATGTAAGCAAGCAGAAGCTTCCTCTGGGGCCTCCTCCTTTTTAGACTGCCCTCTTCTTCTCCATCATGGTCTTGTTATCCACTCTTACCTCCTCTGTGTCTCCCTCCCTCTCCTCCTATTGTATCATATTAAGTCTCAGCATATACTAAATTGCTTATGTGTGAATATACCATCAAAGCTAAGCTATAATGTTTATTGATTTTCATTTTATATTACTCTGTACTTATGTATGTTATGCGTGAACTGTAAAGTTATTGTTCTGAATGTGTCCAGGACCATCTTGAAAATGAGCTTGCTCAATGATGTTACTTCCTGGTTAAATAAAGTTTGATTGATTGATTGACTGATTGCTTGATCCACCATGTAACCCAGGTCCAGCCTATGTAGGAACTTATAAGTTAGCAAGCCAACTTTAAAGGAGATACTTTGCAAAAAAAAACTATGTTAAGGCACCAGTTAGGGTGGCTTAATGCAAACAAACATAGAAATATAGACTTTGACAGCAGATAAGGACCCGCTCAGTCTGCTAATTTCCCTACCTATTGGATAAGCTGCAGATCCTAGTTTTACCAACAGCCTACTTCCTCCTACCTCCCACTAGAATTGCCTTATGCCTGTCCCATGCATTCTTAAATTCCCCCACTGTTTTTGACCCCATGACCTCCTCAGAAAGGCCATTCCATGTGTATAGCACCCTCTCTGTGAAAAAATACTTCCTCACATTGCCCCTGAGTCGACCCCCCTCTATTTTCAGACTGTGCCACCTTGTTCTTGCACATCTCTTTTTCTGAAAGATGCTATCCTCTTGGTCTTTGTTGATTCCCTTGAGGTACTTGAAAGTTTCTATCATGTCCCCCATCTCTCTCCTTCCCTCAAGGGTATACATATTAAGTTGTTTTAGTCTCTGTTCGTATGGCTTCTGGTGCAGACCCTGCACCATTTTAGTTGCCCTTCTCTGGACTACCTCCACTCTGTCTATGTCCTTGCAGAGATGGGATCTCCAGAACTGCATGCAGTACTCCAGATGGGGTCTCACCAACTGTCTCTACAGAGGGATAACAACTTCTTGTTTTCTACTAATGATGCCTCTCCCTATGCATCCCAGTATCCCCCCAGCCCTCCTTACTGCCTTCTCACATTGTTTGCCTACCTTTAGGTCATCTGATATGACTACCCCCAGGTCGTTTTCCATTGTTGTTGTTGTTAATACCTTCCCTCCCCCCCATTGTGTACTCTTCCTTTGGGGATTTGTTTCCCAGATGCATTACTTTGCACTTCTTTGCATTAAATCTAAGCTGCCATAATTTCGACCATTCCTCCAACCTTGCCAAGTCCCTTCTCATCTTTTCCTCCCCCTCTTGTGTATCAACCCTGTTGCTGATCTTTGTGTCATCTGCAAAGAGGCATACCTTTCCTTCCAATCCACCCACAATGTCACCTATAAAGACATTAAAGAGGACTGGTCCCAATACTGAACCCTGCGGTACCCCGCTAGTAACCCCCCTTTCTTTGGAGTGGACTCCATTTACTGTTATCCTCTGTGTCCTGTTGTCCAGCCAGTTTTTTACCCAGGTTACCACCCTGGGACCCAGTCCCAGGCTGGCTAACTTGTTTATTGATCTTTTGTGTGGGACTGTGTCAAATGCCTTGCTAAAGTTTAGGTAGGCTACATCCACAGCTCCTCCCTGGTCTACTACTTTGGTCACCCAGTCAAAGAAATCTATTAGGTTAGTCTGACATGACCTTCCCACTGTGAGTTCATGCTGCCTTGAGTCCTGTGCCCCATTGGCCTCTAGGTACTCAACAATTCTTTCTTTCAGAAGTGATTCCATCAGTTTCCCTACCACTAAGGTCAAACTAACAGGTCTGTAGTTTCCTGCCTCTGCTTTGCTTCCACATTTGTGAAGGGGAATCACATCCATCCTCCTCTAGTCCTCAGATACCACACTCTCCTCCCATGATTTGTTAAAAAGGGTACTCAGTGGTGCCACTAGTTCTCCCTTTAATTCTTTTAGAATTCTGGGGTGAATCCCATCAGGACCCATTGCTTTGTCCACCTTCAGTTTTAGAAGTTCTTTCAGGACCCTTTCTTCTGTGAATGGACTAGTATCGACCCCCTTATCCAATGTGCTTATATTATTTGGTTTAGGTACCTCCCCCTCTCTTCTTTTGTGAATACAGAGCAGAAGTATTCATTCAGCATCTCTGCTTTGTCACTGTCACCCTCTGCCTACCCGCCCCTCCCCATTATTAAGCCTCCCTATCCCTCCCCTGGTCTTTCTTCACTCCCTAATGGTCCTATAAAAGGTTGTATCCCCCTTCTTAACTGAGTTAGCTATCTTTTCCTCGGTTTGGGCCTTTGCTATTCTGACTGCCTTCCCTACTTCCTTCCACTTTAACTAATACAGTTCTTTGTCCTTCTGTGTTTCCTTATGCTTCCTGAATGCTATCCATTTTACCCTAACATTCCCTGCCACCTCCTTTGAGAACCATAGTGGATTTTTCCTTTGTTTTGTATTGTTTATTTGCTTCACACAAAGGCTTGTTGCCTCTGTAATGGCAGCTTTGATTTTTCACCATTGATCCTCCACCCCGCCTTCTTGCCAGTTTGCTAGTGCTCTTCTGAGGAGCTCCCACATTTTGCCAAAGTCAGCCCTCCTAAAGTCCAGTGCCCTCACCTTTGTGTCTCTTGACTCTACGACTGTGTTTATTGTGAACCACACTGTTTGGTGGTTGCTTGTTCACAGATGGCTACCCACTTCTAAATCCGTGATCCTCTCTCTGTCCCCATTTGAGAGTTCCAGGTCTAAGATTGTTCCCACTAGAGTGGGTTCCAACATTAGCTGTCTGAGGCATGCCCCCTGTATGGCATTGAGAATTACCCTGCTCTTGAATGTGGCTGCAGCAAAGGTGCTCCAGTTAGCATCTGGCATATTCAGGTCCCCCATCAATAATATCTCCCCCTTTTCTGGCATTCTAAGGATGCTGTCTATCATTTCCTTGTCTATTTCCTCTCAAGACAGGGGTCTGTATACAACCCCTGAATGGATTGTGGTGTCATTTTCTGTCTCCTGGGTGACCCACAGTGCCTCCTCTCCTCCCTGTTTACCCATTAGTTCCATTGCTTTGATCCCTTCCCTTATGTAGAGAGCTACTCTTCTTCCTCTTTTACCCTCCCTGTCCCTCCTGTAGATTGTGTACCCTGGTATGTTGACATCCCAGTCATGGTTCTCTGTGTATCATGTTTCTTTGACTGCCACAATATCCAGGTGTCCCTCTTCCATCAAGGCAACTAGTTCAGGGAGCTTGTTACCCAGACTATATGCATTAGTACTCATCGCCCTCCATTTTGTAATAGCCTTAACCTTTTTAGCCCCATCCTTGTCCTTACTATCTTTGCCTTTTTCTCCATTGACTCCTGTCCTGCTCCCTATTGACTTCTCTACCTTAGTGTTTACCTCTCTAACTACCCTGTTTTGTGGTGGGGGGCTGGGATTTCCATGCTTCTTTTCAGTGCCTTCTTCCCTTGGCTAGTTTAAATGCTTGCTAATAAAGCATTTAAACCTATCACCTAGGATCCTGGTTCCCCTCCCAGACAGATGCCGACCACTGCACCAGTATAGGCCTGCATCCCTCCAGGTGGACCCCTAGTCCCCAATGAAGCCAAAACCTTGAGCTCTGCACCAGTTTTTCATCCATTCATTGAATCCCTTGGTGCGAAGTACCCTAGCCTCACCCATGCCATAGACAAGCAGCACCTCTGAGAAGGTTACAGTGCATGCTACTTGTCTAAGACCCCTCCAAAACTCTACAAACTCCTCCTGCACTGCTCTGATCCCATTCCCAGCCAGGCCATTTGACTCTAGTTGGACAATGATGTCAAACTGCCTCTCCCGTACTGCTGCTCCCATGATCCTGAGGATTCACATCCTGTCCCTCCCAGCCATGGCACCAGGCAGGCACCTTACCTTCCTCTCCCTTCCCCCCAGTTCCACCCTCTTAATGACTGAATCCCCCACCAGGACTTGTTTCCTTCCCCTGTAGGGTCTCATGCCACCCTCCTCTGAGTCTCCTTTGTGGAGGTTTGTAGCATCCTCCTTGCTCTCCACTGTGGGTGCCTCTATAGAGGAACCACGTTCCACCAGAACAGCATATGAATTGTGGAAAGGTACAACTGGAAGAATGCACCTCTGATCCACCACTCTCACCCACCATGGTCCAACTAATCCTCTTTCTTGGCAACCTCTGAGGCAATGGCAGTGGCCCTGGTGGTCCCTGGGTGGGGGAGGAGGTTTCCAGAATTGTCACCAGGATGGCTGGAGATGGGCAACCTCCTCCCTCAAATCACAGAGGGGCCTGCAAATAGGGCAGCATCATAGCCTCCAGAATGTTTCCCAAAAGATGGCTACCCCACAGCCAGTGCATTGCACCACTCCCCACATGTCTCTTTCCCTTCCTGTTTATTTTATTTTTTTCCTTTTTTGTAGTGTGTGTGAGCATGTGTGTGCATCTACCCCCTATGCAGCATGCTGGGCTGTTAAGGTTATGACAGGTGTATGTTATTTGTCCTTTTTGGGAAGTGATGGCAGAACCTCTGGTATACAGGAACTGATGCACTTAGGGTGGGTGAGATGAGGGGCAGAGTAGGCAGGACCAAGCCTGTGCCCTCCACAAACAATCAGCAACAATTCTGACCCACCATGCTGGTGAGTGTTTTCCCTTCTTTCAGCAAGACAACCTGCAAAACAATTTAAAAGAAAATATACCCCCCAAAAAACAATTTCAATCAGAGAAAAATAAAGCAATAAACTGTACAACCTGAAAGCACAAAACAGAAATAAAACCTGTAAGCACAAAACAAAATAGTAACACAACAGTAACTCTGCTTAGCCAAAAGAAGCCTTGCTCTGTTGATGTTGTTCCTTGTGCTGTTCTTTCAAGCAAACCCTAGAAGAAAACAGCTCAGGTGAAGCTAGGTGCTTTATGCAAGCAAACCTAGCAAAATTAGTCTTAAGGCATGGAGTGTGCCTCGGGCTTGTCACCCTAGTGATCACCCCAGTCTCATTTACTGTACCCATGTCAGCTTATTTACTGATGGAATGGGGTGAGTGTTAGGGCTGACAACCCCAAGGCACACCCCACACCTGATTTGCGAAGATGCAAGAGAGGTGAAACACTCATGTTTTTTCTGTTGCTGCCTGCAGGGTGGGGTGGGGAGTTAGGGTTGGAAACCTTAATTCCCCATTTCCTGACTTTTTTGCATTAAGCCACCCTAACTGTTGCCTTAACTTAGTTTTTTTCAAAGAATTTCCTTTCTTTTTCAGATAGTGTAATCATATCCTCATTCATATAAAACCCTTTTGGACTGTGTAAACAGATGCAGACATGCAGGGGCTGTTGATCCCTGCACCAGGGAATTAATCTGTTCACCTACAGAAGTGCAGGGCCATTACAGGCCCTGCACTTGCATGCAGCAATGGTTCACTGCTCACTCATGTAGAACCTGTTTAAAAAATATTAAATATGCCACTGTACACATACTCTTGCTAAGATTGCCATTTTTAATCCGATGGAATTATGGTATTTTTGCCAGTGGCATTGAGTACTATAATGCACATCTGCAAGCCCATGATGCACTAGTTTGTTTATGCTCGCTCAATCTGCATGTTCTTATTAGCAGGTAGTGCACAGCAATTGGAGTAATTATAGCACACAAAGAATCTCTCTGTAACTACTCTAGCACCTCTTGTTTTGAGTCAGAGTTAGTTACTTGGTTTAGGCACTATTTAATCCTTTGTGTAACAGTAAAATAAATAAATAAATTAGAAAGTTTCTTTTTTTTGTGCATGTGTTCCCTCAAGTTCTTATTACACCGAGAAAGAAACTCAGAAACACAACATACACTAGCTCTTTAAGATAACATACGTTATGTGTGGTTCATAGCTTAGTGCTTGTGCTACGTACTGTAACTGAATAAGGTAAGTTTGTGCTTGGACACAGAGGCCAGACCAATAAGTAGAATGTTGCTTCCAAGGTATTAGTTGTATGGAATGATTAGTGCTTAGATGCTGCAGCATAGGCAGGAGCAAGTCAGATATAATGCATGGCAACTGCACGGTATTTATATATGGTGCTTAGATGCATGAACTGATAAGAAACTTGTTATGAATAGATATTGTGGCCTTACTCTGTATCCCATCATAGGAAGGATGCTTAGTTAAGTAGGATGAGACCCCCCTCAGTGGGATAAGAGCACCGAAGAAGGAGGAGGAGTAAGGGGAGGATGGAGGGTGAGTGCAACTCACTGTAAGCAGAGTGGCTGTAGTCTGCTTGTTTAAGTAGGGTGTGGGGGAGGAGCTCTTCCCCCACATAACTACAGGCATAGCCTTTACATTATGTGTGGTTCATAGCTTAGTGCTTGTGCTATGTACTGTAACTGAATAAGGTAAGTTTGTGCTTGGACACAGAGGCCAGACCAGTAAGTAGAATGTTGCTTCCAAGGTATTAGTTGTATGGAATGATTAGTGCTTAGATGCTGCAGCATAGGCAGGAGCAAGTCAGATATAATACACGGTAACTGCACGGTATTTATATATGGTGCTTAGATGCATGAACTGATGAGTAACTTGTTATGAATAGATGTTGTGGCCTTACTCTGTATCCCACCATAGGAAGGATGCTTAGTTGAGTAGGATGAGACCCTCCAAAAGAAATAATGATATTAAATGAGTATCTCCTCCAGCTCCGGAGAGTGTGGCCAGTAGCACGCAGGAGAGGAAAAAAACCCTTTGGGGGAAACCTCTGAGGACCCATGGCTACAGACCTGCCCGTTCTTCTGGGCATACTTAAGGAGAATAATCCTAAATAAGATTTACGTCATCAGCTAATCCTACTCCAAGTTATGGATACTGATCCAGGGAAAGCAGGAAGGCTGGAAGAAGGTACTGATATTAGAGTGTTGGTGACGATGGCAGTACATCCTTCTAGTGAACTCTTAGTCCAAGAAATACATGTCCAAGGCAGAATCTGATAGTAGATTGGAATCCATAGTTGAGCATAAAGATTTGAAGCATCAAAAGTTGCATTGATGAAACAATCCAGAAGGCGAGGAAGTCTTCTGAGAAGAACCAAGAACCAATGGCTAAGTCTTCGAGTCCAGAGTATGAGTTGTGGTTTGTGTTCGCTTAGCAAGCTTGCAAGAAGGCCTTAATAATGAAGCATGGGAGCCAGGCGCAGGCTGCGAGATCTGGAAAGGGCAGAACAGTAGGAACTTTCAGTCCAGAGTAGGTGAAACTAGTAGTGAATGGAATGGATCTAAGTGCGAATGGATAGAGATAAGTTAGATGGACCTCCAGGTCCCAAGGGGTGAAATAGGTCATCCAATAGGCTAGATGGTCTGTGATGAACCTCTAGGCCCTCTAAGGGTGAAGCAGGTAAGTATGAGAAGAAAGTATATAACTGGACCTGTACATAGGTCGGCAGTAGTAGTAACTGAACCTGCATGATGCAGATGTAGTAGCAGAGTATTAAGTATTGCATAGATTATGTATTGTATATGGTGAAGAGCATGAGAGAATATAAATAGCATGTAAGTCACAGAGCTTTCATCTGGTGATCAACTAGTTGTATAGAGTGAGGTAATTATGCACGTTTCGGAGCCAGAATGGTACAACAGCTGGAACTGAACTTGTGGGAATGGTCTGACAATTCCTAAATTGTAGTGCTTGTTTTAGTCATGGATGATGATAACTGAAGAAGATGGCTGAGTTGAATGAAGTAACGTAACAGGATCCAAGAAGCCTTAGATGACTGGAGTGGAATTATGTCAAGGCCTAAATCAGGAGATAGAAGGTCTTCCAGATAGAGCTCAGCTAAGTGTCTGGGCAGGATTGGAGTAGTAGTAATCCAATAACTGACCCAGTAAGGCAGAAGCATCCAAATGAAATGATGGCAAATGTCCAACTAATTAGATGTAGGTCTGTATTGGAGTAAGGAGCTCCTGGAAGGTGAGCAGATGGTGAGCAGGCAGGCGTAGAGTAGAGGATGCGTATGCTGAGGCCTCTATGCTGGGTGAGGCAGGTGAAATGGACATAGTTGAACCTCCAGGCTCCGTTGTTGGGGAGGCAGATGAAGATTAGTATTAGTAGAACCTCCAAGCCCCTATGTGGGAGAAGCACAGTACAAGGTCTGGTGATCAATAATGGCAGAATACAGAGACGAAAGCAGATGAGCTGACAATGTGAACCAGTTAATGGTCATATGGTACTGAAATAGGTTAGGTTTAAAGCGTAAGCCATAATTTAGGTAGGCAGAATAAAATATAGCTGGCTGAAATTCCAGACAGGAATAGGAGTGGTAGTAGATCAGAGTGAATTGAAACATCCCAATATGAAGCATCCAAGGGAGTAAAGGGGCTAAGCCCATAGAAGGTGTAAGACATACTGCTGGACCTCATAGGTCAGCCGATGAAAAGTATGAGGTGTAGGATGTGCAGTTGACCACGTAGGTCAGCTGGTAAGGTGAGTGGAAATTGGCAGCTAAACCCCACGAAGGCTAGAGTGCATGGCTGTACCACATGTAGATCAGCTGGTAAGGTAAGTAGAGAGAGGCAGCTAAACCCCACGAAGGCTAGCATGCGTGGCTGGACCACACGTATGTCAGCCAGAATTAAAGTATAGCAATAACTCCAAAGGAAGTGAAACAACATGGTAAACATCCAGGGATCTTGATGTAAAACCTACGGCATAGGCCAAACATAAATCACAATGAAGGTGTGAACAAGCAAGATGAGGGCTGTAGCATCCAGAAGTGGAGTAGCATAACTGAAAGTGAGACATAATAGAGTGTGTCCAATCTTGATGGGTAAGCTTGGATGGTGGTTCACAGGAAGGATCTGGAGCAAGGCGCTGAACGCAATGATGGGGCGGATGGCTGACGTGCATGGCAGGAGTCCAGAGGTCGAGGTAAAGAAGAGGCTAGGCCTGTACAAGTAGTAATGTCACAGAGATCATGTTTTAATCAGTGGCAAGCACTGAATCCTGATGGAAAGACAATAACGATGACTGACATGAAAGGTTTCTAGTGGAACAGATCCAATGACATTCCCAAGGAAAACTAGCCAAAGCAGGCAGAGGAGGAATGGCAGGCTCAGGACAGCTACAGAGCGCAGGCAACTGTGCAGCTCACCAGTCGAAGCCCCCGTGGCCAGTGGGATGACCAGACCCTGCATAAGCCAGGAGGAAGGAGAAATGAATAAGGTAGAAACGGAGTGGGTTAAGTTAGGCTTGTTATGAAGTAACATACAAGGAGGAAGGCGGTGTCTGTAATGCTTCCATTGGACTGCGAAAAGGGGATATGATATAATTCAAGTGCATTGGTGCAATGTTCAAAGGAAATCCTGTTTGCCTGCTAAATGTTATGTAAATGGTGAAAGGCAATGTGCAGCTGACTGCAAGTTAGATGTCTGTTGAAAGGCCAGCAGCTGTATTACCATGTAGTGAGCTACTAAATACATAAATGCCTTGATTGATAGTTTTCAGTCAGTAGTTCAAGCTGGCTTGCATAATAAATGCCTTTAATACATACAGTGTCTTGAAGCTCATCCATGAGGGACGGCAACCTTTGATAAATGTTAAAGCATCTTGCATACATATTTGCAATGTAGCTCCAAACATGTCCCTATCCTTTGTCCATTAAATCTAATAGTAGTAAGATCTTCACTAAATGACTGCCCTGTGGCTTTGGAATCTGAATGAAGATCATTGAATGCATAATGAACCAGAGTAGCATACCTGATGGCTGAGCGTAGTAGTAAGGTAACTAGAAACTGCTATGAAGAAAGATATGGGAAGTAGCTGCATTTAAAACTGCCCCATGAAGCTCAGTAGGCCAGTCTCCCCCTGATTGATAAAAAGTAACATATTAACAAAGCAGGTAATTGGTATCTGCCTCAGGGTTGCCTTAGGGTATGAACCCAAATGTAAACTGGCCAGGAACACCCAGAATGAAGAGCCGTAGTAGAACGGATTTATTTAATGATCGAATACTGCACTTTACTGTTGAGAAGGAGCTCCAGGTGCAGTATAGTTCAGGTGCATGGGTAGCAGTTCAAGCCTCAAGTTAAGTGGTAAGGCTGTTGCAGCATACCTGAGCAGGAAAAATCCATGTTGCTGCCAGAGAAGTGGTACTCAGGAAGGAGACCGTGTGGGCTCAGAGCAGTATTGAAGTGAACAGCAGTTGCGAGGGTCAGAAAAGCAAATCAGAGCAATAGAAAGAGCATGTTGAAGAAGGTAGTACACGAAGTTCCAGAAAGGTGCAGGATGGTGTGGCAGAGGAGGTCCACGGAGGAATGGGAGCAAGCGAATGAGTGACACGAACTACGTTGCTGCAGCTGGAGGCAGAGCAGACCCCCAAAAGCAAGAAGAAAACAAATGGGAGGGAGGGCAGGGAAAAACAAAATCAGAGGGAGAAGGCAGCAAGGAAGGTGGGGGCGAGGGGCACAGAAAAGAGGCAGGAGCCAGCCCTATGACGCAGCACAGAGCGAGTGCAGTGAGTGCAACTCGCTGTAAGCAGAGCGGCTATAGCCTGCTTGTTTAAGTAGGATGTGGGGGAGTAGCTCTTCCCCCACATAACTACAGTACCTCTCAGCCCTCCCTCCATGGAGCAACTGAAGTCAGCAAGAAGCGAGTCTGAATAAGCTGCTGTGAGCTCCCAGATCCACTTAACCCTCCCTCCTTCCATGAATGGAGCAACTGAAGGCAGAAAGAAGTGAAATATACACCAGCAGCCAGCAGAGCTGCTTTGTGGCACTGGGTTAGCCTGTCAACGCTGTGCGTCGACTGCCCCACCCACCCTGGTCTGACTGTACATTTATGGGAACAGCTGGTCACATGACCTAGTCATGTGACTTGGACTGTACAGCTATAGGGACAGCTGGTCACATCACCTAGTCATGTGACTTGGTCCCTAATTTCCCACCTGCAGGTTATACACCTGTGCCACTAGGAGTCACTAGTGAGACACCCAATTGCCTATCCCACTCCTTGTCTCACAAACAGCTCCTCCTGAGTTTGCCTCACACCCCCTAGTGTATCCTCCAGTAATTCCAATGTTCTCATTGTATTACCTCTCTATACCTACATAGGATTCAAACTGTCAATCCTTGTCACTGAAGGCGGTGACCCTACCTCTGAGCTATTCCATCTCCCTTCCTCATCTGTGGCCTAACTATTCTCCTGTTCTTCCTGCCTACCTGCACTGGCTACCCTGATGTAGATGACTCACCTACCCCTCATCCTGGGCTACAATTGGGTTGCCTCAGGCAACTGGACCCTAGGCCCACTTTTTCTCAGTACCATGGTACATTGAACACCTGGGTCCTGTGGGCTTTATCACTTGTACCCCCCATCTCATATACCGAGTTGACACAGAGCAAGAATATCCCACTAAGCACCCTAACTGTTTACAATGTCCACCAAAACATTACATCCACCATGTCCACTCCAGTCTCTGGTCATGCATTGGCTTGGAACACAGGGTATTTAGTACGGGATAGCACACTACCTACCCACTTCCCATCAACCCTGTATAAAAACACAATCTTCAATGCCAACAGCACAGTACAGAACATCCATAGGTACCTGTACCTGAAGCAGAACCCAAAGAACCTGAAATGGCAAGCCATCAGAATGGCCTGGTTACTTCTGTTATTGTCAGGCAATATTCATCCTAACTCTGGTCCCTCACCCCTACCTGTTCCAGACTCAAAACAAGCACAACATAGACTGTCTATAGCGTCTGTTAATATATGAAGTCTCCAGACCAAGTTCGACTCCCTCCAATCATGGGTTTCACAACACAACCCCAATGTGCTCTCAGTTGTGGAGACTTGGCTCACTCCAAAAGTCCTGGACATGGTGATCCAGTTGAACAGCTATTCCACTTTTAGACTTGATAGAATAGGAACACGAGATGGTGGGTGCCTCATTTACATCAAGAACACGATCCAAGGGCGCATCCTCCCCCACCCTACCACTAGTGGAAATGTCCAAATGCTGGCAATCAGACTGATGACTGGTACCCAAAATGAAGGGCTAACAATAGTTATGGAGTATATCCCCCAAAACAACAAGCATCTGTGTTTAATGACCTCCTTAGCTACCTTGCTGACCTGGGCCATAGCTCTGAGGTCATAGTACTAGGAGTTTTTTAACATAAATTGGCGATCACCAGAGGCTGCAACCCACAGAGATGTCATCTCTTCCCTGCACTTGGCACAACTAGTTGACTTCCCTACTCACCATAACTACCACATAGGCACCAGCTCACTGCTTGACTGGTTACTCACCAACAAACCAGATAGAATTACCAACCTTGCTGTCCTCCGTGACACTATTAGTGATTACTCCCACTTCATGTGTAAATGATCAAACACGTCCCCCAGAATCCCACCCAAAACTGTCTCATCCAGCATGCTCAAGAAAGAGCAGCTGGCCACCTTCGGAGCCCACCTTGGATTAATGGACTGGTCCTACCTCTACATCACTGATGATGTTGATGATGCCCTTGACCACTTTATCGAGGTGTACACCAGAGTCTGTGACATCTGTGCCCCTCTTATGAAATGAAAAATCAATGGGACCCACAAGTCCCGGGTCAGCCCACTCATTCTTGAGATGGTAAAGCACAGGGATAATTTCTGCCAGAAAGCTAGAAGTAGAGGATCTCCCACTGACTACCAAAACTACAGAGCTGCTCATGATAAATGTACAGCTACCATTCACTCTGCAAAATGTAACTACTTCAAAGAAGAATTAACAAACTCATGGAAGGACAGTCATAAATTTCAGGAAAACCTAAAGACCTAACTGATAAACCCAATAAATCCCCACCAACCTTACTTAATATAGATGGCATAACCACCCAGGACACCATAATCATAGCCAACACCTTTAACAAAGCATTTGCAGACCTGAGCGGCGTACTCCCCCAAAACTTCTTTACACCACCAGGAAACTCAAATCCTAACCTCCCCTTGGCACCATCTAATGACACCACCCCCTACCCTTCCATTTTAAAGCCATTTCCCAACCCAAAGCCAAAAAGTACCTCTTGCAAGTCTTTGGCAAAACTAGTGCAGGCAGTGACTCACTTGACCTCAAACTCATTCCCTTAACCCTCGATGAAATTCTGGCACCACTCACCAGGATTCTGAACCTCTCTCTCTTCCATACTAAATTCCCCCAGGCTTGAAAGGCAGCACTGGCCACACTCCTTTTTAAGAGTGGAGATAGAGCTAACAACGCCAACTATTGGTCTATCTCCATTCTTCCCCTACTCTCTAAAGCACTAGAGAGAATCGTTTATGACCAGCTCACAGACCACCTTGACAAATACTAATTGCTATGCCCTGAGCAGCATGGCTTCTGGAAATGGCACAGTACATCCAGTGCTTTAGTAGCATTCACAGACTATATACATGATGCCCTTGACTGTAGCCAGCTGGTGGGGGCGACCTACAGTGACCACTCCAAGGCATTTGACATGATCAATCATGACCTGCTACTGTGTCAGTTAGCCAGCATTGGACAATCAACTGAAACAGCTTCATGGTTCAGGAGTTACCTCTCTGGGAGGACCCAGTGGGTAAAAATTGATGGCATCCTCTCTGAAAACAGGGACATCATAACTGGGGTACCCCAAGGATCTGTCCTGGGGCCGCTGCTGTTCAGCCTGTTCCTAAACCACCTCCTGCTTGCATGTCAGGACAAAATCCTACTTTATGTTGATGATGCAGTGCTCTTCTCTAGCCACACAAACCCAGTTATGCTGCAGAAGCAGATGCAGCATAACTTCTCAGCTGCAGAGATGTGGTTCATCAAGTCCAAGCTACTATTAAATTATAAAAAAAAAAAATTTTGTTTGCCTACCCACACAACCGACATAAGTTCCACCCATTATGCATAGTGAACAGCCAAAATGTTCCTCTCAAACTGGTTCCATATTGCAAATACTTAGGGGTCACCATGGACAGCTCACTATCACTATCACTCTCACATCATATTGACATAGTTGCCAAGTCAGCTCATGCCAAGATCAGTCAATTATACAGGCACAAGCACTACCTTACTGAAAGTGCCCTAAAGTTGGCACTAACCAATTCAGTCCTCTCTGTGATTGACTATGGTCTAGTAGTGTATGGTGCCACACCAGATACTGCCCTCAAGAGTGTAAAGGTTGCGCTCAACAAAGCTTGCCGGCTCTGCCTTGATGCGCCACATGAAACACACACTTGTAATCTCTACTCTCAGGTAGAGTGGCTAAAACTTGAGAGTAGGGTACAATACCAAGTACTGTATGCCTTCTAGCCAAAAAATCCATTCTTGGACTAACACCCCCTGGGATCCAGAACCTCCTGTCCCTCACTGATAACACCAGGACAACAAGAGGGTCTAATACTGTGTCCTTTAAAGTACCCTTCCAATGCACCTCCCAGGGTCAGCGCTCCTTTAGATATCATGTTCCCCTTTGGCTTAACTCCCTAAAGGGTGACCTGCTATCAGATACCAAACATGGCCCCTTTAAGTCTAAACTATGAGCTCACCTAAGCTCAACTAGTAGCTGCAACTGTAACCGCTAATACTATATTGTCCCTCACCATCATTTACTCAACTTTCTTCCAGTCCCCTTCTCCTCCAAATTCACCACCCATCTACCCCTCCTCCTGTCCATCGACCCTCCTTTTAGCAATACACCTTGCCCTCTTTCCAGCCCTCACCCCACCCACTACAAACCATACTCCAAACCTAACCTGTGACAAGGCCCTCAGCTGCTACAACCCCTCACCTCTCTGTGCACTTATCTACTCATTGTTCATTGTTAACAGAGTTACCTCTACCAACTTGTAAAGCCTGTATGAACAGTGTTGCATTAACCAATTGTATAATATTATTGCCCGTACTTTCGAATAAGGAGAAACAAGCATACATATTTATGGATTTGCATTGCAAAGTTTGCTGCTGACGATTGCTGAGCAAATAGGTGGAAACATGTAATTATATTTAAATAATGTAAAAAAATTGTTTAGTTCAATTCTACTTTTTAGAGGCAGGTAGAAATTATGTATGCAAAGTGTGAGTAAATACCAGATCTGTTCAGAGTACTAGAATATGTCTTTGGCTTACCTTTTACTTGAGCTTGTGATCTGAATGAAGTGTGGTTAATTTATGAATAAAAATATGTATGAAGTACGTTGATACCCAAATTACATATCAGCTTGTACTGGTGCTGAATAAAAATTATACCATAACACACATCATGCAGAATGGCTGCAATAACTTTTATGTAAGGTCTACCTCTTTAGGGACTTTTTTCATATCATGATGATGCACAACATTGTTATGTTTGTGCTGAGTGTTGTACATTCCCTGTTAATAACTGTAGAAAATACCTAAATAAATCTTGAATGAATAAAGAAAACCTTGCTGGGCAGTACACAGAACGTGGAGTGATGATGATGTAAACTCCATACTCTGTAACCCAAACACAATAGAAATCAGAGAATTTATTTAAATACATTCTGAATTTACCTGCTTGAGAATAAAAATACTTAAAATAGGTATATTATTAATCTAAGCAGATTCAGCAGTATTATCAACTTTGAGACTACATTAGTGAATGAAGTTACTCAGTACATCAATTCAGTATTGATTCCAAATAATGGCATTATGGGATCAAACTGTTCATCTCAAAATATACTTTATATAAATGCATGCTAAATAGAAAAGCACAGACCTGTGGCAGTGGGAGGTTTTAAGAGGGCATGGGATAGATACATGGGCAAGGTCAAGGTGAGGAGTGAAGGAACCAGTTGGAGTACCCAGAAAGTATATCAGGGTATGGGGAGGATGGGGGGGGGCAGCAGCAGCAGTGATTGTACTGTGTAGCTGCTACTCGAGCAGACATGATAGACCCTTGGGCCAAATCTACTGGTAATTTTCATAAGTTTGTAGCTTTACTAAAGTGAGCAACAAGGTAAAACAAGCCCCTGTTATCTTGTTATCTGCTGTAAATGTCTTCCATCCTCACTGTCATTTTGCTATCCATATCAACCACCCACCCAGCCAGTCTGTCTGTCGTATGGATAGAACACCATGCATGCAGGTTTTAAAGCTATATGCACTTCCATGAATGTGTGTGACTGTGGGCGTACAACTACAGTGGTGGCTTGAACAAAGTTCCAACCTTAAAATGTTCGTAAAGTATAATATCATAACATACATCTGCAGAGCTATCATAGGAAAATCAGGATTCCAATTGCCTTCAGGCACTACTGGCAATGCTCCAAATGACTTTCAGTTGAGGGCCTGTCATGGGTCAAGTGGGGGGGGGTAGCAAAAGTTGCCATGGCAGCTGAGACCTAACTGAATCAATAGCACTTCATCCTTCAGATGCCTTAGTAATTAGGGATGGTTGGTGAACAAGCCAAGATGTTTAAAGTCTAACCACTACTGTACAGGCACGTACTCCTAAGTATGAGGGAGATACCCACATTTGTGAAAAGACCTACTAGTGTATTATCTACCTGTGAAATCTTTTAATAAAATTTATATTTCTGAAGGTGTCTGGTATGTCTGTCAGCATCTATCAGCTTATTTCTTTATTACATTTTAGCTGTGCTCATGCTGTCTAAGCATGTCTGTTCATATGGTAAGACTGAGTTTTGTTAGCTCCTGCTCTGAGTTTCTTCTTCAGTGTTTAGCAGCTTCTCGTCTACAAAGTAATGATCATATCATATTATATTTTTTCCCTGATAATGATTGCATGGCATTGTATTTTTTTTCTTAAGAGCATTATCAGTAACCAAGAAACTGCCAGAGAAGCCACTCTGCTCATATACACCTTTGGCTCTACTGAATAAAAATATTAAAGAGCAGGAGGTAAAGAAACCAACCTTTCACTCTAAACTGATCTAGGAATTCCTTTGTGACCAAACTAACTGTCCACACCAAGTTTCAAAATGTAACCTTTTATAGTTTTTTCTCTACAGAAGAGCAAACATTGACAACATGAAAATCTTTCCATTCAACTTCTGAGAAACCCTTCTGCGGTATGTTAACTCAGCTCCGACTGCTTTTGGTAAAATCCAGTACCCAATTTTTGACATGTAAATATCATACAAATTACAAAACTCTCAAACATAACCTCCCCCCCCCAAGAAATTCTTCCCCACCAGAATGCCATACATATTTTATATTTTATTTTGGTTATACTGTGCAAAACATATCAACAACATCTTAATATATATTGAGATATGACATTGTAAGATATCTTATCTTATCAATACAATATCTTAAGATATCCTAACTTACCAATATATCTTAAGATATCCTATCTTAAAGATCAGGTATTCACTTTTTTTATTTTTTTACAGCAATTTGACATGACTCATGAACAAAGTTCAAACTGCCAAACTGTGCTGGCGTGGTTACTGACTAGCTGTAGCTAATGGTTTTGAATGTAGATTGCAGGATGACTTTGCGTTGGTAGTGCAGTACAAGCCTACAGTAGAAACGAATTCTGGTCAGAGCCAACACGGTTGCTTCAGAGCCTCGAGTCTGACTGAAAACTGCTCATAAGTGCTGCTGCAGTTGATGGTGTTCTTCAACAAATTAAGAGGAACAACAGGCATGAGATTGTAGTCCAAGAGTAACACCATCTTGTAAAAATTTAAAAAATCCAGACTAGATTAGTACCTCCAATTTTTACTTAGAGCTTCAGACATAAACCCAGTTATGTTCATCGTTAGTGGGCCCCCTGATGAAGAACCAAGTTTAAGTCTGAAGCACCAGGTATTGTAAGTGCAGTGCTCTCTGTGTGGCCATAACATAATAAAATGCTCCTACAATTGAAAGTACTGATCCAGTCTGTTTTTTTTAACCTCTACAAATTGGTGTTATTCCTAGAGTGTGATCCCCTGCCTGCTTTAACAATACGAACACCCTTGGAGTGAAATAGCTTTCAAGACACTGAGCCACTTAATTGATGGGGCCCCAAAATGCTGCAAGCATTTTCAGGTTTAGTTTAGAATAGAATAGAATAGAATAGAATAGAATAGAATAGAACAGAATTTGGTGTATGCTTTCATGTACAGTTACTGTGTCTCTTATAAGAGTGCATTCTTGAGTTCTTTTGGTGACAGAATTACAAAGCAAAGCTGAGCAGTTTTGTGGTATGTAAGGACTTGATCAGAAACTCTTGTAGCCACAAGACACATGGGAACTGTACACATAAATGTATTATAAATCATGTTGAAGATTTGTGTTAAGAAATGCAACTTGAATTTAAAATAGAACTGTTAGATTTTGTGGAAAATTAGAGAAACCCCTGTGTGATGAAATTGACTACAAAGTCCCAGGGCAGATTTGAGGTGGGTGGCCATCCTGTGCCCCCCCCCACAGTCCTACTTAGGGCAGCGTACCACCAAATAATCAACTCCAGCATAGAGCTGGCGTCATCCATCAACCAGGTCTTGGGTACTACAAGCAATAATGCACAACAAGGGGTGGCTTGGTTAGATTTACCCACATCTCATGTGGTGTGTCATGAAGCTGCAGACTGAGTGACTGTAACTACATTGAAAGTGGGTAAATCCCACCATAACCCACACCCTGCAGTGCGTTATTGCTATTATACAATGATCTCTAAGAAGATAAAGTTAATACTATGGTAGATTTATAGTTCAAGTCTTTCTTAATTTTTAATGTGTAGGCACACCTAAAATGAGCCATAGCGGTAGTGACAAACCAATGCATTAGGCTGAGAAACAAAGACAAGAGAAGGGGGAAGCCACTATGGCCCTCAAAAGATGTAGCAGAGAAGGTAAAGGCCAAAAGGTTGGGTTTAAGAAAATTTATAAAATAGGAAGGGAAAATCCCACAAGCTGATTGGTTGTTACCTGTGCATTAGATCTGCCTAATGCATAGGTAAAAACAAGTGCTTTGGAACTGGACATAGTACATAAAAATCAATGTGCCATTAGAACGTTAATTTTCAAAGTGCCGCCATTTTTTCTCATAACTTAACGAGAACATTTTCAGATAAAAACCTGAGCCACACCACATCATAGCTCCCTATCCCTTGCTGGCAATTAGTAAACAAATAAAAAAAAAAAAACAGGAATTCAGTGCCACACGTTGAGATTTTTAAGCTTTGCTTTCTCGCCTTCATTCTGGGTCTTGGTCCACATGCTCAGCTGACCACTTCCTGCATTCACGCACTAGCTAGCTCTGACTCAGCCCTCCGCTGCCCATGCTGCTTTACCTCACGCTTCATGTTTTCACTAGCACACTCTCTCTCAGATGCCCGTTCCACTACCTGCTACTCAGAGAACAGAGAAGGATGTAAAATAATAAAAAGCAGGCAGAAATTTAATTTGTTTGATTTTAACAGTGCTGCCGTTGGTGGCCAGTAGACTGTCATCATGTGAAGCTGTCAGTAGTTCCTCGTACTTTCACCCGGTATGTACTGCAGTCTGCACTCGCTGCCTAACACTCACGAGTTAAAAAAAAAAGAATTTAAACAAGAGGAAAGCGGCGATAAACACCCAGCCACAACACAGTTCATATTCTTACCGGACATTGTTGTCCTTCTTTCAACTCTGACTTCAGCCCTCCCGCTGCCCATGCTGCTTTACCTCACGCTTCATGTTTTCACTAGCACACTCTCTCTCAGATGCCCGTTCCACTACCTGCTCGCACAGAACAGAAGAGATGTAAAATAATAAAAAGCAGACAGAAATTGTATTTGTTTGATTTTAACAGTGCTGCCATTGGTGGCCAGTAGACTGTCGTCCTGTGAAGCTTTCAGTAGTTCTCGAACTTTCACCGGTATGTACTGCAGTCTGCACTCACCGCCATTTGCTCTACTAACGCTCACGAGGTTAAAAAAAAAATCTATATATGAATTTAAACAAGAGGAAAGCAGCGATCTAATTTTAAGTAACAATGGATTTTTGTGTGGGATGGAGGCACTCCAAACTATGTGGGAGGGGGGATGCTATTAAAAAACTACAGGTATGGTTTCCACAGTAGAGCAAACGAAAAGATGACATCACTGTCAAACAGGCGGAGGAACTATATTAGGTCAAAATACATACAAGAGTTACCTGTTTCAGAATTTAAAGCAACAAATATTACTTTTACATATACATAAAATGCAGATCCCCATTTTATAAGCATTGAAGACACTCAGAGGTGTGCATTAGACATTTCTAACATGCGGTCAGCTGACTAAAGCGCTGCCTCGACCTGCGGCCTAGGTGCATTATTGCCCTGACCGTGCGTTAGAAATAATACACACCCCCTCGTGTCTTATTGCTTACATAAGGAGACACGAAAGGACGAGGATAGGGTGGTGTACCGAAATTGTCTGAAGGAAACAGGGAAAGCTGTTAGTTGTGCAAAGGTGCAAACAGATGAAAGATTAGCACAGTCAGTGAAGAAACGGGACAAGACATTCTATAGGTACATCAGTGAAAGAAGGAAGTCCAGGGGTGGGATTGTAAGGCTCAGAGGGGATGAAGGGAAGTGTATGGAGGGAGATCTGGAAAAGGCAGCAATACTGAATAAATTCAAATATTTCTGTTCGGTATTCACTGAAGAACGGGAGGGACAGGAACCAGAGCTGGGCATCAGGTACAAAGGGGGAGAGGGAGGTGAACACCATAGTTACATGGTATTTGTCAGCAGATAAAGACTCTCTCGTCCTTCACAGCAGATCCTGCTTAATCTGCTTCTTTTCTTCCCTCCTTCCTATTTCTGTGATCCCCCCGTGCCTATCCCATGTATGTTTGAATCCCTCCACTGTACTTGAACCCACTACCTCTACCAGTAGTCTGTTCCAGGCATCAATCATCCTTTCTGTGAAGAAGTACTTCCTGACATTTTCTCTGTCCCCCCAACCCCCGCCCACCAACCGCCTATCATGTCCTCTTGTCCTAGGGCATGTTCTTTTCTGAAGAATGCTTCTCTCCTGTACCTTATTTATGCTTTTGAGGTATGTAAAAGTCTCTCTAACATGTCACCCCTTTCTCTATTCTCCAGAGAGTACATATTTAATTCCTTTAGTCTTTCATCGTAGCTTTTCTGCTGCATGCTCCTCACCATCTTGGTTGTCCTCCTTTGTACCACCTCGACCCAATCAATGTCTTTCTTCAGATGTGGCCTCCAGAATTGGATGCTGTACTCCAGATCGGGCCTCACCAGTGACCTATACAGGGGGAGCACCACCTCCCTCTTACTGCTTGTTATACCTCTGGCTATGTACCCTGACATTCTACTAGCTTTACCCACTGCCTTGTCACACTGACAAAGCACTATAAGGTCATCTGATATGAGTACCCCCAGGTCTCTTTCTTGTTTTGTGGTTGCCACCTCTACCCGCCCCCATGGTACTTCACTCTTGGGTTCTTGTTTCCTATGCAAATAATTTTGCACTTTTTTGCATTAAAGCCCAGCTGCCATACCCTTAACCAATCTTACAGTTTTTAAGTCCATTCTCATTTTGTCTACCCCTTCCCCCCAGAGTGTCTACTCTGTTAAAAATGTTTGCGTCGCCTGCGAACAGACACACTTTCCCTTCCAGTCCTTCTGCGATGTCACTAATGAAGATATTGAAGCGTACTGGCCCCAGGACCGACCCCTGTGACACCCTGCTAGTCACTTTCCCCCTCTTCAGGATGTACCCAGTTTACCACCACCCACTGACTCCTGTGACTTGGCCTATTTTGTACCCAATTTGCTATTTTTGACTCCACCCCAAGACTGTCCAACACCAGTCCATTTACAGTAGAGAGAGTCTTGGAGGAGCTCACAAAAACTGAAGGTGGACAAGACAATGGAACCAGATGGCATAGATCCCAGGATATTAAAGGGGCAACAGATGGAGCTAGCAGCACCACTGGCAGCCATGTTCAGTGAGTCGCTCAATACAGGAGTAGTTCCAGAGGACTGGAGGAGGGCACATGTAGTCCCTCTTTACAAATATGGTAGCAGGGAGGAGGCAGGAAACTATAGGCCGGTCAGTCTCACTTCAGTAGTGGTTAAGATTATGGAGGTACTGCTTAAAGAAAGGATTGTGGAATACTTGGAATCCAACAGAGCCGAGGATTTGCCAGCATGGATTCATGATAGGAAGGTCATGTCAAATGAATCTGATAGATTTTTTTGACTGGGTAACGAAGGAGTTGGATTGGGTGGAGCGGTAGATGTTGCCTACCTTGATTTCAGCAAGGCCTTCAACACCGTTCAACATAAAAGACTGGTTAACAAGATGGGTAGGCTGGGTATGAGCCAGAAGGTGGTAAATTGGGTTAGTAACTGATTAGGGGACAGGAAGCAGAGGGTGGTGGTAAATGGTATCCAATCCTAGGAATGGGGGGTGACCAGTGGTGTACCTCAACGATCAGTCCAGCGGCCAGTCCTTTTTTAATGTCTTCATTAGTGACATTGAGGAAGGGCTGGAGGGGAAGGTGTGCCTGTTTGCAGATGACACCAAGATCTGCAACAGGGTGGACACTCCGGATGGGATGAAGAAAATGAGGAGGGACCTAGGAAAGCTGGAAAAATGGTTCAAAGTGAGACAACTGAGGTTCAGTGCAAAGAAGTATAAAATCATGCACCTTGGATGCAGGCAATCTGGAGAGAGCTACAAGATGGGAGGGAGTTGCTGACGGTCACCAGGGAAGAAAAAGATTGGGGGAGCAATCATCACAAATGACCTAAAGGTGGCCAACCAGAGTACAAAGGCTGTAGGGAGGGGTATCACTAGCAGAAGGAGGGAGGTGGTGATACCACTATACAAAACACTGGTGAGGCATCATCTGGAATACTGTGTACAGTTCTGGAGGCTGCATCTTCGTAAGGACATAGACAGGGTGGAGGCAGTTCAGAGAAGGGCAACTAAGATGGCACAGGGCTTGCACCAGAAGACATAAGAGGAGAGCTTAAAAGACCTTGATATGTATACACTGGAAGAGAGGAGGGAACAGAAAGACATGATAGAAAACTTTAAGTATCTTAATTGAATAAATAAGGTGTAAGTAGGTGACATCTTTCAGTATAGAAGTACAAGAATGAGGGGGTCTTATATGAGATTGAAGGGGGGCAGGATAAGGGGAAATGTGAGGAAGTTTTTTCCACAGAAAAGGTGGTGGATGCATGGCCTGGCCTGCCTCAGGAGGTGGTGGGAGCAAGTACAGTGGGGGGATTTAAACATGCATGGAATAGGCATAAGGGAACCCTAAAGGTGTGAAGGAGAGGCTAAAGTCGATAACCAAGTAGGGTCAGCAGCCACTAATAAAGGTAGGTTATATGGGAAGACTGGATGGGCCTAGCAGTCCTTATCTGCCGTCAATTTCTATGTCTCTATCTGAACTTTGAACTGTAGCATTAAAACTGTTTGCATGAGACGTTTTGTGGGAAAATAGTACTTGAAATGTTTAGAAATAAACAATCCTGATTAGTCAAGAATTATGTCATAATTTGTAATGTTGTGTATAGAGGACAGTGGATTTCCAGCCATGGAAACCAAGCCTGTGTTGTCACTGACCTTGACAGTAGTCAGAACCCTGCTGGCAATGCAGGCTTGTTGTGCATGTGACTGGGCATGCACTGTTTCATGCAGTATATATTTTTATCTTAAAATAAAATGCATTTTTCCCCCACACAAACACACACAAAAGAGCTTGGTAGGGGACTGGGGATCTACATGAGAGGACGAGAGCCTATTTGCACCAAACAGACTGCACCTGAATAGGGAGGGGGTAGCAGTACTGAAATGCAAGCTAGGAGAATACATAGCGGATACCTACAATTTAAACTAGGTTGGGGGTGGGGACAAATCTGCTTCACAAGGAGGAAAGTTTTCGGGGCTGCAAGCCCCCCCCCCCAGGATAGCACTACATGGCTGGACAAGAGTGTGATGGGTGCAAGAGGAAACAAAGGGGGAGATTGGTGGAAGGGATTGTCAGCAAACGCCAGGAGTTTAGGAAATAAGATGTGGACTTGGTGGCCATCATGAGGGATGAGGGATTAGATTTAGTCACAATAAGTGAGACGTAGTGGACAGAGCATCACACCTGGGAAACAACCATTCCAGGTTATAGAATATTTAGAAGGGACAGGGAAGGCAAGAAGGGGGGAGGAGTTGCCTTATACATCAGGGAAGGCATCAGTGTTACTGAGGGGCAGGAGGAGGAAGTGGAAACTGAGCTACTGTGGGTAATACTAGGTAGGATGACAGGTGAATCCCTGTGGCTATGAGTGGTATACAGGCCACCTGCACAAGAAGAGGAAGATGATAGATGGCTAACTCAGGCAAGCACAAGGCTGGCACAGAAAGGTGAACTCCTACTGGTGGGTGATCTGAACCTCCCAGATGTTGACTGGGAAATCCCAGATGCAGTGTCGGCAAGGAGCAGGGAAGTATTAGCCAAACTGCAGGGAGTATTCCTCCAACAGCTGGTCAGGGAACCAATGAGGGGAAGCAATTTGCTGGACATGGTTCTAACTAATGGAGACAGTGTGGAAGAGGTGCAGGTGGGAGAAGTCTTAGGCACCAGGGACCACAGCATGGTACGGTTCAGGGTCAGAGCAGGGAGGGAGACAAGTAAGACTAATAAAACAGTCATGGACTTCAGACAAAGACTTTAATAAGATGAGAAAGATAGGGAAAAAATGGAGGTTACGGCAAAGATGGGGGCAGTGGAGGAACTCTGGGAAGCTATCAGGGATGGCATTCAGGAAGCAGTAGAAATGTGCATAAAAAAGGTCAGAAAGGGCAAGAAGGGGAGGAGACCACTCTGGTTCACTAGGGAGGTGGTGGGGTCAGTCAGGGAAAGGAGGACGGCTTTTAGAAAATTTAAGATGACACTTAGAGAGGAGGATAGGGAGGAGTATAGGAAAAAGAGAAGTCTGGCAGGGAAGGTTATCAGAAGGGCAAAAGTGGCAACTGAGGAGAAAATAGCCAAAAGATCCAGGAGGGGGGATTAAAGGGTACCTAAACAAATAGTTTTTTAAAACTGCAAACTCCAAAATCTGGCTTCATAACAAGGTAAAGTGGAAGCTGCTGATTACATTTATGCTAAAACTGCATTAATGTAAATAATATAAATGCAGTTTCATAGCTTTTTAAAAATTTTAAACATCAGCCTTTCACTTTTAAAAAAACAGCCTTGGTTTCTCCCTAAGATGGCTGCCAAGTCTGTTAAGTGATGAGTCATGACATCATCTGAGCCAAAGACAGAGACCCACGTGTATTTCTATAGTGCTTACTAGTTCTTCTTTCCCCCTTTGTTTTGAATTGCTGTACCAGAATGATCAACACCATATATTAATTAATGGATTATTTTGATCAATATACATGTTAGGCTATGATTTTGTTCATTTTGTTTACTTTAACTTACGGAAAATGTTTTGCAATCCTGCTGACTTTTTCTTTGGCAAACTGCATTACAGTACAACACTTCAAATACCTGATGATCTAGTGGTTATATGATGCACTGAATTTTGCTTTTTGTTAACCAGGAGAGACACACTAAGCTAAAAGCATGTTTACAGGTGTGGCCTGTGAGCACAAGAAAGTGTAATGACTTGCTCAGGGTCACAGAGCAAAGTACTGGTCTGGTTCAGTTCCAAAACGTATGCTCTCTTGTTAATCCACAAATAAGGCTTTCTTTTTCCATGTGAACGCCCTGCACCTAGCCTGCCTTCTGTTGAACACCCCACCATTCATACCCTGTCCTTAGTACTGCCTGGTGCCGCATATGTGCTTATGGTCTCATGAAGAGAATTATCATACCTCAGATTGTAATCTTGTACCTCTGAGAGTTGTGCACACCTATACCAATATGTATCATCAGCTGGCACTGTTAAAAAATGCCTCCCAAATCACTCTCCAGTCCACATTCTCAGTGTTTGACTTCTGCTCCCACAGTAAACATTGAGTGGATCACCACCCTTCTGCACAGTGATGGTAGTTTGCACAGTTCCCCTGTTGTGTTTTTTCCCACTTCATTAACCAACAACTAGGTCTTCCTGGAGGGCAAGCAATAAGCATCATGACCCATCATAAAAACTGCTGTTCATGCCCTCATGAGGGCTGCACTTAGAATGGATAACGATATTATTAGCAGGAGAGGCATACTAATACCTTCAGCAAATCCACCCAACTTCCATTGTTGGTCTACTCCTTTACCTGTGATCTGCAGAACCCCACAGAGCAGCTCCCAGCAATTCTTCTCCAGTACTTTTCTGTGCTCTACTCAGCAATGTGAGTTTTCTGGCTACCACCCTTCTAAATCTCCCTCAATACTGTCCTAACAAACATCAACACCCACCCCAACCCCCCACCTGAGGGTAATCTCCCTACACTGAATTCAAGTAACAGTTTAGGTGCAGCCTGCCACTCTGAGTATTTGTCATCGCTGGCTACTCTCATCCACAGTCAGGTAGTGATCACGATGTTGGCAACCCCACATTTCAGATCTCAGTGATTTGCTCAACGTCCTCCTTCATGTCTTCAACTAACCTGAATATAGCTATACCCTGCTGAAATGGCCTCCTCAGTCCCTCTCTGGCATTCATTCTTCTCACCTGCACCCCACACCAAAAACTGGTGAGTTCACTACCCTTCTGCATCATGAATGTGGTTAGTACAGTCACCCATGTTATTTTTACGTTAATAATAAACATGATCTTCTGGTAAGCCAGGCTGATAGCTGCATTGCACAAGTGGAAAAATAGGCTTTCCTACCCATGTAAGATCTAAGCCACCTATGATCAGGCACTATTAAATGACATGCATAATGATGTGCACACCCATCATTTAGCAGTGCCTAATCAAAGATAGACTAGATCTTTTAAAGATAGGAAAGCCCATCATTCCCCTTGTTCCCTGTTGCTAACAGCCTGACTTACTGGAAAGATATGTTTATATTTGATATGTCAAAATAAAACGGGGACTCTACTACTTGCATTCATGATGCAGAAGGGTGATGAGCTCACTGATTTTCGTATCGAGGAGAATAGTGATGAATGAATGCCAGAGGGGACAAGGAAAACCACTGTGAAAAGGCACTGCTATATTCAGGAAGGGGAAGACAGAGAGAGAAATATGAGCAGATTACTGTGAGAATAAGATGTGGGCTGCCAGCACCTTGATCACTACCTGACCCCGTTGTCCTGGCCAACATTTCCCTTCTCATAAAACCAGTTCATGCAATTGTCCAAAGCTGCGTGTGGATATTAATATATAAAATAGCTGCCACTACATGTTCAGTCACTTCACTACCAGTCTAGTATTGCTTGTAAAGCTCTTTGGGATACAATGTGTATGAAACCCACTATATAAATAATGATTCTTATTATTATTATTTCCCATAGAAAAAGAAGACAAGACAAGCATATATTTGAGTTTTGAGAAAGTATGAGCTCTAACATTGGACTGAACATGAACCTTGCTACAAAAAAGTGGTGGCTATAGGGGGCGGTGAAGGGTGTGGCTACACCCCCCCCCCACACTCACACACACATAGTAATGTACTTGCGTGCTGCTGCTGCATTTCACTTTGTTGAAGAAGTCTGGTTTATTGATTGTATAAATGTTTACATTCAAACTATGGATTACTTTTGTATGTTTTGTCAAAAACGTACTAGAAAAGAATAACAGCAGAAAATATAAAGGTTTAATAAAAATGTTAAAAAGTACATATTAAGCATGCACACCACCCCAGCACCCCCACTGTAGCATTTTGGATCCACCATAACCACTAGACTACCAGGTTATTCAAGATTTGTACTGTTCTGTGATTTGCCACAGAGAAAGTCAGTTGGATTAAAACCCAATTTCAGCATGTTAAAATAAACAAAATGAACAGAACCATAGCCTAACATGTGTATTATACAAAATAATGCACATGGTTTTGACCTTTTGGGTGAAACAATTCTATACAAAGGGAACAAATAACTAGTTAGCACTATAGAGAGCCATATATCTTTCTGACTTTGGCTCAAATGATGTCATCACATAACACATTTGGCGGCCATTTTAGGAAGCAGGTAAGACAGTTTTTTTGAAATTAGAAGGCTGATTTTACAATATTCAAATGCTCTGGAACCACATTTAGGTAAATTATATATATGTAGTTTTAGCCTTAATGGATACAGCAGCCTTTCCTTTAGTCACCTATGGAGTCAGAGTTTTGAATAGTTTTTTATCAAAATGTTGTTTAGGTATCCTTTAAAACATTTTTTAGATATGTGAGGGAGAGGAGAAGGGCAGGGCTGGGATTACTTGACTGAAGGGGGAAGGAGGGATAAACCTGGAGCAGGATTACAAAAAGGCAGCAGCACTAAATGAATATTTTAGCTCGGTGTTCACAGAAGAGGTGGAAGGCAGAAGTCCAATGCTAGCACCTAAGGGGAAAGAGAGCAAATGGGTGGATCAGAGCCCATTCACTGTGGATAGGGTCAGAGCTGAGCTGAATAGACTAAGGGTGGACAAGGCAATGGGGCTTGATGGGTTGCACCCCAGAGTGATCAAAGAATTAAGGGAGGAGCTGGCCGCATCCTTGACAAGGCTCTTCAACCTGTCCCTGGATATGGGAAGGGTGCCAGAGGACTGGAAGAGGGCTGACATAGTAACTTGGCACAAGGGAGGTAGCAGGGAGCTGAAGGAGAACTACCGCCCAGTCATCCTCACATCTGTGGTGGGGAAAGTAATGGAGGTATTAATCAAGGAGAAGGTGGTGAATTACCTGGAGGAATGTGACTTGCAGGACATCAGACAGCATGGCATCACCAAGGGGAAATCATGCCAGACCAAACTAATTGAGTTCTTTGATTGGGTGACTCAAGTAATCGACCAGGGAGGGGCGGTGGACGTGGCCTACCTGGACTTCAGCAAGGCCTTTGGCACCGTCCCTCATAGGAGGTTGGTGAGCAAGATGGAAAGCATGGGATTGGGAGGGAAAATAGCAGGCTGGGTGGAGGCCTGGCTAGTAAGGAGAACTCAGAGGACAGTGTTTAATGAGGTGCACTCCAAGATGACAAGGGAGAGGAGTGGAGTGTGACAGGGGTCAGCTTTGGGTCTGCTCCTCTTTAACATCTACATCAGTGATATTGCAGAGGGTTTGAGAGGGAGGGTGTGCCTATTTGCCAATGATACAAAAATCTGCAATAGGGTGGACACCCCAAAGAAGGTGGAAGGCATGAGGAGGGACCTCAAGATGCTTGAGGAGCAGGCCGGGAAATGGCAGCTGAGGTTTAATGCCAAGAAGTGCACTGTGATGCACCTTGGGAGGAAAAACACAAAAGGGGGGTACATGCTGGAGGGGATCAAAGAATCAGAACAGGAAAGGAATCTGGGGATCATAGTCTCCTCAAACCTTAAAGTAGGTTTCCAATGTAATAGGGCAGTGGGAAGGGCCAATGGAATGCTGGCATGCATAGGCAGGATCATTACTAGCAGAAGGAGAGAGGTTATAATGACCCTCTACAAAGCCATGATGAGGCCGCAGTTAGAGTACAGGGTTCAGTTCTGGAGATCACACCTCTGCAAGGATATAGATGCATTGGAGAGGGTTCAGAGAAGGGCAACAAAGATGGTGCAGGGTATGCAAGGGAAGACATATGAACAGAGGTGTGAGGTGTTAAACCTGTACACGCTGGAAACAAGGAGGGGAAAAGGGGGAAATGATTGAAACCTTTAAATATGTAAAGGGACTCAATAAAGTAGGTGAAGGGAGTCAGCTAAGGAGGAAGGAGGGAGTCAGAACTAGAGGGCACAGACTCAGATTCCAAGGAAATAGGTTCCGAGTCAATGTGAGGGGGCACTTCTTCACAGAGAGGGTGGTGAAGTCCTGGAACAGACTGCTGGAGGAAGTAGTGGGGGCTGAGATGGTGGAAGAATTTAAGAGAGCATGGGACAGGCATATGGGGAGGTGGGGAGGGGTATGTGAAAGAGGAGGGTTGGGCAGGCTAGATGGGCAGGAAGGGTCCTTTTCTGCCATTACATTTCTATGATTCTATGAAAAGACACATAATTTTGGGAAATTTTAAAACTAATAAAGCCACCCTACACCCAACTGCTAATACTTCTTGCCATGCTACTGACAGTTTGTTTGTTTTTAAAATCACTCGAAAAAAGCTTACTTCATAAAAAAGGAAGACCTGGGTGATGAGCGATAACAAGATCTGCACTTATGTACTTCCATTTAAATCAACTCGGATTCACACAAATACGTTATAGTGCAGATTGTGCTCATGCATGTTTCCCAGTTCCTTTCATTTTTGTAAGTAAGACTGTTTTTAAATGATGTTGAAAGCAAAACACTATCAGTGGCACTGGGTGGGACATTTGCAGCTGGGTACAGGATGGGTTTATTAGTTACAGTTAATTAAAAAATAGAAAGTTTCTGTGTTTGAGTCTATGTGTGCATGTGAGGTGAGGGGAGACAACAACTGTGAAAAGAACAAAGTACAGGTGTAGGGTTGCCACCTGTCCGGTTTTTGACCGGATCACCCAGTTTTTTATTTATTTGTCCGGTTCTCCAGATTCCTCCCCGTCTGCTCCGGTTTTGCCACTCTCGTTGCAGCAGCATGATGGAAAGGTCAGACAGAATCCTTGCTGGATCATGTACCCGCCCCGTGACCCGTCCTGAACATTTTTGCTAAGATGACAGGCAACTGGCGACAGCATAAAAACACAAGAAGTCCTTCAAATTCGGACCCGGTTGCTTGCTCCCATGCTCAGATGCTTTACACACCACTAACAGGCTGGCAGCAAGTTGCAACACCTACACCTTACAAACAAGATACCTACCCCAATTACTAGCTGCGGTGTCGGTGTCATCATGCTGTCATCATCACCTTTGCTTTAAATTTGGGAATCGGGATTCGGGAATAAACTTGTGTCTCCTCTTCTATTCTGCTTCGTTAATCGTTTAATCGTTCAACAAATGGTCTGAACTTAAGCGGCACCGCCAGCACGTAACGTTACTTTTAAACCTGCAAGGCTGCAAAATGTATTTCATTTAAATAAAATTAATCCTTATCCTGGGTCTATTTATAATACTGCTGCCAGCTGCCTGCCCGCCTGACTGTCCAAGACGGTGGTAGTAGCGCACGCAGAGCAATCAGCAAAGCGTTAATTTTAATATAATAATTACCTTACAGTCAACGGTCTGGTACTCTCATCTGTTCTGTTAGCTGCTTGGTGGCTTGCTGATGTTATGAGAAAGAGATTTAGTGTGATGTCAGTCTGTCTGTGTTGTTGTTCTGATCTTTCATCTTTCAGACTGTGGCATGTGCTGAGCCTGTGTGACTTTGACTACTGACTCAGTCTCTGTGAGTGACTGAAGCGAAGCCTGAACGGGCGAAGACTGGAGGACCGGGGTGAGGGGTCCGGCGAGTAAAGTAGAGCTGCCTGCAGCCTAGAGTGATGCACATTGGACAGACTGTACTGTACTGTGCTGAGAATCCTACAGTCACTCTCAGACTCTCAGTCTGTATCCCCTCCGCCCCCCCCACCCTGCTGGTGACTGGTCCCTGCCGCTTTCTCTCCTGAGTCCTGCCCAAGTAGACTTCCAGGAGTTCGGTCTGTTTTTCACAGTAGCAGTCGGCATTGAAAGCCCTACCAATCAGTGGCTTCCGTATGACTAGCTAATTTTCTACCAATCGGGTTGCTGTCCGACTTGCAGTAACCACCCACTGAAATTCATAGATTTTTATTGGTCCTTAAAAAGGGACCAATCATCTGGCCCTGGAAAATATGAATATGCAGCGGGAATTTAAAAACAAAAGCCGGGCACCCCTACTCCTGGCTATAAATACCCTAGCTTTTAGCTGCCTTATCTCATCTGTCCTCAGACAACCTGCTCTGCTGGCTGGCTGAATGACTGACTGCATCAATCCTCGCTCGGCGAACACCACTACGAAATTGAGAATTTGCGATATCTGCTGCTGCAACTGTCTGATCTCCCTAGGATCAACTTTGTAGGTAGGCTTGCCCTTTTTGAAAGTGGATTAAATTAATAATTTAAATAGTGAATTTTCCAGGGATCCCGGCTCACAGATTGGCTGTTTCTTATGTCCTGCTGCCATTCTGTTCATGTTTTTTTTTACTTGGGGGTGTGGGGGCTACAGTATGTGATCAGAATTCAATAATTTCTGGCTGAATTCCATAACTATAGTGTATGCTCAGAAGAACACATTTTAAATTTATATATCATAGCAACAAGTACTGCAGTTCTCTTCTTTTTAGCTGGAGTGGAGTGAACTGTGGACAGGCTTGAAAAATTAAGTTAGTTTTCACAGGAATGCTTGCTGTAGGGGCCCAATTGAACAACTGGGCTAGCTGGCTCACCAATTCGAATAGTGTGTTATATTATTTATATTGTATTTTTAAAAGTTATAAAATTCTGTCATCATGAAACGCAGAAACGTAATTTCTATTTGCCACTTTTGTTACTGAAGTTCTTTTAACTGGACTTGAAACTACAGAATGCAGTTTCAAGTCCAACTAAAATTTTAGTAACAAAAATAACAAACAATTGTTATGTTTCATAATGACAGTATTTTATAGCTTTAAAAGTACTTAATTGAATTTAACAGGGACGCTTGCTGTAAGGCTGGCTCACCAATTAGTATGGTGTGGTATCGGTATATTATGCATTATTCTGCATACTGTCTGAATTAGGGGGTGCAGTGCGGTACTGTTGGGAAGTGCTGTCCTTCGGATGAGACGTTAAAACCAAGGTCCTTTCTACTCATCCTGGTGCTGTCCTGGTGGGTGTCCAGAATGGTGGAAGTAAAAGAACCTAAGACATTCTTCACAAAGAGTAGGGGATATTCCAGGTGTCCTGACCAACATTCCCCTTCCCACAAAACCGGTTCATGCAATTATCCAGGGCAGGCTGTGTGTGGGTGATGATGTGTGATATGGCTGCCACTACACATTCAGTCACTTCACTACCAGTCTATCATTGCTTGTAAAAAGCACTTTAGGGTACACTGTGTATGAAAAGTGCTACATAAATGCTGATTATTCTTCTTCTGAGATGCTGTGGCAAGTGACAACTTGTATTTGCTCTGTGTTATTGATACTGCCAAGTCAAGGAGGAGTGGACACTATTTTCAGTCGGTCTGAGCTCCACCACAACTGCATGTGTGTCTCACTGCAATCTCTGAAAAAATATTACAGTAAAATGTTCATATTGTGCTGCCAACGGACTGAGCCTGTGATATCCTGCTGTCCTGGAACTTCCATCAGTGGCCATCGCACACTGTTTTGTTTTAGTAGCTCTTTTTGACTCTTACCCTCAACCCTCTCTCCTCTGCTTAACAGAAACATGAGTCTTAGTGGAAAAAGATTCCAACCCACCATTCGTGATGAAGAAAGGAGTAGCAGTCCTCCTGCTAAGAAGGCCAAAATATTTTGCTGCTACAACAAGGCTTGGGAAAGCAAGTATTCCTGGATCAGATCTGCAGGACCAGGAATGGAACATTCTGCCAAATGCACTGTATGTGGCTCTGCTTTTACAGTGAAGTGGGATGCTGAGGCTGCAGTAAAGAATCATGAAAAAAGTGAAAAACACCAACAGCTAACACACCTGCAAAAAGAAAATCATATCATGAAGAAATTTTTTGTTGTGAAAATAGTTCGAAAGCAATAAGGTGATGGCAGCTGAACTTACAGAACTATACCATAGAGTCCAGCATCATCACTCCTACCTGTCCATAGACTGTGGAATGAAGATAGCCCAGCAGATCTACACAGACTCAAGTATTGCATCCAAAATGAGTTGTGGACGAACAAAGGCTGAGAGCATTGTCACCAATGTCTTGGCACCTTTTGTGGAGGAGCTGCTGTTACAAGAAATGGGCAATTCATTTTACTCTGTTGCATCAGATGCTTCTAATAAAGGCAATAAAAAAATGTTTCCAGTTGTTATGCAGTACTTTGATCCCAAAAAGGGGATCCAGCAGAAACTGTTGGACTTTTATGAAGATCACAATGAAACTGCAGATGCTGTCACAGCAAAAATTATTGAATCCCTGACCACCAGAGGTTTAAAGCTTGCACACTTATCAAGCTATGCTGCGGACAATGCCTCTGTAAATTATGGGAAACATCATTCAGTTTTTCAAAACTTAAGATCAAAAGTTGCCCACCTTGTGTCTGGCAACTGCCTGTGCCATGTCATCCATAACTGTGCCAGGAATGCCAGTAAGGCTCTGGCTAGGTATGATGTGGAAAACTTGGTAATAAAAAGTATATAATGAGTTTTCCAGCTCTGCTAAGAATATGAATGAGCTAAAAGACATGTTTGCCTTTGTTGAGTTGGAATGGAAGGATCTGCTACGCCATGTGGTCACTCACTGGCTTTCCCTCCTGCCAGCAATAAACAGGCTCCTCCAGTGCTGACCTGCAGTTAAATCATACTTCATCAGCCAGGGTTCAGATGAATGCCATCCTGCCATTTGGAGGTTCATTGCAGAAAATGAAGATGGGTATAGCAGCTGCGATGAACTTACTGAGGGAGAGTGCTATATCCATTTTATGCAGTATACAATGGCCATTTTCCACAAATCAATAGCAAAGTTGGAGAGCAAAACTGTGACAAGTATAGAGGTGTATGGCATAATGCATAACCTAAAACAAGAACTGGAGAAAAGACTGGAGGACAACTTTGTTGGCTACAAAGTGAATGCAGCACTGCAGACATTTCCTGGAAACATCAGAGACAGAATTTTAAAAGACTTCTGTGGATTTTACAGTCGAGCCATCATGTGTTTAAACAAATGGTTCAAATTTGAACAAGTCCTCTTCAGGGGATACAGATCATGGCACTTAGCAAGCCAGAAATGGCATGGAATGAACTGCTCCTCTGTGCAGAAATTCTGCAGCTCACGAACATGTTGGACATGGATGAACTTTATTCAGAATACTGTCTGCTGAGTAATGCACTGCCAGTACTGAGTGGCATGACAGGGTCTGTGGCAGAGAAATGGGTAACACTTTTTGCCAAGGCACCAGAATGTAAAACTCTTCTACAGCTTGTACAGTTTGTGTTGTCAATACCTGTCAGCAATAGCTTTGTAGAAAGAGTTTTTTCTATCATGGGGAACTGCTGGACAGATGAGAGGAACCTTATGTCTGTCAGTTTAGTAAAGGCTGAACTGCAGGTTAAACTGAACTTTCAGCATAGCTGCTCACGGTTCCATGCCTTTATAAAAAACAATATAAAGTTGTTAGATGCAGCAAAATCAAATACAAAATACAAATTCAAAGTACAATGCCATGCCAATGAAGTTTGAACTGATGAGACAATAGGTGCCAAACAAATTCTGCCAGTTTAAAAATAAAAATCATATATGTGCACTCATTGTTTGATAGAGTGCATGTGTCCCATGTGAAAGTGTATTTACTTTAAATCTTTAATTGTTTGTCTAACTTTCAAACTGCATTAAAGTGCAATAAACTATTATATTATTAATTCATAAGTGGTGTTGTGGTGCAGTTCCTTAATGTCCACCGAACCGATCAGTAAATTTTGTGTGGTGGTTTCAGTTGGTCATCATGAGTTTTTAAAGGGGCGGGCCCAAAAAGGGGGTGTGGTTTAGGGCCGAAATAGGGGTGGAGCTTAAGGTCCGGTTTTTGCCTTATTCAGAGGTGGCAACCCTACACAGGTGGCACTAAATTTTCATTCTTACTAAAAAGTTATTACACCACAGACAAGTGCAACAGCATGCTGTGACCTTTGTCCTGTGGTACTGTACCAAAGCTTTTCAGTTTAGATGGAAAGTCATGCAAAACATACCCTAACTATCTAATATAGTGCCTTTCATACACACTGTAACCCTAAATGCTTTACAAAGCATCAAGTTACAGGTAGTAAGGGGATATGTGAAGCACACATACAGAGGCCACTAAGCACACTCATCTATGACATGGCAAGAAAAAATCCAGAGATCTCATTGGCTAAGAGGCATCAGCTGACCATACATTAAATCTCAATATACTCCTCACGGCTCAGAACTGGTTCTAGTTTCCTGAGGTAGTCTAGTCTGTTTACCTGGCACAGAGGGGCACATATCAGTACACTGGGCATCTCACAAGGAAGGTTTCGCATTACCTTCACATAGGAGTCTAACTGAAATCAACTCAGAAGTAAAAGGAAAAATGTACAATATACCTGCATCTCAGTTCGATCTTCACTCTTCAGGGTCTCACAGTGAATGGATTGCTAAGCATTTCTTTCAAAGTTCACCACCCAAAAAGAAATCAAGAAAAGAAAAACATTTAGAGATGGGTGACAGTCCCATCTGGGGACCCCCCATCCGGGAGCAGCTGGGCGGCGGGAACAGCAGAGTGGCTGTTTAAAGCTGCTCAAAAGGAGGAAGCCATCAGAGATGTCGGAGGAAGCAGAGGGCGGAGTGCAGCCACAGCAAGACAAGAACTTTTCTGGGATCTTCCCCAAAAAAGAGCTGTATCATGGTAGCCTATTAGCTGCTAGGGGAACCAGAAAGGCCGCACCAGTTAGGACATGGAGGGACCTGAGGAGGAAGAGAGGTCCAGTCAGAGAGTGCCTCAGCAAGCGCAAAAGCTGGGTGGCTTTTTAAATAGTGCAATAGGTACTTTTTGTGAAAGAAGGACCCCCGTCGGAGCAGCATGAGCCGCAGAGCAGTGGGAGCAGCGGAACGGCCATTTAAAGTTGTGTGGAAGGAAGAAGCCATTGGAGTGCAGCCACAATAAGACAAGAAGTTTTCTGAGACCTTCCCAAAAAAGAACTGTATTGTGGCTGCCTATCAGCTGCTATGGGAACCAGAAAGGCCACACCAATTAAGAGGGACCTGAGGAAGAAGAGAGGTCCAATCAGAGAGGGCCCCAGCAAGCATAAAAGTTGGGTGACCCCTTAAATAGAGCAGCCAGTGCTTTTTGTGAAGGAAGGTGACCGTCCCATCTAGGGACCCCCCCATCAGAGCAGCAGGAGCAGCAGGGTGGTGGGGGCAGTGAAACAGCTGTTTAAAGCTGCTCGGAAGGAAGAAGCCATCTGAGACATTGGAGGAAGCTGAGGGCAGAGTGCAGCAACGTACATTTTTCCACCCCCCCCCACCACTGCATCTTATTAAGTACACTGAGGTTGGCTATGGCTGGACAATTCAGGCAAAGGGGCAGAGCACTGAACACCAGAATCAATCAGGGAAGGATCAGATGGCTCCAGGGCCTTTCTGGAGAACAACAGAGAGATTGAATGGCTTCAAGGACTGTCAGAAAACAACAGAGAAGGATCAAATGGCTCCAGGGACATTCAGAGAAAAAAGACACTGTGAAAGGTGTGTAATTATTAAAGCTACTGTGACCAATAATTGTATTACTTAGTGAGGGACGGCTTCAGGAACTGTCGGCGAAGAAGAGGAAAGGATCGGACAGCTCCAGGGACTTTTCAGAAAAAAAATACACTGTGAAAGGGGTGTAATCACTAAAGGTACTGTGTCTAGTAATTGTCTAGTAATTGTATTGCTTAGGGTAGGGACCCAGCAGTACTGCATTGGATCATTTGGTACTGCATTGGTTCACTTGGTTATTGCATTATTTTATTGCAGTAACATTGTATCTTTGTGGGCAATAATGGCACAAATGAGGCTCTTGAGTGAAGGATTAGTATGGTGTAGAGGGGAGTATCAGAGTAGGTGGTGGCATCAGGGAAGCGGGAAACATCAAAAAATAAGGACTGGTGGCAGGGGGGAGGGGAGATACACCATAGGAAGAAGGTAACCAGAAGACCTAGAGGAGGAAGGACAGTAGGTTGTAATAGATGTGGTACAGCCATATTTATGAACACACTATGGAGATTAGGAATGTGCCCAATTTGTCAGAAAATAGACTGAAAGCTATGCTGGTATGTCTAAAAAGGGAGATGGAGAAGAGGGCAGGAGAAGGCCGAGAGGTAGGTGAATGGAGGTAAGTAGACAGGAAGAAAGAGAGGGGGGAAGGCTATGGAAAGGAGAGTGCAAGAAGGGGAGGAAATGGAAGGAAGGGTGAGGCCAGGGTCAGGGAGATGGGAGAAGATCACAAGGATACACAAAAGCAAACAAAAACACAAAAAGAGATGCAGGGGAATCAAACAGGTACTGGCCTCTAGCTGGCTTACAGGAACAGGAGGAAGTCGAGGGAAGGGGAGCAGATGAAAACAGGGAGCTGGAGCACAGAAAACATAGAGATCCAAAGGGTAAAGAACTGCTCACAGCAAGGGAACAAGGGAGGAGGGACAATAGTGGCACAGTAGTAGAGAGGGAAGACAAAAAGGGATGGGGGAAGCAGCCGAGGACAGGAAGGGGAAAGGGAGCAGGATAGAGGAGGAAGATGCAGAGGGAGGTGGGAGGCAGGAAAAGAGGAACAGCATCAGGGACAGTGAAAGTAAGGGAAACACAGGTGGAAAGGAAAATGGAGATGTAGTACAAGCAGAGGGGGAAGACAGAAGGAGAGGGAGATGGGACAGGGCAGCTAAGAATAGGGCAGGGAGAAACAGATGGGGACTGCATGGGTGAAAAAACAGGGAGACCAGGATAGAAAAGCATGGGAGTCAAGAAAAAGTAACCAGGGTAGGGATATTGAGGCATCCACAAGGATAGAAAATACAAAATCTGTAATGGTTTATGGGGATTCAATCATAAGAGGGATCCACTGGTTGAGGAAGGGAGTAGCTATATGGGGAGATCAGTTTTCTGTGTCCCAGGGATGGAGGCAAGCAGGGCACTGCCAAGAATCAAGGAAAGCATTAGATTACTGGAAGTAAACCATACCTAGTCCTGCACCTTGGAACAAATGACCTGGCAGGGTAGGAGGTGGACGTGATACAAAAGAGATTTGGGGAGTTAGCCAAGGGGTGTAAGGGGATAGTTAGTTCCCTGTCAGAAGTCCTGCTGGTACACTGTAAAAGCATGACTAGGCAGCTATGAATCAAGAATTTTAATCACTGGCTAAGGCAATGGTGCAGAAGAGAGGGATATGCATGCATAGGGGAATGGGGGGAACATGTGGGTAGATGAACACCTATAGGCAAGGGACAGGCTGCATATAAATGATGAGGGTGCTATACTGCTAAGGGGGAAGCTGCAGGGGTATATAGATAAAATCCTGGGGAGTGATTTAAACTAAGGAGGGGGGAGTACAAAGATAGGGGAGGACTAAAGAAAGTACCTAGTTGGATTTGCCTAACTTGCACTCCCCCACAAAAGGGGGCAGGAGAAACTAGGAGGAGGGAGAACAGAAGAGGAGGGGATAGATGGAAGGGTCTGCTGGCAAATGCTTGCAGTCAGAGGAATAAGATGGGGGACCTGGAGGCAGTGGTGGGGATGGATGACCTAGACCTGATAGTGGTAACTGAGACGTGGTGGACTTAAAACCACAGTTGAGAAGTGGAAATACTGGGCTAAAATCTCTACAGGAGGCAGAGGAGAGAAAAAAATGGGGTGGGGTAGCCCTATTCATAAGGGAAGGGATAACAGCAGTGGTGTGTAGGAAAGGACAAGGCTCAGCAGAGATACTCTGGGTCACACTAACTAAGAGGACAGGGGAAGCAGTAAGGACAGGGTGATGTACAGACCACCAAATCAAGGGGAGGAGCTGGATAGGGAAATGGCTAGGAAAATACAAAGGATGGCCATCAAAGGAGAAATTCTGGTAGTAGGAGATCAAAATCTCCTAGACATGAACTGGAGTATCCCAGAAGCAGCATCAGAAAGCAGTAGGGAGCTGTTGGATTCCATGCAGGAGGCATGTATTCAACAGCTGGTCAGGGAACCAACTAGAGGGGAGGCCATACTGGACCTGGTAATGACAAATAGGGACAGTGTTGAGAATGTTGAGGTCGGGGAACAATCTGGGGATAGCGACCACAGAATGGTCAGGTTTAGTCTTCAGACTGGGACGGAAAAGAACAGGACCACTACTGGGGTACAGGACTTTAAGAAAGTGGACTTTAAGAAAATGAAAGAAATTCTCAAAGAGGAACTAGAAGGGAAAGAGAACCTAGAGGGCCTTGAGGAAATATGGGGGGGAATAAAGACAGGAATTCTCCTGACAACAGAACAATGCATCAGGAGGTTGAGCAAGCACAAATGAGGGAGGGAATCACCTTGGTTTACAAAAGAAGTAGAAAGAGCAGTCAGGGAAAAAAAGAAACCATTCAGGACCTGCAAAGCTTCACAGCGGATGACAGAAAAGGAAACTTACAAGGAGAAGCTAAAGGATGCAGGGAAAATAGTCAGGAGGGCTAAGGCAGATACAGATGAGAAAATAGGAAGGAAGGCCTACAGGAACAAGACATTTTTCTGGTATATAAGTGAGTGAAGGAAAAGCAGGCAGAGGATTATGAGGCTTAGAGAGGAGGGGGGAACTCTGATAGAGGGGGATGAGGAAAACACCGCTGAATGAATACATTACCTCCATCTTCACGTTTGAGAAAGAAGAGAAGGGGCCAGAGCTAAGAAGCAGAGGAGGAGGAGTGGGCAGGGAGATGGGCACAAGCCCATTTACAGAGGGTGGGGTATTAGAGGAACTAGAAAAATTACAGACAGACAAGGCAATGGGGCCCAATGCAGTCCACCTCAGGGCACTCAAGGAGCTCAGGAAGGAATTTTTAGCACCACTCACAAAGTTATTTAATCTGTTCCTAGACAAGGGGAGAGTCCTGGGGGACTGGAAATGGGCTGATGTGGTGCCATTGCACAAAGGGGGAGGGAAGGAAGTACCAGACAACTATTGCCCGGTCAACTTTACATCTGTTGTGGGTAAACTGATGGAGGCACTTATAAAGGAAAGGCTGGTACAATATCTGGAGGAGGAGGGGCTCATAGATGACAACTAGCATGGGTTCATGAGGGAAAGGTCATGTCAGACCAACCTGATTGAATTCTTTGATGGAGTAAAGGAGATATGGGATCAGAAAGGGGTGGTAGACATGGCCTATCTGGACTTCAGAATGGCCTTCGACACTGTCCCTCATAGGAGACTAATAAGCAAGTTATGCAGCTTAGGTGTAGGGAGCAAACTAACAAACTGTGTGGAGAATTGGCTGGTAGACAGAACTCAGAGGGTGGTGGTAAATGGAGTACACTGCAAGGAAGGTGGGGTGATGAGTGGGATTCCCCATGGATCGGTGTTGGGCCCCATACTGTTTAGCATATACATCGGTGATATTTCAGAGGGCCTAAACGGGAAGGTGTGTCTATTTGTGGATGACACGCAGATCTGTAACAGGGTGGACACCACTGGGAGGGGTGAAAAAAATGAGAGTGGATCCGTCCAGGCTGGAGGAGTGGTCAGAGAAGTGGCAACTGCAATTCAACACAAAAAAATGCAAAATTATGCACATAGGGCGTAGGAACCCAGGGGCAAAATATCAACTGGGAGGGGAGGAACTTGAGACAACAGAACAGGAAAGGGACTTGGGGAGCATCAGTTTGGATAACCTGAAGGTTGGGAACCAATGCAACAAGGTAGTGGAGAAGGCAAGCAAAATGCTGTCATGCATAGGGAGGGGCATTACAAGTAGGAGGAAGGAGGTGATCATGCCACTATTCAAAACTATGGTCAAACCATATCTGGAATATGGGATTCAGTTCTGGAGGCCACACTTACAGGGTGACAGAGGCAGGGTGGAGAGGATCCAGAGAAGGGCAACCAAGATGGTTGAGGGACTACACAGGAGGTCATACGAGGAACAACTGGAGAAGCTAAATGTATACACACTGGAGACAAGGAGGGAAAGGGGAGATATGATAGAAAACTTCAAATATCTGAAAGGAATAAACAAGGTAAGGGAAGGAAGCATATTCAGGATGAGTGAAAACAAATCAGTTAGGGGCACGCATTCAAACTGGAGGGAGGCAGATTTAGGGGAAATAGGAGGGGCAGTTCTTCACTGAGAGAGTGGTGGGTCCTTGGAATAGGCCACCAGAATGGGTGGTGGGGGTAGATTCAGTGAACCAATTCAAGAGGGCTTGGGACAACTGCATTGGGCTAAATAAAAATAAAAGTGGCATGGAATAAATGGGGTAAGATAGACCAAACAGGGAGGGGGTATTGGGTAAATTAGATGGGCCAAAGAGTCATTTTCTGCTGGCAAAGTTCTATGTTTCTATTTAGAAAGTCCACAAGAAGGTAGGCACCTAAATGTATCAGAATTACAACTAAATAGCATTGAGGCTGACAAAGATGAACCGAATACAAAAAAACAAAACGATAAACTGGGCAGTAAATGTACTGAACGACTGAGCACAGCAGAAAAGGATTAAAATAGAATACATGTCAATTTCACCTAAGGAACTAAATTCAATTCTCTGTGAATTTTATGACTCAGTGAGGAGTAGTGATGGGAAAGAGTATAGTGTAGCAGCCTACCTGTCACTGAAAGCAGGAATAAATCAATATTTTGGCACTGTTGACATTAAAGGAGACTTAAATATTGTATCAGGTTCTGAATTCAAAACAGTTAATAACATTTCCACAGCCGTATTTAAAAGATACTGTAAGTCTGGCAAGGACAAGGCCTACCATTACGGTAGAATCAGCGATGCTGATTGAACTCTGAAGCAATTTGACGGCCACAGAGCAAGAACTTGTGAGGAAAGTCTGGCTAGATATGCAAATGTACTTTACTCACCGGAGTTGGGAGTGCCTCAGGGACCATCATTTGACTCTGTTAGTATTAATCAGACAGAGACAGGAGTACGCTACATAAGTCTTAGCATTAATGAAACAACAAAACACCATAAACTAGCCACGGAGATAAATAAAGAGAGCCTTAGAAGTTATATGTTTAAGCAAGCAAATGACAATATGTGTCCAGTCTCCTCTTTTTTAAAATATGTATCCAAATGTCCATGGGATGGCAAAGCTTTTTAGTTACATCCTCATAAAGTACCTCAGCATATATTGGCTACAGAGACGTACTGGTATTCCCAGGAACCAATGGTAATCAACTACCTCGGCAATATGATGCCATGTCTTTCAACGGAGACCAGCTTAACAAAAAAATACACAAACCACTGCTTGAGACATACAATCGTTCCCATACTTTCTGTTGCAGGACTGGCCTCAAGAGAGATCGTGTCCATAACAGGATATAGATGAGAACAATCGCTTAAAAATTATTGGCCTGCTTCAATTTCTGAAAGGCAGCAATACAGTGCCATCATCAGAATGGCCAGTAAACTAAAAAAATGAAGTGCAAGGCGAAAAACCAGTATTGTCAAGCCAACCAGCAAGCACCTCCATAAGAACACAACAGCAAACAGTCCACAGTTATGTGAAAGGATCTTGCCCCTCCACAACTGCCCCATTCAACATAATGAATTTAAGCATATCTGGTGGAACAATGCATTTCATCTGCAATTACGGGACTACAAACAATGACCCAGGTAATCCACTTTTAATTCAGTTTAGTATGCAACAAGTCACAAAGTTTCAAAACTGGCTAATTTCTTTCACTTGTTTGCATATCAGGACAAGAAAACACAGATCCACAGCCATTTAACACAGCAGTGCAGACTGAATGCATCAACGGTAAGTAACTGTTCACTGAGTAGAATAGATGTAATCTAAAAAGAAGTTTAAATGGGACTGTTCACATAGCCCCTAGTAATAATCTGTGAGCCTTTTCCTCCTGCACAACCCCACCCCCAAACTCCAGCCCACCATGCAGGCACACAAGCACACACACACACACCATAGAGAAAAGTAGAAAAAAGGCAAATATCACATAATTAAATCCCACCCTGGTTAAAACTCAACCCAGTATGAACAGTACCACAATTCAAGAAAAAATGGCAAAAAATGTCCATTTGTTCTTGTTGTAACACACAATGAATATAAAAATAGTATAACATGCCTTGAAGAAGACGTCAGATCATGGCAGACAAAAATATTAAGACACAACAAAAAATGCAGCCTGCAAGACACTTACTTGAGTCTTTCAGTCCTTGTATAATGAAACCCCACCCTAGCCAAAAAAATAAACCTAGTACACGTGTGTAGACAGCAATGCCGAGCTGCAAACAAACAAGAAAAAAATAGGGTAAACACTCTCGCTTTGTGCTGTATGTAATATTACTACAGTTTAAAAACTTGCACAAAGAGTAAAACCTCGGCAAAAAAATAGAAAAAAACTGAGCTAATAATTCAGTCTGCAAGATACTTGCTTTAGACTTTCCATTCACATCTAATAAAAAATCCACCCTGCTCAAAAAAATCAACCCAGGACCAAGTACAGGTGTAGAGAGAAGTGCCGAGCTGCAAACAAACAAGAGAAAAATTGGGCAAATGCTCTCGCTTTGTGCTGTATCTAATATCAATACCATGTAAAAACTTGCAGAAAGTAGAACACCCCGGCAATAAAAGGGAAAACCTAAGTAAAAATTCAACCTGCCAGACACTTGTATCTCTTTCTCCCTCTCTTGCAGCATGAGTACCCTGCATTGTCAAAATGGAAGCCAACAACAAGCAACCGGATAATAAACTTGCATCACAATGCATGTGGATATTAATTTATTCAAATCAAGTACTAACACCTCCCACTACTAACATTCAACTGTATCTTTATCAGTTTTTGTTTTCTAGGTATAAGAGCACAATAAGTGAGTAAAAGACAATAAATAACATGCTTTTAGCATTATGTTTTACTGCATTTCATTACTCTAAGTAGATCTGAATGTTAATGAGTTGGCAACTAATTTTTATGATTTTTACAATGCATTTTAAGAGGCATCACATGTTGAAACCTAATTTATGTATGTATTTGTTAAATCAATAATAGCTATTTCCACTAACCATACTAATGAATGACTTTACTTTTGAATACAGTTCGAATTGATGAAAAAACGTCCTAAGACAGCAATGATAGGGACTATTTTTTCATGGTGTACCTGTTTCAAGGTTTATGTTCTATCAATTTGCTTAGCATTAGTGAAAAAAAATTATACCATAACAGTTTGACTGCGAGTAATTTAATTACCATGGTGACCAATTTTATAAGTGTGATAAGCCACTTCAGGGTGAGCTTTAAATTATTTGAATGCACTTCCCAGGGGCTTAAGGACACTAGGCCTCCAGCCTCCTGCATTATCACACCCCTGGGGCATGCTTTAAAATTCTTTAATGCACACCCTGTCATGGCTTACTATTTACATGACACATGCAGGCATACTACAATAAACCTGTGGTTTTCAAACCATAAATCTGGAGGGCCACACAGTGCAACCACCAAAAATTATCGGTGGCCTTGCTGTTTACATTTTTCATCTCATTCTCTTAATGCAACAGATCTCTTTTCCCACATACTACAGTACATAGCAAATTAAGTTCCTATTGTCTTCTCTCTTTTGCTGGTAGGAAATGGCCAAAGGCTGGCATCAACACAATAGTAGAGCTACCATTCTTAGGGCCAGCAACCTGAGTTGTGGAATAGTAGTAGTAAATTTATTGTTTTGACAAACAAAATTGTCATTACAATTAAAAACATCACCAATCTCACATTAGTTCACATATTATATACTTATACCAAAAAATATAAAATACAAAAAGTTATATTTAAGTACATTGTTCATTCATCTCTAATATCATTATAGCATTATAGTTTGATCACTCACTAAGTCTGTTATTATTGATTTATTTTTCTTGAAATCACCATCATCAATCTTATCCTAATCTTCATGATACCAAGTCATATTTTCTTATGTAATACCAAATCATTTTCCTAGCCCCTCTCTTTTAAATATATGTTGTTGTTTTTTTTCCCTTTCAATGCAACTTAAGAACTTTTCCAATTTCTCCAATTGTAAAACATTTGTGCTTTTGAGTAGACTATTCATCTGATAGATTGGAGCCATATCTATGTTCCCCAAAATATCTCCCAAATATATATGTCTCTCAAATGCATACAATGGGCATAGTATCAGAATGTGTAACAGGTCATCTACTCCTAATTTACATTCACATAGGCCATCTTTCTGCTTCGCAAATATACCTCTCAATTTCTGTGAATCAAAGTATTCAAACCAATATCTTTTGGATCTCTTAATACTGTTAGGTAGGTTTCCAATGCTAAATTTATTTTTTTGTTTATAGTCAGCCAATTACTGATTTTTGCCTCTCTGTTAATTTCCATCTCTGATTGGATAAATATACAGTATATTTGATTCTTCTTTATATATATACCTATACATCTTTACTAGGAAATGCAAAGCTATTAGCCAAGCTGTCCAGAAGGCCATATGGGTTTATAGTATTTTCTAGAGGATATAATCCTGGGCATAACCCCCCCCCCATTTCTATAAACTAGGGATTCTTCTAGGCAATCTTTCTTCATTCATTCCATATACCTTTATCTAATCGATTGCTAATCTCTGCTCAATATTATACCTTACAGGTAATTGCCCCAACTCTAGTCTGGTCAATACAGAAGATGCCCTCATTGGTAATCCTAAAATATGTTTATACAACTTGTTAAACATCACTTCCAATCCCTTCATTTCCCTCTCCTCACCTCCCCATATTTCTGTCCCATGTAATATTTGGTTTCTTAAATTTGCATTGAGCACCTTCAAAATTCCTTTGAAAATTCCTTTGACAGACTGTCTTGCATATTGATAAGCAAATGTTTCCACCATTGGCGGAAAACTTTTCATCTTATCTAATATATAGTTTATGTGAAGTTTCCATTTTAAATTACTTGTAAGGGTTATCACCAGATCACAAAAGCTTTGTACTTTTTCTATTACATTAGATTCATGTTTTAATCTCTGATCCCTCTCTTTTTTATTTAGAGTTCTATTATAAACCATGTACTTGGTTTTTCATAATTTATTTCCAATGCCATTGACTTACACCCACTCACAAATTTATTAAAACTTCTTTTTATTCCCAAGTAACTTGTTGAGATTATAATGTCATCTGCAAATGCCAAATAGGGACAACATCTCTCACCTATTTTTGGCATATGTGATTCCTTATCATATAGACTCACCAGAATTTCATTCAAATACAAATTAAACAAAATAGGAGACAGCACACACCCTTGCCTCAGTCCCATACTAGTGCTAAATTTCTTGGCTTTGTCTCCCTTATTATTATATCTCATACTTGTACAGTTCTCAGTATAAAGTCATTTTATCAAGTTAATCAATGCCTGTTCCATCCCATATTCCTCCAAGACTGTCCATAGTATCTCTCTTTTAATTTTATCAACAGCTGCTCTCAGGTCCACAAATGCACAGTACAGTTTTTGTCTTTTTATATAGATATATTTGTTAGTTAAATGAGATAGGACAAAACATTAGTCAACCGTTGAATGGCCTGCCATAAATCCTGCTTGGGCCTCATCTATTACTTTATGCTCCCTTAGCCATAACATAATCATTTTTTTGTAAAATCTTTGTAAATATTTTTTGTGAATGATCTAACAGACTAATTGGTCTGTAGTCTTTTGGGTTGTTTTTATCCCCCCTTCTTAAAAATCGGTATTACTATGTTTTCTTTCCATGTAGGTATTATTTCACCCATCTTAACTATATAGTCATAGAGCTTTTTCAATAATGGAATCCACAATTGTACATCACTTAGTATAATATCCACTGGTATGCCATCTGGCCCAGGTGCTTTATGCCTTTTTGCTTCCATCAGAGCATTATATATTTCATATTCTAGTATCTCTTGTTTTACAATGACCCACTTGCTTTCTTCCCTATTTTGGTCATTAATTGTTGGGTCATGGAAAAGTGATCTATAATATTTTTCCCACTTATGGAGTTCAATATGGCTTTCTATTTCCTCGCTATATACACTGCATCCTCTTGCCACCATTCTCCAAAATCTTTTCGGATCTTTTAGTCTAACTACTTCTTCTAGCTCTTTCCATAGCCTGTTTCTGTATTTTCCCTCTTTCTTTCCAATAATAACCTGTACTCTTTCCTAGCTTTTATTAAGTGTATTCTTTATTTTTGATAATTTGTTTTACTTCTCATTCTTGCTAATCTATTAATTCCTTTCTTTACCTCTTTACATTCTTTATCGTATCACTGACTACCTCCTCTTCTTTTTATAAATGAAGCTCTCTTAATTAACTGTGCTAGATGTTTCATGATTTCACCATATTTCTTGATAATATCAATCTCTTCTTTTTCCTAAGTTATCTCTATCATCTGTTCTCTTATACCACTTTTGGTTAATAAATTGTTTGAATTTAGATTATCAATCAAATCCCAGTGTATTCCTATCTTTGCTTAATTAACTCTCTCTCACCATTTGTTATTTTACCTTATCTAATGGGTCACACATGATCTCCAGTGGGCTATGTTCACTCTCTGCCCTTCTACCCACTTGGAGATCACTTATTCTCATTACTACATTCATATTTACCCAACATAGATCTATTGTCGATGAGCCTCTTTTTCCCATTTCCTTATCATTCTTGCTAATCTATTAATTCATTTCTTTACCTCTTTATTATCTCCTTTAGTCCTACCATTAATTATTGTGAAGTTCCTTTGTTGCATCACTCTACAAAATTCCTGCCCCCTAGCAGAAGCTTTCTTGTCTTTCATTGATCTAATATCCATAATATCCTTATTATTCAAGGCTGAACATAGTTCTCTCATGTCTTCTGGCATATTAATACTATGTCCAACCCTAGCATTTAAATCCCCCACTATAATTATTCCACTATCAGGTGTTTTTGTCTCCCAATAATCTATTGTTTCAACCAATAGAGTTAGGGTATACATAACACTGTATTTTGAATTTGTCGGTGGCATGTACACATTTAACAACATCCATGTGATTCCTTTACTTGCTATTTTTATACCAAGGATATAATCCGAGTTTTTGAGGATTTCTTCTATTCTTATATTTTTGGAAATCCTTATCCAAGTTGCCAATCCCCCCACTAACTGTGACGAGGTACCTTTGAAAATGAGCCTCTGGCTCAAAGGTTGTTAAACTGATGTTCTAATAAATAAATAAATAAATAAACATCCCAAATTTTTCTTCGTCTTGTCATTTTTTCTAAAGGACCTATATCCATTGAAATTTATCACTTGTGCACTCCATGTCTCCTGGAGACATATATATTCAAACACCATCACATATTTCTTAAATGAAGGGTCAGTTAACGTATCTTTTTTTTTTTTTTACAATTCAAACTTTATTGATACATTTCCATTATAAAGGGCAGTTACAGCAAGTCAGGATATGACATGACACTGAACAGTAAGAACTGCTCGCCCACCCCTCCCACCCCATCCCCCTTACAGAAGCAGCAAAATCTACTCACCCTAATGTGCAGTGCATGATTCAATGGTACGTATGGGTAGAACCAGAATGTGAAATAACTTCAGTGAAGTAACAAGAGTTAAGAATGAAGGGGATCCCATATCCTACTATATGCCTCTAGACTGTTATGAAGACTTGCAATTGCCTTCTCTGTTCGAAGGTTAGCAATGATTTCATGTAACCATTCCTGGAAGGAAGGAGCCGATTGTTCCTTCCAATTACGTAGTATAAGTTTTTTAACTGAGAGCGCAGCCATAGAAATGTGGTATTTCCTAGTTCTAGCACTGACCAGGGACATGTCCCCTAGAAGACACACCTCCGGAGTGAAATACTCCTGTAGGCCCAGTAGGAGATCAAGAGACATCTTAATTGAATTCCATAAGGAAGAAACTTTGGGACAGGACCAGAACATATGCCAGTGAGTATCCTCTTCTTGCAGGCACTTAGTACATGTACTGGAGTTCCAGAAGCCCAATTTTTTTAATTAAGTAGGGGTACAATACATGTTATGTAGAATATGATATTGCATGAGACACGGCCTATCTTGGGAAACATACTTATGACAGGATCTCCATAGGGAATGCCAGTCCAACTGGCATTGAGGGAGGAGTGAGTTCCAGAAATTAGTAGGTCCAAAGGTGTCCCCATATTTTTTTATAGTACAACACCCTGTATAGCTTAGATACTATGCCTGAAGATCCAGGCAACTGGGAGATTTCAGGTATCAGAGCTGATACCTTCTGGGAGGGGGGAGAATTCCCCAGGACTACAGTGAGAAGGTGTCTTAACTGCATAACTTTAAAATGAGATGAGACCAGAATAAGGAACTTGCCAATGATTCCACCTGAGGACAACCAGTGCCCTTCCCCATCTACCAGGGAAAGCAGTTTTCCATCACCTAGTTGAGGCAACCAGTTAGAATGAATCCACCTTCCACTAAGAGTGAAAGATGAGGAATTCCAAATAGAATGAGCTAAATCAGTCTGAGGGGAATAATGAAGAAATAAACATAACTGTGTATAAACTCTTAAAGAGGTTCTTATTGTGGTGCAGTCGGCCATCTTTTCATGAGACAACTTGAGGTAAAATAAGTTTGAGGGATCCAGGCGTTTAGTTTTAATTGCATCTAACTCAATCTTAAGCCACACTGGTTGTGCCATTTCAGGGTCTGGGGAGATCCATCTCAGACAATTTGCTAGATGACTAGCCCAGTAGTATAGTGCCATATGGGGAATCCTCAGCCCCCCCTCAGATTTTGGGGCAGCTAGTTTATGATAGGCCAGCCGAGGATGTTTATCTGCCCAGAAAAATCTGGTAAATATACTCTGCAGTTTCTTAAACCAGCATATGGGAATAAAAAAGCTGAGAAGGGATAAGGGGTAATATATTCTAGGAAATACATTCATCTTAATAATATTAATCCTGCCCCATAATGATATAGGAAGTTTAGACCATCTGTCAAGGTCATGAATAATAACCTGTGAGAGAGAATCCAGATTGTCTTTGACCCACATTAAGGGGTTACAGGATAGCTTTATGCCCAGATATTTGATTACTCTAGGAGTCCAACCTAAACCTAGGGGGCAAATGTCATCCTTAAATACCTTGTGGTTTAATGGGAAAAATAAGGATTTACTAGCATTCAACTTGTAGTTGGATAGCACACTGAACCTGGCTATTTCGTTCAGTAAGGGTGGTATTGAAGAAACCGGATGGGAGAGATATATCAGCAAATCATCTACGTACACAGTGAGTTTAATCTCATGACGCCCAACTCTGATACTTTGTATAGAGATATTTTGAAGAGTGTTTTGGATGAGGGGTTCCAGATATAGGTTAAACAAGAGAGGCGATAGGGGGCAACCTTGCCTAGTGCCTGAATGGAGTGAGAAGTAGTTTGAGAAGGCCCCATTAGCTGAGATTCTTGCTGTAGTGGATTTATATAATGCAGCAACTCAAGAAATGAATACCAGAGGAAATTTAAAGGCACTCAATCCCTTGAAGAGAAAACTCCAATTCACCCAGTCAAACACCTTCTCGGCATCCAAAAAGACCAAGCCTGCTGGGAAGTCAGCATCTCTGGAAGACGAGAAGACATGGGATAACATATGCAAATGATCCGCTGAAGAGTGCCCCTTCATGAAACCTACCTGATTCATACCTATTAACTCGGGGAGCACCACGGATAACCTGTTAGCTAAAATCTTTGAGAGGATCTTGATATCCTGATTTAGGAGGGATATAGGCCTGTAGCTCTGGACGAGCTCAGGGTCTTTATCTGGCTTAGGGAGGAGCACTATCAAGGCTTCAAAGAGATGGCAATCAACCTCTGTCCAGGATAAGATGTGCTGAAATAAACTATTAAGTATTGGCAATAGAAGTTCCTGAAATGTTTTATAGAAAAGGGAGGAAAATCCATTAGGTCCAGGAGTTTCATCCGAGGGTAAACCACTAATAATCTCGGAGATTTCCCTTTGAGTTATGGGAGAGACCAGGGAGTCTATGTAATGTACTGGAAGGGAGGGTAAGTGTGAGTCCATCAGATACTTCTCCATGCTTACTGGGCTGGGAGGGTGCTCCATGTCCCTGTAAAGCAATTTGTAGTATGCTGCAAACTCTTGAACTATCTCAGTGGGGGATGTTTTCAGTGACCCATCTACAGAAGCCTTGATTGAAGGGATAAATCTCGCTTATTCTTGTTGTTTGATGCAGAGTGCCAAAAGGCGCCCTGCCTTCTCACTTTGGTCAGTATAACTAGCTTTGGTGTGTATGATAGCTAGCTCCACCTTTTCCCGGAGTAGTTCTAAATATTTGTCTCTCAACCCTAGGAGCCTCACCTTGTCCTCCTCCGAGGAGTTAACCGAGACATTGGATTCCAGAACCCAAATTTGGGATAACAAGGACAGTAATTCTCTCTCCCTAACTCTTTTCCTAGCCACCGAGAGGCCAATAAGAACTCCTGTCATGTAAGCCTTGAAGGCCCCCCTTATAATATCTGGTTTTGCACTATTTAAAGGGTTGGACAGAAAAAAAGCCTCAACATGCTCCCTTATGGTATTGCAATAATTAGAATCTTTAAGCAGTTGATCATTAAGCTTCCATCGTGTTTCTCTCTTTGACACATCCTGAATTGAGAGATCACACAGCACCAGAGAGTGATCGGAGACAGGGCCAGGCTGTATCGACGAGGACCTAACCCCGGGCAGAAGAGTCTGAGAAATGAATATGTAGTCAATACAAGACTGTGAACCATGTGCCAAAGACCTGAATGTGAACTCCTTAGAATCAGGATTTAGGACACGCCAGACATCACAGAGCCCACATTGATCCAATAATTCTCTAAAAGCCCTCTGACCTGGAGAGATCCCCCCAATGCACCTCCCGACCTATCAAGGTTTGAGTCTGCAACTTGGTTGAAGTCACCCCCAGGATAATCCTTATGGGAAGGAAAGGCAGGATTAAATTTATGAGTTTCATGAAGTAAGCGGGGTCATCAGCATTGGGACCATATATACTGCCAAATAGCAGAGGTATTGACCACAGAGTACTTATAACTAAAACGAACCTACCCTCGGGATCCCTAATAGTGTGAGTTGGGACGAAGGGAATGCCCCTGTTATTAATGATCATAACCCCACAACTATTTGAAGAGCCTTGCGCCTCATACACCATCCCCACTTGTTGCCTCCTCACTTGGGAGGCTTCTGTTTCGAGTAGGCGTGATTCTTGTAGAAAAGTAACCTGAGTACATAAAAGACTTAAGTGTTTGAGAACCTGGTATTGTTTAGATTTTTTCCTGATCCCCTTGACATTCCACGTTGCAAAAGTCACCTTCTTGGCCATCTGCTAAAGACTTCTAAGGGTGCTAGATTCAGCCTTGCACTCTGGGTGTGTAACACAAATAATCTAACCCCCATTGCTGCTGTAAGGCCCTCCCACCTCCCCAGCCCCCAAGAAGCCCCAATTTAAACCTTCAATACACCCCACCCCCAACAAAACCACATAACCCTCCCTCCCAGCCCCCACACTGTCACAAGCAATGCTTAGCACAGCACTGGATCTTATCCTCCCCACACCGTATCCTGCAAATGATCATCCTCATAGCTCAAAATACAAGGCAATCAATAAGCTGCATTAATGATTTCTTAGTGTCAACGAGTGGTCTCAGGCTTCCAGGGCCTGTGAACATCTGTTGGTGAATCCACAAATGAATAAGAGAGAAAAATAGAACTAATTGCCATAAATGTGAATGTGGAAAAACGTCATGCGAGTCTTGGGAGAGAGTTGAAAAATGTTTGCTCCCCATAGGGAACTACCTCATGAACCAGAACCAGAGCGAGTTTTAACATTGAGGGGTGAGCCCATCACTGAGATAAGAACATGGAAAAACAGATCCGGATGAGAAGTGAAACAAAATACAGAGATGGGAAACCCATGGGAGTAACTACCTAGGGGTTGCGGGCCCCTAGCTCCAAGAAGCCCCCCCCTACAAAACCAGGATGACATAATAAATGAAAGCAGTCCCTCTCAAGGCTAGATGACTGGACCTGCATTAAACGGGTGAGCCGCGCCCTCTTGTGGTCATAACCTGATCCAGCCCACCAGTCAAGGCACCCTGAAAGCCCGGAATCGCTTGAAAATCTGAATTCCCGTCCTATAAAGTCTAAACAGGAGGCATAACCCAAGACCTAGCCCTGTATGTTCCCCCTGGAAACTAAGCAAGCGATATTATATCAGATACAGTCCAAAACAAACCCTACAGGAGCCCCCCCAGGACTCTCCCTGCAAACTACTCCCACCAACAGGCCAGGGCCTGTTAAAAGTAAAGCTGAGCCTCTGCTAGTAGCCCAGTTCTATTAGAGAGCATAAACTCAAGTGAAATCTGTCTTTAGAAAGAGCACTGTCCACACAAAGATCCAAACAACAGTTCGTTCTGAAGTTCCCAGTGATTTCCGAAGATCAGGAAGTCCTCTCAGGTCGTCCGAAACAAGTCTGGCAATGCCGACTTAAGGCTTAGTAATGCAGCTTCAGGATCCTCGAAATTCAGCCATGAACCATTTACAGTGACTTGTAATTCGTTGGGTACCCCATCCTGAACTTTAATCCCGCCGCTATAATCTTGGACACAATCGGGTGGAAGGCTTTCTGTTTCAATTGAACTGAGCCAGGGATATCCTGAGCAATTCTCAGCTTCACCTTTTCCCATCTGACTTCTTGCAGGGCCTTGACTTTCTGTAGGAAATGCTGCCTTTCCAGATAGTTCAGAAAGCGGCAAATGATGGGGCGAGGGGGTGCATCGTGTGAGGGTTTTGGTCGCAACGATCGATGGGCCCATTCTATTATATAATTTGGGCCAAAGGGAGAGGGACCAGTGACTTTTTCTACCAACTTCTGGATAAAGACTACTGTATTCTGGCCTTCTTCCCCTTCGAGGAGCCTGAGAATTACCACATTATTTCTCTGGCTACGGCCCTCCAGATCTTTGAGTTTTGCTTCTAGTCGAGACAGCCTTTGTTTCGTTAATAGGAGCTCAGGATCCAGGCTTTCCAATTTTCTCTCGATCGAAAATATTCAGGCAGTGTTATCCGATACTGTCGTGGAGACATCCTCTATCTTTCTGGAGAGGGATTTCAGCTCAATTGCAATATATTTCATCTCTTCCCAGAATGGCATAAATTCCTCTAAGAATCTATTAAGTGTTAGGGGTTCTTGGTCCCCAGCTTGACATGCAGGTTCCGGTTTGTCTGGGCCACTCGAGGCTCGGGATTTCTTCGAGGCCTTCTCAGGGGTGGCGGGGGGGTATGTTTCTGCGGGGCTTTCTTCATGTAAGCCTCCATTTATCACACAGGAACCCAAAATAGGAGCACATGCTGTTCAGAGACAAGGCTAGCTCTTAGGTAGAGGAGTTAGATGAAATTTAATGATATTAAATGACGATTTTATATTCGGGAGGCAGGAGCTTAGCGGAGGAGCATCTACTCAGCACTCTGCATCACATGATCTCCTCCAGTTAACTTATCTTTTATCCCTGACACATTCCAGGAGATCATTTTTCCTAGACTATTTCCTTTTACCTTCCCACTCTTAACTTTTAATTCATCTCCAATTGTATTACCTCTTGGCTGTCATTCATTGCTCAGATCTTGTAATGCCTGATAGTGATTTGTCACCTGTATTAAATGTATCCAGTGGTCTGTTTCAAAAGTTATCTTACTTTCTTTCAACATGGATTCTCCCCTTATATTAATATCTATTCTGTCAAATAATTTTGCTTTTGAGAGGATTAGATAATAGTCCATTCTGTTGTTTACCCGCAGTGTAAGTTGTCCATTGTCTTCCCATCTTACTACTTTCCTTACCTTTTTTTAAGCCTCACATTTTTAGTACATTCTGCAGTAATTGAACCACCTTACCCCTCAAGTTCCTTTTGTTTTCATTTAGAAAAGTATTTAAACCAAAAACAGAGATTAGAAGATTTTGTTCTTCCTTATCTTTGTTCATTTTTTATAGTATTCTGGAAATAGCATCTTTATATTAACAACACTTTCAACTTCAAATCCTAATTACCTAAATTTCTGTTTCTGATTTTCGATAACCTTCAAGGCCAAATACTGATCTGATATCAATAGAATAGTTTATCTTCTATTGGTCAAATGACATTCATATGTTCCAGCATTATAACTTGTTGGTTTTGTTCTTGTAAAATCATTTGTAAGCAATATTTCATATGTGCCTCCAACTGGTCTTCAGTTTCATTTGGAATAATGCTTACCTTATGAATGGGCAGCACATAAACAGATTCAATTTTCTTCTCAAAATTTTGTCCAATTTCATATTCTGCTTCTAAGTCTTTAACTTATCCTCAGTCTTGCTTTGCCTTTTTTCTGTCTTCCTTTGCTCTTCCCCTTCCATTTCTTTTATACTTTCGTCCTCATTCCCTATCTTTAAAACTTTCTCCTTTATTCCCTTCTCTTCTACATTTTTCCCCTTCTTTGTTTTTTGTTTTTGATTTTTATCCTTACCCTGAACTTGCATTTTTTTTCTTTCTTTCTCTTTACATTGAAAAATTCATCCTTACTCCCTTTATTGTCCTTATTACGTGCATCCTTGGTATTTGATTTAATAAGCCCCCAACTTGTCCTTTCTTGGTTACTTGTTTCCATTATCATAATCTGTTTGTCACCAGTTTTCTGATCTATTATAGATCTTGTTTCTTTTCCTTTTATTTTACCCTTATCCTTTCTCTTTTCTTGCTTTAACCCTTTTTGCCATATACTTTCATCACCTTGTTTCATTTCCATTACAATACTTCCATCCCTCCATTCCTTGTGTGGAAACATAATAAGTTGGGAAGGTCATGTCAGAGGAATCTAACAGATTTCTTTGACTGGGTGACCAAAATAGTAGACCAGGGAGGGGCTGTGGACATGGCCTACCTAGATTTTAGCAAAGCAGTTGATACAGTCCCACACAAAAGATTAATACACAAGTTAGCCAGCCTTGGAGTGGGTCCCAAGGTGGTAGCCTGGATAAAAAATTGGCTAGACAACAGGATGCAAAGGGTAGTAGTAAATGGAGTACACAGTGAAGAAAGGAGGGTTACTAGTGGGGTACCACAGGGTTCAGTACTGGGACCAGTCCTTTTTAATGTCTTTATAAGTGACATTGCAGAGGAACTGGAAGGAAAAGTATGTCTCTTTGCAGATGACACAAAGATCTACAACAGGGTTGATACACAAGATGGAGTGGAAAGGATGAGAAGGGATTTGGCAAGGTTGGAGGAATGGTCAAATGTATGGTAGCTCAGATTCAAAGCAAAGAAGTGCAAGGTAATGCACACGGGAAACAAAAATCCAGGGGAAGTGTACACAATGGGAGGTGAGATGCTGACAACAGTAAAAATGGAAAGGGACCTGGGGGTAATTATATCAGATGACCTAAAGGTGGGCAAGCAATGTGAGAAGGCAGTAAGGAAGGCTGGGGATACTGGGATGTATAGGAAGAGGCATCAATAGTAGAAAACAGGAAGTTGTTATCCCTCTGTACAGACAGTTGGTGAGACCCCATCTGGAGTACTGTGTGCAGTTCTGGAGACCCCATCTCCACAAAGACATAGACAGAGTGGAGGCTGTCCAGAGGTGGGCAACCAAAATGGCGCACGGTCTGCACCAGAAGACATACGAAGAAAGACTAAAGGAGCTTAATATGTATACCCTTGAGGAAAGAAGGGAGAGAGGGGAAATGATAGAAATTTTCAAGTACCTCAAGGGAATCAACAAAGTCCAAGAGGGTAGCATCTTTCAGAAAAAGAGATGCGCAAAAACAAGGGGGCACAATTTGAAGATAGAGGGGGGATGGCTCAGAGGTAATGTGAGAAAGTATTTTTTCACTGAGAGGGTTGTGGATGCATGGAACAGCCTCCCTGAGGAGGTCGTGGAGTCAAGAACAGTGGAGAAATTCAAGAATGCATGGGACAGACATAAGGCAGTTCTAGTGCGGGGTAGGAGGAAGTAAGCTGTTGGTTAACCAGGATCTGCAGCTTATCTGTTAGGTAGAAAAATGGGCAGACTAGGTGGGCCAAGCGGTCCTTATCTGCCATCAAATTCTATGTTTCTATGTTTCTATATTTCTTAAGTTCAGAACCCTCATCTGTTTAATTCCATTTCCATTGTCATATTTGTTATCTCTTCCTCACTATCCCTATTCCCATAGTCTTTAAACTCTTTCTTCTGTCTTGATTTGATCTTTTTTCACATCCCTTTGTATGGTCTTATAGGGTTCATCTTCCTTCTCGCACTCATCCCTTACCCCCCCCAAGTCATAGTCTATTCTTGATTTGTGTAAAATAAAATTTATATTTTCCAAACAGACCCCCTGTAAGAAATGTAGGTCCTGATTGATTAGAATCAGCTGTTCATATATCAATATATAAGCTTGAATTGGGTCTTGGAGGGCCTTAAGTACTTCCTTTGATAAGTTGTTGATGGAAAATGAATCCATCATTGTAGGGCTCATAAATTGAGTTACCTCTTCTCTATCACAACTCCAATCATCTATTTCATCATTTGTTGTTTCCTCTATTACTATTTCCCCTTTTATGTTTTCTTTAGTTTCCTTCATTCCCACATCTGTTTGGTTCATACTTAATTTAAGGTCTTTAACGTTCTGCTCAATCCTACTGTTAGCTTCCGTAGTTTCCCTGATATCCTACACTGTTTTACTCACTTCTTTATTTATTACTTCTAGAATATCAGTTCCACTTGAATCTAATATTAACTCCCTTTCTGATTTTTTAGAGCAGAAAATACTCTTTAGTGACCAAAGTAGTAGATCAGGAAGGGGCTGTGGACATGGCCTACCTAGACTTTAGCAAGGCATTTGACACAGTCCCACACAAAATATTAATATACAAGTTAGCTAGCCTGGGAGTGGGTCCCAAGATGACAGCCTGGGTAAAATATTTTCATGTTTTTGTTTTTCAATGTTGTTATCGGTGTTGATGTATTCTCTTCCACCACCTCCATCTCTCCCATCCCTCTCATTCCCATTATTTCCATGGACCTTTCTTTATCTCTATTATTTTCTACTTTCCTAGAGCTATTTTTATAGCTTAATCCAGATTTTTAGGTACACTCTCAATTTTTCCTTTTAATTGGGTCCCTTCCATTTTATTTTTCCACTTCTAGTTGTTGCTGGCATACTATCGTGTTCACGTTATCTGACAATCCCCTCAGTTATAACATACCTCGTTATATGCTCTGCCCTTCTTAAAAAGACTTCTTTAATTGGTTACAGTTACACAATCTAATACTGTTGAATTAATAACTTGGTACCCTGAAGACAGGTGTCTGATATTACTTCCACCTCTTATTATCTTCTCTGGAATGGTTTATTTTATAATCCCCTTAATCAACCAGCACTATAGATTTCTCCTGGATAATACCATACATTAATATGATAATAAATAAAGTTAAGGGCTCTAGATAAAGTGCATTCTCTAAGCAATGATCTATTATTAATATATTAATTTGGTTGAGTTTAAACATGTTATTCAAATAATTCCTATAAAATTCAACCAACTTTAGTAATGACTTTGATGAAAGCTAGTCCAACTTAAAGCCACAAGTCCAATGTCAAAATCACCTTATAGGTTCTCTGAGACTTATCCTTGTTTTTCAGGAAAAAATAAAAAGAGAAAAAAATAATCAGCAGCTTTTTTTTAAATCCTTCTTTTCCTTTCCTTCCCTTTCAGGCTCTGCAATAAAGTCCAATCAAAAAAAGTCCCATCCAGTTCACAGTTCAACAGTTCGCCCAAAATATTCTGACCTCGATGAGCTACTTCAAGCACCCCAGACACTCTGTTGCACAAAGACAAATTTCCAGCAATCCTCCAATATCTCCAGTCACAGTTCTTGATTTGCCTCCTTCCCCACGTTTCACTTTTCCAGGGTTCCACTATTAGAAAAGAAAACACTCCAAAAATAACATGGACCAACATTTCTTCCTTTTTATAAAAACTGGGTATTACAGCTTTAACTTTTAAAATGTCCCCCTTTGTCTCTCTATAAATTGGAAATACAAAATAACAATGCCTTAGTCACTTTTTATATCTTAAAATTCAATTTACTTGCTTACTTTCATATCAGCAGCAGTTGTTAATAGATTGTAGAATTCAAGAGCCGAAAACCAAAAGCTATAGGAAAGGGCAAAGTGCGCTTGCTCTGCTCGTCTCTCCTCTCAATTGACCATGCAATTTATGCAAAAGACACCAGTGCTAATGGCAATTATCTTACAAACCTTAAAGATATACTTTTCCTTGTTAAATCCTGCAAATAAAATTCAAGCTTTTATGGAGTGACTCAATGCAACTGCACTCCGCTGAGGTTGCGAGAGAAATGATATCTCCACACCTCACTCTCACCTGATCTTTATGCTCCTAGGTCATAATGGTTGTTCGATCACCTGTTCCCTACTTCCTGGTTTTACGGGCAACAAGAAAAAAGAAAAAACTTTCAGCATTTTTAAAAAGAAAAAATATCAAAAGTGCATGAAAAATGCATGAAAAACTCTAAAGAGACAGAGCCAGGCAGTACAGGTGACAGAAGAGAGCAGCCAAAACCCCTTCTGAGATCAGCGGCAACTTTTTTCTCACCAACCTCAAGTAAGTGCCGACAGTTAACAATCTCCTCCTCGTTTTACTAACCATTACTTAACTACTTAACTACTGATTAATATATTTAGCCAAAGTATTTAAAATACTGGTACATAACAGTATGTTTAAAATAAAAAAAGAAAACAAGGTGAGATGTTAGGCCACAGTCAAGACTTCTTCTTTTACTACCAAAGACACTTTTTATTCATATTCTTCCACTGCGGTTGTTGTGAATATCTATTTGTTGCTATTTCTTCAGTTCTCCTCACTCCACCAGGCCACCGAAGCCCCTGTGGGCTCTGTTGGTTCCTGCTGTTCCTCAGTCAGGAGGCTCCTTACACTGCTAGGACTCCAACCCACCTGGGCAGGTGCAAAAGCACTGGACCACTGTCTTACAAACACAGCAAACAAGAACGGAGGGCTCAAAGATATACTGGAAAGGCCTGTGAAAATTAGAAATCAATGTGGCAATGGTGGAAAACCTTTTTAAAATTTATTAGAGTGTTTCACAGACTCCTGCTACAGATGTTTATTCTCCTCAGTGTCCTAGTGACTAGTTCCTCCATTGTGGAATAAGCCAGAGTCATTCGAGGATGGTTAGGAGTGGAGGACTGAGTGTCTCACAGGACCCTCCCCTCCTCCACAGTAGGAGGGTCTCTGTCTCCACCACATTGCTGCTACATGCTTGAACACAGGTGGAAGCAGAGCAGAGGAATGGTTGGGGGGCTGGCATCTGCTGGGCTCACAGCAGATGTGCAGATGTGCACATTGCAGTTTGGAGCCCCATGTGTGGATGGCCCAGGGATAGGAAGAAAAAAATATAGCCCCAGCAGTAGTCAGAGATGATCCCCCAGTATATCTAGAGGACTCCACACTACTCTCACCATGCTGATTGATGCAATATTAGAGATTTGGGGAGGCTATTGCCTACTTCTGTACCTGTCTGTGGTGCAGTGCCACGGCTTGATGGAAGTGGTATATTGTAGTTAGAGGTGACAGAGGTCTGGTACTTTAGGGTAGCCCAAAGAAGAGCTGCACCTGAGATGGGAGGGAGCATATACTGTATAATAAGTTAAACAATCAATGGGGTGCTTTCCATTTGCATAGTGTTTAAATAACATTTAATTGGTGGGGGATTGAGGAGGGTGCAGTCCTCCTGGACTGCCATGTCCCCACAGAAAATTAAACAGAATTTCATTGAACACTGCCCTGTGCAAGTGAGGATCCCCAGCACACTACAGAGGCTCTGAGGACTGGGAGCTGGAGAATATAGGGCCAAAGAGGGTAGAATATGTGGTTTGTGGACAGGCAGAGGTGGCTGCATATCTGCTACTGCTGTCCTTAGGCAGGCATAGCTAATGGCCCCCTCCACTGGCCCTATGCCTTAAGGAGTTTGTGTCCAGGATTGGGTGAATACTGGGCTATGCCCCACCATCCCACCCACATGCATAGAGAGGTGAGGTGGTCAGACACAGGTACATAGGGGGCATACACCAAAACGGTGGATACTCTGTAGTACCTGGATGGTGCGCATAGGAGATGTTCCATGGCTTTTCCAGGACCTTTGCACTCATGAAGGGGCAGCAAACCATTTGAGAATTGGGCCCTGAATATACAGGCTGCTGCAGATACACAAAACATGGTGATGAAATGAGATAAATACTGTACATTGCACTATAAAGATACAGCTGTGACGCTTCCTTCTACCTTGCCCAACCCGCTGTGAAGCTTGAACAAATAGAAGTAAAAAAAGTATAAGTGAAGGTGCATGCCGAACAGCCTTATTTATTTATTTATTTATATATGTATGTATGTATGTATGTATGTATATTTTTATGTATGTATTTGTTAACCGGGTGGGTGCACTGATCCATTGGACCATTGTTAGGCACAACCCGGGCCATGAAGATGGCACAAGGATTACAAACAAGTACAAGGGCCAAATACAGAACAGAAGAACTCAAAGTACAGAGTATGGTAAAAAAATAAATGAAAAAGGGTTACAAGTATAGTGTAGTTTAAGACCACAGCAACATTTTGTACAGTATAATCGATCAATCAATTAGAAGTGCACAGACATACAGAGCACCTTATAGGTTGCTAGGCAGAGCTACTCAAGATAAAAGCAAAGACCATGTTATTCTTTTCCAGGATGCTATACAATAGAGTGATTACTGGAACACCTCCGCAACCTAGTGAGCTTGTTGGGGGTGAGGGGTGCAGTATTTTATAATAAAATATGACAAAGTGAGGAATACTCTATAAAAACACAATGGGCTGGATATTCAAAAGGGTTACGCCATGCATAATAGGGTTAGCCTGCGCAAGTCCAAATTGTGCCATTCTGCCATATTCTTCAGGAGGGAGTTGCACCCCCCCAAGTCATGCTGAGCAACAGCGCAATGCTAATGAAGGCATGCTCAACCAGAGGGGGAGGAACCATGCATAAACTGCACAGCCCGATATTCAGCCGGGTTGTGCAGAGTTGTACAGGCGCAACCCCCAACCTGAGCCTGCACAACTCTGAGCAAAAAAAAAAGGAGTAAGTTGAGGGCCACCCACAGGTGAGCTGCCGCATTGCAGGGTGCAACACAGCAGCTGCCACCTGTAAGTGGCCCTCCACTTCCCCCCTTTGCCCCCCTTGCAGCCCAATCACGGGCATAATAGTAACCCCCCTCCCCCTGACTGGCCCGATTGTGGGCTTAACTGTAGAAATCCCCCTCCCCTCTGACTGGCCCAATCACAGGCAAAACTGTAGTAACAACCACCTCCCCACTAGCCCGATCGTGGGCATTAGTCCACCCCAAAGAACAATATCCTGGTGGTCCAGTAGACTGTGAAGCCCGATCCGGGCATTAGAGCCCACCCAAGGTCCAAGTAGCCTGGTGATCTTGTGGCCCCCCCACCCACCACCCACGGGCCCCACCTCCCCCGTCAGCGGCGGGTAGCCTGCACCCACCTGCCCCACCACTGCCGACTGACTGTCTGAGGCTGCCGCCCATTGATTCAGAGTAAGAGTCAATGGGCGCAGCAGCCCATAGATATAGAAGTCCAGATATGTGAATGAATCATTCACATATCTGGACTGCCTTGTATTCCTCACTTTGTCTTATTTTATTATAAAATACTCCACCCCTCACCCCCAACATGAATGAATTCATTCACATATATGGACTGCCTTGTATGGTATGGGCTGCATGCCCATTGACTCTTGCTCTAAACCAAAGGGCGTGCAGTCCTACCGAGCAGTCAGTTGGCGGGCGGCGGGGCAGCAGGTGGGTGGGGTGCTGCTGCCCGCTGGCTGACAGGGGGAGCAGGGTGGTGGGGCTCCATGCGTGGGTGGTGGGGGCCACTAAATCACCAGGCTACTTGGACCTTGGGGGTGGGCTCTAATACCCGTGATCGGGTTTCGCAGTCCACTGGACCACCAGGGATATTGTTCTTTGGGGTGGACTCTAATGCCCGTGATCAGGCCAGTGGGGAAGGGGTTATGGTTTTGCCCGATCGGCCAGTCGGGGAGGGGGACTTCTACAGTTATGCCCATGATCGGGCTAGTCGGGGAAGGGGCTTTACCACATGCCTGCCAATCGGGCCAGTTGGGGAGGGGGAATGCTTCATGCCCACGACAGCTGCAGGGGCATCAGTCCCCAATGGCTGCTGCCTGGCAGGGGGCCAGGCGCAAGTCCTCAGGGACTGGTGCACCTGCATGCTAATAGCATGCAAATGGGGCCATAAGTAGATGCAAATGGCCCACCCTGCACCTTGCATGAATTATGGCCCCATTTGCATGTCTCCTTTTGAATATCAGAAATTTGCACATGGCGCAATGGAACTTGCGCCACTGCATCTTGAATGCTCCACTCTGACCACTTGCGGTCATGCAAGTTCCACTGCACCATGCACAGTGGCTGTGGCTGGGGGGGGTGATATTCAAAGGAGTTGCTCAACAGCGCAACTCCATTGAATATCGCCCTGGCCACACCCCAGCACAACTATTTTGAGCAGCGCAAGGGCTTGCGCCACAGAATGGTGCAGTTTGAATATCCAGCCCCATGTCTTTAATATAGGTCTGATCTGAACAGGGAAATACAAATTAAAGCATAAGTGGCTGAAGATGAACTATTAGGATAATCAAGGGTTGAAAGTTCCTTCAATAAAGTGAGAATGATGAAAATCTGCTCTTTAATTTGATTCAGCTCAGTGTGAGAGGAAACAAGCCTGGCGGGGGGTGGGGTGGGGGGAGAGAAAGAGAGAGAGAGAGAGATGCAGCAGAACAGAAGAGGGGTGTGTGTGTGTGTGTGTGTGTACCAGAGTGAGAGAGTGAGAGAGAGAGAGAGAGAGAGAGAGAGAGGAGAACATGCTAGACAAAGGCATTTGTTTAAAGTAACTCAGAGCACTTTGTTTTTGTTTTTAATGTTGTTAACATTCAGAATTTGTCAGGCTACAACTCTTCTGTTCAATGCTTTTTCTGCTGCAAAGCTTCATGGGGCTTGCCTATCCCAGAGCCGTCCTTCCTCAGTGTTTTGTAATGTGCATGCTCTGTTCAATGCTTCACTTTTTCAAGACCAAATTACTATATGAAAGAGCCCTCATTTTGGAAAAATACTTATATTGTGAAAATCAGTGCAGTTAGCAATATACACAAAACTATCTGCCTCATATGCCATCAGAATGATGGATATGTGTTTCAATAGGGATCAGAGCAATTGCTGCTTAAAATTCTCTTAAGAGGCACAATTATTAAAGGGGCTGTACAAATGGCTTAAAAGGAAGTAATATTGGAAGTACCTAACTGAAACTTACAGTCCAGCAATGAAACAGTGCAGTCTAGTGCAGGCAGAGGTGGAGGAGGGGCCAGACACAAAAATACCACTGTCATAAATGGAGACAATGGAGGAGAGTTGTGAGTCATGTCCAGCCAAACCACTGAGGGGAAGAAGACAGTCTTCCAATACTGTCATAGTCCCTTATATCTCTCCAGCTCATAGCAATATGTCATCATGGTGACATCACCATGCAGACGTAAAAAAATGGAACCGAGAAGCCCGAGTCTGACTGACATCAGTTAAAGAAAACAGACTCAGGTTTCTTGTGCCTGTCTTGTGCAGCTGCACTAAGTCAATGCCCAATTTTTGAAATGTAAATATCATACAAAATAAAATATACATAGATAAATATGCATGTATGTATATGTATTTATGTCTGTATATTATTAATCTAAGAGGGTTCAGCAGTATCATCGACTTTGAGTCTAGCTTAGTGCATGAAGATGCTCACATCAATTCAGTATTGGTTCCAATCATGAACTACAGGATCCAATCATCTGTATTATGGCTAGAACACTATGTATGCAGGTTTTAAAGCTATGTGCTCTTCCGCACATGCATGTGACTATGCACTTATCACTACAGTGGTGGTTTGAATAAAGTTCATACATCTGTGGAGTTATCTTAGGAAAATCAGGATCCCAATGGCCTTTCAGTTGGGGGCCTGTCATGGGTCAAGTTGGGGGGGGTACCAAAAGTTCAATCAGTCAGTCAATCAATCAAAATCTTTATTTATCCAGGTGGACATCATTGAGCATGGCTCATTTGAAAGATGGACCTGGGTATAACAAATCAGATACAACAAGTGAAACATCATACATCAGAATTAGAAACAAAGTTAGTAATCAGAGTCAAGGATAATAAGAAAACATTTTTTAGTTACATAGGGACTCTCAAGGGCAAACAACCTACAGTGGGACCCATGGAGGCTATAGAAGGCATTATAACTAATGAGGTTGATATAACTACTAGATTAAATAAATACTTCTTAAGTGTATGTGAACCAAAGGATATAATAGATCTTGAACAGAATCTAGAGTCAAATAAATGTCCAGAGTTTACCATAAATTAAACTATAGAAATTATTCAAAAACTAAAATTGAATAGTGCTCCAGGACCAGATGGAATAACATCACCCTCAGTGGAGACCCAGAAGAATACTGAGGACATCCACAAGGGAGACCCACAAAAGGGTGGCAAGGGACACCACAGGGGAAGGAAACAGCTACTGATAGGGGACTCAATTGTTAGGTGGGTAGAACTGGGGAAGGGAGAGAAGGAAGTAAGCTGCCTGCCTGGTGCCATGGCTTGGAGGGACAAGAAGCGAAACCTCACAATTGTAGAAGCAGCATTACAGGAGAGAGAACTAGATATCATTGTCCACCTTGGGACAAATGACCTAGCTAGGCATGGGATCAGTGCAGTGCAGAATGAATTTGTGGAGTTGGGGAGGGGCCTCAGATGGGTAGCAAGCACAGTAACCTTCTCAGTATTGCTACCAGTCCATGGCAGGAGTGAGGCTAGGGTACTGCACACCATGCAGTTTAATGAATGGTTGCAAAACTGGTACAGAGCAAAGGGCTTTGGCTTCATTGGGGACTGGGGGTCGACCTGGAGAGATAAAGGTCTATACTGGTATGACGGTCTGCATTTGTCCACAAAGGGAGACCAAGCTCTAGGTGACAGGTTTAATAAACTTCCTTGGCAAGCTTTTAAGCTAGATAAGGGGAGGTACTGATAAAGGCAGGAAAAGTCAAGCCTCCCCAAAACATGGCAAGTAGTAGGGTAAACACTGGGTACAGAACTCAACACAGGGCAGGGCGGGGTAAATGGTAAAATAGATAAGAGCAATAAGAGCAAGGATGGGGAAAAAGGATCAAGCCAACATTAAATGGAGGCAATGACTACTAATGCCCGTAGTCAGGAAACAAGCTTTCTGAGCTAGTAGCTTTGATGGAAGATGAACAATTGGATATTGTGGCATCACAGAAACATGGTACACCGAGAACCATGAATGGGATGTCAACATACCAGGGTACACAATCTACAGAAGGGACAGGGAAGGCAAAGAGGAGGTGGAGTAGCTCTATACATAAGTGAAGGGATCAAAGCTACAGAACTAAAAAGTAAAGGGGAGGACAAGAGGCACTCTGGGTTACCTTGGAGATGGGGAATGGCATCACAATCCGCTGGGGTTGTATACAGACCCCATCTCAAGGGAGAAATGGACAAGAAAATGATAAGGACATTCTCAAAATGGCTGAAAAGGGAGATACTGTTGATGGGGACCTGAATATGCCAGATGTTAACTGGAGGACATGTACTGCAGCCACATCCAGAGCAGGGTCATTCTCGATGCCCTGCAGGGGGCAGACCTTAGAAAGCTAGTGCTGGAACCCACTCGGGAGGGAGCAATACTAGACCTGGTACTCTCAAATGGAGAGAGGATCACAAATTTAGAAGTCAGTAGACATCTGGGAACAAGCGACCACTGCACAGTGTGCTTCACAATGAGCACAACCTTGGAGATAAGCCATACAAAAACAAGGATACTAGACTTTAGAAGGGCTGACTTTGGCAAAATGGGTGAACACCTGAAGAATGCACTAGCAAATGGCCAAATAGGAGGGGTGGAAGAACAATGGAGAAAAATCAAAACTGCCATAATAGAGGCAACGAGTCTTTGTGTAAAACAAATAAAGAAAACAAAGTGAAGTAAAAAACCACTATGGTTCTCAAAAGAGGTGGTAGGGAAGGTTAAGGAGAAAAAGGCTGCATTCAAAAAGTATAAGGAATCACAGAGGGAGTACAACAGGGAACTGTATCAATTAAAGCAGAAAGAAGTAGGAAAGGCAGTCAGAATAGCAAAGGCACAAACCGAGGAAAAAATAGCCAACTGGGTCAAAAAGGGAGATAAAACCTTTTATAGGTACATTAGGGAGCATAGTAAGGTTAAGGGAGGGATAGTGAAGATTAATAAAGGAGAGGGGAGGTGGGCAGAGGGAGACAGTGAAAAGGCAGAGATACCGAATGAATACTTTTGCTCAGTATTCACAAAAGAAGATGAGGAGCAGTTACCTAAACCAAACAATAGAAGCACTCTGGGTAGGGGGGTTGATACCAGTCCATTCACAGAAGAAAGAGTCCTGAAAGAACTCCTAAAACTCAAGGTGGACAAAGCAATGGGGCCTGATGGGATTCACCCCAGAATCCTAAAAGAACTAAGGGGGGACCTAGTGACACCACTGACCACACTTTTTAACAAATCATGGCAGGATGGGGTGGTACCTGAGGACTGGAGGAGGGCAGATGTGATTCCCTTTACAAAAGTGGGAGCAAGGCAGAAGCAGGAAACTACAGACCTGTAAGTTTGACCTCAGTGGTAGGGAAAATGATGGAATCACTTCTGAAAGAAAGAATTGTTGAGCACCTAGAGGCCAATGGGGCTGGGACCCAAAGCAACATGGATTTACAGCAGAAAGGTCATGTCAGACTAATCTAATTGATTTCTTTGACTGGGTGACCAAAGTAATAGACCAGGGAGGGGCTGTGGATATGGCCTACCTAGACTTTAGCAAGGCATTTGACACAGTCCGCACAAAGATTAATAATCAAGTTAAGCCAGCCTGGGAGTGGGTCTCAGGGTGGTAGCCTGGATAGCGAACTGGCTGCACAACAGGACACAGAAGGTAATAGTGAATGGAACACATTCCGAAGAAAGGGGGGTTACTAGTGGAGTATCTCAGGACTCAGAACTGGGTCCAATCCTCTTTAACATCTTTATAAGTGACATTGCAGAGGGTCTGGAGGGAAAGGTATGCCTCTTTGCAGATGACACAAAGATCTGTAACAGAGTTGATACACAAGAGGGGGTAGAAAAGATGAGAAGGGACTTGGCAAGTTGGAGGAATGGTCAGACATATGGCAACTTAGATTCAATGCGAGGAAGTGCAAAGTAATGCACCTGGGAAACAAAAACCCAGGAGAAGAGTACACAATAGCAGGGGAGGTACTAACAACAACAAAAATGGAAAGAGACCTGGGAGTAGTCATATCAGATGACCTAAAGGTGGGTAAGCAATGTGAAAAGTCAGTAAGGAGAGCCAAGGGGACAATGCATAGGAAGGGGCATCACAAGTAGAAAAAGGGAAGTGATTATCCCTCTATACAGACAGTTGGTGAGACCCCATCTGGAGTGCTGTGTGCAGTTTTGGAGACCTCATCTACACAAGGACATAGACAGGATGGAAGCAGTCCAGAGGAGGGCAACTAAAATGGTGCAGGGTCTACATCAGAAACCATATGAAGAGAGACTGAGAGAGCTTAATATGTAAACCCTTGATGAAAGGAGGGACAGGGGGACATGATAGAAACGTTCAAGTACCTCAAGAGAATCAACAAAGTCCAGGAGGGTAGCATCTTTCAGAAAAAGAGATGTGTAAGAACAAGGGGGCACAGTTTAAAGATAGAGGGGGGACGGCTCAGGGGTAATGTGAGGAAATTCTTTTTCACGGAGAGAGTGGTGGATACATGGAACAGCCTTCCTGAGGAGGTCATTGGGTCTAAAACAGTGGGGGAATTCAAACATGCATGGGACAGACACAAAGCAATTATAGTGGGGGACTGCAGGAAGCAGGCTGTTGGTTAACTAGAATCTGCAGCTTATCCAGTAGGTAGGGAAATGGGCAGACTGGGTGGGCCAAGTGATCCTTTTCTGCCATCAAAGTCTATGTTTCTATGTTTCTATGTTTCTATCATATTTTTTGAAGACTTTAGTCAATGAAGTAACTGGACCTTTAACTCAGTTATTTAATGCCTCCATCTTGGAAGGAAATACCTTAATGGAGTGGAGAACTGCTATGGTCATGCCAATATTCAAAGGGGGTAACAAGGCGGATGTATGTAATTATAGACCTATAAGCCTCACATCTACCATTGGCTAAATAATGGAGAGGTTACTACAGACATGTATTGGATCATGTGAAATTAACTGGGAATCAGGATACAACACAGCATGGCTTTACTACAGGGAGATCATGTCTAACTAACCTTATTAACTTTTTTGAGCCTGTTAGCATGACTATGGACCAAAATATCCCAGCAGATATAATTTTTCTGGATTATTCTAAAGCCTTTGATAGAACAACTTTAAAAAAATTATCTTCACACGAACATTATAAAATAGATAGAATCATGGCTGAATTAGAGGACCCAAAGAGTGATAATAAAGGGATACACATCAGACATTGGTCAGATAACTAGTGGAGACCCCCAGGGATCAGTCCTGGGACCAACACTGTTCAATATTATGATTTCTTCTCTACAAACAACAGGTCTAGTGTGGATCGGAAAGTATGCAGATGATTGCAAACTAGGGGGATGAATACAGACTACTGAAGATGCTATAATATTACAACAAAACCTGAAAGACTTTTCTACATGGGCAAATAATAACAAAATGTTTTTAATATGGATAAATGCAAGGTTATGCATATAGGTAAAAACTATCCCATGTATGTCTACACAATGGGAAATACTATTCTTCAGTCTGTAAAGGAAGAAAAAGACTAAGGGGTTACTTATTATGAATAACTTTTCCTTTGAGAAACATACAATTGAGACAGCTAAGAGATGTCATAAGATACTGGGGTGTATTTTGGGGAATATTAAGAGTAGAAAAAGTGAAGTTATTGTACCACTGTAGACTGACCTGATTAGACCACAATTAGAATACTATGTGCAATTTACTGCTCCTCAAAATGTAAGGTCACAATTGTTAACAGAAAGAATCCAGAGAAAAGCAACAAGAAAGATACAATCTACAAAGGATCTGGGGTATGGGGAAAGACTCCGAAGCTTAAAGTTGTACTCTATGGAATACAAAAGGCTTAGAGGTGATTTCTGTCTCAGCTATAGGACTAATAATGATCCAGCTCTGATGGAAACACTAGGATTAAAATTACATACAGGTGTGATATCCACTAGGTCCCATAAACATAAGCGACATGGCTACAATAACAAAACAGTTAAGAGAAGTACATTTTTTACACAAAGAGTGGTCAATAAACGGAGTGAACTTCAGAAAGAAATTGTGGAAAGTACAAATATCACAGTTTTCAAAGAACACCTAGATGGATACATGGGTGATAAGAAATATGAATACCACCTCTGAATAGGTGGCAAGTTCATAAAAGGGCCTCGGCTCACTGAATTTGAATCGCCTTCTTTGAACCTATACACATATCTATCTATCTATTTCTCTCTCTCTCTCTCTCTATATATATATATCTATGTATGCGACAGCAACTGAAACCTGACTGTGGCTGTCAGCATCTATTGGCTTATTTCTTTATAGTGTATAGTGGAATGCTGTTATGCATGGAATTCCTTGCCTGGAAAATGCTTGTTCTGTTGCAGTAGTGATGTCACTACTGCAGTAGAACAACTTGGAATACTGCCACAAACTTGATTTCCCCAATCCAATTAACTTGTAAGTTATTGTTTTTAAAACTTGAAGTTACAGAAACTCCTGCAGCACACCATGTCAGTAATTTGAGCCTACCACCAACCCTCAAATGCTCCCCCAACTGAAATAAAGTACAATGTCCAAAATAGGCATGGATGACCATACACTATATAGAATAGCAGATGGGCAACTCTATGCACAATGTGTTGTGCCACCTTGGGGATCTGAATCCCATGGACCTCTCGAGCTTTGCTCTCGAGGTCACAGGGAATCAAAACACCTCAGTGGCACAACACACTGGTTGTGCATGGTTGCCCATCCATTATCCTATATGTTACACTTCAGCTGTGCTCGTGCTGGCTAAGCATGTCTCTTCATGTGGCAAGATCGAGTTCTGTTAGTTCCTACTTGATGTTTCTAATTCAGTGTTTGGCAGCTTATCGTATACAAAGTAATGATCACATGTTATTGTATTTTTTCCTAGGGGCATTATTGGTAACCGAGAAGCTGCCAAAAAGAAAAACAACTCTGCTTGAAAAATACTTTAGGCTCTACTGATTAAAATATTATAGAACAGGAAGTACCAAAACCAGCCTTTCTTTTTAAGCTTTGGTGGCTGGGAGTGTAATTGTGGTAGTTTTGCTGAGTTAATAATAGCCTACATTTTAAAAACTTTTAAATTCTAAATATATGTGCTTGGGTGGACTGAAGGGACAAAATGAAGCAGCAAAACTAGAGACAGCTGTTACTGCCTAGAGACGCCTAGTGAAATTTAAAAGCTTGCAGATGTGATGAACATTGCAAAAACAGGTCTCTCTAACAAGCAGCAAGGCAAAACAACAAGCTCCTGTTATTTTGTTTTCTGCTCTACATGTCTTCCACTCGCTGTCGTTTTGCCATCCATATCAACCACCCACCTGGCCAGTCTTTTTATTGTATGGCTAGAACACCATGAATGCGTGTGATTGTGCACCTACAACTACAGTGGTGATTTGAACAAAGTTCCAACCTCAAAAGGTTGGTGAAGCATACTATCATATCATGCATCTGTGGAGATATCATAGGAAAATCAGGATTCCAATGGCCTTCAGGCACTACTGACAATGCTCCAAATGACTTCCAGTTGGGGTCCTGTCATGGATCAAGTGTAGGGGTGGGGGATAGCAAAAATTGCCATGGTAGTGGAAACCTGACTGAATCAATAGCACTTCATCTTTCAGATGCCTTAGTGATTAGGGATGGTTGGTGAACATGCCAAGATATTTGGACCTGATTTTCAAAGCCAGTGCGTCTGCCGCAAGGCACTTGCAGCAGACAGTTTGATGCAGCACAATTTTGGAAAAAAGCTTGACTCAACCCCTCTGTCGCAAGTCTCTTGCAGTGACATAGCACAGTTTTGACAGCTCCCCCGGCATAAATGTGCGCCTATGGGGGAGCCAGTTCATGGGGCTTGTGTCACAGCTTTGGTGGATGCTGACATAAATTGAAGGCACTGTTGCAACCTGGGCCCAGTGTTCTAAAATCGGGTGCAAGCTGCATAAAACCCTTGGACACAGGTGCGGCACACTTTGCGAGGATGCAGGACTTGGTTGCAAGCCTTGCGTCCCCATTTGAAAATCGAGCCCTAAAGTCTAACCACCACTGTACAGGTGCATACTCCTCAGTATGAGGGAGACACCTACATTTGTGAAAAGACCTAACAGTGTATTATCTTCTTGTGAAATCTTTTGATAAAATGTGTATTTCCAAAAGGGTCTGCTCTGGCTGTCAGTGTCTATCAGCTTATTTGATTATTACACTTTAGCTGTGCTCATGCTGGTTAAGCATGCCTGTTCACATGGTAAGATCAAGTTTTGTTAGTTCCTGCTCTGTGTTTCTGCTTCAGTGTTTAGCAGCTTCTCGTACACAAAGTAATGATCATATTGTATTGTATTCCCCCCCCCCCCGATAATAATTGCATGGCATTGTATTTTTTCTTAAACACATTACTGGTAACCAACAAACTGCCAGAGAAGCAACTCTGCTCATACACACCTTGGGCTCTACTGAATAAAAATATTAAAGAGCAGGCGGCAAAGAAACCAACCTTTCACTCTAAACTCATCTAGGAATTCCTTTGTGACCAAACTACTTGTCCACACCAAGTTTCAAAATGTAACCTTTTATAGTTTTTTCTCTACAGAAGAGCAAACATTGACAACATGAAAATCTCTCCATTCTGCTTCAGTGAAACCCTTCTGCGATATGTTAACTCAGCTCCGACTGCTTTTGGCAAAATCCAATACCCAATTTTTAAAATGTAAATATCATAAAAAATACAAAAGTCTCAAACATACCTCCCCCCAAAAAAATCCTTCCCCACCTGCCTACAGAACCAAACAAAATGTAACTTTTTAAAGACGTATAGTTTTCTCCCTAGACAAGAGCAAAACTTAAAAAAAAAAAAAGCCGTTGTTTGGAACTGCTGAACTGCCTCTCCTGACTTTCACTTTCCATCCCCATAAGTCCTCTGCACATGCGGTACTTAAACTACAGCCCAATTTCCCTTTCATTTTCCTGATCATCATTCAACTGTTTTACGCATGTGGTACGTTATCTCAGAGCCCGATTGCGAGCAGACATGGAAACAGTAAAAACATGATTTTTCAAATGTAAATACTGTAGCTTAAAAACTACAAAACTCCCAAACATCAAAACCACCTAGGAAAGCCTTCCCTATCAATATACAGAACCCTATAAAATTCCACAGTTTAAGGATTTGTTGTTTTTTATTTTGTCTTGTGCATGGCAAGCAACATCTTGCAGTAGTAGCAGCACAGTGAGAGGTGTGTCAGTGTTGGCGAATGCAGGACACACTTTAGTAGGTGCATCCCTCATTCCCCGATTAGCCAGCATGCTAGTGATGATGCAAGAATTATGTAAAGTGGCACCAACTTGAAAAAAATGTGCCGCTGCAATCAGAAACAAGCTCATCATCATGCAGTGGTAGAGGTGACACGCCTCCCATACGTGCCTTTCCTAATGAAACATTTCAATAAATATGGTGGCAGCTCCTGTCACTGCCACACAGGTCCCCAAACAAAGGCAACATCAGGAGTGCAATCCCCATTTTGGCATGTCCCCCAGCCCCCACATTGTGTGCACACTGGGAGCCCACCCCCAGTCTGCCATGCCTCACACAGTATGTTCCTCCCCCCACCCCCATTGTATGGCACACCCAACAAATCGTCCTATGTCCAGTTCCATTTTTTTTACCAGAAAAAAAGAAAATGGTCCCTCATTGTCCACAGCGCCCCCTCTCCCAACCTGCACCCACCCTCTGTGCATCCCACCTCCCCACACACAACTCTCACCCCATACTTACCTCCGGAGGTCTGGCGCTGTGGTCTTCTGTGGCATGGGAACACGTCTGGACTCTTCAAAGCCGAACAGCAAAATGAAGAAATGCCAGTAAACTGTATGATGGCATCAATGGGGGGTTTCAACTTAGCTGGATATCTCAGCCATTTTTTTTTTTAGATTTTAGATTTTGGCTTCAAATTTTCAACATGTGTTTCTTGGGACCCCAGCTCATGAACACATGCACTGTCATCTTGTTATTTGGTCCCGAAAGCTGATTTTGTGGTCACTGCACGGAATCATCTTTAGGGACCGATTAATGAAATGACAGTGCCACTGTTCATGAGGTGGGGTCCCAAAAAGCCTATAGTTGCAAATTTGGTGAAAAATTGCAATAAATGACAGTGTTACAAGCGTGCATTGCGCAGTTTCCATGCACGCTCATAACTTTGACACTTTTTAATATTTTCACTCCAGATTTTCAACATTGCCATTTTTTCACACCTCCTTATGAACAGTACAGTGGTAATTTTTCACATCCTGCTCAAAATGTGTTTTCCTACATCTGGCGCATAATGGTGCAGTCGCTGTGGGAAGTCAACATTTGGGATAGATTAACAAAATCACAGTGCTACTGTTCATGAGTGGAGGTCTGAAAATGCCTGTGTTGAAAATCTGGTTAAAAAAATCCCCCAAATAATTGTGTTACCGGTGTGCATTGTGCAGTTTCCGCGTATGCTTGTGACTTTACCAATTTTTCATATTTTCACTCCAGATTTTCAACATTGCCATTTTTTTACACCTCCTCATGAACAGTACAGCTGTCATTTTTCACATCCTGTCCAAAATGTGTTTTTGCACCTGTGGCACCAAATGCCACAGTCGCTGAGCAGAATCACCTTTTGGCTAACGAACTGATAGTGCCATTGTACATGAGGTGGGGTCACAAAAAGCCCATGTTGAAAATTTAAAATGAAAATACCAACAAATGCCCGGGGTGTTAGGGTTTCCAACTGTAATGTCCCACCCTGTAAAGACTGACAGGCATCAGGGGTGTGACTTGGGATTGTCGGCTGTAATGCTCACACCATTCCATCCCACCCCCACCCTACAGCCAGTGACAGGCATCGAGGTGTGTCTTGGACTCTTCTGCCCCAAAGTTCACCCCATTCTCCTGTACTGCACCCATCTCAACGTATTTCCTTATGGAATGCGGTGATCATAAGTCTCGAAGACCCCATGGCACACCGCAACACTTGTCAGTGTCTGCAGGGTAGGGTGAGGTGGAATGGCATAAGTGTTATGTCTGACGACCCAAAGGCACATCCCAATGCCTGTCAGTCTACACAGGGTGGGGGTGGGGTTGGCATCAGTTCAATACTTCACTGCCATTCCTATTATGCATCTCTTTAACTCCTGCACTACAAATGCCAATGCCAGCAAAACAACATTCGGCATTGGCAAATGCTAGTTTATGTAGAGAGCAAAAATTCAGAATAAAAATACAATTGAAGTCATTGGAAAAAAACATACATTTTACACACCTTAATATCACCAAACATACTTAAACCCATTTACATGAAACTTTCAGGGATTGTTGATTCTGTCAGGTACAACGCACTCTGAAAGTTTCATGTAAATCTGTAAAACCATCTTTCTGCAAGAAGCAAACAAAAAAATCAAGTTTAACATAGAACTCCCCAGCCACCCTAGCTATGGGGTGCTACCGCGCTCCTATAATATGCCACTTAATTGGCAACCAGTGCAGGTCATGCAGCACCAGGGAGAAGTGACATGACCTCAGATGGCCAGTCAGCAACTTAAACAGCCTTAGAAAGCCAATCAGCAACCTAACCACTGTGTACTGCACCATCAACAGGTGCTGCAGTGTACCTCCATTAACCCCAAGGTAATGAGTGTTGCACTAATCAAGCTGTGAAGTCACAAACACATGTACCAGCATGACCAGGTCACTGGAGGGATAAGAGATCTAATCCAGCTAATGTTCCACGGATGGTAAAAGCCAATCCAGACCTCTGTCAAGACCTGAGTCTCAAATGCCAGCCTCTCATCCAGAATGACTCCCAGATTTTTCATTATTGTGGCAACCAAAAGCCCTGAGGGGCTGAGCCAGAGCCCCATCTCTCTCTCAGTAGCTGCCACTCTCCACCCGTGAGCCTGCTACACCACTAGTACTTCAGTTTTATCAAAGTTAAGTCTCAAGCACCTATTAAGCACATCCATCACCCAGGTGTCACAGGTGCAAAGGACATATAGAGCTTGATATCATATGTATAGCAGTGAAACCCAAGCCCATATTACCTTATGATCTCACCCAGGGGTAGCATATATACCATGAACAGCATGGGTAAAAGGACAAAGCCCTGGGGTATGCTACAAAGAAGGGCCATTGGGAAAAAGGAAAACCATCCCAACACAACCCTCTGAATCCTGCCACTGAGATAGGACTTGAACCAGTATATGACTTTGTCAATGAGTCCCAAATACATCCTGAGCTAATCCAGTAACAGCCCATGGTCCACAGTGTCAAAAACTGAAGAGAGATGGATGGCCTGCTGGTGCAGCAGTGGGGCTACAGTTCATGATGCTGGTGATGCAGGTTCGGGAATGAACTGGGGTCATTGGAGGACCAGCCGGGGGGGGTGGATCGAGTGTCCTAGGGATGCTCTCCTCCAGAAAAGGAAGGTTGCCATACCCACTGCAATACTGCCACCTGGGTAGCCATGGGTGGCAGTGCAGTTAGGGATGCCATGTGGAAGGGGAGGATATCGGCAGGAGTCCAGTGCTGCTGCACATTTCAGCATGCTCATGCCTCCTTGACTGCATTGCACACCATCATTCTCAGGGGGATTGGGGGAACCAGCAACAAAAAAAAAGTGGAAAGCCCCCAAAGGGTTAGGACCACTTGGTTTGGTGGCCAACCCCATCCCTGACATGACCACCACAGGACTGCCATGATACAGAACCGTCTCTTGGGATGGCCCTACCATAAGGTGTGAACTCACAGGATTGATGTCCCATGGCAGGGTGTGTTGGGCATCAGGCAAACCAGGGTCAAAGCCATGGCTGGGGTGAAAAAATGTAAATTAAAAATGCTGAAGAGAGACCAAGGAGAACATAACTTGACCATTCAACTCTGTCTCTCTCTCTCCCAGATCAAATCATTGTGCACCCTAACTACAGCAGTTTCTGTGCAGTGCTTTGACCTAAAGCCAGACTGGAGAGGCTTATAGATGTCAAAGGCTGTTAGCTGTGCCTGAAGCTGCAATACAACCACCTTCTCAGTAACCTTGCCCAAAAAGGGCAGGTTAAAGATTGCTCAATAGCTTCCCAGGACATCCATTTTTTTTTCAGAAGTGCCTTCACCAGTTTACTTTTCAGTTACACTGGGATCACTTCTTCTAAAAAGAAGCACTGGACAGTCTCAGCAAACACCAGGCCCAGTTGCCCCACACAGCTCACAAGTAGACATGTCGGGCCTTGATCCAGATCACAAAACTTCGACTGCAGCTCCAAGATCACCTCACTCATCTCATTCACTGTCACTGACTGAAGCTGTCCCCAGGACCACTGAATGTGTCCAAGCCTCACCGGTTCAGTACTGCTGGGCTGTGATGGACCACTTGGAGAAATCCTAACCCTAACAGAGACATTGCCTCAGTTCTTGCATGCTGAGTTTTTTTGTCTTTTAGCTTGTTTTTTGTTTTTATTGGGTTCACCACAACATAACCCAGATAGACCACCTTAGGGTAGCTGGTTCATTCCACTGTAGTATCAAACAGATGAGGCACACTGATGACTCCTGGTAGGACAAAACACGTGTATGTGTCTTCTGTCAGCACCCTTTGCAGACTGTGTGAGAGACCTTTTGGTACCACGAATTTTTGCTTAAAGTCGAACCAGCATAATATACTGTGGTGATTTGCATATACAGCCCATGGTGCTTTGCATTATGGGGGTATGTGTGATTTTGTATTTCTTTGAAACTTGGCTTCTCGGTCAGTGCTGTTTGGGGTAACCATTGCCTCAGTGCTTGCACTCTGAGGTTTTTTGTCTTTTAGCTTGTTTTTTGATTTTATTGGGTTCACCAAAACATAACCCAGATAGACCATCTTAGCGTAGCTGGTTCATTCCACTGGGGTGTAAAACAGACGAGGCACACTAATGAATCCTGGTATGATGAAACATGTGTATGTGTCTTCTGTTAATACCCTTTGCAGACTGTGTGAGAGAACTTTTGGTACCATGCAGTCCTGCTTCAAGTTGAACCAGCATAATATACTGTGGTGATTTGCATATACAGCCCATGGTGCTTTGCATTATGGGGATATGTGTGATTTGTATTTCTTTGAAACTTGGCTTCCCGGCCAGTGCCCTTTGGGGTAAGCATTGCCTCAGTGCTTGAACGCTGAGCTTTTTTGTCTTCTAACAGAGGATGCCCTGTCTAAGAAGAATTGAGTGAATTCATTGCATTTTGCAGTTGTAAAAGTTCTTACAGGCTCCAGACAGGCCAGGTGGAGAAGCCTGACTATAGTTTGAAAGAGTTAGTTGGTCAGTTCCTTCTGGCAGCAATCTCCTTAAAAAGGAACACTACCTTTTTGTGGGTGGTTGCCCTTTGATACTCACCATAGTGAGTCATCAAAGTCAGTCTGTCCTCCTGGGCCCTAGACTTCCTCCAACAATGCTACCACCTCTGCCTCTTTCTTTTCAAGTCCCTCAGCTGACCATCAAACCATGGTGAGCCAAGGTATGAAACAAGTGGTTGTACAAGGACCGGCACCACTAGATCAAAAGCTAGAGTGACAGCCTGTTAAGGGCTTCTACTGCTTCTTCTAATCCCTCGGCACTGCTGCCAACACATCCAAGGTATCCAGAACCAATAAGAGTCCCTCTGGCTGAAGCCCATGTAAAGAGTGGAACTGAGCTACCTCCATATGGGGTGCACTGGAAGGGGGGCCCTGAAAGTGAACCTGATGGCACAGTGATTAGACCAACTGGCCAGATCAATCTTGAGTTACCAATTTCAAGCTGCATGGAAAATACCAGATTCAAGGCATGGCCTTGGTGGGTCATGGAAGTAACTACTTGTGTGAGGCCTAGGGACTGTATACCCCTGAGAAAATCTTGACCAATTTGCGAGAGTTCGTCGTCAACCCAGGCATTGAAGGCCTGCTGAATAAGACATCTGGGTGTCTTCAACACCATGTTGACAACAATGTCCATGATTTTCTGCAGAAATTTCCCCTTGTGCCCTGTAGGCCAGTACACGCAGAGAATTTTACAACCTGCACCTGGATCCCCATGCACAGCCATGCATTCAAATGAGATATCCACCACTGGGAGTACCACAAGGTTCAGCTAAGATCTAAAGCAGATGGCCATCCCACATGGTCCTTCCTTGGGCAGTGCACTACAGAATACCCGGCTGGGACAGATAATGATTCCAGGATTGGGCTGGCATCATCACCCTGCTAGGTCTCTGTAATGCAAGTCAGATCAACAGAGGAAATAAGATCCACCATAATAGCAGACTTATTCCTCATCGATCTAGTATTGTTCAGTACCGCTCAAAGAGGATGAATGGTGGCAACCAAACCATCAACTACCTGCCCACTTTATCCAGTGGTATCCCTGGAGTAAACACAACTAGCCTCTTTCAAGACCCCATTTCACCCCAGGGAATCTTCTGGTCCTCACCATCCTAATAGCACCCTCCTTGTCAGCCCTCCCCAAGCCACCTGCTCCACATCCACTCCTCCTCCTCCTCCCAATCCCCACATCTCTGCACTATCAGTATGCCTCTGTAGGCAAGAGGGTCAAGTAAAGGACAGCAATAGTCTTGAAAGTATTTTGTAAGCATTGACAGAGTGCGTCATAATTTTTTAGGGGCTTGGACACAATAGATACCTGAAAGCCCTGAGCAAACTGAGACTTCAGCCGCTTTTCATCAGACCAGTACTAAGTAGTTCCTTCTTTCTTGCCATTGTAAATGAACCAGGAAAATTGTCTGGGCTGTTTTGTCAAGAAAGGGGAAACCTTGCCAATTTACAAAAACAAGCAAATAAGTTGCAACCAAAGGGAAACTTCAAAGACATGGATCCAGCGTTATTCTTTGGGCTGCACAAGCTTTTGGATAAACAAATAAAGCATCAAATGTTTCTCAAGTCTGTGCATAAGATTTACCCCCTAACTCCCATTGGTGGAAATAATCCCTGATTGTTAAAAGTTCTTTGAAGTTTTTGGGAATTAATCCTTCTGAAGCTCCTTAGGGCCCTATCCACAGAAGCTTCCAGGCCAGTCTACACATGCAGAGAACTGGCAAAAGCAGAGGAATACCCCCTATACGCACAGGGTGAGCATCATTAGGGCACTGTGTGGTACAGATCCATGCCCTTCCTCAATCAATCCCTCATCCACCTTCCTGGCTAGTAGGGAGGGTGAGATGAGGTGGACTAGGGGCTGTGGGTGGCTATCCACCTGATCCTGTACAGTTTTTGAAAATTAAGGACTTTTTTATAATCACATAACTATTACAGCCCTCTGCTTTTGCCCTTAGTTTTGTTTATAGGGCTTATATGCTAGATGAATACTTTAGTTTATGTTACTCATTGTGTTTGTATTTATTACTCTTTTTATAAACAAATGTGTTGTAGGTGCCGTATTGGTCCTTTTAAGAACAGATCCAGAAACAAATGATTTGATACCTTTTATTGGACCAACAAAATCTTCACTTCTGAAGCTTCTGAAGAAGGTCGTGGTTGGTTTGAAAGCTAAAGCTTCCGAAGAAGGACCTGGTTGGTTCGAAAGCTAAAGCACTTTGTTCTTTTTTGTAACATCCATGTTGGTCCAATAAAAGGTATCAAATCATTTGTTTCTGGATTTACTCTTTTTTATAAAATATTGTGTGTATGCCTTTTATTCTATTATATTGTAGTAACTTCAGCCTAGTATACTGGTTGCAATACAATAAAATTAAAATTAGTGAGGGGGCCAGTCTTTTTCTGGCATTTTTGACTGTGCTCATTGTGATGCAGAGGAGCATTGTCAGGCCACCTCTCTGAGCACCAGCCATCCCTCCACATCACAACTCCTCCCTACAGCTGAACTGTCTCAGGGGCTGCCTCCCACCAAGCACTCGGAAGCAACAAATAGCACTACATGCATACTCTCCCCATAAAGAAAAGCATCTAAATGAACGGTTAATCTTCCCCTGCTGGCCTCTGCTCTTGCCACCCCTGGATTGGGGTTTGAATTCACGTCACCAGCATGCCAAGCAGTCCCCTGCATTTTGGCATGACAGATCAGGCTTATTCCATTATCTGTAAACAAATCCAGCAGACTCCAGATAACTAGGGATTACTTATATAATGCATAAAACAATAATGATCAGGACAGTTTATCCGCATAGATACACAGAAACAGAAAATGGCAACAGAAAAAGATGCAGTGGCCCATCTAGTCTGCCCACCCTACCTGTCTGGCATATGTAAACCCTAGTGGCCATCTCTTTCCCTTCTCTTCTGTCTAATTTCTTCAGTATAATCTACTGTATGTATATACTGTATATGGATGTCTATGTATATCCATGTAATTAAAGGTATTTTGAAACATTCATGGGGTGATGCATGCTTGACAGAAACACTGCCTCTCTAACAGCCCTCACAAAAAATGCCTTAGTACCCTCAAGTACAGACCTGTGAAGCAGTAGGCCCCTAGATTACATGGTTCAGACAACACCAGAGTCACTTATTCACAGTGGAACCTTGAACAAGTCACTTGACCTCCCTGTTCTGCTCTCCCAGCTGCATAATTGGCAGACGCAAGACCTCACTTTAAAGGAGATGTTGCATCTACTGTACAGTAGGTTGGACTCTTCTAGGTAACATATAGCTATCTGCACCTTCCATTGTAAATATTTTATTACTTTCTTAAATGTTATACACTATTGCTAGTCTTGCCTGTCTACGATTTCAGACCCTTTTTTGTTCCATACTCCAGTGTAGCAGAATTATACTGCCTGCTGCTTGTAAAAAGTGATTTTTATACTGTATATTTCATTATGTTTCTACATTATTGTAATTTTTACTGTGGCTCCACTTCCCCATCCCCTGGGTTGCACCTGGAAATAGCCTTGGCTCAGTGTGCCTCTCCCAGTTACCAATATTCTAAATAAATATTGGGTCCTCTGATAGAAGAAGAACATGCTGTCTCCTGCTTTTATTTTGCAGTTCCATTTGGGTACATGTACTGGTTATCAAGAGGGAGGATCAGTGCTTCTTTGACCTTGCTGAATGTGATTTGACTCATTGTTCAGCTAAGCGAGGCAGACCCTTATAATGTGCTACTGAGATACTGTATTCTGCTGTGAGCATGAAAATTAGGAGCACTGCTTAGCTCATTCCATTTGTCACATACTGAAATCCCACTGTTCCAATAAACAGAGCTGTTTCCAAAAGATTCTGGACTAATTATGTCCTTTATTTTCAGTCATGAAATACATGACAATGAAGGTATTACAGTGCCTTGTGAGTGCTTGTTAAGAGACACCAAGAATGTTACAAATAAGCACGTCACAACCAACAAAACCACAATGAGGTAAAGAATGGACTGGGGAACCTGTGCAAAAACTAGCAATGAGGATGATGCAAAGAACGTAGGAGGATGAAAAAGGTCAGGGTCCCAGAAGACTATCCCTTAAGCTTTGATGCTCTAGGGTATCCACAGTAAATGGAGCTATTCTTTTTGCTAATTGGAAGAAAAATCATTATAGGAATATCTAATTGGGTCCAGCACTTTGACTTTTTCATGGGAAGGACCAATTACATGACAGACACAGAGGAACCAGGACTCAGTGTAAGGGAACTGCTCTGCTGGTCAAAGTAAATGCCATAGTCACAGACCAGCAGATAAAAACAAGCATTTGTCAATGCCGAATGTTTGCTTGCTGGCATTGGCATTGGTAGTGTAGAAGTTACAGAGCTGCATAATAGAAATGGCAGTGAAGTACTGAGCTGAAGCCAACCCCACCACCACCCTGCAGAGAGTGACAGGCATTGGGGTGTGCCTTTGGGTCGTCAGGAATAACGGCCACGCCATTTCACCACACCCTACCCTGCAGACACTGACAAGTGTCACGGTGTGCCTTGGGGTCTTTGGCCCTTATGCGCACCCCATTCCTTCAGGAACTATGGTGAGATGGGTGTGGTATAAGAGAATAGGGTGAACTTTGGGGCCGAAGAGTCCAAGGCATACCTCGATGCCTCTCACTGGCTGCAGGGTGTGGAATGGTATGAGCATTACAGGCAAGAATCCCAAGTCACACCCCTGGTGCCTGTCATTCTCTACAGGGTGGGGCGTTATGGTTGGAAACCCTAACACCTCAGGCATTCGTTGGTATTTTCACTCCAAATTTTCAACACTTTTTTTGTGACCCCCACCTCATGAACAGTGGCAATATCAGTTTGTTAGCTGAAAGCTGCTTATGCACAGCAACTACGGCATTTAGCACCACAGGTGCAAAAACACATTCCGAACAGGATGTGAAAAATGACAGATGTACTGGTCATGGGAGGTGTAAAAAATGGCAATGTTGCAAATCTGCAGTAAAAATATAAAAAAACTGGTGAAGTCACGAGCATGCATAGAAACTGTGCAACGCACACCAGTAATGTAATTAGTTTGGGGTTTTTTTACAGCAGATTGTCAACATAGGCATTTTGGGACCTCCGATCATGAACAGTGTCACTGTGATTTTCTTTATCTGTCCCAAACAATGATTTCCCACAGCGACCATGCATCTCTGCGCTGAAAGTGTGAAAACACATTTCAGCCATGTTGTGAAAAATGACAGCTGTACTGTTCATAAGTAAGTGTGGAAAAATGCCACTGGTGAAAATCTGGACTGAAAATATTGCAAAGTCATGAACTTACGAGGGTGCGTGGAAACTGTGCAATGCTCACTCATAACACAGTCATTTTATGGACTTTTGTTACCAAATTTTCAACATAGCCATTTTAAGACCTCTGCTCATGAACAGTATAACTGTAATTTTCTTAATCTACCCCAAACATTGCTTCCTTTACCGACTGCACCATTATAGCTTCATATTGCGAAACACATTTATAAGTGACATGTGAAAATGGCAGCTGTACTATTCATAAGGAAGTGTAATAAAATGGCAATGTGGAAAATCTGTGGTGAAAATATAGAAAATTAAGCCACTTACGGCGTCTTGTAGGAATTAGCATAACATCGCTCATAAAACAGTCATTTTTAGGAATTTTTTCACCAAATTTTCAACATAGCCATTTTAAGACCTCTGCTCATGAACAGCACCACTGTGATTTTCTTAATGTGTCCCATACATTGATTTCGCACACCGACTGCGCCATTGCGTGCTACATGGGCGGAAACACATTTTGGGCAAGATGTGAAAAATGGCAGCTATACTGCTCATAAGGAAGTGTAATAAAATGGCAATGTTGAAAATCTGGAGTGAAAATATTGAAAATTCACAAACTTACGAGCGTACGTAGGAACTGCGCAATGCACGCTCATAAAACAGTCATTTTTAGGAATTTTTCCACCAAATTTTCAACATAGGCTTTTTGAGAGCCCACCTTATGAATAGTGGCAGTGTCGTTTCATTACTTGGTCCCGAAAGGTGATTTCATACAGTGACAGTGAAATCACCCTTCGGGCCCGATTAACGCCATGACAGTGACAGCATTCATGAGAAGGGGTCCCAAAAACCCCATGTTGAAAATTTGGTGCAAAAATTCCAAAAAATGCCTGAGATATGCAGCAAAGTTGAAAAACCCTATCTATCCCATTATACAGCTTACCGGCATTTCCTCAGTTAGCGGTCGGCTTTGAAAAGTGCAGGCGTGTTCCGGTCCACCGAGATCATGTGAGTCGGAGAGTAAGTATGGGGTGAGGTGTGGGGGCGAGGTGCGCGGTGGAGTGCCGCGCAGGTGAGGGCAGAGACAGCGAGGACCGTTTTTCAGTTTCAGTTTTTTTTTTAATGATGGCGGGACATTTGCCACGCTGGTGTGGGCTCAGCGTGGCACAAGGATAGGCTGATGGGGGCATGGAGCCGGCGAGTTGGGCACCCCGTCGGTGATAACATATGTTGCCATGCTGGGGTGGGCTCCCAGCGTGGCACCCTCTACTCTGGGGGGTGGAACCAGTGGAGCCGGCAGGGGATTGGGCATCCCCATCGGCTGCTCCTGATGTGTGGCCATGCTGGGGTGGGCACCCAGCGTGGCATATGGAACACTGTTTTAGGGGCGCACCGGCCAGAGATTAGGCACCCCATCGGCTACACAATGTGTGCGTGGGGGGCGACGCAGTTGCGTGCGTGTGTGTATGTGTGTGTGTGTGTGTGTGTAGGGGAGCGCAGTGAGCAGGCGATATCTATCACTGTTCACCGAGCGTAGCTCCCCTTTAAACTGTACGCCACTGCATTTTGGACTGCTGTCATAGACAGCTCCAGCAGGCATTGGAGAATTGCGGCCGTGCTTGCAAACACACTGACTGAATTGGAAGAGGGCTGCCACACCTCCGAAAACTCTGATGATGGCACTATGTTTCTTGCACATGTGTGCAAGCAAACATAAAAGGCATAAAAGCAATTTCTGAGTTGGGTGCATAGAAAAAGTTCCCTTGCTCAGAACTCATCAAGCCATAGTATTGAGTCTGGATTTTCAAGGGCAAGCCCCCCCCCCCCACTCAAAAATCCCACAAGGTCTAACCTGCTGTCAGCGGAGTTGTTAGATCCAGATTCAGGGGCTTGAGCCCTGGATCTTTTATTGTTGTCCCGGGCCTTTGCTAAATGCTACTTCTGAAATTAGTCCTTTTAAATGCAGCAGTTTTTGATTTTCCAACCAAGTGACTCAGCTGTGGCAAATTTATGTCATGGGATTTTGGTGCTGGTAGACATGTAGGGCTGTATTTCAAGAAGATGTGATGCAGGCTCAGTTCCCAATTGTGGGTGCAACCTACATCACTACAAATGCATTATAATGTTTGGTGCCCATTTTCAAGCAGTTTGATGCATTTGTGACACTTGTCATGCTTGCTGGCAAAAAAATAATGCATGCCTAATTCCTTTGAGAGATTTGTAATTTTTGTTGTGCAATTTGCAGCACTTGTGCCACAAAGTTAAACCACCTTTTCTGTAATCTAACAGACATGTCACAAGTAGCACAATTTTTCCAAAAACATGGCACAGGTGTTTGACAATCCAGCTGGTAGTCTTTATTATTATTCAATGTGTCTAGTTCCCCCATTCCCTTCACTACACTGGGGAGCATTGCTACCACAGCAGCACCCGTTCTCTGGCTGATTGGGCAGGTGAGCAGCTGCCTTCTTGGCTGGTGTGAATATTGCTCCTTAGTCAGCCTGCTTGGGATGTACAAATGCCTGGTGACCAGCGGCTACCTGCTCTGAAAGCTGTATACCTCACCTCCATGATGCTCTCAGCCTCCAGCTGGCCCCAGTGTGGGATTCCATAGGTCACACACCCACCCAGGTCCCCCTGGTGGCAGAGTGCTGCTGCCAGACCACTGGTCCAGCCTGGTAGATATGTAAGCAATAAGACACATTGGGTAACATAGAAACATAGAATTTGACAGCAGATAAGGACCGCTTGGCCCACCCAGTCTGCCCATTTCCCTACCTACTGGATAAGCTGCAGATCCTAGTTAACCAGCAGCCTACTTCTTCTTACCCCCACCCCCCAGAATTGCCTTATGACTGTCCCATGCATGCTTGAATTCCACCACTGATTTTGACTCCACAACCTCCTCCGGAAGGCCGTTCCATGCATCCACAACCCTCTCTGTGAAAAAATACTTCCTTAAATTACCTCTGAGCCACCCCCATCTTCAAATTGTGCCCTCTTGTTCTTGCACACCTCTTTTTTTGAAAGATGCTACCCTCGTGGACTTTGTTGATTCCCTTGAGGTACTTGAAAGTTTCTATCATGTCCCCCCTCTCCCTCCTTTCCTCAAGGCTATACATATTAAGCTCCTTAAGTCTCTCTTCATATGTCTTCCGGTGCAGACCCTGCACCATTTTAGTTGCCCTCCTCTGCACAGCTTCCATCCTGTCTATGTTTTTGCAGAGATGGGGTCTCCAGAATTGCACACAGTACTCCAGATGGGGTCTCACCAGCTGTCTGTACAGAGGGATAATAACTTCCTGTTTTCTACTGGTGATGCCTCTCCCTATGCATCCCAGTATCCCCCCAGCCCTCCTTGCTGCCCTCTCACATTGCTTGCCCACCTTTAGGTCATCTGATATGACTACCCCCAGGTCCCTTTCCATTTTTGTTGTTGTGAGTGTCTCACCCCCCATTGTGTACTCTTTCCCTGGGTTTTTGTTTCCCAGGTGCATTACCTTGCACTTCTTAGCATTGAATCTAAGCTGCCATACATTTGACCATTCCTCTAACCTTGCCAAGTCCCTTCTCATCCTTTCTACCCCACCCTGTGCATCAACTCTGTTGCAGATCTTAGTGTCATCTGCAAAGAGACATACTTTTCCTTCCAGTCCTACAGGTTTCTTTTCCTGAACCACATGCCCAGGTGCCTTGTGAGGCTTCAACCACCTGGAAATGTGGTTCAGGAAAATAAAGCCACACTCTAAAGTGTCTTATTGCACTTATCAAATGGGTCACTTGTAAAAAAAAAAATTTGTAAAAAAAAAAAAAAGAAATTCTGAAAGCAAATAAAATCATAAATATGCAATTTTTAATGTTTGTTAAAAACTAGTTTGGTTTCTATGCACAATTAGGTGGGGTTTCTCAACTATATCTCTAGATGGCACTGTGTATTTGCAGCTGTATATATGTGGCTATACTGTTTTGTATTTGTGTCTGTGCATCTATTTTTTTATTAAATCTCCTGTTGCTTTTGTTTGTGTGCTAATTAGCCCTCCCCCCCCCAAATTGGGACTTAGAACTCAGAGCCAGTAACCATGCTTACATGCCCTGGTCTGCACTGTTGCGAGTGGTGTAGATGAATCACTCTGGTACGGATCCAATTGTGTGAAATGCTAGAAGAGCACTGTAGGTCGCTCCACTGTGTTTTGGTTCCTTCGTATACTGGTGCAGGTGTATTTTGTTAGTGTGTAAATACACTGCTCCATCTGCTCAGTTGCAGCCTCATGGTACCCAATTTCCCCAACTACTCCCATTGTCTCTCCTGAGTGCTGTCTGACAAAATTAAAAAAGTCAGTCTTACATGTGTCTTTTGCCTGGCACCACCAATGGATGTCATGTGATCTCTGGCAAAATGACTAGGAGGCTGGGGGAGGAAAAAATTACAGTGCTAGAAGTCAACAGAACTGCTGATAGAGCTTCACTAGTTGCACTGCAGTGGATCTGTAAGATATATCACTTTTGTGGTAGTTACTGTATCATGTTGTTTATTGACAAACCAGAAGTGGCTGTTTCCCTCCATGAGTACAAAATGCAGTGTACAACAGTACAATTATTTGACTTACCTCCTAGCACCAGTGGAAATGCAGCACAAGATGCAGGAAGTTCAGTCTGACACACAGACTGACCCTGCAATGGTACATGTTATTTGTAGTGCAAACGCCATGCTGTAGCAGTGCAGAAGGAAAAGTGGGTAAGTGGCACAGATGGAAGCACAACACATCCATTCTTGTAAATGCGCCTAGTGATTCATATGGCTGAGGTCTGTTACAGAAGGTTAAACAGGAGTGGATCACAAGCACCAGTACTGTTTTTTTTTATTATGGAGTAGGATCACAAGCATGAGTGCGGACTATTTTTATGTTTGCCTGTGGACATGCATGCAAGCAAACATACTGGCAGTTTGACAGCATTGTAGGGCTTTTGCAGGTGTGGCCGCATTGGGGCCAATACAGTTCAATGTTGGGGAGGCTTGGCTGTGAGCAGCATATTAACAGCAGGATGCAGATGATGTTAGTCAGCTAGCCAGTCCTATCGTAAGAAATTTTCGCCCATTAGAATACCAACTGGATGTGATCATTAGCAAGCCCACCTCCCACTACTGATTTTGTCAGTGTATCCCCTCTACCACTTCATCCAACTTTTGATATGTAACCAGTGACGGATGCTCATTTTACCCCGCTATGGTATCCCCTCTGCTGCCTGACTTACACTTTTAACACGACCAGCAGAGGCTGCCCAACAATGCTGCTGGTATCCCCCCCTCAGAGACCAGGTGCTTGCTTCCCCCAAGACTTTAAAAATAACCAGCAGTGAGTATCAATCCTGCTGCTAGTATTCCCCCTCCCACCCAACCCACCATTTGTCCTCCCCTGCACAGTCTAATTGTTACATTCAGTGGGTGCCCAACCGTGCTGCTGGTATCCCCCTCCAGGCTGACCCATCATTTGTCCCTCCCCCCACAGTCTGAATATCATCAGCGGTGGATGCCCAACCCTGCTGACTGCATGCTTCCTCCCGGCCGACCCACTGTTTGTCCTCCTCACTGCAAGACTTTAAATATGACCAGCAGCAGGTGCCCAAGCCCTCTACCGGTATTCCTCCTCATGCTGAGGCTGTCTTTTGTCTTGACTTCCCTGCACATTCCAATACTGTGGTGCCCATCACTGGTGCCAGCCAGCTATGACCCAAAAGATGATACTACACCAGGGTGCCAACCCCGGTGCTGATAAGCAACCAAGTACACAAAACCTGAAAAGACAAAAACAGTCCCTCGTCATCTTTTCTGTCATTGTCACCTGTTCTGTCATTTAATTTTTTCAATGTTTATTCATAACTTTGTGGTTTTTGCTGATTTTGGCTCCAAAGGTGCAACATGGTCCTTTTGTTACACCACCTGATGAACATGACTGATGTGATTTTATAAATCCCCTCCAAAACCTGTTTTCGCAGTTGCTCTTCAAAATCACCTTTAGTATGGGATTTAAGAAATTCCACATGGCTTACACTGGTGCCAGCCAGCTATGACCCAAAAGATGATATGACTCCAGGATGCCAACACCGGTGCTAATAAGCAACCAAGTACACAAAACTAGGGGCAGGGCAACACTTGGGTTTCTGAGTGGGCATCTGAGTAGCCAGGCAAGCAGCACTTTTACACTCCTTAGTTGGCCTTGGTTGATCACATATCATTGCAGGGCAGTGGGAGGTGGGGTTGGAAGTACACCAGGGGAAGCAGGTGCAGGATGGCTGGCAGAGTGGGCGGAAATGGGTATAAGATGGGTGGGGGCTGTATGGGATGCCTGGCAGAGAAGGCTGGGCTGAGATGAGACATGATCGGACGGGGGGCATGGCATGCTGGGTATAGATTGGGGGAAGTCCAGGTTGGTGGGTTGTAGTGGCTGTGTACAGTAGCTGCAATGGCCATGAGTACCCTGTGGAGACTAGGGCACTGTCCTATCTGTACTAGGTTAATCGGCTTGGAGGCTGAGCTGAGCTGCGCAGACTCTGGTGTACCCTGGACAATTGGGTGAAGGGTACGAATATAAGGACAAGGGAGACATGGATCTTGGGTTGGGAGTGAGTCGGACAGTTGGGTGGAGGATATGATCACAAGGACCCGGGGGCTTGAGTCTGGGGTTGGAGTGTTTCGGCACATGTGGGGGTTGAGGGAGTGAGAGAGAGAGAGAGAGAAGGTTGGGGGCCAACAGAACTCATGCTGGAGTGGACTGACCCGGGGGGCAAACAAGGGGAGGAGCCAGGGACTGTGCTGGGGACAGAGTGGGGGAGGACAGAGGAGGAAGCTACAGGCAGTGGGAGGGGCTGCCAATGTGTGTGTATTGGGAAGGGGAGCCAACAGAATCCTTGCTAAGGATGACTAGCACTGGGGGCAGATAAGGGGGAAGGGACTAGGGGGAAGCGGGGGGGTCAGGGCTGGAGAGGGAAATGGATGGGAGCTGCAGGCAACTGGGCAACAGAAATTCATAGGTCCACGGAAAGAGGACTCGCCTCACAGGAGGGGAGCTCTGGTCTGCAGAAATTTGAAGGGATTCCGGTCTCAAGCAAGTACTCACCATTGGGGGACTCCAGGAAAGAGAGACCCTTAGAGGACATGGGTGAAGCAGTCAGCATTGGGGGAAGGGTGAAGCCATTAGCAGTGGAAGGAGGGTTAATGAGGAGGGAAGGGAGGATGGGGTAGGGAGGGATGGCCCTTGGAATAAGGAATGGGCTGGAGTTAGCTCTAGTGGTGGAACTGTGGGCTGGGAGTACCAGGCAAGGGGAGATGAGAAGGTGGTATAGAGGGAGCAAGAAGATGACCAGAGGGAAAGGGGAAAGCAGGGACTCAGTACGGGGGGAATAGTGAACAGGGCAAGGTAAGGGTAGCACCAGGGGCACCTGTGACAATGGAAGGGTCGCAAGTGCAAGGTGGAGTCAAGGGAATGGACCTGGATGGAGCCTTGGAGGGCGGTGACTTGGGGGGGTGAATAGGGCGGACAAGAGGCAGAACTAAATAAGGGGAGTATGGTGGTCGGGGGGAAAGAATGTAGAAGAAGGGGCCAGAAGAAAGGAGTGGTAGCAAAGGAGGGGCACATGATGAAGGGGAGAGGGTCAAAGGATAAGGAGGATGTCAGGATGCTCCTGCTGGGGGATGAGGGGGGGAAGGAGGTGGGGACGGGTATGGCTGCACCGTCAGGGTCAAGAGTATATCTGGCCTGACTGTGCACAAGGCAAAGCACCTAGTTTATGCCCTAGTGACTGCGGGTGATCCCCAGACATCTTAGTGCACTTGGGCATGAAGGATATTGAGGGGAACAGTGTGCTAAAGATCCAGGCAAGGTTCTGGGAGCTAGCCTGGGTGTGTCACACTGTGGGGTGCTCGGTCTCCTTTTCTGAACTCCTATCAGTGTCTAGAGCCAGCATGGGCAACAAGCAGAAAATCAGAGACGTTAATGAATGGCTGAGATCGTGGTGTGAGACAAGCGGTATGGGTTAGTGGGGGACTGGGATGCAAATTTGGAAGACAAGGGGCTATATGCTAGAGACAGCCTCCACCTGAATTTGGGAGGGAAAGAGGTTCTAAAACTGAAATTGTCCAAATTTATTGAGTCTAGGTGAGGTTTAAACTTGTGAGGTGGGGTTTGGAGCTGGAGGACAAGGTAAGCCCTCCCCCCCCAGAGGTAGATGGGGGGGTGCCCAGTGGGGGTGTCCAACTGTGTGACAGGGTGCGGGTGCAGGCAAGCATTTGGGGGGTAGGGAGCTGAGGGGCAGATGAGGGCAGGGGAAAGGGGTGGAGAGTGCTCCTGATGAATGCTAGGAGCATGGGAAATAAGATGCCTGAGCTGCAGGCTTTGCTAACTGAAGGGGAGGTGGACATAGCGACAGTTACAGAAACGTAGGGCTTGCCGAGGCATGACTGGGACCTCAACCTGGTGGGGTACTACTCGGTGTACAGGAAGGACAGAACTATGGGTAGCAGTCATCATTAGAAATGGCATAGATGTATGCAGGATGGAGAGGTCCGAGGGGCAAGTTGAGGCAGTTTGGGTTACCGTGCAAACACCTGGGGTAAGAGGGTGAAGCTGGGTGTGGTATATACGCCGTCTTTGCAGGCAGATGATCTGGAGGATGGCTTGATAGAGAATCTCAGGGAGCATTGTGGTCAGAGGGTGGGAAGAACGTTGGTGCTGGGATACCTTAACTAACCGGGGACTGATTCGGGAACTATGTCATCCTCGTCAATCAAGGACCAGCGCCTGCTGGACATCTTTCAGGATGCATTCCTGTCCCAACTGGTGACACATCCAACAAGGGATGGTCATATCCTGGATGTGGTCCTAGCAGACTGTGACCTGTTTAGGAACCTCGAGGTCAGGGACCCTCTGGCAGGGAGTGATCATGCCTCAGTCTGGTTTTCCCTGAACATGGGGGGAGAAGAAAATCGTACCAAACCAGTAGTACTTGACTTCAGGGGTACAGACTTTAAGGGTATGGAGGGGATCAGTCCGGGCATGGACACAGATAGCAGATGGGAAGTTATTAAAAGAGGGCTTTTGGAAGCTACTAGGGTCTGTACTAAGGTCAGATGCAAGTCTGGAGGAACCAGGAAACCATGCTGGTGGACCAGGGGAGGTACAGGAAGTGGTACAGGAGAAGAGGGGGGCTTACAGATGATACAAGTGAATGCGTGGGGTTAAGGACAAGGAGGAGTACGATAACATTTCCAAAAGGGTGACCAGGGAGGTGAGATTGTCCAAGGCTAGGTGCAGCAGAAGCTGGCTCAGGGGATCAAGGGAGGTGATAAAAGGTTCTTTAGGTATATCAGAGAAAGGAGGAAAGTGATGGGGCAGATCAGCAGGTTCAGAACAGGGAGGAAGGGTGTGGGATGAGGAGGCTGGGGAGCAGGTTGAGGTATTGAATGACTACTTCACCTCAGTCTTCACTAGAGATGATGGTGGGACAGCACCTTATGGGGGGAGGGGGGTCAGAGTTGAGGAAGAGGGGGCACCTTATGGGGGAGGGGGTTGGTTTTAAAGACAGTGGGGTAACGGATGATGAAATTCCTGCTGGTAGGGTATGGGACACCCTCAGGTCCCTTAAAACAGATAAGGCACCAGGTCCAGATGGCCTGTATCCCAGGGTGCTAAAGGAAATGGCGGATGTACTGGCTGCTCCCCCTGGCGGATCTCTTTAGCTCCTCCCTATGGATTTGGTGTGTGCCTCAGGATTGGAGGATGGCTCACGTCATGCCAATCCATAAAGGAGGGCTACAAGAGGAGCCAGGTAATTACAGTCCTGTCAGCCTGATATCCGTGGTGGGAAAAATGATGGAAGCCATTTTGAAGGAGGGGTTGGATGAGTTCCTGGGGGTGGGGGGCCTTTTGGATGATGACCAGCATGGTTTTGTGCATGGCAGATCATGTCAGACTAACCTTGTGGAGTTCTATGATTGGGTGACCAGGGCACTGGACCAGGGTAGGCTGGTGGATGTCCTCTTTCTAGTCTTCAGCAAGGCATTTGACTTGGTGCCGCATCCCGGGCTGAGGGATAAGTTGGAGGGAATGGGGTGGGAATGAAGATGGTTAGGTAGATGGGAAACTGGCTAACTGGGCGGTGGCAGATGGTGATGGTTGGGGGGATGGTTTCATCTCCCAGGAGGGTCAACAGTGGGGTTCCACAAGGGTCAGTGCTGGGCCCACTCCTGTTTAATGATTACATCTCTGACATCAGAAGAGGTATCAGGAGTGAGATGAGTCTCTTTGTCGATGACTCCAATCTGGGGGAGGTGGTGGATGGGAGGAGGGCAGAAAGGCCCTTCAAGAGGACCTGGAGATCCTTGAGGGGTGGTCTCGCAACTGGGGGCTGAAATTTATTGCTGAGAAGTGTAGGGTTCTCCACTTGGGGCTTAGAAACACATCTCTGGAATACTTACTGGGAGGGGAGAAACAGCAGGTTATGGTTGGGGAAAAGGACCTAGGGGTGGTGGTAGATGCCAAAATGAATAACTCTGAACAGTGCAGGAGGGTGGTGGCCAAAGCAAATAAAATGCTGGGATGCATGGCAAGAGGGATAACTTCCAGGAAGCGGGAGGTGATTCTCCCTCTGTATAACTGCCTGGTTAGACCACACCTTGAATACTGTGTGCAGTTTTGGAAACCCCACTTGATAAAGGACATTGTACTCCTTGAAGAGGTCCAGAGGAGGGTGACCAGGATGATACAGGGGCTGGGGGAAAAGACCTATGAGGAGAGACTCAGGGAGCTTAACTTGTACTCCCTGGAGGAGAGGAGGGACAGAAGAGATATGACTGAGGTCTTTAAATACCTTAAGGGGGTAAATAGGGCATGCCCTGAGGATTTTCCAGTTGTGGGAGGCAGGGCCCACAAGGGGGCATCACCTGAGGCTGGTAAGAGGGAGGCTCAAGGCTGAGACTAGGAGACGTCGCTTCACTTAAAGGGTGGTGGAGCGGTTGAATGCGTTGCAGGGGAATTGGTGGAACTGAAAATGGTGGAGGGCTTCAAAAGGGGCTAGGACAGGTATAGAGGGAAGATTAAACTGAGTAATGCCAGAGCTGGTGATGCACACCCAATGGAGAAGGAGGTTAGAGAGGGAAGGGAAGTGAAGGATGCATCTACCAGGTGCTGATCTTCGAGCAGACTAGATAGAGCTTTGATCCTACTCTGCTGGCATCTTAGTTTGTTAGTATATTAATTATAAGGTGGGGTCATAAAATGACTATGTTGAAACTTTGGTGTCAAAAATGTAAGAAAAAAAACAAAGTGATGAAGAAAGGTTGAATTTCTCCGATGTTTACTCAAGCCCGTGTACTGCAATTGCCGACATCAGGGTGCCCAGTCCCCGTGTTGGCTTGTATCCCCTCCCCACCCACACACACATTAAGGTAGCACACTGGGAGCCCACCTCAATGTGCCAAAATGTATTTTTTAATGACTTCTGAAATAAAGAAAACCGTCCCCTGACTTTATTTTACCTGTAAAAAAGAAAACGGTCCCTCATCATCTCCCCAGTGCCCCCTCCCCATCCCCACCTTCCCACTAAGCACCCACCTCCCAACACCCCCCTTACTCCATACTTACCTCTCGAGGTTGGCAGCTACGATCTTCTGTGGACTAGGACACGTCTGCACTCTGCAACGTCGAACCGCAAACTGAAGAATCAAAGGTAAGCACTGTATAATGGCAGTCAATGGGGTTTTCAACTTATGTTGATATCTCTGCCATTTTTAGGAATTTTAGCCCCAAATTTTCAAAATGGGGTTCTTGGGACCCCATCTCGTGAACACTGTCACTGTCATTTCCTTCCTGAATCCCAAAAGGTGGTTTCACAGTCGATGTGTGGAATCACCTTTCTGGACAAATTAATGAAACAACAGTGCCACTGTTCATGAGTGGGAATCCAAAATATGTTAAATTGGTGAAACCATTCCCAAAATATGACTCAATAACAGCGTGCATTGTGCAGTTTCTACACGCATGTAACCGCCAATTTTTAATATTTTCACTCCAGATTTTCAAGATTGCCATTTTTCACACCATCTCATGAATAGTATAGCTGTCATTTCTCACATCCTGCTGGAAATGTGTTTTCAAACCTGTGGCAAATAATTTACTTATTTTATTTATTTATTTAGTGATTCGGAAAAGACCTTTGAGCGCAAGCTCTTTTACAAAGGTTACACATCATAGATTGCAAAACAAAGTACAATAGGAGAAAGCAAAGGTACATCACAATGAATGATACAGCTTGGATTCAGAACTTACAGAATAACTCAAAACATAGGTACAAGTTAAAATAACAAGAAAAACACTTTATGAGGGTGGGGCGGGGAGAAGCAGCAGCAAAGTGCCTTGTCAGTAGTTCAGAGGGACGGGGTTAGCTGACAGCGGGGTGAAGAAAGGAAGTATGAGAGGGAGGGAGGTACTGCAGTGGAGGTGAAGGGTGGGGGAAGAAGGGCAATAAGGAACAGGGAAAAATGTGGGGGTGAAGGGAGGCTGAGTGGAGAAGACATGCTAGAGTAAATGGTGGGGTGTTAGGGGGCATGGTCAGGCAGCCTGCATTAGTAGTGACTGTTAGTGAAACTCACAGGACCTAGGAGTTGGGGAAGGGGGAAGATGGGGTGGCAGGTGCTGAAGGATCATGACCCAAACTGATTGCTGAGGCAAGTCATGAGAAGGGACAGAGGGAGGGGGTACCTGAGGCCTGCCTAGTGCTTGCTGGGGGGCAGAGAGAGCAGCTGTGGCTGGACTTAGGGGCAGGTGCACTTAAAGAGTGTTATTAGGTGCTGTTTAAGGTCAGTTTTGAATTGGGCCAGACAACTGGTGGCCAAGAGGTGCCTGGGGAGTTCATTCATCCACAGGGAGTCCCAGTAAGCAAATGCACATTGCCCAAGTGTGGTGCGATAATGGCGCAGTCACAGTGCAAAATCACCTTTTGAGACTGATTAAAAAATATGACAATACCAGTGTTCATGAGGTGGATTCCCAAAAAGCCCAAGTTGAAAATTTGGTGACAAAATTCCTAAAAATGGCCGTGTTACGAGAATGCATTGCGCAGTTTCTGTGCAGGCACATAAATTTGTTAATTTACAATATTTTGCCTCTAGATTTTCTGCATGCTCATATTTTCACACCACCTCTTGAACAGTATAGCTGTCATTTCTCAAATCCCCTGCAAAATGTTTTTTCTCACCTATGGCGAAGAATGGCACAGAATCTGTGCAAAATCACCTTTTGGGACTGATTAATGCATGACAGTACCACTGTTCATGAGGTGGGGTCATAAAAAGCCCATATTGAAAATTTGGTGAAAAAAATCCTAAACATGGCTGAGTTACAAGCGTTTGTTAAAATTTCTCTATGCATGTGCTTAACTTTGGTAATTTTTAATATTTTCACTCAAAATTTTCAACACAGCCATTTTGCATACCACCTCATGAATACTGGCCATTAATAGGGATATAAATAAAGTATCTGAAAAAGTAAGGAAATTCTCTGCAAACAACTTTGTTAATGCACCATTAGGGTTGAAGCCTAAAAAGTAGGGAAATGAGAACTTAGGGTTCCCAAGCCTAAGACCCCACCCCCACCTTTGGCTTCCAACACAACACCCAACCCCCTCCCTTGCCTTCCAACCCTAAGGCGCAGATGTGAGGGGTGTGTCTTGGGGTTGCGAACCCTAATGCTCACCCCATTGTGTTATTCTGTACCAATGTCAGGTAATTAACTGTTGAAATGGGGTGAGCACTAGGGTTTTCAACCCCAAAGTACAACCCTCACACCAGTTCCTGCATGCAGGGTGGAGGTGGGGCCTTAGCGTTGGAAGGCAAAGGTAGAAGTGGGGTGTTTGGGTTGAAAGCCGGGGTGGGGGTGGGGTCTTAGGCTTGGGAACCCTAAGTTCTTTTGGACTTTCATGGGAAAATGCATTTTAAAAATGGGTAAAAGAAGGACCCCAAGCTGACCCAGTAGCACCTCGGTAGTGCTACCACCTACTATGCTGACGATGTGCATTTGAGAATGAGCAAGGGCCATTGGGTATTGGTTGGGCAGGACATTGAGCATCCCAGGAACTGCTCTCATTCCTCAGGAAGGGGAGGACACTCTTCTCGCTGCATGACTGCTGTCTGGTGGAGACCGGTCAGTAGCATAGTAGGGAACAACAGGTGTGGAGGGGTTGCTACCAAACACTCGTCACACATGTATGCCACCTTATTGCACCCTGCCACCCCAGGGAAGAACATCAGGTCTCAGGATTAAAATTCTGTCCTTCCAAGCTGGCACCTCCCTGCAGGTTCTGGCACAACCAACACAGCTGGCCACCCACCACATTGTGGTCCTGGGTAAGTGGTGGATAGCCTGTATGTCATTGAGAAGGTCAATGGCATGGCTGGAAGGTGCTGCCTGATGAGACCGGAATGAGAAACAGCTTTGTGTGGAAAAAAAGCAGGACATCTTGAAAGCAGGATATAGTGTATAGCGAGGGTTTGTTCTGCAAGGATTTCCATGCCAGCTGAAACATTGTTGTAGCACAGTTCAAAGGTCATGGAATGCACATGTACCCTTCTGTGGTTCAACAATGTTCCAGCTGACTGGAAAGTCTTGTGGCAGCTTGTGTTTTACATAGCGATGCCACACGCACAGCAATCATTTCAAGTTCTGAAATGAAACTGCCAGCACATTCGCTACTGCCGTGGAGCACTGTGAAAACACTTTCTTCTTAAAAAGAGAAATAAAAAACTGAAATAAAATCAAATACACTATAAACAATACTTATTGGGCAACCACATGCCCTACCAGCCTGTGCTGCCACCTTGGGCTTCTGATTACATCGTATTTCTTGAGCTTCAATCTCAAGGTCTGATGTAATCAGAACCCCTGTCTGGCTGCACAGGCTGGTTGTGAGTGGTTGCCCAACCAGTATTCTCTTTATTGCATCTTAGCTGTGCTATCCTGGTTAAATACAGTTTAGAAATGTGTCAAAGTAGGACCCCATTGAAAATGAGATGTTGCTGCTGTTGTAACTTGTAACAGCATGCAAGCAAATATGTTTGTCATTTACAGATTCCTATTCAAAAGTAGGGAGGAACCAATTGAGACTGTGCAAACTGCACCAACTAGAATGCAAGCCAGGCAGCAGGAGCAACATAGGCAGTTGTGACAGGAGGTCAAAGGGCCGGCACTACTATTCAGCCCAACTACATGAAAGTGAAGCAGCTTCTGGAAATGCTGCTTCTGGACATGGAGGCAACCTAAGGGTGGTTTTATGGGCCTTTTCATAAGCTACTAGAAAGGAGAAAAGCTGTTAATCAATTGCTGGACAGGTGCTAGTTTACCAGTTTGTTGTCTGGAGTGGGAGATAAATGGTGGTAAGTGTTTGCCCAAAGATTCAAACAAAATGTTTTTTTTTATGTAATGGCAAAACAATGGGAGGGCTGACACCCATGGTTCAACATAGGGGAATAGCTCCTCCCACATCCACAAAAAAGACAAGCCTCTCCCAGCAGCTTAGAGCTTTGTGAAACACCCACCATCCTCCCCTGCCTCCTTCTCCTCCTCCAGCACTCTGCTCATCCTTGGTGGTGGGCCCTCTATTCCCTACTTGCTACCCAGCTTACCTACCAAGGGTGGGAATAGAGAAAGGCCAAAGTTCAAAAATCCATAAGTATTCACAAGCACTACTCTATGTACCAAACATTGAACTGTGTTAAGTTTTACTTCACCAATATAGCTGCCATTGGGAAACATAGATAATAGTGTGCACTGTGTCTGGAAAGATCACCGTACAAAGTCAGAAGCCATGGGTTTCTCTTTCTGAAACTCATGGCTTTGGAATCTTCTTGTCTCTACCTTTTCTGGAGAAATAGACTCACTCACCACTTACATTCTTCAATTTTCACAATTTTCTGGTTTTCTGTGCAATGTGAACAGTCACTGGGCTCAATGCATCAAGCCTATGCGCCCTATAATTTCAGCACATAGGCAACCATACATGGGAACACCACACAGCGGGGATCACATGGACCCCCCAGCAGCATTCACAAAGCAGCACACAGCCAGTTGCACACTGGATCCCCCTACTGCGTGGGCAGCTACGCACATGTGCAGTCTGGGGGGGCATCTTGGAGGCATGCCTGCACAATGTGCCATTCACAAAGGCACACGATACCTTGCAATGGGGTCAAGAGTTATGGCAGGGGGGACCCTGCCATAGGTTTTATGTGCCCCCAAATGGTCACCAGCCACCAGCGGCAGCACCCAGACCCCGGTCACACTGCTGCTCAAGTCCACTGGGCGGATGGGGAGGGCTAGGGACAGCTGTTCAGTCAAGTGCCCATACATGTTATACTCCAGTTCTATACCTTCCCACACTCCCTCCCTCCCTCTTGTGGGGCAAGAGATCCACTCTGGGACCCAGGTCAGGCATCCAATTAGATGCCTGCCTGGGTCCACTGCTCTGCCCCTGCCTGCCTCCTGCATACTTTTGCACGGTATACCACCCCAACCTCGACATTTCCACAGCGCGCGACACTACAGTGATTACAGTGCCACATTGCTGTAGTGTCCGTGTTGGAACCTGGCACTGTCTGTCGGGGGTCCTGCATGCCCCCAAATCAGCTCTGACTCATAGTTGAGAATCCTTAGTGGGGGGTTCAGGGGGCAAAGGCCCCTGAAGAAAACACTCGGTTTTCTTTGAAACCGGCAGCCAACTGCAAAATGTGGTTGACCTGTCGGTTTTGCTGTCTGGTTGTTCAACAAAATTTTTGTCGACGACCAGTCGTGTATCCCCTTTGTGCTGGGGGGTGGGGACAGGTGGCTGGTGATAGTGAATACCACCAGGGCACACCTGTCTTTTAGTACAGAGCTGCAGAGGTGAGGTATGCACCTTTTGCACATAGCCGTCACCCCATTGATGCATAGAGCCCTCTGTCCTTTGGGAGTCAGGCTGCCAGCTTGTCCCCCCTGCTGAAGCTGGGAAAGAGCACATGAGGAGACAAGGTCTATCTGGGTATGCCAATAAGGCTGGGACTATTTAGAAATAAGGAATTAGGATAAGTTTATGAAAAGCTGTTCACTTTGCTCAGAAAAACACTTGGCTAGTAACTGTTGCCCTAAGGAAGAGGGATTTTTCCTTCGAAACATTGGCAGGCAACATTAACAGTACTGTGACCAATGGTTATTAAATAAAAATTGTGAAAATTGAAGAATATAAGTGGTGAGTGAGTCTGTTTCTCCAGAAATGGTAGAGACTTAGACAGGCTTTGTCTGGAGTGGACTTCTCCCTGTGGTTTCTTTTTGTTACAGATGGTGGGTCACAGTGGCTTCCTATGCGGAATCTTCTTGGCCACTGAAGGCATGGGAAACTACCTACAAAGTTTATAATTATTCCATATGGTTACCCCTTGTGCATGGATTTCTAGCCTAACTAAAAAGCTGTTGTACCAAAGTTCAAATGTCATAGAATGATGTTATACCCTTCTGTGATACCACAGCTTTTTTTAATTAGAATGGAAACTCAAAATTGGGAACTGGATGACTCAGTGAATTGGTAGTGGGTTAAGAAGATTTTCCTCTTGAAATCACTGGTTCAAATCCAGCCTAGGCTGGTAGCGGCTGAAAGCAATTATTACCTGGCAAGTGGTTCATGGCGTATATAAAATGAGTTGTGGTGGTCTCAGTCCAGTTCCCAGTGGCAGGTGTCCACATCACAAAAATACATCAACACATTTTGCACTAATATGCACCCCTTTTGGCAGTCTGACAAAAGAGACCAAGGATTCTTTCTGCAAGCAACTATGAAGCAGGAAAACTACTGTAAAATTGTGTGTGTGTGTGTGTGTGTGTGTGTGTGTGTGTGTGTGTTTAATCAATGATGATTAACTGTGAAAACATGCTATGGTGTATAACTCTGAACCACAGGGGCTCATTTGAACATTGCAAGGGGTTGCAGCTGAGGCCTATATGATTTATGTGCAACCCCTATGCACCCCTAAATCAAGGTTCCCTTAGGATTTGATTTAATCAGTCTTGGTGGGTGTGGGAGCTTTGCAAGAGCAAGCCTTGTAATACTGTTGAAATGCTGCTTTGTGAGCCATATGATTCTGCTGGAATGGTGATGAGACCCCCCGTTTTCTGCTGAAATAAGACTTTGCATCCTCTGTAATTCTGCTGAAATGGGGCCTTGCAACCCTGTGATTCTGCTAAAATGGGGGATTGCGTCCCCTGTGATTCTGCTGAAATGGGTGGCTTTGCAACCCTTGTGAATTAATTGAGCCTTGCCAGATCATACATTTTGAAATATGACTAGAGCTATAATTTGAAGAATCAGAACCTTTTCCCTATCTTCTCCTAAAGTGATTTTGCACTCTCAGTGCGATGGGTCCTAAATGTAGTGTTCCTAAGGCTGTGTGAATTATGGAAGCACATCACATCTGTGGATTAGTAAAAAGATTCTATGTTTATTACTCTGCCTGTGCAACATAATTGTTTCTACAACAATAGATTGTAACACCATAAGTAAGTGAATGTGATGTCAGGCGTAGATAAGTAGTCAGATTAAATTACACCTTTGGAACAAGGGATGTTGTTTTCTCATTAATGCACATCATTTTAAAGTAGGGAGAAGTAAAATATGGGATGCACAATGGGCTGATTTAAAATATGCCATTTATCTTCGCTTCGAATGGCAGAGCCACAAGTGAGCTATGTAAATCCTGCTCTCTCACAAGTGATGATAAATGGCTTATTCTGAGACAGGCCATTGCGTGCCCAATATTTACTATATATTATGAACTGTAAAGCATTTCAATCAGAGTGTTCCATTAAGATGCAACTATTTCTGCTCTGATTTGAGTGTAGCAGAAGCCATTGTAATACCAGACTTTGTTGAAGCTGCTCTCTGATTGGTTTAGGATTCCTTTGTAACCTGTATAACTTGAGGATAAATGGACAAAGTAGGGATAGATTTTTTGTCATAATTTTGAGCACTTCAGTGGCTAAAACAAATCATTTATCAATAGGGTTACCTGAATTAGATATTTATTTTTTTTAAATTTCGATGGAATATATTGATTTTTATTTTTAAACCTTTTTCCCGAGCTTTATCGATTTAAATTTTCACAGTTGCACAAAATTATGGGTTTTCAAAAATGTATTTTGATTTACATAGATTTAATTTTCACAGTTGCTGTTAATGACAGTAAATGCTGAGGATTTACAAACTAATAAAAACACAAATTGTTATCACGTGTCAAAATAGCAATATAACTTGTTTTGTCTATCTGTAAATTTAGATTATTATCGATGGAAATATTTTTTCATTGGTTTGTGTATGTGTAGTGAAATATACATTTATCAGCATTTACTGATTTAAAATCACATCCTAGCAAGCCTATTTATCAGACAGGTTTAACTCTCACATACATTGTATGAATGCAGAAAATATATGACTCATATGCTGAAATGTGTCTAACAATCAAGTTTTCAAAGTTTCCCCTAAGATTTTGGACTCTTATTCTATATACTGAAAGAAAAAAGACTCAAGGGCTGACCATATGATCTGCTGTGCTTGTGACCTGAACTCAGGAGTGGACTCAGAACACACAAGTAGGTAGGAGACTGGAAGATTTGATTTATGTTTGATAACTGGCTAGGTCCTTGAGCTAAAAAATCCTATTAAAAAAAATGCCAAAAAGACACACAGGCAGCCGCAAAAGCAAAAAAATGGAGCCAAAAAGAAGCAGGTGTACTCACACTGAGCAGACGGCAGCACGGTTATGCATCACCACTGTTCCTCCATAGACAAAGCATCTTGCAGTCAGGCTAAGGTGCATAAAAACAACATTTTATTGCAAATCAAAATGCCAGCACACAGGTAAAGTGTGACCTTCCCCAAACAACAGCCTGGATGTTTTGATTTGCAATAAAATGTTTTTGTGCACCTTATCCTGACTGTGAGATGCTTTGTCTATGAAGGACCAGTGGTGATGTGTAGCCATGCTGCCATCTGCTCAGTAAAAAATCATATGTCCAGGGACAACCAGGGACATACAAAAGACATACAAGAACTTTGACATAACATCATATCATGTCATGTACAGTTACAAATGCTGTTGATTAACAAATAAGTTCAAAACAACAATTTAAAGTTAGAAAAGGAGGGTGAAAGAGAGAAAGAGAAAGTATCAGCAGTGCTTCCAAAGCCAGGGAGAGGATAGAACCACAGCGACCCCCTGTGGTGGGCCAGGGAGCTTGCTCCACCCCCTCCCCCGGGCTATACCATGGCATCCAAGGCCAACACTAGCATGAGAAATGTCATCAAGTGGGTGACTGGAGGGCAAAAGATAGACAAGAACAAAACAAATAGGAACAATGCCAAGGCTGCCGGAATGACGTTCATGGATATATAGTACTCAGGCAACACCCTGTGGCCCTATACCAGCATCTGCTGGTTGTAGGCTAGTGCTCAGTGGGGCTGGATAGTCCTTCCATCCCAATAAGAAATGACATTCCTTGGGATGGGGGGTATGGAAACAAAATTTTATGTCAGTTTACCAATGATTGTGCAGATTACTTGGTACAGAAGCAAGAATGGGAAGTCCATGATCAGGTGGACAGAGATAAGGAATGCTGCCACTGGCAGTAAGACTCAGTCTGATGAGGAAGGTTGCACCTCAGTCCACTGCCATGTAGATCCCAGAGGTGTGTAGGGGAGCGTGCTCCTCCAGAGAGGGACACAGTGTGTGCAAGAGCCCTCAAGGGGCTGTGCACAGCACCTGCTGCTGGAGGAGAAGGTGAAATACAAGGACCCCCTCAGGAAGCCAGTGGGGTGAAGCGCAGGGGTTAGTGGCGGCTGACTCTTTAGACTGAGTAGGTTGTTTTGCTTGTGTCCATATGTAATAATTTATTAGCAAAACTTATGTCAGCTAGTTTTTTAAGAAATAAGCACTTTAGATGAAAAGCACTTTGTTTAGCACTTAGGTGTAACCCGATGAATTTATGCAGTATAAAATAAAAAAGGTTATGGTGCATTGAAATCTTCTATGTGCTTATGTAAATTATTTATGGCTGCATACTAACCTACCTGTAATTTGCTCACCAAAACTTTTTATTATTGATGAAACAAAAGGACAAAAATGTCACTTAGGGGAAGATGATGGCCCTGGGGCACTCTCAGGCCCAGTGCCACCTCCAACCCAGAACTAGATCCTGGGGGGGGGAGGGTGAATCTCTGAAGGCCCTGAAATTAGGGATAAACTGCGGGGATTAGAGTTGAGGGTGAAATGTGAGAGCAGGAAGATTACTCAAGAAAGAACCCTAAGGGATCTGGCTGGACATGATTACAATAAATAAATAACTGAAAACATGCATGCCAACATTTTGAGTTCTTGATTACCGTCCCACCCCCAAAGTAAGCATACTCAGGCATGTTAATGACAACTTGTACTTTACTAACAGGAATACTTAGGGAAGGCAGTGTAACCTACACATTAGAAAAACAGGAGGTTATGGGTTCAAATACCACCTCAGCCACAGGACCACTGTGGGATCTTGAACAGTTTACCCAGTCTCCCAATAGTAAACTCATTCCTGCTGTAGAGTTTGGGTCAGATCTGAATCCCACTGAAAACAAACTTTTGCATCTCTGCCTGGTTCATTTTGAAAATAAATTGTAATTACGTGTTATTAACGAATAACAAACAATATTCTGTATTTTTTTTTATTTCTTTATTACAACCAAGTTGCATAACATACAATCCAGTAGCAATTAGCTGAATCCATACAGTTTACAATGCCAAAAAACAAACCATAGGGAATTCATGCAATATTCAAAAATAAAAATAATAGTTTTCAGAAAATAGCCTGTGGTAATAAAATTTAACATTTTGCGTAATCTAAAATACCATCTTCAAGAATAATGTCATTGAGAAAACAGTAACACCAAACTGGTAATAACTGACATGTGACCCTTATATATGTTCACAGGTCCAATTGGAAAGCCTCATATGGATATCGGTGACGCCTCATGCATTCAGATTGTGAACCGAAGATGAGCAGTTCTGTCATCCTAAGGATGCACAATGCAGCACTTTTAGATCCACAAAAGGCCCCCCAAATGGACCCATGCAATTATTATAGGTCGCTTACTTTTTTAGTAATTCCATTTTTTATTCTGAACGCTGACAACATGAGTGGGCAGTGAGAAGCCCGTTACAGTGGCTCAGCACGTGAGGCACTCTTACAGTAACTAGCATTCTTTATGTGCAACTGAAGGATGAGCTGTGATTGGTCGGAAGCATCACATTACGCTGTGGCAATCTATAATTTATTTATTTATTTGCTTTTGGTAACCGGGTAAGTGCACTAGGCACAAAGATGCCTATTTTCAGGCACGACCCGGGAGAGTACATTTTAGATATACAAGACTGTGTATGTGACGCAGCACATAAAAGTAGTACAGTACAGAGTTAATTTTGACAACAAATACAAATACAAATATTTTTACAACAGTGTGATGAGAATACAGCACAGTAGTACAGGGAATCTCAAAATAATGCTAGGTGGGACATATTGCTAGCAATAGCAGGCATTCAGAGAGACAAGATATCAAGTAATAAAAGAAATACGAGAGAGCAGAGAGAGGGAGGGAGGGAATTGGATGAGTGAAATAGAGCAACAAGGAAGGAGAGTGTAGCTAAGGTGGATTATAGCAGGTGCAGGGGTTGGTAAAGCGTAAGTGTTCTTTGTGTAGTGACTTAAAAGTGGCATGGGAGGCTGTTTGTCGAATAGTTTGGGGTATGGAATTCCAGTATTTGGGAGCAACACTGGAAAAACACTAGTGTGTGTTAAATGTAAATTGAGATACCACCATTTTTGGCACATTGGTTTGAAGGTGTGGGTAAATTTTATCTTCACAGCCTCTCTGCAAAAGTAATATTTTTAAGAAAATTATATTCCATATTTCATGGGAGTTGTCTTGCACTGAAACAAAGTATTGATATTTCTCCTGTTCTACCCAAGGACTCATTTCTAGTACACAAATCAAAAATCCTCTGGACAGTTTACTGTTGCTCTGGGGATGAAAGAGCAAGGATTATCCCCAAAAGTAAACCTTTAGCAGAACATATTCTTACTTAGTTATTTCCTTATGAGTAGCTACACTGGCCTAAAGTGAAAGATTTCCTACATGTAATTTTAGTGTGTGTGTGTGTGTGTGTGTGTGTGTGTGCAAAGGGTGGAATCCCAGCTGTAGTCCCTTCAACCAGCCACGTTAGGCATCTATTATACAAAAAATGCATTTTACAGTGTAACATCTTAGTCACCAGAGGACATTCACATATTTCTATGGTACAGCAAACTGTGCATAGTACTTATTCAACAGATATAATAGGTAAAGTAACATTTAACTTTTTGTGGTGAACATTTACAGTGCTTGTGAAATGTGCCAGAAAGACAGCAGTATAAATCAGAAATCCTCTAGATCATGTATCCATATGTCAGTTACAGTATTGCAGGATTTAGGATGCCCTGGTTACTTCTATAGACACCCTTCCCCCCTTTGGCAAATTCATATCTCATGAAGATAGAACTGAAATGTCACTGGTTTCTACAGTTCTCCAGAATCTAAAAACTTAAATGATTTCAGCCAAATCTGGCCTACAGTAGTATTGGTAAGATATAAAACATAAACCTGACGTTCACTGTTTTATTGTAGCTGGAAATGTGAGCATGTGTGTAGTCTGCCTCGTTACCCAACTGTGATATGTTGTGTGTTTCTTTTCAAATTATCTTTTTATGTTGACTTGCGTGCACGCGCAAGCAACATCTTGTGGTAGTAGTACATTTCAGAGGTGTGTCAGTGTTGGCCAATGCAGAGGATGCTTTAGTGGGTGCATCCCTCAGCCACCAATCAGTGAGCATGCTGCTGATGACAGCAGTTTCAGAGAGAGCCAAAGAGTTGAAATGAATCTGCCGCTGCAATCAGAGACAGGCTCGTCATTGCAGCGGCAGATGACATGCCTCCATTATGTGCCTTTCCAGATGAAACATTCAATAAATATGGCAGCTCCTGCCATTTGCCACACAGTCCCCAGAAAGCCAACATCAGGGTGCCCAATCCCCATATCGGCATGCCCCCCCCACATTATGTGGCACAAAGTAACATGGCTGTTCCTGCCACCCATCACACACTCGCGAAAAGCCGACATCAGGGTGCCCAATCTCTGTGTTGGCATCCCCCCTCTTTCCTGGTTAAACAGTTTCCCCTTTCCTTTCTGATACTGGGATGACCACTCCCAGTGTTGGATGCACACCCCCCCAACCCATCTGTATGCCTTGCCAACATTGGGGTGCCCAATCCCCGTGTCGGCATCCCCCCCCAGAACTGTGACACACTGGGAGCTCACCTCAGTGTGCCTATTTTTTTTTGTGTGTGTGTGTTTGTAACCTGTAAATGAAGAAAACCTTCCCTCACATTTTTTTCCCCTACAAACAAAAAAACAGTCCACTGTTGCCTCCTTCTCCCCATCCTCACCCTCCCTATGCGCTCCACCTCCCGCACCCCCCACCCATACTTACCCTCTGGAGGTCAGGAGCTGTGATCTTCTCTGAACCAGGACATCTGCCCTCTTCAAAGCTGAACTGCAAACTGAAGAAATGACGGTAAGCTTTATAATGGGATGCAATGGGGGATTCAACTTAGGTTGATATCTCAGCCATTTTTTAGAATTTTGACCCCAAATTTTCAACATTGGGTTCTTGGGACCCCACCTCATGAACATGTCACTGTCATTTAGTTTCTCAGTCCCAAAAGGTGATTTTGTGGTCGCTGCTTGGAATCACCTTTTGAGACCGATTAATGAAACGACAGTGCCACTGTTCATGATGGGAGGTCCCAAAAAACCCATGTTGCAAATTTGGTGAAACAATTCCAATAAATGACTGTGTTACAAGCATGCATTGCACAGTTTCTACGCACACTCGTAACTTCACCAATTTTTAATATTTTCAGTCCAGATTTTCAACATTGTCATTTTTTCATACCTCCTTATGAACAGTACAGCTGTCATTTTTCACATCCTTCCTGAAATGTGTTTTCACACCTGTGGCGCAGAATGACACAGTTGCTGTGGGAAATTTACTTTCGGGACAGATTAACAAAATCACAGTGCCACTGTTCATGAGGGGAGGTTCCAAAATACCCATGTAGAAAATTTGGTGAAAAAATTCCAAACAATGATTGTATTACAAGTATGCGTTGTGCAGTTTCTATGCACTTTTGTAACTTCGACAATTTTTCACATTTTCATTCTAGATTTTCAACATTGCCATTTTTTCACACCACCTGATGAAAAGTACAGCTGTCATTTTTCACATCCTGCCAGAAATGTGTTTTCACAACTGTGGCACCAAACGACGCAGTCGCTGTGCAAAACCACCTTTCGGGATTGAGTAATGAAATGATAGTGCCACTGTTCATGAGGAGGGGTTACAAAAAGCTAATTTTAAAAATCTGGAGTGAAAATACCAACAAATTGCTGGGGCATTAGGGTTTCCCAGCATAACGTCCTTCATGGTAGAGACTGATAGGCGTTGGTGTGACTTGAGATCATCGGCCATAATGCTCATGCCTTTCTACCCCCACCCTGTAGCCAGTGACAGGCATTGAGGTGTGCCTTGGGGTCTTTGGCCCCAACGTTCCCCCTGTTCTCTTATACCACACCCATCTCAGTGTATTTACTTATGGAATGGGATGAATATAAGGCCCAAAGTCCCCAAGGCACACCGTAACAGCTGTCAGTGTCTGCAGGGTAGGGTGATGTAAAATGATGCGACTGTTATGGCTGATGACCTAAAGGCATACCCCCAATGCCTTTCAGTCTCTGCAGGGTGAGGGTGGGGTTGGCGTCAGTGCAATACTTCACTGCGATTCCTATTCTGCATCTCTTTAACTCCTGCACTACCAATGCCAATGCCAGCAAGCCAACATTCGGCATTGACAAATGCTTGTTTTTTCCTATTTTAGTTTCCCTTGCTGATGCTTCCTTCATTCATTTTTTTTTTTGTTACTGATATTCATTTTTTTTATTACTATTCTGCTGTACAATCCAGTGATATGATTTGAGGGAATCCTGCAATGAAAGTTTTTACTTCTAGCTTCTACTCAACTTAGGTCACTAGGGTCTGGAACCACTCAGTAATAAAAAAATATGCGGCAGGAAAATGGCAGTTTCAAAGGGAACCCTAAATAAGGGAACAATCAACATTATCTCAGTGCAAACACAAGAGGAAGGTCAGCTGCAAGATACACATATGCCTGAATTTACATTTATAGTATATTAAGAAAAAAAGTCAGGTTATGGGTCCCTTTAAAAAAAATGTGCAGCCATTTATCTTTTTCATATAGAGCCCTAACTATAAAATATTACATTATTTAACATTGAAAGGGCAATAGGCCATACTTGCCTGTATCTTATGGTACCGTATTCCTCTTGAAAATAATTAAGCAGATTTTGAGTTATTAGGGGCTTATAAAATATTTTTCTCATCAGGTGCATTAAGTTAGAATTCATGGAAATCATGCAACATTTTGTATGTGTAGAGATGAACCAAGAAAAATGAATACTTCTGGGGACATCCTGACAAACACCAGTTACTAATCTGATGAGGGTGCTTCAGACTTTTTGACATCCCTTCTGCTCATCCTTTGATGACACACATGATGCAGCGTTTGAAACAGGGATCACACTGTACAGCAGACTGAGCTCTATGCATGGCACATGACTCTCATCTGGCCATTAATGATGCTGAAGATAGTGATCTCACACTGTACATGTCTCAGTACCATTCGCAGGTCGAACTTGGCAAGGAAGGATGAGTGTGGGAGAGCTCTTGCAATTCATTCAAAAACAGTTGCTTTTCTAAACAAAAAAAAGAGAGAGAGAGAGTCATTCATTATTTTATTAGCTAGTGCATGCATGTGACTCTCAGCGGAGTTATCTGTGGATTTTGTGCAGCTGCAGGTAGTCTAGCTAAGAAGGGCAGGGAATGATTTTTTTGTAGCTTTGATTTTGCCATCAATATTTGTTTTGCTACCTGCTCCAGGGTCACTGATTTTCATTTGTTTACTGGAAACCCCATTAAAATTTGGGAATTTGGACTTTCTACACATTGGTAACAACACAGCATTTCACAGAATTTTATATTTTTTACAAGATCAGTGAATCTTCAGAACTTGTGTTTTGCTATAACTTCTTCCTTGTACTACTTTAATTTTGCATTACTTAATTTGATGTATACTTTGTTTTCATCTACTATACATATTCATGCTTATACTAAACGTTTTACAGTAGAATTCCAGTAACATCTAGAAATTAGACTAGCAGTTGCCAGTGCAATCCCAGTATTTTAAATCTTAGTAATGGAATGTCTTCAAACACCAAAATTCAGTGACCTTGCTGTGACAATTGTGAGTGAGTGAGTGAGTGAGTGAGTGAGTGAAAGTCAGTCCCACAGTTTTCTGTTATAAATTTAAGTTTTGTTTTCTGTGCTTTTCAGTCCAGTCCAGTCAGTGAAATGCCATACCCACCCAGAAGAGCCAGGTATCACAAGTCCCGTATTGACTGTATATGGCACCACATACATTCTGTCATGTGACTTTACAATTCAATCATCTAAAAAAGTTATTTTCTTGGACTTTGCATAACCCATCCAGTGATTAGTCATGCAGCACTCCATTTATTCAGTCCAGCAATCCACCCCACCAGCTAGCAATGATGAGCATGACTCTGGGGCATGGAGGCCATCACAGGCAGAGATGGCAAAATTAAACAAGATTTGGCTGGTGCCAACAGGGCTGGTCTTGATTCTTCATGGTTAACTTTGAATGATATAGTAAGTAGGGAATTACTATCTAAAAGTGATGAAACTATTGGATTGTGCTTGACGGTACCAAGTCTGTATGTTATGAAAAGAACAGCATGGAATAAACTGCGCTGTGCAAAGGACAAAAACAATTACAGTGACAGGGGTATAACAGAGGTAGAGAATTATCTCTGCCCCTGTTACTGTATGGGCAGATGAGGAGGGAATGAAGGAGCTTTAGGTGCAGTGCTGGGTTGAGCTGCTCCTGCGGTGGAGCGGCAATGGCAGTAACACCTGGAGGAGTGGGAGACCTGGGCACCATGGTTTGGTGAATCTTCTTCTGATGTTGGAAAAGGTTTTTTTTTATCTAAATTTCCACCCCCTCCCAAGTTTCCCCCTATCCCCAAAGTCTGCAACCCCCTGGAGTTGATTATATTAAGTCCAGGGGATGTGAGGGTTGTGGGGTGCTTTGCCCCCCACAAAACAAAAATACTGTACTGTCGCTCCGTAGAGTGACATTGTGTGGGCAGCATTTTGTGGCAATCAGTGTACTGACTGACCTTATCTTGCTTTTTGTTGTTTTGATTGTGGCATTGTGTGCTGCACTGTTATTGTTTGCAGCATTATGATCCCGTTTATGATCCATGTCGTAATAGCAGTAGATACTCCAGGGGGTGCATTATGGTGGGCTAACAGCCCTGCTCGGGTGGTGGAAGCATTTGGCTTCACTTCTTGCTTCAACACACTCATATCTCTATAATACACCACCCGTCATGCTTTATTGCTTAAACACATTTTCATCCTCCTGTCTTAGCATATAACGGGCAAAGCAGCATCTGTTGGCCAATGCTCAACACAAGGTATTACTGTACAGAACGAAGAAATCTCCTTCCCTTAAGTTGTCCTATCCATTTTGAGCCCCACACAAACACAACAGAACTTTGCAGACCTGACCATGCAACACATGTAATAAAAAAAAAACAGCAGCAGCAAATTTTGTAAATAAAATGTTTATGAACAGATGTAGTTAGAGTGAACAAAGCAAAACTTTTAAAAAGAAATTAGGAAATACATGCTGGCAGCACAGTAAACTTTTGTAAATACGATTTTTGCAGATATTTTATCAAATCATAAATATAGCAACTAATGAAATCATGTATGGAGAAAGACATTTTGTGACCCGTTGCCATTAATAAACTAAACTGCTATAAATAAATAAATAGCAAACAGCAGCCTTGCTTTTTCAAATCCAGCTGTGCTGCTCCTAGACACAATTCCTAATCCTAGCCTAAGGCATGTACAGAGTCAGTAAACAAGAAAAGGAAAAGGACCTCTAGCTCTAAATAAATGACAAGCAGCGGAAAATGATAAATTGGTACATTAACACATCATAACTAAGGAGGCAGCATTTGCCTTGCCTTTCCAAAATGCAGTTGTGCTGCCCCTGGGCACACAAAAAAATGTACAGTGGTTAGCCATGGAATGTGGAGAAAAAGCAGCAAAATAATACAGAAATCCAGACATCTACTATTTAACATTGCCTCTTGTTAGCTGTCAGCCAGACAAATAAAAGTTGCTCAGTTTACCACTCTGGCTCATGATGCATTATCAGGAAGCCAGGATCCTGTGTTGCAGCAGTGTAGCAGTTCCAGTCTCTTGGTGCAGAATTTGACTGAGGCTCTGGTTCTCTGTCTGGGTGCGGGGGAGGGGGGCCCATAGCAGCAGTTGCCCATGATGGGATCTCCAGTAATCCTGAGTGCAGTCTAGGAGTCTTGTCACTCCGTCAAGCAGTAGAGAACAGAGAAACTGGCTGGCAGTTCCTCCTTTATAGGGCACAAACTAGGATGCCTTCTATTGCTTGATTTTTCCCGCCGATTGTTGATGGCTGGCTGAGGGATCTGATTGGACCTAACTAGTAGACCAATAACGATCCTTACAGAAGCTGCTTCATACTGTTGGCCACTTCTTTCTGATCCTTGGCCCCTATTGGCCAGTTGTCAAAGCCACTTTCATGAATGGCAAGAAGCCAGAAGGGAAGGAGAGGCTGCAGATTTCTGTGATCATCTTCCTCAGGCATTGCTGAGGCAAGGACAAGAATTTGCTGGAGTGCTATGGGGAAAAGTGCAGTTTAGTTAAATAAAAAAAGGCACTGCGCAGCATAGACTTGCATGGGGACTGGGAAGCAGATGGAGTTGCTGAGTAACAAAACAGTGCTGGCCTCAAAAGTCTCCAAGTCTGAGTCCCGATGCTGGAAGTTCCACAACCTCAGCCTGCCAAACACCAGAAGCCCCCAATCAACAAGAAAAATATGGCAGTTGTCAGGGTCTGCAGGACAAAATAATGCTGGACTTAGTTTAAACTTTTATTTTCTGTCTGTCTGTTCTGAACATGCTGGGAGGAGTGCTGGACTTTAACTTTCTTTTTCTTTTTGTGATCTCAGTGTTCTGACCACATGAACACCATACAGCAGAGACAGGCAGGGAGCAGAACTGAAGCAGCACCACTGGAAAAACTGCACTGGCCTGAATGGACAAGTAAGTGAGCTCCTGCACTAGCCTGAGGCAATCTGCAGTAGTATCCTGGCTAGTAATTGTATGTTAAGATGGAACTCTGCAGTAGAGTATTATAGCATGATTGTCCTAATTGGTGTAGTTGTTTGATTGACAGTAGCTTTTTGAATTGGTTCTTCCTGCAGAAATAGGAGAGATATGTATGATTAACTAATTAAGATGTTGTGGCACATAAAAAAGTAATAGGTTGATTTTCTGTGACTGTATGGTTAAATAAGTTTTTAGTTGTAGTGTAACCCCCTGGAACCTAGTGGATTCCTGTGTGATTAGGTGAATAAGCTGATTACAGACCACAAACAGTTAACTCCTCAGAACAGGTGACTGTGAGTCAATGCAGGGTGTGGTTGCCTTCTTGGAGGGAGCTGTACTCTAGAAGTTTGATAGTTGGTGAGTGAGCACTGAGCTGCTATCATCTCCTAGTCCCTTTGGCAGTGCCGGTTTTCCTGAGAGAGGGAATCAACAGACATCCAGTTGAAGTGGTGGAAGCCTTCTTTTATATCAATCTCAGTGGGTACACAGCCTGCCTAGAGACAGTTTTCTCCTGTGGTAACAGTGAATACTGGCCTGAAGGCTTTCCTGAAAGAAAACTGAAAGTCAGAGAACTTTTCTGTGAGAATACTTCTAGCCAAAGGGCATTTTGAGAAGACAAAAGACATTAGCATCCTAAATTGTGCTGTGTTTTACTATTTCTCAAGCGTATAGAGATGTTTACACCAAAAAAAGATTGAATTTGGAATACAGTGACTATTTTCTCCTCGATTGTCAAACCCGTGCTTCCTTGCATCTTAGTAAGAGAAAGGGATGCACCTTTTGTGGTAAGAAAGAAAAGTACTTGATTATGAGAGGGAAAACTGTAAGTGTTATACACACTGTTTAAATCTCAGCTTCCACCTCCCCCCTCAGAAAAGAGAGGATATTCCCCCAATGCTGCTGGGCACAGCCTTAGGTAGGTCCATGAACCAGGAGCAGGTGTGGATTTTTACCCATTTGCTTCTGAGCCAAGTGTGTGCTTAGGTTCATAGGTCCCCATGTCCCATGGTGTGTGGGGTGGGTGACACCACAGGAGGTTGGCTATGCTGGTCTCTAAGCATCTGTTGGCTAAGGTGAAGGTGGGACCGAACAGTTCTTTCCCAAGTGATGAAGTGTCTGTGTGGGGGTTGCTTGATGTGGGAAGCTTTAGAAGAGGTCTAAAATAAGAACAGTGTGCCTCAGGGGTCCCAGAGGATCTTTGCTCAGCAAATGATGAGGACAAACTGGAATTATGAGAAACATGTAAAATATGCCACTACCTCAGGGTATACAGCTCACTGCTGCACCAATGGAGACTGTTGTGCGAGCTGTTAAAGTCACAGAAAGGGATGAATGTTCATCCGCAGTATAACTGAACTTTTTTGGACTCTGCCTCCTTGGGGTGAATTCTGGAACAGTGCACCTGCCTAAGAAGAAAAAAAAAAAAAGAAAAACCCAAAGACTGAACTGTATAGCAATGGGTCGTGATAGACATACTGCATGGTGTTTTTAAACCCTGCTATGAAAATAAATTGAACACTCTTCAGATGCTACCCTGCAAGTGGACAATGAATTTATTGCCAAGAGATGTGTGCCACAAACATTTGCCTTGCAGAACACCCCTGCCAGAGACTCCAACTTACTGCCCCCTGTGAGAGGTCACCCTAGACCTGGAAGGTCTAGTAAGTGCATATTCTGAAGGCATGTGTGGACCACCGGCAAGACGGACACCTGAGAATGGAGCTCTGAAGCTGCTTAAACAAATTAATTGAAATCCCATATTAAAATTGAGTGGACTGAGATCCCAAACCTCTCTAACTTGCTAGATTAGTAAGAGAAGAGTCTAACAGTCTTTATTTTCCAAATCGGTCGAGGCATACTGGAGAAACCATCAAAATATAGAAACATAGAATTTGACAGCAGATAAGGACTGCTTGGACCAACTAGTATGCCCATTTTTCTCTCGCTATAGTATCACCGCAGACCCTAATTGATCTCCAGCTCTTTTTCCCTTACCCCTTCTTTCAACTAAGATTTGGTTATGCCTATCCCATGCATTCTTAAACCCACCCATTGTTTTGGCCCCCACAACCTCCTCTAGAAGGCTGTTCCAGGAATCCACCAATCTTTCTGTGAAGAAGTACTTCCTAATATCTCTCCTTAATCTAACCCCTCCAGCTTCATAGCAAGTTCCCTTGTTCTTGGGCTCCTTTTTGTCTGAAAAATACTTCCCTTCTGTACCTTATTTGCCCCCATGAGATATTTAAAGGTCTCGGTCATATCCCCCTCCCTCCTCTCTTCTGGAGTGTACACATGGAGATCCTTTAGTTTCTCATCATATGGCTTTTGGTGCAGATTCTGCACCATTTTAGTTGCCCTCCTCTGGGCCCCTTCCCCTCTGTATATGTACTTTTGGAGATGTGGTCTCCAGAACTAAGCACAGTACTCAAGACGGGTCTTACCAGGGATCTATACACTGGCAACACCCTCTCCCTCTTTCTGCTTGTGATACCCCTCCCTATGCACTCTAGCTTCAAATTATCCCTACCAACTGCCTGGTAACTTTTAGGCCATCCAATATGATTTTCCCCCGGTCTCTTTGCTGCTTGGTGGTTGTCTGTACCTCTCCACCTATTTTGTACTCCCACCCTGGGCTTCTGTGCCTTCTGTGCCCTAAGTGCATTATTTTGCACTTTTTCACATTGAAATCTAGCTGCCATATCCTTGACCATTCCTGAAGTTTTCTCTGATCTCTGCTCATTATTTCCAACCCCCTGGAGTGTCCACCCTGTTGCAGATTTTGGTGTCATCTGCAAAGAGGTAGATCTTCCCTTGCAGCTCCTCTGCAATGTCACTTATAAATAAATTAAAAAGAACCATCCCCAGCACTGATCCCTGAGGCACCCCATTGGCCACCCTCTCTTCCTTGGAGTGAACTCTGTTTACCACCACCCTCTGTCACCTTTCCCCTAACCAGTTTCTTACCCAGTTTACCACCTTTGGACCAACTCCTAAACTACCCAGCTTGTTTAGAAGTCAACTATGTGGAACAGTGTTGAAAGTCTTATTGAAATCTAAGTAGGTCACATCCACTGCTCCACCCTGATCTAATTCCTTGGTCACCCAATCAAAGAAATGTATCAGATTTGCTTAAAATGACCCCCCCCCCCCATGAATCCATGCTGCCTCAGGTCTTGTAACTGGTTAGATTCAATATATTACACAATCCTTTCCTTCAGTAGTGTTTCCATTAACCTTCCCACCACAGATGTCAGGCTGACTGGACTATTACTGCCAGTCTCCTCCCTGCTACCACTTTTGTGAAGTGGGATGACATCTACCCTCTTCTGGACCTCCAGAACCACTCTTGTTTCCAATCAGCTGTTAAATAGGACTGTCAGAGGTGCACCCAGTACCTCTTCGAGCAACCTCATACCCTTGGATGCACCCTGTCAGGCCCATTGCTTTGTCTGCTTTCAGATTAGCGAGTTCCTTCAAGACTCTCCCCTCAGAGACAAGACTATCATCCACCTTCCCCTCCAAAGCTCCTGTTACTTTTTTATGGCCCTTCCCTTTCCCCTTCCTCTGTGAACACTGAGCAGAAGTATTTGTTCAAGATGTCTGCCATTTCCTGTTCCCCCTCTGCATAGTCTCCCTTTTTCATTTTTAAACATACAATCACTCCCCTGGTCTTCCTCTTTTCACTTACATACCTAAAAAGTGTATTGTCCCCTTTTGTTACCACCTGGGCTTTTCTCTTTTCAGTTTGTACCTTCATATTCCTTATTACTTTTCCTGCTTCCCTCTGTTTCCCCTGATACACCTCCCTATCCTTCTCCATCTGCGTCTCCTTATACCATTTGAATGCTACCCACCCTGTTCAAGACATTTGCTAGCACCCTAATGTTGTTGGATCCCTGCCAGCCCTTCATGAATCCTGCTTGAAAGGGATGAATAATAAAGGGCAATGCTTTTTCCAATTCAGATGCTAAGCCCATCCGGGACTGGTGCTTTGCCCTTCACCATGGAATGTATGGCTTCCGTCACCTCCTCCAGTGTAATAGGATATTCTAGGTCCTGCCTTACCTGGGGTGGAATCTGTCTGAGCCCCAATCCTTCTGGGAATTTGCAGACTATATCCACTTGGAGTCAAGGTTGTGTGGTATAGGGCCATTCACAGAACTCTCTGAAGAGTGCATGTATTTGCCTAGGGTATGCAGTGAGGTGTCTGTCTAGACTCCTAATGTTGGGGAGATGTATTTCCTATGCCCTCTTTTTTAATCTCTAAACAAGAAGCTTAGAGGCATTTTCCCCACTTTCCCAGTAATGCTGTCTGGTAAAGAACATTGCCCTTTTGGTCTATTAGTGTAAAAGAGTGTTTAGTTTATATTTAGCTGAATCACCCACGGTTACCCCTGTGGCCTATCCATAGCATTGTCATATAGCTCTTTTTAAGCATCCTTAAGCTGCTGTTGTAGAGTGAAGAGTATTGCTTTCCTGTCTGTATTAACTTTGGTCGAGTAACTAATTATTTGGCTTCTTATAAACAACTTAAATGCAACCCATAGAGTTTGTTCCATTGTATCTGGCTGCCTATTAAGTTCAAAATATGTTTTGATCTCAGCTAACAGCCATGTGGCCAAGTTCATTGACTTGAGAAGGAGGTGACAGAAGCCATGCATTCCATGTTGAAGGGTAAAGTGCCAGGCCTGGCGGTGCTTAGCACCAATTTTTACCAGGCATTCATACAAGATCTAGCTACACATTTAGACAGACTTATCCAGCACATAGAGAGGTGAGGGTCTCCCACAGTCTATGCATGATACCACAATCACAGTCTTGCCAAGGCCACACAAAGATGTAACCATCTCCTCCAACTATAGACCCATCTTCTTAATAAGTATTGATACTAAAGTGATTGCCATGGGCTTAGCGTCTCAAGTGGAAAAAGCATTGTTCTTTATTATGCAACCCTCTAAAGCAGGATTCATGAAGGGCTGGCAGGGATCCGACAACATTAGGGTGCTAGCAAATGTCTTGAGCAGGGGGGGAGGTTGGAAGAATCTGCAGCATTAGTGGTCATTGATGCAGAGAAAGCCTTTTTTTTTTACAGTTGATCATTTTATTGAGTGATTTCAGAGTTAAACAAGTAATGGAACCTTAGATCAAAAAGGCTAAAGGAGTGGTTTACAACATCACCACAACACTTACAGAAAACTACCACTGTGTTACAAAGTCAAAGAACATTTATAGACTAAGTACAGTATACAACCAAATCAAAAAACAGTATTGAAAGGTATTGATAGAAAAGCAGAGCGGAGTGACTTACCCATCACTTATCAGACCTGTGTGCACTGGAGCTTGAGTTTACTTGCTCAAAAGGGGTCAGCAGGATCTGCAGAGTAGACAAAGCTTCTTCACCTGTTGTGTAGAAGATGGGGGGGAGACCTTGTGGCTGTCCACAGATTAGCACTCAAGATACCTATAAGGAGAGAGATTAAACAATATTTAACCACTTTTTCAACCAAACCTACTTGGAAGCCCAGGGGGGGTCTAAGTTTGTCCTTCGTATACCTGGTGGAGCACCCTGCACTAACTGAGTTGATGAAAACAAGATATGGAGCCCAGACACTTTCATATTTGAGTATACTTCCATTTTTGTAACAGGACATCCTGGTAAGGTTAGCCATGTCTTCCATGGCTCTAAGCCATTCCTTAGTTAATGAGACATCTGTCATTCTCCAAAGCTTCAGCATAAGCCTTCTCACCTCCACTGAGGCCTGTATGAGCCAAGGCATCTGGGATTTGGATAGGGCTGGAGTTGGAGGTACAAGGCCTAATAACCAGAGTCCTGGGTCTGCCGGGATAGGTGTCTCCAGGATCTGAGAACATTGGTCAATCACTGAGGACCACAATGTTTTTAGGTGGATACTGGTCCACAGGATATGCAGCAAATCAGCATCTAGGGGTGCTGCATCTCCAGCAAGTATCAATAGGGAGCAATCCCATTGCCTTTAATTGAGTAGGGGTACAGTACCAAAGGTGCATTATTTTGTTTTGGAGGAGAAGGCTTCTCAGATCACAGCAGGCATGGTGTATTCTTAACCAGCTTTGTTGCCACTGCTATTCAGTTATATAGGAACCCAGCTTTGCTTCCCTCTTGGTCTTGGATGGGAGGGAGGGTTTTGGGGCGCAGTCCCTCGTGAACCTTTGCCTGCCCTGCCTTTTGGATGCTTAATCCAGGGTTCAATTGGGAGCGAGGTTGGTATGCCATTCATATACTTATTACACACTACACATGTACACTTCAGTTTTGACCAGGAGGTGCAGAGGTTTCTAATCTGAAGGTACCTCCAGAAGTCACTTTGCGGTAGGCCATACCTGTTTTTTAATCCTTGGAGTGAGTCCATAGAAGTACCACTGGGAGTCTCCAGGTCACCCAGATATTCAATTTGCTTCAAGATCCATTCTGCCCACCTTGCAGGTTTGCTGTTAATACAGAGATTTGGGTTGTGCCAAAGGGGAGTATATCTACCCAGCCGGAGGCAATGCTTGGTCCAGAGCTCTGACCTTTGTCAAACCAGGTGGGAGCTGTGAAGGGTGTGCCAGTTCTGCAAATGTTTGGGTAGGGTGTGTGCCAGGAATGTTGGCAATGAGGAGCCATTTAATATATCTTTTTCAATTCTTATCCAGGCTGGAGGAGGAGGAGAGGAGGGTGAGTGTCCTATCTCTTTCAAGGATTTTGCCACAATGGAGGCTATGGAATACTGAGAGAAGTCGGGCAAGTTACAGCCTCCTCTAAGCTTCTGGGCCCTCACTTTAGCCCTACTATACCTTAGCCTAGATGCACCCCATATAAATTTGCTTGTTAAGCTGTTTAACTTCTTTCCCCAGGTGTCTGGCAGGATAATAGGGAGGTGAGTTAGCAGGAGATAAACCCTAGGGACCAGCATCACCTTAATCACAGTTATTTTTCCCACTATAGACAGATGTAAATGTTCCCACCTAGCCATGTCCCTACAGAGGTTTTCTAACACTGGCTTGAATTTAATATCCCCTAGGGATTTTATGTTGGGAGAAAGCCTAATCCCTAGATACTTAATTTCGGAATGCACCCTCGGTAAGCCAAGACCACCCAGTTGACCTGGAGAGGTGAGCACATTCAGGTGAAGGATTTCTGACTTTGAAACATTGATCTTCAGACCTGAGAGTTCCCCATAAGTTTTTAATGTTGAGAGGATGTGTGGGAGACTAAGGTATAGGTCTCGGGTCAGGGCCAAGCAGTCGTCAGCATACAGCTTGGTGGTATAGCATTTTTTTCATGTTTGAATCCCATGTATATTAAAATGTGATCTCATTGCTGGAGCAGCAGCTCTATGCTGAGTATGAATAACAGGAGGGATAGTAGACAACCTTGTCTAGACCCTCTTTGCAGAAGGAAGGGGTCCGACAGGTTCGCACTGGTGAGTACCCTCACCATAGGGCATGAGAATAGGATTTTGATCTACTTGACAAAGTATAGGCCTATGTTGAAAGTTTCCAATACTGTGTGCAGATAAACCCACTCCACCAATTCAAAGGCTTTCTCAAAGTCAATTGTGATCCCTGCTGCTGGGGTGGGGAGAGCTGCTGTGGTTTGCATTAAGGGTATAAGAGTATGGATATGGTCAGAACTGATTATCCCCATGACAAATCCCACCTGGGAGGGATGTGCAATGTCTGGCAAGCATTTCTCCAAATGGGAAGTGAGGACTTTGACCAAGACTTTAGCATCAGCATTAATTAAAGAAATGGGCTTATAAATGGCAGGGAAGTTATGGTCTTTGCCCTCTTTCAGCAGCACCATTATAATAGCCTCTGACAAGGTGGAGGGGAGTCATTGTTATATGTGTGCCTCATGTAGCATCTCCGCCAGTGGGGTCGCTATCAGGAGCTGGACCAACTTATAAAAGTCCACAGGGAAACCGTCCACCCTTGGAGCTTTGTGCAGGGCCATACTGGATATTGCTAGGGTAATTTCTTCCTCAGTGATGATCTGGTCAAGGGCTTATTTCTGGTGATCAGTCAGTCTGGGGAGAGACAATGATTCAATGAATTTGCTACAACTATTTTTATCCCAATTTACCTGTGACGAGTACAGGGCTTTATAGAAGTTAGACATGATGTCATTAATGGGTTTAGTATTAGCTTTCCTGATCCATCTTTCAGTTTGTGAATGGATCTCTCAGCCTGCCTTTGCTTTAACCTATAGGCCAACAGCTTGCTGGTCTTTTCCCCTTCTGCCAGTACCAGTGTTGCACCCGGTGTATGTATAATTCTACCTTTCTTGTCACTAAGGTGTTAATTTTCAGTCTGAGGGCAGTTAGCTCCACTGTCACAGAGGGTGTCTGAAGAGAGAAGGGTCTTCTCTTGTGTTTTGCCTCTAGACTGCTTAGTTAGGATTCCAGCTGTTTGAGCTCCTTCTCCCTCTGTTTACATCTATGGGAAGTGAAACTAATTATTTTGCCTCTTATGGTGGCCTTATAAGCTTCCCATATGCTGGCAACAGAGGCAGAACCAGGAGGGTTGTCATTAAAGAAACCTTCTGTCTTGTAGAAAAGCCAAGGAGCAAAGTCTTTGTCTTGCATAAGAAGGGGTCTATGTCATCGAGGTACAGGTCAGGAAGCATAGGAAAAACCAGGAGCAGTTGTAGAATTCACAAAAAGTGTTTATTACTACTAGCAGTAATATAACAAAATAAAATTGCTCAGTATAACTATTTACAAAGGCAGAATAAGTAGAGAAGATCCATCGGAGTTTTCCTTCAATCTCTGTGTGTTTTGCAAGAAACTGCAGCTTTGTTTTTATGTCCTTGCACCCCCCCCCAACAAGCATCCTGTTTTTTTCTAAAATGTTCTTGTATATTTCAGGCAGGTGCAGGAAGGAACACTATGTCCAAGAACTGAGGCCCCTTTTCCACAGATTCTGCAAAAGGCTTAAAAATTGCATTTCAGGTTAACCCCTTGAGTTTCCAATAGATTTTTGCAATCATCTTAAACTATAATTATATACATTTCATCAGTAACACTATATCATTTCTAAACAAAGGGATCCCAATATCAGTTACATTCCACATATTGATTTGCATATATTTTTATACCAGCAGATATGCAAGGGAGGAAAATATAAACAGCAAAGGAAGACTGAGTGATAGCGAGAGGCAAATAATTGCGAGACTGTCGGGGTGATCAAGTCCTAGGTCTCATGAGAACATTTGGTTGACAACCAGACAGGAAAGGTAAGAACAGATCTCTGCATTCAGTCACTCCATAACAACTGGGACAGGGTCATATTCAACCCTATCACATACACACACCCCTCCTTAAGAGGGAACATGTTTTATCAAACAGGTTTCCAAAACTTTCTATTAATCCTGTAACATTAGCTTCTAACTTTTAGAAATTAAGCACATGTGCAGTATCCTTTTTTCTGTAACAGTACAGCAAACAGTAAAGTCTAAACTCATACATTTGTTTTTCAACCTTCAGAACCCTCAATTCCTGATCCATATCTTGACAGAAAATTAGCATTGCTATTCTCTTTACTAGATGTGTGTATCACCTTGAATTTAAATGGCTGTAGTGCCAGGTACCACCTTGTGATTCTGGAATGTTTATCTTTCATTTGGTTAAGCCAATAGAGAGGATTGTGATCTGTTATGAGTACAAAGTCAGTTCCTAGCAAATAAAACTTAAGGGACTCCATGGCCCACTTTGCTGTTAAACATTCCTTTTCAATAATGGAGAACCTTTTCTCTCTGTCATGCAACTTTCTACTTGTGTACAGAACAGGATGTTCTGTCCCATCTATATTTTGACTCAGGACTGCACCTAGGCCTACTTCTGATGCATCTGTATGTAACAAAAATGGTTTCTCAATGTCTGGGCTTCTTAAAAACAGGGGCTGAACATAATGCAACCTTAATGACTTGAAAAGCTTCATCACACTCTGGGGCCCATTTCACAATATTTGGGTACCGTTTTTTCATGAAGTCAGTGAGGGGAGTAGCTAACTCAGCAAAGTTGGGAACAAATCTCCAATAATAACCAGCCAGCCCTAAAAATGACCTAACATGTTTCTTTGTTTTAGGGACAAGGCTGTTAGATACAGTTTCTATTTTATAAATTTCTGGCTTAACTTCTCCATTTCCCAACACATAGCCCAAATATCTAGTTTCCTGCATGCCCAATGCACATTTGGTAGGATTAATAGTCAGACCTGCATTTTTGATAGCTTGGATAACTGCTCATAGGTGTTCCAGGTGGCTTTTCTAGTCTGGATTGTACACCACGACATCATTCAGGTATGTAGTACAATAATAGTGTGAGGTGATAAAATTACATCCATGTATCACTGGAATGTAGCTGGCACACCATGGCATGGTTGTGAACTGATAGAATCCAACAGGAGTGGCAAATGCAGTTTTGTCTCTGGATTCTTTAGCTAAAGGGATTTGCCAGCAACCCTTTGTGAGATCGAGGGTACTGATATACTTTGCACTCCCAAGTCTGTCCATCAAATCATCTATTCTGGGCAAAGGATAACTATCAAATTCTGACACTTGATTAAGTTTCCTAAAATCAAGGCAGATTCTAACACCCCCTTCTTTTTTGTTTACAGTTACCATTGGAGATGACAAAGCACTCCTCAATTCTTCTATGATACCCAATTCTATATTTTTTTGTATTTCCTTAACCACATCAGCTCTTAACCTCTCTGGTAACCTGTATGTCTTTTGCCTAATAGGGCTAGCATTCCTTGGCACTAGGGAAAGGGAAGATTGTTTAACCAGGAGTAGCACACTAAGCTGAAGCTTGTTTCCAGATGTGACCTGGGAGCATGTGGAAGTTAAGTGACTTGCTCAGGATCACACAGTATGCACTTAGGTGGCTGTGGGATTCAAACCCAGGTCTCCAGATCTGCAGCTCAGAGGCTTAACCCACTGTGCTATACTGCCTCCTTAAACTATCACGTGCTCAACCCCTTTTGCTCAGCCTGGTACTGTAGTAAAAGTACTGTTAAATGTCTTTAGCACATTACGAATTGCTGAAGTTTGTTCTGAGGTTAAGGAAACACTCACCATTACAGCATCAGCAGTTACAGTTTGTTCCAGTCTATCATAAGCTATATCAATATCTTCTTTATCAGTTTCTGGTAAAACTAGCAAAGCAGCTTTTGGCATTTTTTCAACCCATTTCTTGAGGAGGTTAGCATGGTATATCTTAGTAGGATTTTTCCTGTCAGGGGTCTCATTCTCGTAGTTTACGGTGCCAGTACATCTAAGCGCTCTATAAGGCCCTTGCCACTTCATTAACAGTTTATTTTCTGTTGTGAGTAACAGTAGCAAAACCTTTTCACATGGCTCAAAAACCTTTTCTTTTATCCCATGGTCATAATATATCTTCTGCTGGTGTTGGGCCTCTTCCTGATTCCTATGGGCGATTTCAACATATTTTGCCAGCTTCTCTCTTAGGGCACACATATAAGACATTATAAATTGTTTCTGAGTGGGGTTATCGTCCCACGTTTCTTTTATCAAATCCAGTGGCCCTCTTGGCTGCCTACCATACAGCATTTCAAATGGTGAAAACCCTGATGATGTCTGTGGCACTTCTCTGTAAGCAAAAAGTAGGTAAGGCAAGTATTGGTCCCAATCTTTCCCTGTCCCTTTTACAAACCTTTGTAACATGTGTTTTAGGATTTGGTTAAAACCCTCAACAAGGCCGTCTGTCTGGGGGTGATAGGGGGAGGTTCGTATGGCCGTGATACGTGGTAGTCTGTACAGCTCTTTAAGTAATATGAACATACGAACATACGAAGAAGCCAGCAGAAGAAGGCCATTTGGTCTATCAAGTCTGCTCATATTGCAGGGTCCACAGCTTGAGCTAATGTCCCTGCCCTCCCTCCCCACACCTCCCATCCTCTCTACCCACAATCCTTACTTTCCCCATGCCTATCCCAGCCTCTCTTAAAGCTGCCCACTGTCTTTAATGAGATGACCTCTTCCAGCAGCACATTCCATGTATCCACAACCCTCTCTGTGAAGAAGTGCTTCCTGACCTCCCTCCTAAACCTCCCACCCTCCAGCTTAAGACTGTGCCCCCTCATGTTATGGTTGCCACTCAGCTTAAAGAGACTCTCCTTATCAACCTTATTTATTCCTTTCAAGTACTTGAAGGTGCTAATCATGTCCCTCTCTCTCTCTCTCTCTCCTGTCTTCCAGGGAGTACATGTTCAGTGCCCTCAATCTCTCCTCATATGCTCTACCCTGCTGACCTGCTATCATCTTTGTAGTGCTCCTCTGGCCCTTCTCCAGCAGATTAATGTCCTTTTAGAGGTGTGGGTACCAGAATTGAACTCCATACTATAGATGCGACCTTACCAGTGACCTGTACAAGGTTTGTATAACCTCCTTCTCTTCTACTACTGATCCCCCTAGCTATGCATCCCAGCATCTTGTTTGCCTTTGCTGCTGCTTTCTTGCACTGTGTGGAGTGCTTCAGGTCACTAGTGATCATCACTCCCAGGTCCTTCTCTTCCTCTGATGCAGATACTTGGACTCCACGCAGGTAGTAATCTGTCCTGGGATTCTTGGCTCCAATATGCATAACTTTGCATTTCTTGGCTTTGAAACCAAGTTGCCAGATCCTGGACCACAAGTTGCCAGATCCTGGACCACTTCCCCAGCTTTTTCAGATCTTTCTGTAGGTCCTGTGTCCCTTCAGCTGTGTCCACTCTTCCACAGAGCTTGGTGTCATCCACGAATAGGCACATTTTGCCCTTAATGCCATCTCCAATGTCATTGATGAAGACATTGAACAACACCCGCCCCAGCACCAAGCCCTGCAGAACCCCACTGGTTACCTCTCTAGTGCCAGATAACTCTCCCCCCACAATCACCCTCTGGGTTCTGTCCCTCAGCCAGTTTTCCACCCATCTGGCCATCTTTTCCCCAACCCAGAGATTGACCAACTTCCTGTTCAACCTTTTGTGACAGGCCTTGCTGAAATCAAGATAGAGGATGTATACTGCTTGGCCCCTGTCTACTGTCTTACTGACACAGTCAAAAAAGTCAATCAGACTTGTTTGGCATGATCCCCCCCATGAACGCATGCTGCCTTGCATCCTAAAGACCATGCTCCTCTAGATATTCCACCAACCTTTCCTTTAGTATGGTCTCCATGAGCTTGCCCACAATGGAGGTCAGACTGACTGGTCTGTAATTCTCTGGGTCATCCTTGGGACCACTTTTGTGGAGGGGCACTACATGTGCTGTTCTCCAGTCCTGCGGTACCACTCCTGACTCTAGTGAACTATTAAATAGGTCTGCCAGTGGCCCTGCCAGCTCCTCAGTCAGTTCCTTTAGTATCCTTTGATGTACTCTGTCCGAGCCTGGTGATTTGTCCACCTTCAATGTCAGCAGTCCCTCCCTCACTCTAGTCTCCTCTATCACTGTATCTGTGTTTCCCTCCCCCCCACTCCTCTTTTCCCTCCTGAAGGCACTGGTCCATCCTTCTCCCTGGTGAAGACAGAACAGAAGTATTCATTTATTATCTCTGTTTTTCCCCCATTATCCTCCACCCACTCCACCCCTTTCTTAAGCCTAACAATCCCTTTCTTCTTTTCCCTTTTCTCACTTATATACCGAAAGAAAGCCTTGTCCCCCTTCTTAATTCCTTCAGCTATCTGCAGCTCATTCTGTGCCTTTGCCCTCTGGTCTTTCTTACTTGACTCACTAGCCAATCTTAGGTAATTTTCCCTATCTACCTCTCTGTTGGTCTTCCTGAATTTTCTATAGGACAACCTCTTTTCCCTTACTGCCTGGGCAACCCCAAAACTGAACCAGCTGGGTACTCTGGCCCTTATGTTCTTCCCCCTGAGCCTAATGCACTCACCTGTGGCAACCAGTATTCCTTCCTTAATGATGGACCACCTTTGGTACACCCCCATATCTCCTCTGATGCCTGCCAGATGACTCCCTAACACTTCACCCATTTTCCTGAAGTCCACCCTCCTGAAATCCAAGATTTTGGTCTTTGTCAGGATGCTTTCCCTGCCCACATCCAACTGGAACCACACTATGCAATGGTCACTTCCACCCGGTGGCTCCCTGACCATTATTTCCTGTACATGCTCCCCATTTGTGAGCACCAGATCAAGAACTGCTAATTAATTGAATTAAGAATTTGATAATGCAGCACCAAAATAACTACTCTGATCAGTAATAATTTCTTTAGGTATGCCCACTCTGCTGAAACTTTTTGCAGGCTCTGCTGCAACTTTTGAGGCTATAACAGTACGCATTGGAACTTCTTCTGGGTATCCAGTAGTATAGTAGCATACTACCAGGATAAATCTATTACCCTTCTTTTGTCTAAAAGACTAACCACATTCATTGCAATTCTCTCAAAAGGCACATCTATCAAGGGTAGAGGCACCAGGGGCACCTTGATGTTTCTAGTGACTGGGGCTACTTTCTGACACTCAGCACAAGAATTACAATAGGTAGCAACATCTTCAAGAATTCCAGGCCAGTAAAATCTGTACAGCAATCTGGCATGGGTGAAATCCCTCCCTGAGCGACCAGCCATAGGACTATCATGTGCTATCTGCAATAACTCTAGTCTACATTTCTATGGTATGACCAGTTGTTCTGTCTGTTCCTGTGTCTGAGGTTCAACCCAAACTGTAAAGTAACCCATTACATTTTTTAAACACTGGTCCACCCTGTTTTGGTTTCACCCCCAGCTGCTTAAAATAAACCTGGAGAGAAACATTGTTAGCTTGCTCTGAAACAAAATCACAATCAGTTATCAGTTTAGCTTCAGCATTTTCATATTTTAACCCTTTATGTCCATCAGTCATTTGTTGCCACAGATTCTTCAAGCATCATCTTTCTTTCCTGGATTTCTGGATCTTGGAGCTATGCTCAGACAAGTCTGAATCAAAATCGGTGAAAGGAAAAGAGTCCCCAACATCTGCAATTTTCTTTACCTGAGCTCTTGTCACCACAGCTGCTGAAACATCAGGATTTACTCCTTCTTTAATTAACTCAGTAAATCCTGGAAAGTCATTTCTAATAATCACAGGTATAGTTAACTTAGGTACTACCCCCACTTTCATTTGGTGTGACACATCTTTAATGGTCAGAGTCACTTGGGAGGTGGGCTAGTATCGAGTGTCCCCGTGGATGCAGATGACACCAGAACCTCGTTCTTTTGCACAGTGTTTTCCCAGCACTTCAACATGTATTAGGGTCTGTCTGTCTCCTGAATCAATGAGTCCCTTTACAGTCTTATCCCCATCTTCATATCTGTTAAGTACTTGCCCCAATTTTCCAAGGACAAATTTGCTCCAGTGCCACTCTCCTTACTACAGCAGTTTCTTGTAATATGGCCTGGCTTATTACAGTTACAGCAAATAATATCTTTGAGCGCAGATTTGTTACCCCCACCAGAGTTCTTATCAGACTTGGAGTTTAAATAGGGAAAAAAGTGTCTTACTGGATATTACCTCGCTGCTGTGATGTCTGTCTGGCCATTTGATAGTCCTCAGCCAAAGAAACAGCCTTTCCCCTACTTTCTGGTTCGTGTTGCTTTACCCAAAGCTGCACATCTGTAGGTAGGATGTTGATGAATTGCTCCATTGCAAATGTGTTGATGATCTGTGGGACTGTTTTGCCCTCTGGTTGGAGCCATTTTATCATGAGTTCTATGAGTTGGGTGTAGGCTTCTTGAGGACTGTCAAATGTGTTGTTCTTTAGGGACAGGAATCTTTGCTAGTAGGTCTCTCCTAAGATGTCGTATCTTTTCAGGATTTCTTTTTTCACAAGGTCATAATTTTCTGACTGTTCAGTGTCCATACTGCTGTAGGCAAGTTGGGCTTTCCCTGTCAGGTAGGGTACCAGTCTGATTGTCCATTACTGATTTGACCATTGGCAGGCTGTGGCAACTCTTTCAAAAGTTGTCAGGTATAACTGGATATCATCCAAGGGACACAACTTTCTAAGTTTAATGGCTTTCAAGTTGCTTGTGTTTTGTTGCTCATCTGGATTTGTGCCACATCCTGTGCCTTTGATAGCTTGCAAGGCATCCAGCCATCGCTGCTCCTGTCACTGCATCTCTTCTCTCATCTGCTGCTTCTCTTCTCTCCTCTGCTGCTCTTGTCACTGCATCTCTTCTCTCATCTGTTTCTTCATCTCTTTTTGTTGTATAGCCCACCGTTTGAAAAAGTACATCAAGCTTTCAGGTTCTGTCACTGCCTGTTTTTTCCATAACTTGTGCTGGCTGTACAATCTCAGCTTGGACTTCTGTCTCTGCTAGTTTGGCTGCCATTCTCCTAGTAACCATTCCTGTACTTGCTGCTGCAGAATCCACACCTTTCTCTATGTGTCCCTGGTACTAGGTCCAGTACCCATGCACAAAACTCCTGGTTTAGAGTATGCATGGTATAAATCCCACTTAGGCTGACACCATCTGCCATCAAGGCACAGGTCAGGAAGCATAGGAAAAACCAGGAGCAGTTGTAGAATTCACAAAAAGTGTTTATTAGCACTAGCAGTAATATAAAAAAATAAAATTACTCAGTATAACTATTTACAAAGGCAGAATAAATAGAGAAGATCCATCGGAGTTTTCCTTAAGTCTCTGTATGTCTTGCAAGAAATTGCTGCTTTGTTTTTATAAGTCCTTGCAACCCCCCTTCTTAACAAGCATCCTGTTTTTTTCTAAAATATTCTTGCATATTTCGGGCAGGTGCAGGCAGGAACACAGTGTCCCAGAACGGAGGCCCCTTTTCCACAGCTTCTGCAAAAAGCTTAAAAATTGCATTTCAGGTTAACCCCTTGAGTTTCCAATAGCTTTTTGCATCATCTTAAACTATAATTATATACATTTCAACAGTAACACTATATCATTTTTAAACAAAGGGATCCCAATATTAGCTACATTTCCACATAATGATTTGCGTATATTTTTATACCAGCAGATATGCAAGGGAGGAAAAGACAAACAGCAAGGGGAGACTGAGAGATAGCGAGAGGCAAATAATTGCGAGACTGTCGGGGTGATCAAGTCCTAGGTCTCATGAGAAAATTTGGTTGTGCAACCAGACAGACAAGAGACAGAAAAGGAAAGAGCAGAACAGATCTCTGCATTAAAACTCTCCATAACAACTGGGATAGGGTCCTATTCAACCCTGTCACATTCTAACCTCACAGGAGGGATTTGGGGGTTTGCAGGGATGGGAGAAAGGTGAGGGCCATCGGTCTGAAGTATAATTCTTGGAGATAGTGACCTCTGTGGTGGCTGCCATAAGTTTAGGGGAGGTGAGCCAAAAATATAACCTGCTGGCCATAGCTCGTGGTGCAGTGAAGAAGGTATAGTTCTTGTCTGAGGTGTGTATTATCCACCACACATTGGTTAACTGATGCAATGAGGTAAGTTCCTTAAAGGTCTGGAGAGATCTTGAATGGGGTTCAGGCCTAGCATTGGATCTGTCTAAAATGCGGTCCAGCACCAGATAGAAGTCCCTGCCCATTAGGATATCTGGGTTATCAAAAGAGATGTCCATTATTTTTTGGGAGATGAGGTGAAAAATTCCAGAGACTCTTCATTTGGGCCATAGATATTAACCAGTACTAAAGGGTCGAAGGGGGTGGAGACCTTCATGATGATCCACCTACCTTCTTCTCCTCTGTGCACCTCCATAGGTTGCCATTGTAACTTTTTGTGCAGCAGAATGGATATACTCCTTTTGGCTGACCCTGCAACACTATGGGCTTCTTTATCCACCCAGTCCCTAACTAGGTTAGCAGCTTCCTTCGAGCTCAATTTAGTTTCCTGTAGAAAAGTCAACTGGGTGCCCAATGTTTTGATCCGGGAGAGTACCATTTTCCTTTTCACAGGGGAGTTAAGACCCTTCACATTCCAAGAGGTGGTTGTTATATCAGCAAGATTAGCCATACTCAGGGTGTCTCCTTTTTGCATGCCAACACATGGATACTGTAAGAGCTACTACCTTGAGTGCTACTACCATATTGTCACCTTGATTTAAATGTATGATTCCCCTACTGGAGAAACCTGTTCCCCTAAGTGGGAGTCAGTCAGAAGTTGCAGTCCAAGACCTCAGGTGGTCCATGAAATCACCTCATTTGTTTTCTTTCTAAATATTGCCTTTCCAGGAAGGTGCAGGAAGGCATAGCTGCCCCCGCCACAGGACTTGCTTTGAAAAATAGGTTTTGAATAGCAGTGGGGCTGCCTTCCGGTAGTTCTTCTGGCAATTGTCTCTGTGTTCAGGGTGAGTGAAGGATTAATCCCAAACCAGAAACTGTGAGTAAGTTTGCTTGACATACTTGTTCTCTGTTGAGAGTGTAGAACCATCACTGACCTGGGAGGAAGGAACTAGCCTGCCTCCCAATGTTCAAGTGCTACACCCTTGGGGGGGAGTGGGTGATTTGTCCTTCTTGGCTAGCAGCCAAGAACTCTTAGAGAAGTACATCTGAATCACAAGGGGCCAGCCACCCATATGGTTCAGGGCCTACTCACCCCACTATCCAATCTGGAAATATGCCTTTTTTTGTTTATTCTGCTTGCAACCCCAATGGGGTGCTTTGGGACAACTAGCAACAAGCCTATCCAATGTCTCAGGAAACCGGAAATTGGGAAGTGCCATCTAAAGGGGGGGTTATTCCTATGGCTGATGGAATATGCACCAGTGAAAGCAGTGTGTGGACAACAAACTCCTACAGAGCCAGGCATGAGGCATCAGTAGCAGTGCTCCTGCAAGGAATCATTGACTCCCCCTTTATGCCCCTTACACTAATCTTCAGATACCTTAGGAATCACTATCAGGAGCTTAGTATGGACCTTGGAGTGCACCCCCAGCAACAGCAGCCCTTAATGGAGTGATACAGATCTAGGATGCGCAAGACTGAGAGGCAGGGCTTCTAGCACACAGAGGGCATGCATCTGTCCTACCACCGAGACACTGCAGGTACTGCAGCAGCTAGGGTGAGGACTGATTACCTCTCCAGCACCCTGCTCTCACATACGACCCCACACTAAATGCCCTGGGTGTAGTTAAGTCCCCAGCCTTCATTAGGCAAAGTGCCCATGGCAATTCCTTCCACTGTGCAAATGCCGCACCAACAGGAGCTATCCATACTCTCCAGAGCAACATATTAGTACAAGGCAGCAGGTGGATTTGGAGTGCAGGATAGGGATGCAGTTTAAAATGTCTAGGTACACTGCCAATCTCCCTGTGGTCAAGGGGGGTTAGGGCTGAGAAGGCATGTCAAAGCATGACAGGCAGCCTTATAAACAAGACAGCTGAATCAGCCATCATGGCTGTGCAGTAGTTGTGCCTTCATGAGGATATCAATACCCCCTGACTGCAGGTTATTCAAAGAAGCTAACTAACATATTCATATAACAAACAGTTAAGCAAAATGAACACATAGTTGGGAGCAACATTTGGGCTGAAAAACAGAGCCCCATCCAAAAATGTTAACAAGTAATACATCACTGTAGCACAGATGGGATCCTCAGTGTGCCTTAACCACAGGGACGGGCATTGTGGCTATCGGAGGGAAGAGAAGGAGGGAATTACAGGCCATGAAAGCCTCACTAAGGCCCTACTATGTGAGCATCCCTTAACCCTCACATTATGAGCCCCAGAAAAGCAAGTGGAGAATATCCCATAAGGAAATAAGAAAGACCCTCTGGGGACAGGCGCAACCCCTTAACTTAAATTGTCATTGTGAGCCCAATTTCTCAGACAGCAGTAAAAAGCTCTGATGTAGCTGCTGCATGATGTTTGGACCAAGGGCTCCCAAAGTCAGTTGCATAGTCCCGGTATATCGGAGCCCACTCCCCAGCCAGTTCTTCCGGCGATGGGAGGATTTTTCCTCATTAATTAAGCTTTTTTGGGGAAGACTGAGGGCAGCAGGGAGAAGCTCCCTGAGCAGCTCAAAAGGACTGGAAATCTTAACTGGGGCTGAGTAGTTGGAGGATCCGTTGCCTTCTGAGAGATGCACCTTCCATTGCTGACTCCTCGATCTATTCTGCTGGGTTTTAGCTGGCAGTGGCAGATGGTTCTTACCTCGTTTGGCCGCTGGTTTCTTCTTTTGTTTCCCCTGTTGGGGAGTTTGCCATTCAGGTCCAATGTCTGGAGTGGCTGCAGGAATTGCAGTATGGTATGGAGGGTTATTGTGCTGGGCAGAGGTATCCATTGGTTGCTGGGCCTCACCATGAGGTGGGAGTGGCTGTTGGCATTGAGGGGCTCATTCTCCAGTGATGTCAGCAAGGAATAATTCCACCTCAGCTGGTGTATTGAACATGAGTTGTTCACCTCTGTAAAGGATCCTCAGCTGTGCTGGGTATCTTAGGGATGCAGTGATGTTCAGTTTGTAAAGCGCTTGCTTTACTGTGCCATAAGCACATTTTCTGCGGAAGAGATCATAACAGTAGTCCTGGTAGATTTGGACTTGCACTCCTTCCCACTGTAAGCTTTTTAGGTCCCTGGCTGCTCTTAGGAAAGTCTTCTTGACAGGGTATCTGGAGAATTTGCACAAAATCGGACATGGCCGGTTACCAGGCTGCGGTCTGGGTGCCAGAGATCTGTGGGTCCTCTCCAGCTCCGAGGGAGGTTGGTTATTTAGCTTCAGTATTACCGGGAGGGCACGCTGTAGAAAGGTTATCATATCGTTACCTTCAGCTCCTGGTAAGCCCACAATTCTAATGTTCTTTCTCCTCCCTGGTTCTCTAGGTCATCAGCTTTTGCTAGCAAGTACTGTAATTGATTATGGTGGTCTCTGAGTTGGCAGTGCTGGTCATGCAGAATCTCCCCCTGATGTTTAACATGGAATTCATTGTCAGTTACCCTGTTTGTCAATTTCACCATATCTGCTTTAGTGCTTGTAGTTGTTTCAATAAGTGCTGTAGTGTCCAGGAGGACCGTGTTTAGTAATGTAGTTATGTTGCCCACTTGTCATTTCACAGACTGAGGGGTAGCGGATTGTGAGTCCCTGAAATCCTCCATCATCAGGTGCTCTGGAGAGGGTGCCAACTAGACCCTGGTGGTTGAGGCTTGTCGCACAGGCCATCGAGATGGAATGAGGCAAGTTGTTAAGTGCAGGATTAAAGAGCAGGTTTCTGTGTCAAAATGTAAACATTTTCAATGCTGAATTTGTTAGAACATTAGTTAATAAAGTACCTTATCCAAATTTTAGTTTGCTTTTGTCATTCTTTTCTCTGTTATTTCACTCGTAATTATGTGTAATTCCGGAAGTCAATATGTGTCTCCTGAGACACGCCGGTAGGCAATCTTCAGAAACCCAAGCGTGTGTGATATAGATTCAGTACATTGATGGTCCACATGTTGTGTTTTCCCACCACAGTAGTAGTGCATTGTAGCTGTGCAAAGCGGTGTTTTTATCCGTGCTGCCTTATGACCAAGTTACATATTTATCATTTTGGTGAATTAACCTTCGGATAATCAATCGTTTTCTGCTGGTCTTCACTGTTTTTGTAGCCTGTATTTTGTATATAGTGCTTGTTTCTAAATGCTGAAATGTTTCATTTTGCCCATTGTATTTTGCCGTTTCGTAGGTCCCTGTATTCGGTACCCAGTCTGTAAGTCTTGAATCCCTGCTTCATCTTTTAACTATTACCATGCTTCTCAGCCTGTGTTGTAATAATTATGTTTCCTTTCATTAATTTCAATATTTCTGTTGTTTGTGTACAGTTTTTTTTACTGCTGACAGTTCCCGTGTTGAACCGCGATCCTGCCCATGTGTGTTATTTTGATCGCACAATTTAGCTATGCACCTATTAAGTACTTTCAGATTTCCATTACAATAATTAACTTTGTTGTTGTTGAACTGGCTCATTCTATGTTTTCACTGTTGCCCTGCAGCCTCGCCAGCCAGATGTTGTACTTTGCGATGGCATGCAGCAAGTGTCCAGTGGTTTGGTTTTGAAATGTGTGCTTCACGCTTTGTTTTGCAGTGACATGCCATCAATCTATTCAGAAACTGATTTGAACAAGAGTCATACAAGTTTTGCTGATCACATAGAAATAGTGTACAATTTCAATTGAATCTGTATATTACTTCTTTGAATAATTGTTTTTGTGTATTACTATGACTGGATGTATGGTAACTGAGACCCAAACATAGGTTACCATTTCTTTTTCCTATTGTATGTTATACATGTGTTAACCACAAGGGATTTTAGATCAATTATATAACTTATTCTTTTCTTTTCTTTGTTCTCTGCTGAAATCTGCACTCACTACCCTTATTAATTATATTTATATGTAATTCTGGTGTCCACCATCTTATTGTACTTGTCTCTCTATGCCTGGTCGCTGCGTGGTTGGTGGCTGCAGCAACACAAATAGGAATTCAGTCAGTTTACACACATGGCCAAAGGATGAAGCTGTCCATAAGAAATGGGACCTTTCTGTTCATTTCACTCTGAAGTATTGGTCAAGAGGCAATAATACATCTGTTATATGTGGGGAACACTCTGTTGCCCCAGATGACTTCATAGGTTATAGTCAGTGGAAGTTAGGCTTTAAGCGTAAACTTGACTTAAAACCAGGTGCTATACCCACAATTAGGCCACAGAGCAAAGCTAAGCATTCCACTATGCCTTCTCCAGCAAAGAAAAGGAAAGCAGTTCTGAAGCTCAGGATTGGTTGTGTGAGTAAAATATTTTTTTCGTACTCTCTTTCCTTTGTTTATTACTATATCCTCAAGTTGTAATGATTTTGGAAATGTGTACTGTTTTGTTAACTCATGAAACACGCACCATTATCCATCGTGTGACATAAACGCAGACATGACAGTTATGGTGCTTAATGATTTGAGCATGTACTATGTATTGAACCAGCACCGTGAAGGAGGACATTGGCATGGCGGTGCTGCTTTTTAATTAACCTCCTTCTTCAGTTACATTTACTTGTCTGAAACTATATGTGTTACATCAGACACATAGTAACAGACCTGATAAGTGAAATTGACGCCATTTCCACATTATCACCTGAACAGTTGTCACTCAGATAAGGCAGCATATCATGTCCTTTCAGTGACATGTCACAATATCCATTCTGTCAGTCTGGGATCATTTCATAGTGTATAGTGGATTGTTGGTCTGTATAGAATTCCATCCCTTTCAAAATGCTGTTGTACGACAGTTGCAAGGTCATGGAATGGTGTTCTACCATACTGTGGTACAACAGCATTCTAGAATCTCTGGAGATTGCGTGAGTCACTTTAGTTTTGAAAGCAAAAGAAGTCACAAAACACATGTTTCACACACTGCTATACACTATGAAAAATCCCGCATGAGCAGCTCCACGTACAACCAGTGTGTTTTGCTACCTCTGGATTCAGATTCCCATGGCACTCTCGAGCTTCGGTGTCGAGGTCAGAGTGAATCAGAATCCCTCTGTTGCTCAAGACACTGGTACTGCATAGTTGTCCATCTGGTATTGTCTATGTCTCCCCTTCCCCCACCCCTCACACACACACTTCCCTCCTCATGGTACAACAGTAGAGGAACTATTAACTGTCTGCGTCTGTAAGTAAGTGTATATGAACTCTTATCAAATTGTCAAACAAATCCCTGTGTCTGGATGGTCTGAGTCTTTGTTATAGGTATTGCGTTTAGTGAGTGGGTCAAGTTGATACATGAAGGCCTTTCTAAACATTGCTAGTTAAATAATTTGTAATGCACCTATTCGAAAACCATATATCTTCAAATCTGGAGACCTGGGTTTTAATCCCACAGCCCCCACTTGCATACTGTGTGACCCTGAGCAAGTCACTTAACTTCCCTGTGTTCTCAGGTTGTACCTGCAAACAAAGTTTCAGCCTAATGTGTCTCAACTAGGATGTTCTGGTAGTGTTTAAGAAATAGGATTTCATTCTTAGTTTTTTATTCTGTGCATTTCCTGAACTTCTCTCCCCCACCCACAACCCAAAAACATGCTGTTCTCATTTCATGACGAACATGTAATCCTCATAATTAAGAATGTATTTTTGTTATAAGAAGTATAATATCAGGTAACACAGAAGTTAGATGCGCTCATCCTTCATCCTCGGTCTTCAGTGAACCTATCGTTGTGATTAAATCTCTTCACTTCCTATGTCCTGTACTGACATTTCCCCAATAATACACTGAAAGGAAAGACAATCACCTTGCATACTAGCACGGCAGTGTTATCACACAGTCTTCAAAGGAGTCTATACATAATTCATGGTTGTCACCAACAGCAGCTGACTGCTACTCAACATAAATCACCTCAACATTGTGACAGGTAAGTCAGTGTTATACATCTATGCTCACAATCAGCGTGCTTGCTTACATCGTGACATACTACATTGAGCATACTTCTGACCGTTCCTTTAACCTTGCCAAGTCCTTTCTCATCCTTTCCACCCCCCTTGTGTATCAACCCTGTTGCAGATCTTTGTGTCATCTGCAAAGAGGCATACTTTTCCTTCCAGCCCCTCTGCAATGTCTCCTATAAAGACATTAAAGAGGACTGGTCCCAGTACTGTGCATAGAAGTTGTGGCAACTGCCAGCACAAGGTGGAATGGATCAATCAGGATGCAAAATGGGCCAGTGTTGTGGCATTATGAATTTATGTCCATCATCAATGCCACGGCACGGTAGAGTTGTACAGGATGATGTGTTCCAGTCATCAACAAGACACCCCATCCATCAGAACCCCCCAGTTCTACAATAAAAATGTACATAGCAGTGTATGTGAACAAATGGCTTGTGTATGGTACTCGATAAGGGCCAATTGCAGAATGGATGTGGGGTTCTGCACCTGGAAAACCTGTTACCACATGCCGTGCACATGGACGTGATAATACATTCAGGTCTATGTATATTTCACAAATATCTGTTGCTGCTGTCAGTTCTGCAGCCATCCAGCTCTGTGCAGTAATATTCCGTATATGAAAAGCACAACACAAACACAGCTCGACAGCCCACTACAGGGGAGAGCGAGCCATCAAACCATCCACTCCATCTCCAGTGACAGTAAGAATCACTGAGGAGACTGCATGGTGATGTCCCAATGGCCATGCTTGTCAGTCCTGCTGTCCTGCTGTCACTCTGTAACCCACACCTCTGTAGGCACCTGAAATAACATAAATATGTATACAGTATGGTATCTGAACAAGTGGTCCACCTACAGTAATTGACTAGGAGGCCATTTCAGGATGAATGTGGGATCTTACACTGACACTGTCTCTCTCAGGCTGTACCTCCTGTTAGACCCGTAGTGGTGCATGGCACCGTGAGACCAGCGGTGGCTGGTCTAACCACAGGCAAGGCTTGTGGACAGTGCAGGGAGTTGAAAATCCCACAGTTGGGGATATTGCAGCCGCGTCCTGGTGCTGCCTGCAGATCACCAAATGCCTGCTGCATTGCAGTCTGGTGCACAGGGTTCCACCAGTGCCACCAGCTCCTTTTGAGAATCATGATGCAAGGTGTAACGTAGGGTGCCCCTTGCATCATGTCTCATTGACACGGGCACCTTGCATCATTCCTGACTCTTTGATAGATGAGCCCAAGATGTCTACTGTTTAGCAGTGCACAGTATGATGCAGCAATAAAAAGGTTTAGTTTAAGTTGCAAGTTGTGGCTTGTTATTTAAGAACCCACAAATAAAAGAACATAACAGTTGGGCTCTTTGGATGACAAGATTGCTCTGAAGTTGCATTATAAAGACTATCAGTGGCAAATAACTCTAAAACAGGCAGAGATTCTGTCACAGGTTATTGACTGAGGTTAAAACATGTCAGCCCAGCTCTTCCGCTTGATAGATAGACTGATATAACCTTCCTGCCCACAGTCCAAGGGGAAGGGGGCTTGTCACAAGAGGCACGGGGACATAATGCTGCAACTGAAATAGTGCAAAGCACAATGCCACACAGAAAATGCTGTGCACTTATATAACATCATCAAAGAATGCCAACCACAACAACACATACCAGTGAACAAAATAGCATTCTCTGTTTTTTTAATTAACTAACTCTGATGGGGTGTGGACTTAGGGGATGGGCAAAACTCTAGAGGGGGGAAATTTCATTTTTAAAATAAAAAAGCCACAACAGTATGGGACTTGAGGCTAACCAAACCACAGACCCAGGTCCCCTACTCCACGAGGTACTGGTGCCCTGGCCACTCCACCACAGGAGCAGCTCGACCAGGCACCACACCAGCAGCCTCCTTTGCACTTCTGCATCTCAGCATGTGGTGAAAGGGGTAGCGATTTTCCTCATATGCTGAGCAACCCCTGTCACTATACGGAGTGTAGCACTTCCTGCAGCGCAGTTATTCCTGCAGTGTTTCGGCAGCAACATTATCACCTGGTACCATCACAGGACAGATGCGATGAGTCTGGTTGTTTTTTCCTGGACAAAGTATCCTCCTTTAGGGCTGGGATCTCTACAGTTGGCCTTTCAAGGTCCAGCAGTAGCCGAGTTGAAGAGTATAAGAGGACTCTAGGGTTCTGGTGTGAGTTTCATCCAGTACCTTTGGAGAAGGTGCTTGAGGTGATCTCTGGTCTGTGTCTCACCTGCTGTAATGTGCACCTGGACTCAATACATCTGTTAGTGAGCTGACATGGGGTAGTTGGTCCAGTCTTTACTGGCATTGTCTGGTGTAACCTGATGGAGGGCTGTTTTGCCAGAGTGCTTAAAATTTCCTCTGTTAGACCTGTCCTGAGAAACCATCTTTGGACCCTGATGTGCTAGCAAATTACAGGGCTGTCTTAAACATTTCCTTCCTGAGGGTGGTCATTGAGAAAGTGTTGGCAAAACTGGTGAAGGCTTGCCTAGAGAAATGTAACATATATGAACCATTCCACTTGGGTTTCCAGTCCTGTCACAGCACCAATACCATGCTCATCAAAGAGTTCGGTGAGCTGCTTCTGATGAGAGAGAGAGAAGGGGAGCAATATATTGACATTCTCCTTGATCTTTCAGTAGTGTTGGCACCATGGATCATTGGGTTTTGATGGAGCACCTTGGGGAATATATGGACTCGCTGGTACAGCATTAGAATGGTTCAGGTCCTTTTTGTCAGGCAGATTGCAGATGGTTGTTATGGGCATTTATTTATCGCGACCAGCAGCAATCATCTGTGGTGTTCCTCAGGGGTCATTTCTGTCCTGAAGTTATTTGTGGTGTTTATGCTACCACTGGGACAAGTCATGAGGCAGTAGAGAGTGAGCTTTCACTGCTACACAGATGATACTCATCTGTACATGTCCTTTACACTGGATGGGCATGGGGTGATCTCATTGTTGGAACAGTGCCTACAAAAGATCTCAGATTAGATGTCCTTCAGCTAGTTGAGCTTAGATCTAACCAAAACTGAGCTGCTGCTGATGAAATCAGGTTCTCAAGTATTGACTGTTGGATGGGATGCCATTGGGTTACCTGCACTAAATGGCACCATTTTGTCAATTGGTGATAGGGTGATAGTGTAAAACACCTGGGAGTCATTGAGGACCCATGGCTGACTCTTGAACATAAGGTGTTGGTAGTGGTCAGCAATGGATTTTTTGCAGGTATAAAACATCTCCTGGATTAAACCCTATCTGATGAAAGAGGATCTCTCAACCCTAGTACATGCATTTGCAACCTCTAGACTCCATTACTGTAATGTACCATATTTGAGTATATCCAGGAGGCTAGGGTGCAACTTACAACTGGTGCAGAATGCCATGGCCAGGCTGATCATTGGGTTATCATATGTAATCATATGTGATCAAATTACACCTGTGCTGTGGCAGCTTTACTGATTACCAATCAGGTGGTGTAAAACCTTTAGGATTGCTTTATTAACATATGATGTCCAGCATGGAATGGGTCCTGGTCAGTTCAAAGACCACTTGGCCTGGTATGCTCTCAGTTGCTCAGGCTGCTCCAATGAGTGATTGCTTTTAGCCATTCTGAGATCAAATTTGACGTGGTCTAATTTATTTATTTTATTTTTATTCACCAGGAAGGCACGCTGAGCAGCAAGTTGCTTGTCTTCCGGTGCAACCTGTGGGGTAGAGAACAATGAGATAGAATACAGAGAAATGTTACAGTACTGGACTACAATTTGCTTACTTGCATACAATCGGAGCAGGATGGATTACAGGTGGATAACATTGGCTAACAATGCAACAGTTAAGCATAGTAGAAATGAAGACACATACAGTAATTAGGCAACAGTTGGTGACAGTTGGCAATAACACTGGAACACATACAATAACCTGGCAACAGTATCTAGCACTAGATGGTAAGGTGACCCAATAGTAATTGGTAGCCATTAGTGTAACATAGATATTCAACATTTACAGTGATTGGAGTAAAGAGAGAAAGAATGGAAGGAGGGAACAAAAAATTGTGGAGGGTAGAATGGAAGAAGGGAAAGAAAATTTATGGAGGGACACAGACAGAAGATGATTTTTGAGAAAAACAGAGATGACAGGGTGAACTAAAGTGCATATAAGAGGGGTATAGTGGTAAGTTATAACTTATAGGTGCTTAATTGAGTGTAGGGGTAGGCCAGTGTTAGGCTATGTTAACTAGAAAGGGGGGGTAGGAAGAGAGGAGAGGTAGAGTGTGGTGGGGTGATATGAGGGAGAGGTATTGTAGGTGGGGGTATCTGAGGGGGAGTTGACATTCAACAGTGTCCTGTCATCCCTATCTGGGCAGGGCTGTGGACAGCCTACTGGTAGGACACCATTTATAGATGATGAGAGTTATTTAGATATAGTGATGCAAGAGTTGGGGTTGGGGGAGGGATGTTGTGGGAGGGGGTAGCAGTGGTCAACTATAGCAGGGTGGGAGTACCACGCCAGTTTGCTGGGTGACCCTGCCTGCACAAGGCAGTGATCTAGCAATGACTGAGGGAGTACAGTAAAAGGAGAAATAGGGAAAAGGGGGTAAAGTTGTTGCCCACTGTGTGCCATGGATCTTGCCTGCACAAGGCAGTGATCGAGCTCACAGGAGGGAGATAGATTAAGGGTAGATAAAGAAGGAGGAGGAACACTTTAGGAGGAGGGAGAGTAGGGGACAAGGAAGAGCATGATCAGGGGGAAATAAGAGTGATGGGGGTTGTCATATGGTAATATAGGCTTAGGGGAGATGGCAGTGAGATTAAGGAGGATCTTGGCAGACACAGGAAGGGACAAGGAAGTTCTTGAAGGCAAAGTTAATGAAGTAGCAAGAGGATGAGTGGTGAATTTGAGGGGGGGAAGTGAATTCCAGATTTTTGGGAGGCGATAAGAATAACCCGATTGGCCAATAAGGGTGGAGCAGCATGGGACCACCAGGGTTCGTAAGTGGGTAGATTTTAGGGAGTGGAAAGGAGGCGGGTTGTAAAGGCAGGGGAGAGATAAGAGGGACGTTCACCCAGCCAGTGCTTGGAGGTGAATTTTGTGCAGTGAGAGAGAAGTTGGTTTGTCAGGGAAAGGAAGGATAGGGCATGGTAGAGATCACAATGATGAGTGCGGAGGTGGGTGTCAAGGGCAAAATGGCAAAAGGAGTTGAAGAGGGTATCTAGTCTGGCCAGGGAGGACTTAGGGGCAGCACCTTAGACTACGTCACAGTAGTTGAAGATAGGTAGAATCATCTTCTGGACAATCTCACGCCTAGCCATGGGTGGGATGCAGGCACGGTTCCTGAATAAGGCACCAAGCTTGGGATGCAATTTTTTTCTGAATGATGTCGATATGACCAAAGAAGTTCAGGTATTGGTACAGCCAGACACCTAAATACCTGAAGGAGGATGTGTCTTCGCGTAAAGTCCCATCAAGGGTGTGGAAGAAGGGTAGAGAAGGAAACCTGGTAAGTCTCTGCCTGGTGCCGAAGGTCATGGAGACTGTTTTTTTGGTGTTGAGAGATAGTTGGTGGTTTGCAAACCAATGCTAAACTTTGTCGAAATCGTGCTGCAAGTTGGATGCAACCTTGGTGGGGCAAGAGCCAGATGCATACAAGACTGTATCATCAGCGTACATGTGAATGGAGGAGAATAGAGAGCAGGTGGATGGGAGATCATTTAGAAAAATAGAGACTAGTATGGGGCCTAACACTGATCCCTGGGGGATGCCAGTTCTTATCTGGAGGGGTGGGGACATTGCTTCAGAGATCTTGACTGATTGGGTTCTACCAGTGAGGTATGCCTTGCACCAGTCTGTGGCTAAGGGGGATAGCCCAGCTGTTGATAGGGTGTCAAGGATAAGAGAGTGGGAGACTGTGTTGAAGGCTTTGGCCAGATCGACAAAAATGGTTTAGGTGATTTGGCCATTGTCCATTCCCGTGAGGATAGAATCAGTGAGCTAAAGAAGAGAGGTGGTGGTGGAGTGATTTTTCCTGAAGCCAGATTGATAAGGGGTGAAGAAGGAGGAGTCATTGAGGTAAGCAATGAGCTGGGAGAGGGCTAGGTGTTCCTGAAGTTTGACAAGGGTAAGGAGAAGAGAGATAGGGTGGTAGTTGCCAGGGGAAGTGGGGTCTCCACCTTTTGGGAGGGGAAGGACCACTGCGTGTTTCCATGGGGAAGGCACAGAGGCAGTTGAGAAAGAGAGGTTTAGGATAATAGAGAGTGGGTAGGCGATGGCTGGGGTTGACAGGAATAATAGTTTAGGGTCAAGGCCATCCAGGGAGGAGCCTTTTGAAGGGTTGATTGCTAGCAGTGCATTTAGGGTGTCATTTGGGGAGACAGTAGTGAAACAGAAGAGGGAATTGGAGGGGGGTCATTTATAGGCAATAGGAAGGGGGAGAGGGAGGCGAATAGTTTGGGAGAGATTGGAGTAGCTCATCAGCACAAATGGTGTAATATGAGTTGAATTCAGTAGCTACTGCAACTGGATCAGAAATGACGTGGTGTTTATCTTAAGTATAGGGGTGAGTGGGCAGGATGGGGGGTAAAGAGGGTGTGGATCACTCTTCAGAACTTGAAGGGGGAGTTGATGTTTGTCACGATGGTAGATTTGAAGTATTCTGTTTTGGCTAGCCTGGTAGCCCGGGTGCAGGCATTGCAGAGTTTTTGGTAAATAAGAAGGTTATTTGGAAGCTGGGAGACTCTGTGCCATTTCCAGGCCAGATCTCTGGCTCTGTGGCAGGCTAGTATTTCAAGGGTAATCCAGGGGAGGTGATGACCTCTAATCCTTGTTTGTTTTAGGGGTGCGAAGGCATTCCAACTTGCTAGGAAGATGTCTTTAAAATAGATTAGGGCTCTATCAACCGAGGAGGAGCTTGCTAGATGGGACCAGTCTGAGAGGGCAAGGCTATGCAGAAGAGGTTCCAATTATAGGGATTAATAGGTCCATATTTGTAGGATTTTATGTGGGGATTTAGGGCTGTGGTCTGGTAATAGGGCATTCTCAGTGGCAGCTTCTCTGATTTGGAACTCCCTTCCCATTCATCTTAGGCCTTCACCCTGAGGAGGAGGTGTTCTAAAAGGAGCTAAAATCTTACTTGTTTTTAGCAGCTCTTGGGCTTAATGTTTCTGTGTTACTCCTTTAGCTTTTTTATGAATGTACTTTACTGTAATAATTGTTTCGTGTGTTATTGTATGACTATTTTCTTGCTGGTTTTTACTGTGAAGTGCCCTGAGTCCTAGGGATAGGGTGCTACAGGTTTATCAATAAAAATGTCTTGCTTTGCCTTGCTTAGAAACATAGAAACATAGACAGTGATGGCAGAAAAAGACCAATGGTCCATCCAGTCTGCCCGTGGTTCATTATCTAACCCTGGGACCTAATGTCCATCCAGGATCCTAGCCTTCCCCATCTTCCCCACTATCCCCCTCCCAGTTTTTGTCATGCCTAGTAACTACTATAATCTTCACTCAGTCCCAACCATGCTTGAAGCCATTAATTGTCTTTAGCACCACCACCTCAGCTGATAGACTGTTTCTCAGTTCCACCACCCTTCCTTTAAAATAGTACTTCCTCATGTTCCTCCAGAAACCCCCTTCCTGTCAGATTCGACTCAAGCTCTCGTGACCTTGAACTGGAGCTCATGCTAAAGAATTCCCCCCAGTTCACCCTATTTATTCACTTCAGGAACTTGAAGGTCTCTATCATATCTCCCCTCTCCCGTCTAGCCTTCGGCAAGTACATGTTCAGAGCCTTAAGGGGCTCCTCTAAACACCTGCCCTGTTGGCTCTAATAATTTTTGTCACCAAACATTGTGCCATCTCTGGCCTGTCCTTATCTTTCCTGAGGTGAGGACTCCACAATTGGGCACAGTACTTCAGTTGTGGCCTCACCAAAGATCTATAAAGGGGTAGGCTTACCTCTTGCCTTCTGCTGTCAATATCCCACGCAATACACCCCATCCTATCTGCCTTATTATAGGCTTTGTTGTCACTGATGATAACTCCTAGGTCCCGCTCCTCAGCTATAGTAATAAGTTTTACTCCACCCAGCCAGTACTCTGCCCTGAGGTTCTTATTCCCTAGATGCATCACCTTGCACTTTTTGGCATTGCATTTTCACATAGAGAGATGCAGTGAGTGCCCCAGCTCAAATGAGTGAGTTATTTTTATAATGTTAGAGCAGTTTCCCATCCAAGGGGTTCACCTTGCCATTGCTGAATGGGTTTATTTCAGATACCAGCTGGCATCTGAAGACTAAAAAACCCATTTTAAAAATAATGGAGTGATAAGATGTGAGTAAGAAAGTATAAACTTTAAGAAAATAGCAGGCTCTTTAGGGTACTGTAGCTTGGGGGGGAGTGCACAGGACACCAAGGATTGTTTTGATACAGGACACAAACCAGTAGCACAACCCTAAAAATTCAGGAATGTGTAAGAAATATGATTGAATCTGGTGAATGAGTAGGGACAGAGTTTGTTATCCTTCTGATGTGATTATTAATTGGGAGAGGAGTGGCCCTCTTTATTAGCAAGCACCCCACACACCAGCCACAAGCTGTAAGGTATCTGCTCTCTTTTCATATGTGAACATGGGGAAGCTCGAGAAGAGACTCACCTAGAGAGAAGCAGTGAGTACTCCAGCTCGGATGAGTAAGTTATATTTAAAATGTTAGAGCAGTTTCCCATCCAGGGATTTCACCTTGCCGATGGTGGATGGGCTTATTCTAAATACCAGCTGGCATCTGAAGACTAAGAAACCCATTTTTAAAATAATGGAGTGATATGAATAAGTATATATAAACTTTAAAAAATTAAAAAAAAATTGTAGGCTCTTGAGAGCATTTGTGGGGGGGTGTACTGGTTGTGACACTCAGACAGCTGGTTCTGATTAATCTATGATTTTGTAATATAAAAATGTGTTATTGAATGTCTCTCATGAGAGATGCTGACAGTTTGTGGAATGACAACCCCCCCTCCCCTCCCCCCAGGTTTTAGCTAATAGGTGTTACCTGGAAGGCCAAGAGATAATTACAGGCGAGAAGAGACTTAAAATTTAGGATCTCCTTTTTATGTGACTAATTGCAGCTTGGCAACTGCCAAAATAGATCATAAACTTTTATGACGTTCAGAGGAAACAAAGTAAAATTCATATGGTGATACAATGCATGTTGCACCTCCGTGAGATCTGGCAGAGAGACATAACAAGTCCTTTGATGTCCTGGAAAGGGGAAGCTGATCATAAGATCAAAGAAAGTCATATGAGAAAATGAGTTGTGCTGAGATCACAGAATTTACCTTTGATAAGACATCCTGTTTTACATAGATATATATTTTTTATATTCTGACAGGGAGGAGCTAGGTGACCTCACGGAAAGAGGTTGGCAAAACCAGTTTTTAAACAGTATTCTGTTTTCCATTTTGACTTAAATGTTTGGACTCTGAAAAAGCAACATCAGGCACTGTTAGGAGATAAGTATACTGTGATAGGAGAATTTGTCTGCACTTTTAAACCTGTTCTGTACAAGTGATTTGTATGTTTTGTGATATATGGTTCTGTATTTACATTTTACATTTTTTTATCTATTTTGAAGTAAACCTCTACTTTAGAGACTACTTGACGTGCCTTTGAATTTCTTTTTCTTGACAAGGGAAGCATACATTGTTAAAGATGACACTGCACAAAGCTTACTGGTTTTACCAAACTGGGAAAAGTTAAGAATTTATTCTGAGGTCTTTAATAGAGTTTTAAGGGTTCATTTTGTACACCTGGTTAGGTGCCTGTAAGCAAAAGATATCTGCCCCCCCGCCGCCGAAGAGCAGAATTATCTGAACTTGTACATTTGGTATGCTAACAAGCGGTTCACAGTTTGAATCCCTCCAAGACTAGAGACCAAAGGTTGATTTGAACCCACAAAACAGACAGAAGGGTTATCCTGTTTCTGTTAATTGTTCACAAGACTGCACTCGGAGGTTGGTACTTTGGGAGCAGAGGGCTGACCTGCTGAGTGGGTTTGTGACACTGGACACTAATGATTGTTTTGATACAGGCCATAAACCAGTAGCACATTCCTACAAAATGTAGGAATTTATAAGTAATGTAATTGCTGAATGAACAGCGGTAGAGCTTGCTATCCTTCTGATGTGACTGAATTTCCTGCCAAACATTTGAACCCTTTCATAGTCTTTTCAGGCAGTTTGCATTTCTTTGATTCCTTGTCACTATCTACCCTCCCACAGAGCTTAGTGTCATCTGTGAAGAGACATATCCTTCCCCAGATTCCTTCTCCAATATTGCAGATAAACATACTGAAGAGGACCAGGCCCAGGACAGATCCATGTGGTACCCCACTAGCGACCTCCCTCTCTTCTGATTTGATACCATTAACCATAACCATCTACTAACTCCCCTTTAGCCAGTTACCTACCTATCCTACTAGTTCCTTGCTGCACCCAGATCCTCCATCTTCTTCAGCAAACATCTGTGAAGCACCGAGTCAAAAGCCTTGCTGAAGTTAAAGTAGAGGAAATCCATGTCATGGTCCCTATCCAATTTCCTCATCACCCAATCAAAGAAAACTATAAGATTAGTCTGGCAAGACCTCCCTGCCATGAACCCATGCTGTTTACTATCCTGGAGACCATTGCTGTACAGGTAGTTCATGAGGTCCTCTTTGACCAGTGACTCTATCAGCTTCCCTACAACAGACGTAAGACTGACAGGTCTGTAGTTCCCTGCTTTTCCTTGTCCTCCCACTTTTTGAGTAGACGTACATCCACCACCCTCCAGTCCTTCATATCTACACCCATCTGTAGTGAGGTGTTGAATAGTCCTACTAGGGGTTCAGCCAGTTCCACTGATAGTTCCCAGAGTACCTTCAGATGCATCCCATCTGGTCCCAGGGTCTTATCAATCCTCAGAGCTGCCAGATCTTTCTGGACCCTTTTGCTTATAAATACTGGATGCCTCACCTCTGGGACCCCCTTTGTGGTCACTTTGATGCCACTTTCTGACAATTGTTTTTCTCCTTCCTTGATCCCCTCTGCAGTACACAGCTTTGTGTCTGCTTTTGCCTCCTTAACCACACTCTTTGCTTCCTTATTTCTCATTAAGTATTCTCCCTATTCTTCCTCCCCTTGCTTCTCTTTACACCTGGAGAAGGCCTTTTTCTTGGCCCTCACTGCTTCCCTGACTTTTGCCAAGAACCATAATGGACTCTGGAACTTATTACTTCTGGTTACTGTTCTCTTGCATAACTCAGATGCCTCAAGAATGTTCCCCTTTATTACCACCCATCTCTCTTCCACACCTCCTATGCTGTCTACCTCTGCTAACTGGTCTGGGACCAACTCATTCTACCTGATGAAGTCCACCCTTCTTAAATCGAGGGCCTCAGATCTTGATTGGGGTGTTCTGGTCCCATGGGCCAGTTCGAACCAAATGGAGTTTTGGTCACTCTTCCTTAGTGCTGCCCTACTCTCACAGCTCCTTCTTCAATGTATTTATATGACAGGCACGGTATAGTTAGAGGAAGTCTAAACTTACCACACATTACCCAACATATGTACCTGAAACCTACCTATAAGGAACAACCTCTAGTAGGTGAAACAGTACTTTAGACTCTATGCCCATTAAAGCCTTGGTCTCCTGTTACAAGGGGCCAATTAGTGGCAGTTGTGATGGTGCTTTTGTAATGTGGACATTTGTCTACCAGAAACAGAATTGGGATCACAAACCATTACATAAAGGCCACTGAATAACTGTCAGAGTTAAAATTTAGATTATTCATTATTGAGGACTGCGTAATGAACTTTTTATTTATTTATTTAGCTTTTGTTTACCGGGTAAGTACACTAGACAAGTATTATGCCTATTTTCAGGAACAACACGGGAGAATACAACATGAAGAACAACAGTCAAGGAGACATGGCAAAGAGTGTACAGTTTTTTGTCACAGTAAACAAACATGTGGAAAATACATCATTTGACGCTAGGAGAAACATATAGTAGTAAGCACATTTCAGATTATACACGCTAGACTAGCTAGTTCAACTGACAGATATATACAGGTCATCATACATAGGAGTGGAGCATAGCTCAGGGACTGGATTGGTCATAATATAACATAACATTGTCGTATACACCCCCTAGGCTAGTTGGATCGCAGACAGGTATATACAGCTCATCACATTTTTCTAAATATGCACATGTTAGACAGAAACAGAAACACTTGGTAGTACAAGTTTCTACCAAGTGACCAAGGTGCAATATGTCATGGTTAGCCTATGACCGTGGAGCAATAATGGGTGTAAAAATGCTCAAGGATTTAGGCAGGAGTAGTAAGAAGTCATTGATACAGTGGGGAAAATATCTCCAGGAATTCAATGGAGACACCCTGGGGAGGTTCAGACAAAACAATATGACACCTTACTCTAGGGAGGTTTGGAGCAGTCACACTCTAGTGCTAGTTTTAGGAAACCCCACAGGGAATTTCGAAAACTCAGATAGGAGGGGGCAGCTTGGATATCCACAGGCAGCGAATTCCAGAGTCTGGGCGCACTTATGTCAAAGTCCCGATCCCCCATGAGGGTCCGGGTAGGAGGAACTTAGAGCATCCCTGATGTGAGAGACCTAAGTTGACAGGGGGTGGTATTCAGTTTAGGCAGAAGCCAGGCCAGCCCCTGGGGCTACTAGTTCTGATCACTTTTCCAGAAAGGCATCCCAAACCAAAATCAAGGTATCTAGCTGGTGAGAGCCAGCAGAGTTTCTCATATAGCTGACAACGGTGGGTGAGTTGGGGGGCAGCCAAGGCAAAACAACAAATGTTATTGTAATCAGTGTACCACCGGGTGAGATGTGTCTTTGAAGAGTGAGCAAATAGGTGCAGCCCATAGCTGAGGGAGAGAAGGAGCACACCCTTCGCTAGAGCAAGCCCGGCTGCCGGTGTAAGGTTATACTTGGCCCTATAGGCCAGACCCAGTTTGCAGTTTGCTGCCCTGCAGATGTTAAGGATATGATTACTCATGTCAAGTTGGGGGTCAAGTGTTACCCCAGATATTTGATGGAGCTCACTATGGGTAGTGAGGATCCATCTGTGCTGGTGACGTGTAAGCAGGCCGATGAGGCTTTGATTTTAGCCATTGAGCCAAAGAGGATAGCCTGTGTCTTTTTCAGGTTCAGGACCAGCTTGTGACCAGTAACCCATGACAATACCCTGTTAAAGTCATCGGTCAGGTTCTGGTTTAGGGTAGTGGCATTCTGGAAATGAGCCAGGATTACCAGATCATCTGCATACATGGTGGCGCTACAGCTGGTAGTAACCATGGGCAGTTGATTGATGAAGAGGGAGAAGAGGAGGGGACCCAGTACTGAGCCTTGAGGCTCTCCGGAGGTCACTGGTAGGGGCTCAGAGAGGACTTTATTGAAGCAGGTATGCTGCTTTCTGCCATGTAGATAACTCATTAGCCATTTCATGGCATGGGGGAGAGGCCAAGTGACCACAACTGTGCACCAAGCAGTTTGTGGTCAACAAGGTCAAAGGCTTTGGACAGGTCAATAAATATTGCACCAGAGAGTTTGCCCTGGTCCATGGCTGTCCGGATACTTGATGTAACCGAGATTAAGGCTGTGGTGGTGCTGTGTCCCTTATGAAACCATGCTGGGCTGGGGGCAGAAGTTCATGAGAGTGGATATATTCATCCTTTTCATCTACTAAAAGCTGTGTACTGATAGAACAGGTCATCAGGATTTATTGGCTACCAAACTGTTGATTTTTTGGAATGCTGAAATGAATTGTATATGAATGTTAAGTCTACTCATTTACCTTTGCACAGCATTCCAGAACACATTGAAAACAGTGTTTTTCACTTACAGCATGCTTTGCTGGATAAAATCTAAAATAAACAAATACATATATACCATGAGAAGAATGAATAACCAAGCAATGACAGCATGTTATTCTGCCCTGTTGTTCACCTCTAGGGAGAATGACATTTTACTCATCCTCCAGATTTTGTTATTGTTACTTTTTTTGACATCATAATTCCACTTCATCTGTAAGAATACAGCACGTCAATCACAGAATGTTTGTTCTGCTCCTCGCACTGGCCAGTTTTCAAAATGGATGTCTTGTTTAAAAAGTCATTCAGTGCCTTTTGCAAAAATGATCTTCTTTGACAATGTTCACCCTCTGACCTGGAACAGCTGTGTCAAATGTATTTCATGTTTTCATTACTTCAGCATGACACCATCAGTAAAAAAAGAATACAACATAAAATGTTAAAATACACCTTAATCCCTCTGTTAAAAGCAGTCTTGCCAACACTAGATTTCCATCTAGCAAGGCTGTGCTGAATGACATAACATAGTCTAGGCATAGCCCCCAATCACAACCGTTCATACAACCTTCTGAAATAGCTGTGCCATTCCTTTGAGTGGTATTTCCTCAGTCACCATGTCATGGGAATGCTCCTAGCAACAAACTGCCAAAATCAAATGGCACCAGCTATGGACACCTCTGAGTTGACTAATAAATGAACAGTTTCCATGAGTTATTATGTATCCTCGAAGACCACAGGCAGTTTTTTGACACTCTGTGAGGTGTCCCATGAGGTAAATAGGGCATCCCATAAGACATCCATGAATAAGCTTTTTATGCACCCTAGCATGTGCCAACAATGCTTGCTGTGCAGTCATGACTCTGTTTGCTCCACCACTCCTTGATGGAACACATTGTTGGCAACATTCCAGAGTGACTAAAAACCTTATTCCTGAACATCCTGTAATATATTCCCTTTAACAGCCCTGAGAAAGCCCAAAAAAACAATTCCATCATTCTCCATGATTACTATAGGGTACCAAGCAATGTCAAAACCAGTTTTCTCAGAGATCCATTGATCACATAGGGGCAGAGGCCACATACCATGTATAGGGCCTGCAGGCAGACTGGATGGGCCTGACGGTCCTTATCTGCCGACAATTTCTTTTTCTATGTTTCTATGTTTCAACAATTTTAGACCATTTGAAAAAAGTGTTTATAATAGTTATATTAAGGCAGCAAGAAAGGCAATCAGAAAGACCAACATGAAAACGGAACTCAAAATTGCAGGGTGGGGGGGTAAAAAGTGGGGGAAATAATTATTTTTGCACATTAGACTGAAGAGAAAGACAAAAGGGAGGATTATTTATCTAAGGAATAAGGTGGGTAGAAGATAAGCAAAAAAGATAATGTTCTGAACAGTTGTCATTGTTCAGTTTTTACAGTTGGGTAAAGTGTCCACTTCCAGAGAGTAAGATAAAGGCTGATCGGAAGGGTGTGAGTAACATGAAGCATGTACAATTTACAGAGGACATGGTTAGAAAAGGTCTGAAAGTACTAAAGGTAGATAAAGCACCGGGTCCAGATGCCTGCATCCAAGAGCACTGAGGCAACTGGGATCTGAGCTAGTTACTCCCCTAACAAACCTCTTCAGGTGTCCTATGGAGACTGGAGTAGTGCCAGAAGGCCGAAGGAATACAGCAGTAGTGCCACTATACAAGGAAGGGGACAAGGACAACCCATAGAACTGTAGGTCAGTCAGACTTACTTCAGTTGAGGGATAACTTATGGAGACTATAATTAAAGAGAAAATGGTGGAGTCTTTAGAAGCAAATGGGCTCATGCTGGCAACCTAGGTTCGGGAACAAGCCCAGGCCGCCGGGGGGTCGACAGGAGAAAGAGAGGATTTAGAGTCTGGAGGACTGCTCTCCTCTCTTGGGAAGGGATGGATTGCCATCCGCTCATCGTTCTCCCTCTAGTGGTGGCTGGAGGAAGATGCGGGCTTGGAGGCACATAGCCAATGTATGTCGTCAGCTGGGGGCAGAGGAAAAATGGAGGAAAATGGAGCTGGTAGGCCCGCCATGACTTCCCAGCGCCCGTCTGGATCACCAATTGTGAAAGCCAGCGAGGGATGAAAAATCAAAGAATCATAGAATTCCATTGGCAGAAAAGGACCAACTGGCCCATCTAGTCTGCCCGAGAAGTGGCCCACCCCCTCCCCTCCTACCATTTTCTTCCCTGCCCTACCCGTCCTTTTCCATTTAGGCCCACATAGCTGTCCCATGCTCTTTTGAACTTGTCTACCATATCCACCCCTACAACCCATTAAGGCAATCTGTTCCATGGACCCACCATCCTCTCTGAGAAATAATGCCCCCTTATGTCCCACCTAAATTTACCCCTTTCCAGCTTGAAAGCATGACCTCCCCTACATCCCCTGGGCCATTCTAGTTGCCCTCCTCTGGACCCTCTCCAGCCTATCTTTGTCTTCTTGCAAGTGTGGCCTCCAGAACTGCATGCCATACTCCAGCTGTGGCCTGACCAGCATTTTGTAGAGTGGCATTGTCACCTCCCTCTTCCTACTTGTGAAGCCCCTCCCTATGCATGCTAGCAATCTTGTTGCTTTTTCTGCTGCCCTATTGCACTGATACCTAACATTTAGGGTATCCAAAATCGAAATCCCCATGTCCTTTTCTAGTTCCATAGCCTGCAGTGCCCCACCCCCAAGCTGATATGTAGCTGTTTCTATGTTTCTATATTTTAACAATTTTAGACCATTTGAAAAAAAGTGTTTATAATAGTCATATTAAGGCAACAAGAAAGGCAATCAGAAAGACCAACGATAAACGGAACTCAAAATTGGGGTAAAAGTGGGGAAAGAATTATTTTGCACATCAAACAGAAGAGAAAGACAAAGGGAGGATTATTTATCTAAGGAATAAGGTGGGTAGAAGAAGATAAGCAAAAGATGATGTTCTGAACAGTTGTCATTGTTCAGTTTTTACAGTTGGGGTAAAGTGTCCACTTCCAGAGAGTAAGGTAAAGACTGATGGGAAGGGTGTGAGTAACATGAAGCATGTACAATTTACAGAGGACATGGTTAGAAAAGGTTTGAAGGTACTTAAGGTAGATAAAGCACCGGGTCCAGATGCCTGCATCCAAGAGCACTGAGGCAACTGGGATCTGAGCTAGTTGCTCCCCTAACAAACCTCTTCAGGTGTCCTATGGAGACTAGAGTAGTGCTAGAAGGCCGAAGGAATGCAGCAGTATTGCTACTATACAAGGAAGGGGACAAGGACGACCCATAGAACTGTAGGTCAGTCAGACTTACATCAGTTGAGGAATAACTCATGGGGACTATAATTAAAGAGAAAATGGTGGAGTCTTTAGAAGCAAATGGGCTCACGCTGGTGACCCGGGTTCGGGAACAAACCCGGGCCACAGGCGGTTAACAGGTGAGAGAGAGGATTTAGAGTCCGGGGGACTGCTCTCCTCTCTCTGGAATGGATGGATTGCCACCCTGCTCGTCGATCTCCCTCTACTGGTGGCTGGAGGGAGATGCAGGCTGGGAGGCACACAGCCAATGTATGTCGTTGGTGGGAAGGGGGGGGCAGAGGAAAAAATGGAGGAAAATGGAGCTGGCAGGCTCCGTGATGACCTCCCAGTGCCCGTCTAGCTCACCGAATGTCTGGATTTCTGTCCAGAGGTGGGGGAATGCCAGCACGGGAGAGACCGGAGCTGCCTGCCCATCTCACAGAATGAAAAATCATAGAATCATAGAATTCCATTGGCAGAAAAGGACCAACTGGCCCATCTAGTCTGCCCGAGAAGTGGCCCACCCCCTCCCCTCCTACCATTTTCTTCCCTGCCCTACCCCTCCTTTTAGATTTAGGCCCACATAGCTGTCCCATGCTCTTTGAACTTGTCTACCATATGCACCCCTACAACCCATTCAGACAATCTGTTCCATGGACCCACCACCCTCTCTGAGAAATAATGTCCCCCTACATCCTCCCTAAATCTACCCCCTTCTAGCTTGAAAGCATGACCTCTGTTGATTGTGTTTTCACTCAGCCTTAAGAGGCTACTACCCCTCACTTTGTTAATTCCCTTCAGATACTTGAAGGTTTCCACCATATTCCCCCTTTCCCTTCTCATATCCAGTGTACAGACCTAATTCTTCCAGTCTTTCCTCATATGACCTCCCCTACATCTCCTGGACCATTCTAGTTGCCCTCCTCTGGACCCTCTCCAGCCTATCTTTGTCTCCTTGCAAGTGCGGCCTCCAGAACTGCATGCCATACTCTAGCTGTGGCCTGGCCAGCACTTTGTAGAGTGGTATTGTCACCTCCCTATTCCTACTTGTGAAGCCCCTCCCTATGCATGCTAGCATTCTTGTCACTTTTCCTGCCACCCTATCGCACTGATACCTAACATTTAGGGTATCCAAAATCCAAATCCCCAGGCCCTTTTCTAGTTCCATAACCTGCAGTGCCTCCCCCCTAAGCTGATATGTATCCCTGTGGTTGCTGCAGCCTATGTGCATTATCTTACATTTTTTTGTATTGAATTAAAGCTGCCACCTTTCTGCCCACTCCTCCAGCTTGGCTAGATCTTGCCCCATTTTCTCCACCCCCTGGATTTTCCACTCTCTTATAGACTTTTGTGTCATCCACAAACAGACACACATTCTATTTAGATCCTCTGCTAACTCCCCTACGTATACATTAAACAATATGGGTCCCAGCACCAACCCCTGTGGAACTCCAATAGTCACCACCCGTGCCCGGAATGCACCCCACTGATCACTACCCTCTGAGTCCTTCTTCCCAGCCAATCTTCCACCTAATTTCTCAGTTTGCATCCCCCCCACAAACTTCCTGGCTTTCTTACCAACCTCCTGTGGGGGACAGAGTGAAACGCCTTCCTGAAGTTCAGGTAGGCCACATCCACCGCCCCCCCCCCCCATCATACACCTCTGTAACACCCTCGAAAAACTCCATTAGGTTGGTCTGACGTGACCTTCCACTAGTGAACCCATGCTGGCTGTCATCAATAAGGCTCCTCTCCTCCAGGTGTCATACCATTCTTTCCTTTGTGAGGGTTTCCATCACTTTTCTCACCACAGAGGTAAGACTAACTGGGCAGTAGTTTCCTGGCTCATCCTTACTCCCCCCCCCAACTTGTGAAGCAGCACTACTTCTGCCAGATTCCAGTCCCCCCAGGAGCCTTCCCACTTTGAGGGATAGATTGAACAGTTTTGCAAGAGGTGCCGCCAGTTCCTCCTTTAATTCCTCTAGTACCCAGGGATGGGCTTGATCTGGGCCCATAGCTTTATCGGTTTTATTTTCCCCAGCTCCTCCAATACTCTACCCTCCATGAAGGGCTGGTGTCCACCTCCATTCCCTCCCTCCCTCCCCTTTGCTGTATTCCGGCCCCTTCCCTCTTTCTCAACCATGAATATTGACGTGAAGTATTCATTTAGCAGATTCGCTTTTTCCCTAATCTCCTTCAACTGGTTTACCCCCCCTCACCCTTAAGTCTTAGAATCCCTTGCCTACTTCTCCTCCTGTCACTCACATACCAAAATAATTTTTTGTCCCCTCTTTTAGCCTCCCTCGCTATCTTCACCTCCATTTCTGCTTTAGCCTTTCTGATCATTTTCCCCGCCTCCTTAAGCTTTTCCTTATAGACTCCCTTTCCCCTAAACCCTGTGACATTTTGTAGGCTTTGAATGCCTTAGTGTTCTCCCTAACCAGCTCCCTAACCTCTGCTGTGATCCACAGGGGTTTTCTCTCTTTTCCTTTTAGTTACCTTCCATACGCATTGCTCCGTGGCCTTGAAAATACTTCCCTTAATTGCCCTCCAAAGTTCTTCTACATCTTCAAGATTCTGTTTCCCTTCGAGTTCTTTCCACACAATTTCCTTCATCCTCCCAAACTTTGCTCTCCATAAGTCCAGTACCCTGTTGATAGACCTGCCCGTTACTGCCCCAGCCTAAATAGTGAACTTGACCATCCGGTGGTTGCTCTGTCCCAAATTCTCCCCAACTCCTACCTCCTCTACACTGTCCCCATTTGACTGTATTATGTCCAGTGTGGCTTCTCGTCATCTCAGTTCCCTTACTAGCTGGTGAATAAAGGCATTCTGCAGAGATTCTAAGAATTCCTTGCTTCGCTCAGATCTGGCCGATGGTATTCCCCAGTCCACATCGGGTAGGTTCAGGTCTCCTAACACCAGGATCTTCCCTTTGCTGGCCATCTCCTGTATGTCCTTAGCCAGCTCTCTGTCCACCTCCTCTCCCTGATGCGGTGGTCTGTAGACCACCTCCACCCTTAACATCACTCCCTCCTTCCTGCATAAGGTAACTCTGCAGAACTCTTCTCCTCTTTGCCTTCCACTGTTCTAATCCCATCTCTAACATACAGGGCTACACCCTGCCTTTTGTACCCATTCTACCCCTACTGAAAAGACTATACCCCTGTAATCCCACCTCCCAACTGTGGTAATCTGTTAATCATGTCTCAGTTATTGCAATAAGGTCTGGGTCGTCCGTTCCTATCACTGCATCTAAGTCACCAATTTTGTTCCCTGCATTCCTGGCATTAGCTAGTGTTCGCTTCCATCCCCACCCCCCCGTGATCTCTCTTTCTCTCTCTCTCTCTTGTTGCCTGTTTTTGCTCACGGTTGGAGAGTGTGGTCTAAGTTAGTTTCACTAGGCCGGCTTTCCCCACTGGTCCTAGAGTTGCACTCTCCCCTACTTAGTTTAAATTTATGTCAGCCCCTATCTTTTCGGACTGGGAGGATCTGCCAACAGTTCAGGTCATGAGAGCACTGTAGGAGCTGCCCTCCCCCTTCCTCCGAAACATAACCAGACTGGGAGGATCCACCAAGGGTCCCAGTCATGAGAGTACCGTAGGAGCAGCCCTCCCCCACCACTCGAACTTAACCAGGCTGGGAGGATCCACCGAGGGTCCAGGTTGTGAGGGCACTGTACGAGCAGCCCTCCCCCCCGAAACTTAACCAGACTGGGAGGATCCACTGAGGGTCCAGGTCATGAGGTTTTAGCCACTTTATACTTGGTGCCTTAAGGAGCCACTATGAACTTTTTCTATTTTTAGAACTCTCTGCATGGTACTTTAATTAGCAACTCCTAGTAGCCTTGTATAGTTGTTATACAGTGGTACTTATGAAATGGTTACTTGCCATTTGTGATCAACCTGACTGTTTAACTGCGCCAGCTTGTTTCTCCTGGGGGACTGCATTTAAAAGTAAAAATAGTAATTCTTTGTCTCTTGGGCTACTACATAACCTGCACCACAGATAGAAACCTCTTTAATCTGGTGCCGAAGTCTCTAAGCCTCACACGATCGGCATTTAAAAAAAAAAAAAAATTCCTCTCTCTTGTGCTTGTGCTAAACCAGCTCCACAGCCAGGAAACACGTTTATACTGGACTATAGTCTAACATGGAGTACATTTCTTGTGCTATGTGAGACTGAGCCTCTATTCAGAGTAAAATTAAGATCTACAGGAGTAATTTAATTTCCAGCTCCACAGTCAGGAAACAATTTTATACTAGGCTACAGTGTAACATGGAATATATTGCTTGTGCCTAAGTGAGATTGAACCTCTATGGAGCAAAAATTAAGAAATACTGGAGAAATGTTATTCTATGTATGAATGTTCATTTATGTATGCCCAAAAACTTATGCTAATGACTCCTTGAGGTTTTATATAAGAATCCTACCTCTTCTTTCTCCGCAGACTGGGAGGATCTGCCGAGGGTCTAGGTCGTGAGGGCACTGTAGGAGCAGACCTCCCCCACACCCCGAAACTTAACCAGGTACGGTGACCTGCATGCCACACTGGAAGAGAACTGGTCCCTGCACTAGTCGCTCCCCACCAGCCCCCCAATACCCTCCCACCCTTAGCTGGTTTTACTTTTATTTAGGCGCCCTCACGTTACTGGAACCTATTGTGAGACAGTTGTGTTTTTTCTAACTCTCTGGTTTCTCATCTGCACTTTATATTTTTCGACCACTAGAGGTTACCTTCATCGACGGAAACATGCTTATCTTTCTCTGCATTCAGTTTATTTGAGATATCCGCCTTACCTTTACCCTACACTCCTCTCCATCTTCATGCCCACTGTCTCCTCCCAATCATCCCCTTGCTCTTACTCCTATCTTATCATGGACTCTAGGTCTGTATACATCCCTCTCTCTTTAACATTTATGCTATGGTTTCTAACAGTTCTCACTGGTCCTGCGGAGATTACTTCCTCTACCTCTGTTTACTCCATGGACAATTTCTGCTTCTCCAACCTCCTATCTGACCCCACCCCTAATCCATCTCCTCCATCTGGGCTTAATTACAAGCACCTGGGGTTATTAATTAGATATATCCAGCTAAGGTTTTCTATCTCCACTGAATGTGCTACTTGGGCTTATGTCACTGTCAATATGGATATTCACCCTATCCCTTACTCTTGCTGGGGATGTCGAGACCAATCCAGGTCTGCCCTGGTCACAAATTCCACCCATTTTCACCCCTTGCACTGTCTGCCCCAGTCATCTGGCCTCACCTTTGTACACCTTAATATTAGGAGTCACTTGGCTAGCCTCCCTGTCTTCAAGGCATGGATATGCGCTAATAACCCTGATATAAGCCATATCTGAAACGTGGCTGAAGCCTTCCATTACTGAGTCCCAGTGCTCCCTCCAGGGATATAATTTGCTTTGGGCGGATCACTCCAGTGCCAAAACAGGTGGAGGACTGGCACTTTATTACTAGGTTCATCTGAACGTCACTATAATACATGATTCCCCTCTCGCCAACTGTGAGGTTCTCCATTCCCTCCTACTGCTCGGGGGTTTCAAAAAACCACCATATTTTCTGCATATATGTACCTCCCAGACACTCCGGGCAAGGGCTTGAGGAGTTACATAGATACATAGATGCATAGACAATGTCGGCAGATAAGGGCCTATGGCCCACCCAGTCTGCCCATTTGAGCTTGTAAGTTCAGTTTATGTTTTCCTAGAAGTCTGTTGCCCCTTACCCCTGACCTCCAGAATTCCTTTATGTCTATCCCATGCATTCTTAAATCCCGTGATTGTTTCAGCCCCCACCACTTCCTCTGGCAGGGTGTTCCACTTGTCCACCACCCGTTCTGTGAAGAAATTCTTCCTCACATTTCCTCTGAATCGTCCTCCCTCCAACTTCATCCCATGCCCTCTAGTCCTGGAACATCTTTTTCGCTTAAAATAGTGTATTCCTGCACCCTGTTCCTCCCTGTAAGATACTTGTATGTCTCTATCATATCCCTCTCTCCTCCCCTCCTCTCCTCCAAGGAGTACATGTTCAGTTCCTTCAACCTGTCCTCATAGGACTTGTGATGCAATCCATGCACCATATTTTTTGCCCTCCTCTGAACCTTCTCTACCCTGTCTATGTCCTTACGTAGGTAAGGTCTCCAGAACTGTACACTGTACTCCAGGTGGGGCCTCACTAGTGTCTTGTACAGTAGAATGATGACCTCCCTTTTCCTGCTGGTGATGCCCCTGCATATGCATCCCAGCATCCTATTTGCTTTACCTGCTGCCTTGTCACACTGTTTCCCTACCTTGAGGTTATCAGAGATGATAACCCAAGATCCCTTTCCTGCTTGGTGCATGCTATATCCTCACCCCCCCCAACTGATATATTGTGCCAGGGTTTTTGTGCCCCATATGCATTATCTTGCACTTCCTTGCATTGAATTTCAACTGCCAAATCCCTGACCATTCTTCAAGTTTCTGCAGGTCCCTTCTCATTCTGTCTACACCCTCTGGTGTGTCTACTCACTTACAGAGCTTTGTGTCATCAGCAAACAGTGAAATTCTGCCTTCTAGGTCCTGCGCAATGTCACTGATGAAGATGTTGAATAGGACCGGTCCCAGCACTGATCTCTGTGGTACCCCACTGGGTCTACGGGATTTAAGAATGCATGGGATAGACATAAAGGAATTCTAGAGGGTAGGAGTAAGGGGAAACAGACTTCTAGGAAAACAAACTGAACTTACAAGCTCAAATGGGCAGACTAGGTGGGCCATAGGCCCTTATCTGCCGACACTGTCTATGTATCTATGTACTCTTCCCTCTGTGGAGTGACAGCCATTTACCACCACCCTCTGTGTCCTGCCGCCCAGCCAGTTACCTACCCACCACACTACTGTCCTGCCCACACCCATATTCCCCAGTTTGTGTAATAGTCTTCTATGTGGCACAGTGTCAAAGGCTTTGCTGAAGTCCAGATAGGCCATGTCCACTGCCCTCCCCTGATCCACCTCCCTAGTCACCCAGTCAAAAAATTCAATGAGGTTGGTCTGACATGACCTCCCCCTGGTGAAACCATGCTGCCTTGGGTACTGTAGTCCATTGACAACCAGATGTTCCACCAATCTCTCCTTCAGTAGTGCTTTCATGATCTTCCCCACTACCAAGGTGAGGCTGACTGGTCTGTAGTTCCCCACTTCCTCTTTGTTCCCACTTTTGTATAAGGGGACTTCATCTGCTGTCCTCCAGTCTTTGGGTACCTCCCCTGTTTCCAGTGATCGGCTAAACAGGATAGTCAGAGGTTCAGCCATCACCTCTCTTAGTTCTTTAAGGACCCTGGGGTGCACCCCATCTGGCCCCATTGCTTTATCAACTCTTATTACTTCCAGTTCCTTCAGGACCCTTTCTCGTGTAAAGGGACTTGTGTCCATTTCTGCACCATTCTCACCCCTTGTACTCCCTTCAGACCCATTACCCTCCTCTTCCTTAGTAAAGACTGAACAGAAATACCTGTTCAATATGTCAGCTTTACTGTTGTCATCCTCCACGTGGCCCCCATCCTCCCCTTCAGTCTCACTATCCCTCCTTTGCCTTTCTTTTTCCTTATGTACCTGTAAAGGTTTTGTCCCCTCTACCCACTGATTTTGCAATGTGTTCTTCTGTCTGAGCTTTGGCTTCCCTTACTGACCTCCCTGCCTCCCTTGCTTCTCCTGGTACTTCTCCCTATCCCCTTCTGCCTGTGTCTTTTTGTATTGCCTAAATGCAATCTTTTTGGCTTTCACTTTCTTTGCTACCTCTTTGGAAAATCATAATGGTCTCCTCTTCCTTTTCCTCTTGCTAACCTGCTTAATGCATAATTCTGTTGCTCTTGTAATCCCCATTTTAAATACTGCCTACTGTTCCTCAACCCCTGATTCCTGCCCCATTCCCCTTAATGCCTCTTTCAAGTATCTCCCCATTTTCCCAAAGTCTGCCCCCCTAAAATCCAGGATATGTGTTTTTGTGTGGTTTGGTTCTGCTCTTTCTGTGATTTCAAACCACAATGACTGGTGGTCCCTGTTCCCCAGGTGCTCCCCCACTGTTACCCCCATCATACTGTCCCTGTTTGTGAGCACAAGGTCCAGTAATGCCTTCTGCCAAGTTGGTTCCATGACCAGTTGCTTGAGGAAGGCACCCTGAAGGGAGTCCAGGATAAATCTGCTCCTAGTTGATGCTACTGCTGGGATGCTCCAGTCCACGTCTGGAATATTGAAGTCTCCAACCAGTACTACCTCCCCCTTGTCTGCCATTCTTTGGATGGCTAGCATCAGCTTCCTATCTGTTTCTTCCTCCTGGGCTGGTGGTCTATAGACCACACCTGTGTGGATGGCTGGCCCCATTTTCCTTTCCAGCTTAACCCACAGTATCTCTCCCCAATTTTGTTCCTCCTGGATCTCTGTGGGCCTTACATCATTTTTCACATACAGTGCCACTCCTCCTCCCTTCCTGCCTGCTCTGTCTCTTCTAAATATGTTGTAGCCAGGTATGGCCATCTCCCAGTCATGGTTATCATTACACCAGGTTTCAGTGATGGCCACAATGTCCAGGTCTGACTGCACCATGACAGCCTCCAGATCTTCCATCTTGTTCATGGAACATCTGCTATCGGTGACTGGGAAAAATGATATAATCTGCCTAGGAGATTTTAACCTTGACTGGGCCAGACCTAGCTCCTCCCTCCTATCTTCCTTGCAAGCAAGGCCAATCTCTCTCAGCTTATTCAGGATCCCACTAGGATCTCCCACTGTGGTGCCTGCAACACTCTCTTAGACTGGATCCTGAAAAATAGGAAGGAGTACTCCCCCTCAGCTAGTGTACTCCCAGATACCATAAGTGATCATTACCTGGTTTACTGCATATGGGACACCTCCTCCCCCTCCCTCTCAAAAGTCTTAACTTTTTCCAACCTCTCCAATCTTAACACAGAAGCTTTACTTCAGGATCTAAACCTAGTTGACTGGTCTCCCCTCTACTATACAAATGATATAAACATTGCAACGGGTTCTTTCAACTCTTCCCTGCGCTCATTGCAAAATAAACATATTCTGGTCACCACGAGAAGGGTAAAAGGGAAAGTCACCAATTGGCTCAAGTGTCCTCTGCTCCATCTTCTGAAGCATAGGGATAAACTTTGGTCTACTTGAAAGTCCTCCTCCCTGCTAACTGACTTTGAAGCCTACAGAGCCTTATGGAACACCTACAAAAAGGAGATTCGCCTTGCAAAAAGTACTTACAACAGGACTCTCCTTAGTTCCTCTGCCTCCAACCTGAAATGGTACTGGTCACAAATCAAGGAAATTCTGGGGAACAATAAGCCTCTGACCCCAAAAGATATGTATGTTAATGATACCCACTGTAACCACCCACTCACCATCGCTAATGCCTTCAACTCCCCTCTTTTCTACTCTACCTACCTCTACCCTCTCCTCACTCCCCATTGCACGGGCTGCCACATCTCCCCATACCCCCATTCCCCTTACTCTTGAGCTGGCTCTGGTCACGTACCATGATGTTCTAAAGCTACTCAATATTATTCCTGCTAGTGGTAGCACAGGCCTGATGGTATTCATCCTAGGATTCTTAGGCAGTTTGCTGCTTGGCTTGCAGTGCCCATTACCAGGCTCTTCAACCTCTCTATCTGCTCTGCCTCAGTCCCCTTGGTCTGGAAAATGGCCAGAACTATACCTGTATTTAAGAAAGGGGGACGCTAAACTACTGTCCAACTACCACCCCATCTCACTTCTCCCCACACTCAGCAAGCCACTTCAGAAACTAGTCCATCATCAGGTCTCTGAGTAGCTTCTTAATTTCAATCTTCAATCCCCAATTCAACATGGCTTTAGGGCTGTCACAGCACAACCACTGCTCTGACCCAGTATACAAGTGATGTCAAAGGTAACATGGATAAGGGCTTACTCACTGGAGCTGTTCATTGAGCTCTCTAAAGCGTTTGGCATGGTTCATCACCTGCTTCTACTAGATAGGTTGCAAACCCTAGGTGCCTCTGACTCTACCCTGTCCTGGTTCGGTAGTTACCTGGATAACCCCCTCTCAGGCTGTCTCCTTCTGGAACGTTCTCTCCTTCCCATCCCTATCACCTGTGGTGTTCCACAGGGTTCTATAATTGGCCAACTACTCTTTTCTCTCTTCTTAAATGATACCTCTAGTCCTTCTCCTCACAGTAGCATACTCATATACGCTAATGACCTAGTGCTTTATTATGCTTCCAAGTCTATCTTCTGTATAAACCATCTTTCACATGACTTTCAGTCCCTTCAATCTTGGTTTTCAGCTAACCATCAAATCCTCAACCTAGGTAAGACTCAGGCCATGCTTTTTTGGTCCTCTAAAAAAGTGCCCTCTGTTTCCCCTAAGCTCCTTGTCCACTGCTGTGATGGCACTACTGTCACTAACACCTCAACTTTAAAATACCTAGGGGTTATGCTTGACCCGGCTCTGGATTTTTGGCACATGTCAATGAAGTTTGTCATTCAGTCAATGCAAAAATTGGTGCAGTCTATCGAGTGCACCACTCATTCACCCTGACAGCCGGGATCTCAGTAGCAAGAGGCATTCTACTCCCTCTACTCCTTTATGCCCTCCCGGTTCTCTACCATGCCAATGCTCGTGTACTGTGCAAGTGGGACATTTCTTATAACAACATCTGTAGGTCACCTTATCAGCGTCTCACCTAACTCATCACTGCCTACTCTATTCTGGCTTAAACTGGTTGGCTCCTGAAGTCCTCCAGTCATACGCTCTAGGATGTTTCATTGACTTCCTTACTAGAACACCTCGCCTGGCCTCTCTGGGTAATATGCTTACCCTGGTCTCTCACTCCCACTCCCTTAGGTCCTCCTCCATCCCAATGCTCACCGTTCGGCCCTGTGCTATCAAAATGGGAGAACAGGCTTTTTCCTGTTTTGCTCCTAGGTTCTAGAACTCACTCCCCCCTCATGTTAAAAACTTCTCCTCCCATCTTTCTTTTAAGCATTCGTTGTTCTCTCACCTCTATGCTCTAGGTAACTGCTACTGCATGTAACTAGGGAGTTGCCACCTATGTCATCATGCTATGAGCTGTAAATGTCTAACTTATATTACTGTGTCTTTTCTGTGTGTTTCCTTTTTCCACCCAGCTAGGCTAGATGACTGGTACGAGCATGCTCCACTCAAGCCTATCCTACTCTGAATTGTTGATATTATTGTTACTATTATCTTTGCTTTGTATTAATGTCTGCAAATTTAACCTCTGATTTATCATAACCCTGACTGTAATTATTGAACCAAAGTTGTTGTTTTTGCACTGTACAGTTGTCATTTCTGTATTCTCAGTTTTTTACTCTCCCGGGTCTTGCCTGAAAATAGGCAGGTTTGTTGCCTAGCGCACTTACCTGGTTACCAAAAGCTAATAAATAAATAAATGTACCCCTGCAGCTTCACTCTTAAGAGCCTAGCCCCTGCCCTGCTTATGTGCAACCTGCCTCTTGCATACAGGCACTCATCTACCCACGAATGCCCCCAGTCTCCTAGACAGATGAAGCCTTCCTCCCTGTACCACTGACTCAGTCAAAGGTTGAATTCCTTTATTCTGAGTTGCTGGGCTGTGCTGGCACAATGCACCGAGAGAACCTACAAGAAGGCCAGAGAACTGACAAGCCCTTTACATCCCTCTGCCAGCTCCCTGAACCTTCTTTGAACTCTCTCCACCTCCTCCCCAGCCTAGTCATTCATCCCTAGGTGTAGTACTAAGTGTGGCCTACACTCCCCACTTACCTAATGCAGTACTTTATTCTAGTGAGTTCCCTGCTGGCCTCCATTCCTGGATCACAGAAAACTGACCTCCCCCTGAAAGCTATCATCTTCCTTAGCCAGTGAATCCCCTTTATGATAGAATCCTCATACACTACAACTGCATTTTCGCTCCCTGTTCCCAAGAGTGCCTCGCTACTTCTATCTGGGTTTGCTCTGGATTTTCCTGCATTAATGCCCTGGTCCCTCACTCCCCTCCCTCCTGGTAGTGTTGTTTCTGATTGCTCCCCTTCTTTTCTATCTTGCCCTGTACCTGACCCTCTTTCTTCCTCCCCTGTTCCATGCAGCCAGTCAACCTTCCCATCCTCTTTTGACCTTCTTCCTTTTTCTGCACCCCAGTGCCAGATTCATGATCATTTCCCACCCTGTTCTCTGCCCTATCATCCCTCACCCTTCCCCACTGCTCCCTCCACAAGCTGTGATTACTCCATGACCCTCTTCATGCATATCCCATATTTGTGCTCTTCCCTCGCTATTCCACCCCTTGTGCTTCCTCTACATGCCCTTCCCTTGTGCTGACCTCCGTCCTCCGCTATGGCTCGGTCTTCTGTGAATATCTGCTCCTCCCTCCCTTCCCCCCTCCTTTTCCATAAGCCCATCCTGGGGCCAGTACCTGTTTGACTCCACTGTATAACGCCTGTTGTTTACACTTACCCTGCTGCTTTCTTGTTCATGAGCTCCACTCCTTCTTCCTGGTGTGACCCACCTATCCCTTCCACCCTTCTTTGCCTCTCTTCCATCCATAATAGAAAAAAAAAGAAGCAAATTGTCTACATGATTCAAAGCAGCACTGTTTTGTATTACTGACGGTAAATCATGTCAGACTAACCATGTTAACTTCTTTGATTATGTCACAAAGGCTGTGGATACAAGTCAAGCTGTAGATGTGTTGTACCTGGTCTTTAACAAGGCATTTGGAACTGTACCTCACATGAGACTGTTAAGAAAAAGGGAGGATTTGGGATTGGAGGAAGAACTGAATAGATGGACATGTAATTGGTTGAAGGGAAGGCAACAAAGAGTGTCATTAATGGGAGAGAATCAGAGGTGAAGGGATTATGAGTGGGGTGCCACAGGGGTCAGCCATGGGGCCTATCCTATTCAATATGTTAATAAGTGACATAGGAGTGGGTACAAAGGGGCAAGTGGGTCTCTTTGCTGACGGCACCTAAATATGGCAATTGAGATTCAATGCGAAGAGATGCAAAGCTACACAGTTTAGCAGAAATAAAACACATAAGGTATACTGGATGGGAGGGGAAATGTTTATTTATTTATTTTTTGTTGACCGGGTAAGTATACTAGACAAATTCTGCCTAGTTACAGGCATGACCTGGGGAAGGGGGATACAGATGAATGCCAACTGACCTTGAACCAGATTAAGCTGTTGGTGGTATTTTTAGTGAATGGGGGAAATTTGGCGAGGACACCGGGGAAATTCCCCTACTATCCATTAGGGGGAGACTCTGTCCCCAAGGCTGCTTTCCAAGATGGCTGCAAGACAGAATACAGAGGAGGAAGTGGAGGAGATGGAGCAAGAACTGGATGTTGGAAAACTGTCTACTGAACCAACGGAGAAAGTATTGGAACGAAAGGAAGAATCTGAGAAAAGTCCTAGAGAAGCTGTGCATAAAATATATAAACCCACTGACTGTAAGTCTGCTAAAACTTCTTGTTTTCCTGAAATACCTGAGGATAGCTCTTCGGGCCTAAGTGATGATAATATTACGGTGTTGGATGTTCAGGAGAAGCCAAGCGATTTAAACCCTGCAGAAACAGAAATCATGCAACAAATAGAGGCTGTAGAGAAGAGCTTTTTATTTAAAAAATGCAGCATCGCAAGAAACTCAGAGAACTTCAAACTGACAAAAGAGCTGGATGTGTCAAATTGACACAGCTGGATGTTAATGACGTAGTAGCATCAAAGGATTCTTCTGGAGACTGGGTGGAGGCTGCAGAGCAAACGGAGTGTCTACAGCAACAGCTAAACTACAGGCAGAAAAGAGCCTGGCCTAGGACATACTGGAACCCCAGAAACAGCCCGGACATCATCCTGGTCAGTGGAAAAGGCTCTGCAGGGGGCCGGATGGGAAAGGAATAATAGTACAGGTCAGTGGGCCTCTGGTAAATCACCTATACAAATGCCAATACCTTCTAATATAACATTGCAGCAAAGTTGGGATAAACAAAATACAGACTTGGAGATACCTCCTGAGTTAGCTCTCATTCAAAATCCTATTTTATAGCTTCCACAACAGCAGACAGTCCCTTAGAAAGAAACAGCAAATACTAACACTGGGGGATGCCCCATTGACTCTAGTGCACCAACTCAAAGGCCTTTGAATTTTATAAATAAAGAAACTCCTGGCTCCTTTTCTTCTTTATTCAAATTTCCAATTTTTCCTGCAAAAAGGCATAATGAGGTTTGTTTATCGTATACAGGAGGTATGCCTGAGCCACCAGACAGGCTGTTTGTTTCTAGAAATCTTTTAAAAGAATCAATGAAGTTTTTCTCTAAAGAAATATATGCACTCATCCACATTTCTGGTGAGACAACATTTGACATTAGCTTCAAGTCTCTGAATGGTTTGGAACGTTTTTGGATAAACTATGCGACTTTAAAAAAAACAGCCTTGTGGGCCCCATTTATTGCAATTCCACTAACAAAACCTGCCTAAAAAGTGATCACGGTACTTTTTAGAAATTAAGGTGTCAGTGTGAATGATCTCACCTACTGGTTAAAGCAGAAATGTACAATTATTGAAGAGCCTACTGCCATTTTAGACTCAGAAAATATCTGGACTGGGGGGGGTGGAAAGCGAAGGTCCTGTTAAAAACCACAGATACTGGTTTATTGCATTTACCAAATTCTTTCTTTTTAGGTAGAGATCGAGGGATACTCTTCTATGCAGGACAACCAAAGATGTGCTACAAGTGTGGCTCAGGAGCACATTTGAGTAGTATCTGTGATCAGATCAGATGCAATGTTTGTGGAGAACTGGGGCATTTAGGGACTCAATGCACTAATGACTGTAAGTGTAACCTTTGTGATGAACCTGGACATACTTTCCAGAATTGTAAATTGGCGTCTCAAAATAGCCCTGAACAGGCAGATGGGGAAGAACAACGTTTGTTAATTACCCTTACACAAAGAATAGCTTGGGCTTTAATAAACAGCAAGCACAGAGTAGGAAGGAAAATATGGTGCCCCCTCCCCCATTGAATCCTATAGTGTCCCACCAGCCTGATACTCCTGTTACTGACATTATTTTAAGAGATCAAGCCCGAGAGAATACATCAGCCCAAATAAATTTAATATCTGGGATGGACACAGGCATTATGGAGGAGGAGAGACCCTCAACCTTTGGTGTAGAGCAAGTAGGAGCTTTAACGCCCCTCCCCCTCCCCCATCCAGTGATTGATCAAGATGTCACCGTACCTGCAGTTAAGCATAAAACTCGATCCTCTGTCTTACACACACCTCAGAACACAAGTTCACTGCCTATATCCAACAAGTTTGATTTATTACAACAGAAAAACACAGAAGAGGACTCTGATGTCTCTTCTATTGCATCTTCTGTACCTGAAGTCATTACAGACACTGAAAAGCCAGAGATGGTAAAAGGTCCCCAAAAAAAGGAAAGCAAAATTAAAAAGGCAGAACACAAGATGGGGAAAATACAAATAATTTAGTGAGCCATGCATATTCCCTTCTCATGTTATACTATTAATGTAAATAGTATAAAGAGGGACAGCTAAAGAAAGATCATTTTTATGTTGCTTGCACGCATGTGCAAGAAACATAGTGCCATGAACGGAGATTTCGGAGGTGTGTCACCTCCTCCTCCAATTCAGGCACTGGGCTGGCAGGCGCGGCCCCTGTAAACCAATGCATTTTGGAGCTGTCTATGACACACTCCAAAATGCAGTGGCATACAGTTGAAAGGGGGATCTATGCTTGAGTGAGCAGCGATAAGACGCTGCTCACGCGCAGCTCCCCCCCAGGCGTGCGCGCTCCCGCACGCACTGTATAGCCGACGGGGTGCCCAATCCCCGTCGGTTAAACTCTGTCGCCCCGAAGCTGGTGCCACGCTGGGAGCCCACCCCAGAATGGCAATCACTTATGTAGCCGACAGGTGCCCAATCCCCCATCGGCTAAACGCCCCGTAGCTTGTGCCACGCTGGGAGCCCACCCCACGCGGCAACGGGCCCACGAGTTTTTTTTTTTTGCCGACGTAAGCCCTATCCTCCGCCGGCTGAACGCCCCCAGTAGTGCTTGTGCCACGCTGGGAGCCCACCGTGTGGCAAACGGTCCCACGTTGTCTTTTTTTTTTCACCTGAAAACAAAAACCGGCCGCTGGAGCTTCTCCCGACCCTCCACCCACAACCCGCGCCCACCCACTGTGCACCCAGCCTCTCCCACACACCCCCACCCCATACTTACCTCTGACTCTGGCGATGATCTTCGGTGGACCGGGAACACGTCTGCACTCTTCAAAGCCGACCGCGAATTGAGGAAATGCGGTAAGCTGTATAATGGGCTAGATAGGGGTTTCAACTTTATTGCATATCTCAGGCATTTGGAATTTTGCACCAAATTTTCAACATGGGGTTTTGGGACCCCTTCTCTGAATGATGTTACTGTCATGGCGTTATTCGACCTCGAAGGTGATTTCGCGCAGTGACTGCGCAGTCACTGCGAAATCACCCTTCCGGCTTGAATACCACCATGACAGTGACATCATTCAAGAGAAGGGGTCCCAAAACCCCATGTTGAAAATTTGGTGCAAGAATTCCAAAAAATGACTGTTTTACGAGCGTGCGTTGCGCAGTTCCTACACAGGCTCGTAAGTTCGTGAAATTTCAATATTTTCACTCCAGATTTTCAACATTGCCATTTTATCATACCTACTTATGAGTAGTACAGCTGTCATTTTTCACATCTCACCCAAAATGTGTTTTCGCCCATGTAGCGCAGAATGGCGCAGTCGATGTGCAAACTCAATGTATGGGACACATTAACAAAATCACAGTGACACTGTTCATGAGCAGAGGTCTTAAAATGGCTATGTTGAAAATTTGGTGAAAAAATTCCTAAAAATGACTGTTGTACGAGCGTGCGTTGCGCAGTTCCTACGCAGGCTCGTAAGTTCGCAAATTTTCAATATTTTCAACACTGCCATTTTACCACACCTCCTTATAAGCAGTATAGCTGTCATTTTTGACATCCTGCCCAAAATGTGTTTCAACCCATGTAGCGCACAATGGCGCAGTCGGTGTGCAAACTCAATGTATGGGACACACTAACAAAATCACAGTGACACTGTTCATGAGCAGAGGTCTTAAAATGGCTATGTTGAAAATTTGGTGAAAAAATTCCTAAAAATTACTGTTTTGCGATGCGCGGCTAGTTCTAAACACGCCTCGAAGTCAGCAAATTTTCAATATTTGCACTCCGATGACTTCCAAATACCTAAACAGCACATAGAAGCAAGCAACATTCGGCATTGACAAATGCTTGTTTCTTTTCTCTTGGGTCTCCAGTTTGGCATTTATTTTTTGCAAGATGTCAGACTGCACACTCTGAAAGAAATAAGGTTAGCTTCAAAAGTTTGGTTTGCTGGCACCTCCTATTGGTTGATTGAGGGAAGAAACCGGTTTAGGTTTAGGAATTTTGTTCAAATTACCCAAGATGCAACTCTTAAAAATATTTGATGTTGTCCCAGGCAGAGTACTGATTCTTGATGTGGTTATACAGGGGCTCTGGTTTCGGTTGGTAAATTTGTCTACACCCCAAACAAAAGCTGAACGCTGCAATTTGCTGAATCAGATTCAGCCTTTCTTGTATGGAGCACATCAAGTAGTGTTTTCTGGGGACTTTATCTGCCCCATACTGGCGAAAACCTCTAAAACATATTGTGATTTTAATCATTTGGCAAAAGTTGTAGAAAAAGCTAAATTAAGAGATTCTTACTTCCATCTTATCAAAGCACATACTCCAACATTTCAAAAGGGACTTCTAACCTCCAGAATAGACTATATTTTTATGTCTAAAAATATTAATGTCCTCTCAGCAGCAACATATCCAGTAGAATTCTCTGATCATGCAACTGTGGGGATAAAACTAGAAGCCATGGAGGATTTAAAGAGAGGTCCGTGTTTCTGGAAATTAAACATCTCTTATTAGAGGAATATGTTTTACAAATGCTTTGTCATCTTGTAGTGGCAGGGAAATCTGTGTTTCTTTTCTATGATAACCCCTGTCAATGGTGGGTAGATACGAAAATGGATGTACAGAAAACTTTTCAACACATAAGTATAGACAGAAATCAAAAAAAATATTTTAATTACTTACATCATAGAAATTGCTGCAACACCTACTCTCTATTAGTGGTGGACGAAGTGGGCTCAATCCACTCCACGAAGTGATTCATGGAGCAAAGGCGGATTCGCGGATTGATCTGCAACCTGACAGTACCTGGCGTTATGATGAGTGGCCGTAAGTCCATTGAAAACAGTGACTTTGCGTTACTCCATCTCCCTAGACCACTATTCCACCAAATTTAAGGTGAAGTACTTTGAGGACAACGCACTTCACCTCACTTCACCTTGTTTTTGAACTCAGAAAGCAAATGTTGCAGTGATTCATGGGACTGCAGGTCACATGGGCTCTATATTGATCTGCAGAGCCTCAGTTCGGGGTAGTATGTATAGGAAGCAGTAGGAGACAGTGTGCTCTGAGAGCTGTCGGTGATTGAAACCTTCCAAAAGCTGTTAAAAAAGCATTGTTGCGTTTTTTGGGGGGCTCAAACTTTAGCTCATCGATTGTAGAAAACCCTCCAGTGCTCATATCATTGAGTATTTTTGTTTTTGCGTGGATTTTGAATGTTAATATAGAACATTGAGTGTGTGTAGTGAAAGACAGTGAAAGTGTGCTTTGGGGGAGAGGCGCATCTGTGGTGTAGGTAGATTTAAATTGGAGAAATAGTGATTTCTTTGATTTTAGGTTATATTTTTGTTATATAACTAACTGTGTTAATGTACACACAGTAATATTGTCAGTAATTGTTGAAATTGTCTTGCTGATTGTGTGTTGTGTGGATCTGGTGCAGCAGTTCATAATTTCAGGTTGTTTACATAACAATATGTGGCATATTATTGAACTTTTCAATTTGCTATGCATTACTCATTCAGCATTGTAGACAAACTGTTCTGTGTGTGAGTGTGCGCGCGGTATTGCATGACATCAATTAATACACCTTTTATTGTGCCACAGATTAGTGTAACCTGCTATCCACTGCAGTTGCCTGATTTTGTACTGTGATCGTGGTATCTGTTCTTTGTTTTGCTGCTTGTACTACACTAAAAATCTGCAGTCAGTGCTCCCCCCTACCCCCACCAGCAAAAGGAATTTTTTACCATATTGGATTGTTTTTGTGACCTCATCAGCACCACTGGTTACTGAAGTTGTTTTCATTGTGTGACAGACTAGTCTCTTATCTGTTGCTGAAGCTACAGTTGTTATTTTGGCTTCACATCCATCGTCCCCCGATCAGAGAGTGAACGTATCAAAATCTAAATTTGGTTACAATATTGTGATTGATCCCTCAAAATGCCCGCAAAGAGACATGCAAGCAAAGCTGTTTTTCAACATGGCAATGCTGGCAGTAAGATAGTCTGTGGGTGTGGTAGTACGCAGATGCAGAAGTGCATTGCTAATGTGAGGAAAGGTATGTCTCCTGCATTGTTTTTTACAGACCAATCAGTAGCTTCACGCATAGTTGGAGGAGATGATGTTTTCCCAGCTGGTGGTGTTAGTGTTACTGGTGTTAGTGGTGGTAGTAGTAGTATTGGTGCATCAAGTTCGAATTCCGACCAGTGTACTGCATCCAAAAATATTGAGTGTGAAGCAGTGCAAGTGAGTGGCAGCATAGATGATGTCATACGTCCCGGTAAATCCCCGTAACTGAACCTGAGGATTCTGATAATCATGTCAACGATAGCATACAATGTGATATTCTATCCACCATGGCAGTTAATGTCATGAATTTTCCATGCAGTGATTCACAGTGTGGTGAAAAAATATCAGGTGATGGTGGAGTAGATGATGATGAATGTGATGATGACGATGATGTTGCTGTTGTTGAAACATGCAGTTCACATGCTCACATCCAAGCTGAAGATGTGGATGTGTGTGACATTGATGAATATGATAATGATGTATTTGACCCCAGTTGGGAACCAGAGAAAAAGAAATTCAAAGTGGCTGTGTCTGAGTCTGTTTGCAGGAATCCCCACCGTAAAAACTTGTGATTTACCGGTTTTAGTTGATGATGATGACCCAGTAATCAATATGATAGGTAGTCATGGTGGTCAGTTGCAGTCCAGGTGTGCAGTGCATCACATGACCCCCCCACGTCAGTGCTTAAAATAATGGACTTAAATAAGCCACCTCATGGACATGTTAAAAGCAGAGCATCACAATCCCTTGTTTGGAATTTTTTTGTTCAAGATGCAAATGATGCGTCAGTTGCAATCTACCAGGTTTGCCATGTACGTGTGAGTCGAGGTAGAAAGGGGAGCCGTCTGGGCACAGGAGGACAGCATATGCATCTTACGAACAGGCATTTGGCACTGTGGGCCCAGCACAAGCTGACAGCTAATACCACAGTGAGGCATTCACCCTCGTCACCGGCAATCATAGCGAGCATGTTATCCCCTTCCATGACAGTTAAGTCCAGTAGTAAATTAAACATGTGCAGTACTGAGGTAATAACAGCAGAAGATTACTACAGGCATGATGAGGTGGAGGACCATAATGGCTTTGAAATGTTGTCCAGTGCTGGTGAGAGTAGCAGTTTTTGTGGTGGTGGTGCAGTATGTCTAGTGTAAGTGGTATATCAACCCCAGTTGGCAAATCTGGCAAAATAACTGCATTTCTGAGTTTGTCATCATCACCTGTACAACCGCCTTCATCAAACGTCCACACTCCCCCCCGCCAATGTCATTCATCACAGAGCACAATCATTTGTGATCATACTCTGTGTAAAACGTGTAAGTCAGCCCACGTTACAGAGTGTTTTTGCACATAAGCTGAAGTACCCCTCGAATCATACAGTGTCACGTGAACTTAATGCTGCTGTAGCAGAAATGCTAGCAATTGATCTTATACCCTTCTCCTTTGTGGAGAATTCTGGGTTCCGGCAGTTTGCTGCACATGCCTATCCAAAATGGAAAGTCCCATCCAGGACATACTTTTCGACCCGTGCTGTCCCTGAGTTGTTCCGCACTGTGTCCGACTCAGTAAGACATGCCCTTCAACATTTCTCCTCTCCATTCATCCATTTAAGTATGGATATGTGGACAAGTGGCAAAACAGCGGGGAGTTCATATTTGTGTATAACTGCACACCGGGCGTAGGTTCTGAGGTTGTTTATGATATTGGTAGTGTGAATAATCAGTGCAGTAAGGTGGATTGTCGTGGTAGCAATCTTCCAGGAATTCAGCAGCATGCAACGATTGCTATGTGTAATGTGACCTGTTCACACACTGGTGAGAACATGTTGGATGTGGTACTGACTGAAATTGACAAATGGCTAAACCCTCTGTCCCTGAGAGCTGGGTTCATAGCAAGTGACAATGGGTCAAATGTGGTGAAATGTATCACAATGGTGTTTTTTTTTCATGTTCCATGCATGGCCCACTGTTTAAATCTTGTGGTGCAGGATGTGGTTAATGCTGGCAGGCTTTAACTGAAGTTGTTAAAAGGCAGTGTGCCACCCCGGACCACCAACACCACCACCGGGACTGATGTTAGCGACTGCTACCATGAGTCTGTCTGACCCCCGGACCACCAACACTGGGACTGATGTTAGCCACTGCCACCATGAGTCTGTCTGACCCCCGGACCACCAACACTGGGACTGATGTTAGCCACTGCCACCATGAGTTTGTCTGCCCCTGGACCCACCACCACTGGGACTGTGATGTTAGCCACTGCCACCCATGAGTCTGTCTGACCTCTGACCACCAACACTGGACTGATGTTAGTCACTGCCACCATGAGTCTGTCTGACCCCTGGACCACCACCACCAGGACTGATGTTGGCCACCTCACCACTGCCACCATGAGTCTGTCTGGACCTCCGGACCACCACCACTCAGGACTGATGTTGGCCACTGCCACCTTTCATGAGTCTGTCTGACCCGTGGGATCAGCACCACCGGGACAGATGTTAGCCACTGCCACCACTGCCACTATGAGTCTGTCTGATCCTCAGACCACCACAGACCGGGACTGATGTTAGCCAATGCCATCACTGCCACAATGAGTCTGTCCGACCCCCGTACCACCAGCACAGGAACTGATGTTAGCCACTGCCACCATGAGTCTGTCTGACCCCCGGACCACCACCACTGGGACTGATGTTAGCCACTGCCACCATAAGTCTGTCTCACCCCCGGACCACACCACCGGGACTGATGTTAGCCACTGCCACCACTGCCACTATGAGTCTGTCTGACCCCCAGACCACCACAGACCAGGACTGATGTTAGCCACTGCCACCTTGAGTCTGTCTTGACCCCGGACCACCAACACTGACTGATGTCTAGCCACTGCCACCATGAGTCTGTCTGACCTCGGACCACCACCACTGGGACTGATGTTAGCCACTGCCACCATGAGTCTGTCTGACCCTGGACCACCACCACCGACTGATGTTAGCCACTGCCACCATGAGTCTGTCTCATCCTCGGACCACATCACCGGGACTGATGTTAGCCACTGCCACCACTGCCATCATGAGTCTGTCTCACCCCCGGACCACCACCACCGGGACTGATGTTAGCCACTGCCACCGTGAGTCTGTCTGACCCCCAGACCACCACCACCGGGACTGATGTTAGCCTCTTTTTGCTGCCACTGACCATGAGTCTGTCGGACCACCACATCCATCACAAAGCTTCTTATATTTAAACCATAAAATGGAGTATGTACTAATGTTTGTTATGCTGTTTCACTTCCTTTAGTTGTATGTTTTGTTTTCTGTAGCTTTTCAGAGCCACAATGGTAAAACACATATGGTACACTTATTTTGTTTTTTCTACAGGTTAACAAAAAAAGTCCCTATCGCTAAAACTCGTTGGGAATGGTACTGCAGATGTACTGTACAGAGGAACATATGGAATATCCATGTAAAATCCATTCTGGTAAGTATGAAGATTTTTTTCATCCATTTCCATTGTTTTGTAAAGACTGCAGCAAATATTGCACACAGGTTGTGTTAGTTGACAAGATGTGGGTTTGAAATGTTAACTTGACTTGGAGATTGAGAACCAGGAGGGACAAATATCACTAGTTGTAAGAAGTCATTCATTTCTTTTTTTGAAACTGCCAGATGCTTTATTGTTCTGTCAAGTGGCTCTTATCCCAAAAAGTTCTTCAGCATCATCAGGCACCCCTCCCCGGCTGGGGCGATATGCAACACTTAGAAGTCATGCTTCATTAGATGACCATGACCATCATTAACAACCAGACTCTAGAAGGATGCAGATGAAATCTGTGAAGAAGTAATAAAATAAGAAACTATTACAGAGAAACCTGCAAATATGATTCCCAAACCCTCAAAAAATATTTTTACCTTCATGTGTTTGAGAGTTATCCATTTCCAATTTCAACGCAAAATTCTCATTGAGCATTGGAATGTGCACACCACCAGTTTCCTGTGACCTGTGATACAGAATAATACCATGAGTGCATGTCCATATCAACCCTCCACCTACAAAATACACAAATATATCTATAGCTACTCACCAAGGCTATTAGTGTGATACAGCCAAAGGGCACCCTTCCATCCACTTGAGATGATCACATTGTATTTGCTTCAAATCACCCCCGCAGAACACATTGGACCAGCAACAGGATACTCACGGTCATCATTTTATTCTGGGGACTTTGTATGTGCTGAAACAGTCTCATTTCACTGTGTTACCACTTGTCAATTTTCTGCACACAAGAAGGATGTATTTTTGGCCTGCAGAAAAATCCGGGACTGTGTGCCACCACTGCATGCATGACTGAGCTGCCATTAATTTGGGGACTTTGTGTGTGCTGAAACAGTCTCATTTCACTGTGTTACCACTTGCCAGTTTTATGCACACAAGAAGGATGCATTTTGGGCCTGCAGAAAAAATCTGGGGACTCTGTGCCACCACTGCACGCATGACTGATTGCGCCATTAATTTTGGGGGACTTTGTATGTGTTGAAACAGTCTCATTTCACTGTGTTACCACTTGTCAATTTTATACACACAAGGAGGATGCATTTTGGGCCTGAAGAAAAAGTCTGGAGACTCTGTGCCACCACTGCGCACATGACTGAGTGTGCCATTAATTCTGGGGATGCATTTTGTGTGTTGTGTGATTGCTGTGAGCTCATGATGTCATGTGTGTGTCATGTGATGGAGGAATTCCGTTCAGAGTCACCACATTCTGTTCCCTTTCTCAGCAACGTTAGGTCGTGATGCCAGGGGTAGCGCAGGTGCATGCTCCACTATTGTGAATGCCCAGCAGCTATCCTAATGTTTCGTTATGTTATAAGGTTCACTTTCTGGTGAAATCTGGGAATGTTTCCACTAACAAGGCTTTTCTTACTGGAAACATGTCCACACATTTCACTACAAATTGACCATTATAACATAAAGAAACATTTGGAAAGCTGCCTGACAATCGGACATTCACAGTAATGGAGCACGCACCTGCGCTCTCCCTGGCATCACGTCCTAACGTTGCTGAGAAGGTGGGCAGAATGTGGGCAGCTTTTCAGAATGGGAATTCCTCCATCACGTGACACTCTGTAATGAAATTATGGGTGCTTTTCACAGAAATGTATTGCACTATGTGGAGCAAGAAAGATTCCCTGGAAGGGAAAATGTGTATTATTAAACAACAACAAAAGAAAAGCACACAAAAGCAGTACAAAACAGTAGTGGGGGGGAGTAATCCCTTACTGTGGCTGTGGGATGCTGTGGTGGTCCAGCAGCAGGTGCAGCATTGTAGTATTTGCTGCTGCTGTTCATGTATTGTGTCAACTCTGCTGCTGCAAAGCACTGACCCTCTGATTACTCTCTTCCAGGGCCGCCACACCAGGGCAATGTCGGCCTCTGTTGCAGGGACTGTGGGTCCATTGCAGGTGGAAACCAGGTAGTGGTGGTGGTGGAGGGGGGTGCTGGTGGCTGTGGCTGTGGTGGTGGTGAGAAGCTGCTGTACTGTCCCTCCTCCCATGTGGCGAGGCACACAACTTCAACCCCAGCAGCACCCCTTGACCATCATGCCACAGAAGGGCCAGCAGGTGGATGCCTGACCCTTCCGTGGCAGCCTGCCTCTCCACCCATGGCGGTTGAATATGTGGGTGCGCTTGACCATCGGTCCCCTAAGTGTCCCTGTGGGCCACGGCACACCAGCACACGCATCAGATGATACACCATCTGTGCTGTCTCCTCCACAGAGTTAAAAAACTCCCATGCTGGGGAGCTGTGGGGACCAGACACTATCCTTGCACCACCCATGGTGTTCAGGGCACCTCCTGTGGCTGTGGAGGTGGTGGAGGAGGTGCTGTTGGCCTCTACAGCTGTTAGTGTGATGGTGGTAGTGGTGGAGAAGGTGGATGCACAGCAGCCACCAGTGGAGCTGAGTGGAAGGTGCTGTTGCTTCCACTGGGTAGCAACAACACCCAGTGGAGTCAGGAGCGGTCCCGCATCACACGACCGCCCCTATGGGTCTGCACTCCCCTCCTTTGACTGTGCCCACGGGCCAGCAACTCACCTTCTCCAGGGCCCACGTCCATCCCTCCCACACAAGTCCCTGGCACACACACACACACACTCACACAGTCGCACACACACACAAAACAAAACAAAACTTATAAAAAAAATTAACTACCAAAAAAACAATCACAAACACAATAGAAAAACTAAATAAAGATAGCTTTTAAGAAAGCTTTTGTTTTAGAAAGGCAATAAGCACTTTGTCACTGACACCTACACTTCTCTCTCACAACGCTTTCTCCCTCTAAGAATGCAAAGGAGAAAGTGATGTGGATGTGTGTGACATTGATGAATATGATAATGATGTATTTGACTCCAGTTGGGAACCAGAGAAAAAGAAATTCAAAGTGGCTGTGTCTGAGTCTGTTTGCAGGAATCCCCCCCCGTAAAAACTTGTGATTTACCGGTTTTAGTTGATGATGATGACCCAGTAATCAATATGATAGGTAGTCATGGTGGTCAGTTGCAGTCCAGGTGTGCAGTGCATCACATGACCCCCCCACGTCAGTGCTTAAAATAATGGACTTAAATAAGCCACCTCATGGACATGTTAAAAGCAGAGCATCACAATCCCTTGTTTGGAATTTTTTTGTTCAAGATGCAAATGATGCGTCAGTTGCAATCTACCAGGTTTGCCATGTACGTGTGAGTCGAGGTAGAAAGGGAGCCATCTGGGCACAGGAGGACAGCATATGCATCTTACGAACAGGCATTTGGCACTGTGGGCCCAGCACAAGCTGACAGCTAATACCACAGTGGGCATTCACCCCTCATCACCGGCAATCATAGCTGAGCATGTCCCCTTCCATGACAGTTCGGTCCAGTAGTAAATTAAACATGTGCAGTATTGAGGTAATAACAGCAGAAGATTACTACAGGCATGATGAGGTGGAGGACCATAATGGCTTTGAAATGTTGTCCAGTGCTGGTAGAGTAGCAGTTTTTTGTGGTGGTGGTGCAGTATGTCTTAGTGTAAGTGGTATATCAACCCCAGTTGGCAAATCTGGCAAAATAACTGCATTTGAGTTTGTTATCATCTACCTGTACAACCGCTTCTCATCAAACGTCCACTCCCCGCTATTATGATTCATCACAGAGCACAATCATTTGTGATCATACTCTGTGTAAAAACGTGTAAGTCAGCCCCACGTTAGAATGTGTTTTTGCATATAAGCTGAAGTACCCCGAATCGCTACAGTGTCACGTAGACTCAATGTTGCTGTACTTAAATGCTGTAATTGATCTTATACCCTTCTCCTTGTGGAGAATTCTGTTCCGCAGTTGCACATGCTTATCAAAATGGCGTCCATCGGACATATTTCGGATCTGTGCTGTCCTTGGTTGTTCCGCATTGTGTCGACTCAGTAATTCATGCCTTCAGCATTTCTCCATTCATATTCATTTGGTATGGATATGGCAAAACAGTGGTGTTCATATTTGTGTATAACTGCACACGGCTTGGTTCTGAGTTGTTTGCTATTGGTGAATAATCAGTGCAGTAGGGGATTGTCGTGGTGCAATCTTCAGGAATTCAGCAGCATGCAGCGATTGCTATGTGTATGTGACCTGTTCACACACTGGTGAAATGTTGGATGTGGTACTGAGAATTGACTGATGGCTAAACCTTCGGTTCCTTATATCAAAGTGGTGAATGTTCATTAAGGTGTTTTTTTCTTCAGCACACTGTTTAAATCTTGTGGTGCAGGATGTGGTTAATGCTGGCAGGTTTTAACTGAAGTTGTTAAAAGGCAGTGTGCCACCCCGGACCACCAACACCACCACCGGGACTGATGTTAGCCACTGCTACCATGAGTCTGTCTGACCCCCGGACCACCAACACTGGGACTGATGTTAGCCACTGCCACCATGAGTCTGTCTGACCCTGGACCACCACCACTGGGACTGATGTTAGCCACTGCCACCATGAGTCTGTCTGACCCCCGGACCACCAACACTGGGACTGATGTTAGCCACTGCCACCATGAGTCTGTCTGACCCCTGGACCACCACCACTGGGACTGATGTTAGCCACTGCCACCATGAGTCTGTCTGACCCCCGGACCACCAACACTGGGACTGATGTTAGTCACTGCCACCATGAGTCTGTCTGACCCCTGGACCACCACCACCAGGACTGATGTTAGCCACTGCCACCACTGCCACCATGAGTCTGTCTGACCTCTGGACCACCACCACCAGGACTGATGTTAGCCACTGCCACCATGAGTCTGTCTGACCCGTGGACCAGCACCACCGGGATAGATGTTAGCCACTGCCACCACTGCCACTATGAGTCTGTCTGATCCCCAGACCACCACAGACCGGGACTGATGTTAGCCAATGCCATCACTGCCACAATGAGTCTGTCCGACCCCCGTACCACCAGCACAGGAACTGATGTTAGCCACTGCCACCATGAGACTGTCTGACCCCTGGACCACCACCACCACCGGGACTGATGTTAGCCACTGCCACCATGAGTCTGTCTGACCCCCGGACCACCACCACTGGGACTGATGTTAGCCACTGCCACCATAAGTCTGTCTCACCCCCGGACCACACCACCGGGACTGATGTTAGCCACTGCCACCACTGCCACTATGAGTCTGTCTGACCCCCAGACCACCACAGACCAGGACTGATGTTAGCCACTGCCACCTTGAGTCTGTCTGACCCCCGGACCACCAACACTGGGACTGATGTTAGCCACTGCCACCATGAGTCTGTCTGACCCCGGACCACCACCACTGGGACTGATGTTAGCCACTGCCACCATGAGTCTGTCTGACCCCTGGACCACCACCACCGGGACTGATGTTAGCCACTGCCACCATGAGTCTGTCTCATCCCCGGACCACATCACCGGGACTGATGTTAGCCACTGCCACCACTGCCATCATGAGTCTGTCTCACCCCCGGACCACCACCACCGGGACTGATGTTAGCCTCTGCTGCCACTGCCACCATGAGTCTGTCCGGACCACCACATCCATCACACAAAGCTTCTTAATATTTAAACCATAAAGTGAGTATGTGTACTAATGTTTGTTATGCTGTTTCACTTCCTTTAGTTGTATGTTTTGTTTTCTGTAGCTTTTCAGAGCCACAATGGTAAAACACATATGGTACACTTATTTTGTTTTTTCTACAGGTTAACAAAAAGTCCCTATCGCTAAAACTCGTTGGGAATAGTACTGCAGATGTACTGTACAGAGAGGAACATATGGAATATCCATGTAAAATCCATTCTGGTAAGTATGAAGATTTTATTTCATCCATTTCATTGTTTTGTAAAGACTGCAGCAAATATTGCACACAGGTTGTGTTAGTTGACAAGATGTGGGTTTGAAATGTAACTTGACTTGAGATTGAGAACCAGGGAGGGACAAATAACAATTAAGTTGTAAGAAGTCATTCATTTCTTTTTTTAGAAAACTGCCAGATGCTTTATTGTTCTGTCAAAGTGGCCTTATCCCAAAAAGTTCTTCAGCATCATCAGGCACCCCTTCCCCCGGGCTGGGGCGCACATGCAACACGCAGAAGTCGTTTCATTAGATGATCATGACCATCATTAACAACCAGACTCCAGAAGGATGCAGATGAAATCTGTGAAGAAGTAACAAAATAAGAAACCATTACAGAGAAACCTGCAAATATGATTCCCCAAACCCCTCAAAAAAATACTTACCTTCATGTGCTTGAGAGTTATCCATTTCCAATTTCAACGCAAAAAATTCTCATTGAGCATTGGAATGTGCACACCAACAGTTTCTGTGACCTGTGATACAGAACAATACCATGAGTACATGTCCATGTCAACCCCCTCCACCTACAAAATACACAAACATATATCTATATAGCTACTCACCAAGGCTACTGTTAGTGTACAGCCAAAGGGCACCCTTCCATCCACTTGAGATGATCACATTGCATTTGCTCAAATCACCCCGCAGAACACATTGGACCAGCAACAGGATACTCACGGTCATCATTTTATTCTGGGGGACTTTGTATGTGCTGAAACAGTCTCATTTCACTGTGTTACCACTTGTCAATTTTCTGCACACAAGAAAGATGTATTTTGGGCCTGCAGAAAAAATCCGGGGACTGTGTGCCACCACTGCATGCATGACTGAGTGCGCCATTAATTCTGGGGGACTTTGTGTGTGCTGAAACAGTCTCATTTCACTGTGTTACCACTTGCCAGTTTTATGCACACAAGAAGGATGCATTTTGGGCCTGCAGAAAAAATCTGGGGACTCTGTGCCACCACTGCACACATGACTGAGTGCGCCATTAATTTTGGGGGACTTTGTATGTGTTGAAACAGTCTCATTTCACTGTGTTACCACTTGTCAATTTTATACACACAAGAAGGATGCATTTTGGGCCTGCAGAAAAAGTCTGGAGACTCTGTGCCACCACTGCGCACATGACTGAGTGTGCCATTAATTCTGGGGATGCATTTTGTGTGTTGTGTGATTGCTGTGAGCTCATGATGTCATAGTGTGTGTGTCATGTGATGGAGGAATTCCCGTTCAGAAAAGCCACCCACATTCTGCTCCCCCTTTCTCAGCAACGTTAGGTCGTGATGCCAGGGGGAGCGAAGGTGCATGCTCTACTATAGTGAATGCCCGGCAGCTATCCTAATGTTTCGTTATGTTATAAGGTTCACTTTGTGGTGAAATCTGGGAATGTTTCCACTAACAAGGCTTTTCTTACTGGAAACATGTCCACACGTTTCACTACAAATTGACCATTATAACATAAAGAAACATTTGGAAAGCTGCCTGACAATCGGACATTCACAGTAATGGAGCGCGCACCTGCGCTCTCCCTGGCATCACGTCCTAACGTTACTGAGAATGTGGCAGAATGTGGGCAGTCAGAATGGGAATTCCTCCGTCACGTGACACTCTGTAACGAAATTATGGGTGCTTTTCACAGAAATGTATTGCACTATGTGGAGCAAGAAAGATTCCCCTGGAAGGGAAAATGTGTATTATTAAACAACAACAAAGAAAAAGCACACAAAAGCAGTACAAAACAGTAGTGGGGGGGCAGAAAGCAATCCCTTACTGTGGCCGTGGGATGCTGTGGTGGTCCAGCAGCAGGTGCAGCATTGTCAGTATTTGCTGCTGCTGTTCTTGTATTGTGTCAACCTGCTGCTGCAAAGCACTGACCCTCTGATTACTCTCTTCCAGGGCCGCTCACACCAGGGCAATGTCGGCCTCTGTTGCAGGGACTGTGGGTCCATTGCAGGTGGAAATCCAGGTAGTGGTGGTGGTGGAGAGGGTGGTGCTGGTGGCTGTGGTTGTGGTGGTGGTGAGGCTGCTGTACTGTCCCTCCTCCTGCTGTGGCGAGGCACAACTTCAACCCCAGCAGCACCCTTGACCACTGCCACAGAAGGGCCAGCAGGTGGATGCCTGACCCCTTCCGTGGCAGCCTGCCTCTCCACCTTGTGGCGGTTGAATATGTGGGTGCGCTGACCATCGGTCCCTAAAAGTGTCCCCTGGGGGCCACAGCACACCAGCACACCACACAGATGACACACCACGACTGTGCTGTCTCCCTCCACAGAGTTAAAAAACTCCCACGCTGGGGAGCTGTGGGGGGGACCAGACACTATCCTTGCACCACCTATGGTTTCCAGGGGCACCTCCTGTGGCTGTGAAGGTGGTGGAGGAGGTGCTGTTGGAGCCCCTACAGCTGTTACCGGTGATGGTGGTAGTGGTGGAGAAGGTGGATGCACAGCAGCCACCAGTGGAGCTGGTGGTGCTGCTGTTGCTTCCACTGGGGTGGAAACAACACCCAGGAGTCAGGAGCGGTCCGGCATCACACGACCGCCCCCATGGGTCCGCACTCCCCTCCTTTGACTGTGCCCACGGGCCAGCAACTCACCTTCTCCAGGGTCCACGTCCATCCCTCCCACACAAGTCCCCGGCACACACACACACTCACACACAGTCGCACACACACACAAAACAAAACAAAACTTATAAAAAAAATTAACTACCAAAAAAACAATCACAAACACAATAGAAAAACTAAATAAAGATAGCTTTTAAAAAAGCTTTTGTTTTAGAAAGGCAATAAGCACTTTGTCACTGACACCTACACTTCTCTCTCACAATGCCTTCTCCCTCTACGAATGCAAAGGAGAAAGTAAAACTGCTTCTCTGACTCACTTCCTTCCTGCTTGGCTAAAGCATGTGACTTACAGTACTGTAAGCCATGTGATGTGTGGGGGGCTGCCTATTTACTTGTCACTTCGCCTTACTTCGCGTTAAGGCATAATGGCAACACAAAGTAATAATGATAACGCGAAGTGAGCACTTTACAGTGCCCACTTCGCGTTGTACTCCACCAACGCAAAATGCCCACTTCACGTTCACTTGGCCAGCGGATTAAAAATTTGCTGCATCTCTACTGTCTATTTTATTTATTTATTTATTTATTAGCTTTTGGTAACCGGGTAAGTGCGCTAGGCAACAATCATGCCTATTTTCAGGCACGACCCGGGAGAGCTCAAGACATTGGTTACAGAGTAAAGTAGTACATAGAACATTACAGTTGTACATAATAACAGTCAGGGTATACTTAAGACAGTAAGAGCAATTAACAACATTAGGGTTCAGAGCAGCATTAACACAAGAGACAGGACAAAATCTCATGACACAAACACAGTAAAGCAACAAATGAGGGAGTACCAAGCCCAAAAAAAACAGACTCTATACTACCAACAACAGTTTGGAGTAAAAGGGAAAATAAATGAAGTATGCCCCTTTGATAATTATAATGCTACTATAAAGGTTAAGGAATTTAATTCTTTAAAAGGGGAAGATGGAATAGAGTATAAGACTAAGGAAAAGATTGTAAATATTGTAAATCAATATACTGCTAAAATGTAGGATTATTTAGAGGAAGATCGGGAAGTTTGTGTAAAATATCTCACTGATTTGAACTTTCCAATTATACCAGCAGATATTTTAAGGAAACTGTCTCAACCCATTCAAATATCAGAAGTACAGGAAGCTATTGTTATGTTGGCAGTGGGTAAAGCCCCGGGACCTGATGGTCTGCCAAATGAAATTCTTAAAACCATTGGAGGAGAATTAATAACTGAATTAACGGCTATGTTTAATTTCATGTTACAAACTAAAGAAATTCCTTTGACTATGAATATGGGTATATGAATATACATTTACAAGAAAGGGGGTAAAACTTCATTAAAAAACTGAAGGCCAATTAGTTTATTAAATTCAGATTTTAAATTATTAACAAGAATTCTGGCAAAACGCCTGGCTTTAGTAACAGATACTGTTCTCTTGGAAGCACAAGCCTATGCTATTCTGGATAGAAAAGTGCAGGATCATTTACTACTTATCAGAGAACTTGTGGAGTTAGGTAATACTGCAGGTTTGGATGGCTACCTGGTCTCTCTGAACCAGGAAAAAGCATTCAACAGGGTCAGTCATGTATTTTTATGGGAAGTCTTACAGAAATATCGAATGCCAGAAGAAGTAATTGGGTGGTTACAAAGTATTTACAAAACTGCCACAGTAACACCAGTGGTGCAGGGCTGGAAGGGCCCCTAGGTACGTTTAAAAAAAGGCGCAAGGCAGGGCTGCACATTAAGCCCATTTTATATGTTTTTTTTATTGATCCATTGTTAAGGACTATAGTTAATAATGAGTCAGTGCTACCAGTACAAATAAGAGATGTAGTTTTAACCCATAAAATAATGGTGTATACAGATGATATGACTCTTCTTGTCAATAACACTCAGTCTTTAGTCACAACCATAGAAATATGTAAGACTTTTGGGAAAATATCAGGAGCCTCTTTGAATTTAGGGAAATGTCTTGGACAAAGATTGAATTCCACCTTAGCTTTTAGAGGAATGGTTGCAGGGATTACTATACAACCTGAACCTATGAAGATCTTAAGGATCTAGTTTGGGCCTGATGATATGGATGAATTAAACTGGAAAGAAAAATAGAAATTGAGAAACAAAAATTCAGCCAGTGGAATAGAGGGAAACTGGGGAAAAAGAAACTGGTATTTCTTATTAAAACTTTGCTGTTCCCTTTTTTTTTATTTTTAAGCTACATCTTCCCACCTCCAAAACATAGGGAGACAGAGTTACTTAGCATTTTTTTCAAGCTTGCTGGGGAAATAGGTTAAATCCTATAAAAAGAAATATTCTTTATTTATCGTTAAAACAAGGAGGGTTAAAAATGTTAAATCCTATTTTATTTTTCAATAGTTTTTGTTATACATACAAATATTAAACCTTTACTTGGACAACATGTTATGGTATGGGGGGAGCTACTCAGGAAAAAATGTTCCCAGTGGCTAAGTCTGTGGGACATAAAAGCATTAAAAGTATTAAACAAATCAATAGAAAGGCCTGAGTATGTTAGATATACATTTCTGAGACTCAAGCAATGGGAAGTGACTACACAACAGGTTCAAACCTTATCTAGGAAACAACTCTATTTCTGGTTATTGTCAAATATCTGTCACGAGGAAGTAATATTTAGAAAATGCCCAGATGAGCACAGAGAATCTTTATTGCAATTTCTAAATAATGCTAGAGTTCCAGATCATATGTGGGACTTTCACTGGATAGCGTGCCACGAGAAAATAAATGTCAAAGAGAATCAAAAGCACAAGAAAGTAGAAGAAAGATTATGCAGTAGACTAAGCTGTATCCAGCAAGAAGAAATGGCCCATCACTTATTTTTCTTCTGTTCTTTTATTTCGGGGTTTTGGAAGGGGGTTAGCAAAGAAATGGAAAGAGCCTCTATTTAGTACTATAACACATCAGAATTTAATGTATGGAATATTTACTGTTGGATGGGAGCATTGGAATAACAGTACACTGCAGTTAATAATGATTATCCTGAAATGGAATATTTGGCTCATAAGATGTGGATGCACACTACAACAAAAAGAGAGTAATCATGAAGAATTATATAATAAAGTGATGTTAGAACTGACTAAATTATATAAGTCAGAGAAACCAACTTTATCCAGAAGTTGGATTATGGAACTTTGGAAATGTTTACCTTGGGTGACAGATAATGATGCACCTATAACTTGAAATTTGTTGTCACTTCTGTTCTAAATTTGCTGTAATGGATATCTATGGATTAATTCAATAAGGGGTGGGAAGGGAAGGAAGTTCACATTAGTCTAGAGTCTTCTCATTTGGGTTTTATATAAATTCTTCTTTATAGTTATCTAAAAGATGAATGATTGTATTCCTTATTAGAGTTATCCTTATTTTTCTTTATCTTGTGATTTGTGCATTATTTTGGTTGATTTCACACTGTCTGTATTCATTTGCATGTTTTTGCAATAAAAATTCCCCATCTCACCTGTAGGGTAACCCTTGTTCCAAGATGGCCTCCACTGATTCTGAGGTGGAAGCTGAGGAGAACTTTCAGTTGGCAATGGAGGTGGAGGATTCTGCCATTAATATTGTGGTTGGGCTGAGAGAGACCGTAGCTGAGATGGCTACATGGCTGGATGAATTAGTGACTGGAGTCTCAAGCAAGTCTGCAGGCTTTTCTACTCATGGTATGGATAGTCTGCCTCCTTTGGTAGAGGAGTCAGCAGGGCGGCAGACTGCTGCTGAGGTTATGGAAGATAACTGGCAAGAATCTATGAATGGCACAGAGGAAACGACCATCCGAGGCATGGAGGATCTCCCGGAGGATGTCTCAGCACCGGGTAGGCATTCTACAAGGGATGAGTTGGGAGACTCTAACATGGGTGCCAGCAATACTGAGTGGCAGGATGAAAAAGATCACCCAATTGATTTCGATACTTGGTCTCTGGAGAAGGCATTGGGCAACGTAGGGTGGAAGCAGGAGCCTGATGGTCGATGGCTCCCGGTATCCCAAAGGATGATTTTCGATGATCCTGAAGACATGGAGCAGCCCATTAGACAGGAAGCTGCAGGCATACCAGCAATGAAGATTTCAGGGCCCAGTGTGGGTCATCAGGGGAGTGCTGCAGTCTTGCCTCAGTGCGTTGGCCCGGGGAGTTTGGACGTGTCAGCCAGCGTGGTATCGGGGACAGTGATAGCTGATCAGGTAGGACAAACTGTTCCTCTTTCTACCTCTCCTGTTCAAGTGCCTGTTACTTTTTTATGAGCTACCACTCATGGATCTGAGGCTTCTCCTAGGCGGCATGACACTGGGGCTATTTCCAAAGTGGGCCCCTCTGTGTCAGGGGCTGCTGTGTTAGGCTTGATCTCTTCTGAAACAGATTTACCACCTCCTTCACAGGGGAATGAGGATCTGGCTTTTGCAAGACCCAGACCGACTTTTACGGAATTATTTCGGCATAAACTGACACAAGCCCCCAGGAAGAATGTGGTTCATTTATGTTATAGAGGGGGCATGCAGGAGCATCCAGATGTTGTTGGACTCAATGTTGTTTCAGCACTCAGAGATTTATGCTTTAATACACATCTCAGGGGAAGATACCTATGATTAAGTTTTCGCCAACATTCTGGCTTAGAATGTTTCTGGACTAAATTTCACATGTTAAAAGCTACTCCTTTGTGGGTGCCTTTTATGGCGATCCCTCTGATGAAACTGCTCCTGAAAACAATTACAGTGATGTTTCGTAATGAAGGAGTTAATGTGAATGACATACTTTTTTGGTTACAAAAATGATGTACAGTGCTGGGGAGTCCTGAACCTGTTTTGAACACTATAGGTCTTTGGTCTGAAGGGTGGCGATTTCAAATTAAGTTGCTACAGTCTGCTTCTACTATTCATCATATTCGAATAATGTTTGGGGGGAGATGAGGGTTTATACTGGACAGCCATGGACCTGCTATAAATGTGGCTCGCCTCCTCTTCTAAGTAGCTTCTTCGATAAAATGAGATGTTCTTTGTGTGGTGACTTTGGCCATATTAGCATAGCATGCAAAAATGTTTTCAAATGTAACCAATGTGAGGAGTCAGGGCATGCTTTTCATCAATGTCCTTGGGCGGGACAGAATAGGGCTGATGGACTGGATCAGGAATCCTTAGTTCATATGGCTCAGGACTCGACCACAGAGCAAGTGGTTACACTGCTCCTGAGCCCCCAGCATGAAGGCACTCCCCTCTGGGCTGCAGTGCCAGCTTGATGAGATTCCAGCAGACGTTCAGTCTGATGAACTAATTCTGGTGCCAGATGTAGCCCCGTTTGGGGTAGGACAGAATCCCCCCCCCCAGATACCCCTGAAACCACTGAGATGCCTCCCCCCATGGAATGTCAAATGTCTAGATCCAGAAGGGTGACTAGATCTTCTCAGAAAGCTTTGGAACCAGGTGTGTCAGTAGTTACCCCCAACTCTTTTCAGATTTTGCAGCCTGACAGGGACTCAGATATTGAATCGGATGTTTCCTCAAAGTCAGGTTTAACATCAGATATGGAGTAGGAGTACTTGTCAGTTCCTCCTCAGCCTGGAAGAAAGAAAGGAAAAAAGTGGAAATTGCAGGCAAAACATATTGACCCGGGGAGACTTAATCTCTTTTTTCCTGTCCTATGTCCCTGTTGCGTATAGCATCACTTATTGTATGCATTATGCATAATTATATGAAAATATTGACTGTTTTGTCCTATTTTCAACACTCTAACTATGATATTGTTTTCTTCCAAGAGACTAGACTGAAATCTTTATTTTTCACGGAACAAGCTAGATGAGGATGGGTGTCGGGCCCTTCATTTTGGTCCTTTGGTATGGAGGCAGTAGATGGGAGGTAGGTTTCTTAGTGCGAGGTACTGATTTCACCTTACACAGGCTGGTTGATATAAGTCCAGGAAGAGCACTTCTTATGGATTGTTCTCTCAAACAATTTTCATTTATGCTGATAAATACATATGCACCACAGATGAAGGCTCAAAGAGTGGAGCTTTTTGACTCCATCAGGCCTTACTTATTTACTATGAGATACATTATTTGGGCTGGGGATATAAACTGTGGTCTTGATTTTAAATCTCGAACTGCTCTTCAGAAAAAAAGTATATTGTGATTCTCACACCTTAGCCAGTACAGTTAAACAAGCAAACCTCACAGATGCTTTTAGATCTGTATCCACTGACCCTGGATTCACTTACTTTAGAAATAGATATGCCATGAGGACAGATTTTATTTTCTGTTCTAGGTTATTGATTCCACAAACTTTTAAGTTGTTGCCATGTGAGTTTTTTGATCATCTCTTACTCTCTTGCCAGTTACAGTATATTTAGGTAGAATACCCCCCCCCCATTTCCTGTCAGGCAGGAAAAGATGGAGAATGAATGTAGCTGTGTTGCTTCAAGACAATATAATTCAGGAACTAGAGTACTTGTTTCAAATTCAGGATTCCGTGAAATGTTTATATAGTAATAGGTGGAATTGGTGGTTGGATATGAAATCTGATATCCAGGCATTACTCACTTATCTTGGGCATTGTAGATCTAATCAGGAATACTTAAAATATTTAGATAACAGAAATAAATTTTATGAATATTTATCCCTGTCCCATGACCCAAGATCACAGTGTCTGTCCCAGATTCCTCAGCTTAAACATCAGATGTTTCAATTTCAGTATAATAGAGCAGTATCCCTGGAGGCAGAATTATGATATGGCACTGAGTCTCAGCCATCTGCTGACCCCTTTGCAACTTGCAAGCAATGCCTGGATGCCACCCTGATGACAGAGCTTCAGGATGTGGATGGCAAGTTGCAGACACTTGACATGGATATTCTGCTGGCAGTTCAGAGGCATTTACAGGCTATATTTGGAGCGCCTTTTATTCCCTCTATTCCTTTTGTAGATTATGTGTGTCACTTCCCCCCTCTATTAACTGAGACTCAAATTGCAGAACTGAATGCTCCTATTGCTATATGGGAAGTAGAAACAGCTATTAAAGGTTTGAAGGACGGGGCATCGCCTGGGCCTGATGGGCTCCCACGAGCATTATTTAAACATTGTTTACACGTTTTTGCAGCAGTCTTACAGGATTTGTTTAATGGCATCCCCACACATACTGGGCCTTTTAGTGGCCTTGGTGCTGCTATAATGAATTTTTTATATAAAAAAGGATCAAAGCAACTCTTAAGTAATTGGAGACCTATCAGTCTTCTTAATTCTGATTATAAAATTCTGTCCAAAATTCTATGTTTGCGGTTACAAATAGTAAGTGCATACCTTATTCGTTCGGCTCAGACCTGTTCTATCCCTGGGAGGAATATATCAGCAAATTTGGTTTTAATTCAGGATGTATTTGAATATGGGAAACAAAATAAATGAAAGGTTTTTTATTGGCTATTGATCAGGTGAAAGCTTTTGATAAAGTATCACATAACTATCTTTTTCATATTCTCTCAGTTTATGGGATTCCAGGGAATATGTTGGTGTGGTTAAGGACTTTATATTCAGACACTACCATCTCGCTATCTATCAATGGACTGCTGGGAGATCCGGTGGAGATGCATATAGGTATAAGGCAGGGATGCCCAGTGAGCCCCCTGCTGTATACATATGCCTAGGACCCCTTTATTAGACATGTGATCTCAAATCAGAGAATAACGGGGTTGTCTCCTCACCCAGATTTGGAGGAACAGAAAGTGGCTGCTTATGCTGATGATCTATGTTTCTTTGCTCCCTCAGTGGAGGTAGGGGCTATGGTAATGGAGGAATTGTCTCTTTTTTCTCAGACTTCTGGGTCTATGATTAATATGGATAAATGTCAAGCTGTTCGGATTGGACTTGTAGAGGATCAGACTAGTGTGAGTGTGACAGGGGTAACACTAACCTCTTCATTAATTTCCATTTTAGGATTGCAGTTTGGAGAGGGGAATCTACAACTTACGAGTTGTGAGTCTATATTAAAGGTATGTGAATCCAGAGTTCAACTTTGGAAATCTTGGAAATTCTCCAAACTAAAAAGAATATTAACTATTAAGAAATGTATATTACGGTCACGTGATGGCAGCCTAGAGGAAAGCAGCCCTTTTGTTCAGCTCTGCTTCCAACCCAGTTTGTAACCCTCACGCTGAACAATTTAGTCAATTCTGAGCTGGAATTTATTAAATAAGCTTTACAGAAGAGTATTAGAGGCATAACTCCGCTCAAAATGGAAGCATTTGTCAAGAAACAGCCTTCCAAACACACCCCGCCTCCTTCTCCGGAGAAGAAGCAGGCCGCAAAGCACCCTCAGCAGGGATCCAGCAAGTCAACACCGGGGGCCCTCCGTCTTGATGGAAGAATGCTTCCTGGAAATAATAATGCCACTGCAAAGTTCGGTGGAGGAGATCTCGTCTGAAATACGCAGCTTTAAATCGTCATTGGAATCCTTAAGTAGTAGAGTGGGAGAGAATGAAGTTAGAATCAAATCCATGGAAACTAAACTGAATAAGCAAGATATCGAATGTGTGTCTGTGAACAAGAGAATTAAAAAAGTTGAGGATAAACTCGAGGATCTGGATGGGAGGAGCAGAAGAAGCAATTTAATTATAATTGGAATACCGGAGAGGGAAGAGGGCATGTTACCCATTCAGTTTGTGCAAAAGCTGTTCAAAAAGCTAGCTGGCCCATCTCCAAACGATACAAGCTACATTGTCGAGCAGGCACACAGACCTCTCCATCCCCCCCCTCCTGGTGCACAACCAAGACCAATTATATGCAAATTGTTAAATTACCTTGACAAGCAGCACATCTTCAGTAAAATTAGATCCTTGCAAGAAGTCTCATGGGAAGGTAAGTGGATCAGGATTACACACGATTTGCCTCAATCCATTCAGCTCAAGCACCAAGAATTACACCCAGTAGTCTCCAAATTAATAGCGGCTGGAATACAGTACTGGGTTAAATACCCAGCCTTATTACAAGTGAAAATAAGTGACCAGTGGCATTCCTATGAAAGTGCAGAGATCGCACAGCAAGAGCTCAAGAAATCTCTGCCTGAGTTATTCAAATGAGGCTTCAGGATGATCGATAACACAGCTAAACAGGCTTAGTAGTAGTCACAAGAGGACCTGAATATGAAAAGTTAAGATGCTTTGCTGCCTGAGTTCCCTTGGACTGCCTAAAATGGTCAACATGCAGAAGAGTCTCCGATGCTTCACCAAGAGAATTTCCCTAGAGATCACTGTTCTCCTTTCCCTAAGTAGCGCTAATCATGCCTCCCTTTCAGTAAATCAGAAAGCAATCTCCTCTTGTCCAGAATGTCAGCATCAATAGTAATCACTGATCTGGAATCACCGTACTGAAAAAGCTTAAGTGATCTATAGCTTAGACTGTGAGTGTTACATGCTGAACTCGAATTTCCTCTAAGTCAATTCACCTAAGTAATTTGAAGTTCACTCTGTCTAACCTCTCCAGTGGATCCAATCCTCGTTTTGTGGCATGATTTCCACGTTTACATTCTCCTTTCCCTGGGGCTGATTTGTGATATTGAAATCAGCGAATTTTTCTCTTAAAAGAAATTTAATTGAGAATATGATTGATCTCTACATTTGGTAATAGTCCCCAGGTCCTTACTCCAGCGACTCTGTCAGCTCGGGGGTGTACAAAGTAGCTACATCCACCGGTCGGCCTAGAATTAGAGCTTGCAGAGATAAGAGCCAATATAAAATTCGGCCAGCATATATTTTAGCAACTAATACTTACAGTCGGTTTGGTCAACCTCGCATTCAAAACGGTGATCCAATGGGGACGAACAGGATTACCTGAACAGACTAACAGAAAAGAACTTTTGCAGAACTAACGATAGCCCATGGGAAAGTGACTGTGTCAGAGATTATCTGATCCTCAGTGTTACGCCCCAGTAAGGGGGGGCTGAGTAATTAATGTTCGTCAGTGTTACGCCCCAGTAAGGGAGGGCTGAGTAATTAAGGGGAACATTATGAAGTTCTCTTCTGCAGCAAATCCATGGAGCTTAGATGGGACAATTGTGCAATTCGGCTGGTTCTAGTAACATAATCCTATATGTTTTGTTGGTGGCTTTCTTCATTGCATGGATTCAGCATGCAATACACACTTCTCCCCACTAGAGGGGCGCAGAAGCTAACGAATAGTTTTCCTTTTTTCTCCTTTAGTTATAAACGGGTTATGCAATTAGGGAATATATTCATAATGACTGATGATCAGTGAATATTTTTGTTAAGGGAATGCTGCTTGACTTACTTCACAAATGGGGCTATTCAAGAAGGGGGAAAATGTTCTACGCTTATCTGGCTAAGATAACTGTTCAGTCAAATTGTGTAAGGGACAAGATCATCACGGCGGGTGAAATCAACAAGTTCTGAGACTGGGATCTGGGAGTGGTAGACTTTCAGCTGGGTTGGTAAGAGTATCACATGATGATTTGGTTTGGTAGTGCAGTTATTAGAACGGGGGTAGTAGCTTGACTTTATGGGGACTAAGGCAATGTATGGGGGGGGATGGGGGGAAAGCATTTACTTACTTTGTCATGGAGAATAAGAGCCACTTCTGCGAGTATGGTCGACGGACATACGAATTAATATTCAGAAGGGAACCTGTCAGTTCGGCCCAAATGGCGAAATCAGGAGTCACTAATATATTAAGCTGGAATATTAAAGGAGCTCGGATAGATGCAAAAGGCAAATAGTGTTAAAGCATCTTTCTGCTCTAAATTGTGATGTGGTCTACCTACAAGAAATTCATCTTAAAAGAGAGGATATTCATCTGTTCAAGAAATACTGGTTGGGTCAGGTATTTGGTGCAGGGGTCTCCTCAAATAAGGGTGGAGTTGCCATCTTATTTCACAAAAGAATATATTTTCAACTGGAAAAGGAAATATGGGATGCACACGGTCGATACCTCCTTTTGATTGGAACTTTAGTAGCACAACAGGTTATTATAGGGTCGATCTACGGTCCTAACGCGGACTCCCCACAATTCTTCACGCAGTTGCTAGATAAATTAAATACCTATTCATCCAGGATATTATTACTTGGGGGTGATTGGAATATAACACCACAATTGCAATTTGACAGATCAGACAACAGACGAGTGGGGTTATCCCCTGCCCAAAGAGCATTAAAAGAATTAATGGAGGGTTTAAATCTTGTGGATATCTGGAGACTTAATAATGTGGGGGTCAGGCAATATACCTTCCTCTCAATGCCGCATAAAACATGCTCCAGAATCGATTACTTGTTACTTAGTATTAAATCACTTGCCTGTATTATAGATGCAAAGATACATACCAGGGTTATTTCAGATCACTCCCCAGTATCCATCATATTTAAACCTAACCCTGGACTTAAGAGGGACCTCATGTGGAGATTTAATAATCAGCTATTACAGGATTCCTTTATTTATGAACACCTGAAGGATTTCATAGCCCACTTCCTTGATCAAAATGTAGGTTCAGTCTCTAACATTGATATTGTCTGGGTAGCCCTGAAGTGAGCGGGGAATATATCAGAATCACATCCACTAAAGCCAAAAAAGACTGGTTATGGTTAAATGAGATTGCTAATGCTATTAGGGCCACTGAGAATAACATCACCAAATGCTCAACTGAAGCAGACTGGGTTAAATTACATCAATTACAAACTCAATACTCCTCAATCATGTTGCAAAAAGCAGAACTCACCCTCCGGAGAACTAAGATTAAGTATCTTGAATCTGGTGAAAGAGCAGGCAAACTCTTAGCCTTAAGGCTCAGACAGTTAGATTCAAATAGATTTATAGCAGCTTTGCAAAATAATCGGAGGGATGCTATTATTAAGGACCCTAGAGAAATTGCTGCAACATTCAGAGAATATTTCCACAAGGTATATTCCATCCTCACGACAGACAGGGCGAAGTCAGAAGAGATTCATGACTTCCTAGACTCAGTAACCTTAAATAAGATTACTAATGTAGAGGTGGTTAAGTTGGAATTACCTGTACAAGAATGGGAGGTGAAGCAGGCGGTTACTCAACTCACCTCGGACAAATCCCCTGGATCTGACGGTCTTACTGCTAATATATATAAAGCATTTGCAGAGGAAATTTGCCCCATTCTGACCAAAGTATATAATTTTTGGTATTATGAGGGTCTTTCGGAAGAAAGTTCTTTGGAGGCCCTTCTAACTCTTATCCCCGAGTTGGAGCGAGACCGGTTTTCCTGGCAATTACCATCCGATATCACTGTTGAACGTGGATATTAAGATACTTGCAAAGGTTCTAGCCAACCGACTTAGCCCGTTAATGAGTAAGATGGTAAGTGACGTGCAGGTTGGCTTCATGAATGGTAGAGCTTCTAGTGACCATATACGCAAACTCCATCACTTAATTGTACATGCACGCAATATACAGACCCCGGCAGCCCTGTTAGCATTGGATGCGGAAAAAGCATTCGACCAGGTCTCCTGGGATTTTCTATTTGCTGTTTTGTCCAGGTTTGGTTTACCAGATTGGTTTTTAAACTGGGTCCGATTATTATACAGATCTCCCAAGGCACAGGTGTGGTGTAACGGTATACTGTCAGATCCTTTTCCTCTATCCTGTGGCACAAGGCAGGGTTGTCCACTCTCCCCACTCCTGTTCAACTTATATTTGGAACCCCTGATTCATAGACTAATTGCAGCTCAGGAGATTAGGGGATTACAAATAGGAAACAGGAGATATTTAATATCAGCTTATGCAGATGACCTGCTTTTGCACATGGAGGATCCAGAAACTTGTATACCAGTAATATTGCAAGAAATTGCAGTTTTCCCAAGTCTCGAATTATAAACTTAGTATTTCCAAGACAAAGCCTTTTCCGTTAAATACTAGATGTCTCCCGGGCGTGGCAAAGGAATTGGGATTTAGCTGGGAACCAAAAGTATTAATATATCTTGGAATCATAATTACTAGGGAGATAACCACAATGATTATGGAAAATCTCAATAATCAAGTTAAAATAATTAAGCAAGACTTGGCCAGATGGAGTTTATTGCCACTGTCACTTTGGGCTAGAATAGAAACAGTGAAAATTGCCAAGGATTTTTAACCCCTTAAACATGTTGGGGTCTTACTTACCGAAAACGTGGTTTGGCACCTTGCAAAAATTACTTAATGATTTCATATGAAAGGGGAAAACTGTCAGAGGAGCATGCTTGAAACTCACAGGTCCAAAGAAGCTAGGTGGCCTAGCGCTCCCTTCTTTCTTCAAGTATTACACAGCATCACATATCAGCAAATTAGTTCTTTGGAATCGGCTGACTCTCTTGGCAGACCCCAACCCTTATGTGCCTCCCTGGGTCCATATTGAGAGAGATTTGGTTCTCAATCACTCACTAACTTTAAACTCAATCCCCTATAGTACTCTTAGTCTCCTCCCTGAATCATTTAAAAAAACGCCTATTGGATGGTCAATAAAAGCCCTGCATCAGGCCCAGAAGTTCCTAAAGGTGAACTGGCAGAATTCACTGGAGCAACCCTTGACACACAACATGCATTTCCAAATTCAACTAACCCAGATCCCGCTTTCATTCTGGGAACCATTAGGCGGGTTATGTCTGGGGGATCTAGCCCCACAGGGGAAGTTATTGTTGTACGAACAAGTTTGCTCTCGGATACCAGGAGTAAGGGGGAACATTTACAAATTCTGGCAAATTGGTAATTCAATAAAAGCCCATCTGCGAAAAATGAAAGTATGGGTCAAAAACAGGATTGAACTGTCCTCGTTGTTTAAGATAGCAGATCAGCGACACTCTGTTTCGAAATTATACCACGAATTACAGAGGATAGATGAAGGAATGCCCTCCAATGTCTGCCTTTACTGGAGGCAGAGACTAGAGATAATGTGCAGACAAAAGAGTATGGGAACAAATCTGGGAAAATAATCATAACTATATAAGGCAGGACAGATACAAATTACAACAATTTAATATCATACACAACCTATACTATACTCCTGCTAAGTTATATAGGATGGGTAAAGTAGTATCACCCAATTGTGGCAGATGTAAAGCTGGAGAAGGGGACTTATATCACGTAATATGAGCATGCCCCAAGATTCAGCCATTTTGGAATGCAATTCGAGTTTTGTTACAACCTATAGTTGGTCTAGAGCCTTTTTTCACACCGGAAATTTGTTAAGTAACTTTCCCAGAGATATGAGTAAGCAGAAGAAGGCGTACATGGCCATTGTATCAGCTGCTGCTAAGGCGGTTATCCTTAGACATTGGAGAGATGTAAAAACACCTTCAGTGATCGAATGGTATAAGGAGATTATGCTAGCATTACAGTTGGAACTGCATATAGCAAAAATGAATAACAGAGTACAATCTTATAGTGCTAAATGGGGCCTTTTAGATGCGGTTCTAGTCACCTGGAAAACGTAACTTCCTTAGGTTGTAGATGATGTTTCCTTGATCTGAGGCATCTCCTGAGTCCTTATTATAAGGAATTCCTGTGGTTTCTTTCTGTAAGTAAATGCTGATGGGGATGGGGGTTTAGGGATGTGGGGGGGGGATTGGGTAAAAGGAGTTTGATGTCTAATATGATAATAGATTCTTGTTGAAACTGTCAACTTCTATTGTTACTGCCTTATCAAACAGATGCTTATGATACTTACCTGTTGACTTTCTTGTACTGGCCTGGTTGGGCCACAGTCTTCATGTAACACAGTAGTGTTAATAAAGTAAACTGAATAATGGCCAGCCCGGTGGCGCTGAGGGTTGAGGCGCCGGACGCCACACCTCGCACCATGCTGGCGACCCGGGTTAGGGAGCGGACTCAGGTCATCGGTGGATCGGCCGGGAGATAGGCTTGAGTGTCCAATGACAGCTTGTTCCTCGGGAGGATTTGGCCGATGCCCGACACTGCATGACCCTCGAGCGGAGGTCGAGGAACCGGTGCAAGCCCATTTGGGGATGGTGGCCATTGAGCAGCACGGACATCGGCGTGTGCGTCATGACATCAGGGGAGGTTGCTTGCTGCTCAGGGAGGAAGAAAACATGGAAATAAGCCTGCCTCAGCTGGGAAGATGGGAGGACCATGGCCGTGCCCACGATTTGCCTGTGCCCACCCAGCAGACCACAGACCGATGAAATGTAAGTAATGGGGTTTGAGCCCCCACCCTGTCCCCGCCCGGGGGGGTAATCCATGGCTCCATAGGGCCTAGGGGTCTGCTTGGGTAGGGTTCCAGGCAGTGGGATGTCCAGTTGTCCTCCCGAAGGGTCGGAGGTGGCAGGCTGGGGAGGAGGAATAAACAGTAATTTCAAAAAAAAAGTAAACTGAATTAAAAAAAAATGTGTATTACATATCTTTACTTACTTGAGTTTTATTCACCCTCCACCCATTTGTTTGGAAACTCACTTATTTTGCTGCTTCTTTCAAATGGTGTGGGGGAGCAGACCTAATCCTATTCAACGGGAATATATTTATCCTCCAGTTAAAACGGGGGGTCTAGGTATGAAAAACCCTTTTTTTCTTCATTCCTTCTTGTTTGCTTCTACCTTGAAGCTGGGGTGGGGTGGGATAGAGTCTGTATGACAACAGTGGACTTGGCATCTGTTATGAATCTATTATGAGAAATGGGAAACCTTTCCACCTAAAATTTTACAGCAATATGAGATTTCAGATTACACCGATTCCTCACTTAGAAAGTTGAAACAATGGAAATTGGAAAAATCTAGACTCCTAATATCTACAAGGAAGTCCTTGTATTGGCATATAATGACTTCACAGTTTGCTGGTCAGGCTGTATTTCCACAGTGTATGCCGTCCAGACATTCTCTGGTGTTGGCATTACTGAATGATAAGAGGGTCCCTACTAGAACATGGAATATTCTCTGCCTTAGTTGCTTTGGGAGGCTGGGAATTAGAGGGAATATGAAACATAAATCTTTGGAGGAACGGGGATGTCCAAGAGCGGAATGTGGCCAAATTGAGGAAACTCAATCTCATCTCTTCTTGTGTTGCCCAGCTACGAGTTTTCCTGACGTATTTGGCAAATAAATGGCAGTGGCCATAGCTTACTTCCATCACTTATGAGAGTTTGATTTTGGGTGATTTTTGCAGGGTATTCAAAAATTTTTCACCCTAGTACATTGGTTGTTATTTTTGCATGTCTTAAATTCTATTTGTGGCAAGCATGTTGTCAATTTTTATCCCAATAACTGAACGTGTCTCCAATATCTTTTGCAGTAATTGTTGAAAATGCTATTCTTCAAGTTAAGAAGTCGTATTATAGAAGACTGCCTAAGAGTAGGGCTGATGTTCTCTGGAGACAAATTGCATGGATTAATTAATAGTATTTTTTACTTACAATTTCTGTGTTTTTTGTGTTTATTGTTGGGATTTTGTATGGTGCATCTATGAATTGCAAGTGTTCGTGTTACTTTGTCTTACCTATATTATGTAATTCATTTAGACCTCTGACTGTAACACTGGGTCTTATTTGTTATATTCTTCTGTATTTGTTATGTGATCTATTATAATAAAATTCCCCTACTCTTTTCGAGAAGTGCCATGAGATCTTTAACATTCACCTGAACAGGCAGATGGAACGTCAGTTTAAAATCTCATCCAAAAGATGGCACCTCAAGAGTGCAGCACCACCCCCCCCATACTGCACTACAGTGTCAGTATTGGAATTTAACCCAAGTGCCTGGTGTGGGGATAGAACCCACAGCCTTCTGATCTCCCAGCCTCAGACACAAGCGTGCTACCTGCCGAGCCACTGACAGAGACAAGGAAGGAGAGACCTAGAAGTTGTTATTAGTGACAGTCTAAAAGTCTGGTCAGTGCTATAAAGCATACATCAAGGCAAACAGGATGCTGAGGTGTATAAATAGAGATTTTAACAGCATAAAAAAGAGGGGATATTATTCCTGTATAAGACACCAGTGAGACCTCATCTTGATGTCTGTGACCATGTCTGGAACACACACCTGAAAAAAGACAGGGATAGATGGGACATGGTAAAAGGGAGGGCCACCAGAATGCTCCAAGATCAAGATTAACAAGACTGAACATATGAGGAAAGGCTTGACAACCTCAATATGTATTCACTAGAGAGCAGGAGGAAGAGGGGAGATATGACAGACGTACAAGTTTCTAAGAATACTAAGGTTTTTTTCTCTGACTGTAAGCTGTTAAATGTTATCTGTGGTAAGTTACTATAGTGTATGGTGGAACGTAGTTCAGCATGGATTTCCGTGCCATGTAAAAAGTCATCCTGCTGCATTAGTGACGTCCAGAGTGCAGCAGAACGACTTTTCATTCTGCTGCACTGCGCACGTCATACTGGCATGACCGCTGAAATACAAGCGGTCACGTTCAGCTACATTTCTTGTGGCAGACATTGTAAAAAGTAACTACCAACCAATCGTTTAAAAAAAAGTCTCATTAAGCACACAACTATGGTTCAGCTCTTGTCCACAGCAGTTTTTTCAAAGCCTCGGTCAGTCCGCCAACAGTTTATTAGATCAGGAGAACCTAAAAACAATACAGAAAAACTGTCATCAGCAGCATAACTGAATGTGGGTGGGAGTTACTAGAGGCACAGTCAGGGTCAGAGGGCAATGGGCAGTGGAGCATATACAGCCACTCGGTATTTTATTTCTGTTGTTAGTGTGGTCGGGGGATAGAGGGTAGACTGGCAAATGTTTCCCAGTAGCTTGTTACCAGCTGATAAAAGCAGGCGATCTGATGGTTCATGACTGCTGTAATTAAAGTAAGTACCTTTTGTTTTCCTTAATCAAACAGTTCCCCTTTCTGTCACTCCCTTTTCCCTCATTTATATCCCCACAGGCATTTCAGAAGCTGCTCAGTAGGAAAATCGTTTATGTGTTACCATCCTTTTTGTGATGATTTTGGAAAGCTGTAATGGTTTGAGGTGAAAAAAATTAGTAAAAGCTGGCATTGAAATGTTTCCTTGAATGTCACAAGTGTTTTATTTTTTTTTATTAAATGTACAAACCCATCACCATACACTATATAGAAAAGTGTACGGCTTCCGATGCACAATAAGGCTACTCTCCAACCTTGTGGTTACTATGCTAACTGTGAGACCTCTCAAGCTGTGCTCTCAAGGTCAACAGTCAGCATAGTAACCACTCAGTTGGAGAATATTCTTGTTGTGCGTTGGGAGCCATACACTATCCTTTATGTAGCTATGTATACAGGCCAACTTTAAAAACAGAGCCTGCTGGTCCTGAAGTTTTTTTATCCTGTCAATATAAAGATTTTTATGCTTTACTAAGGTGGATAATAAAGACTTGCTCACCAGAAAATGAGTGTGCAGTTGCAAGGTGGCATGTTTGGAAACTACAGTAGAGAGAAGAAGGTTTAAAGAGCTAGTGTACTGCCTGGAAACTGCCTGCAATTAAGTGTAATTTTCAGATGTAGTCAGCTCTCACTTCTTATATCTCAAGTATTTTTTTCTTTTCTGTTTGCTAATTAGAAGATTTTCCACCTGGCAGTACCGGGGTGATGTGTGGAGCAGCACTCTGGAGGGGGAAAAAAAAGTCAGTTCTGTTCCTCCCACTGCATCAACACTGAGACCACACTGACTATGATATCACTAGTAACCAATGAGAACCATTTCTCACTGCCAGGTTTCACTTTCACATGAAGCAGCAGGGACTGACTCTCCCTAGTTACTAGTGATGTCACAGTTTCCTGCATTTTGATTGGTAGCTTATGAAAGTCATTGCTCAGGCTGCAAGGACTGTGGTGCCTTCAAGGTGTTTTGTCTCATTTCTGAGGATGTAGTGGGAGGAACAGAACTGACTTTTTTTTTCTCCAGAGTGCTGCTCCACACATCACCCTAGTACTGCCAGGTGGAAAATCTTTTAATTAGTAAACAGAAAATAAAAAATACTTCAGATATTGGAAGTGATAGCTGACTGCATCTGAAAATTACTATTAATTCCAAGAAGTACACTAGCTCTTTAAGAGGGATATTAGTTAGTACTACTTCAGAGAGAGAAGTAGAACAGTGGAATAAGCTACCAAAGGAGGTGATAGAGGCAGAGACACTAATGCCTCCAAGGGAGGGTGGGACAGTTTTAGAGGACTGGGAAAGACAAAAGGGGTAAAGGATGGAGTAGATTTGAAATACAAGTCCTCTAGGTGCTAGGCCAACATTCAATAAGCAGGAACAATAGCAAAAGTAAAGGGAATACTAAATGGACTACAAGTCTTTTTCTGCCATCACCTTCTATACAGTATACTTTTGTATGAATGTGTAAGGCCATTGGACTCAGGCCCTTCCTCTGGGATAATAACCAAACAGATGATGTGGATAGAGCACAGAGGAGGTTATGAGGAGGGCAGTCATGAAGGGGCAAGTTATATTAATAGGAAACTTTCACTTACCAGATATGGACTGGGAAATCCTGTATGCCGAAAGTTCACAGAGCCAAGCACTGGTGGAGGTAATGCATGAATGCCTACTAACCCAGTGGCTTAGGGAGCCTACAATGGAAGGAGACATACTGGACATAATGTTCCCTAGTAGGGACAGCATAGGAGAGGTCAGAGTAGAGGAACCCCTAGAGACCAGTGACTACAGTGCATAGTAGTTTCACGTCATGCTGGAAACCCAACATTCTCTCCTGTCCTGCTATCAGTCGGGTTTCTGAAGGGACCATTCCACGGACACCATGTTCACTGACTTGGTTTGACATCATTGCCTCCAAATTAAATGGAGGTGGTTTGGTGGGTGAGGTGTTCATGGATCTCTTCAAGGCCTTCGGCACCATTGACCACAACATTTTGTATGAAAGAATGTTGAGTTTGGGGATTGACAATGAAACTCTTCCCTGGTTCCAGTCATATTTGACAGAAAGGGAGCAGCAAGTCCAGATTGGAGATGTTCTTTCAAACCCAAGGATTATTAAAAGGGGGGTCTCACAAGGCTTTATTTTGGGCCCTCTATTATTTATAATGTTTTTTTTTTTTTTTTTATTCTTTATTTATTGTATAATCAGAATTACAATCCTTTGAGTCACAGACTGTTTTGCAAAGGCTCCACGTCAGGTTACAGGGGGTGGAGGGAAGACAGAGTACAAAGATAACAGACGGAACAGGTAATTATATACAGATTTCAGTACAGACAATCTTTTATACAATGGCTCCACGTTGGTTACAGAGGGTGGAGGGAAACAAGACAGTATATGACAAATTTTGACGTGCATTATTTACAGTTACAGTACTGACATGGTAATTGAGAAGCTTATTTATTGGGTTAGAAAATGAGGAGGCATGCCTGCGATCCCTAGACAGAGCTTTGAAGGATGCCGTTTCGTAGGGTCTAGGGAGCCCCTCTGTCGGGAGAGGAGGTGGGAGAGGAGGGTGAGCAGGTCTATTTGCATTCACATTTAGCGATTTCCATGAGTAGGGTTTTAAGACCTGATTTGAAGAGTGTGATGCTATGGGACTGGGAGAAAGTAGGGGGAAGTGGGTTGAGCCATGGGGGGCACGGTAGTAGAAGGATCTCTGCCCAAGAGATGTTCGACATGGAGGAACCGTGAAGGATGATGTAGCAGAGAGTCTTGTATTACGCCTGATGGGAGCTGGACTGATGATGGGGAGTAGACCGCCGGGTGCGAGCTGGAGGTGGATCTTTTTTGCTAGAATGCAGGTGTGGTATTTAAATGATGCTCCTAAATCAGTGAATTATTCAGCTTTATGAATGTATGCAGACAATACGGTTTTGTTGGTAAGTGGGAAAACATTACAGGTGGTGGAAGAATATCTTCAAAAAGATGTCAGTACTTTGGAAACCTGGTTGAGAAAGTCAAAGTTTTTTAAATAGTAAAAAAACAAATACCATGATATTCTCAACTAAAGGGAATGAAAATTTAAATTGGTATAAATTTTTTATTAAACATGTAGTAATGAAATATTGACACAGGTTGAACCCTATAAATACCTGGGGGTTTATATGGACCACAACTTAAAATTTGATGTCCATATTAAAGATTTGGTATGTAAAATAAATAATAAGTTGGGAGCTTTTCAGACATCTAATCAGTGTATGGATCAGAAAATGAGAGGGGATATCGTAAATCAACTAATTATCCCATGCATTGATTATGGTAGCCATATATATAACATGGCTAATAAAACAGAACTGAGATCTATAAAAGTGCTCTATAATAACTTGGCCAGATTTATATTAAACTGTGATAGACATATGCATCATTGCAATATGTAATCACTATTACATTGGTCTCAACTGAAGCAGAAAAGGGATCAAAAATGGACCAGATTAATTCATGGGGTGGTCCATAAACAATCTCCCAGGTATTCAGCAGAAAACCTGATATATGTTACCCATGGACATCAATATAAACTCAGAAAAAATGAGGGGAAGTCTTTTGTAATACCTAAGGCAATGAATAGATATGGGAAAATAACTTTTGGTTCTAAAGTGGCTGACTTGTGGGCTCCCATAGAGGCTGAAAAGCAAAAAATACAAAAATGTAAGCAGTTTAAGGATGAGATTGGATAGGACTTGAAAATGAAGTGTATATGTAACGATTAGAGTCTTTGATTGACTATTGTCAAGATAAGAGGATATTTGATTGTATTTTGTTCTTGATTAGGCAGACTGTAGATGTTTTTTAAATTTTGTTTTGTATTTACCAATGTAAATTATTTGTATGTTTGTTGTATTTTTACAAAGTATTATGTTATTGTATTTATTCTGTAACGAAAGCTTATACAGGTCCATCTTGAAAACGGGATTTTCCCAGTGATGTGTTACCATTTGTTATCTGTATAAAAATAAACTTTACATACATATTAACTTTTTAAGAAGCCAGCAGATTAGGCCATATGATCTATCAAGGCTGCTCGATAATGGAGTTTGCCCCTTTTAGAGGGCAGACCAGGTTGTCCTGGTGCACCCCTGCTCCCATGCTTAAGACGGTTGTGCTCAGAAGTGGAGAAGGGAGGAAGAAGAGGGGCTAAGGGAGGTAGAACAATGGGCAGACAGACAGGAAGGGGAGGGAGATAGGGAGGTACTTAAGGGACTGCACAAGGGGGCCTCAGCCACTTTTGCTGGAGTTTTTGGATTTACATCAACTGCAGCACGTCGGATTGGCAATTCTTTTAGGTTTGTTTCACCAGGAGAAAGAGGTAAGGAAAACAAGTATTTGTTTGAGATGTAAAAAAAAAACAAAAGAGATGAAAGGTATACAGAGCAGTTTTGAAATAAGTGCAATATACAGCTGAAGGTAGTGAGTAACAGTGGGGGCCAGAGTATGATGGAGAGAGCGACCACGTGGGTACAATGCACAGGCCGCGTGGGGGGGGCTTGTGGTAAAGCCCATGTCTTTGTCTGCTATGATCTGGGGTTTTTCTTGTTTCCCATGGTGGCCTGATTTGCTGGCTGGTAAGAATTTTGAAAGCCTGGGTTAAGTGAGAGGGGAAAGGAGCAGGGCCACATGGGGGACACCACACACCACATGTGAGGGGTAGCATACCTTTCCTTGGCTGCAGGATAGTGGTAGCAGTCATTTTCCCCTTGTTGGTGGTTGTCTGGCAGGGACAATAGGCCTGGAAGAGGCCGAGGGGCTGGGGGGGCAAGTGCGATCAGGGGCCAAGTGGCATGACACAACGTGTGGTGTGGGAGATTGTAAAATCCAATTTTTCTTCTTCTGGAATGCTGGTTGGGGCTGTTTAGTGGGCCATGTTGGTTCCTGGAGGCTGAATGGGCTGGGCCGCGTGGCGCGAATGTCGCACGCCATGTAAAAGGTTTTGGTGAAGCACAGACATTGTGTGTCAGGCTACGATGCTTGGTGTAGCCTGTTTCTTTACAAAATAGGATTGTGAGGTTTGAAGGAGGACTGGAAGCCAGGGGAGAACGAGCGCGACCGGGACCGCGTGGCATGACGTCACACGCTGTGTGGGGGAGCGTAAAAACACCTAAATTCTAGCTTTCTAGTCATTTGGTGGCCATTTTGGTGGCCAGCTTGATCCTAGAGGCCAGATGGTAGGCCTGGGAGAGGCCCAATGGCATGGACCGTGTGGCGGAGAGGTCACATGCCAGGTAGGGGTGTCAGAAAGTGCTGGCCCTGGTTTTCGGGCTATTGGGGCACTGGGGAGGTTTTTTTTTCATTTTCTGTTACGAAATCCATGGTGAATAAGAGGGCTGGAGTAGGCCTTGAAGCTGGGCAGAAGGAGCGCAGCACGGACCACGTGGCATAATGTCACACGCTGCGTGGGGGGGTTGGAAATCCCCTTTTTTTCCTGAATTAAGGCTCTTGTGCCTGTGTTGTGGCCATGGTGGGGGCCTGGATAGGAAGGGGAAGGCCTGTAAGAGGCCCAGAGGCAGGGTGCACTTGGCACACCACAGGCCATGGGGTGGTATGACAAGGCATTATCTAAGTCTAGGGCTAGATAGTAGATAATGGCTCAGGTGGTTTCACATCCCAGGTACTCTTTCAGAGGCATACCAAGGGGAAAGTAAAGGCTCTGGGTGAAGCCTGGGGCGAAAGGTGAGGGAGTGCGACCCGTGACCTCACGGGTGACGGCACTCGCAACGAGGTGGTCACACAAAAGTAATACCCTCACTTTAGGGAGGGCAGTTTTGCAACCAATTCCCAGGGTGGGGCTGCTAACTGTGTGGTGCCTTGGTTAAGACAGACGGGCGAGGCAGCAAGGAGGGACTAGCTACAAACAGAGGAGGGCGGTCTGGAGGGGTCACAAGCGTGTGACGGAGAGGGGCAAGAAACAGGACAAGAGTGGATGGGGCCTTGACTGATGTTCTGAATGGTGCAGTTATACATTTTGACCTTGTTTTCCTCTCATAGTTGTTTTACAGGGAAAGGAGGAAGAAGACAATGGCACCAAAAAAGAACAGGCCATCGAAAGAGGAAGCTTACAAGGCAATAATGGAATTGGCGGAGAAAGCTACTAGGATGTGGGAGCTAGTGGAGGGAGAGGAGCCAGGGAGACCCGGGGGAAAGAGAAAGGTGGCCGCGGGAAAGAGTGGCAAGGAAAAAAGACCAGCCAGAGGGTCGCGGGGTACTGGGAAGGCACTACCGGTGGTAACGGGGCCAGCCAAGTTGACGGATCCATTTCCCCTTCAACCTACGGTCACTCTGTCACCGGTGTCCCACCCAGATTAGAATAACATCTCCCGGATTGAACCCCGTGATGCCCTGAATGACTTGCTCCCTCCACAAAATCCACCAGCCCACCCCCCTCCACAACCACTGGGACAAGCAAGAGGGACCTTGGAAGACTCCAGGCAGGAATGCCAGGACAAGGTCACAGGTAATACACCCAGCGCAGTGGGGGACAGTGCAAGAGAATATATAGGGCAAATAGTAACGGCCTTAGGAACAGGCAGTATAGGGTAGATGGAATCAGCACTGGCAGAAATCAGGAGGGAGAAAGAAGGGACAGAAAGGAAGGAGTCAGGGAGGAGAGAGAGAGGGGGAAGGGACAAGGGAGATAGGTGCCCCTAGAATGAGGATAGGCGAGCACGTGCCGCTGACCACGAAAGAAAAATTTGGAAAGGAGAATATGGGAACATATTTGCCTTGGTGAGCCGCAAGGCCGCCGGCAAGTATGAAGAGGCTGAAGGCATAGGAAAGAGTGAGATGGCAGCAGCTATAGTGCTTTTAGGGAGGAAAGAGGAGGACAAGATCACAAAAGAGAAGACTTGGGATAGATGGTTCCTAGATTTCGCTACTTTCTCAGCCATAGTCATGGAAAAGAGGCCGGAGTTAGGCATCCCACTCATTACCTATTCCCTTACAATTCGGAAGGCAAAGGGTAGGATGGGGTGGTTATACTGTGACGAATCCTTTAGGCAGAGAATGGCAACGTTTGGGGACGTAAAGTGGGACACCAAACAGATAGATTTATGGACGGATTACGTCACAGATCAGTCCACACCCGAAGGGGAATGGGGCAAGAAGGGTTTTGGGACCCAGAGATGCTGTTGAACTTATAACAGAGCTTTTTGTTCCTGGCCTCAATGTCAGCTTCGGCATGCATGCTCAAGGTGCAGGGGAGGCCACCCAGCAAGCAGATGTAGAGCGGCAGGTGGACAAGGGATGCAGACGCAAGGGGGGCAAGGAGCAGGCCAACAGCTTTTTCGAGAGGGTCAAGGTTTTAGAGGCCAGACCTGGAGCAGAGGAGGACGGGGTAGGGGGAACATGAATAGTGGTGAGCAGAACAGAAGAAGAGTGAGAGGGCATTCAAGAAGAAATAGGGGGAAAAAAAGGGAAGGGCGGGGGACGAAGCAAGGCACGTTTTTGCGATGGCCAGAACTCCAATCAAAGACAAGGTATGGGCAAGTTACATGGACAAATATCCAGACACTGTAGTGTGGAATATGATTTTACAGGGCTTTAACTCGGGTTTTTCATTACAGTTTATGGGACCCAGGCGAGCCATGAAGGCCAACAACCTAGGGTCAGTGAAAGGGAAGGAGGAGGTGCTAAGACAGAAGATAGAGAAGGAAGTAGCAGCGGGCAGAGTCGAGGGCCCATTTGAGAACCCCCCATTGCAGGGCATGCGGGTCTCACCATTGGGTCTGGTACCCAAGAAACAGGAAGGGGAATACAGAGTGATCCACCACCTGTCCTATCCAGAAGGAGAGTCAGTAAATGATTTTATTATTGAGGAGCACAGTAGGGTGACTTATGCAACACTAGAAGATGTGGTCCGGATGATATGGGCCACAGAGGGGGCATGGATGGCTAAGACGGACATTGAGTCTGCTTTCAGACTGCTTCCGGTCAGGAGGGAGGATTGGGATTTATTGGGTTTCAAAAGCGGGGGAAGATACTATGTTGACAAAGCAATGCCGATGGGTTGTTCCACAGCATGTGCAACATTTGAGGCCTTCAGCACCTGTTTGCAGTGGATATTTCAAGAAAAAACAGGTTATAGGAGGATCATACATTATCTGGATGATTTCCTATTCATCGGAAGAGGGAAAAAGGAGCCACAAATGATGCTAGGTAAGTTCCAGGAGTTGTGTCAGGAGTTGGGGGTGCCACTAACCCCGGGTAAGACAGAGGGGCCCAGCAGGGTTATAGAATTTTTGGGGATTGAGATAGATGCCCTGAACAGGGTATTTAGACTACCGGATTAGAAAGTCAATATGTTGAAAGAATTAATACACTTGCACACCAGCTGGAGAAGGGTACAGCTAAAGCAGGTACAACAAGTACTGGGGCATTTGAATTGCGCCTGCAGGGCCATTGGGCCAGGGAGGGCATTCACAAAGAGGTTAACCAGGGCCACGCCAGGGGTCACCAGACCTCATCACTGGGTAGACTTGACTTGAGGGGTTAAGGAGGGTTTTAAGATTTGGGAAGAATTCCTGAGGGAGTACAACAGTTGCTCGTTCTCGCAGAAGGAATGGCTATACAACACAGATCTCGATCTATACACAGATGCAGCTGGGGGTAATGGCATGGGGGGGGTACATGGGAGGAAAATGGTTCACAGAACCCTGGCCAGCCATTTGGGTGCAGGAGGGGAAAGTGAGAGACATTACATTGCTCAAGATCATGCCCATATGGGCGTGTACTTTAGTCTGGGGAGAGGAATTGCAGGATCAGAAAGTAACTTTTTGGTGTGACAGTAGAGCAGTGGTAGATGTGTTGAACAACAAGGAAGCCAGATTGGACACAGTCATGCAGGTATTACGGCATTTAGTCTTAAGGGCATTACAACTGAACATGCTCATTTAGAGCGAACACACAGAAGGGATACACAACACCTGGCTGACAGCCTTCCGGTCTGCAACTGACCATTTTCGAGGCTGGTACCAGCAGTGGAGGAAGTAAAACACCCATACCAACGGAACATCTGGGACGCTGGCAGGAAGGAGCAGAAGTGTTGTTTCACAGCTCATGGGCACCTCGGACTCTGAGGGCTCACGACAGGGCCTGAGCAGTGTTTCCAAACATTCAGAGCAGAGCACCGGATGGAGGCAGGGCCACCACAGAGGAACAGATGGAATGTTTGCGTGAACAGTGGCAAAGGCACAGCCCACACCACTATGGGACTTTTCCTGGCAGAGATTGGGCTTATCTGCGGTCTGAAAGGGTGGAGGGACCCGACAAAGACATTGCTCATCAGAAGAATGATGCAAGGATGGAGCAGGTTAAAACAAGGGCCAGCAGATAGCAGGAGGCCGATAGGGAACAATGGCTCATAAAGCTAAACGGGTGCTCCTAGTAATATGCAGATCACAGAACGAGGGCTCAGCTGTTTCAGCCACAATCTGTGTGATAATGTTTGCAGGTGCCATGAGAGTGAGCGAGTAGGCCATGGGAAGGAGGACGGGGAAGGGGGGCTAGACTGGGATGACATAACCTAGGGAGTGGCTGAGATACAGATCAGGATTAGGAAGTCTAAGACAGATCAAGGGGGAAAAGGTTGCATGGTGACACTAAAGGGTCAAACAGAGGGCGCAGTATGCCCGGTACAGGTGCTGTGGGTTTTCGCCACAGCGCTGGGGAACAGGACAGGAAAATCATTTGTACACGGGGATGGGAGAAGGGTGACTGGCTACCAAGTCATGGCAATACTGAAGAAGGGCATGCAATTCTTAGGAGAAGACCCTGCTAATTATTTGTCCCATTCCCTGCGGATTGGGGCCACCTCACAGTGGGCAGTGGCAGGCGAGACAGTGCACACGATATTGGAAAAGGGACGCTGGCGATCGGCCAGTTATAAAAGATACATTAGAGCACTGAGATAAATAAAAAAAACACAACATTATGTAGGTATAGATGGATACATATTTTAGACATAAGATGATGGTCTGGTCCCAGGGTGGGACTGCAGCGTGAGGGGGGTCAAAATGGGAAACAGAAAGGGATGGGGGCAGGGGAAAAGAAGGGATGAATAGGGAGCACATTGTGCTTGTATAATAATGATTTTGCTTGCACCTTATAGGTAGAGGGAGGATCACGGAAATATGGATCTGTGGCCATTCCTACATCTATTGGGCTGGAAAGAGAGCAGAGAAGAAAGCTGGGGGAAAGAAGCTATACCAAGATGTGAGAAGGTGTAGGTTGTTTTGGCATGGCATACGGGGGATGACGTGGGCTCAGCTGCTTCCTCACGCTTAACAGAAATCAGAGAACGGGGCCCAGGCCAGACCTCACTATTATACATTTGGGAGGCAACCACCTGGCAAACAGGCCTTGGGTGGACACATATTTAAGATAAAAAAAGGACTTAAGAATCATACTGAAAGCGTATTTAAGTGTGCATCGCTTGGTCAGATATGATACTCGGAGAGTGGGGGCAAGAGCACAGCCACAGAGCAGTAGAAAGGGCCAGGAGGAAGATGAATAGGAGGGTTGGGACATTGGTAAGGCAGAGGGAGGTCAGGTAATACTGAGGGGGTAGAAGAATGGGTAGATGAATTTACAGGTCAGACGGGTACACCTGTCGGACATAGCTATAGACATGTTCAATACGGAAATGATGGGATTTATAGAAGAATGGAGACAGACAAACAATGCAAAAAAAAAGGGGGCAGATTATAACAAATATGAATGGAAAGGAGCTCCCTGGAAGTAAGGTGAAGGCTACCTAGCATTTGGGGAAGCCAGCCATCCAAATGCAAGCTGGAGACTGGCTAGTGGGAAAAGGGGGAGGAGGGAGGGGAGGAAAAAGGAACACAAGAAGAGAAGGAAGATGAAGGAAAAGCGGTCTCGGTTTTCACCATTACCTAAAGGAGAAGAAGAAGGCACCCAGGTCTTCACCTGGGGGAAGAATAATCAGAGATTGATGTATTGGATGGAATAAACAAAATGTTGGAAATATGATAATAAAGGAATTGGAATGGAATATGGAATTATGAATTGAAATAAATTAATTGCCAATCTGAGCACAACAACAAATATTGGTGTCAGTCTTTTATGGGGGAAGAGGGGGGAAACTGGGACAATGGAGTTTGCCCCTTTTAGAGGGCAGACCAGGTTGTCTGGTGCACCCCTCGCCCCATGCTTAAGATGGTTGTGCTCAGAAGGGAGAAGGAGGAAGGGAGGGCTAAGGGGTAGAACAATGGGCAGACAGACAGGAAGGGAGGGGAGATAGGGAGGTGCTTAAGGGACTGCAGGGGCCTCCAGCCACTTTTGCTGGAGTTTTGGATTTACATCAACTGCACGCCGATTGGCAATTTTTTTAGGTTTGTTTCACCAGGAGAAAGAGGTAAGAACAAGCATTTGTTTGAGATGTAAAAAAAAAAGAGATGAATGTTATACAGAGCAGTTTTGAAATAAGTGCAATATACAGCTGAAGGTAGTGAGTAGGAGTAGGGGCCACAGTATGGTGGAGAGCGCACCACGCGGTACAATGCACACTGCGATGGGGCGAGGGCTTGTAAAGCCCGTGTCTTTGTCTGCTATGATCTGGGGTTTTTTTGTTTCTCATGGTGGCCTGATTTGCTGGGCTGGTAAGAATTTTGAAAGCCTGGGCTAAGGGAGAGGAAAGGAGCAGGGCCACTGGGGGACACCCACACCACATGGGAGGTAGCTGTGCTCTTCCTTGGCTGCTGGATAGTGGTAGTAGTCATTTTCCCTTGTTGGTGGTTGTCTGACAGGACAATAGGCCTCCGGAAGAGGCCGAGGGCTGGGGGTGGCCAGCGATCAGGGCCATGGCATGATGCAGCGCGTGGTGTGGGATTTCAAATCCCATTTTTCTTCTGTAGTGCTTGGTTGGGGCTGTTTAGTGGGCCATGTTGGTTCCTGGAGGCTGAATGGTTGGCTTTGGCGCTAATGTCGCATCGCCATGTAAAAGGTTTTGGTGAAGCACAGATATTGTGTGTCAGGCTACGACGTTGTGTAGCCTGTTTCTTTGCAAAATAGATTGTGAGGTTTGGAGAGGACTGGAAGCTGGGGAGAACGTAGCGACTGGGACCGCGTGGCATGATATCACACGCTGTGTGGGAGAGCCGAAAACACCTCACTTCTAGCTTCTAGTCATTTGGTGGCCATTTTGGGGCTAGCTTGATCCTAGAGGCCAGATGGTAGGCCTGGAGAGGCTCAATGGCATGAGACCGTGGAGGATAGGTCACATGCCAGGTAGGGGTGTCAGTGAAGTGCTGGCCCTGGTTTTCGGCTATTGGGGCACTGGGGAGGTTTTTTTTTCATTTTCGTTAAACCCGGTGAATAAGAGGGCTGAGGAGGCCTTTAAGCTGGGCAGAAGGGAGCGCAGCACGGACCACGTGGCGTGATGTCACACGCTGCGTGGGGGGGTTGGAAATCCCCTTTTTTTCCTGAATTAAGGCTCTTGTGCCTGTGTTGTGGGCATGGTGGGGGCCTGGATAGGAAGGGTAAGGCCTGTAAGAGGCCCACAGGCAGGGTGCACTTACACCACAGGCCATGGGGTGGTATGACAAGGCATTATCTAAGTCTGGGGCTAGATAGTAGATAATGGCTCAGGCGGTTTCACAGCCCGGGTATTCTTTCAGAGGCATACCAAGGGGAAAGTAAAGGGTCTGGGTGAAGCCTGGGGCGTAAGGTGAGGGAGGCGACCCTGCGACCTCACGGTAGATGGCACTCGCGAGGTGGTCACACAGAAATAATACCCTCACTTTAGGGAGTGCAGTTTTGCAACCGATTCCCAGGGTGGGGCTGCTAACTGTGTGGCACCTTGGTTAAGCCAGATGGGCGAGGCAGACAGCAGAGTACAGCAAGGAGGGACTAGCTACAAACAGAGAAGGGAGGTCCGGGGGTGTCACAAGCATGTGAAGGAGAGGGACAAGAAACAGGACAAGAGTGGATGGGGCCTTGACTGATGTTCTGGATGGTGCAGTTATACATTTTGACCTTGTTTTCCTCTCATAGTTGTTTTACAGGGAAAAGAGGAAGAGGACAATGGCACCAAAAAAGAACAGGCCATCGAAAGAGGAGGCTTACAAGGCACTAATAGAATTGGCGGAGAAAGCTAATAGGATGTGGGAGCAGGTGGAGGGAGAGGAGCCAGGGAGACCCGGGGGAAAGAGAAAGGCGGCCGCAGGAAAGGGTGGCAAGGAAAAAAGACCAGCCAGAGGGTCGTGGGGTACTGGGAAGGCACCACCGGTTGTAACTGGGCCAGCCAAGTTGACGGATCCATTTCCCCTTCAACCTACGGTCACTCTGTCACCGGTGTCCCACCCAAATCAGAATAACATCTCCCGGATTGAACCCCGTGATGCCCTGAATGACTTGCTCCCTCCACAAAATCCACCAGCCCACCCCCCTCCACAACCACTGGGACAAGCAAGAGGGACCTTGGAAGACTCCAGGCAAGAATGCCCAGACAAGGTCACAGGTAATAAACCCAGCACAGTGGGGGACAGTATAGGAGGATATATAGGGCAAATAGTAACGGCCTTAGGAACAGGCAGTATAGGGCAGATGGAATCAGCACTGGCAGAGATCAGGAGGGAGAAAGAAGGGACAGAAAGAAAGGAGTCAGGGAGGAGAGAGAGAGGGGGAAGGGACAAGGGAGATAGGTGCCTAGAATGAGGATAGGCGAGCACGCGCATTGACCACGGCTGAAAAAAATTTGGAAAGGAGAACATGGGAACATATTCGCCTTGGTGAGCTGCAAGGCTGCCGGCAAGTATGAAGAGGCTGAAGGCATAGGAAAGAGTGAGATGGCATCGGCTATAGTGCTTTTAGGGAGGAAAGAGGAGGACATGGTCACAAAAGAGAAGACTTGGGATAGATGGTTCCTAGGTTTCGCTACTTTCTCAGCCATAGTCATGGAAAAGAGGCCGGAGTTAGGCATCCCGCTCATTACCTATTCCCTTATAACTCGGAAGGCAAAGGATGGGATGGGGTAGTTATACTATGACGTCCTTTAGGCAGAGAATGGTAATGTTTGGGGACGTAAAGTGGGACACCAAACAGATAGATTTATGGACGGATTACATCACAGATCAGTCCACGCCCGAAGGGGAATGGGGCAAGAAGGGTTTTGGGACCCAGAGATGCTGTTGAACTTATAACAGAGCTTTTTGTTCCTGGCCTCAATGTTGGCTTCGGCATGCATGCTCAAGGTGCGGGGGAGGCCATCCAGCAAGCAGATGTAGAGCGGCAGGTGGACAAGGGTTGCAGACGCATGGGGGGCAAGGAGCAGGCCAACAGCTTTTTTGAGAGGGTCAAGATTTTACAGGCCAGACCTGGAGCAGAGGAGGACGGGGTAGGGGGAACACGAATAGTGGTGAGCAGAACAGATGAAGAGTGAGAGGGCATTTAAGAAGAAATAGGGGGAAAAAAGGGGAAGGGTGGGGGACGAGGCAAGGCACGTTTTGCGATGGCCAGAACTCCAATCAAAGACAAGGTATGGGCAAGTTACATGAACAAATATCCAGACACAGTAGTGTGGAATATGATTTTACAGGGCTTTAACTCGGGTTTTTCATTACAGTTTATGTGACCCAGGCGAGCCGTGAAGGCCAACAACCTAGGGTCAGTGAAAGGGAAGGAGGAGGTGCTAAGACAGAAGATAGAGAAGGAAGTAGCAGCGGGCAGAGTCGAGGGCCCGTTTGAAAAACCCCCATTGTAGGGCATGCGGGTCTCACCATTGGGTCTGGTACCCAAGAAACAGGAAGGGGAATACAGAGTGATCCACCACCTGTCCTATCCAGAAGGAGAGTCAGTAAATGATTTTATTATTGAGGAGCACATAGGGTGACTTATGCAACACTAGAAGATGCGGTCCAGATGATATGGGCCACAGAGGGGGCATGGATGGCTAAGACGGACATTGAGTCTGCTTTCAGACTGCTTCCGGTCAGGAGGGAGGATTGGGATTTATTGGGTTTCAAAACGGGGGAAGATACTATTTTGACAAAGCAATGCCAATGGGTTGTTCCACAGCATGTATGACATTTGAGGCCTTCAGCACCTGTTTGCAGTGGATATTTCAAGAAAAAACAGGTTATAGGAGGATTATACATTATCTGGATGATTTCCTATTCATCGGAAGAGGGAAAAAGGAGACACAAATGATGCTAGGTAAGTTCCAGGAGTTGTGTCAGGAGTTGGGGGTGCCCACTAACCCCGGGTAAGACAGAGGGGCCCAGCAGGGTTATAGAATTTTTGGGGATTGAGATAGATGCCCCGAACAGGGTATTTAGACTACCGGATTAGAAAGTCAATAAGCTGAAAGAATTAATACAATTGCACACCAGCAGGAGACGGATACAGCTAAAGCAGGTACAACAAGTACTGGGGCATTTGAATTTCGCCTGCAGGGCCATTGGGCCAGGGAGGGTATTCACAAAGAGGTTAACCAGGGCCACGGCAGGGGTCACCAGACCTTATCACTGGGTATACTTGACTCGAGGGGTTAAGGAGGATTTTAAGGTTTGGGAAGAATTCCTGAGGGAGTACAATGGTTGCTCCTTCTCACAGAAGGAATGGCTATACAACACAGATCTCGATCTCTACACAGATGCAGCTGGGGGTAATGGCATGGGGGGGTACATGGGAGGAAAATAGTTCACAGAAACCTGGCCAGCCATTTGGGTGCAGGAGGGGAAAGTGAGAGACATTACATTGCTCGAGATCATGCCCATATGGGCGTGTACTTTAGTCTGGGGAGAGGAATTGCAGGATCAGAAAGTAACTTTTTGGTGTGACAATAGAGCGCTGGTAGATGTGTTGAACAACAAGGGAGCCAGATTGGACACAGTCATGCAGGTATTACGGCATTTAGTCTTAAGGGCATTACAACTGAACATGTCATTTAGAGCGCAACACATAAAAGGGGTACACAACATTCTGGCTGACAGCCTTTCCGGTCTGCAGCTGGACCATTTTCGGAGGCTGGCACCAGCAGTGGAGGAAGTAAAAACACCCATACCAACGAACATCTGGGACGTTGGCAGGAAGGAGCAGAAGTGTTGTTTTGCAGCTCATGGGCACCTCGGACTCTGAGGGCCTACGACAGGGCCTGGTGAGTGTTTCAAACATTCAGAGCAGAGCACCGGATGGAGGTAAGTAGGCCACTCACAGAGGAACAGTTGGGAATGTTTGCAGTGGAACAGTGGCAAAAAGGCACAGCCCACACCACGATGGGAGACTACCTGGCAGGGATTGGGCTTACCTGCGGTCTGAAAGGGTGGAAGGACCTGACAAAGACATTGCTCATCAGAAGAATGATGCAAGGATGGAGCAGTTTAAAACAAGGGCCAGCAGATAGCAGGAGGCCGATAGGGGAACAATGGCTCATAAAGCTAAACGGGGTGCTCCCAGTAATATGCAGATCACGGAATGAGGCCCAGCTGTTTCACACGATCTATGTGATAATGTTTGCAGGTGCCATGAGAGTGAGCGAGGTAGTAGGCCATGGGAAGGAGGACGGGGAAGGGGGGCTAGACTGGGATGACATAACCTAGGGAGTGACTGAGATACAGATCAGGATTAGGAAGTCTAAGACAGATCAAGGGGGAAAAGGTTGCATGGTGACGCTAAAGGGTCAAACAGAGGGCGCAATATGCCCGGTGCAGGTGCTCTGGGTTTTTGCCGCAGCGCAGGGGAACAGGACAGGAAAATTATTTGTACACGAGGATGGGAGAAGGGTGACTGGCTACCAAGTCACGGCAATACTGAAGAAGGGCATGCAATTCTTAGGAGAAGACCCTGCTAATTATTTGTCCCATTCCCTGCGGATTGGGGCCACCTCACAGTGGGCGGTGGCAGGCGAGACAGTGAACACGATATTGGAAAAGGGACACTGGCGATCGGCCAGTTATAAAAGATACATTAGAGCACTGAAATAAATTTAAAAAAAAAAGTAGAAAAAAAAAAACACGACATTATGTAGGTATAGATGGATACATATTTTAGACATAAGATGATGGTCTGGTCCCAGGGTGGGACTGCAGCGAGGGGGGGGTCAAAGAAATGGGAACAGACAGGGATGGGGGGCAGGGGAAAAGAGGGGATGAATAGGGGAGCGACATTGTGCTTGTATAATAATGATTTTGCTTGCACCCTATAGGTAGAGGGAGGATCACGGAAATATGGATCTGTGGCCATTCCTACATCTATTGGGCTGGAAAGAGAGCAGAGAAGAAGGCTGGGGGAAAGCAGCTATACCAAGATGTGAGAAGGTGTAGGTTGTTTTGGCATGGCATACGGGGGATGAGGTGGGCTCAGCCTGCTCATGCTAACAGAAATCAGAGAACGGGGCCAGGGCCAGACCTAATTATTATACATTTGGGAGGCAACGACCTGGCAAACAGGCCTTGGGTGGACACATATTTACAGATAAAAAAGGACTTAAGAACTATAGGGCAGCGGTGGCCTCAAGTGTGCATCGCTTGGTCAGATATGATACCGAGGAGAGTGGGGGGGCAAGAGCACAGCCACAGAGCAGTAGAAAGGGCCAGGAGGAAGATGAATAGGAGGACTGGGACATTGGTAAGGCAGATGGGAGGTCAGGTAATACTGAGGGGTGTAGAAGAATTGGTAGATGAATTTTACAGGTCAGACGGGGTACACCTGTCGGACATAGCTATAGACATGTTCAATACGGAAATTATGGGATTTATAGAAGAATGGAGGAGACAGACAAACAATGCAAAAAAAAGGGGCAGATTATAACAAATATGAATGGAAAGGAGCTCCCCTGAAGTAAGGGTGAAGGCTACCCTAGTTATTGGGGGAAGCCAGCCATCCAATGCAAGCTGGAGACTGGCTAGTGGGAAAAAGGGGGGGGAGGAGGGGAGGGGGGAGGAAAAAGGAATAACACAAGAAGAGATGGAAGATGAAGGAAAAGCGGTCTCGGTTTTCACCGTTACCTAACAGAAAAGGAGAAGAAGAAGGCACCCAGGTCTTCACCTGGAGGAAGAATAATCAGAAAATACAAAATCACACATGCCCCCACAATGCAAAGCATCATGGGCTGCATATGCAAATCACCACAGAATGTTATTCTGGTCCAACTTTAAGCAGAATTGCATGGTGCCGAAAGGCCTCTCACACAGTTTGCAAAGGGTGCTAACAGAAGACATAGACATGTGTTTTGTCCTACCAGGACTCATCAGTATGCCTCGTCTGTTTGACACCCCAGTGGAATGGACCAGCTACCCCATAGCTGGAAACTTCCCAGCCAAATGCCGTTTGGGGTAACCCTTGCCTCAGTGTTTACGCACAGAGGTTCTTTGTCTTTTAAATAGTTTTTTATTTTAATGGGTTCACCACAATATATCCCAGGCACACTGCCTTAGGGGTAGCTGGTCCATTCCACTGGGGTGTCAAACAGACGAGGCATACTGATGAGTCCTGGTGGACGAAACACGGTCTATGTCTTCTGTTAGCACCCTTTGCAAACTGTGTGAGAGGCCTTCGCACCATGCAATTCTGCTTAAAGTTGGACCAGCATAACATTCTGTGGTGATTTGCATATGCAGCCCATGATGCTTTGCATTGTGGGGGCATGTGTGATTTTGTATTTTCTTGAAACTTGGCTTCCCAGCCAAATGCCCTTTGGGGTAACCCTTGCCTCAGTGTTTACGCACAGAGGTTCTTTGTCTTCAAAATAATCAGAGATTGATATATTGGATGGAATAAACAAAATATTGGAAATATGATAATAAAGGAACTGGAATGGAATATGGAATTATGAATTGAAATAAATTAATTGCCAATCTGAGCACAACAACAAATATTGGTGTTTGTCTTTTATGGGGGAAGAGGGGGGAAACCGGGACAATGGAGTTTGCCCCTTTTAGAGGGCAGACCAGGTTGTCCGGGTGCACCCCTGCTCCCATGCTTAAGATGGTTGTGCTCAGAAGGGGAGAAGGGAGGAAGAGGAGGGGCTAAGGGAGGTAGAACAATGGGCAGACAGACAGGAAGGGGAGGGAGATAGGGAGGTACTTAAGGGACTGCACAAGGGGGCCTCAGCCACTTTTGCTGGAGTTTTTGGATACCTCCTACCCACCATGTCAAAGGGGAACGAGTATGGAGGACAGTTGAGATGGGACTGTATGGGGATCTGTGATGGTGCGGAAGAAAGCACGCCCAGGCTGGACAAGAGATGGAGCTGCCAAAAATGGATGGCAGCTAAGGATATGGTCAAGGACTGCCAAAGGTGGATGGCAGGTGATAACATGGTTAAGGACTGCCAAAGGTGGATGGCAGGGGATAACATGGTTAAGGACTGCCAAAGGTGGATGGCAGGGGATAACATGGTTAAGGACTGCCAAAGGTGGATGGCAGGTAAGGATATGGTTAAGGACTGCCAAAGGTGGATGGCAGGTGATAACATGGTTAAGGAATGTGGGAAAAAGGGGGGAGGGGAGGAAAAGGAATAACACAAGAAGAGAAGGAAGATGAAGGAAAAGCGGTCTCGGTTTTCACCGTTACCTAACGGAAAAGGAGAAGAAGAAGGCACCCAGGTCTTCACCTGGGGGAAGAATAATCAGAGATTGATATATTGGATGGAATAAACAAAATGTTGGAAATATGATAATAAAGGAATTGGAATGGAATATGGAATTATGAATGTAAATAAATTAATTGCCAATCTGAGCACAACAACAAATATTGGTGTCTGTCTTTTATGGGGGAAGAGGGGGGAATCCAGGACAATCAATTATCTGTAGAGCTGGTTACTAACTAAATACCCCTCATTTAAGTTAGATCTATTGGCTTTCAGAAATCTTTCTGTGAAAAGAATTTTATGATCAATGATTAATTTCCAGGAATCTCAATTATGTAGAAACTGGAAACAGCCTTTTTTTGGGGGGTGGAGGGGATGGAAACAACCGATAACACCTTGCAGCTTCACATTGTGTGAAACATACTTCATACCATAATTACCTTCATCAAAGGAGAACTGTGCTGAATCTGTAAGTAATTTTCACAGTATTTTTTAAGTGCTGGTTCCAAATCTGTCATTATTCTATGTATGCAGACCTTTTGGTAACATTAGTGAGTGTTTCTGATATATATACTGGTGTTAAGTACAGATTTGGAACTTTGCAATGTAGTTTATGTCCCTCTCAACTACATGGTTCTCTAATAGAACACAGATGTAGTGTGACAACAATGGAAGAGCTTAGCAAATACATAATCGACATCGGAGTTCTAAAATGGCCCTTAGGAGTGGTATATAAGTCATAAACCTCATTAAATTTATTAAATGGAACTGTAACAGAAATGGACCCTATATTTAAAAGAAAACTGCTTCTTAACTGAAACCAGTATTTAAAAGAAATCAGTTTCTACTGGGAAACCTGGTGTACACGTTTAACACAGTTTAAGAATATTTCCAAACACTTCAAATCAGACTAGTAGCTATTTCTTGAAGTCAACAGACACCTGTTATTAATTTCCCAAATCTTATGTTATTTTACCAATATGACTTAACTGTAGGCTCACCTTCGTATGTCATTTTTTAATGCACCTTTAAATAATGAGCAGTTACATCCCAACCAAAACATGGTTAACTTTGGCCACAAATTATAGACAGCCAGTAGCTTTCTGTATCATAGACCCAAATATAAGCTTGCTCATATTGCATGACTTTCCTGTTTTTCTGTCAAGTATAAACTGAGCCAAGACCATCATGTGTTATCTTACATATCAACATTGGGACACTTTTACTGCCAGATTTACAGCCATCCAAGTTCCAATAAACAAAAAGAAATGCACTCCTGTAGCTATTTCCATAGCCTTAATTTTACAAACTGAAATGGATTTCTGCTCCATAAATGGTTTACATGTTTATAAAATATCTGGATATCAAAATTGACTTTGCGAGACTGATGTTACAGTCAGATAAAATAATTCAACTGTACCAGAAAGGAACCTATGATCCTTTGAAAAGACATTGATAAGGCACTAATTCTTCCTTTCAGGGGAACCAAGATTTTTGTAACTATGTCTTTTGCCGTATCTGCTGGCGATTCACAGTGTGTGCAGATTCATCTTTCTTGCATTTACTTAACCTAGAGGTGAGCTGAACATGCTGTCATTTTTTATGCCTCACTAGTCTTCAGCACAAAACAAAAACTTCTGTGCAGAACTGTAATAAATACAGAACGACATGATGGAGGCAAAACATTCTTCACTAACCAAAATATATACAGGGATACTATAATGTTCAGTAGCAGTCCTGAGACATTTACTGGGAACCCCTAGTTTATTTAAGTTAGCAAAGATACTTTTTTAAGTTAAATAAATGTATGAACTACTTACTGTATAACATCAAGGTATATAATAATGTTTTATATTCTTTTATTTTCAGCAGAAATACAACTATTGAGGTGGACATGTTGCTGTTGAGAGGTATTCTAACAGTATGGAGTACTATATTTTAAATATCCCAATTTTAAATATGGCAATACTGTTCCAATTTCCAGTTTTATAAACGACTTTAAAATACCCCCAATTAATTGATGTTTGTCACGTTATAATGCCTTGATACTAATTAGCAACTGTTAAAGATGTTCCCACTACCCAAAATGTCGGGTGCGAGCACGCGCTTGTCTTAATTAAACTAGATACATGCAAAACAAGTTAAAATGCTCAGTTTGTGAACTACTGCTCTATAACAACCACTATAGAAACATGTTTTACAGGTTGTTTCACTACTGGAAGGTACACCAAGGAAAATTAGCCATATCTGAACTTAGCTCCTTTATTTTGGAAGGGTAGTTAGTGCTCAGTATTGTTTCAGTGACTTGCAAGGAGAGTAGGCTATAATCTGTGTTCAGAAATGGATTACTTCAGCTAAAGTTTGAAGCCCTCTGCACAAGTAAGCATGGCATTTTAAAACAGAAAAGATCTGCTTGCTTCACAAAAGTGAGACATTTACCATAATATACAAAACTAGAAAGCAAGCCACCACCTTCCCGAAATATGACTCAATTTCATTTATAACCCCAGTACCCCCATCCTCCCCCATTGTTATCCCTGCTTTGGTTGTGCCCTGAACTCTTTCAGACTACTTGATAACCTCAGCCATGCCCATCCCAACGTCTCGGTTATGTAGACAGCAAAGTCACCCCTCTCTCTCACTCTCTCTCTCTCTCTCTCCACGCACACACACACACACATATGCACGGAATGTACAGTAAGTGACTTGCATAGATAGCCACACAGTGTGCAAGTGGTGGTTGCGCAATTCGGATCTGGTCTGCTGGGCTTTCAGACTGGGCACTTTTTCTCCTGATTATACTACTCCCAGCTACCATGTTATCTTTTTTTTCCTGTTTGAAAAAAGGTGCTATATTTTAACTGACAGTATTGCGATCTGTAGAGTACCAAGATGTTCAGTTGCCATTAAAACCAGTAAATTATCTGGTTACACATAAGAACACCTATGTAAATATGTTTATACATTTCCAAATGTTAATAATGACTACACAAGTTTTGCTTGTAGCTGAAAACTTGTAATCTTTAGGAAAAGTTGTCAGCATGTATCTCTTTATTCTATCCCCGTGTGCATATAACTTTGTTTTTTTTAATTTATCACATTCTGAAATGTACATAGTTTATTTGTCTTCGGTAGATACTGTAATTTAAGCATCTAATTTGACTTTTAAGGCATTCCAAATACATGTAGGGTCGACAGTATAATCAGAATGCTTCTTAAAATTACTAAAATGTATGAACTTAATGTTAAAGGGTACATATGTAGACTTTTTAATACACATTGGTTTTTAAATGACTGGGCCACTGTAAAACAGGCCTACACATAAATCCATGAATATTTTTCCAAAGTTCCTCACTAAAACAATTATGAACAAACATTTTCAACTGTTCTGTTCTGATTTTCAACAATCAATTTAAAAAGCCTTCCCTCCCCGTCCTCACCCACTGCTCTGGTGAAACTGCTGCAGCTCGTCCAGAAAAGCCTGTCCTTTCCTCCATTGATCGGGTTGTTTTTTCACATTGAATTTGCCATTTTAAAAAAAGGTTAAAAATCAATTAAAATCCCACTCATTTGCTTCTTAAAATACCGAGGCTCCTATACTCCGACAGTGCTCAGTCATTGACGAGAAGCCGAGTGTTTTAAAAAGTTAAAGAAATAGAGAATGATAATAATGGCTGCATACAAACAACACAGAGAGAGACCCCAGATTATTCCTTTCTTTAGCTGTCAGAAGAAAACCAAAACTGTCATCAATTTTGGCTGAAAATGAATATTTACATGGTTCTACCTGAAAAATGAATTGTTTTGGTTGGTACTGTGTTGGTTTTGGAGTGGTCTGACAGTGTGTTACCGACGCTGCTCCATGCAAGCTGACACACACTGTAGGGGCAGCGGGATCCACATCTCACAGATAAAAATATCTCATTATAGTAGTAGGTGGCCAGCCAAGTCATTTGTGCATAGGCCTGTGGAGCGGGGGCTGAGAGGCAGCCGGGTTGCAGTATGCAAATCAGCAGAGTTTTTCTTTCAACTGCATGCCACTACATCTGAAGGGCTGTCATAGACAGCACGGGCATTCATTGGTGTGGTGTGGGTGCACCTGCAAAAAGGATCATTGCACTGGAAGAGGGGGTGGCACACCAACAAAACATTGTATGGTGGCACTCTGTTTCTTGCACATGCGTGCAAGCAAACATAAAAATTACTTTAAATCCTACCTTATCAACAAATTCCAATGCAGATGCCCGTAACTTACGTTCTCAGCAATAACCTTTGCTATTCATTTTCCTTCTCTAACACCTAACAGTGCTCTCTACAAAAGGGTCATTATAGGCTTATTTTAGTTGTATGGCTCTTCACTGTACTGTGCCCTTGTTATTTAAATATGCTCTGTTCCTCTACAAGAAACCATCACACATCTCAAGTCTAATTTTGTATCATACTAGGTTGCCAGTCAGTATTCCTGCACATTTCACCTGTTTATTTTTCCTTTAAAATGTTCTGTCCCCCTTGTATGCACTTTTAGGAAGATAGAAACATAGGAACATAGGAAAGTGTCAGCAGAAAAAGACCTCCAGGCCCACCTAGTCTGCCCATTTGCCTAGTACCCCCTAGACTTGCCCCTGATTCCCCCCCTCCTTTCAACAGCCCCCTGTGTCTGTCCCATGTCCTCTTGAACCCCCCCTACTGAATTATCACCCACCACTTTCCTAGGCAGACCATTCCAGGTGTCTGTCACCCTCTCAGTGAAGACGTTCTTCCTGATGTTGCCCCTAAACCTGCCTGCTTCTAGCTGGAGATTATGGCCCCTTTTTCTGGGACACTTCTTCAACTGGAAAGGGTTCTCAGTAGACACCTTGTTTATCCCTTTGAGGTACTTGAAGGTCTCTATCATGTTCCCTCTTTCCCTCAACTCCAGAGGGTACATGTCCAGGGCTCCCAGCCTCTCCTCATACGGCAGGTGACTAAGCCCCTTTACCATCTTGGTTGCCCTCCTCTGTACCTGCTCCACCCTCTCCACATCCTTCTTTTGGTAAGGCCTCCAGCACTGGACCCCATATTCCAGGCGAGGCCTGATCAGCTGGGTGTACAGGGGAATCAGGACCTCTCTCTTCCTGTTGGTGATCCCCCTCCCAATACAACCCAACATTCTGCTGGCTTTTGCCACCGCCTGCTGCACTGCCTGGTGACGTTTAAGTCCTGAGAGATGATGATTCCTAGGTCCCTCTCCTCCATGGTAACCACTAGCGGCTTACCCCCCAGCCTGTATTCTGTTCTCCCATTTCTTCCACCCAAGTGCATGACTTTGCATTTCACCATATTGAGGGATAATCTCCACTTCCTGGCTCACTCCTCCAATTTCCCCAAAGTCCCCCTGCATCCTTCCCACTCCATCCTGTATGTCCATTCTATTTCAGATTTTTACATCATCTGCAAACATGCTCACTCTGCCCTCCAACCCCTCCACTATGTCACTTACATAAATGTTGAAAAGCAGGGGTCCCAGCACTGACCCTTGGGGCATGCCGCTCATGACCACCGACTCAACCGAGGGGACCCTGTTAACTAACACCCTCTGCGTTCTGCCTGCCAACCAGTTTCACACCCACCCTATAACCACCTTCCCTAGCCCCAGGCACTCCATTTTGTGCACCAGCCCACCATGCGGTAACGTATCAAAGGTCCTCCTGAAATCCAGGTAGGCCACATCCACTGACCCCCTCCTGATGCACCGCCCTAGTGACCCAGTCAAAAAACCAGACCAGATTTGTCTGACAAGATTTGCCCTTGGTAAAGCCATGCTGCCTTGGGTCAAGCAGGTCACTTGCCTCCAGGTAGTCGGTGATTCTGCCTTTGAGCAGTTTTTCCATGAGCTTACCAACCACTGATGTTAGACTCACTGGCCTGTAATTACTCAGGTCCTGCCTCCCCCCTCCCTTATGCAGGGGTAGCACATCCATGCACTTCTAGTCCTTCAGGACTATCCCGGTGCATAAGGACTCATTGAACAGATGGGTCAAGGGAGCTGTTAGCACCTCTCCCAGCACCCTAGGGTGAATCCCATCCGGTCCAATGGCCTTGTCCAACCTAAGGCCCCTAAGCTCTTTTGAAATCTCTTCTTACCGGAATGGTCCCACATCCACCCCTACCCCCTCACTTCCCACTGGACCAATAACACCCCCCCTCATGAATACTGTGCTGAAGTAACTGTTCAGTAATTCAGCTTTCTCCCAGGCCTCTCCACCTTTTCCCTTGTCTCAGCTAGCAGGCCAGGTACCCCAGACCCACCCTGCCTCCACTCCCTTATATTCCTAAAAAAGGTCTCTTCCCGCTTCTTGACCCCCTTGGCTATACTGTCTTCCATTCTTGCTTTAGCCTGTCTGACCACCCTCCCAGCTTTCCTTTACTTATCCTGGTATACCTCACAGTCCCACTCACTCTGTGTGGTTTTGTACTGCCTGAATGCTCGTTTGCTGTCTCTGATGCATCCCCCAACTCCCTATTGAACCATAGTGGCCTCCTTCTCCTCCTGCTCTTGCTTACCTTCTTTGAGCAGTGGTCTGTGGCCCCCATGATTGCCCCCTTAATCATGACCCAAATATCTTCCACCCCCCTGTGTTCCCCCACTCCCCCTAATGCCTAACGAGTATACTCCCTCATCTTTTCAAAATCAGCCCATCCAAAATCCAGCACCTTCACCTTGATCTGGTGGTGAGAGGCTGATGCACATATCGTGAACCACACTGTGTCATGGTCACTACTACCCAGGTCTCCATTTGTGAGCACCAGATCCAGCACCACTTCCTTCCTGGTTGGTTCCTTGACCAGCTGGCTTAGGTGGGCTATCTGTAGGGAGTCCACAATCAATCTGCTTCTGGATGAGGTCGCAGACAGGGATTGCCACTCCACATCAGGCAGATTCAGATCTCCCATCAACAGAACCTCCCATTGGCTGCCATCCTTAGAATCTCCTCGACCATCTAGTTATCCATCTCCATTGTTTGCCCTGGCAGCTTATAAACTATTTCTGTGTGCACCAACTTGCCTTTCCCTGTGGTCAGCAAGACCCAAAGGGCCTCAGTGTCCCCTCACCTGCCCTGTGTCTCTGATGCCTGGATCCCTTCCCTCATGTAGAGTGCTATGCCATCCCCTCTCCTATCACTCCTGTCCTTCCTGCACAGCATATAGCCCAGGATGTTCATGTCCCATTCCTGCCCATTAAGGAACCAAGTCTCAATAATTCCCACCAGTTCCAACTCCTCCTCTGTCATAATCATTGCCAGATCTGGGACCTTGTTGCCCAGGCTTCTGGCTTTTGTGCACATGACCCTCCAGCACTCGCTTTCCCTAGCCCCCGCCTTGCCTGTCCTAAAGTTCTTTGCTTTGTGTGTAAAAGCAAATCCAGCCCCTGTCAGTTTGCTTGTCCTGATTATGTCCCGATTTTATTCCCAATTATGTACTGTTTACCAATGTGCATTGCTGTACCAATTTGCGTCACTGGATGCTTGTGAAAATGGGCAATTTTGCGTACATGCCTTTCCGGTATAAATAATAAAATGAAATGAAAATAAATGAAATGAAAGGAAATAAAATATGGAATGGTGCCACTGATGTTGAGGAATGCTTAGAAATATGAAAGGAGACAGCAGTAAGGCAAGGCATGGCAATTTATTTGTTAGGTGCCCACTCCCAAGTCTCTGGGCACTGTGTAGAATTGACAATTAAAAAATAATTACATTAAAAACAACATAACATTCTAAAATACAGATTAAGGATAAAACAGGTCAGAATAAACATGACGATTAGCAAATACAAAATAAAGAAGGGTAGGAGTAACTGCTGAGGGGAAGAAAACAACACGTAGATTTGAGGGCATTGCAACCGAGACATCTTCCAGAACTTGTTAAAAGCATATCAGTATAGATAACTGACATGGAAAGGAAAATGGGAGGGTATTTAACAGATTAACAATTATTTACTGTCAGTTTTAAAGTCTTCTCTGACATTACAAATGGCTTTGCAGGAGGAGCAAAAATAAATTCTGTACTGTACCTTTCAAACTCCAGTTGTTCAAATCAGGGAGAAATGAACAAAATCAGGGACACATCTTCCCAAATTAAACTGTCAGCTCTAGAGGCTTGCCATCTTGTGGAGCTTAGTGTAAAAAACATTTTCTGAAGGAAAAAAAGATTGTAGCATTAATGCCAGGCAACATTTTATGTTTTAAATCCATATATCTCAGTGACAGACAAAATTTACAAGGCTAGAGGAAATGTTTGAGTTAAAATTAGGGACATCCCTGAAAATCAGGGACAGTTGAGAGATATGCAGCTTATACTCTTCAGTCACATAAAGGGGTGGGGATTTCGGGTGTGGTTTGCAAATGGCTTTGTAGGAGGAGCAAAATACCGCATTGTACCTTTCAAACTCCCATAATTCAAATCAGAGATAGGACTTCAAAAAATCAGGGCAAATGACCAAAATCAGTGACACATCTTACAAAATGGAAATACAGCATCAGCTCAAGAAGCTTGCTATCTTGTGGGGCTTAGTGTGAAAAGCATTTTCTGAAGGAGAAAAACACTGTAGAATTAATGCCAGGCAATATTTTATGTTTTAAACCCTTAAGTTTCAGTGACAAAAAGACCACATTTGCAAGGATAGAGGCACCAGGAGGGAGCCTCTGGGGCCAAAACAGAGCCCAAAAGGGCAGTGAGGCTTAGGCTGAGCCTGGAGGACTGAGGTTAAAGAGGCCAGAGGAAAAATAAAAATAGAAAGGGTCCTTGAGGAGTTGTCTAAAATAAGGGTGGACAAGGCAATGGGCACTGACAGAATACACCCAAGAGTTCTAAAAGAACTTAGAGTTGAATTGCCACCCCACTTGCTGAACTGTTTAATAGTTCACTGGAACAGGGGATAGTACCACAGGACTGGAAAAGGGCCACGGTTGTGCCATTGCACAAGAGTGGTAGCAGGGAGGTAGGAAACTACCGCCCAGTAAGTCTGACATCAGTGGTGGGTAAAGTAATGGTGACATTGCTTAAGGAAAGGGTAATGAACTACCTGAAAGCAACTGGGCAACTTGACCCAAAGCAGCATGTCCCCACATCTGGATACTCATGCCAAACAGATCTGATAGAATTCTTCGACTGGGTTACAAGAGAAATAAACCAGAGGGCAGCAGTGGACATGGTGTATCTGGACTTGCTCACACTCTTTCCAGTATAAAATAAACTTGATTGATTGATTGATTGACTTTAGTAAAGCCTTTGATACAGTCCCACACAGAAGGCTAGCCAATAAACTGGTGCAAGATGGCACTGGTCACAAAGTAGTTAAATGGATCACAAGCTGGCTGCAAGGCAGGACACAGAGGGTTATGGTAAATGGCACCTTGTTCCAAGAAGGGAAGGTGTCCAGTGGCGTGCCACAAGGGTCAGTACTAGGCCCCCATCTTTTTCAACATATTCATCAGCAACATCACTGAAGAACTGAAAGGGAAAGTCTACCTTTTTGCAGATGATACGAAGCTCTGCAACAGGGTGGAGACACAGAAAAGGATCGCAGAAATGAAGGCAGATCTCAGGGTGCTAGAGGAATAGTCCAGGAACTGTCAGTTGAGATTCAACATCAAAAAATTTAAAGTCATGCACTTGGGTAGAAGGAACCCATGCATGAAGTATCTTCTGGAGGGGCAGCTATTAGAAGAAAGAAAGCTAGAATGGGATCCTGGTGTCATGACCTCAAATGATTTAAAGGTAGGGAAGCAATGTGAAAAAGCGGAACTAAAGACAAGCAGCATCCTTGGATGTATTGATAGGGGTATTACCAGTTGGAAACGTGATGTAATCCTCCCGTTGTACAGGTCCCTAGTGAGACCTCACTTGGAGTACTGTGTGTAGTTCTGGAGACCTCACCAAAAAAAGGACATAGACCATTTTCAAACTGTGCTGATACATGCCACCAAAATGGTGCAGGATCTGCACCATGAAACATACAAAGCTAAGCTCAACCAGCTAAATGTATTCTCCTTCGAGCAGAGGAGGAACAGAGGAGACATGACTGAGACATATAAGTTTGTTAAAGGGATGAACACAGTACAAATCAGGAACCTCTTCCTGGAAAACAGAGCTGCACATACTAGAGCACACAACATGCACCTTGTGGGAGGTCAATTCAAAACAAATGTTAGGAAGTATTATTTCACAGAGAGGGGGTTGGATCCTTGGAACAGCCTGCCACTGGAGGTAGTGGCAGCCAAGATGGTCAGTGAATTCAGACAGGCATGGGATAGACAGTATAGTCAACTTAGCAAGACAAATTGATGGGGGGGGGTGGTAGAAAACCCAGGCAGACTAGATGGACCACATGGTCTCCTTCTGCCAGCAAATTCTTATGTTCTTATGTTCTATCCTTAAATGGAGGCAGAGAGCCATAGAAACAGGTAGTTGCGAAGGCAGAAATCAATTGTTGCACTCCCTTGATGGTGTTAGGGGCAAAAGGAACCCACTTTATATTACATATACTGTACATTGCATGGTCATTGATAAACACTTGTAAATAGAGCAGTGCACCTATAAAGCATATTGAGCTTTTGATGTCCATTGATTTAACTTGTCAATTTTACCAACACCACCACAACTTGTGCATGCTATAGAATATGTCCCTATTTCAACCCATACATTGATCTAAGCCTTCCCTCCAACATTTCATCAAGGGGGCTGTGACATGACTCCTTGTCTCTACTGTAAAATTCTGTATTATTCCACGTCTGGATCTTTGCATTCTGGTTGAGAGGAGGAGGTACTCATAAGCCGTTTAAAATCTTAGTATGACAAAAAAGGCAGCTACCCTCCAAAGAGCAGTTGTTTTTTTGGTACTGCTCTACAGTAGCACTATAATACCAAGGAAAACTTGACAGTATTAAAACATACAGCATCACAACAGTTACAAACTCTACCGATAAGATCTTATCAAGGTTCTCACCACTACCTTCAAATGATGCTATCCTGTTGAGCTTGCTAAATCACAGAATGAAGGTATTCATGCATGATAGACAGCTGCAACCAGTAAGAGTTTCAAAATGCATTTGACTTCCATCTGCGATTTTATCTGTTTTTAACTGCAAAAAGGAAATCCAAAAATGACTGTGATTGCAGCTTAATGTGCTCATCTTCTGGCACGCCAACATTAAGGGAAAGTCAACTATCGGCTAATTGACTTGGGGATTGTAGTCAGTCTACCATGCAAACTAAGAACTTCCATTTACTCTAAATCTTAACATGAACTGCACCTAATAGATTCCACAGCCTCATAATCTGAAGTTAAGAGAGGTTTATTACAACTCATCTTGAGAAAGAGAAAAAAAATACCTTCAGTAATTACCTGATATGCTATCCTTCATATAAATGGCACAAGTGCTCTACAACCCCCAAGACATCTCCAATGGCAAAATATCTCTGCAGAGAATGCAACATTTTCTTAGAAAATGGGCAAGAAAAATCCCAGGCTGTGACTGGCTGAGCATCCCATCTTGTGTTGCATTAATGTGTGAACAGAGACCGGGTATAAATGAGTCTAGTGCCAACCTGCCTGTATGCTAACTAAAATCACAGTGTCCCTGTTTCAGGCAGTTAACTGCCATCTTGAATCCTTGCTTAGTGAGTCACAGCACCCCCCCCCCCCCAACACACACACACAATCACTCTGCGCAGTTTCTCTCATTTCCTCCTCCTCCTTGCCACTTGTGACACCAACAGACATTTAAATATTGTGTAGCTGTAGCATGCAGCATGCTGACCTGTCAGCGCCACCCAGCACTAGTCACATTACTGACCTCTGGCCACCCCTGCGATTTCACTACTGCTGCAAGCAGGCAGCATGACTCCATCTGATGCAGCCGAATGCAAGGAAGTACCGCTGGTCTCATGACTCTGTGGTACACTACCAACATGTCCCATATAACCATTCTATCATTGCTCTTGCTCAGCTCACTCTACAATCAACAGGAAGGAAGCAGGAGGAGGACAAGGAAGCCTGAGGAAGGCAAACTCCATGGGGGATTAAACAGCACATAAACAGCACAAAACACAACAGCACCCTCTACTTCCAAAGTCAGTAGTAAAGGGACTACTTTGCCAGACATGTTTTCATTACTTAAATTCAGTGTTTAAACAAATTTTTTTAATCTTAAGTTTCTTCCCCTAAAATTCTGCCCAAATCCCATTTTCTAAGTGTAATAATACCCTCCAGGGTGGGCAATATGAGCTATAACAGACCTTCCAGGAGCTATAAGGCACTCTGCCTGTGGTGTTGGACCTCATTATGCCTCTGGGTGGTCCAGTATAGTGTAATAATGGCCACCCTGTTGGGTATTATTTGCTAGCTTTCAGTTTTCCTGTTTAGTTTTAACATGAAATGAAACAACATAGTAGCAAAGAAGTATTATGAAGACTGCAGGGACTTGGAGTCCATTCTGTTCATTCTTCCTTCCACACAGCAGTGATGATTAGTATGGATTCACATGCAGGCATCAGTAGGAATGTATGCTACCCTACTTATGATGTGTTACCTTCAATTCCATACTCTATCAGGTATCCGTCTAGTCTTGCTTTAGATGCCTGAATGGTGCTAGCTTCCAGAACCTCACTGCATAGGCTGTTTAAGCAATAAGACATGCCAGGGTATGCATGTGGTGGGAAAATGGCACACATAAGTTGTGCAATGAGGCATAAGACATTTCCAGGTGCCTTCCACCACTTGAAGTGCCATTATTCCACCACAAAACACACCCTGGAATGTCTTATTACAATTATAAAAATGAATCCATGATTAGGGGTGGGTGAAAATGCACAAAATTAAATTAAGATAAACATTTTAATATTTTTTTAAAACTTCATCCATCCCACTAAATATACCCAGCACACCCCCACAGTGGCGTGCTTTCTTAGTGCCAAATACTGTGCACAGCAAAGTACACATTTTCTTTTAACTAGCCCTTAAAGAGCTAGTGTGCTTCCTAAAACTAATATTAGTTTTTAAAAGCAGTCAACCATTACCTCTCTATCTGAGATAGTTTTTCTTCGCCCTTTGGTTAATTAGAAGATCGTTTACCTAATGTTAGTAGGTGTACTGTGTAGGACAGCACTCTGCCTGGCAGCTGACATATCTAGCTCTATCACCCCCACTACATCATCAGCATTGTGACCTCACTGACTGTGACATCACTGCTGCTTAGGAACAGCCACTCAGTAACTGCCAAGTCAGTTGTCTTTGATGTCACTGTCAGTGAGGTCACAATGCTTATGATGTAATGAGGGACTAGTGATAGATATGTCAGCTGCCAGGCTAAGAGCGGCTTTACACATCCAACACAATATTATCACATAGAAAACTTTCTTATGAGCAAAAGGAAGGAGAAAAATACTTAACAAATAAAAAGTTGCAACTGACTATTTTTTTAAATTTTTATTATTTTTTCATTTGCCTGTTTTGATTCTACAAGCTCTTTAAACTCTCTATTTCTATAGATCTACGATGCCGCAGCGACAACCATTTCTTGACCCAACATTACAGTAAGGGATTTATGTCAACCACAAATTGCAGTCGGCATAAATCCATTGGATAAACTCTTTGTTTGACTTGTTCCTAGTTGGTGTTGATTTGGGGAGGGGGGTAAAACATGGACAAAGCAGTGCCAGTGTCCCACAGGTACATTACAGTGGCAACAGCAAATTATCTCTGTAATGTACTTCGATCTCGAAATGTCACTGTGGCACCAGGCATACATACTTCTGCCAACCAACCACCATTTACATGTTTTCTCATCTTTCCTTCTTCTTAATATTACATCCTCCCTTTCTACGCACTGTTTTTTTTTTCTAGCTTTCTGACATGAAGTAAATGGAATGTTTACTATAGATGGAATACAAGAATACAAATCTCTGTACAGTTTTAGTGGTAGAATGTTCACCTACACACTTACACAACCAAAGGCCTCAGATGGAGCCAGGGTTTTCTTTTGTCTGTAGCAGGTTAAACACCAGGGGCAGGATTCACAAAAAAGTTCAAAGTACCGCACAAAAGTTTGCATTGCATTCTGCCATTGCCCAGGTGGTACAAAATGTTATTCTCAGACGCATAGGCATTGAGGTTGGGGGGCTTCCAGGCTTGAGCCGCTCCCCAGATAGAGTAGTCTAAAAAATAGGTTCACTGTTAAGGCCAATAGCTTTGAGCCTGAGAGGAGCCCTTCCCCGGAAAACCTAAACTCTACACTCATGTATTCAACTGTGAATAGGGGTAGGTAGAGGCAGTGGTAACCCCATTACTGCTACCTCTAACCCCACTAGTACTGCCCTGACCTGCATTCCCTGAAATGGCCCTGCAATAAATAGTGCCAGTTCACTATTTGATATTCACAAAAGCAGCCATGCAAATGAGCCCATTGGGCATGCAAGGCACTAGCTGGCCAATTGCATGGCCATTATAGGCTCATTTACATGGGCTGTGAGTGCCCTAGTGCTTCCCTCCCAGCCTCTGCCCAACACAGCTGTAGTCGCTGGTGATCTATTGGTCCCTCCTCTGTCACTGATTGTTGTTCCCATATAAAACAAAATAACTACCCTGGTAGTCTAGTGGTTCCTCCCCATTCTTTGATCGCTATCCCATAGGTTTAAAAAATGTTTCTCTGGCAGTCTAGTGGGTCCCTGCTCCCACCCCATTCTTCGATTGACATCCCAGCCATTTAAAGTATGTTTTCCTTGCAGTCTAGTGGCTCCGTACCCCCACCCTATTCTCCGATCACCATCCCGACAGTTTAAATATGTTTCTCTGGCAGTCTAGTGGGTTCCCTCCCCCCATCCCATTTTTTGATCTCCATCCTGATAGTTTAAAAACTGTTTCCCAGGCAGTCTAGTGGCCCCTCCCCTTACCTCTGAGTGACTTGCCCATAGCAGAATAAAATTCCCCCTTCTAGTCCAGTGGTCCCCCTCCCTATCTCTAATCCCTTCCTGCCATAAGATGTCACATTACCCTGGTGGTCTAGTGGTCCCCCCACCCATCCCTGATCTGCCCATGTAGTAGAAGTAGTAGTAAAATATTCATTCATAAGAGTATTACGAATCAGGATAAACTCGATTAAGTTGACAACTCATTTACAACAAGGTCCCCTGGTTACATAAAGTGAATTTTATAAGTCATATTTACAGTTCAGTGCTAAAATTTATATTACATAGATACTAAATATATAGTGAAAAACAGTAATAATCATAAGGAAGTCACAATACATTTCATCACTGGAATACAGTTTCATTAGCATAGGGAGGGATTGGGGATAGGCTTGGAAGACCACTGGACTACTACCACTGGATTTTTATTATGCTACGGGTATGGCACTCAAGGAACTGGGAAGGGGGAGAGGCCACTAGAATGCCAGGCAAACAGTTTTTAAACTGTTCGTACAGCAATTAGAGAATGAGGTGAGGGAAAGGAACCACTAGATTGCCAGGAAAACATATTTTATACTGTCAGAATGGTTCTTGGTGAATGGGGAGGTGGGTGGGGCCACTACACTACGACTGACATTTTAATTTCATTGTTCCAGAATTGGGGATTGGCTTCAGAGAAGAGGAGGGACCACTACACCTCCAATGACATTTTCATATTATTATGGCAGGGTTGGGGCTCAGCAGTATGTCCGGCAGCAACAAGAGTTGCGCAGAATACTGCCAGGTCTCTTTTGGTGGCATTTCCTCCAAGCAAGGGTACCCCACAAATGACCTTTGTGTGGAGAAAATCTTTGGTGAAAGGGACTGCGCTCATATGCAGGTCCATTCCCCCTCATTTGCATTGCAGCCCCCTCAAAACTTTGCCCTGTCCCAAACCCAGTTTGCAGGCGCATACTGGGCTTTTGTGAATACTAAACTGAAGCAAAACCCAGTTTGCACAGCGCAAGCTGGGTATGCGACGGGGAAAAGTTTTGGGAATCTAGCTCCAGGGATTTTTCTGGTAAGCACATAAGGACAGAAGAGGGTTTTTTTGTGGTCAGCCAAGAAATAGCAAAAATTACTGAAGTACTTAATTTTTTAGGTGCAAACTAGCGTTAGTTAGTAAGTGTCTATTGTCATTATTGGTATTCTTTTCTGCATTTAGCCAAGTTTAAGAAGAAGAAGAATCAGCATTTATATAGCACCATTCATACACAATGTATCCCAAAGTGCTTTACAAGCAATGCTAGACTGGTAGTGAAGTGGATGAATGTGTAGTGGTGGCCATATCACACAACAACACCCACACAAAGCCTGGACAATTGCATGAACTGATTTCATGGGAAGGGGAGTACTGGCCAGGACACCAGGAATGTCCTCTACTCTTTGCAAAGAATGCCCTGGGTTCTTTTACTTCCACCTGGATACACAACAGGACAGCACCAGGATGGGTAGAAAGGACCTTGGTTTAACATCTCATCTGAAGTACAGCAACCCCAACAGTACAACACCCCCCAATACTGAACTCGGGTGCCAGCATTTAGGTGGGAGGAAAACCCACAACCTTCTGGTCCAGAGGCAAATGTGCTACCAAATGAGCCACACTAACCTTAAGGTTATATTCAGAGTGATTCAGTGGCATGATATCACTGATAATGTCAGCGATAGGGCCTTCAGGTCTTGACACAGGTTTTCAGACCTACACAAGCCTATATTTTCTCATTAGAATTTATTTAGTCTGAAACTGTTACATGTCATTTCTGATGTTAGTGATATCAATTTTAGTAAGATCTGAAGCAGGCTTTCAGAATATTAACCTGTTAATTTGTTGCAGTCAGCTTAATTAGTCCCAGCTGATAATTTGAAGCTTGTCTAGTTTTGAATGCAACTTAATGGGAATTGGGAAGTATTACTTGAAATTGGCAAAATGTTCAATTCTAAACTCCATTGCAGCTGTGTGCATTCTCCTTGCATTGGTTTCCTGTCCCAGAAAAACTCTGGTTTCACCACATAGGATGATAGAACACATTGGTAGAGCACTAAGCCAGAAGTTGAGGAGGGTCTGGATTTGATTCCCCAGTGAAGAACTTTTTTCCTTTCTCACAGCAATTTATGTATTATGAGAGAACTTGTTAGATGTCATTATTGACGTCAGTGATACGAGTTTCATTAAGGTCTGAAGTAGACTTTCAGAACTATTACTTTATTGCAGTCAACTTAATTCATTCCTGATGATATTTTGAGGCTTGTCTAACTTTGAATGCAACTTAGTGGGAAGCATTACTTTAAGTTGGCAAAATGTTCCATTCTTTTTTCTTTCGATAGAACTTTTTCTCCAACAAAAGTGATGGCGGCTGCTCAGCCTTGTCCCACCTTCTCCCAACCGGTGTCTGCTGCTCCTGGGACCTACATGGTCAGAGATTCCTCCTAAGACTTGCCCCCCCGTGGTGGGGCCAGAGGAGGGAGCGTTCTGTTCCTCCCAATCCACAAGTCTGGGATGGACCAGGTAGCCCAGTCACAGAGGGGACCACAGGTGGGTGGCAGGACATAATGGAGCCTGCACCATTGCTGTTTCATTTTTTCATCCGTTACATTCCAATGGTGCTGTTGCACTGAGAATGCATGTGTATGGAGGACAGGTGCACAAACACTCTGGAAGTGTTGCCCCTTCCACCCACCTTCACTTAAGTCTGCCTCCCAGGCATCGGCACTATGACCAGATCTGTGGTAGAGCTGCGCTCTACCCAGGAAATTGGTGTAGTATTTAAGGACATTTTTCTGTCTTGTCCCCTTCTGTACAATCTGTTGCAATAGTACCTCTAGAAATCTATCCTGTTCTTTTTCTAATACTGCACTAGGTTGGCCACTTACAGCTGTCTTTTTGTATCCTCCCTAAATTTCTTTCCTTCCTTTCTTTGTTTCTTATTCACCATTCTGTCTCTCACCAGAAGCCATATGCCTTTCTAAGGAAAGAACAGTTATGGCTATGAGCAAATACAGTAGCTGACTGTAAATAGGAAGAAAGCTGGAACCTGAATAAATGTGTATACCTTCATAAAATGCCAAGCTTGCTTGCTGGCTGTTTAATAAAGAACTACATGTGCTTTATATGAAGAAAGATCAAGTGCTTAAGGTACTTTCAGACATAAAGTGCTGGCAGTGCATTAATGAGGTGCAAGATGCTTTATAAAATGAAACTTTCATGTTGTTTGAAACAGTGCCCTACAAACCCTGCAAAGTTGGCATATTGGTTTGAATGATGTATAATGTGCAAAGTGCCTATTAGAATTAATTATTAAACCTTGTTGAAACTGATTAGGTTTATCCTGCAGGGAAAGGGGTTTGATATAGTTAAGAGTGCTAGATAAAAAGAAACTGCTGTTGTTTAAACTATTGTTATTAAGCGCAGTCAGAAATAAAGTGCAGCATGCCTAAAATAAATGATTGGCACCATGCATTCCTGCTTGAAGCTGAACCAGCCTAAAATGTCATGGTGATTTGCATATACAGTGGTGTCCCCCAGGATGAAACGCAAGTCTGCAGCATTTTTTTTTTTTATCACTTAACATTTTGTCCGCCTGCGGCGGAGCTGCTGACCCCCGGAATCCCCGGCCGCCATCACCTGCACCCCGGATCCAGTTGTGCATGCGCGCCATGAGAACCCACAGAACCAGGGATGGGCCAACATCACGCTTGTACTTTGACAGGCGCCTCTTGGGGATCTGTGGGGCACGTGCCATGAGCGCCGAGACGCCCCAATTTTCCTCCATAGCTTTTTTTTCCCTTCGAGCATGGACGAGCAATGACATCAAGGTACAACATGCCAACGTCTACCGCGCTCCGCCCCATACTGTCACTGCTCAAGTAGTGCCCCCGATCATCACCAGGGGCCACTACAAAGTGGTGAAACCCTGGATCCCTTCCCAGGATAGGAGAGCAGTCCTCCAGATGCTCGATTCTATCCTCCCCTGCCAACCCCTGATGACCCGGGCTCGCGTCCCAACCCGGGTCGTCAGCATGGCGCAAGGTGTGGCATCCAGTGCCTCAACCCTCAGCATCACCGAGCTAGCATTCTGCAGCATTTTACAGTATTCTGCAGAATGCTGAGAAGACCTACTGAATAAAGCAGTGTAATTTCAATGGTAATTAGTCCACTTTGTCATTCAGGAAAATGTAACACTGCCAGGATAAAGTGAGTGCCACAGTTTCCTTCATGACAAAGGGGACTAATTGCCATTGAAATTACATTGCTTTATTCAGTAGGTCTGCAGCAGTATACTGCAGAGTGTGTTAAATGTGCGTTTCATCCTGGGGGACCCCACTATACATCCCATGATGCTTTGTATTATGGAGGTATGTGTGATTTTGCATTTTTTTGAAACTTGGCTTATTGCCAGTGCCCTTTGGGGTGACCCTTGCTTCAGTGCTTTTGCAAGGAGGTTCTTTGTCTTTAGCTTGTTTTAGGGTTTTCCTTTTTTGAGCTCCCCATCACCCAAACACACAAAACCAACATAGGGAACAAATTAATTTCCACTGAAGAGATAGCTCAGTAGATCAGTGGGCTAGTAGGTGCTGACCGAGTGCAGAGGAAGGACATGCATAGTTTGCTGCTGCAAACTGATGCATTCAAGAAGGGATATACCATTGCTTAAGGTTATTCCATGTAGTCACTGAGGATAGTGAACCACTTGCAATTCTGGAAAGAATTTTGTTTTATTTTGGAATTAATTATTTTATCTTGTCTTTGAAAGAAAATAAAGCCACACTGCAGTGTGTAGCCCGAATCTGCTGTTGTCTGCATTATCCTTCACCCACACCCGGCCACAAGGTTTCCACCTGGTGGCAGCCAAGAGCTACAACAGCACACCACCCAGACTCGGGATGGGAGAGCAGCCAGGTGACTGCTCAGTACTCTCCCAGCCCTCCCCCTTCTGACCCCTGATGACCGAGGTTCATTGCTGAACCCACATCTGCAAAATGTTCAATTCTAAACTCCACTGCAGCTGTGTGGGACATCCCTAATGTGGGGCAGCATGTTTCGGAGGAGTAAACTGAGGGAGGTCCTTAATGTGAGGCAATATGCTTCTGAGAGGTAAATTGAGGGAGGCCCTTAATGTGGGACAGTATGCTTCTGAGGAGTAAATTGTGGGAGGTCCTTAATGTGGGACAGTATGCTTCTGAGGTGTAAACTGAGGGACATTCTTAATAAGGCAGCATGTTTTTGAGGGGTAAACTGAGGGATGGTCTTAATGTGGAGGTAGCATACTTCTGAGGTAAAAACCAAGGGACATCCTTAATGTGGGGCTGCATGCTTCTTAAGTGTAAACTGAAGGCATCCTTAGAGTGTGGCAATATGCCTCTTAGGAGTAAACTGACGGACATCCTTAATGTGAGACAGCATGCTTCTGAGGAGTAAACTGAGGGAGGTCCTTAATGTGGGGGAGTATGCCTCTGAGGTGTAAACTAAGGGCATTCTTAATGAAAAGCAGAATGCTCCTAATGGGTAGGCCAAGGGGCATCCTTGATGTGGAACAGCATGCCTCTGAGGGGTAAGATGAGGAACTTGCTTCTGAGGGTTAAAACAAATGATGTCTTTAATGTGGGGTAGCATGTCTCTGAGGGGTAAACTGAGGAATGTATTTAATGTGGAGCAGCATGCCTCAGAGGTGTAAACTGAGGGACATCTTTAATGTGGGGCAACATGATTTTGAGGGGTAAAATGAGGGACAACCTTAATGCGGGGCAACATGTCACTGAGGGGTAAAATAAGGGACATTCTTAATGTGGAGCATCATTCTTTTGGGGGGTTAAAATAAGGGATGTTCTGAGTGTTGGGCAACATGTTTCTAATGGATAAACGGAGGCACATATTTAAAGTGGGGCAGCATGTTCTGGGGTAAAATAGGGGATGTTCTGAGTGTGGGGCAGCATGTTTCTGAGGGGTAAACTGAGGCACTTATTAAAGTGGGGCAGCTTGCTTCTGAGCGGTAGAATGAGGGGTGTCCTTAATGTGGAGGCAATATGCTTCTGAGGTGTAAACTGAGGGCATTCTTAATGTGGGGCAGAATGCTTCTAACTGGTAAAAAGACAGACACTCTTAATGTGGAACACCATGATTCTCAGGGGTAAAAATGGGGGACTCCCTTAATGTGGGACAGCATGTTTCTAAGATATAAACTGAGGGACATCTTAATGTGACCAGCATGTTCTGAAGGTTAAATACAAGGATCCTGAATGGGGCAGCATGTTTTGAGGGGTAAACTGGGGGGCATCCTTAATGTGAGGCAGTATGCTGCTCAGGAGTAAAATGAGGAATGTTCTTAATGTGGAGGCAGCAGGCTTCTGAGGTGTAAACTGAGGGCATTCTTAATATGGGGTAGAATGCTTCTAATGGGTAAAAAGAGGGATATCCTTAATGTGGAACACCATGCTTCTGAGGGGTAAAATGAGGCGCTTCCTTAATGTGAGACAGCATGCTTTTTAGATATACACAGAGGGACATCTTAATGTGGGGCAGTGTGCTTCTGAGGTGTAAACCAATGGCATCCTTAATGTGGGGCAGAATGCTTCTAAGGGGTAAACACAGGGACATCCTTAATGTGTAACAGCATGCCTCTGAGGAGTAAAATGAGGGGCATCCTTAATATGGGGTAGCATGCTTCTGGTGTGTAAAATGAGGGATGTCCTTAATGTGGGGCAGCATTCTCCTGGGGTGTAAAATAAAGGATATTCTAAATGTGGGGCAGTATGTTTCTGAAGGGAAAACCAAGGAACATCTTTAATGTGGGGCAATATGCTTCTGAAGGCTAAAATGAGCAACTTCCTTAATGTGGCATAATATGCCTCTGAGGGGTAAAATGAGGGATCTCCTAATGTGGCGTAATATGCTTCTGAGGGGTAAAATGAGGGATCTCCTAATGTGGCGTAATATGCTTCTGAGGGGTAAAATGAGAGATCTCCTTAATGTGGCAAACTATGCTTCTGAGGGGTAAAATGAGGGATCTCCTTAATGTGGCATAATATGCCTCTGAGGCGTAAAATGAGGGATCTCTTCAAGTACCTCAAGGGAATCAACAAAGTCCAAGAGGGTAGCATCTTTCAGAAAAAGAGATGTGCAAGAACAAGGGGGAACAATTTGAAGATAGAGGGGGACAGCTCAGAGGTAATGTGAGGAAGTATTTTTTCACGGAGAGGGTCGTGGATGCATGGAACAGCCTCCCTGAGGAGGTTGTGGAGTCAAGAACAGTGGGGAAATTCAAGAATGCATGGGACAGACATAAGGCAGTCCTAGTGGGGGGTAGGAGGAAGTAAGCTGTTGTTTAACTAGGATCTGCAGCTTATCTGTTAGGTAGGAAAATGGGCAGGCTAGGTGGGCCAAGCAGTCCTTATCTGCCATCAAATTCTATGTTTCTATGTTAATGTGGCGTAATGTGCTTCTGAGGGGTAAAATAAGGGATTTCCTTAATAGAATTTGAAACATAGAAACATAGTATTTTACGGCGGTGGTGTTGGGGGACTTAAACATGCCAGTAACAGACTGGGAGACTATGGCATCCTCAGTGGCCAGGGAACAGAGGTTGTTGGATGTCTTTCAAGACGCGTTCCTAACTCAGCAGGTGGGGGAACCAACCAGGGAGGCGTGGGTACTGGATGTGGTCCTGGCAGACAGTGACTAGATTGGGGGCCTGGAGGTAAGGGACCCATTGGCGGGGAGTGACCATGCCATGGTCTGGTTCTGTCTGGATCTAGGAGGGGTAGAAGGCTGCACAAAGACGAAGGTAACTGACTTCAGGGGGGGTGGATTTTAAGGAAATGGGAAGGATCCTTAAGGAACATTTGGATGTGATTGGGTCAGACATGGACACTGATAGTAGGTGGGAAATCATCAGGAGAGGGGTGCAGGATGCTACCAGCACCTGTGCAAGAGTAAGACGAAAATGCGGTAGGGCCTGAAAACCCTGCTGGTGGACCAGGGAGGTCCAGGAGGTGGTGCGGGAAAGAAGGCAGCCTATAGGCAATTCAAGTGCTCAAGGAGTGAAAGGGATCGAGGGGAGTACAAGCTGATGGCTAGAAGGGCCACTAGGGTGGTGTGGGCGGCTAAGGCAAGGAAGGAGCAGAACCTGGCCAGGGAAATTAGGAGAGGGAACAAGGGGTTCTTTAGATACATTGGGGAAAAACAAAGGGTGAAGGGGCAGATTAGCAGGATTAAAACAGGGGAGAGATGGGCACAAGACCCAAGGGAGCAGGCTGAGGTACTAAATGAGTACTTCACCTCAGTTTTCACCAGGGGAAATGAGGGTGCTGCATCATACATGAGAAGAGACAGTGATACTGAGGAGGGGGGGACCCTTACCTATCGGCAGGTCTGGGGAGAGGGGGAAGCATCACTGGCAGGAGGGGGAAGGCTAAGCATGGAGAAGAGGTAGCAGAAGTGGAAATCACAGCAAAGAGAGTGAGGGAAGCCCTCAGGTCCCTTAAGACAGAGAAAGCACCGGGGCTGGATAAATTACATCCCAGAGTGCTGAAGGAACTTGCGGATGTCCTGGCGAAACCTCTGGCGGAGCTTTTCACCATCTCTCTGAAGACAGGGTGGGTGCCCCAGGACTGGAAGGTGGCGCATATAGTGCCTATCCACAATGGGGGATCAAGGGAGGTGGCAGGAACTACAGGCCTGTCAGCCTGACATCGGTGGTGGGCAAGGTGATGGAGGGCATTGTCAGGAGAGGCTGGGGGACCTGGAAAGTCAGGTGCCTGGACGATAGACAGCATGGATTCATCCTGGGGAAATCATGTCAGACAAACCTTGTGGAGTTCTATGACTGGGTGATGAGTGCCTTGGACCTGGGTAGAGCAGTGGACATCCTCTTTCTAGACTTCAGCAAGGCATTTGACTCTGTTCCTTATGAGGGCCTGTTGGATAAGCTGGGAAAAATGGGGGTGGGGAACCAGATGATCAGATGGATAGGCAATTGGCTCCAGGACCGGACCCAGAGGGTCGTAGTTGGCGGGATAGTCTCATCCCCAAGGAGGGTCATTAGTGGGGTCCCACAGGGATCAGTCCTGGGGCCCCTCCTGTTCAACGCCTACATCTCTGACATAAGGACAGGTATCAGGAGTGAGATGAGTCTCTTTGCAGATGACTCAAAACTGGGGGTGGTGGTGGATGGGGAGGAAGGGAGGGTGGCCCTACAGGGGGAGCTGGAGGCTCTGGAAAGATGGTCTAGAAAGTGGAAGCTGAGGTTCAATGCAGGGAAATGCAAGGTACTGCACCTGGGGGCCAGAAACCCGGGCCAAGTGTACACCCTGGGGGGGGGAGGCTACAAGTCTCAATGGCTGAGAGGGACCTGGGGTGGTGGTGGATGTCAGATGAACAACTCTGGAGACTTGTAGGAGGGCAGCAGCCAAGGCCAACAGGATGCTGGTATGCATCGCTAGGGGGATCACCTCCAGAAGGAGGGAAGTGATACTTCCTCTGTATAACTGCTTGGTGAGGCTGCACCTCGAGTACTGCATGCAGTTTTGGAGGCCACACTTAAAGAGGGACATTAACTCCCTGGAGAGGGTCCAGAGGAGGGCAACCAAAATGATTTGGGGCTTGGGGACAGGACCTATGAGGAGAGGCTCAAGAGCTAAATATATACACATTGGAAGAGAGAAGGGACTGGGGGACATGGTGAGAGGTCCTCAGGTACATGAAGGGGAAAATAAGGGAGAAGCAGTCAGGGTGCTTGAAGGAAGGAGGGGCCACTAGAGGGCATGGGTGGAAGCTGGAGGGGAAAGATTCAGGGGAGAAAGGAGGAGGTGCTACTTCACTGAGAGGGTGGTGGAGCCATGGAATGCACTGCCTAGGGGCTGGTGGAGGCAGAGACGGTGGAGGGGTTCAAGAGAGGGTGGGACAGGTACAGGGGAAGGGTTCTGGAAGCAAAATCCAATGCAGCGAGAATATCCGGAACCGGGAAGTGAGAAGCCAGAGAAGGCGAGGGGGGCAGCAAGGTCAGCTCCCAGGGTGGGGGCTGACCAAATGAGCAGACACCTAAGACCGTTAGGCCTATTCTGCTGGCATTTTAGTATGTTAGTATGTAAGGACAGCTTGGCCCACCTAGTCTGCCCATTTCCCTACCTAATGGATAAGCTGGTGAGCCTAGTTAACCCATAGCCTACTTCCTCTTACCCCAACCCCTAGAATTGCCTTAATGTCTGTCCCATGCATTCTTGAATTCCCCCACTGTTTTTGACTCCACAACCTCCTCAGGAAGGCTGTTCCATGCATCCACTTCCCTCTCTGTGAAAAAATACTTCCTCACATTACCTCTGAGCCTTCCTCCTTCTATCTTCAAATTGTGCCCCCTTGTTCTTGCACATCTCTTTTTCTGAAATATGCTACCCTCTTAGCATACTATGCTTCTGAGGGGTAAAATGAGGGATGTCCTTAATGTGAGTAACATGCTTCTGAGGGGTAAACTGAGGAACATCCTTAATGTGGGGCAGCATGCTTCTGGGGGAGGGGTAAAATAAGGGATGTTCTGAATATGGGGCAGCATGCTTCTGAGGGGTAAAATAAGGGATGTTCTAAATGTGGGGCAGTGTGTTTCTGAAGGGAAAACCAAGGAACATCTTTAATGTGGAGCAATATACTTCTGGGGGTAAAATGAGGGATTTCCTTAATGTGGCATAATATGCCTCTGAGGCATAAAATGAGGGATCTCTTAATGTGGCATAATATGCTTCTAAGGGGTAAAATAAGGGCTCTCCTTAATGTGGCATTCTATGCTTCTGAGGGGTAAAATGAGGGATGTCCTTAATGTGGGTAACATGCTCTGAGGGATAAACTGAGGGACATCCTTAATATGAGGCAGCATGCTTCTGGGGGGGGGGTAAAATAAGAAGAGGTTCTGAATGTGGGGCAGCATGCTTCTGAGGGGGAAAACGAGGGATGTCCTTAAGGTAGGGCAGTATACTTCTGATGGGCAAACCAATGGACATTCTTAATATGGGCAGCATGCTACTGAGGTGTAAAATAAGGGACATAGTTAATATGGTGCAGCATCAACTGTACTTTTGGGGCAGAGTACCTTGAGTAGCAAAATGAGAGACGTTCTTAATTGGCATTGTCACGTACAATAAAAACATAAAAAGAATCAGTAGAAAATGTTATTTATGTTTAGGTGCAGACTGGTATAAGATAATGTCTGATGCTATCATGGGTGTTCTTTTCTGTATTCAGTCAAGTTTAAGGTTGCATTCTGTGGTGGGCTGGTTGTGAGGCAAGACTGAGGGTCTCTAAAGCAACTCCCTGGTAACCTGGTCCTAAAATCAACAATCCTACAACTTTAGCCTGTGTTTTCTCACCATTCTAGCTTCAGACGACAACACAATAGCAGCCAGTGGGAAATCCTTGAAAAAGCAATCACAGCTGCCCTTCTAGATGAGTAAACTGGCAGTCAACAAAGGCAGGTGTGGAGATGGTTCCTGATGCACCACCACTCAAGCCACACCTGAAATGAACCAGACGGCAGAATCAGCTGTCTTTGAGGAGTAGGCACCCACCCTAAAAGCTGTGCCTGCCCTAATATATAACAATCAATCAGAAATGAGGGAAGGTTTTGAAAATCTAAATGCCCACTTCACTCACCCTCAAGAGACGATGAATGAGCTGGGGGCCTCAGTGGATGCACACAGCAAATCGTAAGAGGAGCTGGAGACCAGGGTCACTGATCAGGAAGAAAAAGTCACTGTCTTCTTTCAGCACCTATGGACTGCCCAGAAAATTATAGGTGAGTTATAAGAAGTAGTGGATGACCACAAGAATTGGGAGCACTGCAACAATGTGCATCTGGTTGGCCTCCTTGAGGGGACTGAAGAGGTGGATCCCCTAAAATTCCTCTACATGTGGCTGCTGGACATTCTCGGTCAGGGAGGTGGAATAAGCCTAGAAGTGCATTGCGCTTACAGATCCCGGTGGAAGGGGGTGATTGCAGCCTGGACAGCCCCTGAGACACTTCCTGATTAAATTCCTGCATTATCCTGACTGGCATCTGGTCCTGGCAGAAGTAAGGAAGAAAAGACAATTAAAAGTACTGGACTCAGTGATCTGAATGTTCCCGGATTAGAGCAGAAGGCTGCAAGCAAAGAGACAGGTCATCAATGATGTGAAATGATGCCTACATGAAAACAGTTGGCAATTTGCCCATCTATATTCCTCGAGGCTTGATATCTAGGTAAAAAAGCTCCCCGAAATGGTGGCCTTGATGGAAGAGGGATGCCTGGATATTGTGGCAGTCACAAAAACATGGTACACAGAGAACTATGACTGGGATGTCAACATACCAGGGTACACAATCTACAGGAGGGACAGGGAGGGAAGAAGAGGAGGAGGAGGAGCTCTCTATGTAAGGGAAGGGATCAAAACAACAGAACTAAAGGGTAAACAGGGAGGACAGGAGGCACTGTGGGTCACCCTGGAGACTGGAAATGGTTCCACAATCTGCACAGAGGTTGTATACAGACCCCCGTCTCAGGAGGAGGAAATGGACAAGTAAATGATAGAAGGCACCCTTGGTATGGCAGAGAAAGGGGAGATGTTGCTGATGGGGGACCTGAATATGCCAGATGTTGACTGGAGCACCTTTGCTGCAGCCACATCCAAGAGCAGGGCCATTCTCGATGCCCTACAGGGGGCATGCCTCAGACAGCTAGTTTTGGATCCCACTAGGGAGAGAGCAGTCTTAGACCTGGTACTCTCAAATGGGGATGGAGAGAGGATCTCTGATCTTGAAGTGGGTAGCCATCTGGGAAAAAGCGACCACCAAACAGTGTAGTTCATGATAAACTTAGCTGTAGAGTCAAGCCACACAAAAGTGAAGGTACTGGACTTCAGGAGGGCTGATTTTGTCAAAATGGGAGAGTGCCTCAGAAAAGCACTAGCAAACAGGCAAGAAGGTGGGGTGGATCAACAATGGGGAAACATCAAAACTGCCATCACAGAGGCAACAAGCCTTTCTGTGAAGCAAATAAATCAAAACAAAAGAAAAAAACACTATGGTTCTCAAAAGAAGTGGCGGAAGGTAAGGGAGAAAAAGATAACAATCAGGAAGTATAAGGAAACACAGAAGGAGCAGGACAGAGAACTGTACCAGTTAAAGCAGAAGGAAGCGGGTAAGGCAGTCAGAATAGCAAAGGCCCAAACCGAGGAAAAGATAGCCAACTTGGTTAAGAAGGGGGATAAAACCTTTTATAGGTACATTAGGGAGCAAAGAAAGACTAAGGCAGGGATACTGAGGCTGAACAAAGATGAAGGTGGCTGGGCAGACAGCGACAGTGAAAAAGCAGGGATACTGAACGAATCTTCTGCTCTGTATTCGCAATGGAAAAGCAAGGGGAATACCTAATCTGGTCAATAGAAGCACTCTGGATAGGGGGGTTGATATTAGTCCTTTCACAGAAGAAAGGGTTCTGAAAGAACTCTTAAAACTGAAGGTGGATAAAGCAATGGGGCCTGATGGGATTCACCCCAGAATTCTAAAAGAACTAAGGGAAGAACTAGTAACACCACTGACTACCCTTTTTAATAAATCATGGGAGGATGGTGTGGTACCTGAGAACTGGAGGAAGGCAGATGTGATTCCCTTTCACAAAAGTGGGAGCAAGACAGAAGCAGGAAACTACAGACCTGTCAGTTTGACCTCAGTGGTGGGGAAAATGATGGAATCACTTCTGAAGGAAAGAATTGTTGAGTACCTAGAGGCCAGTGGGGCACAGGATCCAAGGCAGCATGGATTCATAGTGGGAGGGTCATGTCAGGCAAATCTAATTGATTTCTTTGACTGGGTGACCAAAGCAGTAGACCAGGGAGGGGCTGTGGACATGGCCTATCTAGACATTAGCAAGGCATTTAACACAGTCCCACACTAAAGTTTTTTTTATTTTCATTTTTGTAGTCCAGCCCCCCTCCTTGAAGGGGGCTTAGCCCCACCCATGCACCACCCCCATTCTCAGGCTTAACCCCCTGGGCGGGGCCACTGGGTTGGTGCCCCCTCCCCATGGTCCATCGAAGTGTTTCCTGGCTTACCCTCCAGGGTGACGTCATGGAGCAAGACTACCCCCCAGTGGACTGGCATTATGCTGGGGGGGACGGAATTTTTGCAAGTGCAACAGCAGTACCTGGGAAGTGGGACGTGCAGTGATGACCTGTGTCCACCCCACTCCCCTCAGGTGATGGCGCCAGCACAAATAGATCCCCCTAGTCTCTGCCAGAGGTCCATGGTGTGCCAGACACTCCCCCCCCCAGGAGAAGGAGAGCAGTCTCTAGGATGCTCAGTCCTTCTCCCCCCCCCCCAAGTCCATTTTCAAACTCAGGTCATCGGTGTCGCAAACAGACACCCTGCCTCTTTGCTGGTGGGCTGGCCTCACACAAAAGATTAATAAACAAGTTAGCCAGCCTGGGAGTGGGTCCCAGGGTGATAGCCTGGGTAAAAAATTGGCTGGACAACAGGACACAGAAGGTAATAGTAAACGGAGTCCACTCTGAAGAAAGGAGGGTTACTAGCGGGGTACCACAGGGTTAAGTACTGGGTCCAGTCCTTTTTTAATGTCTTTATAAGTGACATTGCAGAGGGACTGGAAGGAAAAGTATGCGCCTCTTTGCAGATGACACAAAGATCTGCAACAGAGTTGATACACAAGGGGGGTTGGAAAGGATGAGAAGGGACTTGGCAAGGTTGGAGGAATGGTCAACAGTATGGCAGCTTAGATTCAATGCAAAGAAGTGCAAAGTTATGGAAAAAAAAAACAGGGAAAGAGTACACAATGGGGGGGTACTAACAACAAAAATGGAAAGGGACCTGGAGGTAGTCATATCAACACCTAAAGGTAGGCAAGCAATGTGAGAAGGCAGTAAGGAGGGCTGGGGGGGGGGATACTGAGATGCATAGGGGAGAGGCATCACCAATAGAAAACAGAAAGTTGTTATCCCTCTGCACAGACAGTTGGTGAGACCCCACCTGGAGTACTGCGTGCAGTTTTAGAGACCCCATCTCTACAAGGACATAGACAGTATGGAGGCAGTCCAGAGGAGGGCAGCTAAAATGGTGCAGGGTCTGCACCAGATGCCATAAAAAGAGAGAGACTAAAGGAGCTTAATATGTATACCCTCAAGGAAAAAAGGGAGAGTGGTGACATGATAGAAACTTTCAAGTACCTCAAGGGAATGAACAAAGTCCAAGTGAGCAGAATCTTTCAAAGAAGAGATGTGCAAGAACAAGGGGGCATAATTTGAAGATAGAGAGAGGACGGCTCAGGGGCAACACGAGGAAGTATTTTTTCATGGAGAGAGTGGTGGATGCATAGACAGCCTTCCTGAGAAGGTCATGAGGTCAAAAACAGTGGGGGAATTCAAGAATGCATGGGACAAACATAAGGCAGTTCTAGTGGGGGTTAGGAGGAAGTAGGCTGTTGGTTAACTAGGACCTGCAGCTTATCCATTAGGTATGGAAATGGGCAGTCTGGTGGGCCAAGCGGTTCTTATCTGCCATCAAATTCTATGTTTCTATGTTCCTATTACAAACAAAAATCTAAAATAAATTGTTGAAGTCTTTTTGTCTCCAGACACCACAGACGTTCTCTGTACTCTACGGCAGGGGGCACCCTTGAGGCCCACGATTTCCGTGTTTCTGGCTGTTGTTAAAACAGCAAAAAGTTACAAACTACAATATTAAGCAAGCATTTGTCAATGCCAAATGTTTGCTTGTTGATATTATCATTGGACGTGCAGGAGTTAGACAGATGCAGAATAGGAGTGGCAGTGAAGTACTGAACTCACGCCAATCCCACCTCCACCCTGCAGAGATGGACAGGCATTGGGGTGTTCCTGTGGGTCATTGCCCATAATGCTCATGGCATTTCACCTCACCCTATCCTGTAGACACCTACAAGTGCTGAGGTGTGTCTTGGGGTGTTCGGCTTCACAGTCACCCCATTTCATAAGGACATACGCTGAAATGGGTGCAGTACAGGAGAATGGGGTGAAGTCTGGGGCTGAACAGTGTAAGGCACACCTCGATGTCTGTCACTGGCTTCAGGGTGGGGGTGGGATTGCATGAGCATTACAGCTGGTGATCCAAAGTTACACCTCTGATGCCTGTCAGTCTGTACAGGGTGTGACATCATGGTTAAAAACCCTTACGTCACAGGTTTGTGTTGATATTTGCGCTACAAATTTTCAACATGCCCTTTTGGTCACCCCCACCTCATGAAAGCATTTGGGACCTCTTCTCATGAACAGTGGCAATGTAATTTTATTAATGTATCCTGAACTGTGAGTTCCCACAGCGACCGTGCAATTCTGAGTCAGATGTGCAAAAACACAGATCAGGCAGGATGTGAAAAATGACAGCTGTACCATCCACAGTGAGGTGTGAAGAGATGGCAATGTTGAAAATCTGTAGTAAAATTGTTAAAAATGCTCAAAGTTCTGAGCGTACGTAGAAACTGCACAACACATGCTTGTACCGCAGTCATTTATGTATTTCTGCTATGTATTTAGTGGAATTATTTCACTAAATTTTCAACATAGGCATTTTGTGACCTCTGCTCATGTACACTGTCACTATGATTTTCTTAATCTGTCGGAAACATTATTTTTCCTCAGCGACCGTGCCATTGTGCGCCAGATTTGCAAATGCGTATTTAAGGCAGAATATGAAAAATGACAGTTGTATTGTTCATAAGGAGGTGTGGCAAAATGCCAGTGTTGAAAATCTGGAGTAAAAATATTACAAATCTGTGCACTTCCGAGCATACATGGAAACTGCGCAACACACACTTGTAACACAGTCATTTTATGGACTTTTGTCACCAAATTTTCAACATAGGCATTTTAGGTCCTCTGCTCATGAAGAATGTCACTATGATTTTCTTAATGCAGAACATGCAGAAGCAGAACATTGGTTCTCCTCCCAGCGTCTAATAATCAACTACAAGAAAACTAAAGTCATGATCTTCTCCCACCCACAGAACCCTCCAAGAACCTCTGTCCCCCATTTCTCACTGTCAACCACACCCCCCTCAAGCAAGTTAGCACTTTAAATACCTAGGGATCACTCTAGACCCGGCCCTCAACTATAAACAACACATTTTCCTCCTTGCCTTGGCCCTAAACGCGAGACTAGGTGTGCTTTATAGGTACAAACACTGCCTCACCCTGGAGGCTCTACGGACCACCGTCAATTCCTCCGTCCTCACCCTCCTTGACTACGGCATTACCATATACTGTGCTGCCCCCAACTCCACACTAAACGCACTCTGACTGGTACTCAACAAAGCCTGCCGTCTCATCCTAGGCTGTGATCGCCTCACCCGCACCTGTACTCTCTACAACTCCTCTAAATGGCTAAACCTAGACAGTAGAATCATACAAGCCTTATGACAAAGAAGATACTCCTGGGTCTTGCCCCTCCCTCTCTCTCCTCCATTATTCGACCAGTATCCCCAGCCAGACCCACACGAAACTTGAACAAGCCACTACTCTGGGTACCCAGCCCCCCATACCTCCCAACTGCAAAGGACTTTCAGCTACCAAGCCCCAAATTGGACTAACTCTCTCCCAATCCAAATATCCAACGAAACAAGGCTAGGTCCTTTCAAAGCTGGACTAAGGAAACTCCTCCAAGACTCTAACGCCTGTGACTGCCCCGACCCTTTACTACAACATTCTACCCTATTGGGCACATAACTATCTCTGTTTCTGGGTCAAAATCTTTACTACCTCTCTAGCTGACTATCAGCCAGTTACAGTTTTTTCTGCAACTATTGTTGGCTGTGCTAAAGTGTGACTTAACTACTGTTTCTGACCTTGACCTCCTCCTGATCAACCTTGACTGTACCTGTATTGTAATGTAATGTATTTCCTCATTATGTATTATGACTGCCATGTATTGAAATTTAATGTAACTCTGTCATTGTGTAATATGCTGAACTGTCTCAACTCTGTTAGCTAATGTTTGCCCTGTACTTAATGTATGATGTGAAACCTTTGTAAATGAGTCTTTGACTCAAAGGTCTTTCTGAATATGTCCAATAAATAAAAAGAAATAATGTGTCCCGAACAATAATTTCCCACAGCAACCACGCTATTCTGCACTGGAAGTGCAATAGCACATTTTGTCCACGATGTGAAAAATGACAGCTGCACTGTTCATAAGGAGGTGTGCAAAAATGCCAATGTTGAAAATGTGGAGTGAAAATATTACAAATTAGCGAAGGTATGAGCATGCATGGAAAATGCACAACACACGCTCCTAAAACAGTCATTTTTTGGATTTTTTCCACCAAATTTGCAATATAGGCTTTTTGAGAGCCCACCTCATGAACACTGGCACTGTCATTTTGTTACTCGGTCCTGAAAGGTGATTCCTCACAGTGACCACGAAATCACCTTTCGGGATCGAATAATACCATGACAGTGGCTGAATTCATGAGGAGGGGTCTCAATAACTCCATGTTGAAAATTTGGTGCCAGAATTCTCAATAATGCCTGAGATATGCCACAAAGTTGAAAAAAACTTATTTATGCCATTACACAGCTTACCAGCATTTCTTCAGTTCGCGGTTGGCTTTGAAGAGTGCAGACATATTCTGGGTCCAACGAAGATCGTCACGCTGCACTCCTGAGGTAAGTAAGGGGTGAAGGGGGGTGTGGGAGAGGCAGGGTGCACAGAGGGTGATTGTGGATTGGGGGTGGGGCCACCAAACTCAACGAGGGACCATTTTCTGTTTTACAGGTTTTTAACAAAAAAAAAATATATATTGTGGGATGGTCTTTTTTTTTACAGGGACATTTGGCACGCTGGGGTGAGCTCCCACTGTGCCACCTGAGTGTTTTTTGGGGGGCTGTAGCTGACAGGGGATTGGGTACCCCCATTGGCACACAACAAATTGGGAGGGGCATTATGCCAATGGGGAGAGGACTCCCCCGTCGGCAAATTGAACTGGAAAGGGGGGACTGAAGCTGATGGGGATTTGGCCCCCCATCAGCAAAAAAAGACTGTTGGGGGACACATGATGCCAAGGGGGATTGGACACCCCCTCAGCACACAACAAATGGGGGAGAGGGTTACAGTATGCCGACGGGGAGTGGGATCCCCAATCGGCAAATGAACTGGGTCGGGGACGGCAAGATACCACCCTGCAATGACGGGTCGCTCCCTCACTGCAGCAGCGGATTCGTTTCAGGGTGGTGGCATGTTGGCTGAACTAGTGTCAGCAGCAGCATGCCACCGCATTGGGAAAAGTGGGTCAAGCCTCAAAAGACATGGGGGCCATTGGCCCGCACATTGCCAGACTTCCAACACCCCACTTCTCTCCTAAGCTGTGATGAAATGTTTCTTGCGCAAGCAAACATAAAAAATTGTTGACATCTTGTTGACTCCAGAGTTTGGATGCTACAGTTGTCTGAGCCATCAGTTACATTTGCTGACTGCCACTACTGGATAAGCAAAAGACAAGACAGTAATTCTTCCTGTTTCTGGATCAAGTAAAATAAAAAAAAAATGTTTTCTGCATACATGATTTCATTTTAAGAAATAATTATAGCATGAGAAAAATAATATTTAAAAACATTATTCCACTTTTTTGCAATTTATCTGATGAGTAAAAATGTCATATAAGCAGTCAGGTACAGTCAAAAAATATCTGTGGACCAGCCGCTCCAAAAGTGATTCAAACAGGAGTCAACGTTCGACACATTTGCCATCCTACTGTTCCCTTTACTCCAACCAGAGCAGCTGCTACTTCAGCCATTGCTAGCACTGCTAGTACCACTACCACCACCGTTTCAGTGCAACTCTCAGCCTCTGTAGTGACCGAAGTTACCACATCAGCTGCCACCATCACCACTACCTCCACTGCTGCTGCCAGTGCCACCATCAGAACTACCTCCAACACTGCTACTGCTACCATCACCTCCACCTCCACTGCTGCTGCTGCCAGTGCCATCATCAGCACTACTTCTGAAACTGTAACTACCACCATCACCACCACCTCCTCTACTACTGCCATTGCCTCCATCAGCACTACTTCTGAAACTGCTACTACCACCATCACCAACACCTCCTCTACTGCTGCCAGTGCCACCATCAGCACTACTTCTGAAACTGTAACTACCACCATCACTACTCACCTCCACTGCTGCTGCCAGCCACCATCAGCACTACTTCTGAAACTGCTACTACCACCATCACCACCACCTCCACTGCTGCTGCCAGTGCCACCATCAGCACTACTTCTGAAACTGCTACTACCACCATCACCACCACTTCCACTGCTGCTGCCAGTGCCACCATCAGCACTACTTCTGAAACTGCTACTACCACCATCACCACCACCTCCTCTACTGCTGCCAGTGCAACCATCAACACTACTTCCAAAACTGTAACTACCACCATCACCACCACCTCCACTGCTGCTGCCAGTGGCACCATCAGCACTACTTCTGAAACTGCTACTACTACCATCACTACCACCTCCACTACTGATGATGCTGCTGACACCATCACCACCACCTCCACTGCTGCTGCCAGTGCCACAATCAGAACTGCCTCCAACACTGCTACTGCTACCATCACTTCCACCTCCTCTACTGCTGCCAGTGCCACCATCAGCACTACTTCTGAAACTGCTACTACCACCATCACCACCACCTCCTCTACTACTACCAGTGCCACCATCAGCTCTACTTCTGAAACTGTAACTACCACCATCACCACCACCTCCTCTACTGCTGCTAGTGGCACCATCAGCACTACTTCCAAAACTGTAACTACCACAATCACCACCACCTCCTCTACTGCTGCTAGTGGCACCATCAGCACTACTTCTGAAACTGCTACTGCCACCATCACCACCACCTCCTCTACTGCTGCCAGTGGCACCATCAGCACTACTTCTGAAACTGCTACTACCACCATCACTACCACCTTCACTACTGATGATGCTGCTGACACCATTGCCACCACCACCAACTCCACCAGTACCACCACGACCACATGTAATGATAGGAGTTTTCAGCCATGGCCGTGGCAGTTAAATCCAAGCGGTTCTTCTGATCATGATGTGTTCAGTGAGACAACATTTTCAAAGCTTAAAGATGTGCTCCATGACAAATCCTCTGAGAACAATAACATGAGTGAGTCTGAGGACGCTGAAACTGAGTCTTCACCTCATTCCACAAGGAAGCATATGGGTCAAAAGTGATACAAAAAAATCAGCAGCCGAAGGTTGACACAAAACATCTGCCACTGTTCCTCCTCATTCTGCACAGCAAACTCCTGCTATAAAACTAAACAGTCCATCCTAACTTTTGCTCTTCCTAGTGTTTCTGATACTGTATGTGGTGTCACTTCACAGCAGTCTTCTATACCACTCCAGACTGACTCTGGTAGCCATGGGCAGAAGCAGCGTACAAGAGGGTTGAAGTCAGGTACAAGTTCAAGTTCCACTGATATCTGAACATATTTATTGAGCAGGAGGATGTAACCCTGTGGCCAGAGTTTTAGCCATGATAAAAATGTTGATAAACTGAGCACAACATACCTTTGGAACCACGTTCTGAAAAAGAATCCTGAGGTGGATAACTTGGATAAAGCCCCTGCTGGAGCTGTCTCTTCATGCCACTGCATGCTACATTTCAAAAAAAAGCAAAACCAGTTTCTGACTCTGTTGATTGAGTTGGCGGTGATGGTAGCAGAAGTGATGATGATGACAGAGGCAGTCAGCAAGTGACTGAACTCCTGCAAAATCTTATTTTGAGCCCTTGCCCAAGTACTCTGACAGGCACAACACAAAGTCCCTCACAAACCAGTTCAGATGGTGAGATGGCAAATGTGCAGTTTGTGTTGTTCTTCCCCCCCCCACCAGCCTACATTACTTGCATTTGTCCACTCTGAAGTCATGGCCAGGACCAAGGCTATGTCACTTGAAAAGTCTACTCTCCCAAAGGAAGCATTTCAGGCCCACACAAACTTGCTGTCTTCACACCCACAGCTGTTCAGATCATGCAGCTCACAAGTAAATAATTGCACTGGATATGCAACCCTATTCTACTGTAGAAGACATTGGATTCCATAGACTTCTACATTTTTTGCAACCTCGATACCGCATACCAATGCAAACTACTTTTTCTCATACAGTCGTGCCAAATATCTATGAGGCAGGCAGCACTCAGGTGGAGAAATTACTAAACTAGGCTGTAAGCAAGGTTTTCTGCTGTACATCTGATGTATGAACTAGTACAAACTCACTACGTGCATACCTCTCACTCACAGCACACTGGTGTTCACCTACACCAGGCACACATGGTGGCATAACTGCTGTTGACTCCTTCTCCTCTTCTTCTGGCCTTGGCTGTAGGAATACCCCATCCCACTGGATGTCTGCTCTCCTTAGTGTTGCAGTCCCTCCAAGTGAACACACCGGTGTTAACGTTCTTACATCTTTGTCAGAAATGCATGACTTGTGGATTAGCTCAATAGGTTTGCATGTTGGGTTATTAATTACAGATAATGGGAAGAACATGGCATAAGCAGAAAAGCAGTTTGTGATGGCCACATTAAGAGAATATCCTGCTTTTATCATACATTGCACCTTGTGGTCACTGGTGCTCTCCAGAGCAGTGTGGGTACTTCCCATATTATTGATACTTCAACAGACATCTGTAGTCATGTCCATCATTCTGCTAAGGCAACCAGAGAGCTGAAAACTGTTCAGGACCAGCTTGGTTTACCAAACCATCGGCTAATCCAAGATGTCAGTACATAATGGAACAGCACATTTTATATGTTGCAGCACTTGCTGGAACAGAAGCGTGTTCTACATGAATTATCTATTGAGCAGGGTATTGATGGGGTACTGCTATATCAGGACTGGAGCATCTTTGAGAGCATAGTCCAGGGTCTGTCTCCCTTTGAGGAATGCACTTGTGACCTAAACTCAAATACAGTTTCAATGAGTCAGGTCATTTCAGCTGTCCATCTCCTCATGTCAACCTTGGAGAGTTTCCAGGAGCACAGTACTATGGACTTGTTTCCAGAACCCATCAAAGAACTCATTGAAGGGCTTACTAGGGAGTTAAGGTCACAGTTTGCAACCATATATGACAATACTAGCAACATGTTCTCAGCCATATTAGACCCAAGATTCAAATGTGAGGCACTGTGTCTGTCAATGTAGAGTCACAGAGTGAATGAGTACCAGTAGCAACTGTGCAGTGAACTTGAGGAAGTCATGAGGGAGATGGACCTGTTTCATTCAGAGGATGCTGGGGGGTGGGGTCAGAAAGTTCTGAAACAACTGGAGAGAGTGGCACTGGCAGCTCAAGTGACAGTGGTACGACTGGTGGCATGCCACTGACAGTGAGGTTGCCTGCTGATGCAGGAAGACAGGGTAAGTTGGCAACACAGGTTCGTGACACTGTGCCTCAGGTTACAAAAGCACATCACTGTGACTGATCGCTGCACACAAGTTTTCTGCCACACAAGCAGTAGCAGAGGACACGTTTGTTGTTACATTCCATTGAGCAGATGTTCACTAATTATTTGGATGAGCCAACTGTGGACTTTAATGTTGACCTGGTTGTGTACTGGAACACCAGAAAACAGTCATATCCTACTTTGTCCCAAGTAGCACGTGAATATCTTGTGTGCTCCCCCCCCCCACACACACACACACAAGCAGACCATCGGAGAGCCTGTTCAGCACTGCAGAAGACATTGTTCAGCCACAGCACTCCTGTCTGCAGCCTGAACATGTGCAGCAGCTTCTTTTTTAACCTCAATATGCCACTGCTTAATTCTTTTAAGTGAATAGGGTGTGCTAGTCAGACTGACAATGTGCTGTCAGTGCCTGCCAGCTTTGAATACTGAAGTAACTACTATACTTACGGTTTTCTGATCTCTGCTCTTGATTTTACTGACAAAGGTTCTGGAATAACGATGCTGGATGTGGTTGTGCTTGCCACATGGAGTTTTGACTGACCTTATGGCTTTATGATCACTGCTGCTGTTAAAATGAGGATGATCTTGGAAAATTACTGAAAATATTTATATATTATATGTTATTTTTTAGTAATTTAGTTATTTATTTATTTTTATTTTAATTTTTTTTGCAATGTGACTTCTCGTATCTTGGCATATCCAGGCACTGGGTTACAAAATTTACTTGTTACTATGCCATTAACTTTCAGGCCAGAGAGCAATCAAAATAATAGTATTAAAAATATATAAAAATAAAAAAAAAAAGTATGAAAACCTGAATATTTGCTCATGTGCAACTCAGCTTTGCCTTCCTGTCTCCAAAACAAACATATTCTTTCATTTTTAATTCCTTCCTTGGTGTGCTGTGCACCTCTTTGCTTTGGTGATTCCCTCCTCGTCTCCAAAACAGATGTTCTCTTCATTTTTTCAATACACCTATCAGGTAGAGCAGAACATGTAAAGAAAATGCCTAATCTGTTAAAAGAAAACACCGGTTACTTTTGTGCACTCTCCTGTCTGTGCATGTGCCCACGATTAGCATTTCTGTGTAACAGTATATTTTTTCTAACTGCATTTTCACCATTTTGTCATTAAAAGTTATGTTTAAAAAAGTGCTTGAAAACTTCCATATAGCAAGGCTGCTGGCAGCCATCTCATGGGAACCACTTGCTCCCATGCCCAGGATATGCTAATGGCACCCTGCCAATCAATGTGTTTGCTGGAGGAAGCACATTAGCATATTGTGGGCAAGTGAGTAAGTGGCTCCCACAAGATGGCTGCTGGTGGGTGGCAGCCTAGCTAAACTGACATTTTTGAGCACATTTGTTTTTAAAGTGAAGTTTTAATACCAAAATGCAGTTAAAATGTATTTCTTACCCAGAAACACTAATAGGGCACAAAATATGTACTGGCAGAAGACAGCACAAAAGTAAATGGCATCTTCCTTTAAACTACACTTACGCTGTCTGTCTCTGCATCAATACAGTGTGTTTTCACAACCTAGTATTACCCTCTACCCATGCTGAGCAGAAAACTTCTTATTTGTCTATTTTAGGGTGCTTTTTCAGTCTATGGTGTTTTTTCTAAATATAATACTGTATGGTCCAATACCAGCATAGTTAAATACCCAAATATCCCGGGTGTATTCATCGAATAAAAGGTTATAGTCTGAGTTATTCGGTTGCATGATATCATTGATGATTTCAGTGATAGGGCTTTAAGATCTTGGCATAGGGTTTCAGACCTACACAAGCCTGGATCTGAGTCCCAGTGTAGCATATTCTTTCTATCTCACTACAGTATATATGAGGTAAACTGGTAGATGTCATTGCTGATGTCTGTGATAAGAGTTTCAGTAATGTATGAAGAAGACTTTCAGAATATTAAAGTGTTACTTTGTTGTCATCAACTTACTTAGTTACCTCTGATACTTTGAGGCATGTCTAACTTTGAAAGCAACTCAGTGGAAAGCATTATTTCAAGTTGGCCAAATGTTCAGTACTATCAGGAGCAGAGGCCAGCAAGGATGATGCAAGAGCATCCCTTGGATGCTGTTCTGCTGGCAGGAGAGAGCTCATAGTGCCACTCTGCAGCAGCTCCTGATGGTGGCTGGTGGAGGGGCTAGTGACAGCATAGGTGACCATGCACTGTCATGCCCCCCAGGCCAGTTGTGCATGCATGCGACTAGAATGGCTGGAAGGGGAGCAGGACATGAAAAGAGAAAATGCCACATCGGCATGGTGGATGATGGCCATTCTACCCCTACCTCACCTGAACCCTCCTTGATGATGTACCCAATGGTCACACCTCCTCTGGATGTCACATGCTTACTCCTCCACTAGGCTGCAGTGTAGCCCCTGATAGGGACAAGCCAGCCAACTGACTGGGATGTACAGGATCTCTCAGGTGCATTCTCCATGGCGATGGCCAGGGGAGGCCCCCAGCAGGGACAAGCTGCCCCTAGAAGGCATCAGGACATCTGGACTAGGAGCGTGATCCAGTGGGGTACAACTCAAGCTGTGACTTTGTCAGGAGAAGAGGTGGCGATCTGAGAGCCTGAAGGAGAGGGGTGCTGGGAGGCACAGTGAGTACAAAAAAAATCTCCTGTTTGATCATGAGGGATGACACCATGAAGTGGTACAGCACAAATGGTGGTGGATGCTTGGAGCAGCCTTCCAGCGGAGGTGGTGGGGGCTAAAATGGTCACATGATTCAAGAAAGCATGGGATAGACACAAGGGAATCTTAGAAGTAAGTCAAGGTGGTGCAAACCAGAGACCAAGAAGGATCTGTGATGGCGTTGTAGGTAGGGAAAATAGGGCAGGCTAGGTGGACCATTGGTCCTTATTTGCCAAGAACTTCTATGTTTCTATGTGTATGATTTTATTTATGAATGACTGTTTATATATTTGAATTGCTGATTTTATTATGTACGGCACCTTGGATGTTTGAAAGGCGCCTAAAAATAAAAATATTATTATTATTATTATATTTCTAAGCCAGTAATTGAAGGAAGCATGAGTTTGATTTCCTGTAAAAAAATATTCTTTTCTTACTACAATTTATGTAGTATGAAAGTAATTGTTAATTGTGATTGCTGATGTTAGTAATAAGAGTTTCAGTAAGGTGTGAAGCAGACTTTCAGAATATTGAACTGTTACTTTATTGCAGTCAACTTAATTAGTTCCCATCGATAGTCTGAGGCTTGTCTGCCTTGGAATGCAACTAAGTGGGAAGCAGTACTTCAAGCTGAACAAATGTTCATTACTAAACTCCACTGCAACTGTGTATGGGGGGGTCTGCACTCAGTTCAGGATGTGCATTCTCCTTGCATGGGTTTCTTGTCAAAAAACCTTCTGTGAGCAGGCTCCATAGTGCCAAGTGATGTGGGATCATGCATACATGCTGTGGCCCAGGTTCATGCCCCATGCCCGGGACATCAGGAGCAGAAGCCAGCAAGTAGGATGAAAGAGTGTCCCTTGGACACTCACCTCCAGGAGAGGAAGGATCTCACCACCACTGTGGAGGCTCCTGGTGGTGACCTGTGGAGGTGCCGATGAAGGCATGGGTGATCACATGCCATCAGACCCCCCCCCCCCGGCCAGCTGTGTATGCACATGAGCAGAAAGGGCAGAGGCTGGGAGGGACACGAAAAGAGAAAATGCTGCACCAGCATGCCTGATGATGGCCACGCTGCCCCTCCCCACACCTGGACCCTCCTCAATGACACACCCAAAGGTCACACTTCCTCTGGATGTTGCACACTCACTCCTTCACTAGGCTGCAGTGCAGCCCAGACAGGATGGATGGGGACTACAGGAGCTCTCAGGTGCATTCTCTGCAATGACAACCAGGGGAGGCCTTGGAAAGGACAAGTTGGCCCTGGAAGGCATCCAGAGGTCTGTACTAAGAGCATAAAACATGAGGGTGCAACTGGAGGGGTGAGTCTGGTGGGGAAGAAAGGGTGGCAATGTAGGGACTTGAAGGAGATGTTGGGAGGCATGGTGGGTGCAACCCCCCCAAAAAAAAACTTATGTTTCAACATGTGGGATGATGCCACACAGTGGTAGAGCACTAAGTCAATAGCTGAAGGGGGGCCTGGGTTTTATTTCTTGTGAAAAACATTTCTTTCTTACTACAGTTTTTGTAGTATGAAAGACATTGTTAAATGATATTTTTGATATTAGTAATAGGAGTTGCAGTAAGGTGAGAAGCAAACTTTCAGAATATTAAACTGTTACTTTAATGCAGTCAGCTTAATTAGTTCCTGCTGATACTTTGAGGCTTGGCTAGTTTAGAATGCAACTAAATGGGAAGCATTACTTCAAGATGGCACAATGTTCAGTTCTAAACATTGCAGCTGTGTGAGATGTCCTCAGTGTGGGGCAAGATGTTTCTAAGAGGCAAACTGAGGGATATCTTAATGTAGGGCAGCATGCTTCTGTGGGGGTAAACTGAGGGACATGAATATGGGGCAGCATGCTTCTGGGGATAAAATGAGGTACTTCCTTAATGTGGGGTAGAATGCTTCTGGAGAGTAAAATGAGGAACTTCCCTAATGTGGGACAGCATGCTTCTTAGGGAGAAAAGAAGGTATGTTCTTAATGTGTGGCAGCATGCTTCTTAGGGATAAACAAAGGGAAGTCCTTAATTTGGGAAGCATGCTATTGAGTAGTAAATGACAGACATTGTTAAAGTGATGCAGCACCTACTGTACTTTTGGGGCAGAGTGTTTTGAGGGGTGAAATGAGGGACCTTCTTAATAGACTTCAGCACATACAATAGAAACATTAAAAAAAGTTGATTGAAGATTTTATTTATTTTTCAGGCACAAACCAGCATAAGCTAGTAAGTGCCTGTTGCCATCACGAGTGTTCTTTTCTGCACTTAGTCACATTTAAGGTTACAGTCTGAATGATTTGCTGCATGATGCCATTGATGATGTCAGTGATAGGGCTTTTAGGTCTTGGTGTAGGGTTTCAGACCTACACAAGCCTGGGTTCAATTCCTAGTGCAGAATATTCTTTCTTTATAACTACAACATGTGTAGTATGAGGTAAATTGTTAGATGTCATTGCAGATGTCTGTGATAATTGTTTCAGGAAGGTTTGAAGCAGGCTTTCAGAATATTAAACTGTTATTTTGTTGCAGTTAATATGAGGCTTGTCTAACTTTGAATTAAACTTAGTGGAAAGCATTACTTCAGGTTTGCCAAGTGTTCATTACTAAACTCCACTGCAGATGAGCTTTGTGGTGCAGGGGGTTGCACACAATGCTGGATGTGCTAGAATAGTTCATTGGTCAAAAAATATAGGCAGCTCAAACCAACATGTCCTCCTAGTGCTTTCATCCCACTACCTGCAATTGAGAGTACTATGAACCTGTTTTCTATTTTATTTTTACATCTGTTGTTCTTGGTCTAACAAATGTTTCAGGCAATGTTTGCCTATGGAACTGCACTGTGACTGTGACGGAGGTTAGGTTCCTGGCTTAGGGCATGGTGTATGATGCAGTTGTGGGAAGTGAGGTCCTGAAAACAGCTTTGTTGTGCAAACTGTGCAAAAAAGTACAAATGGAATTTAGCCTCTGTGAATTCCATGGAACATCAAGACACAAATAGCAGATACCGCCATCCCTCCTGATAGACCTGGTTGACTAGCAGTCCCTGCAAAGGGCCTTTACTGGTGTCCTGCAGGAACAGAAATTCCAGCATCACCTGACATGGCATGCCTCTCCTGGTGTTCTGCACAAGTGAAAGCTAAAAACCCAGTTCCCAACAACATTGCAGGCCTTTCCAGGTTTCAAGCATGAACAGAAAACTGAGCATCCATAGGCACAATGAGCCTGTCATGTTGTCTTGCAGGAGTTGGAACAGAAAACCTAGCATCTGCCAGCACAACAGGCCTCTTCTAGTGTCACACATGAGCAGGAATGGAAAGCCTAACATCTGCCAGCATGGTGGGCCTCTCCTAATGTTCCATGCAGGAGTGGGAATGGAGAACACAGCATCCCCCAGCTGGCTCAGGCAGTGATTGAGTAATTGAGTGGTGTTTTGGGGAGCTCTAGAACTTGCCCTGACTTGAGAAAATAAAGAAAAGTTGTTGTGGCACCCTTTGCTTGTTGTGTTCTGGGCTACAGATAACCTCCAGATCAACTCCAACACGGGATATGCAGGCACTGTCTATTTTAAAGTGGCAAGTGAAGACACATCCGTGAAAATTTTCCAGCAGCATCCACAGAAAGTGAGTAGTGATGTTAACCCATTACTTCCAATAATTCTGTATGAAGTCTGAGCCATCTATTGCTTAATCTGATGCAAAAATGTCTCCCCAGGTGACAATGAGTTAAAAAACAACTCTAACTGCCACAGTCACCCACTAGTTTAATAAATTATTTGGCTAATTTGTGTTTTTGCATGGTATTTAAAATATTGTATATAGAGTGGGGAATATCAATAACACATTTTGCTAGGGGAATCTTGAGGTCTAAGGTTGACCCTAGGTATGCAGGGGGAAATCAACCCCATTGTTTGCCTTTGCCCCATTACAAACTGTGTTATTTACTGGGGGCCTAACTCTGTGTTTCCATAACCTTGTTATGCCCTGAGTCCTGATAGATGCTGTGTTTCAGACCACAATCCCCAAACCACTTCCCTTTCCATGCCAGGAAGAAGCCGGTTATCATTCTTTCTAGCCATATAATTATTTTACACATACAGACCTTCTGCACCTTTAGAACCACAGGTACTTTAAATCATGTGTGTATGTGTGTGTGTGTAAGAAGAGGAGTATGCAGCCACATTCCCTTTTTAAAATGTTTAATTTAAGGTAGTTTTATTACTAGGGTTTAGATGAAGGTTTTTAGTGAGTAATGGCCGTGGTCATGTTTGTGATGGCAATCAGGAATGTCTGGTTAGTACAGATTTTATTGTGAGGAGACTGCTAGATCTTTATCCAGTGCTGTTGTGCTGAGATAACAGCACAGGTAAAGGTGGCCTTCAGCCAATCAGGTTTCATGATTTTTGTAACCCATTTTATAACTTATGTTAACAAATATCTCTGTGAAGTAATGTATTCTAATGCTTGATCTTATCCTGCCACCTCATCCACTTTGAGTACAAGTCCTCTACAGTAGTTCCGCTTACACTCACCAGCTCAAATATCTGTACATACACCACCCTCTATATCTCCTTTAGTATTTGAAACACCATAATTATGTCCACTCATAGCCTTCTCTTCTATTGGTTAAATAATTTCTGTGTGCCAAGTCTCTTCTTCTAGCTCTTGCCCCCTAAGTTGATAATCAGCTTGGTGGCCCTGTGCTGGACCCCCTTGATCTCTTAAGTGTCCTTTCGGCACTGCAGTGACCAAAACTAAATTCAGTACTTCAGGTGTGGTCAAACCAAGGCCTTGTACAGGGAGAGGCTCACCTCCCTTGACCCACTCCTTACCCCTCACTAAATGCTCTTATGACTGCTGCACATTGCCTGCTATAGACTGAGTAACTGTCCGCAATTAGCCCACACCAATTTCTTTGAGTCTGCTGCCCACTGTTGAACCACATGGTGTGTATGTGTAATACTTGATAGTCGCCCCTGCTTGTAATCCTCATATTACATCTAAGCCCCTATTTCTTGGCCATGCCCCTAGTGTGTGTGTGTAAGTCCCCTGTAGCAGAATTCCTCTCTGATGTGTACAGTCTTCATGCCACTTTTAGTGTTGTCACCAAATGTCAGCAGCCTGCTGTTGACCCCTTTCTCCAGGTCATTTTATAAATATGTTAAAGAGCAATGGACTCAGAACTGACCCCTGGAGTACTCCACTCAAAGTACCCCTCCACTCTGAATGGTGACCATCCAGCCCAACTCCCTGCTTCCTTTTGGCTAACAAATTCAGTATCCACCTCATTTACACATTGTGGATGTGGACTTCACATTGTGCTGTTTTTCTCCGTGAATTTTCTCTGCAGTACAGTGTCAAAGTCATTGCTTAGGTCCATATAGATTACATCTATTGCCCATGCCTTATTCACCTCATTAGTTAACTCCTAGAAGAAGGGCACCAGGATGGTTTTGCAGTATTTTCCAAGTTGTGTGCTAGAAAATAGCCCATGTACGTTCATATACTGAACCACCATACTGTTTATGATTGATTCAAATACTTTTTCCAAGCACCAAGGTAAGGCTTATGGGTCTGACATCTCTCACTTCTTGAACAAGGGCACATTAGCTGTTTTTCATTCCTCTTGCACAGTATATCCCTGTCTGTAAGGACTGTCCTGAAAGATATCGGTGAGGGACCCAGTCAGAACCCCTTTTAACTCCCTTATTACTCTTGGGTGGATACCAGCCAGACCATGGGATTTTCATAAATTCACGCCCTCTAGATACTTACCTTCCAATTCTGGCAGGATCAGCACTGCCTCCTGTTTGGCCAGCACCACTCCCATAACTTCCACCATCCCTCAGTTGGCCATGCCCCAGACTTACTGGCTGAATCCAGACATAATATAATTATTCCATACCTCTGTTATTCCCTCTGCTTCATGCAGTGCACAGCTCTCCAATGATATGGGCCTTACCTTATCCCAGGCTTTCCTTTTGTCCCCTATCTGTTGAAAAAGTGTTGCTTATTCCCTTGATCCCCTGTGCAATCCTGTTTCCCAGATTAGTGCATACCTGAAGGGCAGTGGGCTAGAACTTTATGTGTCAGACAGGGGTTCACAAACAAAATATAAAAAAAAATATTAACTACTTTTCTGTTTACTGCAAGTATTTAAGAAACACTGTAACAATAGGTTGTAGTACCCATATCTGGATCAACTGAAATGATTTCAGGACTCTGATCACTTTAAATGGTGTTATTGACAACAGGTTAATTAGTACTTTTTTTAAAGCAGCACTACTGATAGAATATAATCAATAATGTACTATAACACACGTTGGGACCAATTTTCAGAGCACTGGAAATGATGCAAGGTGCTTGCACAGGAACATAGAAATTGACGGCAGATAAGGACCGCAAGGCCCATCCAGTCTGCCCATTTTTTCTACCTTATGAATGTGCCATAGGCATTTACTCTGTCAATGTCCTATCTATTGATAATCATCTGTATTGCTCCCTTATGCCTATCCCATGCCTGTTTGAAGCCCTGCACTGTATTCATATCCACCACTTCCTGAGGTAGGGTGTTCCATGCATCCACCACCCTTTCTATGAAAAATAACTTCCTCACATTACCCCTTAATCAGCCTCCCTCTAGTCTCATGCTGTGTCCTCTTGTCCTGCTATTTTTCTTCTATTGAAACATATTAGACTTTTTTACCTTGTGAATGCCCTTAGGATGTTTGAATGTTTCGATCATATCACCTCTCTCCCTTCTTTGCTGTAGGGTATACATATTGAGCTCCATTAATCTGTCCTCATATGTTTTCTGATGCAGTCCCTGCACCATTTTGGTTGCCCTTCTCTGGACTGCCTCCATTTTGTTAATGTTCTTGTGTAGGTGTGGCCTCCAGTACTGCATGCACTACTCCAGATGGGGCCTAACCAGTGTCTTGTAAAGAGGGATTATTACCTCCCTCTTATGACTTGTGATACCCCTACTAATACACCCCAACATCCCTCTAGCCTTACCTACTGCTTTAGTGGTCTGCTTGGATGATTTTAGGTCTTTTGTGATGATGATGCCCATGTCTCTTTCTTCCCTTGTGATTGCCAGCAACTCCCCTCCCAACCTATAGGTGGCTTCAGGGTTTCTCTTCCCTATGTGCATGATCTTGCACTTCTTTGCGTTAAACCCCAGTTGCCAGTCTTCCGATCATTTTGCCATGTTATCCAGATTTCTTCTCATTCTGCCCACCCCATCTGGATTATCTACTCTGTCGCAGATCTTGGTGTCATCTGCAAACAGACAAACCTTACCCTCCAGTCCATCTGCAATGTCACTGATGAAGATATTGAAGAGGACTGGCCCCAGGACTGATCCCTGAGGTACCCCTCTTGTGACATGCATCTCTTCTCACTGTATACCATTTACCACCACTCTCTGTTTTCTGCTCACAAACTGGTTTGCCACCCAGTTGACCAACTTCTGACCCACCCCAAGCCTACCCAGTTTATTACTCAATCTTCTATGTGGAATAGTATCGAAAGCTTTGCTGAAGTCAAGGTAGGTGACATCAACTGCACCCTCATGGTCCACCACTCTGGTTATCTAGTCAAAGAAATCAATGAAATTAGTTTGACAGGACCTTTCTGTTGTAAACCCATGCTGTCTTGGATTGTGTGCTCCTGCGGATTCCAGGTATTGCACTATCCTTTCCTTAAGGAGTGCCTCCATAATCTTGCCTACTACTGAGGTAAGATTGACTGGTCTGTAGTTCCCTGCCTCCTCCCTGCTATCACTCTTGTACAGCAGGATCACATGAGCCCTTCTCCAGTCTTCTGGGATCTCGCCTGTGCTCAGAGACTCACCAAACGGTTGTGATAATGGCTGTGCTAGTTCCACCCTTAGCTCCTTTAGTACCCTGGGATGTATGCCATCAGGTCCCATTGCCTTGTCCACCCTGAATTTATCAAGCTCTTGTAGGACCCTTTCTTTTGTGAAGGGACTAGTGCACACCTCCCTCCCCCCTGTGCCCATGGTGCTGAGCTGTGGGCCCTGCCCTACCTTATCCTTAGTAAATACTGAGCAGAAGTATCCATTTAGGATAAATGTTTTTACATGGTCCTCCTTTTCACACGCCCCCTTATCCCCTTTGATCTTAGCAATACCCCCTCTGGACTTTCTCCTTTCACTAATGTACCTATAGAAAGTCTTGTCACCTTCTTTTACTGTTCGTGCTAGTGTTTCCTCGGTTTGGGCCTTTGCGTGCCTTACTGTCTTCCCTGCTTCCCTTAGGGAAGTTTGGTATGCCTCCCTATCTTCGTCCTGCTGCATTCCCTTATATTTCCTGAAGGCCAGCCTTTTGGCTCTAACCTTTTCTCTTGCTTGTCTCTCTAATACAATGGGATGTTGCTTCAAGTATTGCATCCTTAATGCTTGCCTACTTTGCCTGTACCCCCTCACTTGTATTTCTTCTTGCCAGGGCTAGCTTAACTCTGTTGGCCATCTTATCAAAGTCATCTCCTCCAAAGTCCCATATTTTTGCCTTGGAATGGGATGATTTAGCTCTAATGGCAAATTGAACCATACCATGTGATGGTCACTGGCCCCCAGGTGACCTTCTAACTGGAGAGTTGTGATCCTTTCCCCATTAGTCAGTACTAGATCTATGATAGCCCTGTCTCTTGTGGGTTGTTTTACCAGTTGTTTGATTCCCTCTCCCTTCAGGGAATCCACTGTGTGTCTAGTTCTGGCGGATGTTCCTGCTGGTATTACTCAATCTGTATCTGGCATGTTGAATTCTCCCATTATTAGAACCTCCCCTTTAGCTGTCATGTTTTGTGTATCTTCTGACAGTAATGTGTCTATGTCCTCCCCCTGGTCTGGAGGCCTGTAGACAACCCCAGTTCATATGGCTGTCCCATTTCCTGTTTCCAGGGTGACCCACAGTTCTTCTGGCTCCTTATGTGTATTCTGAATTTCTGTAGCTTTGATATTTTCATTGACAAAAAGGGTCACTCCACCCCCTTTTTGCACCTCAATCTCTTCTGAACAGTACACAGCCAGGTAGTGAAGTACAGAAATGACTCAAGGGGCTCACTGCACCACACATTGCATCATTCCTGATTTTCTAATGCAGCCTGTGCCAGTTGGGGAACCACCTGCTCCAGCTGGGCTTGCACTGTCCTTGGGGGCAGAAACACAGCTGTGACATGGCAAATGGCTGCTAGTGCCATGGCGGTACTGCATCATCCCGTACTTTGGGATTCTCCAATTCCCTCAAAGAGTGCACGGCTTGCAGGGATTTAGACCTGCCAGATCTGGTCTAACAGCCTGTGCACCACCCCTGAAATCATTGCTGGTTTGGATGTGAATATGTGCCCACCGGCAGCGTAGAGTATACACTACAAGCCCATTGGTGTTAACCAATGGGCTTGTAGTGTATACTGTGTGCTGTCATTGACAGTTCAGTTGGTGGGCAGTGTGGAGGTGTGTGGAGGGCTGTGCTGCTTGCCAATGGATGGCAGTCAAGCTGGGAGGGGGAACAGTGTAGTGGGTGATTACCTGAGAGGGTGGGGGTTGGGGGGACCACTAGATTATCAGGGACTCAGTTTATGTCTATTTGGGGATGGTGATTGGTGATGGGGAGGATCACTACACTTTGGAAAAGGGATGTATCACTCTTGGGTGGGAGATTGGGGAGGGACCACTACACTATGGGAAAGGGATGTATCAATATTCGGTGGGAGATTTGGCACCGGGGTGAGACACTATGTTATGGAAAATGAAATGTTACATATTGGGTGGGAGGTCAGGGACCGGGGTGGGACACTACATTATGGAAAATTAAATATTACATAGCAGGTGGGAGATTGGGCACTGGTAACGGGGGAGGGACCACTAGACTGCCATGGAATTTTATACTTCATTACGGGACAATGATCAGCAATGGGGGGTGCTACACTTAGTGCAGCCCATGCAAATGGGCCCATAATGGGCATGCAAATGGCCCACTAGTGCCATGCGTGCCCAATGGACTCATTTGCATGGCTGGCTTAGTGAATACTGATTTAGCACAATGGCGCTATGCTTGTGGGGGTATTCACTTGGCTGGTGATTGGGGCTGCGCTGGTTGGGCTAGAGATAGCACTATTGCTGATACTGCTGCCTCTATCCAGTCCTATTCACAGTTGGGTAACGCCATTCACTATCCATCTGTGAATAGCAAGTTTTGCAACCTGGGCAATCAGAAGGTGCCACGTAAACTTTTGTGTGGCACTTTGCGATTTTTTATCAATCCTTGCCCAGGTCTCATTTATGAAATCCTGTCTAAAATGGCACTTTGTGGCACAAGTGTGAAAACACATTTTGGACAGGATTTGAAAAATGACCCATGTCATGTTCATGAAGTGTGGTACAGAAATGGCTATAAAATTGCTATATTGAAAATGTGGGGTCAAAAATCTGATAACATAGCAAAGCTAGGAGTAAACATTGATGAATTTTCATGTTTCTTCATAACTTTGTTGTTCCTTGAGATTTTGACCCAAAATTCTCAATATAGTCTTTTTATTACCCCCACCTTATAATCAACATAAGTGAAAAGTTATAAATCATATACAAAAGGGGATTTCATGGAGCAACTATGAAAACATGTTTCAAAGAGGATTTAAAAAACTTACACCTGCCTTCTTCATGAGGTGGGATAAACAAAAGACTATGCTGAAAAGTATTCGTCAAAGCTGGACAAATAGCAAAGTTATGAGTATGTGTTGAATAATTTCAACATTTCTTCATGACCTTGCTGTTTTCTTGAGATTTTGACCCCACATTCTAACATAGTCTTTTTCTTACCACACCTTATGATTAAGATAGGTGGAAATGTTTTAAATCCCATCTGAAACATGAATTGGCAGAGTGACTATGAAAACACACTTGGGGGAATTTAAAAAATGTCACCTACTTGGTACACGAGGTGGGTTAAAAAAGACTATGTCGTAAACACGGGGTCAAAATCTGGAAAAATAGCAAAGTTATGAGTAAATGTTGAAGAATTCCAATGCTTCTTCATAATTTTGTTGTGTTTTTTTTTTTGAGCATCTGATCCCAAATTTTCAACACAGGCTTTTTATTACCCAACCTTAAGATCAAGACTGGTGGAACTTTTTTAAATCCCACCCTAAATGTGATTTTGCACAACAACTGCAAAAACATATTTTGGGTGAGAGTCAAAAAATTTCATTTACCTGGTTCAGGAAGTGGAGTAAAAAAAGGCTATGTTGGACATTTGGGCAAAAAAATTAAAAAATGACAAACTTATGAGTAAAAGTTCAAAACGCATCAAAAAGTAATTAAACAAACTTACCTTGTTCTCATTCAGTTCCCAGTCAGCTTTAGAATCTGCAGAATGTGTCAATGGAAGCAACTGGATGTGCCGGTGGGCCAGATAGATAAGTGAGGGGTGCAGGGATGTGGGGTGGGTGCTGAGAGGGGGGTTGAGGTGGAGGTGTGGGGGCAGAAGTTGTCACTGGACTGTTTTCTTCTTTTACAGGTTGGGGGCACTGTGGAAGTGATCGGGAAGTAGGTGGGCTAATTGGCATTGGGGGAAGTTTGTTTTATAGAGAGGGCACTGGATGAAGTGATCAGCAGGTGGGTGGGATAATTGACAGTGGGGGGAGTTGGTTCTGTAGAGAGGGCACTGGAGTAAGTGATCAGCAGATGGGTGGGATAATTGGCAGGCAATGGGATGGAGTTTGTTTTATGGGGCATGGGTGAAGCGATTAGGAGGTGGGCAGGATAACTGGTAGTGGGAGGGATATGGTTTTATGGAGCATGGGAGAAGTTAGTGGGAGGTGGGTGGGATGCTCGTTACTGGGAGCAAGATTGTTTTTACAGAATGGAGCACCAGGGAAGTGATCAATTCGGGGGTTAACTACCGGTAAAAGAGATTTTTCCTTCACAGTACTCCATATGCATGGTGCCTTCACCCAGAAATGCATGATAGTGGGTTAGTTGACCAGTTAGTACAACCTTCTGGGAAGCTGTGTGAAGATCAGCAAATACTCCTCCACCAAGGACTACACGTTGATCTTCAGCTCTCAGATCTTGCACATATCAGCACACATATACCACTCAAACTACTGCTACTTCCAGACACAAAGTACAGGATGATGCACTTTACCCGTAGTTACAACACACCATCTGATCATGTTGGTATCCCTTATAGATCTGACTCCTCCTGAAGCGTGCCTCTCATATTCAGGGCTCTGACCTGTGATGCCAGTTAGTTTTGGAACTTGACACTCACCTTCCTGGACACCTGATAGTGGTACATAATGTGCAAACAAAACTTCCCTCCTTCCCTGTGCTGTGGCAAAAGGAATGTCGGTGACCTCTCCTACAGCGACACATAGTCACCAACGTCCCCAATGCCAACAACTCTGGTCCCTGATCAGAGAATGCACTGACATCTGATTGGTGTGCATGCTTGGGGGGTGCCTGCACCCCCCCACCCGCCACCCCCATGGACTTAAGGATTCCAACTCCGGGGGGGGTGGATGTCGGGGGAGAGTGGCCAAATTCTGGAGTCTATGACTCAGTCATTGCCCTGGCAACCTGGTCGACACTGCAGGTGTTGATGGGTTTGTGTTACTGTAACAGTGTCGCTGTAAGAGCATCACTATTACAACGGCATACCGAGTCCTTGCTGGGGCCCTCCAGGATCAAAAGGTCGCAAGATGGCAGCACCATAGAATCCAAGCAGTTCAATCCCACAATCACTGATCCCTGCCTAACATGAGGAGTCTTGGGGTCAGATTTACTCAGACAACAATCCTGGTTCTGAAAGGGGGGGGGGTTGCACTAGAATCCAGAGTTTCCAGTATTCCAGTTCTGAAATAAAGTAATGCATGTTTCAGTATGTTAGCTGTTCTCCACAGTGGGGGATATCTGAACCAAAATGCCAATATCTGTATGACTGCATTGCATAATGGGATATGTATGAAGCACACATCTGAGCCATTCTCTGCGCCATCCTCTGTAAATACCAGCATTCCAAATTAGAGTGCCAGCCTGAGGTGTGGAGAGCATGTATACTTGTATAGGTTTTGATTACCTTACGAGAGTCCTGGATAGTAGGGAATGAAGCTGAGGACTCTCAAGAGTGTTGTGTGTGAGTGCTTGCACTGAGTGATGCTGTAGGGGAGAAGAGTTTCCAGCCTGTAAAACTCCTGAAAAGTGGTGAGTATTTTACAAAAGTTTTGTGGGTGCAAAGTTTTCAAGTTCATAACTGCTTTGTTAGTGCAACTAATTTACACAGCTCTAACCAAAACACTGATTTAAAATCCCACAGTATTTTTCTGTTGTTGCACAGATCAAGAGATGAAAATGTTAATTTACTAGTTGTATTACCACCCTACAATTCACTGCCAAACTGCATACAATGCTACGTCAAGTTTTAAATACATCTTCACTTAAAAGCAACTTTTCATAGCTAAAGAAATAGAAGAATATTTTGTGTTTATTGAGTGTTCAAAACTTTGTTTCACTGTATATAACAAGAGCCTTACATTTAATGTAAAGGGAATTGATGGTATCCCTTTAAAGGTGAAGAGTCAGCAACTAAGAACCCTACATCCAGGGCCCCTAGGCTTCTGCAGCAGCATTTTTTGGTTTCTGTGGCATGATTTATTCATTTCTGTGGCAGAATGCAGTCCTGCCATTGACTAAAATATGACGTGATGCCATTGACTACATCATATGCCTAGCATAGATGAGGGGCTTCAGGATAAACACGATGGCTACAGGAGCCTTGCACTATAGAAGAACTGTATATTTGAATGAAAATTCACCAAACACAATGAATTCTGCAGCACTATATGAATTCTACAGCATGATGTAAATTCTGCAACCACAGAACTGCAGTATCCCAGGGACCTTGCCTACAGCCAAGTGTGGAGCTCATTCCAATTTGCAGTTTCTGTGAAATCTTTTTTTTCTTTTTGTTTTCTGCAGTATATTAGATTGTATATGAGTGATCCTGCTGTCTCCCAAGCTGACTTTGCTGTAACCAGGAATCCCAGAATCCCCTGCAGCAGACATCAGAGCTTGGCTGCAGCTGTGGAAAATTCAACAATCTGAAGTACTGTACAGTAGGAAATATTAGCGTTCAGTTTATTTTCGCTCTTTTAGCTGAAATTGAAAAAGTGCTAAAATAAACTGAACGCTAATAATTACTGGAGCGAAATTAGAAACTGTTGGAGCGCGATTTAATGTCATCATGTAAGTATTTATTTATTTTATTTCTGAGTGCACATCAATTTAAATAAAACAAAGTGTTGTTCAGATCCTGAAAAGAAAAGACTGTCTGTCCCAAAAATACTGCACTCTTAATAGCAACCACGGCAGGCACTTTCCGTTGTAAATAAAAAAAAGACTGTTGTTCTGTTCCTGAAAAAGAAAAGACTTCAGTAGTTTTCATCAAGAGCTCTTCTTTCATTTTTTCATTCAGTGGTTGGTCATCTCCACACAAATCTCCTCTAGGACTACACCTGTAATAAAATAAACATTGCTCTAGACTCAGGACCAGGACCAAGACCTAAACCAGTATTGCCCGAGTACATTATTGCAAAAAGTGACTTACTGGTGTTATGTTCAGGCTCTCGGTATGGGCATCAAGAATTCCTGCTTCAGAAAAACCACGTACCACTTCATCTTTTCTGTCACAGAGTTCCTGGAAACTTGTGTGAAGTCACTGTGCGTGCCATTCTTTTAGTGTCAGCATGCCCAAGTCAGGTTTTAATTCCTCACCTGTCTCCAGCTGCTGTGATACAAGGTCGGAAAATCAGTAGGAACTTTTCGTGCTGCTTTGGTGCCCTTACGCTTGCTGTACCCCATACGATGAAGGAATGACCAGGCCCACTTAGTGCTGAGATTCACATAGCCACCATTTTCTACCAATATTTGTGTCGATTTTGCTTTTAGTAGCCCAAGGGCTACTGTGTGAACAACTCGGGCGTTTACTACAGCCCCTTGTTCCTGGAAGCAGCAAATGACTTTCCGAAGTTGCTCCTCCAGCTCATACATTAGAAGGGCAGGATGCCCACGCTGTTTTCTGGGCAATGAAGGGGTGAGATAGGTGAGGTCAGGTGTTTCCCGCAGCTGCTTCATGTGGTCCAACTTAAACCCTCTTACAGTGCTCTCGTTTATGTGCTTGGTGTACTTTGCTGTGTAAAAACGCACTGCTGCCATCACACCATTCTCCACAGCATGCTTGCCTACCTCAAAGCGTGTCTCAGGGCAATAGTTGGTGTATGCAGTAGGATGTACTTTTTTGTGAGAAGGTGAAGTAGGTCCTACAAGTTCAAGGAGCATTGCCTTAGCGACACCTGGCTCAACACCAGCTTGTTCAGCAAGATCCTCTGGCTCCCTTCCTTCACTCTCGAATGGATACTTTCTTTTGCCAGCCTGTAATTGTGAAATCCATCTCAGGATAGACATCGGGGAAAATGGGAATCAAACACTTGTGCCGGTACTGTTCTTCAGTAATGGCAACAGAGTGCTAATGATCACGATCACCATTAAGTGCCCTTAAGTACCTGCTATTCGTGGGTAATTCTTGAATGTGCTGTAACTACATGAAAGGCGCTCGCGTGGATTCATTCGGGCTCTAATATGTACGGTACAGCCCGCAGCACTAAATAAAGAGGGCGCGGATATAAACTACTATACAGTATATGTTTGAGCTTTTATAAGCTCTGATCTTTTGTTTCCTGGTCTTACTGTCCTCCTGGGGCTAAGTACAGTCACAGAGTGCTGTACTTAGCCCAGTAGAACAGCTGGACCAGCAAAACAGCTGATTGGAGCTTACAAAAAGCTCTAACATGCACTGCAGGCTATTGAATCTCCTATGGCTGCAGCACAGCTCTGACATCAGTTGCAGGTGATTCTGGGATTTCTGGTTACAGCAAATGGCAGCATGAGAATCAGCAGGATCAGCCAGATACAATCCACAGTACTATACTACAGAAAACAGTAATATTTATTTTTTTTAAACACAAGGGCCCAGATATTCAAAAGGGTTGCGCTATGCGCAATAGGGTTGCGCCAGCGCAAGTCTGAAAATGCGCCATTCTGAGATATTCAGTGGGAGGCAGTTGCACCCCCAAATCATGCTGAGCAATAGCGCAATGATAATGAATGTATGTGCAACTGAAGGGGGAGGAACCATGCATAAATGGTGAAGTGTGATATTCAACAACCTGCGCCATGCGCAATAGGGGAGCAAGTGGAAGTTGCGCCATAGCGGAAATGAGCCAAAATAAAAAGAAACAAGGGAGAGGCACAAGAATGCTACCGGGGAAGGCACATGTTGCTGAACTATAGCCAGCCACACAGGCAACACACACACATACACAGGGCAGAGAAAGGGCACCTGGAACCCACAGGCTCAGGGAAGGTGTGGGGAGCCACAGTCACAGTGCAGAAGGGGGAAGTGCCACACAGCACTGAGGCCAGCACAGTTAGGTGTTCCCGGTGCAGGGGAAGTAGCAGCCAGGACAGTGGGGGGAACACAGAAACGGCTGCCAGGGAGGGTGAACACAAGCCAGGGACATGGCCAATGCCACCATCCAGATGGAGACAGTAATGAGGGGGGTGAGAAGGTGGGCAGCAGGGGGACACAGTCGTGGAAGGGCCCATTGGTGGTATGCCCCCAACAGGCAGTACTGAGCATGCACCAGCTTCGAGCTGTACAGTGATACTGAGATTGTGGACCGGTATCGGGCAACTCTGAGGCAGCTCTGTGAGCTGCGCAGTGATGTGATGCAGGCATCCACATGACAGAGCCATGCTCTGTCAGTGGAGACTGAAGTGACAGCTTGCATGTGCTTGCTTGCCATGGGTACCTTCCAGAGACCAACAGGGGACACCACAGGCATAACTGAGTCGGCCGCATCATGCCACCTCACCGAGTTCCTCAGCACACTGCTGCCACATGCCGCAGAGTACATCCATTTCCCCAGCACGCTGGCGGAGTGCACAGCAAACATACAGGAGTTCCACAGGGTAGCACGTATGCCTGGCATGCTAGGGACAATAGACTGCACCCATGTGGCCATCCACACACCACCTGGCCCCGAGGAGGCCACATACATTAATCGCAAGGGCTATGCTAGCATCAACTGCCAGGTGGTGTGCAATGCCAGGGGGCGCATAATCAATGTCTGTGCCACACACCCTGGGGGAGCACATGATGCCTTCATCTGGCACCAGTCAGCACTGTGCCACAGATTCAAGAGTGGGGACATCCCCACTGGCCACTTAGTGGGTGAGTATGCAAACCACAGGGACAAACATAGGACTTGGGAGGGGCATGGTCAGAGGTGATGTGGGTAGTGGCCTACATGGCCTGGGGCAGGGTGATGCTGATCACCAAACTAACCTCCACCCTCTACACACAGGTCACAGAGGATACCCACTCCGTCCATGGCTGCTCACACCATACCGGCGGCCCGCGTCCCCATCGTAGCAACGCTACAATGAGGCACATGCCACCACATGTAATGTCATCTAGCAGGTGTTCGGTATGCTGAAGGCACATTTCCGTTGCCTGGACACCTCCAGCGGTGCCCTACAGTACAGCCCCTCAAAGGTCTGCGGGCTATTCCTGGCCTGTTGCATCCTGCACAACATGGTCAACGAATGTGGGATAGCCGTACAGGTCGAAGAGGGGGACAGCGATGGGGACGATGAGGATGCCGGTGACAATGGTGATGGGCAGCCCCCCCTTGGGAAACGGGACCCCCGACTGCTCCGGCTAGCACAGCTGCACTGGGATACCATCATGGAGGAGCACTTCAGCCAACCCAGGTAAGTCATGGGGCCATGTGCAACCACCAGTGGCAAAGGCACAACCCACAAACACGCATGGACACACATCAGGGATGCATGCCGTCAAGGGAAGTGGCCAGGCATGGAACCACACACACCACCAGGGATGGGTGAGGTCTAACATGGCATGCAGACAGACACACACACACACACACACACAACTCACCAGACATGCACAAAGGGTAGGAGGCACACCGACCCAGAACACCACCCCTAGCCACACACATGTCCTTGACCACCACACCCACTGCCTGTCATTGTGCGTGTGTCAGATGCCGGGCACCATTGCATATTGGAATACAGCGCAATGCAGGCATCATCATGCACACACAACAGTGGACAGCAGCCGGGAGGGTGTGCAGATGGACTGTGTGTGTGCGTGCAGGGCCGGGTACCCACCCGTGCATTGCCCGCTGAATGACACAATGTACACTGAGTAGCATCAGAAAGTAGCCACACTGGGAGACAGGTCAGTCACATGCCACAGTGCCCCAGCCACCACAGAAGTATGGGCAGCCCCGCTGAGACCCACCAGCAGTGACAGGCTGACCACTGGACTCATGGAGTGGCACCGATAGTCCACCAGGGTGTGAACATGACCGTGCTCGTGCAGGGGTCTGCAGCACGCTGAACATGCCTGCACCAGGCGTGCTCGGGATGCCCACAGCTGAACCCGGTGTCGACAAGGATGGTGTCGCACGATGCCAGGAACAAGGGGTGGACATTGCACTGCGTGGTGTCTGCGATGCATGGGCAAATAACTGTGTGCCCCCTGTGGCCATGGCAGCTGTGATTGTATGTGTCAGCCTGTCAATGGCAGCGGTCACATCCTCCCGCATCTGGTCCATCCTTGCCAGGAGCATAGCGGTTTCTCTGCTGCGATGCTCCTTTGCCCGCTGCAGAGCTGCACTCAGTGCATCCACCACCGTCACAAGCTGCATCTGCTGATTGACTGATGCTTGCAGTATGTGGGTGTGCTCATCCAAGAGGTCATCTGCCTGATCGGCATGCTGTCCCTCAGGGTGTTCATGGCCCTGATGCTCATCACCCCTTGAGGGTGGGCGCTGGACACCAAGGCGAGGCCTGGGCATGTCCACAGGTGATATACTGATGCTGCCCCCTGACAATGTACCCCCAAGCCCATTCGTCGATTGCTGATGCTGCCCCTCCGGCTACCACTCCCCAGGGCTCAATGGTGCCACCACAGTGGCTGCAACAGTCCCACTGCTCTGTACGCACACCAGTGCTGCTGCACTGGTGCTGACAGACACAGGCTGGGACTGTGATGACATGCAGGCCTCCACAGCGGCACCACCCACAGCCATGGCCGCGATGTTACCTGCTGTGTGGCCATCCTGTGGCACACATGTGTCACTGCCCATGACGTTAGCAATATCATCATCGGTGACGGACCCGGCACCAGCCCGAGTCCCAGCATGCCGGCATCCATGGACGCTGGCATGCTGGGACATGGGCAGGGCCTCCTCCGCACCTGCTCCAACAACATCAGTCTGGACATCCAGGTGGGCCCACTGTCGCACTGAGCCGCGTATTCCAGTGGAGGTGGATGGGCCCTCCTCCATCTCCATCTGACCGGCCTCAGTGGAGAAGCCCACCACCGTTGACCCATGCAGATGCTCAGGAGCTGTAAGGGAAAACAAAGTCGCGTTACTGCATGTGACCTACCCTGTCCCCCCCAATAGACAGACCATGACCTACCATGCAGTGACGGGCTACCACCCATCTGGAATCCACCACCCAGAACACCCTCACTGGCGCAACGCTGCATGCTGCCAGCAACCCTCTCCTCCTGTGGGGTCAGGTGTAGCACCTCCGGCTGTCCCCCCCCTGTCGCAGACTGTGCTGCCCTGATGGCAGCCACCTTCTCCTTAATCCTCCTCCTGTCTGTGCCCATCTTCTTCTTGCACTCATGCACAGAACGCTGGTGGCTGCCATGCAGGTTTACAGCATGCACCACCTCCTCCCATGCAGCAGCATGGGCCTGTGGTGTTCCCTGGCTTCCACTGAGAAGCAGCTCCTGGTCTAGGTAGGCCTCGAACAGGGCATCCGTCTCAGCCTTCATGAAATTTGGCCTCCTCCTCCTCCCACAACTCTGTTTCTCTTCCTCCACAACTCGCTCAGTCATGATTCAGCCAGTGAGAATGACAGGTGTTACCTGTGACGTGTAGTCCCATGCATGTCCCAAAATCCACAGTCCGCACTCTCAAACATCATGCAACTCACCAATAGACTGCAGTAACCAACTATTGACAGTGCAGCCCAATGTCGCACTTTTATAGCACAACCCATGCAAATGAGGCAAGGCGCATCTTTAAGTGGATGCAAATGCAGTGGCTGTGCCATTAAATGGCTGATTAGCTGATTTGCATATGACGGCTGACTATCACACTGTTGTGCTTTGCGCAATTGTGTTGAACATGCTGAGCCAAGGGTGCAGTTCTGTGACATGCTCAGTACACATCTAACTGCGCATGCCCGGGTTGATGACGCAGGCGCCTGACATGCTGCCTATGTGCTGTGCGCAGGAGGCAATGCAGGGCACGGCCACCATTGTACCAGTGGCGCTACAGCACTGTTCACCTATATGGTGCTGTGGCACTGGGGCGTCGTAGGTGCACTGGGGCAACAGCACGATAGGCCGCTACAGGAGGTGGCACACAGGCACCCAATTGCGCTAGATGCATTGGGATCCAGTCGCACTGTTGCTGTCTGTGCACCAGAGACCCTTGACCCTGTACCCGATCTTTGCCCCCTAGGCGCCATGCGTCAGGCATGGGGTGCACCACTATCATGCTGTTCGGTGACAGCATGACGGAATGACAGCGTTGTACCACGCAGTGTCTGCATGTGGCAGAACCGCACTGCAGCGTGCCATTTTGACTTAACTGAGCATTAGAGATGGTGCAGAGGAGAGCAGTACAGTGGAGCCAAGTGGAGATGACAAACTTGGTTGCCATTGTGGAGCCACATGTTGGCCCACTATTTGGTGAGGCACCCCTGGACAGGGCCAGGAGTCAGGTGTGGCAGGAGGTGGCCGACGCCCTGGAGGAGGCCACTGGTATGGGGCAGACAGCAGAGCAGTGCCACCACAGATATGGGGACCTGAGGTGGAGGGACCCGGACCTGCTTGCCCACCTGCGGGCACATGCCAGAAGGGGCATGGTGCCACAGCCAGGTAGGTGCAACATCCATACACTTTTATCTTCCATACGGGTATCATGGTTGGATGTGTCTGGCACATGGGGGGTGCCATCTGGTGTTGGCTGTGGTGGTGTTATCATGGTGTGGGGTAGGTGGGTCTGGCTGTGTGGGACTGCACACACATGGGGGTGGGGAGACTTTGCTATAGGATTGTACTGATGTTCCTCTCTCCATGTTATAGCTGATTTTGTTGGGTCATCTGACCTGGCGTGCATCACTGAGACCTGGCTGGATGAAAATGCTGGACCAGTTTTGGTGGCAGCAGTTCCAGCTGGCTACTCGGTGATACACCGCCGAGGTTGGATCGTAGGGGCGGGGGTGTTTCTATCTGTTTTAGAACAGAACTGGGCCTAGTGAAGGTACCAGTGGGAATCACCAGGTCCTTTGAATGCATCTTAGGCGAGGGTGTGGGGTGCAGGATACTTCTTGTATACCGTCCACCAGGTGACGAGAATGTTTTCCTGTGGGAAATTGCAGACTTCATTATCGACCTGACATTGGGGTCCCCCAGATGATTGGTTCTGGGGGACTTCAGTGCCTGGATCGATGATGAACTCTCACATTTTGGTCAAGACTTCCTCTAGTCGATGATTTCACTGGGCTTCACACAGGTTATTTCCTCCTCGACCCATATTGGTGGGCATTTATTGGACTTGGTGTTCCTTCTGGGGATGGAGATATCCAACTTGGTGGTGGAACCGGTCGGATGGTCGGACCATCACTCCATTGGGTTCAGTTTTGAGGCCACCACTAATAGGTCAGCCCCTACGGAAATGGTCCGGTACCACCCATTAAGGGGTGTTTCCCCAGATGACCTGATGGCGGTGCTGGACCTATCGGGCCTACCGATAGATTGCATGGATCCGGGAGAGCAGGTGCGTGCCTATAATAAGGTGGTGGCAGGGGCCCTGAATTCCATTGCTCCTGTTCATGTTCATCCTCTCACTCTTCATCCCAGGTCTCCTTGGTTTGATGAGACCCTAAGGGAGTTGAGGAGAGTTGGACGAAGGTTGGAGAGGCGATGGCGGAGGTCCGGTCTGGATGATGACAAACTTAGTTTGATGAACCACTATGTGGTCTATCAATCTGCAATCTCTCGTAAGAAGGCAGAATTCCTGTCCAGAGAGATTGCGACTCCACAGAATAGACTGGCTCAGCTCTTCTGGACAGTGGACAGACTGTGCAATCCAGTCTGTCTTCAGCCCGGAAGAGCCTTTTCTCAAGAACGGTGTGAGGAGTTTGCTCTCTTCTTTGCAGATAAGGTTGCCAAAATCAGATCGGATGTCCGCTTGACCCTCTCCAGTGGGAGTTGTGATGGTCGGCAGGAGATGTCAGACACCCAGTTTGCATGGTCTGACTTCAGCCTCCCCACAATCAATGACATTGTGATGATCATCCAATCACTGCGTCCGACCAACTGTAATTTGGACCCGGGCCCCACGCGTCTCTTAGTGGATTGTGTGGATAAAATTGGCTAAGTCCTTGCTGTGATAGTCTGGAGGTCCTTGGAGAGGGGGATCTTTCCAGATCCTCTTAAGGAGGCTGTAGTTAAGCCTCTTTTGAAGAAGCCCTCCTTGGACCCGGATTGTCTAGCAAATTACAGGCCTGTTTCTAACTTACCCTTTGTGGGTAAAGTTATTGAGAAGGTGGTTGCAGTGCAGCTGGATGATCATCTGACCAACAACAATGTCTATGATTCTCTCCAGTCTGGATTTAGGAAAAGGCATAGTACCGAGACAGCACTTGTTCGGGTACTAAATGACCTCCTAATAGCGAGAGATCAAAGGACCTGCTCCATCCTGGTACTTCTTGATCTCTCTGCAGTGTTTGACACTGTGGACCATGGTGTGCTACTGGAGCATTTGCGGTCTATCTGTGGACTGTCTGATACAGTCCCCAGGTGGTTTCGATCTTACCTCGAGGGTAGGACTCAGAGGGTGGTGTCTTGAATTTTTTTCTTCGGCATCAGTCTCCCTATCCTGCGGGGTACCGCAGGGTTCCATCTTGGCACCCATGTTGTTTGCAGTGTATATGCTGCCATTAGGAGTGATTATTAGATGGTACGGTCTGGATTTTCATTGCTATGCAGATGATACCCAGCTGTATATGTCTTTTGTGACTGGCCAGGATGCTGCCATTTCAGTATTTAACAACTGTCTTGCCGAGATCCAAGACTGGATGAATGGGAATTGGCTGCTGTTGAACCCCGAAAAAACTGAGGTGTTGGTTGTGGACAAGGGTCGCTGTGAGGCGGGTTTGTTAGCCGGATCGCCCTCGGGCTTATGGCTTGGGGGTGTCCAGCTGACTACCTCAGACCAGGTGCGGAACCTGGGTGTTGTATTTGACGACTGTCTGACTTTTAAATCTCAGGTGTCAGCTGTGGTCAAAACCTCTTTTTACCATCTGAGGAACATTGCCTGGTTGAAGCACCTGGTTTCTCCAGAGGATCTTCCAATGCTGGTCCACGCCTTCGTTACCTCCCGCCTTGACTATTGCAATGCCCTTTACCTGGGGCTATCGGGGGTTGAACTTCGCCATCTGCAGCTAGAGCAGAATGCGGCAGCCAGGCTGTTGACTGGATCTTCTAGGTCTAGTCATATAACGCCTGTGCTCCGCAGATTGCACTGGCTGCCAGTTTGCTGGCTAATCACCTTCAAGGTCGGTTTGCTGACCTATAAAGCCCTACACGATCAGGGACCTGCTTACCTGAAAGAGCTTCTTTGTCCCTACTGTCCCCCCCCCGCTCTCTCTGATCCACTGACGAGGGATTGCTAGAGATTCCCAGGGTCCGTTTAAAAACTTCAGGGGCAAGATCGTTTAGTTTTATGCCCCGACCCTGTGGAATTCTCTACCTCATCAGGTGCGAAATTGCCCGACTGTCCAAAGCTTTAAAGGAGCTTTGAAAACATATCTTTTTAGCAAAGCTTTTAATGACTTATGATTGTTTTAATGTCATTTTAATTATTTATTGTTTTATGTATTCTGTACAGGCGCCTTGGTTTTAAGAAAGGCGCCTTATGTAAATAAAGAATGAATGAATGTTTGCACCTTAGGCCCAGATGAGCGCAGGCTGGTGAGGGAGAGCAGGCACCAGCAGGAGGACCATCAGTCCGGGAGGGGCAAAGGTCCGCAGAGGCGCAGGGACCAGCCTGATGATGGTGAGTGCCTTACATCCATGATTATTTTTGCATGCTGTGTAACAGGGCAGGCAGCGGGGCATGGTCACCATCCATTGACACCACTGCCATGCACTCAGCTTGGTACAGTCAGCACTGTCCAGTGGCACTGCAAGTCTGGGAGTGCGTCAATGGTGGTCCATGCATGCACCGGGTACATGGCTGTGCCATTGCCTTCGCACTGCATATCCATATCACTGTACAGCCACGGTGGTGCTGTACGGAACTTGGCCGGTGGGTGTGTGCGGCAGTCCACATGGCTGTGTGCGCCTGGGTGGGCAGGTCTTGTGGACATGATCACTGTGGGTGGTCGCACACCATCACAGAGGCATGTCCCACAGCCGTATGCCATGCACAGTGGGTGGGCTGCAGGGAGCTGTGCATTCACACCTATTGACTCTGCTCCCTTGTCCTAGGTGGATGGCAGTTGTAGACCATCCGACAGATGCTGCAGGAGATACTGCAGGTAGCCAGGGCCTCCCTGGAGATATTGGAGCGAATAGACCGTCTGGAAGTCCGACGGAGGCATGGGGGGAGGCACAGTCAGAGCGGGGAGCGGGCTCCGCTGAGCATGTTACACCCCATGATTTCCCCTCTCCGACCCACCCTCACACCCCTCCTTCCCTCTACCATTTGTTCACCCCTGCTCCTTACCCACCCCACCTTGTTTATGGCCTCCCCAAACTTTTGTAAATATTTGTTCATAGTTTTGTTTGCTGTTTTAAATACATTTCTTTGATATGCCTACTGTGGTGGTCTCTGATTTGCAGCGGCTATAGGTGCTCAGCTGCAGTGGTATGCATGGCATCAGGGGTGGTGCAGTCATGTGCGTGTGTGTGTGTGTCTGTGGGGATGTGAGTATGGTGTGGGAGTGGCTATCAGTCACTGTCTGTGGCATGTGTGTTGTTCCCTGTGCACTGGATGACTGTGTGCAGTGGTCCACGGTGCATGCTTTGTGTCCATGGCACACCTGTCAGACCATCCATGGCCTGTGCAGCTGACACCCATGCATGTCTGTGACATGCATGGTCCACTGGCATGTCGATGGTGGCTGTCCATGTAGGACAGCCACTGTTCCCGGCACAATGCCGGGTTGCCTTCTGTCACTGGTGTGGTGCATGTCTGCCTCGGTTGACACTGTGGCATCCGCTGTTGTTGTCCCACCTCATGCTGTCGCTTGTGTGTGTACGGGGATGTGCACCACTGTCTGTCACTTGCCTGGCAAATGCTGGTGGTGTACAGCCCACAGTGCCTGCAGGGGTGGCTGGCACTCCTGTGCCATGGAGGAGTGCTGGCCATGTTACATGGTTTCCATGGCCACAAGCTGGGGGCTTGATTTCCCCACTACTGTGTCCCTGTGTTGGTGTGCCCTTGGGTATGGGTGGGTGTTTGTCCATGCACTGTGTTGCATCCTGTGTGGTGCATGCTTCCATGCACCACTGTGGGTGTCTGCGCTGGCTGTTGTGGCCAGTGCTGGGTCGGGGTGTGTCCTTGGGAGGGTGTGCAGGGTGCTATACCACTGGTGGTGGGATCTGGGGCATGCCCTGTCACATGTGGGGTACCTCGTGTGCCGACGCATGGTTGGTCTCTCAGCTGTACCTCGGGGGGGATGTGCGTGGTGGCACTGTGTATGCAGTCACTGCATCACTGTGTGCTGCCACCCGCTGATGGGTGCTCCTGGTGGGGCTGCCTTGCATGGTTCTGTGGTGCACAGGGTTGCATTGTCACAGTGGGGGTGGTGGCATGCATGGGGTATCCTGCACTGGTGGATGCTGCTCCTGGGCAGGGTGTCTGGGGGTCACGGTGCAGGGTGTGCTCTGCATTGGTGGGATGGTGTGGCATGGGGTGGTCGGCCCTCCTTGTGTGCTGGTCACAGCTTGCCAGGGGGTGTGATGGGGCACCATGGCCTGGATGTGGGTTGGTTGCTGGTCTCCATGGGCCAGTGGTTATTCCAGCCCTCCCCCAGTTGTGCAGTGCATGGCGTGTGGGGGGAAGATGTCTGTTCTGCTGTGTGTTCCTCTGCCCATCTGTGGCATGGGTGGTAGGCCCCTGCATCCCTGGTTGTGCTGTTGCATTCCTGCCCTGCTGCTGGGGGGCGTCCCTGGTTGCGCTATGGCGCATCTGGACTGCTCAGCTGAACATCCCTTGTTGCGCTATGGTGCAGGTGGTGTGATAGTCAGTCATCGGCTGTAGGCGCATCTTGACCTGTGCAGTTTTTGAATATCGTGCTTCTTTTGCATGGGCACAATGGACTTGCGCTTGCTCCTGCTGTTGAGCACTTTTTGGGCGCAGTTTGAATATCTGGGCCAAAGTGTAAATTGAGATCAGCACCATACTTGGGTGTGGAGCTGTTAGTGCTGACTGTTACCCTTTTAGATTTTCAATTTCTGACTTGACAGCTGCCTGACATATTCTTTGGGCAGGATCATATCATTGTAACATGGGAGGCCACGTTTGCAAGCAACAGTCACAGGGCCAAAATCAGCCAATAAGCAACATAACATTCATAGTTCTCATTCTTAAAGTTGGCACAAAACACATACACCCAGGGCTTTCTCATTGATATGGCAACCCCAGTAGCCAGATGTGGAGGTCTTATTTAATTACTAAAGACAGGACCTTTAGCATTCTGTGACACTGCAGTCATTGAACTGGCTGCAGGAATGTCATCCTGCCAAAGAACTATTGCTCCATCACAGAATTCATCTTTACTGGGGATTTTTAAAATATCTCGTTTTATATTGACAGTTGGCTTGACTGCTTCTCCACCCATTTTGACTACATTTGCTCTAACCTCTGTCCCAAGCTTGGAGCTATATATTACAACAAAAAGACTCCCTCTCCCCTGCCATCTGCCAGGAGCTGCTCATAGAAATGATCCTCCTTGTTTTTGATTATGCTGACATGGTCTTCAGGTCTGCTCCAGCCTCTTCCCTAGCCAGACTGGACTCCCTCTTTAATGCCTTCTGCTGTTTTGCCCTAAATGCTTCCCCCCATACCCACCACTGCTCCCTCTACTCTTCCCTCCCTTCCCTCTCTTCACGTATGATGTCAGCACCACACCACTACCCTTATCTCCAAATTCTGGTTTGGGTCCCTCCCCCGTCTCTCCTCTCTTCTCTCTCCCCCTCATCCCTCTCTTCCTGCCCACTATGCTCCAGAGACTCCTGCACTTTCTTTCTCCCCATCCAATATCCTGTACAGGGCTGGCAGCCTTCTTCTACCATTTACCTTAACTCTGGAACTCTCTCCCAAGCTCCCTTTGACTAGCCCCTTCTCTGCACTGTACAAAGCATATCCTCTCCCAGTCTCCTCCACCCCCTTGCTCCAGTCCTTCCTCCTCCTCATAAATCTGGATAAGGAGCTTCAAATCTCCACTCTCCTGTCTTGTTGGCTTTTTGCTTATCCTGTCTCCATTTGCTTCCACACTGTCATGCCTTCCCTTCTTGCTCACTTCTTCCTATATCCTGCCTATATATTTTATGTCGTGTAATTACCCATGCAGTTACTTGATTCTTTCCAGCTGCAGCAATGTAAATCCTAAGCACCTTTATGTTTTATTACCATATGTCTTTTATTACCTATATGTCATATTTTTATTGTAATCCTGCAATATTTCTGCACTTCCCCCTTTTCCTCTCCCCCTGATCATACCAGAAAATAAGCTCCGGCTCAGTGTGCCTCTCCCAGTCGCTAAACTTTTAAATAAATCAATAAATAAATATTGTTTCATATTATTCACCCTCTTTCACACCCTCTCTCTAGAACCACCAGTGGAATGCTGCTATGGTGTAATCACCAAGGGAGGTGCAAAAAAAGTCACCTATTTTGTGTATATATTCCCTTCATAGGATGCTCGTCCCTGCTTTCCTCCCTAATCCAACCTATCAGTTCTGTAGTCAAAAATAAAGAATTCATCATTTTTGATGATTTTAACATAGACTGGCTCAGTTACTGTAATAAGAAATTTGCACACTCCCTCAATATGCTAAACCTCACCCAGGTTATTACTGAGTTCACTGGGCACTCTAATAATGGCAGCACACAGACACTGATTGATTGGATCCTAACACCATGCCCTATTTATTCTCACAAACAGCATTTCCTCTGCCATGGACACTAGTAGCTTCACAGGTGCCGTATTTATTGATCTGACAAAAACTTCTGACCTTGTTGATCATAACTTGCTAACTGACAAACTTGCAGACTTAGGTATCTCAAAATCTGCTTGCCCCTGGTTTCATAATTATTTGACAAACAGAGCCCAGGGGGTCATGTATGCATCCTCCCTCTCAGAGCATGCTCCCTCTCTAAGGGGAGTTCCCCAAGGCTCCATACTTGACCCGCTACTGTTTGCCCTGCACATTAACATTGCATATAGTCTGTCCAACTCCTCAGCCATGCTGTATGCTGATGACCTGGGCCCCTTTACCAGCTCCAAGAGCATTGATCAGATTGACCAGGGCCTGGCGGCAGATTTACAGTATGTGCACACCTGATTATCCCTAAACAAACTCATCCTCAATACTACAAAAACTCAATCAATGCTCTTTGGCATATCCTCCAAAATTAGAGCCTGCCCTTCCCCTCTGTCTGTAGCATACCAAGATGGTACCTTGGTCCCAACCACCTCCTCCTTCAAATATCTGGAATCACCCTTGACCCCACTCTTGATTATAAGTCACATGTGACGAGTGTCTGCAAATCTGTGTGCTGCATGTTTGATGTCTCATATAAAGAAGCCCAGGACCTGACACCACATGCACATCTTGCTATTTCCAGTGGAATGCTTCTTCCCAAACTTCTCTATGGAGCTCCAGTGTACCTCTCCACCTCAAAAACCACCCTTCAGCAATGGGACGTAACCTATAATATTTGCCACTTTGCATTGAAGTCACCTAGACTGACTCAACAATGCTCCCACTGCGATAAGCTGGGTTGGCTACCCCCTTCACTTCTCTATGACCGCAGTTATGGAGGGACCATCTTTAATATATTAAAAAATGGGCAGCCCTGATCCCTTGCCTCCACTATTCAGCCCATTGAAAATGGCTTCCCTTTGAGATCTTCTAAAAATGTCCTACTCACTGTACCTAGAGTCAAAACTAAAGCTGGCGAAGCGTCCTTGCCTACTCTGCCCCCAAACTATGGAACTCCATTTCACCTGAAATATGGCAATGCCCCTCCACTCATTCCGTTTGTATTAGATATCATGAACATCTCCTAAGCTAGGCACTCTGCTGCTGTTACAGCACTTGAGCATCGTCCCTACCTGCATTCTTATAGACTTAAGAGCTTCTAAATGGCACACACTAGAATAATCTCTATGAATATAATTCTCTCCCATCTCCCTTATGTTCTATGGCACTCTACTCTAAATGTACTATTATTATTATTGGTTTCTCCATACGGATGCATTGGCATGGAATTGACTTTTCTTCTCTCTCCGGGCATACTGAATGTACTGTGGAGTATGTCCCGCTTGATGCAAATTGTAATTGATGGCACTGCGAACTGTGTACTGCTTGCTAATGTATGCCTAGTTATATTGTAGTCACTATCTGTATACCTGGTTGTACTCTCCTAGGTCTCACGTGAAAATAGGCATTCAGTTGCCTAGTGTGCCTACCTGGTAAACAAAAGCTAAATAAAATAAACAATTCCTAGCACTAGTCCCATTTTGTTTGTCCTGATGTCCCTCTACCTACACTCTGCTATCTGATTGTCAGTAGTGACATCACTTGGCCTTTCAGCCAGAGACTGGACTCAAATCTGCCCAAGATATAAACTAATTCTGCTGCAGACATTTTAGAACTGTGCCACAGACCCTAAGGCTGCAGTGTCACAGAGAAATAGAAGCTCCAGTTATAGTAGCATACAAAACATTTACAGCAGCAGTCTATGTAAGGTACACTTGTCTTGGAAGTAATAGAAGGAGGTCTCGCTCCACTTCTGAAAGCTGCATTTCAAGCGTAAGTGTAATAGCTTTTTTGATTAGAGAGTAAAGCAAATAAAAGCATTTATGTTATAATACTACAACAGTGTTTTGGGCTTGCATCTGCTGCAGGTAAAGCCAACTAAGCTTGAAACCTATTAATCACATCAAGCATGACTTGTCTTAACTCCAGTTGGGGGGGGCTGAAATGCTGTCATGGAATTAAAAAACAAACGAGATGTATTGCAGTTTCACTTAAAAAGAATGAAGCTCTCAAAAGAGACAAAGGCTGCATTTCACCGGGTGTACTTAAGTGTAATATGGACAGCTGCTTAAAGAGGTTGTATGACCTACATAGTAACATAGTATAATACTGTGATAACTGAAGGAGCTTAGGGTCCTTCTTGTGCGCCTCTCCTACTAAAGGCAGGGACTAGACAAAATTTGAGTATGGACCCACCTCCAAGCTAATCAGCCAGAATGCTACCCCTACTGATTCTGTGTAACACTCAATTAGGGAAGGGCAAACCGGCTGTGGTGCAGTTCCACACCCCCCCCCCCGGACTGTGCCTACTTGGCTCTGACCAAGAAAACCGAGCTTTTCATGGCTCAACCTGGATTGCCAAATTGGCCTGGTTCAGAAGTGCAGTCCAGTCCAGAATAACACTCTTACCACCAGTAAAAGGCACTGCAGGGTGCAGAAAAGTGCAGAAGAAAAAGAAAAAGCATTTATTTTTTTCTCCGATCTCTGCCAAAGATTCCCAAGTCCCTGGACCATCACATGACCAACAAAGGGAAACACTCATGATCCTGGAGCACTGAAGGGAGCCAACAAATGAGGGTCTCTGTTCAGTGACTGACAAATATTCTAGCTAATTCTCTGTGTCAGCCACCACAGAATCTCCCTAGCAAACCGAGTATCAAGCGCATTTGGGGTGTTGCAGTCAACTTAGATAGTCGTGCATATGTGTGTGTGTGTGTAGATTTAAAAAAAAGGTGAACATTTTGGGAAAGAGGGAGAGTAGAGTCTGAGAAACCAATGACTTCAATAGCAGAAAACAGCAGAGTGCTGCATAAGTTGCAGCAGACTGAGAGTACTAATTGACTGAGAGTACTAATTGACTGAGAGTACTAATTAAAAAAAGGATTTTTTTCAGAAAGAGATCAAAGAGTAGAGAGAGACCAACTAATTCAACAACAGAGTGCAGAGTAGACAGCAGCAGAGTGCAGAGTGCAGAGGTTGCAGACTCCACAGTAAAATGATGAAACAGCCACTTTTGTTAGTCAGAGAGAGTATAGAGAGAGAGGCCAATGAATCCAGTAGAGTCAGACAGGATAGGAGGACTTGGACTGAAGGTCACAGTGCCTCAGTAATTTTGAGGGGAGGGAGCTAATAGTGCCATAGACTTTGAAGATGGGTGTCACCCATGTCTCAGACTCTGTGTTGTCCATCTCTGTGCCATAGTGCCATACAAATTGTGAAGATGGGGTTGTCACATCTCAGATTCTGTATTGCCCATCTCTGTGCCTGAACTAGTACTAGTTCATATAGCGCCTTATGTATTTTGAGAAGGTGGTGTCACCCACATCTCAAACCCTGTGTTGTCCATCTCTGTGCTGCCCTGAAATGTCACAATACCCTAAACTCTTTGTTGCCTGTCTCTGTGCGATAGTGCCATAGATACTGTGAAGGGGAGCATCACATCTCAGACTCTGTATTGTCCATCTCTGTGCTGCCCTGAACGGTTATACTGCCCTAGACTCTGTGTTGCCCATCTCTGTGCCACAATGAAATACAGATTGCGAAGGGGGAGCATCACCTCTCAGACTCTCTGTTGCCCATCTCTGTGCTGCCCTGAAAGATCATACTGCCCTAGACTCTGTGTTGCCCATCTCAGTGCCATAGTGCCATACAGACTGTGAAGGGGGGGTTGTCACATCTCAGATTCTGTGTTGCCCAACTCTGTGCCTGAACTAGTACTAGGTCACATAGTACCTCACGTATTGTGAGAGGGGGGTGTCACCCATGTCTCAGACTCCATCTTGCCCATCCCTGTGTTGCCCTGAAAGGTCATACTGCCCTAAACTCTGTGTTGCCTATCTCTGTGCCATAGTACCATACATACGAACATATGTACGAACATACGAAATTTGCCAGCAGATAAAGGCCTAGAGGTCTATCAAGTCTGCTCGAATGTGCAGCTAGCACCCCTTATTCTGCAGCTGCCCCTCCCTTCCACCCTTCTCCTTCATTGACCCTCCCCCTTGTCCTGTCCCATCCCCTTTTGAAGCAGTCCACTGTTCTACTGGATACCACTTCTGCAGGTAACGCATTCCACCCAGCCACCGCCCTCTCTGTAAAAAAGTGTTTCCTCATCTCCCTCCTGAACCTTTCTCCCTCCAGTCTCATAGCATGGCCCCTCATGTCCCTCCCCTCCCTTACTTTGAACAGCCCCTCTGTACCTATCTTGTTTATTCCTTTCATGTACTTAAAGGTTTCAATCATGTGCCCCTGTCCCTCCTCTCCTCCAGTGAGTATATGTTCAAATCCCTCAGCCTCTTCTCGTATGACAAGTCCCCCAGCCCCTTCATCATCTTTGTCACCCTGCACCCCCTCCAGTAACTTAATGTCCCTCTTCAGATACGGGCTCCAGTACTGCATGCAGTACTCCAGGTGCGGTCTAACTAATGGCCTATACAGTAGCAGAATCACCTCCTCCCTCCTCGAGGATATACCTATTGCAATACAACCCAACATTTTGTTGGCCTTTGCAGCTGCCTTCCTACATTGTGCCGAGTTGTACATTGACCCTGTAATGAGCACCCCCAGATCCTTCTCCTCCTCTGTCTGGGCTAGCTGCACTCCCCCCAGCTGCTAACTCCTCCTTGGGTTCTTCATCCCAAAATGCAGCACCTTGCACTTTTTGGCATTAAACACTAGTTGCCAGGTGTCTGACCAGGTTTCAGGCTTTGCCAGATCATCTTGCAACCCCTGCCATCCCCCTAGGTCATCCACCACCGCTCCTACCTTGGTATCATCAGCAAACAGATTGATCTTGCTCTTGATGTCCAATGATATGTCTGCAATGAATATCCCAAACAACACTGGTCCCAACACCATGTTCTGTGGAACACCGCTCATCACTACCCTTGGGTGTGAGAGCTCCCCATCCACCACCACCCTCTGTTGCCTTCCCTGAAGCCTGTTCCCTACCCATCTCACCAACTTTGCACCTGCCCCGTGCCTACTAACTTACTTCGCAGCCTTCCATGCGGCACCAAGTCGAATGCCTTACTGAAGTCCAGATACAGGACATCCACTGCATGGGCCCTGTCCAGTTGCCTAGTTACCCAGTCATAGAACTCCACCAGGTTGGTTTGGCAGGATCTGCCTCATATGAAGCCATGCTGTCTGCTGTCCTGTAGTCCTTTGGCCTCTAGGAGGGCTACCAGCCTCTCCTTCAGGATAGTCTCCATTAGCTTACTCATTATGGATGTGAGGCTCACTGGTCTGTAGTTTCCCGGTTCATCCTTGGGGCCACTCTTGTGGAGGGGCACCACATGAGCCATCCTACAGTCCTGAGGTGCACACCCTGAAGATATGAAGGGCATTAAATAGGTCTGCAAAGGTCCTGCAAGGACCTCTGCCGGCTCCTTCAGTACCCTGGGATGGATGCCATCTGGGCCTGGCGCCTTATCCACCCTCTGTGCCTTCAAACCCTCCGAACTCTGCCCTCCATGATTTCCCCATCTGTCACCCTCCCCTGTTTCTGCCATTTCTCCTCCTTGCTGTGTCACCCCCTCTTCTTTAGTAAATACTGAGCAGAAGTACTCATTTAGTGCTTCTGCCTTATTGCACCCTGCTTCCACCCAATCCCCCGCCTTCCTAATTCTTACTATGTGATCCTTACAGCTCCTTTTCTCCCTGATGTACCTAAAGAAGTCCTTCTCCCCCTTCTTAATGCCTTGTGCCAGCATGAGCTCCGTAGATGCCGTGGCTCCCCTTACTGCCCTTGTCACCTCCTTCGATTCCGTCAAGTACTCCTCCCTGTCCTCCCCTCTCCCTGTTTTCTTGTACTTCCTAAAGGCAGCTCTTTTCCTCCTTACCTTTTCCGTGACCTCCTTGCTCAACCAGCTCAATTTCTTAGCCCTAGCCTTCTTGCTCTGGGCCTTGCAGCAGGTTTTGGTTGCCTCCACTATCCCCAGCTTTATGAGCTCCCACCTCTGGTTAGTGTCTATACTAGATTGAATTCTGGCCAGGTACCCTTTTACCACTTCCCCCATCCTCCCAAAATCAGCCCTCCTGAAGTCCAGCACTCTTGTGCCAGATTCCACTCCTTCCTTGCCCATATCCAATGTGAGCCATACTGAGTGGTGGTCACTCCCTGACAGCTGTTCCTTCACTGTAAGTTCTCTCACAAAGTCCCCATTTGCCAGAACAATGTCAAGGATATTACCTAACCTGGTTGGTTCACTGACCATTTGCAGCAGGAAGCTGTCCTGTACCTGCTCCCTTCTGTTCCTGGTTGTTGGGGTACACCAGTCCACTCCTGGCATGTTGAAGTCCCCCACAATCACAACACGACCCTTCTTGCAGGTTCTCCTGATCTGTCCCTCTAGTTCCCTGTCTAACTCCTCCGTCTGAGATGGCGGCCTGTACACCACTCCCATTCTAAGAATCCTATTCTTGGAATCCTGGATTTGCATCCAAAATGACTCTGTACTACCCTCCTCCCCTTCCGCGCTTACACACTTCAGTCCTTCATTCACATATAGTGCCACACCCCCTCCTTTCCCAATCACCCTTTCCCTATGAAATAACCTGTACGCTTGGTATAGACAGGTCCCAGTCATTGTATTGGGTGGCCCATGTTTTTGTGATGGCTGCAATGTCCACCTCTCCCATCTGCCATGAGCACCTGTAACTCTGCAGTTTTCCTCCCAAGGCTGCTAGCATTAAGGGTAACCACCTTCCACCCCCCCCCATCCTGCCCTCCTTTACTAGCATCACCAATAGTACTTGCCATTTGTCCTTTGTCACTGTTATGGGGGTTAAGCTCATATGGTTTTCCCAACCTGTGGTCTCTGCATGTCTCTTGCCCAATTGCCACTCCCCGCTCCTAGTTTAAATTCCCTATTTCCTCTATGTACTCCTCCATCCTCTGTTTCAACACTTTCTTTCCCTCTTCACTTAAGTGTAGTCTGTCCTTGGCATAGAGACTACTGTCCTCCCAGGTCCATCTCCGCCCCCTCAACAGCCCATACCCTTTAGCACAACACCAGGTTCTTAGCCATCCGATAAATTCCTCTATTCTCAGCTTTCTTGTTGTGCTTGCCTTGGGCACTGGAAGTATCTCTGAAAAAGTTACTGATCTTCCTGCCCCCTCACATAATTGTCCTAGTTCCTCAAACCTCCTCTGGACTATATCTACTGTCTTGTCAGCCAGGTCATTTTGTCCCAAGATGTATAATTAAATGAAGCTTGTCCCTACCCCTTCTAGCATATTTCAGAACAGATTGTCCCACCCTTTCCGCTGTCATTCCTGGCATGGCCTCCACCCAAATGCGACTATGCCTCTCCCCCTTGCTACCCCATCTGTCTCCTCTCAGTATTGAGTCCCCCAGCACTAAGATCCCACCACTCTTACTCCCTGTGAAGGGGAGGGCATCACCTCTCAGACTCTGTGTTGCTCATCTCTGTGCCTGAACTACTGCTGTGTCATAGTGCCATACAGATTAGTGAAGGATAGTCACATCTTTCTGTAGTAGTTTTGATGATATTCACTGTTACTGAATCTTCTGTTTGATACTGCTTAATTTTTGTGTGCAACCCTGTCTTCTGTTTCACATCACTTAGTCATGAATTATGCCACTGAATTTTTGGGTGCAACCTTGTTTGTTTACAGCATCTTTGGTTTCACATCTGTGTTTAAGTAAGTCACTTCATCAGTGTCTTTCTACTAATTTTCATTGTTATTGAATCTTCTGTTTGATGCCATCTAATTTTTGGGTGCAACCCTGTACATGAATCTTCTGTTTCATGTCACTTAGTCACAAATCATGGTGTTTAATTTTTGGGGGCAACCCTGTTTGTTTACTGAATCCTGTTTCTCATTCGTGTTTAAGTAAGACATTTTGTCAGTGTCTTTCTGTAGCACTTTTAGCAGTTTTCAGTGTTACTGAATCTTCTGTTTGATGCCATTTAATTTTGGATGCAACACTGTACTTGAATCTTCTGTTTCACGTCACTTAGTCACGAATCACACCACTTAATTTATGTGTACCCTGCCCTGACTGCCTTGTTCAGTGATTCACTACTGCAGTACTGGTGACTGTTATATACTTATTTTTTATCGCTGTTGGCTGCTTGCTGACCAAATGAAATGAAAATACAGACACATTTTTTTTTACAAAGGTACATTTTTTTTAACAGAGGTATCTAAAAGAATAATTCAATTGTGCTTATGCAACTGGATGAGAGGTATGCTTGTGTGATTTTGATAAATTGTGGCTGTTTGCCTCTCTATCCGTGGGATATATCACCCTGCAGGGGTATGACACAAGGAACCCTAGAGGAGGGCCCCCCATAGGTGCTGCAAGAATTATTCCCTTAGCTAAAGGTAGCATAGGAAAAAGCCCAAAAAGAATACCCAAAAGGATGTTGAGCATTGAAGAGGCGAGAAATCAGAATGGATCGAAACCAGAAAGTAAGGAGATAAATGGAGATGGGAAGGACAAGAGAAGAACAAGATATGTTGAGGACAAAGAACGAAATAAAAGCTGACAAGATGCAGAAGGGTGGACTTCTTAAGGAGAGAAGGAACAGCCGGGGCCACCATCTGATTCCATCCACCAGCGGAACCTAACTACGAAATCTATGAAAGCATTAACCCTGTCTAATATTATGACCATTGGCACAGAGGACAGGAAACCCCCCCTTTGAGGAGGAAGCCTCTAAGGGGATCCAAGGCCTAGGTTGCTTCCCTCCAGGCTGAAGAACGTTTGAGTAGTGATGCCTCGGCTACAGCAATTTAAAATGAGATCGAGGAAGGAAGAAAAGTCCAATGTAGAGGAAGCTCTCGCTCTGTCCTTCTAAATGGACAGCTGTTGAGGCATGCAGGTGATGTCTCTGTGAATATACGCTCAAAAGCAAGAGAAGATGTATGATGATGGAAAGAAGCCTGAAGGCCTGAACGGTTTAAGGCGAGGAATGAAATGGATGATGTATGATTATGACATGAGGCCTAGAAGGTCGGAATAGGTAAGGTGAGGTATGAAATGAACGATGTACAATGATGGAAAGAAGCCTGCCAGCTCCAAGCAAAGGGGCAATAGGCACGAAGACATGTCTCTGAGTAGAGAGCAAGATGAGTCGAGGTAGCATGAACCTGATAGAGTTATGTTCAAGTAGTCGATAAGGAGTAGACACACAAATAGGTCAGATGAGTGAGGGATACCAGATGCGGTCATGAGAAGACTGATGGTGATGGTAAATGCAGGAGCACAGCAGTTTGATGAGGTAGCAGAAGACCTAAGGAGAGATATGATTGATTACTCTAAGATGATCAGTTAAGCAATGTGAATAAATAGACCCTAAGGATGGGCTGAGTGAAGGAGAACCAGACTTAGACACTGGGACACCAGATGGACTAGGGTAAGAGGAGGATATGAATAGGGAATGTGATGGCAGGATAGAAAAAAAAAAAAGATGCACAGGTCAGAGAAGGAGCAGAAAGGAGGGTGGAGGGAGTGGGAGGACAACAAGTGGAGTCGACGGGGGTAGACACTCCTGATACAGTACAAATAGGTAGAGAGAAGGACCTAGTCAAACTACTGAAGTCAATGATGGAAAAGGCAGTGTGACCACAAAGAGCTCCAACAGCAGGAGGGACGGAGTTGAATCAGCAGTAAAATCAGAGCACCAGCCAGCAAAAGCTCGGCAAAGGGCCAGGAGGGGAAGCATGTCCTATTGAAAATGATAAAATGCCAACAGACAGATGTCCTTCCAGGGAAAAATTCCAAGAGAAAATAAATAAAATATAGAAAGGTACAGATCATTGCATAAAAGATGGATCCTCAGAGCAGGCACTAGGGTTAAAACATCCAGCTCCTGGGTCGTAGGCAGTACAGTGCCAGATTAGGAGAAAAACAGGCAATGTGAGCAAACCAGACCTCTCAACTGAAGGGATAGAGAGAAGACAGGAGATGAGAGTGGGATAAAGCAGCATAGCATGGAGGCCCAGGAGCAGGCAAGGAGCAAGGGATCAGATGAGTCATTCTGTTTGGGAGAGAGTGAATGAGGTGAAGGATCAGAGAGGTGCTCTGAAGACGAGGGGAGCAGGCAGAGGTACAGAATGAACAAGGAGCATGAAACAGAAGAAATGTAGAGAGCCGTAAGCAATCCAGGAGGTGAGGAGTAAAGCAGACAGTGGGAGGAGCAAGCAAAGGGCAAGGGATGAATGGAGTGAAGGAATACAGAGCTCCAGCAGAGCTGAGCAAAATGAGCAGGCAAATCGGAAGGAGGATGGTGGGGGAAGAGAATGAGCACAGGAGCAGAAATGGGAGGGAAGGGGAATGAGCAGCATAAAATGGCTGCAGCACAAGCTGCAGGTGGGGGAAAAGGGAGTGTGAGAGAGAGAACTGCAGAGCTGGTGGCTGCAAGTGGGAGAAAGCCAGGAGACAGACGGCAGGGAATGGAGGGGAGCAGGTAGCTGTGGGCACTGCCAAACCTTGTAGAAGAAGTAGGAAAACACAAGATAGGAATGAGGAGCGGCACCTCCAGCTGCAATGAGAAACTAATCCTGGAACAGCCCAGGAGGAGTGGACTTTTAAGGCCTGCTGGGGGAGTGACGTTGTTGCTCTGCCCATTTTGCCTCAGGCTTAAAGCCTTCCCATACTGATGCATTTCTCTTACTCAGATTGACTAAAATAAGTCTACAGTTCATCAGAGTAAATCAGAATAAATCAGAACCTTTTGTGAAAAAAATCAGAATCGGAATCAGAACTGGGTCACAGCAGACTCACCCATCCCTACACTCAATGCCATTCTCCAATCTGTCTAATCTGCTTTGAAAGCCTAGGCATGGCTAGCTTCTACAACCTTACAGGGTAGCCTATTCCACATGTTAACCACCTGCTGTGTGAAGGAAGTATTTATGCTTTCCCTTTCTCTGCACTCTTTTAGTTTGGGTGCCTATCCCCTAGTTCTGCTTGCACTCACTAGCTCCAACCTTGGTGTATACTCTCTCCTGTCTATCCTTTCAGTATTTGGAACTCCATGATCATGTCCTCGCTTAGACTTCTCTTCACTGGACTCAGTAATATATCCAGTCTCTCCTTGTGCTATAGCTCTTGTCCACTAGCCACATATCAACTTGGTGCTAGTACCTCTCAGTCTCTTAGATGTCCTTTCTGTACTGTAGTCATTACAATCCAATGAAGTATCCCAGACATGGCCTAACCAAGGTCTTATGTAAGTGGTGATGTACCTTTCCTGCTTTGCTCTTTGCCACCTCTGTCCTGATATAACCAAGCATTGCATTTACCCTCTTGACTGCAGCACCTTTTTGCAATCTGGCTACAGTTTACTGGCCACAATTAATCAGAATTTGAACATCTTGAATTAACGAGATTATGCAGGGTTACTGACACTGCCTACAAAGAGGGTGGACCTGATGGACCAAGTCAAGATGGAATTATACATTCTACTGGCTGGATTCTGGAGATTTGCCATACTGCTTCTGAAATGGTCTATGGAATTTTTCAATCAGTTCCACAAAATTTTAACAGTATGTAAATTGCAGTATTTTTATGCAAACTCTAGATTTTTTTTAAATAAAGTAAACCTTGACAGTGGATTTTGTCCAGACAGTTTTTCACACATACTGTATAGAATAGGCATCAATGTACTATAAACTGTGGAAATGTCGTTTTCCACAGGAACTTAGGATGACATTCGATGGAAATCAGGGCATGCTGTGAAACTGTAGCAGCACTACTATAGTCTCTTCCAACCTCAAATTACTATGATACTATGTTTGTGCAGTTAACAATACTGTTGAATGTATTTTATGTTAATTTTGAATTGTCTCTATGTTATATCTCGTGACATCTTACAATGTTTGTATGTTGTTCTTCTGAAATAGCCACAGTTATCCCTCTACACAAAAGCGATAGCAGAGTGAGTGCGGGCAATTACAGACCAGTAAGCTTCACATCAATTGTAGGCAAAATGAAGGAAACACTTCTCAAGAAGAGCATTATACCCTTTCTCAAGGACAACAGCAAATTAGATATTAAACAACATGGCTTTTCCACAGGGAAGTCAAGTCAAACCAATTTACTTTACTTCTTTAACTGGGTAACGAAAATAGTAGACCAGGGAGGTGTGGTAGATGTAGTGTACCTAGATTTCAGCAAAGCCTTTGACTCGGTCCCACATAGAAGGCTGCTAAACAAATTAGACAGCATAGGAGTAGGACATCAGGTGGTAAACTTGGTAAAGAGAACAATGGGGAAACATCAAAACTGCCATCACAGAAGTAACAAGCCTTTGTGTGAAGCAAATAAACAAATCAAAATGAAAGAAAAAATCACTATCGTTCTCAAAAGAGGTGGCGGGAAGGATAGGAAGAAAAATATAGCATTCAAGAAGTATAAGGAAACACAGAAGGAGCAGAACAGAGAACTGTACCAGTTAAAGCAGAAGGAAGTGGGGAAGGCAGTCAGAATAACAAAGGCCCAAACTGAGGAGAAGATAGCCAACTCAGTTAAAAAGGGGGATAAAACTTTTTATAGGTATATTAGGGAGTGAAGAAAGTCCAAGGGAGGAATATTGAGGCTTAATAAAGGGAGGGTGGGTGGGCAGAGAGGACAGTGAAAAAGCAGGGATACTGAACAAATACTTCTGCTCAGTATTCACAAAAGAAGAGGAGAGGGAGGTACCTAATCCAATCAATAGAAGCACTGTGGATAGGAGGGTCGATACCAGTCCTTTCACAGAAGAAAGGGTTCTGAAAGAACTCCTAAAACTGAAGGTGGACAAAGCAATAAGGCCTAATGGGATTCACCCCAGAATTCTAAAAGAATTAAGGGGAGAATTAGTGACACCTCTGACTACCCTTTTTAACAAATCATGGAAGGATGGTGTGGTACCGAAGGACTGGAGGAGGGTGGATGTGATTCCCCTTTACAAAAGTGGGAGCAAAGCTGAGGCAGGAAACTACAGACCTGTTAGCTTGACCTCAGTGGTAGGGAAAATGATGGAATCACTTCTGAAAGAAAGAATTGTTTACTACCTAGAGGCCAGAGGGGCACAGGACCCAAGGCAGCATGGATTCACAGCAGGAAGGTCATGCCAGACAATCTGATAGATTTCTTTGACTGGGTGACCAAAGTAGTAGATCAGGGAGGGGCTGTGGACATGGCCTACCTAGACTTTAGCAAGGCATTTGACACAGTCCCACACAAAAGATTAATATACAGGTTAGCCAGCCTGGGAGTGGGTCCCAGGGTGGTAGCCTGGGTAACAAATTGGTTGAACAACAGGACACAAAGAGTAATAATATACGGAGTCCACTCCGAAGAAAGGGGGTTACTAGTGGAGTACCGCAGGGTTCAGTACTGGGTCCGGTCATTTTTAATGTCTTTATAAGTGACATTGCAGAGAGACTGGAAGGAAAAGTATGCTTCTTTTCAGACAACACAAAGAGCTGCAGCATGACTGATACACAAGGGGGAGGTGGAAAGGATGAGAAGGGACTTGGAAAGGTTGGAGGAATGGTCAAAAGTATGGCAGCTTAGATTCAGTGCAAAGTAATGCACCAGGGAAAGAGTACACAATGTGGAGGAGGAGGTATTAACAACAATAAAAATGGAAAGGGACCTGGGGGTAGTCATTTCAGATGACTTAAAGGTAAGCAAGCAATGTGACATGGCAGTAAGGATGGCTGGGGGGATACTGGGATGTATAGGGAGAGACATCACCAGTAGAAAACGGGAAGTTGTTATCCCTCACAACAGACAGTTAAGTGAGACCCCATCTGGAGTACTGCATGCAGTCCTGGAGACCCCATCTCCGCAAGGACATTGACAGGATGGAGGCAGTCCAGAGGAGGGCAACTAAAATGGTAGGGTCTGCAAGAGGTAGGGTCTGCAAGAGAAGCCATACGAGGAGAGACTAAAGGAGCTTAATATGTATACTCTTGAGGAAAGGAGGAAGAGGGAGAACATGATAGAAACTTTCAAGTACCTCAAGGGAAACAACAAAGTCCAAGAGGGTAGCATCTTTCAGAAAAAGAGATGTGCAAGAACAAGGGGACACAATTTCAAGATAGAGGGGGAAAGGTTCAGGGCAATGTGAGGAAGTAATTTTTCAGAGAGGGTGGTGGACACATGGAATGGTCTTCCTGAGGAGGTCATGGGGTCAAAAACAGTGGGTGAATTCAAGAAAGCATGGGACAGACATAAGGCAATTCTGGTGGTGGGTGGGAAGAAGTAGGCTGTTGGCTAACTAGGATCTACAGCTTATCCAATAGGTAGGGAAATGAGCAGTCTCGGTGGGCCAAGCGGTCCTTATTTGCTGTTAAAGTCTATGTTTCTATGGGTTGGCTTACTGGTAGGACCCAGAGGGTATTAGTGAATGGCTCACTCTCAGAGGAAAGAGACATAGCTAGTGGAGTACCACAGGGTCAAGTGTTTCCAATCCTATTCAACATTTTCATCAGTGACATTTCTGATGGACTGAAAAGCAAGGTGAGTTTGTTCGCAGATGATACAAAGATAGGAAACAGGGTGGACACACCAGGAGGAGTGGAGAAGATTAAGGCTGACCTGGAACCTCTAGAAAAGTGGTCAAGAATGTGGCAACTAAACTTCGATACTAAAAAATGCAAAATCATGCACCTCTGAAGGACTAACCCAGGAGTCGATTACTACCTAGGGAGTGAAAAACTGGAAGCCTCTAAACAGGAAAAGGATCTGGGAATAATTATAAGACATGACCTAAAAATGACCAAGCAATGCATGAAAGCAGCACTGAGGGCAAATGGTATGTTGGGATGCATAAGCATGAGAATTACCAGCAGAAAAAAGGAGATCATCCTTCCACTCTATAGGTCAATGGTGAGGCCACACCTGGAGTACAGTGTACAATTCTGGAGACCACACCTCAAGAAGGATATTACCAGATGAAAACAGTGCAGAGTAGGGCTACTAAAATGATTCATGGATTGCATGACAATTCATATGAGGAGAGGCTGCGTGAATTAAACATGTACTCCCTGGAGCGGTGGAGGGAGAGAGGAGACATGATCGAGACCTTCAAATTCCTAAAAGGAATAAGCAAGGTGCAGGTCCAGGACCTGTTCCATATCAAAAATCAATCAACAACTGGAGGACACAACATGAAGCTAGAGGGGGGCAGATTCAGAGGCAACACATGCAAGTTCTTCTTCACCCAGAGAGTGGTTGATCCATGGAACTGCCTTCCACAGGAGGCAGTGGAGGCAAAAATGGTGGATATTTTCAAGAAGGCGTGGGATATATATACAAGGGCATCAAAACACTGAAAAGCAGTTAAGGGAAGGGTTAGGATTATGGGCAGACTAGATGGGCCACATGGCCCCCTTATGCGTAACCTTCTATGTTTCTATGAAACCCTGTACATCCTTCCCCTGTCTGTAGTTGCCTCCATATTTCCTTGTAATTTCCTGGGTCACACCTGAAAATAAGCATCTATTTTTGTCTAGTGTGCTTACCTGGTTAACAAGAGCTAAATAAATAAATAAATAAATATATACATCTTTTTTTATTGGCATTTGTTTTCATTCAAAGATATTACAGAGCAAGCAAAGAATACAAGGTATAATTTAAAGAAAAAGCTCAGATAACAGCATTTATATGTGATACTAACAAAACATGTAGCTTCATACGTGAAACAAACTTACAGAAGAACAGGCACCATAAAACTAAACTAACAACTATGTTACCCCTAGAGATCCTTTTCTTTGATTGTGCCACCCACTGCTGCATTACACATTTACTTCAGTATTATCCATTATCTTGGACTTCCAGCTCAGATACAGGACATACACGCAGCTAGTGATCCAGGTCAGACAATGCATTATTTAACGGTATTCTAGTGGAGTGCATAAAGAAGCAAAATATTACCCTCCAAATATTTATGCCCACAAAATATTAACCTCTAAAATATTTAACTCCACTCCACCCCCCCCCCACACACACACACTCACAGTTTGTGGAAAGGTTATTAGAACAAAGGAGCAGTCTTTTCTACTTGTGTTTTGAACTGCTCTCTCAGAATGATCACTGCATTCACAATGTACAAACGGTTTTAACACTTTAAACACTGCTGTTGTGTTTTAATTGTAAAAGTTCAAAAATGTAGCATAGACTATTTCACTGGCTGAGAAATAAAAATGTCTCTTTTCTTCTGTTCTCATAACCAATTCTTTCTGACAGAACTCCACCTGCTGTTATCTAGATAGTACAAAAACCTGACTGAAACTAGTAATAGATCAAAATGAGAAGAGGAGCCCTCTGATGACCTGCAAAAACACAGTACTGCAAGTCAGCCTGTCTTGTTGAATTCTAAAGTCTCAAGCTACATTTTTGAACCTGCTTGAACAACATTGTATTTTCCTGCTTGAGAGTTCTAAAAGGACTCGCTAATCTGAAGGTGGACAAAGCAATGGGGCCAGATGGGGTACATCGAAGGGTATTTAGGGAGCTCAGGGAAATACTGGCTGTACCTCTAACAGTTCTATTTAACAGCTCACTGGAAACAGGAGTGGTTCCAAAGCACTAGAGTAGGGTGGATGTTGTCCCACTACACTATAGCGACAGCAGGGAGGAGGCTGGCACTTATAGACCAGTCAGCCTGACATTGGTAGTGGGAAAGTTAATGGAATCACTGCTGAAGGAAAGGACTGTGGAATATCTTGAATCCAGTGGATTACAGGACCCAAGGAAGCATGGATTCAAGTGGTGGGGGGAGGTAGTGTGAAATTAATTGGATAGATTTCTTTGACTGGGTGACCAAGAAACTAGATCAGGGTGGAGCAGTGGACATAGGCTATGTATTGTAGATTTCAGTAAGGCTTTCAACATCGTTCCACATAGGAGAGTAGTAAGCAAGCTGCATAGCTTAGGAATGGGTCCAAAGGTGGTAAACTGGATAAGAAATTGGTTAGGGGAAAGGCGACAGAGGGTGGTGGTAAACAGCGTTCACTCCGAGGAAGGGAGGGTGACCAGTTGAGTGCCACAGGGATCAGGGCTGGGACTGGTCCTCTTTAATGTCTTTTTATAAGTGACATTGCAGAGGAGCTGGAAGGGAAGGTCTGCCTCTTTGCGGATGACACCAAAATCTGCAATACAGTGAATACTCCAGGCCGGGGGGGGGTGCAATGTTGAGCAGAGACCTGAGAAAACTAGAGGAGTGGTCAAGAGTATAGCTGGGTTTCAATGTGAAAATGTGCAAAATAATGCACTTATGGTACAGAAACCCAGGGCGGAGTACAAAATGGTTAGAGTGGTATTGACAACCACCAAGCAGGAAAGAGACCTAGGGGTAATCAATATTGGATGACCTAAAGGTGGCCACACAGTGTGACAAGGCAGTAGGGTGGGCTAGTGGGATGCTGGGTTGCACTGGGAGGGGTATCACCAGCAGAAAGATGGAGGGTAGTGTTACCTCTGTACAGATCGCTGATAAGACCCCACCTAGCATACTGTGTCTAGTTCAGGAGACCAAATTTCTGGAAGGACATAGACAGAGTGGAGACGGCCCAGAGGAAGACAACTAAAATGGTGCAGGATCTGCATCAAAAGCCCTATGAGGAAAGACTAAGGCACCTCAATATGTACACCCTGGAACAGAGGAAGGAGAGGAGGAATATGGTAGAGACCTTTAAGTACTTCGTGGGGGTAAACAAGGTACAGGAGAGAAGTATTTTTCAAAAGAAAAGGAGCTCAAAAACATGGGGACATGCTATGAAGTTGGAGCAGGGTAGAGTCAGGAGAGACATGAGGAAGTACTTCTTCACAGAAAAAGTTGTAGATTCCTGGAACAGCCTTGCAGCAGAAGTGGTGGGGTGAAAACAGTGGTGGGGTTCAAGAATGCATGGGATAAACACAAAGGAATCATAGTGGAAAGGGGCAAGGAGAAAGAGCTGTAGATCGGGCATAGTCTGCAGTAATAGTGTAGAAACATAGAAACATAGAATTTGATGTCAGATAAGGACCGCTTGGTCCACCTAGTCTGCCCATTTCCCTACCTGATGGATAAGCTGCAGATTCTAGTTAATCAACAGCCTACTTCCTCCTACCCCCTACTAGAATTGCCTTATGTCTGTCAATGCATTCTTGAATTCTCCCACTGTTCCTGACTCCACAACCTCCTCAGGAAGGCTGTTCCATGCATCCACAACCATCTTTGTGAAAAAATACTTTCTAACATTACCTCTGAGCCGTCCCCCCTCTATCAAGACGTAGGGAGCAGGCATGGTTGGGTAGTGAAATACCCTGCCCTAAACATTACCTGCAGGTACCTCTAAACTACCCTAAATTACCTCAAAATACCCTAATGAAAAACAGGTAGTTGGGTAGGGTTAGGTAGTTACTATCCTAATCCTTCTACTACCCTATTACCCTCCCTAACCATAACCAAATGTAAAAGACTCTTTGACTACCCTAAACAGAGAAAACTACGTAAGGGTCTCTTTTTGAGGCAGGTATGAAAGGCACAGGTACTGTGATCAAGTCTGACACTGTTTCCAAAATACAGTCTTTACAGCGGTAAGCCATTCTTCTATAGGGCCACTATGACATGCCCCAACTTTTTTTCTTTATTAAAGTGGCATTGCCAGCTTGTGTGCAGACGTTAGTGAAACAGAGAACCGTTTAATGTTAAATAAGTAATTCGTCTATTGGGTCACTGTGTGAGACAGGCAAATACAAGAGTCGCAGCTGCCCCGATTGAGCCTGCTGCTGTTTTCAAAAATTATACCCATGGCGGGCATTGCTGAGGCAGGTATGAGAACTGCAGTTGCTCTGAGTGAGCCTGCTGCTATTTCCAAATTATATCTAAGGTGGGTATTGCTGAGGCAGTTACAAGAGGTGCAGCTGTTCTGAGTGACACTCCTGCTGTTTCCAAATATTATACCCATGTGGGCATTGCTGAGGCAGATACGAGAGATGCAGCTGCTCTTAACAAGCCTGCTGCATTTTCCAAAAATTATACCCATGGCGGGCATTGCTAAGGCAAGTATGAGAAGTGCAGCTTTTCTGATTGAGCTTGCTGCTGTTTCCAAAAATCATACCCATGGTGGGCATTGCTGAAGCAGGTATGAGAGGCACAGCTGCTCTGAGTGAGCCTGCTACTGTTTTTAAAATACAGCCTTTATGGCTGTATAAGGCATTCTTCTATACGGCCACTGTGATATGTCATGACGTTTTGCCTTTATTAATGGGACATTTCTATGCCTGCCTGTGTGTCTGTAGTAGTTAGTGAAACAGAGTCTTTTATGGTTAAAGACATCATTCATCTATTAGGCTATTGTGTGAGACAGATTTGAGGGGTGCAGGTGCTCTGATTGAGCCTGCTGCTGTTTCCATAAATTGCACACATTGTGAAATTGCTGAGGCAGGTAGGACAGGCACAGCTGCTCTGACTGAGCCTACTGCTGTTTCCCAAAAATATACCCATGGCAGGCATTGCTGAGGTAGGTACAAGAGACACAGTTTCTCTGAGTGAGCCTGCTGCTGTTTCCAAAAATGGTACCCATGGCAGGCAGTGCTAATGCAAGTACGAGAGGTGCAGCTTCTCTGCTTTAGCCTGCTGCTGTTTCCAGACATTACTGTATATCCATGGAGGGCATTGCTGAGGTGGGTATGAGAGGTGCAGCTTCTCTGCTTTAGCCTGCTGCTGTTTCCAGACATTACTGTATATCCATGGAGTGCATTGCTGAGGTAGGTATGAGAGGCGCAGCTGCTCTGAGTGAGCCTGCTGCTGGTTCCAAAAATTATACCCATGGTAGGCATCAAAAGATTCAAAACATAATAAATTAATAATTGACAAGACTAAGAGCAATGTGGGATGTACTGTATTACTGGCAAAGTGATAGGGTAGCCCATGAGGAAGACGCATGGGGAAGGACGCTGTCCGTAATGATGACTCCTTCTCGCCGAAATCCCTCATGGTGATAGGAGGGTAGGTCGACCAGATGGGAGGGTGGGCAAAATGGGCAACAGGATGTTGCTATATGTACGCACGCGGGGGGATGAGCGAGCATGGCGAGCATGGGCTTGAAGGGGGCGGTGGAGCTGTAGGGGGTGGTGCTGCGGTGGGTTGCCAAGCTGCGTTGTGGCATCATGGGTTGGCCTTGGTTGGGGTGGGTGAGGTACCAGGTTCGAGTCCGTGTGCTGGTGCGATTTTATTGTGCCCGGCCTGAACCTTTATTTTTACATGCCCCCATTCCGACATGCACCCCTGATGCTGAGAATCCTTTAGTAGGGGGGGGTGGGGGCAAAGCATGGTGGGTGTGGGGACAGCCCCCACAGAAAGCATTTAAAGTTATGTCCTCGCACCATTGTTCTGTGTGCCGGGTGTTAGTAGTGCCGAAAATCTGACTGCGCGATAACAGCGATCGCCTGTAGGCTTTCGCCGTTATCACATGGAACCGGTAATAGTGGTGATGGTGTATTTATTTTTTCGTCAGTAGTATGTGTTTAAGGAGAATGACAGTAAAATTGAGGGAAGGTGATGCCAAATGAAGAAACCACAGTAATAAGTGTTATGTAAGGCTTGTGATAATTTTTTTCTAAGCAGTATTTCTTACCGAATTTGTGTAGTGTTCATCTAGAGTAGGACTGGAAGAGTATGTCTAAGAATATGTTTTACGAGAAAATGTAAAAATTAAAAAAAGGAATGCAAAGTAATAGAAACATACATACATAGAAACATAGAAGTTGACGGCAGATGAGGACCGCAAGGCCCTTCCAGTCTGCCCATTTTTTCTATCTTATGAATGTGCCATAGGCCTTTACTCTGTCAATAGCCTATTTATTCATACTCATCTGTATTGCTCCTTTATGCCTATCCCATGCCTATTTGAAGCCCTGCACTGTATTCATAACCATCACTTCCTGAGGTAGGCCACTCCATGCATCCACCACCCTGTCTGTGAAAAAGAACTTCCTCACATTACCCCTTAATCGGCCTCCCTCTAATCTCATGCTGTGTCCTCTTGTCCTGCTATTTTTCTTATATTGGAACATGTTAGACTCTCACCTTGTTAATGCCCTTAAGATACTGTATTTGAATGTTTCAATCATATCACCTCTCTCCCTCCTTTGCTCTAGGGTGTACATACTGAGCTCCGTTAATCTGCCCTCATGTTTTCTGATGCAGTCCCTGCGCCATTTTGGTTGCCCTTCTCTAGACTGCCTCCATTTTGTTAATGTCCTTCTGCAGGTGCGACCTCCAGAACTGCACGCATTACTCCACATGGGGTCTAACCAGTGTCTTGTAAAGAGGGATTATTACCTCCCTCTTATGACTTGTGATACCCTTACTAATATGCCCCAACATACCTCTAGCCTTACCAACTGCTTTAGTTGTTTTCTTGGATGATTTCAGGTCATCTCTGATGATGATGCCCAAGTCTCTTTATCGGTAGTGACCACCAAACAGTGTTGTTCACTCTCAAGCTGGGCAGGGAGTCTAGAGGCACAGTAACAAAGGTGGTGGATTTTAGGAGGGCGTACTTCGGGATGATGAGAGAAATACGGCAAAGGAGACTTCAGAGTATTAGGCCAGAGATGTATGCACAGCAAAAGTGGGAAATTATAAAAACTGGGCTAACTGAGGCTACAGAAGCTTGCACCAGGACTAGGAGCAAGAAGTGCAGAGCCAGAAAACCATGCTGGCTGAACAGAGAAGTGTGGGAGGGGGTGAGGGTGAAGAAAGCTTCATACCAGAAGTTCAGGAGGAGGCAGGGATGCTTATGTGAGTTGGTCCAAGGAGGTGACCAAGCGAGCAAGAGTAGTCAAGGCCTCCAGGGAGCTAAGGTTAGCGCAGGGCAACAAGGGAAGGGAGAAGGACTTTTTTGGATATGTCAGGGAAAAGAGGAAGTGCAGAGATCATATAGTGAAGATAAAGTGGGGAAGTGAGTGGGTGGAAAAGGGAGAGGAACAAGCGGAAGTACTAAATGAATACTTTTGCTCCATTTTCAAGAAGGAGAAGGATGGTTCACTACCACCATGGACTGGAAGGGTGGAGGGGAGGAGATGACGGATGGAATGATCGAGGGGAGTACAGTACTAGAGGGTCTGAGGGCAATAAGGATGGACAAGGCACCAGGTCCTGATGGCATCCACCCCAGGATCCAGACAGAGATGGGGAGGTGTTGGCCGAGCCACTCACCAACCAATTCAGTGCCTCCCTGGACATGGGATGGGTGTCTCAAGACTGGAGGGTGGCCCATGTGGTGCCCATATACAAGAGTGGCCATAGAGACAAGCCAGGAAATTATCAGCCTGTCAGTCTCACTTCCATAGTGGGTAAACTTATGGAAACGATACTGAAGGAGATGCTGGTGTTGTTCCTCAAGGGTAATGACCTCCAGGATGGGTGGCAGCATGGGTTTGTCTTGTGGAGGTCTTGTCAGACTAATCTAATAGAATATTATGACTGGGTAACAAGAGAGCTGGATATGGGTCATGCTGTAGATGTCTTGTACTTGGACTTCAGCAAGGCCTTCAGTTCAGTGCCTCATGGAAGGCTGAGGGGGAAGCTGACTGCTGCAGAGTGGGGATGAAGCTGACAAACTAGATAAGGAACTGGCTGCAGGGGAGGCTGCAACGGGTGGTAGTGGGGGGGACTCGCGACACCTAGACTGGTGACGAACGGTGTGCCGCAGGGCTTGGTGCTGGACCCGGTGCTGTTTGGGCTCTTTATCTCAGATATTGCACACGGAGTTGGGAGCAGGGTTAGTCTGTTCACAGATGATACCAAAATGGGGGCAGTGGTGGATGAAGAGGATGGATGGAAACAAATGCAAGGGGACCTAACCAAACTGGAGGTATGGTCGGAGAAATGTGAAAAAGAGCAAGGTTATGCACTTCGGGGCAAAGAACCCAAGGAGGGACTATTGGTTGGGAGGAGTGAGGCTGGGGATCACTGAGGAAGTGAAGGACCTAGGGGTGTTAGTAACAGGGAGCATGAACAACTCTGCCCAATGCAGGAAAGCAGCAGCTAAGGCAAACAGGATGCTGGGCTGTATCACAAGGGATTTCTCGTCCAGGCATAGGGAGGCGATCCTGCCTCTCTACAGATCTTTGGTCAGGCCACACTCGGAGTACTGTGTGCAGTACTGGCAGCCGTATCCAAAGAGGGATATTAATTTACTGAAAGGTGTGCAATGGAGGGCAACAAAACTGTTACAGGGGATGCAGGGCAAGGCCTACGAGGACAGGCTGAATTAGCTGAATATGTACACTCTGCAGGACAGGAGGGATGGGGGGATATGATTGAAACATTCAAGTATTTGAGGGGGATAAACAAATCTAGCACTGAATGGGTGTTTAAACTGAGGAAGGGTAGGGACATGAGGGGGTACGGACTAAGATTGGAGGGCAGAAGATTTAGGAGGGAGATGAGGAGGCTCTTCTTCATGCAGAGGGTCGTGTCTAAATGGAACACTCTACCAGAGGGGGTGGTATCATGTAAGACAGTAGGAAGTTTTAAGAGGGTGTGGGACAGAGCATGAGGGAGGGTCTGGGTGGAGGAGGCTGAGGCCATCATGAGAATGACAGATGAAGAGGGGGTTCAGGCAGATGCAATCTAGAGTGGTAGCTGCACACTCAGGCAGACATTGATAGACCGGGTGGTCTGTATCTGATGGTTGATTCATATGTGCGTATGTTCCCTTGTGATTGCCAGCAACTCTCTCCCAACCTATAGGTAGCTTCAGGGTTTCTCTTCCCTATGTGCATGATCTTGCACTTCTTTGCGTTAAACCCCAGTTGTCACTCTTCAGACCATTTTGCCAGTTTTTCCAGATCTCTTCTCATTCTGCCCACCCCATCTGGGGTCATCTACTCCATTGCAGATCTTGGTGTCATCTGCAAACAGGAAAACCTTAACCTCCAGTCTATCTGCAACATCACCGATGAAGATATTGAAGAGGACTGGCCCCAGAACTGATCCCTGAGGTACACCACTTGTGATTTGCACCTCTTCTGACTGTATACCATTTACCACCACTCTCTGTTTTCTGCCCACCAACCAGTTTGCCACCCAGTTGACCAACTTCTGACCCACCCTGAGCCTACCCAGCTTATTAATCAATCTTCTATGTAGAACAGTATTGAAAGCTTTGCTGAAGTTAAGATAGGCGACATCAACTGCACCCCTTGGTCCACCACTCTGGTTACCCACTCAAAGAAATCTACGAGATTAGTTTACAGGACCTTCCTGTTGTAAACCCATGCTATCTTGGATCCTGTGCTCCTATGGATTCCAGGTGTTGCACTATCCTTTCCTTAAGGAGTGCCTCCCATAATCTTGACCATTACTGAGATAAGACTGACTGGTCTGTAGTTCCCTGCCTCCTCTCTACTGCCACTCTTGTAGAGTGGGATCACATGAGCCCTTCTCCAGTCTTCTGGGACCTCTGCTGTGCTCAGAGACTGACTTAACAGTTCTGCTAATAGCTTTGCTAGTTCCACCCTTAACTCCTTTAGTACTCTGAGATGTATGCCATCAGGTCCCATTGCCTTGTCCACCCTGAGATTAGTGAGCTCTTGTAGGACCCTTTCTTTTGTGAAGGAACTTGTGCACCCCCCCCCCGTGTCCATGATGCTGAGCTGTGGGATCTGCCCTACCTTCTCCTCAGTAAATACTGAGCAGAAGTATCCATTTAGGATAGATGTTTTTTCCTGGTCCTCCTCCACACACTCCCCTTTATCCCCTTTGATCTTAGAAATACCCTCTCTGGACTTTCTCCTTTCACTAATGTATCTATAGAAAGTCTTGTCCCCTTTTTTTACTGTTTGTGCTAGTGTTTCCTCGGTTAGGGCCTTTGCCTGCCTTACTGCCTTCCTTTAGGGAAGTTTGGTGTGCCTCCCTGTCTTCGTCCCGCTGAGTTCCTTTATATTTCCTGAAGGCCAACCTTTTAGCTCTGCTACTGTTTTTGAGAACCAAAGTGGTTTCCTCATTCTTTTGCTCTTGCTTTTCTCCCTAACACATTGGGATGCTGTTTCAAGTATTGTATCCTTAATGCTTGCCCACTTTGCCTGTAACCCCTCACCTGTATTTCTTCTTGCCAGGGCTAGCTTAACTCTGTTGGCCATCTTATCAAAGTCACCTCCTCTGAAGTCCCATATTTTTGCCTTGTAATGGGATGATTTAGTTCTAGTGGCCAAATTGAACCATACCATGTGATGGTCACTGGCCCCCAGGTGACCTTCTACCTGGAGATCTGTGATCCTGTCCCTGTTAGTCAGTACTAGATCCAGGATAACTCTGTCTCTTGTGGGTTGTTCTACCAATTGTTTGATGCCCTCCCCCTGCAAGGAATCCACTATGTGTCTAGTTCTGGCAGATGTTTCTGCTGGTATTGACCAATCTATATCTGGCATGTTGAAGGCTCCGATTATCAGAACCTCCCCTTTAGCTGTCATGCTTTGTATATCTTCTAACAGTAACGTGTCTATGCCCTCCACCTGGTCTGGAGGCCTGTAGACAACCCCAGTTCATACGCTTGTCCCATTTCCTGTTTCCAGGGTGACCCACAGTTCTTCTTGCTCCTTATGTGTATTCTGAACTTCTGCAGCTTTGATATTTTTAATGACATAAAGGGCCACTCCCCCACCTTTTTTTTTCACCTCATTCTCTTCTGAACAGTACATAGCTGGGTACTGAAGTCTCCCAAGTGTGGTTACTGGAGAACCATGTCTCAGTAATGGCTACTATGTCCAGATTAGTCTCTGTCATTATTGCCTCCAGGTCTGGGATCTTGTTTCCCAGACTATGGGCATTTGTGTACATGATTTTCCATTGGCCAGATTTCGGCACATTAGTTGTGGGGTGAGGTCCGGCTTTTCTCCTGTGCATCATATGGGGAGCCAGACCTTTTTCCTTACCTGGTGATGCAAATAATCTACAAACATGCTGAACTCCTGTTTGATCACTAGCTGAGGGGGAAGGGGTGCTCTTCCCATTCGATGTATCAGGTGCTGCACTTCTCTCCCCATTTGCTAGTTTAAATATCCTGCAAAGACATCAAACTTTTGCCCCCAATGTACTGACTCCCTCCTTAGCCAGATGCAGTACATCAAATTTAAAAAACATAGTCCAACATAGTGCCAACATAGTCAGAAAAATTACAGACATGCCTGTTTGTCCATGAACTGTGACCATGGTGGATTTATTTCAGAAGGACCACTGTAAATACTGAGAAAGATGTTTGCAATGTTAAGTAACCAAATTTGGCAGTACACCACTCCACACTGGTTTTTGTGTTCGTGGATCATACACAACCTGGTCATCATATTTGTTGTTACTGTTTGCAGGCTATTGTTCATGTTCCAGGTCAAAAGACTCACATAAGTCAATGTTTGGGACAACTGGGAAATTGTCAGCATACATTCTGAAACATGGGAGCTGTTCCATATTTGCAGGGTTAGAGGTGTTCTTTGCTCAGTGACTATTTCTCCAGCTGCACTAAATATGCATTCTGAATATACGCTTAAAGGTGGACAACTGAGGTACATTACTACAAGATTTGCTAGATCTGACCATATTGTTCTCTTTTGTTTCCAATATAGTAATAGATCTTTCTGAAGACCAGTCGCAGTATGGTCTTCAAAATACTCCTGAATCATTGTGCTGCGTAAGACAGTTACCAGTCTGGCAGATGAACCAACTGTACTTTCTGTACAGAATATTAGTCCACGTTGTTGCAGGTGACTCAGAATTGATTTGCCCTTCTGACCCCAAACATAGGAGCCCGAGAAGTACCTGTAGATATCCTTGCCCTGGCTGATGACCCTTGTGATTGTGAAGAAGAATTTATTACAGATGTGCTATTGTCTGTGCCAGAGGCACACTCTGAGGGTTAGTTACAATTTGACTCTTGTACATCTGTTAATGGTGTTGGTGGGACAATGACAAATTTCAGTAGCAGAAGATCTCTCCAATATTCAATGGCTTCAATGTTACCCTTAAAGCGAGGATCCAGCAATGTAGCCAACACATAGGCTTCATTCTGAAGCATGGCATTTATTTTCTGATCGGTCGATAGTTTGAGCCTCATGTCATCTACCAGCATTACAGTGGTACTGTCTTCTTTTGACTGAAAGTCTTTCTTGATGTCATCAAAAATGTGAAAGAAATCTTATTTGAGGAAGAATTTGCCTCAGAGCTGCACCGTCCACACTGACATCACATGTAGCAGCCTCAAACGACTCCAGTAAGGTGACAAAAAACTCAACCAGACTCCAACTGCTGGAACTGAACATAATGCCTACTGTACCTATTTGATTCCTCATAGTGTAATAATGTACAGCTTTTTTTCTGTTCAAAAAGCCTTTCCAACATGCAAAAGGTTGAATTCCATGGATGATTATGGGTACATTTTGATGTCCTTGCAACACTTTCTCATAATGTTAGTTGACATGATATTTTTTATTCTTTTGGAAATGTATTTTTCAAGCCTTTTATGAGGCGTACCACTCTGGGATTTCCCATTACTTGATTGTGTCAGAAAATAATCTATGTTTGTCTGAGAAGATGGCAAGGACACATCAAGTGATTCAATGTCACTTACTACTTCCAGTTGGTGGCATTTTAGTGAATGGGGGGAAATTTGGCCAGGGCACTGGGGAAATGCCCCTACTCTCCAGTAGGGGTACCGCTGATGGATGGAGACCTCACAATGGCTGAGTGCTTGGAGAGGGCAGACATGGTTGAAATACCTGTTGGAGATTTGGATTCAACCCCTGCAGGCCCAGAAAATGTATCCAGTGTAAAGGTAACTGCAGTGAATGTGCCCCAGCAAGAGAACGAGCAAGAGAATGAGCCTCAGAAGCAAATGGATGATGAAGAATCAGAGATTTCTTGTGATGAGGAGGCCTTTTTGGCACAGTTATCAGTTAAGCAACAGAGAAGGTTAAAAACTGCATTATTAAAATCATTTACTGCTGACAAGGATAATAGCAGTGATATGGAGATAACTAAAGCACCAGATGACAAACAGCAGGTGAAAGGTAATAGCGCCACAGAGGAAATCGATGATGCAGCAGCATCAAAGCTGCCACTGGAACAGCAGGAAACACCCTTGGAGAAAGCACTCACTGACACTGACAATGCATTTGAGACACCGCATGAAGCAGTAAGTGATTTACTCAGTCCTAACATTGAGCAAACTGAGACTGTGGATGTAGGGAAGGAAATTAAAGGTTTGAGGGCAGGACAAGTGATAGAAAATTCAGAAAATGATAAAGCAAAATGCCCAACTCCTAGGTCTGTCTCGAATGCCCTGATGAAAGCTGGATGGACACAAAACAAAGAGGGGATCTGAGTGGCGGATGGGGAAGGAGTTCCCATACCAGGAACCTTACCAGGTCCAAGTAATAGCAACCACATTCCTGTACACATAAACACCTCCAGTAGCCTAAACATAGATCTCGACACAGATATAAGATCTAAAGGCATAATTTACAGTGCACCAGGTGAACGTCGAAGGGGTATAGAAAATACAGAACCTACTTGGGGGGACAGAGTGGATAATGCCCAGGAACAGGAGAATGCTGAATATAGGCAACCCTCAAGAGTATGGACAAATTTCAGACGAAGAGAAAGGCAGGCCCAAATGAATTTGACAGCACAAAGAAAGAATGCTGTTAGGTTACATTACCAGGGGGGTCTGGACTTGCCACTAGATAGGATCTACATTGGGAGAACGCTATTAAAAGAATTGTTTGGATTCTTCACAAATAAAATATACACTTTAATTCATGCAGCAGGGGACACCAACTTTGATGTCAGCTTTCGGACACCCATGGGCCTTGACAGATTTTGGAGCACATATGAAAAGAAAAAATACACTGCACTTTGGATGCCCTTTAAAGTCATACCACTGACTAAACCACAATCAGAAATATCACTATTTTATTTCGGAATGAAAGTGTCAATGTCCACGACATCACCCATTGGTTGAATCAGAGATGTACGGTACTAGGCCAGCCAACCCCAATTCTAGATGAGGAACACATTTGGACCGGGGCTGGAAGTATAGAGTGAGGTTGGACAGGACACTGCAAGGCCTAAAGCATCTGCCTAGTTCTTTCTTTTTAGGACGTGAAAGAGGACACTGTTTTTATCAAAGTCAGCCCGGAACTTGTTTCAAATGCTGGTCATTGATGCATTATAGCAGTGCTTGCGACCGGATATAATGTAATAATTGTCTGGAATATGGACATTGCAGCTCACAGTGTACCAATGAAGTAAAATGCAATTTATGTGAAGAAATTGGACATGCATATGCTGCCTGTGAATGGGCTACACATATCAGGCAAGACAGAATGGATCAGGAGACTATTCTGACCAATGCCCAAAAAACAAGCATAAAGAATGCTAGACCTACACAGGATATACAGGACATTGTTGCAGCAGGGGATAAACAGAAACAAACCCTCATGGAGGAGTCAAATGACCAACAACAAGCCAGAGAAGGCCAAGAAGAACAAGAGGGGTAAACTGATAACTTGGTTATTGACTTCAAAGAAGAAAGCGTTATGGATACTAAGAATCCACCTGGGGAGAAACTGACAACTGAGGTGGAAAGCAGAGCAGACATTAATATCATGCCCCCCCCCTGAGGCTTTTCAAATGGTGACAAAAAAAAGGCCTCCGGGCAAAAAGCTGCAACTGGTGGCTAAAATTTCTAAAACAATTCCTATAGCCAATAAATATGGCATCTTGCAACCTTATGAAACAGAGCAAGACACGGAATCCGAATACTCCACTACTGTTTCTTCACAACATGTAATGTCTTCAGACTCTGATGTGGCATCTTTAACATAGAAAGTAACAGAAGCACGTCAGAAAACACAGAAAACTTTTGGCTATAGAACACGTAGAAACTCACGCCTAACTAAAAAAGGAGAGATAGGACTAAAATGAGAGCAACACTGTTGGACTTTACACCATGAATGCATCCTACTTCCTGAAAGTAGCAACCTTGGCCCGGATATTCAAAAGGGTTACGCCTGGTTCAACAGAGTTGCTCTGGCACAACCCCGCATTGCGCCCCGTCGGGATATTGAAAGGGCTGCCCAGTGCAGCTCAAATTCCCATATGTGAATGACTTCATTCACATATTTGGGACTGTCTAGTACAGAATGCCCTGCAAGCCCACTGGTCCACATTGGGGACTAATGGGCTTACAGCCCATACTGTACTTGTCAGTCAGCGGGCAGCCAGGTGGTATGCGGGTGGGATGCTGCCACCTGCCAATGACAGAGCAGTGCAGGGTGGGCAAGGGGTATCTGTGGGTGGAGGGGTGGAGGTGCCACTGGTTCACCAGGACATTTCATTACGGGGTTTTACCGCGATCATGGCAACGGGCAGGGGGATTCCACTGGACCACCAGGGATGGTCATCATGACATAGATTGGGGAATCAGGGACTCAGGTGGGAGGGGGGACCACTAGACCACCAGGGGTGGTCATGTCTTTTATATATCGGGGACTCGGGGACTTGGGAGGGGCACTAGACTACTAGGGATATATCCTTCGACATATACCTTGTGATCGTGGCTACTGGGCGGGGATGCCCTGGGATCCCCACTGCCCACATCATGCTGTGCAGGGCACCAGGTGCAAGTCGCTGGGCTGCTCTGTGCAAGGCATGCAAATGGGGCCATAATGACATGCAAATGGACCCATTTGCACCTTGCATATATTATGGCCTCATTTGCATGCCCCAGCTGAATATCGTGGGTGATGCACCTAGCGCAACTGCTCTTGTGCTGGCACATCCCTGTGCTCCCAATCTGTGGCTTGCACTGGTGCAGTGCCACTGCTCCATGTATAGCATGTGCGCCGACCTTGCCATATTCAGTGGTGCTGTACCATGGCGCATCACTGTTGAATATCACCTAGTCCTGGCCCCAAGGCATCCACCCAGGCTTGCGCCACTGCCCAGTGCAGTCTGAATATCTGGGCCCTTGAATACAAACAATATGAAAAACAATAGAAGGAAACTTGTGACTTTCTGTATCATTAAACAACATAATGTTGATATTTGTCTATTACAGGATACAAGACTCCATTCCAATGAGGATGTGACATTTGTTAAGAGGGTATGGGTATGGGGACCTTCCTTTTACTCAATGTGGTTAGAATGTTGTGATTGGGTTGGAATTATTTTTCAGGATTACACTTATACAGTAACGAAATTGGTTGATATTCTACCAGGGAGGGTACTGATGTTAGATTTTGTATATAAGAATATGGTGTGGAGGGAAATAAATACATATGCACCCCAAACTAAGAAAGATAGGATTGAGCTATTTAATGTAATTAAGCCATATCTAATGACTACGAGACAATTAATCTGAGCAGGTGATTTCAACTGTCCTTTTACTGATATTACAGCCAATAGAAAACAATACTGTGATTCGAAAGCATTAAATAGAATTATAGCTCAAGGGAATTTACTAGATGCCTATAGAGCAAAACACATGATGGGAAGATTTACTTTTTATAGAAAAAACTTAGCCACAAGAAAAGATTACATTTTTGTATCACGAAATTTACATGTCCAGACTGAACATGTAATTCCAATAGAAAACACAGATCATTTAATGGTTCAAGTTACCTTGAGCCAGAATGAGAATCTGAAATTAGGAAAGGGGTATTGGAAGATGGACAAAACTCTAATTATAACACTAGAGAATCAAACTAAAATACATGACTTATTAGATGCTAGGAGAACAACTGCTTTTTTAGAGGATAATCTCAGTAGATGGTGGAATCAAACCATGAAAGATGTCCAACACTTATTAAAATATATCACAGCACAGCAATCTAACTCCAAATATAAATGAAACCTGACACTAAGGGCCCAGTACTATACAATTCTGAGTAAAATTCATGAGGGACATCAAGATTATTTTGCCCAATTACATGGTATCAAAGAAGAAATGGAGAAACTGCAGTATAATAGTGCTGAAGCTTTACTATATGAGCATAGGATAGCAACACCAGGGAAAACTGGAGTAGAGAATATATTTGAGAGCTGTGAAAATCGTGGAGACCAGAGAATAATAGAGGAACTATATACCAAGCAGAATACAATTGTTACAACTAACAAAGACATTATGGATACAGTAGTACAGTATCTCACATCACTGTGCCATGAACATCGTCCCATAAAAGAGGAATTAAATAATATTTTACAGACCATAGATACCCCTGTGCTTTCTCAAGAGGATAGTGTTAACATAAGTAGGCCTATCACTGAATCTGAAATTGGGGATGCTATTGCATCATTACATAATAATAATACCACACCTGGGCCAGACGGACTATCATCAGAATTTTATAAAATTTTTAAGGATGACATGATAGATATACTCAAGGTAATATATAGCAGTATACTAAGGGAAGAGGATATAGCACCCCAATTAGGACTTTCAATCCAGATCTTGATATATAAAAAGAAGGAAAGGAAGGATCTAAAAACTGGAGACCTCTGAGCATGATGAATGTAGATTTGAAAATCTTAATGAACATTTTAACGTCTAGATTGGCAAAGGTAGCAGCAAAATTGATAGATCCAGGGCAAACTTGTTCGATCCAAGGTAGGCAACACACAGGATAACTTATTATTATTATGTGAAATTGTGGCATTGGGGAATCGGAACAAAATGGATGGCATCATTTTAAGCCTGGACCAGGAACAGGTATTTGACAAGATCTCCCATTTTTATTTACAACAAGTCTTAATTAAATATGGACTTCCAGAGAATTTTGTAATGTGGATACTAAAAATTTATTGAATCACTGCTACAAAACCACTAATCAATGGGTACTTGGGATCAGTGGTGAAAATTAATAGGGGAATTAGACAGGGGTGCCCTATGAGCTCCCTGTAGTATGTTTTGTGCATTGATCCGGTACTGCGTATGATACAGCAAGCCCAAGTGATACAAAGCATATGTCTATATGATTGCAGACCAATAAATAAAATTATTGTGTATGCAGATGATATTTGTTTACAGATACCAGCCATATAAATAGCAGGTAAAGCAATAGAGTTGATAGAACATTTTGAAAATATAGCAGGGATAACTATTAACAAACAAAGAGTAAGGCATATCCCATCAGTGACACATCATGTGCACAGGATAATATTAAGGAGATTAAAGTCACAAAAGAAGAAATTGAGATACTAGGAATAATATATGGGAAGGGAGATAAGATGGAAAGAAATTGGCCACTGAAAATTCAAACATGTAATGAACAAGTTTAAAGGTGGAAATCATGGCATCAGACTAAACGTAAGAAAGTCCTACTAATCAAAACATTTATATTACCCTTATTCACATTTTTAAGTGCAGTGTACCCTCCACCAGCACACTTTGAAGTACAAATTTATAGTTTAATCTTTCAATGGTTTGGGGCAGCCGCTTAAACCCCATAAAGTGCAAAGTATTATACAGATCTTATAAAGATGGAGGTTTAAATCTCATTAACCCAATAAGTTATATTTATAGTATATACATGCATACATCCCTGATGTCCTATACAGCACCAGGGGCACAAATCTGGAAGATAATAGCACAGTGTTGGATAGAACCTATATTCTTGACCTGGTCACAAGACCGTCAAAAACTCAAAAAATCTCAATCATATCCCCAGTATGTTAACCATCTAATTGTTAAACTTAAGCAGTGGAAGTTGGAGAAGATGCAGGTACTGATCCCAAATAGAAATACATTATATGGGACTATACAAGAACAGGCATATAATATCCCAAACACATATAAAAACATAAGCCAAGGTGCCATTTACAGAGTAGAGAGATACCTAGCGGAGAACAGGATTCCAACACGAATGTGGGACATTGTGTGGTTGTGTGCACATGGGAGACTGGGAGTGAAAGGAAATAACAAACATAAGAAAAAGGAAGAAAGAATATGCCCCTATCAGGCATGTTACAACCAAGAAGAAACACAGGAACATTTTTTATTGGACTGTGCATATGTTACTGCATTTTGGAATATTTTAGCAGAAAGATGGAAAAATAAGGCATGGAATAAACCTACTGTACATATGAACAGATTGTGATAGGGTATATGGATGCTCTTAGCAATATGGATGAAGGCATGATAAGGCTGGTGTTTACATACATCAGATTTTATTTCTGGCAAACGAGATGCACATATGTTCTTAGTCAGGTTCACACTCCTCCTATAATAGTAATACAGATAATAGAGGAAGAACTACAAAGACAGAGTTTGTATGATAAATCAATGTTGCCAGCTCCTGTTTGGAAAAAGAGATGGAAGAACTGTATACGAATGTTACCCCAAGCATAATTCTTCTTTTGTGGAAACTTGCAATGAGAACATAGAATATAGGCAGTGGATATAGATAATAGATAGTGTGGAAGTGACTTATAAAGATAATAATAGGTATAATAGATTAATTTTTTCTTCTGTACAGCATGATTATATGTAACCAATGTATGTTAAGCACATGATGTATTTGACAGCATGAGAAGATCTGAAAGTGTATTGATTTTCCTTTGATTATTTCCTTTGTTGTTGTCATTTTGTCTTTGTGCTAATAAATACTCCCCTACCTTCCTGCAGAGGTGCTGTTCACACTGCAGGAGGGCATGGAGGACCTCAGTTAGGATCAAACTATTGAAGGAGAAGGTTGTATTACAGGAGCTCTGGAGATTCCAAGTGAACCTACTGTGGAGATTGTAATGGAGCAGCAAATAATTGACATAAGTGTTGGGAATGAGTTATTTCCTGAACAACCTTTAATACCCAAGGAAATGGAAGTTACTTTAGAAGAAGACCACTTAAAAGCAGAATTGTACAAAAAGAAATTACAATTGTTGGAAATGATATCGTCTGCAGAGCAAGAATATCTGACTGGTAAAACCAAATTAGAAGAGAAAATAAAAAAATGCAAATGCTTAATGGCGAGCCCAATACAAGAGACCAGTAAGCACTTATCAGTAGAGACAGGGAACAGTGCACCTTTTGAGGCTAAAATAACTCCAGATGTTCTGACGGATGCACTGGACTCACAAGATGACAGTATCATTATCAGCGGGACTTCTGCAGACTGGAAACCGGGAGGGGCGCTGCAACAAGACAAATGGCTTTTTTCAGAATAACCAGTGGGTCCCGGATCCAGCTATCCCTATTCCAGGCTCTCCCGAAGTGCAAAAAATTGCTAGAGTATGCCCAGAACCAGAGGAAAGCATCAAAATTCAGTTGCAGTCTAAGATGAATCCAGAGAAGATGCCTGTCCCTGCTGCAGCTGCACGAATCAAAGTGGAGGCGCAGGAGAAAGGTGGTGTGCTCCAGATGCCAACCTCCCTGCAGATAGGACACCCACTCATGACATATTGAGGAGATCTTCACTGGCTTCTTCAATTTCATACCATTATTTGGATGGTGGAGGAGATGAGGCAGCACCATCGATACAACCACAAGGTACAGAGATTTCTAATGTTAAAGTGGCGAATAGCGTTGGGGGGGAACTGGGTGAACAAGATAATACTCAAAAGAAAAAATCATATGCTGGAGTGTTTCAAAAACATGCAGAGGCAGCAAAAAGAAGGTTTGTGGTACACCTCAGATATAAAGGCTTGGCTCCCCTGTCCCCTGATAGATGCCGGGTTGGAAAATGTTTGATTAAAGAATTACTTGGGTTTTCACCAACAGAGGTGTATGCCTTTATTCATTCACCCAGGGACCACTGTTATGACATTAGTTTTTGTACTGTGGCATCACTGGACAAATTGTGGTGTGTGTACTATGAAATAAAGGACACAGAGGTATGGAAAGATTTCCCAGCTATCCCCATAATAAAACCCATGATCAAAATAGTGACACTTCTCTTTTATAATGAAGGCGTGAATGTCAATGATGTAGTATTTTGGTTGAAAAACATTACACAATCTTTGGCAGACCAAATCCCATCATGGATGATAATGGTTTTTGGACTGGAAGGTGGATGTTCCAAATTCAATTAAAACAAGCACAGCTCATCCCACGCCGGCGACCCGGGTTCGGGAACGGACTCAGGTCGTCGGGGTCTGGCAGGGGCGGGAGAGGATCGCGTCCGTAGGGCTGCTCTCCTCTCCCGGGTGGGTAGTGTCTTGTCACACAGCAGTGGCCCCTGGTGGAGACCAGGAGCACTGCTGACGCGCGCAAGAAAGAAAGGGGGAACCAGAAAAAGCGGAAATACCGCCTCACGGTAACCGAGTGACGGCTGCCCAGCGCTCTGAGGCCATTAAGGGTCCTTCCGAGCTCTCCACCTCAGCAGCATCCCAAGGGCTAAAGTAGGAGTGCTGGTCTCCTCCTTGGCTGGTGCCTTCCCTCTCGGAGGAGGGGGACCCATCCGGAGAAGGGTTACATCGGATCACCCTAGGGGTCGGCTGCGATATGAAGTGGGAGTCTCGAAGGGGTGGATGGGTCGGAGGTCAGCCCTGGCAGCCTGAAGGAGTGGCTGCCGTGGGGCACATAGGGGAGGGTAGAAACAGATAATGCAAAAAAAAAAAAACAAGCACAGCAAGGTATTCAACATTTACCTAGTTCCTTTTTCTTGGTGGGAGACAGGGGAATTCTTTTTTATGCTGGTGAGCCCAAATGTTGCTATAGATGTGGGTCCTTGTTACACCTAAATACAGACTGTGATAAAATCAAGTGTTTCCAATGTAGAGTGCTCGAACACACTGCAGCCCAATGTTGGCTTCCCCTATATGTAATATATGTGGAGATGATGAGCACACTTTTAGGGACTGCTCATGGGCTGCTCACAACTCAGAGGATTGTATCAAGCAAGATTATTATTTACATCTAGCAAAAATCCCTTTTGACAGTCTGAGGGAGATGTACCAAGACAGGCCTCTACTGCAAGACAGAGAAGCAGAGGCAGGGGTGGGGGTATGGGGGCCCAGTTCAGAACGGAACAGCCTTAGCCTCCACAGTCACCTCCTCATGTTCCTTCTAGACCACCGTTACATACTGATAATGCTACAGTAGCTTTACAACAACCTGGACATATCCAACATATGGAGGTAGTAGAATCTCGGAGGCAGGTTACTCCCTCAAAAGAGAATGGCCCCACCCCTCTTCCTCTCCCGAGCAATCTGCCTAGTGTGGATTCAGTCATGGTTGGGCTTCCTTCCCCTCTCCCAGAAGGAATTTCCAGTGATATTTTCACAAAGGGTGCAGAGGGGTTACAACTGCAAGCTAGGGAAAAAGACACCCCCAGGGACCCGCCCTTTGGCAGTAGTGTGGAACAGCAGAACAGGGAAAGTGTTATCTCCCTTGCTTCTCAAGAACAGATTTGTGGCCTTTCAGACTTGGGGCGATAGGGTGGAACTGGGAGATCCAGTGGACACCTTGAAAGTTCCTCAACCTGAACAACCAGGGGACAGCGATTTTCTGGTATCTTCCCAAAATAAACTCCCAGGGAAACTGAAAAGGGTCACAAGATCTAGTGTGAAACAACATCACCCTCCTTGAGATTAAACCTATAAGGCTTGCTAGGCTTAGTGTGAATAGTAATAAATCACAGACTAAGCGGGCCACTACTTTTACAATTTTACAACAGTTATGTTTTGACATTTTTGTTTTAACAGGACACACATTTTCATTCAGTTGCAGAGACACAAGTGGCCACAAGGAACTGGCACGGGGGTCTTCCTATTGGTCAATTAGAATGGATGCTTGCTGTGGGGTGGGTTATTGTTTCAATACCTTAAATGTAACAGTCTATAGAATTGTAGAAATTGATCCTGTTCAGGCATTACTCTTAGATGTCATAGTGAATGATTTACCATGTCGACTCATAAATATATATGGACGTCAGGCAAAGGCTACCAGGATTGAACTGTTGACAAAAATTCAACCGTTTCTCTATACCAGAGACAGATTTTTTTCAGGGGGGATTTTAATATTAATTTTTAACCTCAAGATGATGACAAAAGGAAACACAAGGTTTATTGTGATAAATCATTTTTACAAAACATGGTGTACCAGGCTAGTCTATTGGATGCACCCAGTGCAATGGGGAGGAGACAGGCATCAACATTCTATAAGGGGACAGTATCATCACATATTACATAGAAGTTGATGGCAGATAAGGACTGCAAGGCCCATCCAGTCTGCCCATTTCTTTTTCTACCTTATAAATGTGCCATCGGCCTTTGCTCTGTCAGTGGCCTATCTATTCATACTCATCTGTATTGCTCCCTTATGCCTATCCCATGCCTGTTTGAAGCCCTGCACTGTATTCATAGCCACCACTTCCTGAGGTAGGCCATTCCATGCATCCACCACCCTTTCTGTGAAAAAGAATTTCCTCACATTCCCCCTTAATCGGCCTCCCTCTAGTCTCATGCTGTGTCCTCTTGTCCTGCTATTTTTCTTATATTTAAACATGTTAGACTCTTTCACCTTGTTAATGCCCTTAAGGTATTTGAATATTTCGATCATATCACCTCTCTCCCTCCTTTGCTCAAGGGTATACCTATTGAGGTCCGTTAATCTGTCCTCATATGTCTTCTGATTCAGTCTCTGCACCATTTTTGTTGCCCTTCTCTGGACTGCCTCAATTTGGTTAATGTCCTTGTGAAGGTGTGGCCTCCAGTACTGCACGCAGTACTCCAGATGGGGCCTAACCAGTGTCTTGTAAAGAGGGATTATTACCTCCCTCTTACGACTTGTGATACCCCTACTAATACACCCTAACATCCCCTAGCCTTACCTACTGCTTTAGAGGTCTGCTTGGATGATTTCAGGTCATCAGTGATGATGATGCCCAAGTCTCTTTCTACCTTTGTGACTGTCAGCAACTCCCCTCCCAGCCTATAGGTGGCTTCAGGGTTTCTCTTCCCTGTGTGCATGATCTTGCACTTCTTTGCATTAAATCCCAGTTGCCACTCTTCTGACCATTTTGGTAGTTTATCCAGATCTCTTCTCATTCTGCCCACCCCATCTGGATCATCTACTCTTTCAGAGATCTTGGTGTCATCTGCAAACAGACAAGCCTTTACCCTCTAGTCCATCTGCAATGTCACTAATGAAGATATTGAAGAGGACTGGCCCCAAGACTGATCCCTGAGGTACCCCACTTGTGACTTGCATCTCTTCTGACTGTATACCATTTACCACCACTCTCTGTTTTCTGCCCGTCAATCAGTTTGCCACCCAGCTGACCAACTTCTGACCCACCCCGAGCCTACCCAGCTTATTTATCAATCTTGTATGGGGAACAGTGTCAAAAGCTTTGCTGAAGTCAAGGTAGGTGACATCAACTGCTCCCCCTTGGTCCATCACTCTGGTTACCCAGTCAAAGAAATCTATGAGATTAGTTTTATTTCATTTATTTTATTTTATTTATTTATTAAAGTTTGGTGACTGGGTAGGCCCACTGAGCCCCGAAGGTCCCTTTTTCATGGCGACCCGGTACAGGACCTTCCTTTTGTAAACCCATGCTGTCTTGGATCCTGTGCCCTATGGATTCCAGGTGTTGCAATATCCTTTCCTTATGGAGTACAGCTCACAGGTCAGCTGTTCAACAAAGAGTCATTGAGCTAACTTGTTGAACTGACCATTAAAAACACACTGATTGAACAACTAAGAAGACACCAACTGAAAGACCTCCTCAACCATGTTGAAAGTGTGGTGCCTCTGTCTGATTTGGAATCTCAACCACAACACACTGAGAGAGATTGAAGCTTTTAACTGGACTCTACAGAGCACACTGCTCATGTATACAACTCTGGTGAGTAGTGTGCTGCTTCATTTATTTTTTTCTGTACTCTGCCTCTTGCAGACTCCAGCAGTATGAGGTCTTGAGCAGAGGGAGGGGTTGTGAGGCAGCTCGAGGGATGCAAGAAAACTGGGGGAGTGTAGGTACAATTTTAAACTTTGTTTGTACTCCTGGACCTGTGGTGGCTGCAGTAATGCAGAAATGGGGAAGGGGGGAGTAAAGAAAGCAGGATTCAGCAGTGGCAGCATTAATGGAGAGGGTTGTAAAGCAGCTGAGCAAAGATATGTGTAAAATTTATCTAAGATCTTTTTTGTGCTCCTGTGGGCCCTAGTAACTGGGAAGGGGATGGCAGTACAAAGCTGGGTGCACATCCACTTCAGTTTTCCAACAACTTAAGTGCATGTACACTCAGCTTTGCACTGCCTCACCCCCCCCCCAGCCTTACACAGCAGCTTTATACCACCCTTACTGTACTACTACAGCGGCTGATGAAGCCCACATTCCTCTGCTTCTTAGGGCTTCAGCAGAGGCTGCAGTAAGAGGGAGTGTTAGTCAGCTGCACAAAGTTAGGGGGTGTAATGCTGTGAAATGCTGGGTGTACATGCACTTGAGTTTTTTGAGCTGCTTTACAACTCCTTTACTACAGTCACTGCTGGAGACCACATTCCTGTACTTCTGTGGGATCCAGCACAGACTGCAGTAAAGGGGGGGATGTAAGAGAGTTTTGCAGTCCTATTGCTCTTATTAGCGTGACTCAGTTATGAAAATGCACAACATAAGAGAAGCTTTATCAGGTGCATGGATAGCTGGCACGTACTTAAAGACAAGTAGATTCCAATCTGGAACACACAAATGGAAACAAGGACTGCCTACTTTATCACAAGTGTTGAATGTATTCAGGGTGGCATCAGTGCAAGCTGTGCAAAACAGCTAATAACACCAAGCAAGTGCAAATGCGTTCAGTTTCTTCAGCAGTCCCAAACCTCAAGTCGGTAAACTCCACACGCTGCCATGGTGCACTTCCTGGACCCCCCTCCACTGGTGGTGACATCATTTTGATGAGCATTGAAGGGAGTCCAGGAAGTGCACCACCACAGCGCATGGAGTTCACCAATCCAAAGCTTGGGACTGCCGAAGAAATCAAAAGCATTTGCACCTGTTTGCTGCCAATAGCTGTTTTGCTCAACCTGCACTGATACTGTACTGAATAAATTCAGCACTTAAGTTTAGGTAAACAGTCTTTGTTTCCATCCATGTATTCCAGACCGAAAGCCACTTGTCTTTAAGTAGGTGCCAGCCATCCATGCACCTGATTTATCTAACTATCTAGCCAGGCACTGCTTCTACCTGCATGCAGCTTTGTATACATACAGGTCTGCCTGAGGAGGAGATAGTGTTCTGCGATTCTGAGAGCCTTGGATCACTGCCTGCTTTTACAATTCTTTATTGGTTGGCCGGTTTGAAATAGTGGGTCTGAGGGCTGCTCACTGCTTTTGCACTTCTGCCCATCATTTCTAATCCCCCAACCCATATAAAATTGCAAAAGCAGTCAGCAGCCCTCAGACCCAGCATTTCAAATCCACCAACCACTACTATGATGGCTGCTGGCTGTTTTTGTAATTTTGTGAGGAGTCAGTGGGTTTGAAATAGTGGGCTTGAGGACTGCAGGCTGCCTTTGCACTCATACCTACTATTTCTAAAATGCCAACCCATGAACAAAAATTGCAAAAGTAGTCAGCAGCACTCAAGCCCACCATTTTAAATCCACCGATCCATACTAAGATGGCTGCTTTTGCTGTTGGCAGGAGGGGGGTGAGTCAGTTTGACATTTATGGCTTTGAGTGCTGCTGGCTGCTTTTGCACTCATGCCCACCATTTCTAACTTGCTAACCCATAAAAAAATGGGAAAAGTAACCAGCAGCCCTCTGAGCCACCATTTCAAATTCACTGACACACACTAAAATGGCTATTAGATGCTTTTGTAATTGGTGGGGGGGGGGGTGCAGCATGTTTGAAATAGTAAGTTTGAGGACTGCTGACTTCTTTTGCACTTGTTATAGCCCTGGTTTTATTTTCTACTCAGTTTTACACATAAAAAAGGGCCACAAGAAAATCTCATAAGTTTTGTTGTGGAAACCAGCAAATCTGTGTTTTAGGATTGCTGGCTTGGAAGGTCTGCAGTAATCTTTTCTTTTTTTTTTTGTTATTGAAATCAAACAGCAGGATACAAAGCAATTACAAAACTGAAACAAGAGCACATAGCTAAACAAAGCAAGAACATAAATAGTTGAACAGATCAAACAATCAAACAAGGAAAAAATAAATAAGAGAAGAAAAACAATCAAAGCCAATAAAATCTTCCTGGTTTACATTCAGTGTGAAATGTGCTTATGAAAGAAGCAGAGCAAGACCAAGGAAGCAGCTGACTATTTTTCTGCAACAAGAGACCAGCAGGGGAAAAGGAGCAAGAAAGCTGATAGTGGCTGTTGTGGTGTTTCTTTAGCAAGTTTTTTCTAGACCAGCAGGGGGCAAGGATGTAGGACAAGGCAGCTACTCTCCTTAAGGTTGGAATAGGAATTTCCATCCCACCCACCTGCAGACAGTTCCAATCTTATAGGCACCAGAATTGATTGGCAACAGATACTTCCTGTGGGAACAGGAAGGGCAGGTTCACCAGAACAAGTCAAAGGTGGAGAAGTGGATAAACAAGGCACCTGGGAGTTGTTAGTTGGAGGTTAGAAGATTTGAACACTGCACCGGTGGGGTAGAAATTGAATTGGTGAGGCAAGCCTGATAGTTTATATAAGTATCAAAAGGAAGAGGAAAGAAAGGCAAAAAGGAGGGGAGTTGCTAACCTTAGGTTCATTACTGTACTGAGGAATTGGTAGGGGGAGCACATAAGGTCTACATACAGGGTGTAACTATGATGGAGTGGCACAGTGCAGCGGCTGTGGGAAGGCAGCCATCAGGGAGACCTTCTGAGACTACAGTGCTGCCCCATCTGCAGGCACCTCTGGGCTGAGGGAGGAGGTTACCAGACTTAAGGCCAAGTTGGCTTGGGTTGAGGACCAACTCATCCACTCAGGCTACTAGGGACCACTAAGTCCACCTCCACTTCCTCAGAGGATGCCAGGAAGGAGGAGTGGATGGACAATGGTGGGTTCGGTGAAGGTTAGGATGGTGGAGCATAGGCACATCTCAAATCAGTTAGTTAGAGAGGGAGTAAGAGACTCTAGCTGGTGACTTGGTGACTGTGTTTGTAAGTGTATTTGAGGTATTTTCTTAGTTGCCATTTCTGTGTGTTTGAAATTGTATTTGAGGTCTGTTCTTAATTGCCATTTGGGTGCATTTCCATTTAGGTTGTGCAGGATTGAGGGATTCTAACAAACAAGTTTGTGAGTGGAGTGAGGTGTCACTGCACAGGACACCTTGGCTGATTGTTTTTTGGACACAGCCTGTAGTGTAATCCCACCCCGGTGCTTGCTCTCCGTTTATTGGGTGGATCACATAAGGCCTTGTAACATCCTACATCCATACAGGAAGTAGCAAAGAAAGGAAGCATAACAGAACACAACAGAAATAAAACAAATATTTGGGGGCTATCAGACAGCCCTCTTAAGTAGGAAGTTGATTGAGGAGTGAATCAGAAATGATGGGAGTGGTGCAGTGCAGTGTTTGTGAAGCAGCAGTCTTCAGGGAGACATTCTGGAGGCTGCGATGCTGCCCTATCTGCAGGCACGTCTCTGGGCTGAGGGAGGAGGTTGCCTGTCTCTGAGTAGAGTTGGCCAAGCTGAAGGCAGCATCCACCCCCACCCAGAGACCACTGGATCCACAACCTTTACCTCAAAGAATGCCAGAAAAGAGGAGTGATTGGACTGCAGTGGGCTCAGGGAGGGTGAGGGAGGGTGGTTGAAAGCACATCCCCCAACCGGTACCACTTACTTACATGGGGTGGAATTGTAAGGCTTAAGGGGAAAGAAGGGAAGTGTGCAGAATGGGACTTGGAAAAAGCAACAATTCTGAACAAATATTTTTGTTCAGTATTCACAATAGAGGGAGAAGGTGAGGGACCACAATTAAGTGACAGGAGCAATAAGAGGTGGGAGGTGGACACCAGTCCATTTATGGAGGCAAGAGTTCTAAAGGAACTCGCAAAACTGAAAATGGACAAGGCAATGGGACCAGATGGAATGCATCCTAGACTATTAAAGGTGCTTAGAAAGGTGCTGGCAGCACCACTGGCAGCCCTGTTCAATGAATCACTGGAAATGGGAGTAGTTCCTGAGGACTGGTGGAAAGCAGATGTAGTCCATCTACACAAATGTATGAGCAGGGAGGAGGCTGGAAACTATAGACCAGTCAGCTTGACCTCAGTGGTGGGGAAAATAATGGAATCACTGCTAAAAGAAAGGATTGTGGAACATCTTGAATCCAGCAGAGCACAGGATCCGAGGCAGCATGGATTCACAGCAGGAACATCATGTCAGACAAATCTGATAGATTTCTTTGACTGGATGACCAGGGAAGTGGATCGGGGGAGTGGTGGATGTGGCCTACCTAGACTTCAGCAAGGCCTTCAACAACGTTCCACAAAAGAGGCTTGTAAAGAAGCTAGGCAGCCTGGGAATGGGTCCCAAGATGATAAACTGGGATAGAAACTGGCTGAGGGATAGAACACAGAGGGTGGTGGTAAGTGGAGCTCAATCCAAGGAAAGGAGGGTGACCAGCAGGGTGCCACAGGGATCAGTTCTGGGGCCAGTACTATTTAATGTCTTCATAAGTGACATTGCAAAGAGGCTGGAAGGAAAGGTATGCCTCTTTGCAAATGACACTAACCTCTGGGAGGAATGAAAACATCAGGAGGAACCTAGGTAAACTAGAGAAATGGTCAAGAGTGTGGCAGCTAAGACGCAATGCAAAGAAGTGTACAATCTTGCATTTGGGGCACAGGAACCCAGGGGAGGCATACATGATGGAGGAAGATACTGACAGCCACCAAACAGGAATGTGATCTGGGGGTAATCATTACAGATGTCCTAAAGGTTGCCAAACAATGTGCTAAAGCTATGGGAACAGCCAGTGGGGTACTGGGGTGCACAGGGAGAGGTATCACCAGTAGAAGAAAGGAGGTGGTGATGCCACTGTTCAAATCATTGGTGAGACCTAATCTGGAGTATTGTGTCCAGTTCTGGAAGCTGCATCTCCGAAAGGACATAGACAGGGTAGAGGTAGTTCAGAGAAGGGCAACAAAAATGGTGCAAGGTCTGCACCAAAAGTCATAGGAGGAGAGACTAAAGGACCTCAATATGTATACTCTGGAGGAGAAGAAAGAGAGAGGGGATATGACAGAGACCTTTAAATATCTCAAGGGCATACATGAAGTACAGGAGGGTAGCATCTTTCAGAAAAAGAGATGCTCCAGAACAAGGGGACATGACATGAGGCTGGAAGGGGGTCGATTAAGGGGTTACGAGAGGAAGTATTTCTTCACAGAAAGGGTGATGGATGCATGGAACAGCCTCTCTGTGGAGGTGGTGGGGGCTAACTCGTAGAAGAATTCAAAAATGCATGGGATAGGGACAGGGGAACCCTAGTAACAGAAAAGAGGTTTAAGCTGGAGATCAAATACAGTCTGTGGTTTTTGCAGCAGGTAGGGAAATGGGCAGACTGGGTGGGCCTATCAGTCCTTATCTGCCATCAATTTCTATATTTCTATGCTTTTATTGTGTATATTGACTAGATATACCACTGAGAAATACCTACAATTATTAAAGGTTTCGATAGTGGTAATAACATGCTAATGGTGAGGAGTAAGGGGAGTAAAGGGAGATCAAAATGTCCTTGTTATATTGATTTTGTTTTCATAAAAAAATCATTACCCCTTATTTCCACAGTAAACATGCCTATCGAAACCTTGGACCACGCATTAATTGGGATTTCAGTGGCAACCATACCACCCAGAGAGGCAGGGTGGGGTTTCTGGTGGATGAACACTAATTTATTGCTAGACCCCGTTATCAAACAAAGGTTGTCACAAGTGGTGCAAGACAGGATATCCACTATATGTCTTTTTGACAGTATATGTCAGTGGTGGGAAGAGATGATACTTTGTTTAAAGGTTTTTTTTTCAGCAAACAGCTCTCACATGTACCAGAACGGCACACGAAAGATATTTGGAAGTATGGATGGAGTTACAGTTATTAATTCCCCAACAAAATACAGAACAGATAAATCTAATGGAGGAGATACATTTGATTAAAAGGAAGATGACAAAGTATCAATTTGACAGGTTAAAATCGCTGGGGAAAAAAACAAGCCTTTGGGACACAAAGGAAGACAGAACATACTAACCCCTTTTTAGATTGCAAACATAGAAGGGACAACAAACATATGGTGTATTTGGGGATAATAATGGAATTATAGGTCATTTGGAAGCTCACATCATGCAAACCTTTGGTATGCCTGCACCAGAATCACAGTTTCCAGCACAGTTGTTGCAGGCAGCAAATCTGCCATGGTTAGATCCTACCAGATCAGCATATTTAATGGCTCCCTTTGTGGCAACTGAGCTGAAAGCGATGATTCAAGCTCTACAAAATGAGGTGTCTCCTGGTTCTGATGGGTTACCAGGAGACCTATATAAGGTATTGTGGGAACTTATGCCGCAGGAATTATTGGCACTGTATAATTCATTTATAGCACAAGATATTTTACCCAGCCAGATGTATGAGGGCCTCATGATCTTTTTAATTAAATCAGGGGTACAGTCGGATGTAAACAATTGGCATCTGATTACATTATTGAACACTGATTTCAAGATTTTTGCCAAATTATTGGGCAACAGGTTAGTGTCAGTAATGGGGGAGCTGATACATCCTAATCAATTTAGTTCCATTCCAGGGAGAAGGATCACAGATGCACTGATTTTGTTAAGAGAATTGACAACACTGGCAGGTAGGGAGCAGCCAAAAGAACAGGAAACAGGATTTGTTGTTAGATTGGATCACGCCAAGGCTTTTGACAGTCTCACATGACTTTCTGTGGCAATATGCGGAAAACATTTGGGATACCGATGCAGTTTATCCAGTGGCTCCAGATGTGCTACGCACTAGCATATGTAAAACCTTATGAGACTGGTAGAGTGGGTGTTGGTTGTCAGATTTTGAGAGGGTTAAGGCAGGATTGCCCCTTAAGCCCATTGCTGTACATTTTAACTCTAGACCCAGTAATGAGGATTCTACACAGGTCTCCCCTGATTACTGGGACTGGACATGATATAACTCCGGTAGTTAAAGTAATAGCATATGCAGATGATTTATGTCTTACAGTAAAAGATGGAACATCTGTAAATAGGGCATGCTGTTTATTAAATGCCCTATGTACAGTAACGGGAGCTAAACATAATATGGAGAAACATAGAAACATAGACTTTGACGGCAGATAAGGACCGTTTGGCCCATCTAGTCTGCCCATTTCCCTACCTACTGGATAGGCTGCAGATCCTAGTTAACCAACAGCCTATTTCTTCCTACCACCCACAAGAATTGCCTTATGTCTGTCCCATGCATTCTTGAATTCTCCCACAGTTTTAGACCCCACAACCTCCTCAGGAAGGCTGTTCCATGCATCCACTACCCTCTCTGTGAAATAATACTTCCTCACATTGCCCCTGAACGCCCCCATCTTTAAATTGTGTCCCCTTGTTCTTGCACGTCTCTTTTTCTGAAAGATGCTACCCTCTTGGACTTTGTTGATTCCACTGAGGTACTTAAAAGTTTCTATCATGTCCCCCCTCTCCCTTTTTTTCTCAAGGGTATACATATTAAGCTCCTTTAATCTCTCCTTATACGGCTTCTCTTGCAGACCCTGGACCATTTTAGTTGCCCTCCTCTGGACTGCCTATATCCTGTCTATGTCCTTGCGGAGATGGGGTCTCCAGAACTGGATGCAGTACTCCAGATGGGGTCTCACCAACTGTCTGTACAGAGGGATAACAACTTCCTGTTTTCTGCTGCTGATGCCTCTCCCTATACATCCCAGTATACCCCCAGCCCTCCCTTCTGCCTTCTCACATTGCTTGCTAACCTTAAGGTCATCTGATATGATTACCCCCAGGTCTCTTTCCTTTTTTGTTGTTGTTTCTATCCCCCCCCCCCCATTATGTATTCTTCCCCTGGGTTCTTGTTCTTGAGAAAACTAAATGTCTTAGTTTACAAGGGTTTCCACAGTTAAAAGAAGAGGTGTCGGGAATAGATGTTTCCACAGTACCCTGTAAAATATTGGGGGGTTATTTTGGGGGGGGGGGATATGGCTCAGTTTAATTGGGAACAAAGGTTGATTATTGGGAATTAGAAAGTAACCCATTGGAATTCTTGGAAAACTTCCAAAAAGAAAAGGATATATATGATTAGAACTTTTTTGATTCTGGTATTTTTTTTTGAAGTTATATTTTTCCTTTACCAAGTAAGTTAGAAACAAGTGTTTTGGGATGTTTATTTTCTTGCTTTTGGGGTAGCAGGCTTAATCTTATTAAAACATAATGTATTATACATGAGAGTTAAGGAAAGGGGAGTCCATATGCCTAATCCTATTTTATTTATTTTTTACAACCTTTTTATATGCTAATATTGTTCCAATTATAAAAAGAAGTAAACAGCTTTGGATAAGATGGCGTACAGTAGTACTAGAAGGTATTTTGGCTGAATGGAAGGGAGGAGCTTTTCAGCATAAAAATAAAAGAGTTCCAAGGTTAGCACAATTGTGGAGTTTTTTTTTATAATATTAAGAAATAGAAAATTGATTATCGTATTGTCTTGAGATTTCCTAGAAATTGCTTTACTCAGATGTGTTGCTGGAATGTTTTATAGAACGCCCTTTTTCTAGGTTTTCACAGGCACATCAAGACGGTATCTCTGCTTATATCATGGACACCAGAATCCCAGAAAGAATGTGGGATACAGTCTGGTTAGGGGTCCACGGCAGGATAAATGTAAAAGGCAATCAAAAGCACAAACATTTGCGGGAGATATACTGTCATGGGGGGTGGGCTGTGTGGTACAAGTTGAAACTATGAATCACAGGTATTTGCACTGCTCCTATATTTTACAGTTTTGGGATAAGGTGAAAGAAAAATGGAAACTGGATGTATCTTTCCCTCTGATCCAGACATATTGTACTACAGAATTATCCCAACCATGAGGTTGAATTTCACTGTTAGTACCATCCATCTTTTAATGGTACACTGTTTATACTGGATTTGGATTATTCAGTGTAGACTTGTTCTCCAATAGCAAGATATTCTAGTGGGGGATTTATTTAACATTATTGTTCAGGATATTTACCAGTTGTGTAAAACAGAATCCAGCATGATGAGCCGAAGTAAATGGTTAAAGTATTGGCACAACTTGGGCTGGGTATGAATGATGATGTGACTTAATTGTATGGTTAGTCAGAAAATAGAGTTACATTACATTTATACACTTTTAGGAATTAGACAGACAGCTTAAGCCCTATTTGATAAGGGGTTCCTATAGATATTGTTTGACAGGGTTACTCTTAGGGAGGGAGGGGTTCTTGTTTCTAAAATTAGGGGGGAGGGAGGTGGATTTTGGGTAGGGAGTAGGGTTGATTTAAATGGGATTGTCATTGCTGTATGTTCATTTTTTTATTTGAACAACTATATGTGGTTGTTTGCTGTCATGTTTCATTTGTGTCCATTAAGATAGATGTATGGATTAATTTGTTGTGATTTGCTTTTTAGTTTTAAATAAAAAAAATTCCCCTACTTCTTGGGTGGGGGGTAGGGTTTGTTTTTTGTATTAATGGTTTAATTTTGAGGGTTTATATTGGCAATTTTCATTTTTACTGTATGAAGGAATACTTTTTTTAGGTTAGTCTTTCTTAGTACATTTTGGGGTTCTCACAATCTGTTATTGTTTAAATGTATGATGCAATACTTATTATACTTTTCTTTCCTAGCTTTATGATTTAGTGTGATGTAACACTGTACTGTTTGATATTTGTTTTTCAAGTTTTAATAAAAAAAAATTTCCAACTCTTTTCGAGTAGTGCCTTGGGATCTTTAACATCCACCTGAACTACCACCAGAACAGGCAGATGGGACCTCAGTTTAAAATCTCATCCGAAAGACAGCACCTCAGGAGTGCAGTACCCACCTCATGCTGTACTGCAGTGTCAGTATTGGGATATTAACCCAAGTGCCTGGTGTGGGGATAGAACCCACAGACTTCTGATCTTCTGGCCTCAGAGGAGAGTGTGCTAGCTGCTGTGCCACTGACAATGCACTGTCAGTGGCATTGCTATCCAATGGGAATTTTCTATTTTTAATTTTTTTTAAATTGTCCATAAATGTTTAGCAGGGAATATGTGTTATTCTTTCAGTACTCATTAAGACATTTGTTTTGATATCTATATTGCTCCTTAAAGATCAAATGAAAAAGTTTTACAGATTGTCAATAAAAACTTGGGGTCAAGTCCCTGTGTCATGACTAGCGTTTCCTGAAAATATCATGCTATTTGGTTTTGTGGTTTTCTTGAAATCAGCATCTGTTAATGTGCTCTGCAGTAACTGAAAACAGTGAAGATTTTTTTGTCCCTATCGGTGAGTGATGACATCATTCTTGTCCAGCCTGTTGCAGCTGCAATCATGGCCCTAATTGCCTGAAGAAGCTGTTGCACTTCCCAGTCAAAGCAATCTGTAGGGCTAATTGTCTTTACTCCAGAAGTGTTACTAACCCATCTGGTTTGTGTTTTGATAGATTAGTTTACAATCTATCATGCTGTTCTCATAAAGAGTTAGTCATTTGTGATTCTGTGGTGCACTGAAGTGGTATAAATGACTGTTTGTGAGAAATCACCTGTCTATATCACAGCAGTCAGTACTATTACATGAAAACTCTGCATTGTTGTCTGGCAATATAACACAGGATTGTTTAATGGATATAAAATAAATCTAAAGTTAGCTAAGTCATAGAAGTAGTGTGTCTGTGATGTTACCTCCATGAATATGTTCATGTAAGAACAATATTGTTGTTATGTCAGACTGACAAACAGGTGTCTGCCACACTCTGCTATTTCAGGAACATGTACTGTATGAACTCACAAAATTCAGTTCCCTGAGGGATTCTGTGTGAAAATACATCATGTATGTGTGTAACTAGAAATACTATATGTCATCTTGATGCACCTGTCTCTTGACCCTCAATTGAGGCTGTTGCACCCTGCTTCCCTCTGCCCCCCAGGCATGGTCAATGCCCCCTGTTCCAGTTTCCACAGACAGGACTGCTGTGCTCTGCTAAGCCCTGGAGTACCATGGCCTCTGCCTTCACAGCTGGGGCTGCTGCACCATACTGCCCCTGCCACCAAAAGGTGGGGCTTTTGCTGCACCCTGCTACCTACTTCCACTGTCCCAAAGGACAAGGGGTAAATGTAACAATAAAGATATTTTTCAGCCTGGGTTGGCAACTTACTATTTTGATTTCAAAAGAAATATGTTTAATGTTACACTTACCCCTTTTTTGGGGGTGGGTCAGGGTATGCTCTGACTTGTTTTTGTTGATGTATGCCACATGCAGTAGCACCCCTCATTTAGGATCTCATTTAATAGTTTGTGAATGAGCAAGGGTGAGCAGTTAACACAGGATAAATTTGGATTAGTTTGTAAATGGAGAAATATGGCTTTCTCATTTAGCTAGCTCCCCACCAATTACCTGCATATTGGCTGGGGACCACATCTTAATTAAGCCAATTTTAGGCTGATGCATCCTATAAATGTAAGCCATTTGAGACAGATACAGTTTAGAGTAGGGACCCAGGTGATGGGTGGTCTATCTCAATATTGGTAGTTGGCTTACTTCACAACAGGGCCCTGAGGTGAATACCAAGAGACCCCCACTCCTTTTGAAATCAAATTAGTAAGTTGCCAATCCAGGATGAAAAGTATGTTTATTCTTACATTTACACTTTTTTTGGTGGGGAGAGTTCAGGGTGTGCTCTGTGACTTGTTTTTGTCTACAGCCCACATGGTTTGGAATTTTGGTCTGAAATTTCTTAGTGCAAAAAGGGACTAGCCCACAGATGTGCCTTTTGCTAGCCTGGTGAAAAAATAATAAGCTGTTTGTAAGTTATAGCATTTTAAAAATTTGAAAAAATCATTTCTGAGCATGCTCAATAAGCACTAAAAGATAGCTGTATGAAATAAAAAAAGAATCCTATTTCATATGGGAACATTTGCTATTCATTTACCACCATCTTGTTTCTGATTTTTCTTAAAAATAATTTCAAAAGCTACAGAAATTACATCCTGGAGAGACACCACCACACCCAACTGGCTGATTGGGACCCTGTTAGGTGCAATCTGCACTTTAATGTTAAAGATATGCCCTAGAAAATTGTTTTATTTACTGTTATTAATCCTTTTTCATGATACCGTGATACAAAAAAAGAATCCTTTTTCGTATCACGAGTTAAAAAAAAGGATCCTGTTTTCGTGACTTGAGAATCCTTGCCTGCTTGTTTGATTGCTGTCCTCCTTACTGTAATGTTTTTCCTTGGTGTCTAGTGGTACCCCCCCATCCTCCAGTACCCATACCCCTTCATTTCCCTGGTGTCTAGTGCCACTCCCCACCCTCCAATGTCTTCTTACTACTGTATAGCCAGTACAGAATGTTTTCACAGAACATTCAGGGTAGCAGTGACCTGTGACCTATGACAGGGTAGTGCCTTTTGAAGGTTTTCTGAAAAAATATTTAAACAATTCCATAGTTATAAGGATTTTAAGTTTTTTCTGAGCATGCTCAATAGGGTTTGGAGTTAATCCTCTTATTAATAAACAGTTCCAGACTTATAAAGATTTTAAGATTTTTCTGAGCATGCTCAGTAGGATTTTGAGTTAACCCTCTGATACAAGCAACAAAAAACATTGGCTGTGAGGGTTTATCTATCGCAAATTATTGATTATGAGAAAAAATATCAACCATGACAGCCACCATGTTATTTTTTAACTAAAAAAATCCAAAATACATAAAAATCATGTATTTTCAAAAAAACAAACACCCAAATCTAGGTAAATGGGACCCATTTAGCTAGATTCTGGGATTAGTTTTTTCTTGAAAATCAAGCTGCAAGTATGGTTTCTGGGCACCCAAATATCCTGGGTGCTCAGTTTAGCAAGAGGAGTCATTCGCCCACTTTCTCTGTATGAGAACAGTGGGACTTTTTTGGTCTGTGTACCCACAACTGGATAGGTACTACTGGCATGAGTGGGAGCAGAGATCCAGCAATGACTTGATCTTTCTAGCTCTCTCTCTATATCTGTCTGTGTATCTATTTATTTATCTCTTTATTTTTTATTCCATCCCCCTCTCTGCTCAGCCAACCCTACTTCTTCTTCCCAATATATCCTGTATTGTAAAAGCACACTGGAGTGCCCACCCCTGGAGCTCCTTGCCCACCCCACGCCCCTCCAGGTCACCTTCTCCTCTTCCCAATAGATATTTCTTTCATAATAAGTGGACTGGGGTGCCCACCTCTGTATTTCTTCTCTTGAATCCCTCCCCTCCAGATTGCCCACCCACCTTCTCCAATATATGGGTGGCAGCACTACAGTGCCCACCCCTGGTGCTGCCAAAAAGTATTTAAAAACTGGGGTGTCCAATACCCAGTGTTGGGTAGGTCCCCCTCTCAAATAAAAAAAGAACAATGTCCCTCATTCATCTATTTTTTTACTATAACCTGTAAAAGAAAAAAGGGTCCTTTTCCAATCTGACTACCCCAATACCCCCAACAACTCTACCCAGACCCTCACTCAGCACCCCCAACCCCACAACCCTACATACTCTCACTCACATAAAACTGTCCCATGGCATAGATCCACTCTATGATTGAGAAAATACTGTGCTGCTGGAACAGGCGACCATGATATGAGAAAATTATATAAGTTTGGTTTCGTGTATTTCAATGGGCTTGAACTTTCACTCATAACTTTGAAAGTTTTCAATATTTGTACACCAAATTTTCAACATGGCCTTTTTAGGACCCCACTTCAAGAACAAGGTAGGTAACATTTTTCAAATCCATCCTAAAAGGTTATTGTGCAGTCAGTACACAAAATCATGTTTTGGGTGGCATTTGGAAATTTTTCACCTAAGGTGGGGTCATAAGAAGACTATGATGAAAATTTGGAGTCAAAATATGGCAAAATGACCAAGTTAAGAGTAAACAATGAAATATTTTAAACATTTACTCGTAACTTCACTGATTTTCAATATTTTTCCACCAAATCTTAAACATGGTATTTTTCGGACCCCACTTCGTGAACAAGGCAGTTGAAATTTTTCAGATACATGCTGAAAAATAATTGATTTTGCAGTCACTATACAAAACCACATTTTGGGTGGGCTTTAAAAAATTTCATCTACCAGGTTCATGAGATGGGGTCATAAAAAGAATATGTTGGAAATGTGGTGGAAAAATATGGTGCAATAACCAGGTTATGAGCTTGCATTGAAACATTTCAATGTTCACTTATAACTTTGCTAAATTTCAATATTTTGACTCCAAACTTTCAACATAGCCATTGTTTCACATAACCTCATAAACATGATAGGTGACATTTTTTAAATCCTGGACGAGATATGTTTTTGTACTTGTGGTGCAAAATTATATTTCAGCCAGTATACTATAAATGTCACATCTCATGGTTATAAGGGTAGGCATAAAATGACTATCTTGAAAATTAGTTGTTAAAATAAAAAAAAAACAACATTATTAAGAGATATTGTGCACAGTGCCAGCCTTTACTCCAGTGGGTTATGCTTTGTGATCCTCTGCCAGTAGGCTGAGTTTGGGGGCATGCCCAGTGAGTCAGTTGAATGGGCTGAGGCTGAGGGGAGGGCACTGTCACCACCCACCAGCCAGAGAAGAGAAGGTGCAGGGCTTCCCCAATGGGCCAAGGTACCACAGAGGTAAGAGAGATCTTCTCTCAGCATAGTGCCCTGCAGCTCTGCTCCTGTGGGTGCCAGAGGGCCCTGTGCATTGGTTAAGAAATGTACTCTAGAACAGTGGACCATAGTGTGCGGTGGTTGTGGTGTACTGTTCCTAGACTTCAGCAAGACCTTTGACACCATTCCCCACAGGAGACTTTCTAACAAGCTAGAACACACAGGAGTCATAGAAAATAGTGAACTGGATTAGAAACTGGCTGTAGAATAGGACCCAGAGAGTTTTGGTCAATGGGGCATTATCAAGGCAGGGAGGTTAGATCAGTGGTGTGCAAAAGGGATTGGTGCTGGGTCCACTTCAACATATGCATCAGAGACATCAATGATGAACTGGAGGGGAAGGTTTGCTTGTTTGCAGATGAAGCTCTGCAACAGGGTGGATACACTAGAGGGGGCATTAGGTATGGAAACTGACATAAGGAGACTGGAAGAATGGGACAGAAATTGGCTGTTAAAGTTTAACACCAAGAAGTGTAAGGTAATGCACCTGGGGAAGCGGAATCCAGGAAAAAAAGTACATACTAGAAGGGCATCAATTAGAGAAGACAAAGATGGAATGGGATCTGGGCATGATCATTACCAACAACTTAAAGGTAGGAAAACAATGTGCGAAAGCAGCACAGAAGGCAAGTGGTCTCCTCGGATGCATAGGAAAGGATATTATGAGCAGAAAGCAGGATGTTATCGTGCCCTTCTACAGATCCTTGGTGAGGCCACACCTCAAGTGCTTTATCCAGTTCTGAAGGCCTCACCTAAAAAGGACATTGACCGTCTGGAGACAGTGCAGAGAAGAGCCACAAGGATGGTGCAGGGGCTGCATCATGAGCCATATGAGACGAGACTCAAAGAGTTATATTTATTCTTTCTGGAGCAGAGAAGAAACAGGGGGAACATGATAAAAACATTTAAGTACATCAAGGGAATTAACACAACTCAGAAGGAAAACCTCTTCCAGGAAAACAGAGTGGCACATACAAGAGGGCACAACTTGCATCTGGTGGGAGGCAAGTTTAAAATCAACTCTAGAAAGTACTTTTTCACCAAGAGAGTGATAGACCCATGGAACAGCCTGCTACCAGAAGTGGTGGCATCAAAGACAGTAAGGGCATTCAAACTTGTTTGGGACAGGCAATGTGGGCAACTTAGGAAAAAAATTTAATTGGGCAGGGGTAGCCACCTTGGGTAGACTAGATGGGCCACATGGCCCCCATCTGCTGACACTTTCCTTACATTCTTATGTTCTTATGACTCTTTGTCCTGTGCATCTGTATCTGTGTCCACATGGAAGCAGAGGGCCCAGGGAGCCCTGTACTTCCACAGCCTCATGAATTCTTAGAAAGAATTTCTTACCATCTGTTGTTGTACATCCATAGGTGTATGGAGTCTTCCTTTGGTGCAGTGCCCAAAGGAACTTTGTGAACAAGGAAAAGATTCCACTACCTCAAAAAGAAAGGAATTTGTTTGCAAAAAAAACCCCTGCATTATTACGCCAGTTAGGGTTCAATTTAATGCCACAAAAATAGGGAAATGTGGTGTTAGGATTTTCAACCCTAATTCCCCAATCCCCCAAGCAAAAAAAGGACAAGACCACACAAGCAACCACAGACAGACAACATACAACTGTTTCCAGATAATACAGATGCAGTAGCACTGTTGTGCTACCTTTATGGATTGGTATCTGTGGCACTCTGGTGTACAAAGGAAGTATCAATACATAAGATGCTATCCACATGTAACACTAATAAAGAAAGTTTAAAAGCAATGCCATCAATTTTCCTATAACAAGGAGTGCAGACTTGCTGCAATGATGTCATGACATTTGACATCAGTGCCATTTTGCATGAGCTCAGTGGCAAGGCATTTGAAAATGTATGTTTATATTTGGCAATTATTTTCAAACCTGATAAAACTGAGTAAAATTAGCCTATTAAAGGTAACTACTCCTATAATTTAATTCAGCAGCACTTAATTTATATTTGCAGGAAGCGTTTGTAAACAAGCATTTGTCAATGCCGAATGTCTGCTTGCTGATATTAGCATTGGATGTGCAGGAGTTAGACAGATGCAGAATAGGAGTGGCAGTAAAGTATTGAACTCATGCCAATCCCACCTCCACCCTGCAGAGATGGACAGGCATTGGGGTGTGCCTGTGGGTAATTGCCCACAATGCTCATGGCATTTCACCTCACCCTATCCTGTAGACACAGACAAGTGTTGAGGTGTGCCTTGGGGTGTTCGGCTTCACAGTTACCTCATTAAATAAGGACATACACTGAAATGGGTGCTGTACAGGAGAATGGGGTGGAAGTCTGGGGCTGAAAAGTGCAAGGCACACCTCGATGCCTGTCACTGACTTCAGGGTGGGGGTGGGATGGCATGAGCATTACAGCTGGCGATCCAAAGTTAAACCTCTGGTGCCTGTCAGTCTGTACAGGGTGGGACGTTATGGTTAGAAAAATCCTAACGCCCTGGGCGTGTGTTGGTATTTGCAGTACAAATTTTCAACATGGCCTTTTTGTGACCCCCACCTTGTGTGAAAGCATTTGGGACCTCTTCTCATGAACAGTGGCACTGTGATTTTGTTAATGTGTCCCAAACTTTGAGTTCCCACAGCAACCGTGCCATTCTGTGCCAGATGTGCGAAAACATAGATCAAGCAGGATGTGAAGAATGACAGTTGTACCATTTATAGGGAGAGGTGTGAAGAGACAGCAATGTTGAAAATCTGTACTGAAAATATTAAAAATGTTCGAAGTTCTGAGCATACGTGGAAACTGCACAACACATGCTTGTACCGTAGTCATTCAGTGGAATTATTTCACCAAATTTTCAACATAGGCATTTTGTGACCTCTGCTCATGAACACTGTCACTATGATTTTCTTAATCTGTCCAAAACATTAATTTCCCACAGTGACCGTGCCATTGTGCGCCAGATGTGCAAATGCATATTTCAGGCAGGATATGAAAAATAACAGCTGTACTGTTTATAAAGAGGTGTGGCAAACTGCCAATGTTGAAAATCTGGAAGGAAAATATTACAAATTTGCAAAGTTACGAGGGTGCGTGGAAACTACTCAACATACGCTTGTAGCACAGTCATTTTATGGACTTTTGTCACCAAATTTTCAACGTAGATATTTTGGGACCTCTTCTCATGAACAGTGTCACTGTGATTTTCTTACTCTGTCCCGAACACTGATTTCCCACAAGTGATCGCGCTATTCTGCACCGGGAGTGTGAAAACACATTCGGCCAGGATGTGAAAAATGACAGCTGTACTGTTCATAAGAAGGTGTAGAAAAATGCCAGTGTTGAAAACCTGGAGTGAAAATATTACAAATTCACGAAGTTACAAGCATGCATAGAAACTGCGAAACGCACGCTCATAACACAGTCATTTTTTGGAATTTTTTCACCAAATTTAAAACATCGGCTTTTTGAGAGCCCACCTCATGGACAGTGACACTGTCGTTTTGTTAATCGGTCCAGAAAGGTGATTCAGCGCAGTGACCACAAAATCACCTTTTGGGACCGAATAATGAGATGACAGTGACTGAATTCATGAGGTGGGTCCCAGGAACCCCATATTGAAAATTTGGTGACAAAATAAAATAAAATGGTTGAGCTATGCACCAAAGTTGAAAAAAAATCATTTATGCAATTATACACCTTACCGGCATTTTTTCAGTTCACAGTCAGCTTTGAAGAGTGCAGATGTGTTCCCGGTCCACCGAAGATCGTCGTGCCAGGCTCCAGAGGTAAGTATGGGATGAGGGGGGTGTGAGGAGATAGAGCAGGCAGCAGGTGGGCGCAGGTTGGGGAGGGGGCATGGGGCTCAATGAGGGACCATTTTCTTTTTTTACAGGATTTAAAATTAAACAAAGACATCGCGGGACACTTTTGGCATGCTGGGGTGGGCTCCCAGCATGCCACCTGGACGGGTGTTTGTTGGGGAGGTGGGTACTGAAGCCAATGGGGGTTGGGCACCCCCATCAGCCATACAGTGTGGTGGGGGGAGTGGGTGCACATGAGGGGGATTGGGCACCCCCTTGGCACATAACAAATGGGGAGGGAGGTGCATCATGCTGACGGGGATTGGGCTACCCCATCTGCAAATATACTGGGGATGGAGACATGCCAACAGGGGGATTGGGAACCCCGCAGTTGGCTTTCATTGGGACTCTGAGGTGGGTGGCGAGAGTTGCCGCCCGCTGCCAAGTTAAAAGAAATTTTACACCAAGCAAGGGACCACCCTGAGATGACAGTTCGCTCCCTCATTGCAGCGGTGGATTCCTTTCAAGGTGGTGGCACGCTGGCTGAACTAGTGTCAGCATCAGTGTACCACTGCACTGGGGAAAGTGGGCCAAGCCTCAAAAGGCACTGGGGGCATTGGCTGCCACAGTGCCCCACCTCCAAAACCCTGCTTCTCTCCTAAGCTGTGATGAAATGGTTCTTGCGCATGCACGCAAGCAAACATAAAAAGGTGGACTCACAAAATAACTGTTTAGTTGTCCTTTAACCACACAACCCTCTACCATAGAATAATGGAAAATATTAGTTAAGTAAGTAATAAGCTATGATAGGGTGTGCATTAATGGGGTCAAAGGCCAAGTGTCCTTATGCCCCTGGGAAGTGCATTAAAGTCCTTTAATGCACACTCTGGAGTGGCTTATTACACTTATAAAATGGTTCATCATTGTCAGTAATGTCATTAAAAATAAATTAAACCACTGTTTTTGTAAGTACAGAAAGTTATTTAAGCATAGATGAAATAGAAAAGAAAAAGGATTTTTGAATTAAAAAGTCCCATTTTCTATAGCAGTTTTGTACTATGTATTGTAGTGAGAAAAAGCCAGCAGGTGGTGCTGTGACCATGCCTTTTTTTCTGTTTAGTTTAATAATATGCACTCTTTTGCTGTTGCTTTGAGAGAGTCCTCTGTCTAGCCCCCCACAAATTACTGTGCAGATTAGTGAAAAAAAATGCCCACCCCCCGACACCCAGCACTCTAGAGAGGTGGCCTCCATGATTTGTTCTCATTTTGAGACAAAGTCTTGTGTCTTACCCCATCAAACTTTGCAGAGAGCACCCAGTATTCAGTAGAACAGCATAAAAAAAATGCCCCCCCCACGGCACTGTAGAGAAGCTGTGGTCTGTGGTTTGAGGATTGGGTGGTAGCAGGATGGCTGTGGTGTGGATTACTATGGAAAAGATCATGATCAGGGCTGAGGCATTTCTGTACTGCGGCGCTGAGGTGAGATGTGGCGAGAGTGAGGTGCATTATTGAGCACCGGAAAATGCCATTAGGGAGAATGTTTAAAAAAAATATTAGCAGGAGGTGGGCATTGTATTTGCCACTTGTTCACATCCAAAAATAGCACTGCTGTAAAATCATGTATTGTGGCAGCTCTGTAGGTTTTTAGGTGTTATGCTGCTGCTTGACCTGAGCTGATTTACAGTGCAGTGCAGGTACATGTCTGAAGGCAGAGCTGTGCTCTGCGTGGCCTCAGAATCAGTTTGGAGCATTGTAAGGCTGAAATAAATCATGTAACATTTTGTTAAATGTTGTGCTTAGTGTTAGAAGTGTAGGATTGCAGTTAGTTTTTTATATTATTGTGAAAAGTGACTTAAATAAGATAAAATCATTGCAGTAAAGTTCAGAAATTTCAACATGGCAACTGCTGCCATGTTTTTTTTTTTATTTTTTATTTTAGGGTTTGGGGATCTGTGTAAGTAAGCTGGCTTTTTGGGGAGGAAAATGAGATTCAGTACTTGACCGTGCATTTATAGAGATTTAATGCATGGTCAAGTCTCTTAGCCAATGAGATTTCTAGAATCTTTCTTACCATTTTCTAATCAAATATATAAGATGGGACAAACATAATTGCAGTAAATGATGGGGAGAGCAATTTTGTTCAAGATGGGTCTCCTGGATTTATTTAATCATGGGCAAAAATCCAGATTTTATTCCTTAATAAGCTCACAATAAAAGCTAAACAACAGTGCTTGGTCTGGATTGTGTCTATTGAAAAAAGTGGAGATCAGCTGGGTTTTCCCTTTTTTTCCCATCATGTGTCAACCCTCTCTCCTGGGACATCCACATTAGCTGTGCAGGGAGCCCCGATAAGGGTATACAGAGCAGCTAGTAAATAACTTAGATCTGGGGGGGTTCATGTTCAACACAAGGAGTATCAATTCTATAGATAATTTTTAGATAAACTGATTGGGTATCTCCTATGTAACGTTCCATGTATTTGATCTGTATACATATATATATATCTCTATACTTTTACTGTTGCACAAGTCTTTCCATTTTTAATAAGAACAAATTTACAAAAAAAAAAAAACAGCTTGCAAAGGGAAAACTTGAGTCATTTTTCCAAAGAAACACAAAGTGCATAGTTTAATTTTAAACCATTATCAAAAGAGTAATAATTATGAAATTCCAATAATTTCTTCTGACAACGTGAAGGCTTATCTGGGATAATTTTAACTAAAAGCAAAAACAAATATTAGTATTAAATATTTTTGATGTTCATATTGAGTTTTGTTTTAATGAACAATGCATACGCCTTGAATGTGGATAACAATAAGAAAAATTTGTGGGAGAAAAGTAATTTTTCCTGTTTTCATTTTTCTTAGACATATAAGACCTCAGGACTTCTGTGACATCATTGAAGGAGATGAATGCTTAGTCTGCGGCTCCAAAGCCTCTCACAATTCAATCAGTCTCCATCCTCTACCGAAATTTGCCTTCACCTTACCATTTCAGATCATTGGCTCTGGAATATGGGGCCCATCAAGAAAAAGCAAAATTCGGGATTCCCAAAATCCCAGCAGAAAAAATCAGTGCTGAGATGAAGGATCCTGAGCAACCGTCTTATCCCAAGCCTCTGATGGTTCCATTGGCTCAGGAGCAGAAGATGAGGGTGCTAATTCTACAACAGGCCCTGTGTTTGACTGAGTCAGTTCAACAGCAATCATTAAAACATTGAAGAGGAGTGACAGCAATGTTGCTAACATTAAAAATGAGTTCTAAACACTGGAACAATGCACAACAGTGGTGGAAGAGACAGTAACAGACCTGAGGGCTGAAGCAGGTTGCATGAGCTGCATCATATTGTATTTATGCTGGAGGGAGTAGACGTTGAAGGATAGGGCTGAAGACACTGAAGCAAGAGCTAGGAGGAAAAACATATGATTGTCTGGATTCCTAGTGGACCTGGAACACCCTGAACTGAATGTCTTCTTGATCACCTGGCTGCAACAGGAGTTAAGTCCTCCAGAGGATTTTAATATCAAAATTAAGTGAACCCAGGCTGGCCTGGTGGTGCTGAGGGCTGAGGCGCTGGATGCCTTACCTTGTGCCATGCCAGCGACCCATGTTCGGGAATGAGCAAGGGTTGCCGGAAGTAGGCAGGGAGGAGAAGGGTTGAGCGTCTGATGGACTGCTCTCCTTCTCCAGGGAGGGGGGGTCACCAACATTTGGTGCTTGACTGGCCCCTAATGTTGTCTGGAGGGCAGCACACTGATGTTCCAGAGATAGGGGGAGAGGAGGCAGACACCTGAAGGGAGCGCTTACAGACACGTGCGCGCTCCCTCCATAGGCATCACTGCACGCCTCCTCTCCAGAAGGAGAAAAATGGAGGTGGAAAAGTGTTCAGGGCATGGCTGAATGCCAGCCGGTCCCTGCAGGCACTGCTCCATGAATATGCAGTAACCCTAGCACCAGATCCATGTCGGCAGGCTGAGAGATCCCCACCACCTTTGCTAATGGGGGGTAAGCGGTGGAGGTAAGCCAGAGGTAAACTTCGAGTGGGAGACGGGGCTGGGGGACCAACTAGAAGGACTGCTGCCCAGGACGAGGTGGCAAAAATAGACTAACTGTAAAAAAAATAAATAAAGTGAACCCACTCTGCTCTCAGACCAGAACCTAAAGACCTAAAGCAGACAGCCCACCCCACTCCATAGTAGTAAAGTTCCTTAAATACCTCATACAAAATTTATCTTGCACAAAGCACATAACAAGAGGGACTTGAATTTTAATGGAAAATGGGTCTAAGTAGACCAAGACTACCCCCCCCCCCCGGCATGCTGCAGACACATAAAACTGAGTATGGAATAATTAAGCAGCTATGGGACAAGTGAGTAAAAGCACAACTCAGGTACCTGATCAGATTGGCTGTTTATGAGGAGTCTGGACTTAAGGTGTAGGACAACCTTTTTAAGGGACACTGTCAACCTGCTTTTCATCATATTATTTCTAGTTAAAAACCTACATTTTATGATTGCTTACCTTCTCTAAAATTCATTAATGTTGCTGTTTGTTTTGTCTGTCTCCTTGTTTAGTAGAGCTGAAATGCATGTTAATGTATATTTATAAACAACCTTGTTTTGTTTACAGTCCTGGCTCTGTTCTTACTGCATAATTCCTGAGCAATACAAAAACACCCAAACAGTTCAGTCACTCATGAGGAAGTAGCCTCCTAAACTCCCACTGCATCATGATGGGCTGGACTGTGTTGTGGGTGTTCCCAAGTCCAGGAAAGATGCAGTTGGAGCTGATCAAGGAATGTAAACAAATCTGTGTTTGTGTGGTAACACCAGTATGGTGGGCAGCCTGTTTTTCACTTTTATAAAGAAAATAAGAGTCAGAATCAAACTACCAGCTACATCAGCAATATTTACAGAATGTTGGCAATCATAAAATGTTTTTTTTTTTAAACTAGGGACACTTTGAGACCTAAGGGGGTTGACAGTGTCCCACTAAAGCCCCAAAAGTACCTGCTGACATGGGTATTGAATTCCCAAACCTGCAGTTGGTAGTGTACACAAAGACCTTCTCTAGGTCCCATACAGCTGCCTAAACCCATGGTACTCTATACATAGCAACACTGTCTGGGTCCTAATTTTAGAGTCTAAGTAATACATATCTTTGCCAGGTAACAGAGAATATAGGTGAGTCCCACTCTCACCCCCTTATTGGAGGGCAGGCCAGCATATATGGAAAGGTACTGTGAAACCAGGGACTTGAGTATGATAAGAGGCTGATGAAATACAGAGGGATGGGGGTAACTCTGGAGATGTACTATTTTTTTTTGGGGGGGGGACTTAGGGGTATGCAACAGTTGCAAGGGGGTGGCTTAATATACATCACCTTCCTACACTGCCAGAAGAGGGCAGCAGAGGTACAACTAAACCTAACAGCAGGTAGTGAGAGAACAACAGCTATGGAAACAAAGGAAGGGGAAGAGGGGAGATGTTGGGTGGTCTGGAAGTTTGCTGTTCGATTCCTCCTGAGGGCACAATCACCAAGGGTCCCCATAGAAGTGATGTACTGGGGAGTGCACCCCAGACCTAGGGTATCACCAGGAGAGGCGGGATTATTCCTGTATGGGTTGAGCTTTAAATCTTTAATCTTCATGCAGGGGGCTCAAGGGGTCCCTTGGGGAACCCGTTTGGCGCTCAGACAAAGCTCCAGTCATGCCACGTTGGCACTCGGTTCAACTGTGATCCGTGGTTATGAAAGCAGTTATTAAGTTCATGTTTACTGTGTCAATAAGATAGTGCTTGATATTAACTAATCATGGAGAGGCTTCACAAGTGTGGAGTACAGCCCTTACTTCAAAATAGGAATGGTATGCATGGTCCCTCACCGAAAAGGTGGCCTCCTACTTCTGATATTCTCCCCTATTTTCCAAGGAACTATACAAATGATGTACAATTTATAAAACTTTAATCTAAACTATATTATGAAGACTGTGTAAGAATCCATGAACGGCAAATGTGAACTTAAATGTAAATTGACTGGGGTCTGTACCAAAGAGGGTCCATATCCTGGGGAAATGTAACTCATGACAGTGTGATGTGGGGTTCCTACAAGAAACTAGGTTAACCCAATGGAGCATTTGAAATTGAGACATAGCTGGGTAGGTTCAGTGGTGGCAGCCTCCAACCCTCAGTACAAAAAAAGTAGGAACAGGAATCCTCCTCTGGAAAGGCCTTCACTAGAAATGATCCCACACATTTACTGATGGAGAAGTCAGGGTGGCCATAGTAACACTACTGCAGAGGGACCACCTTGTGCATTTAATCAGTGTGTATAGTCTGACCTCAGTGGTCTCATCCTTTTTCTTTAACCTTTTCAATAGCATTGATACATTTCCAGAAGGATGTATTGTATTAGGTGTGGACTGGAACTCTGTTGAGGGCCCCATTAAAGACAATACCTCTAGGGCTAGCAACTCAGGCCACATAGGCCAAAGACCTTAGAAGGCCTCATGATGAAATATGGCATGATTGATGCATGGAGGGAACAGCATCCTTACTCTAAACTTACACATTCTACCCACCCCCACAACAATAGTTATTCCCATATAGATTTTATGTGCCCAAGGCCCAACTTCACTTGGTACAGGATTGTGACATCTTACCCACCACAGCCTCAGACTATTCCCCGATCTTCCTGTGGATTGCATTAGGCCCCACCTATAGATCTTCCTTTTGGCATCTAAATGTTGGTTTACTCAATGATGAGATTTTTAGATCAAAGATGAAGGAAGATATTCCTACTTACCTGGAATTCAACTAAGCACCAGACTCAGCCCCTAGATAGATAGATAGATAGATAGATAGATAGATAGATAGATAGATGGATGGATGGATGGATGGATAGGTAGATAGAGAGATAGATAGACAGACAGACAGAGATGGATGAATAGATAGACAGACAGACAAACATAAACAGATAAGAGAGGTACAGCATATGTATATATATATATATATATATCTATGGGATATGCAGGGGTTCAGTGTGTGATAATGCATTTATCTTGTACAGTTTCCAGTGACCTCAAGTAACTTCATGAGTGCTGAAGGCATGATTGAGAGTTAGTTTAGTTTTAGTTTAGTTTATTGTTCTAGGAATTACTACCTTTGAGCCAGAGGCTCTTTTTACAAAGTTTCCACGTCAATTAGGTACAGTACAAAAGGTTACATAGATAACACAACAATTTGTGTTGTGTCAAGAGCAAGAAAACATATACAAATACATATCAAATCATTTGTGCAAAAGGACATGAAATATCAATAATCACATTATTATTACAAGAAAGAGGTCATGCCAGATTAGGAGAAACAAATAGGGAAAAAGTCCAGAACAGAGAGGGTAAGTGAAAGGTGTGGGGAGCAGACAATAGCAGGAGAAAAGGTTTCCCAAACATGTCTTTGTCAAATAATGGAACAGGGTGGGTAGTGAGAAAATAGGAGGTTTAATCAGGGCAGTCACAGAAGCTGGAGGTGGCAAGGTGAGAGAAAAGCCTTGATTTGAAAATACCTAGAGAGGTGGAGGCAGTAATATGAGTGTTGAGGGCATTTAGCCAGCTGGGGGTATGATAGGCAAATGATCTTTGTCCCTGAGAGAAGTCCGGCATCAGGGGACTTGGAGAGGCTGGTGTTCTGATCTTCTGGTAAAACGGGTGCTAGCGCTCGGGCATAACAGGTCTTGGATACAGGGTGGAGTGAGGCCCAGAGTGGCTTTTTTTGCCATCAGGCAGATAAGGTACTTTATCCGGTTTGAGAGTTGAAACTAACCTGAGTCAGCATAGAGTTCACATGTGTGGGTACGTCGATGTGCACCAGTGAGTAGCTGACAGGCCTTATTTAGGGGGTGTTGTAATGCGACTAAGTGCTGTAGTAGTGGCAGATCCGTATATAACTAAGCCTTAGTCAACGACTGAGATGACAGAGGATTGGATGGCAATCCTCAGTGCAGAATGGGTAAGAAGCTGTCAGTTCCGATACAGAATCCCAATTCGCTGATTAATAGTTTTTGCTGTATTATCAATGTGAGTTGCAAAGGTTAGGCCTTGATCAAAGTTGATTCCAAGATATTTGAAAATTGGCACTTGTTCAAGGGTATTTCTCAGGTATGTATTAATGGTGAGTGGGACTTGCCTTTTCTTGTTTTGTGGGTTAGAGAAGAGCATGGATTTAGTTTTTTTGTGGTTTAGAACCAGCTTATGTTAAAGGAACCACATCTCAACTTTGGAAAAAGCATGCTGAAGATTGAGGCATAAGAGGTTCGGATCTTTATGAGTGGCAAGAATCACAGCATCGTCGGCATAGAGGATTATTTCTTCAGGGCAGGATTTGGGGAGGGAGTTTAGGAAAAGGCTGAAAAGGAGGGGGCCCAGGATGGATCCCTGGGGAACTCCTGAGCGAACCAGTTTTGAGTCTGAGAGAACTCCAGCTACTTTTACAGATTGAGGCGCTGAGCAAGGTAATTTTTACCCAGTCACCAGGACCCTGCGAGAGCCCTAAGGATAGTAGTTGTTTGATAAGTAGGCCATGGTGAACTGTATCAAATGCCTTGGTTAAGTCAATGTAGACTGCTCCAGTTAGGTTTCCTTTGTCCATGGCATTGTGGATTGCTCCTGAGAATTCAAGTAGGGCAGTCGATGTGCTGTGCCCTTTCCTAAATCCATGCTGCTGAGTGCATAGGATGTTGTGCTTTTCCAGGTAGTCTGAAAGTTGGTCCGCCACCAGACGTTCAAGGGCCATAGAGAGAGGTGGTAGTATTGATATTGGGCGATAGTTACCAGGCAGTGAGTTATCACCACTTTTGTGCACCTGAGTGACAACTGCAGCTTTCCATTTCCTAGGGAATTGGCTGTAGCAGAGGGAGAGATTGAAAATTTTTGTGAGGGGGAGCAGTACTTCCTCCAGAGTGAGGGAGAGAAGTTTAAGGTCAATAGTGTCGCTGCTTGCTCGGGACTTAGAAATGACCTTCTTTACATATTTATAGACTTCATGTGCCTTACTAGTTTGAAATGGAAGGTGGTTTGGTTGGAGAGGCAGTAGTAGAAGTAGAAATTGGAGGGTCAGCATCAGTGAAGAAATCAGATGAGAGGACACCACTAAGGTCCGTGAAGATATCATTTAGGGTGTTTGCAATGATCTCTGGGTCTAATGTAGTGGTTCCATCCACATTCATTATTGTAGGAGAGGGTTTGGACTGCTGACCCATGATATTCTTTATGTTGTCCCAGAAGGATTTTCCTTCGCCCCAGGAGTTGGAGAGGGCATTCTTGAAGTAGGAGCTCTTCATCAAGCGGATCTGTTTGGTACAGTGGTTACGAGCCTGTTTATACTTTTGAATGTCCGACAGAGTGCTAGTAGCTCTTGCAGCGGCCCAGAGGTGATCCCTACTTTTGAGTTGTGCCAATAGCTTCGCTGTGAGCCAGGGATTTGTGAGTGCTTTGATTTTGCTCTTTTTTTTACTTGTGCATAGGTGTTACAGGCAGTGTTGAAAGTAGTAATAAAGGAATCAAGGGCTAGGTCAACATCTTGAGTTTTGTAATTCAAGGACCAGTCTATCTGCCTAAGACAGGTCTTGAGATGAGTAAGGTTGCCATAAGGTAGGACTCTGCTATAGATGGTTTTTGGAGGTGGCTTACAAAACTTATTTGTCCAGGTACATATTATTGGAGAGTGATCACTGAGCGAGTCAGGGAGAACACTTATATTGGTTATACGGGTAGGGTGGCTGGTAAGGATCCAGTCAATGAGGGTGCTGGTCCCTGATTTGTAGTTTTTCCTGGTAGGGGGAATTTACCACTTGTGTTAAATTTGCTGCTAGGATAGCATCTTTGTTTGACCCTGCATCAGGAGCAAGCCAATTTATATTAAAGTCCCCAAGGAGAAGGAGTTCGATGTCAGAAGGTTGTGTACTTACGAACTCGAGGACAGCCTGTAGGCTGGAATCAGGATCTTTTGGTGGGATATAGACAGCAGCAATCATGAGGACTTTGTTTTGGGCACCAAGTAGTATCTTAATAGGGAGGAGTTGCACTGAGGTGTCTGTGGTGGGGTAAGAACCAGGGAGACAGGTGAGGTAGTCCTTTATGTAGATTGCACACCCACCACCCCTTTTCGAGGTCCTATCCTTGAAAAGTTAGAAGAGGTCACTGGAAACTGGACAAGATAAATGCATCATCGCACACTGAACCACTGCATATTCCATTTATGCAACAGTTTAGATGTTGTGTGAATGTTTTGATTTTGGTAAGTGTAAATAATTTGTCAAAAAAGGAAAAAGAAATTGAATTTCATGCTGTTTTTGCGAACTATAAAAAAACAAAATGGTGTCTATAAATAAAACACTACTCATTTTTTAGATATTTTTGTGCTGAACATTTTTCGTGCTCACAGTACCATGCTATCATTTTTTGTTTTAAAGTTATTCACATTTGTTTGCCAAAAAAGTGAACAAAAATTACATTTTCTTCTGTTTTCTTGCTGATTATAAAACATATATAAGGTATCTATAAATGAAACACCACTCATCTTGTAGATCATTTTGGGCTGAACAATTTTCGTGTTCACAGTACCATGCTATCTTTTTTCATTTTAAAGTTATTCCTATTTGAATATGGTTAGTACTGCTTCTGAGGCCGAACATTCTAAATGAATTCTTAAGAGAACTGTGTAGATAAATGGGATACTATGGTGATAAATAAATTTATCATCACAGTATCGTAGATAAATGGTTTTATTCCACAGTTTTTATCATGATCCCTGTTGCATAAATATATATATATATATATATATATATATATATATATATATATTTATAAAATGGGTAAGAAAATGGGAATCAGTGGCAGCAATGGGATTGGACAAACACCATCAGGTGACTGTGCGTATATCAGAGTGCAACCGCACGCCTGTACTTTAACCCCCCTCCAAAACAATTTTGCCATTTTATAAGATAGATAACCCACTCTACAGTGTGCTGTCATGCTCGGATATACACACATGCCTTTTGTGGTTGATGCACTCGGCCTATGGCCTTATGCGTACAACGCACACCAAGGCGTGCGTATATCAGAGCGTGACTGCACACCTAAGAGTGGGTTATCTATTACATATATACATGTATATGTATAAGCAATCCTATGAGGTCTTATGATATTTTACACCTCATATATGAAAAGACATATAGTTACATTACAGAATCAACTGTTGATAGAAGTATGAAATCTAGAGGTGGAGCACAAAATTAGTGGTCAAAGGGAAACCTTGCAACAGTTAAGAAAATCAGGCAAGAACTTAATCAGATGGTTCTTTGCCTCACCAGAAAGATAACCACCTTCTGCCTCAGTTTGGGACCCCTCTCTTCTCAGTATAGCTGTTTATAAAACCTCCCAGATTCTTCTGCTATTTCTTGGGGCCTTAAGAGTAGAGGTCTCTCCCCCCTCTCACTACCAATCTGCTTTACATATCTGTCTGTTTCTTGCTTCCTGAGACAAAATGCCAGCAAGTGGCTAGCTCTGCTCCCAGGGGGAGGCAGCATAGCGCAGTGGCTTAAGACTTTGAGCTGTAAACCTGGAGACCTGGGTTTGAATCCCATAGCCCCACTGGCATACTGTGTGACCCTGAGCAAGTCACTTAATTTCCTTGTGCTCCCAAGTCGCACCTGGAAACAAGCTTCAACTTAGTGTTCCTCTCTTGGTTAAACAATTTCCCCTTTCTTCACAAGTGGGAAATCAGTTACATTTCATGAATCAGGTATTTTGAGCATGGAAACAGGGCTAGCCACTTGCTGGCATTTTGTCCCAGGAAACAAGAAGCAGACAGATATGTAAAACAGATTGGAAGTGGGAGGGGGGAGAGACCTCCACTCTTAAGGCACCATGAAATAGCAGATGAATCCGGGAGGTTTTATAAACAGCTATACTGAGAAGAGAGGGGCCCCAAACTGAGGCAGAAGGTGGCTGTCTTTCTGGTAAGAGTGGAATTGCTTAACTTATCCCCAGATTAACTAACATATCTGAGCAGGGTCATATCCAGGGAAGAGATTGCCCAGGCCATTGAGCAACTCCGTGCAAATAAATCACCTGGCCCAGATGGGTTTACCCCCAAATTGTTTACCACTTTCTCCCCAAAGATTATTCCAGTGATGCATATGGTATTCACCAGCATCCATGACTGGGGGGAAGCACACAGTCCTGGGAGGAGGCGGTGAACTCAGTCCTCCCCAAACTTGGGAAGGACCCCAAGCACTGCAGGTTATAGAGACCTATATCCACACTGTACCAGAATGCTAAATTACTTGCCAAACTCCTGACCAGCAGCTTACAGGAAGTAGTAAGGGCCTTGATACAGCATGACCAAATGGGATTTATCCCAGGAAGACCGCATATGACAATGTTTATAAACTACTCAATGTGTTGTTGGCTACGGAAGGGAGTGGGGTGACTAATGTGGTATAACAATAGACACAGAGAAGGTGTTTCATTCCATGAAATGGCAGTTTTTGTGGGACACCATGGGCACTTTTAATTTGGGAGGGACATTTATACAATGGGTACAGGAACTATATGGGCAACTTATAGCTAATATATGGACTAATAACACCTTCTCATTGCCATTTGGGATTGAATGTGGCACACTTCAGGTGTGACCTCTCGCCCCCATTCTTTTTGTCCTCAGTATTGAACCACTGCTGGCAGTGATATGGTCATCATTAGAGCTAAAAGAGGTGATGGTGAAAGGGGAGGGAAGGAGGTTAGGCTAGCCCTTTATAGGTACAACATCTTTTTTTTCTCTGGACCCAAAGAGTAATCTTGGTGTCCTATTGCAGCTCCTAGGCGATTATGGAAGGGTATCTAGGTTAAAGGCCAATGTCGACAAGTCTGAGATCATGTTTTTCAGTGGGGAGCTGTGGGAAGGTTAGCAACTAGCATGCCCCTTCAAATGGGTAGTAAACAGCTTTAGATATTCGAGAATACAAATACCAATGAAGAAACAAATACTGCTCGACATCAACTACCTCAGCCTTCTTTATAACACAGATGCGGACCTTCTTAGATGGATATGCTTATTACTGTCACTTACTGGGAGAACAGAGGAAGTAAGAATGAATATCCTGCCCCACTTTCTGTATCTCTTCTCCTCATTGCCAGTAGCAATCCCCAGATCCATATGAAAAAGAATTAGGAAAACTATATTCAAATTTATTTGGAGCAAGACTGTAGAGAAAAAAACAACAAATATGTTGCAGGTGATACCTTTTATTGGACTAACAAAATTATTTTTAAGACTAGCTTTTGAGAGATAAAACTCTCTCCTTCAGGTCAAAGTGAAAACAGCTGAGCAGTATGACAGATATAAAGGCTGGATGTGGATTCAAACCTAGACTAGCAGTTTACAGATCAAAGCATTGCAGTCAGTTTGCACCTTTTACAAACAGGAAGACTAATCTTCACTTGAGTGTGACTGTTGGAGAGATCAACTTGCAAGATCAAAGGGCTGCCTAATTTTACTCTGACTCTGGACCATTAATTAGCATTTCTAAAAATTCAAGACAGAAAGAAAATACATACCATTGTCTTAAGAAGGTACCTGTTAAAAGAGCCAATTTTGGAGCAAAACTAAACCAAACACTCCCTGGGCCATGCTGGTATTACAGAAGGACCATGGGGGATTGGGGTTACCTAATTTGCAGATGTATTACCAGGCCTGACAATTGCAGCATCTAATTAGAGATTGGTGGAAAATTAAATTTGTGGGTGAAGTTCCCAAGACGTGGCTGAAATTCGCATTCATGGAGCTTTGCAAGGTTTTCCTGACCCTCAGCAAATTCAACTTCGCCCGAAGTCGCAAAGTTTTTGCCCACAAATGGCAGAATTTTGCCCACGAACAATGAAGTTCCACTATTCATGGGCGAAATTCCACACTTCACAGGCAAAATACCATACTTCGTGATGAAACTTTGCACTTTGCAGATCGATTTGTGCTCCAAGAATTGTGCTAAATGTTCTGATTAATTTGCAGAGTGAATTTTGCTGACTTTGCCCATCTCTACACCTAACAGCACATCTTGATGAAGGAGATGCACCTGCATGAGTGGCAATGGAAGAGGAAAGTCTGGAGGCAGGGTAGGTGAAAGCTTTAATATTCAATTAAATGGAGACAGTCACCCTGTCATTTGTCAAACACCCATCAGTCAATCAGCTACTGAAATTATGACAGCTTATGTGCTGGGGGGGGGGTCACATGGGGGTTAGCAGTTACACCACAATTAGACACAATACAGGTTTTTCCCTGATTGCATGGATCCCATGTTTAAACGATGGGGGTGAATGGGCCTCTGCACCCTGGGGCAGCTTCCAGTGAGTAAGAGACTGAAATTGTTCAACCAACTTCAGGGGAAATATGCTGTATTACACCAAGAGTTCTACTGCTTCCTGCATGTTAGGTACTACCATACCTCCTTACAGAAGACTGTTAATCACAAGTACAACCAGACAGACTTAGGCCCAAGATGACAGGAGGTCTTATGGGAGAGCCATACCCAAGGCTTCTGGTGTCTTGTCTATAACAAGTCATCACTACCTCTAATTCATAATGCGCACAAGTAATTCAGTCCAGATGGGAACAGGAATCAGGCTTGCAACTCTCAGGCAAGAAGTGGGATAAATTCGGGGGAAGGGGGGCCAGCAACAACTTGTTGAAGAATAGGTGGAAGGTACCAATACCTTTGAATAAAGTTTTATTACAAAAAGATATCTAGGACTACACTAATATTCATTCAGATTTACAGGGCAGCAGAAACTCTTCCAGGGAAGGTTTTTGAAGCATCTGATTCCTGACCCCCTCAAAATGCCTAAGACACCATTCATCAGGATGGCTTAGACTTTCATAGATTTACTAGAAATCTTTTCAAGATGGCCGCTGGGCTGTGCATGCCACTGGCTGCAGAGTTGTATCTGCAATATGTTTTGAGTTTCATTTAGTTTAGTTTCATTTAGTTTGTCTCATTTATTTAGTTCATTTGAGCGTTTACGTTTTACTTTGGTTTTATTTTTTGAATTGGCTGGAGGACACTCGCTATTTGTGGAGTAAGAGGAGGAGGGTGCTTTCGGTCCGGCAATGGATTTTAACTCCAGAAATCTCAGAAACCTCAGCAACTCTATTAAACCAACTTTGAGTGGTTGGTTTTTAAAGCGTAGAGCTCTGCTTGCTGTCGCTATATTGGGGGGGGGGGTCGTGCAGTGGAGTATGGAGTTCCTTGCCTTGTTGATTTAACCGTTTGGGCTGAATATTTTTGGGTCCCACTGGGATTTGGCTGGGACAAAGAGAGAAGAGAGGGCGTCCTTGTGGCTGGTGCTCCATTGCTGGGGCTGACATGGAGGTGGACTCAGAGCGGATTGAGGGCTCATGGTTTCGAGGATTTTTCCAGGATGCTGTTTTTTCCCCTGGACTGAGGTACTTTGGCCTCTGCATTGAATTTGAGCTGGGGAATAACTAGACTGTTTGTTGATTCCTGGGGCTGTGATTTCTATGAAGATTTTTTAAGGAAGCCTGTGACTTTTCCTTAACATCTATTTGGGGTGTATCCTCCTGCTGGGCCTCACCTGATTTGTGGTCTGAAGGGGGCATTTGGGAGCCTTTAGTCAAGGAATTGGCTGGGGATCTCTGCCTCCTAGATCCCCAAATTGGGCCACTGTTGTAGCCTGATTTTGGGTGTTGTATTGGTCTACTTTTTTCATGTGTGGTTGCCCGGCTGGGGTTAAAGGGCCTTATTCAAATCATGACCTGCTTGATTTCTGGACTTGGATTTTGGATATCCTCTGGAATGATTTGTGTTTTGCTGACTTTAAACCCGCGGATTAATCCATTTCTGTGCCTGGCAATTTGAAGACTTTTTATTTTGGACATTCGAGGTGGTTAGAGGACCTTGTGTCCATTCATTTAAATTGGACTGTACCTTCTCCTTGGCTCATAAGAGGACTTGGAGGGAAGAGACACGTTATTTATTTGTTTAAAGTTTAAATTGTTTTTGATTTGTTATTATTTTATATCTTGCAGTGAGAGTGCTAAGGTATTCTTTTTTCCTTCTCTCTCCCCCTGGCTGTGAGAGAGCTAAGGGGGGGTAATTAAATTTTTTTTTCTATTTCTTTTTGGTTGTAGGGGTGGTGAGAGAACCCTTACATTTATATTTATATTTATTTATTTATTTTTATTTTTTATTTTTTGTTTGTTTTTATTTTATTTTATTTTGTGAGTCTTCAGTCTAGTCCAGACTTGGTTTTCTGTGAGGTGAGGTTTTTTGTTTATTTGATTTTGTTTATTTATGTTGGTTATGTTTGGGATTATTTGGTTAATTTTATGATGTTAAGATTGATTATTTTGTGTTTGGGGTTTATTGTTTTGTTTACATAGTGACACGTGCTGGCCTTCAGTCCCCACGGTGGTGCGCTAGTCATCCTCCTCTCTTTGCGCCCTCCACTCTTTTAATACTCCTCTCCTACAATTCAATACTTACCAGTGCTGTAGAGCATTGGGGATTGTTCATAGGAGAGTGAGGAGGGTGGGGTGTGCGAACAGGAGAGAATGAATGGGGGGGCCACCATATCGGGGTTATTAAGTCCAGAAGGCGCCCTGGGCAAAATGGAACCAAGATCATGGTTTACCATGTCTGGTGTCCATACCCAAGGGCACTACTGAATTTAGTAGGCAGATAGGCCTGACAGCCTCCGAGGTTTGTCCAACTCAAGCAGTGTTATGCAATGCCAGGTCCATCAGGAATAAGACCGCCATTATCACCGATCTTGTTGGCTCGGCTGACTTGGCTTGCATCACTGAAACCTGGCTGGATGAAAATTCAGGCTCCATATTGGAGGCCATGACTCCGGCCGGGTACTCGGTGATACATAGCCCAAGATTGGACCGCAGGGGAGTGGGGGGTTGTAGTCTGTTTCAAGACTGAATTGGGCCTCACGAATGTAGTAGTGGGTGAGGCTGAGTCATTTGCGTGCACAATTGTAGTGGGTGTAGGCATTCGAATCGTTCTCATCTACCGTCTATCTGGAGATGGGAAACGCTTCTTACAGGAAGTAGCAGACTTCCTCGTTGACATGTCGTTTGAGTCACCCAGATTGATGGTTCTGGGTGACTTCAATGCCTGGGTCGACGATGAACTCTCACAATTTGGTAATCACTTCCTCCAATTAATGTCTTCTTTGGGCCTTACACAGGTAATTTCCACTGCTGCTCATAAATCTGGGCACTCTCTGGACTTAGTCTTCCTCCTAGGGATTGGTGCATCTGACATGGGGGTGGAACCGGTCACCTGGTCAGACCACTACACCGTGAGGTTCAATTTTTGCACCCGCCCAAGAAGGCCTTCCCCTGTGGCGATGGTCAGGTACCACCCATTATGGAATATTACTTCCAAAGGCCTTGTGGCGGTCCTTGACCTACCATCTCCAGTGTTAGCGAGCAGTAATCCAGAGACGCTGGTGTCGGCCTATAATGTAGCCATTATGGCGGCCCTGGATCTTATTGCTCCTGTTTGTGAGTGCCCCTTATCCCTTCACCCCAGGTCCCTTTGGTTTGATGTAACATTGAGGGAGATGCGGAGACAGGGCCAAAGGTTAGAGCGATGTTGGCGCAAGTCCACCCTTGAGATCGACTGCCTTAGATTGATGGAACTTTATTCTATCTATCAATCTGCAATCACCCATAAGATCACAGAATTCCTGTCCAGGGAGATTGCAGTTGCTCGGAATCGACCGGCTCAGCTGTTTCGGACTGCAGACAGACTGTGCAACCCAGCCTGTCTGCAAGTTCGAAAAGCCATTTTGCAATCAGAGTGCGAGGAGCTCGCTCGTTACTTTGCAACTAAAGTGGCTGACATCAGGGCGGACTTGGGCCAGGCAATCTCTAAGGGTGATGTTGTAGAATAGTGTGAGTTCACAGTACCCAAATTCTCTTGGCGTTCCTTTGGTCGACCTGAGTTCATGGATATTATGAGGATCATCCATAGTGTGCATCTCACAAGCTGTAGTTTGGATCCTGGACCAACTCCCCTAATTTTGGGTTGTACTGATATCATCAGTCCAGTCCTGGTGCAAATAGTCTGGTGCTCCCTGGAGTCAGGTGAGTTTCCTAGCTCCCTGAAAGAGGTGGTGGTGACACCTTTCTTGAAGAAAGCTACCTTGGACCCAGACTGTTTCTCAAACTACAGACCTATCTCTAACCTTCCCTTTATTGGGAAGGTTATTGAGAAGGTAGTGGCAGCCCAATTGGAAGACCATTTAGCCATGCATAATATCTATGAATCCTTCCAATCTGGTTTTTGTAAAAGACATAGCACTGAGACTGTGCTGGTTCGGGTACGTAATGATCTTCTGAGGGCAAGAGATCAAAAGAGATGTTCCATTCTGGTTCTCCTTGATCTCTCATCAGCTTTTGACACTGTGGATCACCTGGTGTTGATAGCATGCCTGAGGCAAATTAGTGGAATGTTGGGAACTGTTTTACAATGATTCACCTCATTCTTCACTGGGAGATCACAAAGAGCTGTGTCGGGAGTCTTTTCCTCTGGCCCAACTCCTTTGGTGTGTGGGGTGCCTCAGGGTTCCGTGCTGTCACCCATGTTATTTGCAGTGTACATGCTGCCCCTCGGAGACATTATAAGATGGTATGGGATGAGGTTTCACTGCTATGCAGATGATACCCAGCTATACCTGTCTTTTGCACCTGACCAGGATGGAGCTCTTGCATTGTTTAACAACTGTCTGGAAGAAATCCAGGGTTGGATAGATAGTTGGTTAAAGTTGAACTCAGAGAAGACAGAGGTTCTGGTTGTGGACCCGGGTGGTCAGATAGAGAGGTCGTGTGATGGCATGCCCTCTGGAATTTTTCTTGGCAGCATGTCACTTCTGACCTCTGAACGGGTGCATAGCCTTGGGATTGTCCTAGATGACAGACTGACCTTACAGTCTCAAGTGTTGGCTGTTGTCAGGACTTCCTTTTACTATCTTAGGAATATCGCCAGGGTTAGGCACCTTGTTCCGTGTGACTCTTTGCCAATGTTGGTCCATGTCTTTTTGTCCTCGCGTTTGGGCTACTGCAACGCCCTATACTTTGGGCTTTCTGGGGTTGAAATCTGTTCCCTACAGCTGGTGCAGAATGCTGCAGCCCGGGTTCTGACTGGGACAAGTAGGTCCTGTCACATTACCCCGGTGCTGCGCAAACTGCACTGTCTTCCTATACGGTGACAGATCACCTTTAAAGTCATTTTATTCACTTTCAAAGCCCTTCCCGATCAGGGTCCGGTCTATCTGAAAGAAATCCTGGTGCCTTACTACCCCAGCCGATTGCTCCGCTCGGCTGACAAAGGGTTGTTAGAGATTCCAAGAGTGAGTTTAAAATCTTCTGCCAGCAGAGCATTTTCTTATGCTGCACCCACTCTTTGGAATTCTTTACCATGCCAGTTACAGGAGTGCACCTCCGTGGAGGAATTTAAGAAGAATTTGAAGAATCATCTGTGGCAAATGGGCTTCTTGGATGGTTAGATAATTTTATTGTGCTGAGATCTTATTTTATATTTTATTAATTGATTTTAATATTTGATGTTATTATGATGTGATTTTATTTATATGTATTACTGATTTATATTTGATGTTATGGTCTTAATGTGTTCAGTGCCTTGGTATGTTGAAAGGCGCTTTATAAATAAACTTATTATTATTATTATTAGACTGCTGCAATCAAACATAGAAACATCAAATTTGATGGCAAATAAGGACTGATGGGCCCATTCATTATGCCCATTTCTCCTTACCTACACTATTACGGCAGACCTTGTCCAAACTACAGCTCTTTCTCCCTGCCCCCTTCCTTTTGACTAAGACTCCCTTCTGCTTATCCCATGCATTCTTGAACCTCACTGCTGTTTTCACCCCCACCACCTCTGCTGGATGTCTGTTCCAGGAATCCACCACTCTTTCTGTGTAAAAATACTTCTTCACATCTCTCCTGAATCTACCCCTTCCATCTTCATAGAATGTCCCTTTGTTCTTGAGCACCTTTTCTTTTGAAAAATAATTTCCTCCTGTATCTGATTTACCCCCTTGAAGTTTAAAAGTCTCCATCATATCCATACATATCAAGAAATACATAGTTAGTTAGTTGACTAGTTAGTTGGCTAGCTAGTTGGCTAGCTAATTAGTTCAAAAGCTTCACCCAGAAATACATACTGAGCTTGTAACAGTTAATATCCAAATGCATGCTGGGAGATGGGGGAAGGGGAGTGTTCAATATTCTGAGAATAAGAACTGAAGTTTGTACAAGCTCTACCCACTGGAACACATATATTACCAGTTTTCTTAATTAATATTTGATTGTTATTTCAGTTATACGTATGGCAGAATGTATTGAAACTAAAGGTGACCTAGATTTAAAGTGCCATAGTAAGGTTCCCCAAATGCCTTTTTCACATAGTATGCCATTACCAGCCATGCTTCAGATGTTGCAGCTGCAATTTGTTTTGTAAAAAAATCTGTCATAGTCATTTTTTTTTATGTTTTATCAGTGTTTCGTCCTCCAGTTTTCTGTGTGGCCACACCCCCAGAATGATGTCATACCAGGGGGCTGTCAATGTTTTACATACAGCAACAAGGAATTCTGGGTAATTCATAACATTGACTTAAATGTGCCTTACTCAGACGTACAGTCCCATAGGTTGATTGTGGTAAGCACTTATATTTAAATGTGCATAACAAGGCATTGTGTGTAAAATAAGAACCTGTTTTCCAATTTCCTTACTGTGAGATGCTGTCTCATATTTCTGAAGTGGTGCCAACAATATAAGCTTTTGTATGTTTATTTTCACAACAATGCATTGTGCACATCGTATCTAGCTGCAAGACTTCTATACTGAAAGATATTTCTGCAGTGAACACAGAAATATAATAGCCTGTATACTACTTTACATTGTAAGGCATTGTGGGTACAGTACATAGCTGATTTGTCTATCTAAAAAACTAAAAAGTGACACTGTCCCTTTAAAAACTTTTTTCCCTGGTGTGATGTCACAGTTGGGTGTTGCAGCACTGAGAAAAAAGGTCAGGTTATGCAAATGAGGCAGAGCACCCACATTTTTTTTTTTATGGAAAACAGCACTATTTGGCAGTTTGAATGGTAAGAGACTGATTCACAACACCTACAGGTTGTTATTCCCATTTGTTATGGCAAATGTTGGTAAATCCCTTTAATATGCTATAGCAGAATTTCAAGAATGCATTGGATAGGTGTAAGGGAGTCTTAGGGTAAAGAAAGGGGAATGGGTGAATGGGCTAGAGAGCAAGAAGGATCTATGATATACTGTAGGCAAGGAAAAATAAGCAGACTAGGTGGGCCAAGTGGTCCTTATCTGCCAGCAAATTCTACGTTTCTAAGTGTATCACTGGCTCTATAAAACTCAGAAACACAACAAAATGCTGAAAAACAATGAAATACTTAGTTTACTAGACCAGGTATAGTTATGGAAGCTGTATTGGAAATTCACCAAGCAGAGAAGAAAAACAAACTTAAAACTAACTCTAAATTTGCATGATGTTTGTTTAGTATTCCGAGACTAATGAATGAACAGTATGCAGTCTCAAATGTCAGCATGATGCTCCAAGTCAGAACAAGAAAACAAAGCTCTGTCCTCAGAGACACTCATTAAAGAAAGGGTGCATCTTTCATGGATTACAGCAGCATGGTCTCCACTTCAAGAGCAACTGAATAAAAAATTAGAACAATGGAAGCAGAAAAAAGGAATGTTTAGAGAAAATAGAACAATTTCTCATATATAAAATATGCATTGTCATTAGTAGTAGTCTTTCTGTTTTACAACAATGGCACACAATTGTTAATTTTATGTATGGCCTTGAACAAGCTATGTATAAACACCTAAATAGATTATCCATCTTTATAAAAATCTGGGGTCCTTGGGTTATCAGCTTAAACTGAATCCCTGTTTTGTCCCATATGAGATAGCCTATAGACATTTATTTGTTAGTCTCCTGCTTGTTAAGAGTGAATGGGGAGTGAAGTTTTCTCTTTCTATATAATGATTGGTTTTAGTTATGGAATGCCTTGCCCTTCCAGTATTTTATATTTTACTGTATTTAGTGACTGATATCTGTTGTTTTATTGTCATTTTAGGTCTTTTTTTAATCTAATGTTTGCTTTAGATTTTCACTGGTTATACCTGCTGCAGTCATTAATATTGTCATAACTTCTGGGTCTTGATTAGGTCCATCTGTCCTTTTTTACTGTGAGTTGTACTGTACTATTCTGTGTTCTTCGAAGATGTTGAAAAAATAGCAAAATTCCTGATAGCAGTACAAAAAATTAAAAAGATGATGTACTGGGAAAGTAAGAAGGAAAAGTTGGGTAAGATTTTTAGAACAAGCATGCAATAATAAAGGGTACTTCCTTTTGGATAGAGTGAGTGATATTTTACTGAATTTAATGGAGCTACAGTCAGGTAGGATTTTATATTCTTAAGTATGTATTCTATTTGTAAGTCTATATTCTTTTTAATGTATTCTAATTCTGATAACTTATAATATCCAAAGTGTAATGTTACCTTGGTCGAACAATAAATATGATTGATTGATATTCTGTGTTGATGGATGTTGCAAAATAATAAACATTAGTTATAAAAAACAAGCATTTATCAATGGCGAATGTTGTCGCGCTGGCATTGGCTTTGGTAGTGCAGTGCAAGAAAACATTTGGGGCAGGATGTGAAAAATGACAGCTATACAGTTCATAAGGAGGTGTAAAAAAATGTCAGTGTTGAAAATGTGGCATGTAAATATTGCAAATTTGCGAAGTTACAAGGGTGCGTGGGAAATGTGCAACACACGCTTGTAACACAGTCATTTTATGGGCATTCGGCACCAAATTTTCAACATAGGTATTTTAGCACCTCTGCTCATGTACAGTGTCACTGTTATTTCCTCAAACTGTCCCAAAAAGTGATTTCACACAGCAACCGCTGTATTCTGCGCCGGAAGTGCGAAAACACATTTTTGGCAGGATATGTGAAATGAAAGCTGTACTGTTCATCAAGAGGTATGGAAAAATGCCAATGATGGAAATCCAGAGTGAAAATATTACAAATGCACAATGTTAGGAGTGTGCGTGCAATCTGCCAATGCACGCTCATGACACAATCATTTTATGGAGTATCTTCTTCAAATTTTCAGCATAGGCATTTAAGGACCTCTGTTCATGAACTGTGTCACTGTCATTTTCATAATCTGGCCTGAACACTGATTTCCCACAGTGACAGCACTATAGTGTGCCAGAAGTGCGGAAACTGCTGTACTGTCCACAAGGAGGTGTACAAAAATGACAATGTTGAAAATCTGGCATGAAAATATTGCAATTTGCAAAGTTATGAGCCTACATAGCAACTACACAATGCATGCTCATAAAACAGTCATTTGTTGGATTTTTTCCACCAAATTTGCAACATAGGCTTTTTGAGAGGCCACTTCATGTACACTGGCACTGTCATTTCATTAATCGGTCCCAAAAGGGGATTCCACGCAGTGACTGTGAAATTACCTTGCAAGACCAATTAATGCCATGGCAGTGATAGAATTCATGAGGAGGGGTCCTAAAAAAATCCATGTTGAAAATATGGTGCCAAAATTCCAAAAAATGCCCAAGATATGCATTAAAGTTGGAAAACCCCTATTCATTCCATTATACAGCTTACTGGCATTTCCTCAGTTTGTGGTCAGCTTTGAAGACTGCAGATGTGTTCCTGGTCCACCAAAGATCATCGCGCCAAACTCTGGAGGTAAGTATGGGGTGAGGGAGGTGTGAGGAGGCAGGGTGCACAGTGGGTGGGTGCAGGTTGTGGGAGGGGAGCCTGGGAGATCGCCGAGGGACAGTTTTCCTTCTTTACAGGGGAAAAAGAAATAAAAAACATCAGGGGACCATTTTCGTTTTTAGTAGGTGCTTTAACATACTGGGGTGGACTCCCAGCAGGCCACCTGAGTGTGTGTGGGTGGGTGGGTGCTTTAGCCGATGGGGGATTGGGCACCCCTGTCGGCAAACAAGGAAGGGGGGGAGCTGCAGAAGCTGAGGGGGATTGGACACCCCTTCGGCAATCAAAAAAGGGGGGTTACATGATGCTTATGGTGACTGGGAACCCCCATCGGCACACAATAAAGGGGGGATTGACAGGCAACAGCGGCAGTCACTGCCGCCATGTTGCCTGCACATAGCGGGGGCCTGCTGTGGTCACGCTGCATGAGAACTTCACTCTCATTGCAGCAGACTTTTTGTCAGAAGTCATTGCCTCATTAGCCAGGCAGGGTGTCTACCCCTGCTGCTGGCTGATTGGGGAATGTGGGATGCACCTACATGGGGCTTGACCAGCTACCTCAAATGGGCAGTCACCTGATGTCTTCAACTTGGACCTTTGAACTGCTAGGAGGCATCCCTCAGAGGAAAGAAGGGGAGAGGGTGAACTGCACAGTTAGGAGGCAAGAGCTCACTCAGATAACCTGACCCCAGTCCATGTAGGGCATCATAGGTCAGCAGACAAACCTTGAAGGAGATTTGCCACTTCACTGGCAGCAAGTGCAGATCACACAGGACAGAGGTCACATGACATGACCTTGAAAGGTCATAACCTAGCCGCTATATTCTGCACTAACTGCAGGTGTCATAGAACCCCCTCCACCTATCCCAAAATACAGAGCATTACAGTAGTCAAGCCTGGAGGTCAATAAGGCATGCAGTAGTGAGGCCAGGTTCTGGAGGGATCAAGGCTTTTTCTGGGAGATGTTACAAAGATGAAAAAAGCCATTCTGGACTATGGATGACTCCTGATCTTCCAGTGTTAGTCCTTCATCCAGAATGACACCCAGATTCTCCAGTTTAGTAGAAGCCACTTGACTGGAGGAACCAAGAAACAAACCAGTCCTCTCTGCAGTTGCCCTTATGCTCTGCCATCAGCCAGGTTTAATCATTAGTATGTCCATCTTAGTACATCCATCTTGTCCTGGTTGTGTCATAGCCAGTTAGAGGACAACCAGTCCTGGATCTCAACCAGACATAAATTAAGTGCATCAATTGCACCAGACATCCTGGGTGCAAATGACAATAACTCAGTATCATCTGCATAGCAGAGAAAGCCCAAGCCAAGCTGACTGATGTCACCCAGGGGCAGCATGTATACCACTAACAACATAGGTGAGAGAGTCAGACCCTGAGGTACACCACAGACCAGGGGCTTCAGGCATGAGGAAAAATTTCCAAAAAGAGTAAAGTGAGCAGCCTCTCCAAAAGATACTTTAGCTATTTACTTTATTATGATCACAGTAACATTCCAATCCTCATGATACCCAACATTTAGCCAATAGGCTTCATCAAGGAAAAGGACCTGGGAATCAAAGACATTTTTTTCAATAATTTCAATTTCATCTTCTGCATTGTCATACCATAAAAATAAAATATTTACTGGCAACACATAATTATTCTGCTCTAGTGATGATGGAGGCATCAAAGTGATCACTGATCCACTCTAATAATGACAAATATTAGAGTAATAATCAGCTTCAAAATGTTTATACTTGAAATAAAATTACAAACGTTTCAGGATCACGTACACAAAGTTATTATTCTATAAGCACACCGCTAGATGGTGCATACAGGTCAGAGGTTTCCACTGAGAACAAGTGGACAATCACAATACATATTAGTGTTTCACATATCCTTATGTCCAACCATGCAATTATTCAAATTCCTAATATTGCTTTCTGATTATTCTTACAATAGTTTTTGATTTTTGCAAGTTGTGCTGCTATAAGCTCTTTTACATTCAAACACCCTTAGGTTAAAAAAAAAAGGATTTTCTTTTTACCAATATATTTGTATCACTTTCAGAAAAGAACCAAAATAAAATGGTTTCTAGCACCCACCTATGTTGGTAACTTTAAGTGTCACTCATCAGGCTGTTTTTCACACTTCACTAACAGAGAGTTGAGTATTTCTACAATGAATTAGGAGTGTCAAACTGTGTTATTTAAAATCCTTTTTCTGTACTACATGGGCCCGATTCTAGAAGGGTTACGCCTGGTGTGACTGCAGTTGCACCAAATAAAATGGCGCATGTAGCAACTTACGCCAGCAGTTCTGACATACAAGATTCTACATAGTGGCCTGCAACATGGTGCAGGCCACATGCACCAAACAGCAGTTATGCTGCATAAACCTCTTTCGACATGGCGCTAGGGGGTTTACGGCAGCAGTTGCACCCCATTCTAGAAGGGCAGCCATAAAGTGCCCACATCGAGATTCTACAAGAACCCCCGGAAGGAGATCTGGCAATTAAGCAATAAGGTATGACCAGGGGTTAGATTAACAGTCTGTTAATCACTCCCTAGGGGTGTAATGTGGCACAAGGCGCAGCCGAGTGCCATATTGCCCCTAGGGAGTGATTAACTGACCGTTAATCTAACTCCTGGGAGTGCCTTATTGCTATTATAAAAATGTTTTCCAAAAGAAAAGTGTTAAAAGTATTCTTTATGAATGTTTTCCTCATTTAGAGGGAGATTTTTAATAAAATAGTTCTTCCACCAGCAGTTTAAGAATGCTGGTTCAAAATCAGAATGCATCATTCCACACATTCAGCTGTGCTAGAGGATGGAATGCTGACATGAAGAATCCATGTGCCATGGTGATCAGGCTGTACATGACAGTATAACATGGATTAATGTAAGGCTGTTGGAATCCTAACAGCCAATCAGATTGCAGCATTTCTGAGAGCCTTTTTATAATGTAAGTTATACCAGCATTTAGCTGGTATAACTTACGGATGCCACCGAGGGTCCTGTAGACCGATCGGCTATCCTCCGGACAGTGCACAGTTTCCCTCCCCCCATGCCCAGCACATCCCAGCAGGGCTCCACAGGGCTACCCATAGCCCCAGCCCCCCGAAACAGCCTTTGGAAGAAGCCCCGCAAGGCGGTGGTGCCATCCCCCACCCATGCCCTGAATCACGAGTCGCCTGCCACATATGTGGCAATATGCCTGCCCTGGTAGTCTAGTGCACCCCCAAACTGTACAGTAATATAATATATATTTTTCATATTTCCCTGTTAGTCTACTGCCCCCCCAACACTGTACAGTAATATATTAATAATTATTCCTGTTTCCCTGGTAGTCTAGCAGCCTCCCCCGGCACTGTATTGTACAATGATAAAATGTGACCACTCCCCATTTCCCTGGTAGTCTAGTGGCCCCCCACCCATCCATGTCAGCCCCACCCAGCACCCCCTACCCTTCCCCAGCCAGAGACTGGCACAGCCCACCTCTCACCTCCACAGCCAGCCGCCGACTGAGTGCAGTATTAGCGCTACTGCACCAACATGCTCAGAAACGGGGAGTTTTCACATTTTATCATTGTACAGTTCGGGGGGGGCCACTAGACTGCCAGGAAAATGGGAACAAATATATATTATATTACTGTACAGTTTAGGGGGGCCCACTAGACTACCAGGGGAAATGGGAAGAAATATATACTATATTACTGTACAGTTTGGGGGGGCCACTAGACTACCAGAGAAACAAGAAAAACTATATATTATATTTCTACAGTTCAGGGGGGCACTAGACTACCAGGGAAATGGGAATAATTATTTATCATATTACTGTACAGTTCGGGGGGGTACTGGACTACCAGGGCTGCTGATGTGCTGCATTGGCAGCGGGCGACCCGAACATCGGGGCATGGGTTGGGGGTGCCCTTGCGACCTGCAGCAGCAGGTTGCGACATGCTGGCCAGGTATACCCTCTGTACAGTGTACCTTGCGGCATGTCGCAAGTTGCAGGACTTTGCTGCAGAGACCCTGCCCCTTCTAGAATAGGGTGCAGGGTCACTGTCACAGTTGCGGGTGGTGCAGGTTGTGTTCAGTGGCAACTTGCACCACCCTTCTAGAATCGGGCCCCATGTCTCTACAATAGACCAGTAAAAGGACTAGCATATACTTTTATAACACTTTACAGTTATTATTATTTACATTGCTTTAACCAACAGTGTTTCAATCTAAATGTTTAAACTAGATACCCATGATTAAAATTCATACCTCAAACAGTTTCAGAAAGTTAATGCTCATTTAGTCAGTCTCTCTAAGGACACTAGTCCACACTAGTAAGATCTGTGAGACAAGAGAAAATGGTTTTATTTAATACATGTACTGGGACACAAAATGTATGACTGTCCAAGAGCTCCAAGGTTCGCTTACCTTTAGTTTAAGATATGTTCTCACGGCAGTCATTCAACGTGTACTGCATTGATTTCTGTTACAGTCAGTGTTACAGTAGGAGTGGAGACTGAGAGGAAGACCAAACTCCACTAATCCCAGTAAAACAGGTGTGATATCTACAAAGGGAGTCTACATCCTGGTACCATGAATTGGGGCGTGTTGGAGGTTGCCAGGCAACCAGACAGCTAGCATGTCACCACAGCCACAGGGCTAGAGAATGCACATTACCAGCCCCACAGTCTCTCAAGCGCTGAAGCACAAACTGAGAAGGCCTGTCCTGGTCTCTCACTCGCAGATGCAAACTATAAAATTTCCAACTAGTGGACTATAGTTTAACCACTTAATATCAGGCAAATGTATCCCACTATGCCAATTGGAAATATTATCCTGAAGTGTTTTACAGATTTAAAGCCAAGTTTAATTGCAGTTAAGTGATGCACCCTATAGTCAGTTTTCAAAACATATTAAAACTCCACATAACTAGTGTTGACTATTAAACATAGGGCTAATCATATAGCTATTTTTTCTGAAACGAGGGAGATTGATCATATAACTATTTTCATCTAACCAGGGAGACTGAACAGGCCAAGGACCTCCTGTGCAACCAGAATTTTCAAACTGTATGGTATTAGAACAAAATTTTCAACACTGCTGAGAAAGTTAGTGATTCTGAGAGATCCATTAGTGTACAATTTTCTTATGCATTCTAAATAATACAGGGCCACCATGTGTGGGAGCCCCAACCCGGGCATCAAGCACAGTGATTACAGAAGTGACTTGCAGGCATAAAGGGGTGCAAACAAACTGGTCTGCCTCTCAGTTGCTTATTTCTTACATAATGGGCATAAACTAGCCATGGAAAGGGAAGAAGCACTGACAGCTCCTGGCGGGCAAGTCTTCTATTATACAATGGCAAGAAAATTTCCTGGACTCTGATTGTTCAGTGCGTGCTTGTTGCAGTGAGGTTATCTGCACATAACCACACATCATTAGTCCACACATACAGATAATTGACCAATCTCTCTTGCCAAAAAAGTTTGCTGTCTTGCAATCAAAAAACAGAAGTGCAAGCTTAGTGTCATATAAAAACCTTATTTATTTATATTGTGGGAGGACAACATTTTTGTCATGGCTAAAACACTTCATATTAGGCAGAGAACAAGTGTCAGAACATCTTCTTTATAGTGTGGGAACATCTCTTTTATAGTATCAGTTTTACAGTTTTATTTTTTTATGAGGAAACACACCACATATGAATATACAGCATCATGGGTATGCAAATACCTAATTGCATGGTATTGCGTAACACACTACAGTGATAGCAGAGAATTGATTATTTGCATACACATAATGCAGTGCTTTCGCATGGGGAGTGTTTCCTCAAGAAAAAATAAAACTATACAACTGATACTATAAAATAGATGTCCCTACACATAAAAGGATGTTCCAACACTTGTTTTCTGCCTAATAGCTATCTACATGTGCTTATTTTGATCCCCACAGTATTAATAAATATGAGCCATTGTCTAATAGCAATAATGCAGTTCAGAGTGTGGGGTATGCTGGAATTATCTCAGTTCTGTGGTGTTGGATGTACTCAGTTTCTGGCTTTGTGACAAGCCACTGCAGGTGTAAGGTTATCCTAGCACAACCCACATCCTGTCGTGCATTATTGCTTAAATATACACATACTCTCAACTACACAGTGTATGGTATTGCATATATATAATCATGAAATGCTCCCAATGTTGTCATGGCCCTCCTGCACCAGACTGCTGCCCACAGACCCTAAGGTATGCTGAAGGAGCACAGCAGAACTGGCCTGAACCCCCAGGACTGACTTTTCTCATCATTGGTTAGTTCAGCCAAAGAGCGAGCTGCTGATTGGTTGGCCATGACATAGCAGAGCCTGCCATTGGCTAGCCACTCTCACTGGACTCTCATTGTCCTGTTCCTGGCCCGTGCAGCTTTGCTGCCTGGATTGGATTCCCACAGGACCCCCTGGCTATCTGAACCACTTCTTGCTGTGGTTTTTTTGTTTTGTTTTGTTTTTTATTTCAGCTTGGATCGCCCTGAATTTTCCCACCTTGACTGGGGGCAGAGGCACCCTGTATTAGTTAGTGTCAGTGGCTCAGTAGGTAGCACACTCACCTCTGAGGCTGGGAGATCAGAGGGCTGTGGGTTCAGTTCCCACATCTGGCACATAGATACATAGATACATAGACAGTGTCAGCAGATAAGGGCCTATGGCCCACCCAGTCTGCCCATTTAAGTTTGCAAGTTCAGTTTATGTTTTCCAGGAAGTCTGTTGCCCCTTACCCCTGACCTCCAGAATTCCTTTATGTCTATCCCATGCATTCTTAAATCCCGTGATTGTTTCAGCCCCCACCACTTCCTCTGGCAGGTGTTCCACTTGTGCACCACCGTTCTGTGAAGAATTCTTCCTCATGTTTCCTCTGAATCGCCCTCCCTCCAACTTCATCCCATGCCTCTAGTCCTGGAACATCTTCGCTTAAAAATAGTGCATTCCTGCACCCTGTTCCTCCTGTAAGATACTTGTATGTCTCTATCATATCCCTCTCTCCTTCTCTCTCCAGGAGTACATGTTCAGTGCCTTCAACCTGTCCTCATGGGACTTGTGATGCAATCCATGTACCATCTTTGTTGCCCTCCTCTGAACCTTCTCTATCCTGTCTATGTCCTCACGTAGGTAAGGTCTCCAGAACTGCACAGTGTACTCCAGGTGCGGCCTCACTAGTGTCTTGTATAGTGGAATTATGACCTCCCTTTTCCTGCTGGTGATGCCCTGCCTATGCATCCCAGCATCCTATTTGCTTTACCTGCTGCCTTGTCACACTGTTTCCCTGCCTTGAGGTCATCAGAGATGATAACTCCAAGATCCCTTTCCTGCTTGGTGCATGCTATATCCTCACCCCCAACTGATATATTGTGCCAGGGTTTTGTGCCCCATATGCATTATCTTGCACTTCCTTGCATTGAATTTCAACTGCCAAACCCTGACCATTCTTCAAGTTTCTGCAGGTCCTTCTCATTCTGTCTACACCCTCTGGTGTGTCTACTCTGTTACAGAGCTTTGTGTCATCAGCGAACAGTGAAATTCTGCCTTCTAGGTCCTGCGCAATGTCACTGATGAAGATATTGAATAATTGCCGGTCCCAGCACTGATCCCTGTGGTACCCCACTGGTCACTCTTCCCTCTGTGGAGTGACAGCCATTTACCACCATCCTCTGTGTCCTGCTGCCCAGCCAGTTACCTACCCACCGCACTACTGTCCTGCCCACACCCATATTCCCAGTTTGTGCAATAGTCTTCTATGTGGCACAGTGTCAAGGCCTTGCTGAAGTCCAGATAGGTCATGTCCACTGCCTCCCTGATCCACCTCCCTAGTCACCCAGTCAAAAATTCAATGAGGTTGGTCTGACATGACCTTCCCCTGGTGAAACCATGCTGCCTTGAGTCCTGTAGTCCATTGACAACCAGATGTTCCACCAATCTCTCCTTCAGTAGTGCTTCCGTGATCTTCCCCACTACCGAGGTGAGGCTGACAGGTCTGTAGTTCCCCGCTTCCTCTTTGTTCCCACTTTTGTATAAGGGGACTACATCTGCTATCATCCAGTCTTTGGGTACCTCCCCTGCTTCTAGTGATCGGCTAAACAGGATAGCAAGAGGTTCAGCCACCACCTCTCTTAGTTCTTTAAGGACCTTGGGGTGCACCCCATCTGGCCCCATTGCTTTATCAACTCTTATTACTTCCAGTTCCTTCAGGACCCTTTCGTGTAAAGGGACTTGTGTCCATTTCTGCACCATTCTCACCCTTGTACTCCATTCAGACCCATACCCTCCTCTTCCTCAGTAAAGACTGAGCAGAAATACCTGTTCAATATGTCAGCTTTACTGTTGTCATCCTCCACAAGCCCCATCCTCCCCCTTCAGTCTCACTATCCCTCCCTTTTGCCTTTCTTTTTCACTTATGTACCTGTAAAGGTTTTGTCCCCTCTACCCACTGATTTTGCAATGTGTTCTTCTGTCTGAGCTTTGGCTTCCCTTACTGACCTCCCTGCCTCCCTTTGCTTCTCCTGGTACTTCTCCCTATCCCCTTCTGCCTGTGTCTTTTTGTATTGCCTGAATGCAATCTTTTTGGCTTTCACTTTCTTTGCTACCTCTTTGGAAAACCATAATGGTCTCCTCTTCCTTTTCCTCTTGCTAACCTGCTTAATACATAATTCTTTTGCTCTTGTAATCCCCATTTTAAATACTTCCCACTGTTCCTCAACCCTGATTCCTGCCCCATTCCCTTAATGCCTCTTTCAAGTATCTCCCCATTTTCTCAAAGTTTGCCCCTAAAATCCAGGATAACGTGTTTTTGTGTGGTTTGGTTCTGCTCTTTCTGTGATTTCAAACCACAGTGACTGGTGGTCACTGTTTCCAGGTGCTCCCCACTCTTACCCCCATCACACTGTCCCTGTTTGTGAGCACAAGGTCCAGTATTGCCTTCTGCCGAGTTGGTTCCATGACCAGTTGCTTGAGGAAGGCACCCTGAAGGAGTCCAGAATAAATCTGCTCCTAGTTGATGCTGCTGCTGGCATGCTCCAGTCCACGTCTGGTATATTGAAGTCTCCACCAGTACTACTCACCTTTGTCTGCCATCCTTTGGATGGCTAGCATCAGCCCCTATCTGTTTCTTCCTCCTGGGCTGGTGGTCTATAGACCACACCTGTGCAGATGGCTGGCCCCATTTTCCTTTCCAGCTTAACCCACAGTATCTCTCCCCCATTTTGTTCCTCCTGGATCTCTGTGGCCCTTATGTCATTTTTCACATACAGTGCCACTCCTCCTCCCTTCCTGCCTGCCCTGTCTCTTCTGAATATGTTGTAGCCAGGTATGGCCAACTCCCAGTCGTGGTTATCATTACACCAGGTTTCAGTGATGGCCACAATGTCCAGGTCTGACTGCACCATGACAGCCTCCAGATCTTCCATCTTGTTGCAAAGGCTCCTGGCATTTGCACACATGACTTTCCATGATTTGACCTCCTAGACTGTTTCGCTTTTCTACTCCAGCCCTTCCTTGGTTGTCCTTTATCCTGGTTCACCTTGCTGTCTGCCCTTCTGCTGAATTTTGCCCCTATTCTGCCTATCCACCTCCTGGCGCTAATCTCCATCTTTTGCACTTGGCTAACCTCCACATCCTTTCCTTCCATTTCTCTGGGTACCTCTATTTGGTTGTCCCTGTTTGGCAGTGTGGCATATGAGTTCTTAGTAGAATAGGATCTGGGATGTGCCTCTGCCTGACTGGTCTAACCCTCCCTGAGCCCACTGTCATCCAAGTACTCCTCGTTCTCTGCATCCTTTGAGGCAGCTGCATTGGACCAGTGGTCTCTGGATAGGGTGATGGTACTCCTGACCCAGTTCGTCCGCTCTGAGTCTGGCTACCTCATCCTGCAGTCCAGAAAGATGCATGCAGATAGGGCAGCACCTCAGTGTCCAGAAGATCTGCCTGAATATGGCTGCCCCACAGCCACTGCATTGCACCACTCCCACATTATACTGCAATTATACTGCTATTCCACTACTTGTCTGCTACTGAAGCTCTCCTAGTTCCCTTTTATTAATTTACTGTCCTAAAATCCTGCCACTGTTCCTCTATAATATTTGAAAATACATGCACTTCTATCTCACCTCTTTATCCTTACCATCAAAAGGTAACTACAATCACAATAATCTACCTTCTACTAATACAGATTCTATCACAGAATCAGAGCACAATGCAAAAACATCTGCTACTTAGCAACAACAAACAGGTGACAACAAACCAAGTTGATGTAGCTTTTTTTTTAAATAGAAAAAAAAATGTAGTCGTTTAAACCAATAGAAATCAGCAGTTCCAAAAGCACCTTGAACTACAAGAAAGAACACAGTACCACAACTCTGCCACAATAACTAAACAGTTCTAAAACATTGGCGAAAGAAGAGAAAAATCAGAGACTGAGCAAAAAGATACAATGTACTATAAAGTATTAGGCAATAGGTATACTCAGCTGTTTAACAAAGAAAATAAAATACCTACCAAAACAGAGAGGATACCCACAATTGTCACTTAGGTTCTCAATATCAGACGCCACCAAAGGCACATACAGAAAGGGTTTAAAATATAGTGTTAAAATTAACCACATCAGAGTAGAAAGAGCACACTAAATAAATGTGTTGATCCTTCTGACTTCCAACAAATATCTACCACACAAATTTTATATCTTCCTGGAGCCTACAGGGTTGTCTTTCACAATCACCTAAATTTACATAAAACAAAACAATTTTTAAACTGAAAATTATATCAAAAAGCACTTAGCTTTGGGAGCTCTTCTCAAACACAGCCAGTCAGTTCAGAGTTCTAGAATCAGTTCTTGGGTTAATATCCCAATATGGACACTGTAGTGCAGCATGAGGGGGGTGCTGCCCTTCTGAGGTGCCATCTTTTGGATGAGATGATAAACCGAGGTCCCATCTGCCTGGATTGGTGGTAGTTCAGGTAGATGTCAAAGACCTCATGGCACTTCTTGAAAAGAGTAGGGGAATTTTTTATTAAATCATAACAAAGTATAATCAAATCAAAATTTTTGTTATACAAATTCATTAAGAAAAATCAAACATAAATAATGATTCATACAAAAAAACATTGAACCATGAAAAAAAAACATAAAAATAAATGTAAGAGGAAAAAGAAAAACTGCCCAACCCCACCTTCACACAAAAGTAGGGAACTTTGTTTAGCTCTTAACAAAGTGTAAAACAGATCTGTATTATGACATACAGATCAGGCAAAAAGAAAGGAGAAAAGAAAATCAAACATAAATAAGTATTACTTCATACTAATCCTAAAACATAAGAAAATGTAAACAATATCAACAACTTTGAAAATGCCCCCCCTCTCCCCACAACCTACCATAAAGGTAGGGAAATTTTCCTAATCGGACCAACATCAGAAGAAATTATGTAGAGATCAGTCATATACTGTAAAAAATCAGAAATAAGAAAAAAACAAAAACATGAACAAGTATTGATTCATACAATAGTCTCATGTCGACAGTAAATTCCATCAAATCACAAACGAATCTGGAATATAGCGATTATAATAATTGGTAAGTGTAAAACAGATTAGAGAAAACACATTAGTAAAGGAGAACATTTTTATAGAAAATCAAAATTTGCCCACCAAGACTGGAATTTCATTTTATGTGTCCTTCTAAATTCTTCCTCTTTCCATCACCTTAAATCAGTATTAAACATCACAAACAATTCCTGACTTGGTATTTGTTGTTGCAGTAACGCTAACCAACAACAGCTGATCCATAGCCAATAAACTAAATAGGCACATAATACTTGTAAAGTGCTGTCATTCAAAATAGGTTTTGTCACCGGTACAATGCCAAAAAACAGCAGAGATGGATCTGGAGGTATTGTCAAACCATTTTTCCATCTATTCTTTACCACATCCCAGAATTGAATAGCGTAAGGGCATTTACAGTATTAGTGATTCATAGTTTCAATTATTTCAAAACATCCTTCCCTGGGACAGTATCTGTCAGCAATGGGCTTATGCTTGTGGTTACTTCTGACATTGACCTTCGAATGGAGTCCTAACCAAATAGTATCCCACGTATGCTCTGGAATTCTTTCCTCTTTAATATAATGAGTAATATAAGTTTGGTCTGTCTCTGTAAAACCTGAAAAAGGATGTTCTATAAAATGAACTCACAGGACCTCCTCATACAGCAACCGTTGTGATAAATGAAGAACTGTTTTAAAACTGATTCCCCATTTTATGATGTTAAAAACATCAATCCAACATTTAGCCAAACAAGGATTTTGTTTATTTTTATTTTGGAAACAATTTCCTTTCCATTCTAACAGCACCCCCTGAAGCAAACTCATACTCTTCACACCTCATCCTCGGGTTAACCTCTTCATAAGGGGGGTGGCAAATTAGAATAAAGAAAAATACAAAAGAAAAATAATAAAGGATTAAACATATTCATACCCCCTTTCCCTATTTCTAAATATAGGATATTCCTTTTTACAGGGTTCAATCTACTACCCCAAAAGCATGAAAAAATCAACCCATCAAAGTTACCTCTAACTGCTTCAGAATATAAAATACTGAACTAATATACAAACATGTAGGAATCAATATTGTATATATTAAATAAACTCTCTTTTTTTTGACAGTTTCCAATGGTTCCATTTACCTACCTGTTCCTTCCCCTTACAAAGTGCCTTTCCCCAGTTATAACTTACCATATCCTCTCCCCATAGTAAATACCCAAATGTTTTATTGGTTCAACCGCTACAGGGATGTCCCCTACAACCTCATGGGTAGCTTCTATCCCTTGTAAATTTAAGCATTTAGGTGTAACTATATTGAGATGTGCTCCAGTAACTACACCAACCCCTTGCAATAAGTGGCTTGCTCTCTCAAATGACATCCTATCTTTTATTATGAGACACAAAACGTCTGCATAGGCAAGAATTTTACTCTCTAATATAAGCCCTCCTGTCAACCCAAAAATCAAGGGGGAACGTTGTAAAATTCTAAGAACTGGGTCTATCATAAATACATAGAGAAGGGGGCTTAGGGGGCAAACCTGTCGAACCCCACACCTTATACAACATTTTGAACCTTTATAACCATTTTCAAAGGGGCATACATAGGCAAGATCCTAACATAACTGAATCCAAGCTATAAATTTCTCTGGTGATCCGTAAGCAGCCAAACAATGCCATAAAAAAGAGTGTGAAACACTGTTGAAGGCTTTAGCCTGATCTAAACTGACCAGGAAGCCAACATCATGCTGCCCCCTAGCATTTCTATCAATTCTCTAAGGAGAAGGAATATATCTGTAATCTTCCTACCCGGCACTGAGCTATATTGCATTGGGCTAATGAGTTGCCCCATTGTACAGGTCAATCTATTTCCCAATAGTATGGAAAACAGTTTGAAGTCCGTGTTTAGCAATGAAATCGGCATCCAATTATTTATATCTGCCAAATCCCCTGATTTAAAAAGGAAAATCATAAGCCCTTCATACATTGAAGTGGGTAAAAATACTTCTTTGAGAAAAATATTATAAACCGCCAGCAGTTCTACTGGAATGATATTCCATAAAAGTTTATAAATTTCACCTGGTAGGCCATATGAACCTGGTGAAATTCCATTTGAAATGCTTTAAATGGCCACAGCCATTTCTGTACCTGTAAATGGTTCTATTAGCAGCTGTGCATCGCTCAAGGCTAATTTCAGGACTTCTGCTGCCTGTAACAAATGGTGTGTGTAATTTGATTCTGCTACTGGTGTCCCAAACAAACCATCTACATGGGATTCTAATATCTCCATTATTTCATGATTACTCATAACCAAATGACCTTTAGTAGAGAGTAAACTTAAAAATTGCCTTTTTCCTTCCTCTTTTGGCTGCTTATGAAGGGATTAACATCCACCGCCTTTCCTTGTGTCTCATAAGCTTGTTTCCTATGCAAAGATTTAAGCCTATCATACTGGAAATGTCTCATTTCATTTTTAATCCTATCAATCTCGTCATGTAGATCAATTCCTTCTATACTTTGTCTGGAAAGCAACTGTCCCAATTCTCCCCTTAATTGTAAATAATTGTTATCAGAAGATGCAGCCACCTCTTTCCCTTGCTGTTTCAAAAAACTAATCATAATCTCTTTTAAATCCATCCACCAATCCTCTAGGTTGTCATAAAGAAAAAAAGTAGAATCCTTATTGACAAGCAGAGTTTTAAAACATTGTAATATAGTTTGATCTTCCAGTAGGGAGCAGTTTAGCCTCCAAAAACCTTTGCCTGTCAGTCTAGGAGGAGGAGTAACTATATGTACACCTATAAGGATATGATCCGACATTTCCATTGGTATAGAAAACATACGTGCTACTGGGAACATATGTTTAATAAAAATAAATTCTATTTGCGAAGATAAGCGTCCCTTTAAAAAGGTAGGTGCCCCATTTTTCCCTCTCTCATATATGTCTTTTAACCCCGCACAATGGATTATCTGTTTGAGAAAAGTTTTGTCACAGTACTGCTTAGTACTCTGTTTGTTCAACTGAAAATTTTTATTAAAGTCACCTCCAAAAAGCATTTGTCTGCTATTGTGAAGATAAGGTTGTACTTTTTTAACAGTTCAATGAATAAAGCTTTCATCTGAGGTCCATAGATATTTATAAGTCTACACAAAAATGAATTAATCTGAACATCCCTCATACTGTAAATGCCTGCCCTGGTTCTATATCTACTAAACGTACTACTTCAATTTCAGGGGAACGAAAGCAAAACCCCAGCCCACAACACAGATCCTCCCCCCATTGACCAGAATGACTTGCCCCAACACCAGTCTTTTTTTGCCTGGGCTATGTCTGTTAAGGTGTGTAGTCTAACATCCTGCAAAAAGAATATATCAAAATCTAATTGCTGTAGAATACTAAAAGTGGTAATCCATTTATAATCTGATTTGATGCTGTTTACATTGATACTTACTATCTTTAACTGATGTTGCTCAAGGAGGAGGTTTAAATACCTTAGTACTTGATCTTGTTATTCTTTTCCCAATATCTTCTCTTTTTTGCTTCTCCTGGTGCCCTGTATCCATAAGAAGTGGAACTGGTTGTAACTCGGCAATTCCTCCCCTTCTAAGGGTGTTTCCATATCAACTTGTTCTCCCCATGTTGGAAGAACCGAGTACCGGTTTGAAAGTGGCAAAGGAGACAAAGGAGCATGTGTACTCACTGACACAGGAGATGGTTCTACCTGCATAGAAGACAGGGATGGGGAGGGGGGAACTGAATCTGGAGACATCATCTGACTATGCAAGTTAAGCTGAACTTTTGAATGAGTTCCTTTGGGATCTGAGGACTGTTTTTCTTTTTCTGGGTGTGGTAATTCATTACTTATGATTTGTGAGACCCCCTCTCAATCTATCTCTGCATCAATATTGTGCAAGGGGGGTCCGCCAGGATCCTATGTTTTGTCCTTTTTGATTTCTAGCCTCTGATCTACTACCAGCAGAGTTACCACAACCTCTACCTCGACGTCTAGGAGGAAATGGGGGGGCCCCATCTGTGCTGGAAGAATTTCTATTAGTATGCCTGGCCTGCAAAAGAAAAAATTCATGTTCAGAAACTTCTTCTGAATTACGTGCAGCCCAAGGACATTCTGGAAATGCATGATCCTCATCCCCACACAAATTGCAGATTGGAGGGGCTGTACTTTTGCATTGCAGAATGCCCCAATATTCCACACTGGAAACATTTTACACTGTCACAATCGGTATTTAAGTGTGACAGGGAACCACACCTGTAATAACTTTTGGGCTGGCCTGGATAAAAGTATATGCCTTTATCACATCCTAAAAAAAATGAACTTGGTAAATGTTGAATCCCTTGTTGAGTTTGTTTAAGCTGTATTCTAAAGTTCCACACCCCGGTCCAAAACCCGTTATCATCCATAAGGGGCATGGGGTGTTCAAAGATTGTACATCATTTTTCTAACCAAAAGACAATGTTTGTAACATCCACACCTTCGTTCCGAAAAAGAACTGTTATTGCCTTAATTGTGGGCTTAGTGATAGGAATGGCAACAAACTCAGCCCAACAGTCAGTGTCCCTTACTTCATAATAGAGTTTCCAAAATTTGTCCAAAAGATTGATAGAACAGAAATTAATGTTGTATACCCGATCACCTGGTACATGGATAAATGCATAGATTTTCAATGGAGAAAAAAACATTGAATCTTTTATTAGTGTTTTTTCTACCCATAGTCTATCAGGGGGAATAGGTGCTAGCCCCTTGTATCTGAGTCTTACCAAAAAGCAACGTTTGGCTGCTTCAGACGGTTTATGAAACAGCCCAGCATATGAACCTGGCCGGCAGTCCTCAGAAGGAGGAGGAACACGCTGAGATGGTGGAGAAGCAGGTTTAGTTAAATGAGAAGCAGGCTCTCGTAGCAAATGTGTGGGTGGGTTTGTTGGTGGCCCCGCCCTAAAACTTCAAAGTTGTCTCTTACCTTTTCTGGCAGAGTTTCATATGAAGGCCCTGTCTTGTAGGATCCAGCCTTAGAGTTGAAAATTTCCTTCTCAATCGAGACAGGCCATGCAATCTTCTGCATGTCTGTCGCAATGCCCTGAATGCTAGCCTCGTCTTCATCTTGCGTGACTGCATCAGCGCCTGGGACCATAGGTGGTACCTGATCTTGTGTTGACATTGAGCACGATAGTGGTAAAGTTAAGTCTTCTTGAGAAAAAAGAGCCGGTTTACTAGAAGATCCAGGAATCGGTATCTTAGGGCTGGGGATCCATTTTATTCCATTGTAATACCAACCAACCTGTTGTAAAGCATCTCCAGGAGACCAGTTTTCTGGAGTAGCAGGCATCTGTCCTATCATCTTATCCTGAACCTCAACCTGCTCCCCGCAGTTCTCATGACCTTCACTTGAATCAGGTATCTGAATTACTGGTAAGCGTTTACCTTGTCCATGTAGGGGGCTAACACCAGTCATTTCCTTTCCTTTCTTTCTTTCTTCATCTAGTTTTAATTGACTTACTTGAAATTCCTGCTCTGCAGCTGAAATCATGTCCAAGAGTTGTCTTTTTTTCTCTTCCATGTCAAGCTGGAGCTTTAATTCCTCATTTTGAAAAATAAATTCCTCATCCATTGGTTCTGCCAGCACCTCTAATTGTGAAGAACAACCTTCCTCAGCTTGCCTTGTTTCTCCACCAACATTTCCCTCGATATCTCCTACAGGTAGTACTGGAGCTCCTGGAGATCGACCTCTCTCCTCACTGTCCTGGTGACTACTGAGACTCTCCGTGCTCGCCAGCAAAGGGTCCCCCCACTGGAGAGTAGGGGAATTTCCCCAGTGTCCTGGTCAAATTTCCCCCATTCACTAAAAAACAAAAATACCACCAACAGCTTAATTTGGTTCAATTTCAGTTGGTTACCATCTGTATCACCCCCCCCCCAGTCACCCCTGAAAAAGAGACTTCTAGGCCAAGTGGGCTTAACTGGGTCAACAAAATTCAATAAATAAGTAAATACTACCATTTCCAAACTGTTAGCACAGCCCATGGTTTAAGGGAATTGCTCAAGTGTTTACATCCCTGTACTGCTATACCACATGCCTATGTATAAAACTGATTACAGCTCTTTTTTGACTTTGGTAGTGTGCACCTCTTGCTAATTTAACTGTTTAAATCAAGTTTTATGTAGGGAATTTAAGTTAAAGCCTGCTTTTCAGTTGTTATCTGCCTTATAGCCAAGGTTAATTTTAAAGGCACTTCGCTTAATCTGTCTCTAATTACTCTTCTCCTAGCTAATTTCTGCCCTGACCCCCACACCCCCTCCTCATTCTTTCTCAGAGGCACTCCCCCCAATTAAGCTAAATCTTTTCTTTTATGCCCACTCCAGCCTCCCTGTCTCCTCTCTTGCTCACCGCTGCCCCCCTGCTATTTACGTTCCCTATTAATTTTATCTCTCACCCTCTCTCTTTCCTTCTAGCTGGAAGTCCTTGAATGGGCTCTTCCAGCTCCAATGGATCCTGCCTCCAGCTCTGGGTGCAGCTCCCAAGCTGCTACAGCCCCTCTGCACCAGACCGCTGCCCGCAGATCCTAAGGTATGCCGAAGGAGTACAGCAGGATTGGCCTGAATCCCCAGGACCAGCTTTTCTCATCATTGGTTAGTTCAACCAAAGACCAAGCTGTTGACTGGTTGGCCATGGCATAGCAGAGCCTGCCATAGGCTAGCCACTCTCACCAGTCTCTCATTTTCCTGTGCCAGGCCCATGCAGTTCTGCTGCATGGATCAGATTCCAACAGGACCCCCTGGCTATCTGAACCACTTCTGGCTATGTGTTTTGTCCCGGCCAAATGCCCTAATTCCGACCTCTGATAAATCTGGACAAACTCCTCCCACTCCCACTCCCATGCCCGCAATTGGTTGGGACTGCCTGGCTGTCCTAGATTTAGTTAAATCATAGACTGCTGTCTTCCTGCTGGGTATAGAATCATCTATTTCTGTATTTTCCAAGGGGCACAGGGTACTACCTTACTAACTCCTAAAGATGTTACTCCAAAAGGCCATATGCCTTATATCCCTGTGGTACCCGCCTACACTTGTCCCTTCCGTGAGCTCCTCAACACTTTATCTCACACCACTAAGATTCAATATGACTCACCAGGTGTGCTCTAAAACTACCTCCTCCGAAGGGGCCACAAGAATCAATGACATGCCTCAATCCTTGACTATCAAGACTACAAAGGGTCCTGATCAGTACCCCCTCCCTCCACTAATAACCAATTTAGTCTTTGTCTTTTCTAAAGAAATAACACCTCGATCAGCCACTAAAAACCGTGCGTGGGTAACAACTCACTTAAAATGGCAGACAATATGGCTGGCCTAACTCCTATTACTCCTGTCTGGGAATGTCCACCCTAACCCTGGACCCTGTTCCACCCTCAGGCCCTCTGAATGATCACACCGGACTAACATTAGCCTCTATCAATATCTGCAGCTTACAGGCAAAATTCAATTCTCTCCAAGTGTGGGTGACCCAACACCAACCTGATATCTCTCAGTAGTGGAGACATGGCTGAACCCTAGAATCACAGACACAGCCATTCAACTACCTGGGTACACTATATTCAGGCATGACAGGTTAGGAAAATGTAGTGATGGCTGTACAATATACCTAAAGGAGCACATCCGGGGCAAATGCTGCCGCACATTACTGGCAGGTGCAATACCCAACTTCTGCCTTTAAAGGTACTACTCGGCAAAAATGGGAAAACACTTACAGTTGCTTCTACCTACATCCCACCTAAGGCACAAGACAGTGGCTTCAAAGTTGTCATCGACTACCTCACTGGAAACAGACCTAACACCAAAATTATCCTGTTGAGGGATTTCAACATCAACTGGATCTCCCCAGAAGTAGGTCCTTATAAAGACACTCTGTCCTCAATAAATGCTACACAATTAGTGAGTACCCCTACCCAGATCAACTACTGGACAGGGACAACTACCCTTATTGACTGGGTGGTCACTAACCACCCAGAAAGAATAAACACCCTTACAGTGCTCCCCAATTCCCTCAGCAATCACTCCCCTATCCTTTTCACCTGGTCCAGTAAGTCCCCTAAGATCCCAACCAAAATAGCCACTACTAGACTACTAAAAAAAGAAAGTTGGGTGCACTAAAAGTGCATCTAAGTAGCCATGACAGGAGTTTCCTAAACACCACTACTGATGTTTATGCTGCTCTAGAAAACTTTATCCATCAATTCAATTAATCTTGTGATATATATGCACCGCTCACTAAATGGAAGATCAGGTACTCCCAAAACTCATGGATCTCCCTGCAACTAATACACCTCATGAAGCTCTGTGACACATTATGGCACAAATCTAGAAGTACTGGCTTAGCCGCTGACATCCAGATGTATAAGGCAGCTCAAAATTGCTGGACGTGAGCAATTCAGAAGGCCAAAAGTCAGCACTTTAAAAGTGAGCTGGAAAACTCCTAGGGGGGCAGTAGATGGTTCTGGGATAATATCAAATCCCTATCTGGAAAACTCCACAAAATGCCTCCTTCCCTCATAAATGTTGATGGAATTCCCACCCAGGACCCTCAGGACCATTGCTGATATATTCAATAAGGCCTTCTCTGACCTCAGTGGTGAATTATCCGCAGGCTTCCTACTACCTCCGAATAAAAGTAATCTCCCAGACAACACTGTGACCCAACCAGGCTTCCCATCCCCCTTCTACCTTAAAATAGTCACCCCAACAGAGGCCAAAATATATATCTCAAAGGTTCTTGGTAAATCAAGGGCCAGTAGTGATGGGCTTGATCTTAACGGATACCCAAACAACATTTTGACAACAAACTATTCAAAAATCTGACTTCATAGGGGACTAAAGGAAAGGCTGCTGTATACATTAATGCTAAAACTACATTTATATAATTTATCTAAATGTGGTTCCAAAGTGTTTGAAAAATGTAAAATCAGCCTTCCAATTTCAAAAGAAATGCCTTACCTGCTTCTTAAAATGGCTGCCAAATGTGTTAAGCGATGACATCATTGGAGCCAGAGTCAGAGAGCTATACGGCTCTCTATAGTGATAACTAGTTCTTTTTTTCCCTTTGTTTAGAATTATTTCACCAAAATGGTCAAAACCATGTGTATTATTTTGATCAATACACATGTTAGCCTATGGTTCTGTTTGTTTATGTTAACATGCTGAAACTGTGTTTTAATCCAATCAACTTTCTCTTTGGTAAACCACAGTGCAGTACATATCTTCAAATACCTGGTGGTTTAGTGGTTATGGTGGATCCAGGATGTTACAATGAGGGTGTTGGGGTGATGTGCATACTTGATATGCACTTTTTAACATTTTTATTAAACCGTTATATTGTCTGCTATTATTCTTTTTTAGTACATTTTTGGCAGAACCTACAAATGTAATCCACAGTTTGAATGTAAACATTTGTACAATCAAGAAATCAGACTTCTTCAACAAAGTGAAATGCAGAAGCAGCAGCAAGCAAGTTACAATGGGGGGGTGAAGCCGAACCCGTCACCACCCCTTGGATCTGCCACTTGTTTGTAGCAGTTCTTGTGTAGTGCAATGCCAGAGTTTCAAAAATATGCTTGTATTGTCTTCTTTTTCCATGGGAAATAATAATAATGATCAGAATCAGCATTTATATAGTGCTTTTCATACACATTATATCTCAAAGTGCTTTATAAGCAATGCTAGACTGGTAGAAACATAGAAACATAGAAACATAGACTTTGACGGCAGATAAGGACCGCTAGGCCCATCTAGTCTGCCCATTTCCCTACCTACAGGATAGGCCACAGATCCTAGTTAACCAACAGCCTATTTCTTCCTACCCCCCACAAGAATTGCCTTATGTCTGTCCCATGCATTTTTGAATTCTCCCACAGTTTTAGACCTACAACCTCCTCAGGAAGGCTGTTCCATGCATCCACTACCCTCTCTGTGAAATAATACTTTCACATTGCCCTGAACCGCCTTCCTTCTATCTTTAAATTGTGTCTCCTTGTTCTTGCAAGTCTCTTTTCTGAAAATGCTACCCTCTTGGACTTTGTTGATTCCACTGAGGTACTTAAAGTTTCTATCATGTCCCCCTCTCCTTCTTTCCTCAAGGGTATACATATTAAGCTCCTTTAGTCTCTCCTCATCTGCTTCTCTTGCAGACCCTGCACCATTTTAGTTGCCCTCCTCTGACTGCCTCTATCCTTTCTATGTCCTTTGGAGATGGGGTCTCCAGAACTGGACACAGTACTCCAGATGGGGTCTCACCAACTGTCTGTACAGAGGGATAACAATGTCCTGTTTTCTGCTGCTGATGCCTCTCCCTATACATCCTAGTATACCCCATCCTCCCTACTGCCTTCTCACATTGCTTGCTAACCTTAAGGTCATCTGATATGATTACCCCCAGGTCCCTTTCCTTTTTGTTGTTGTTACTACCTCCCCACCCATTGTGTATTCTTCCCTGGGTTCTTGTTTCCCAGGTGCATTATTTTGCACTTCTTTGCATTGAATCCTAGCTGCCATACTTTGACCATTCCTCCAACCTTGCCAAGTCCCTTTTCATCCTTTTCACGCCTCCTTGTGTATCAACCCTGTTGCAGATCTTTGTGTCATCTGCAAATAGGCATACTTTTCCTTCCAGTCCCTCTGCAATGTCACTGATGAAGACCTTAAAAAGGACTGGACCCAATACTGAACCCTGCGGTACCCCACTAGTAACCCCCCTTTCTTCAGAGTGGACTCCATTTACAATTACCTTCTGTGTCCTGTTGTCCAGCCAATGTTTTACCCAGGATACCACCCTGGGTCCCACTCCCAGGCTGGTTAATTTGACTATTAATCTTTTATGTGGGACTGTGTCAAATGCCTTGCTAAAGTCTAGGTAGGCCATGTCCATAGCCCCTCCCTGGTCTACTACTCTGAATATTCTGAATAAATGGTAGTGAAATGATCGAGTGTGTAGTGGCAGCCATTTCACACATTGATGCCCACACACAGCCTTGGACAATTGCATGAACTGGTTTTATGGGAAGGGGAATCCTGGTCAGGACAATGGGGTCAGGTAGTGATCATGGTGTTGGCAACCCCACATCTTATATCTCACAGTGCTCCGCTCATATTTCTCCTCCTTCCCCGAATATAGCAGTACCTTGCAGGAGTGTCCTTCTCAGTCCCCCTCTGATATTCATTCTTCACTCCTCTTCCCCACACCAAACACTTGTGAGCTCATCACCTTTCTGCATCATGAATGCAGGTAGTACAGTCCCGGGGTTTTTTGACATATCAGAAATAAACAAATATTTCCAGTAAGTCAGGCTGATAGCAGCAGGGCACAAGGGGAAGATGGGCTTTCTTTTTTTTTTTTTAGTTGTTTAACCAGTAGTAGCACACTAAGCTGAAAGCTTTTTCACAGGAGTGACCTGGGAGCACAGGGAAGTTAAGTGACTTGCTCAGGGCCACACAGTATGCAAGTGGAAGCTGTGGGATTCAAACCCAGGTCTGGTCTGCTAGATGTCACCAGATTTGCAGCTCAGAGCCTTAAACCACTGCGCTATACTGCCTCCCAACCCCTAAAACATCTAGGCTACCTTTGATTAGGCACTATTAAATGATGGGTGTGCACATCATTATGCACATCATTTAATAGTGCATAACCATAGGTAGCTTAAATCTTATACGGGTAGGAAAGCCTATTTTCCCCTTGTGCCCTGCTGCTATCAGCCTGGCTTACCAGAAGATCATGTTTATCATTAATACATAAAAATAACACAGGAGACTGTACTAACCACATTCATGATGTGGAAGGGTAGTGAGCTCACCAGTTTTTGGTGTGGGGAGCAGGTGAAAAGAATGAATGCCAGAGAGGGACTGAGGAGGCCATTCCAGCAAGGTACAGGTACAGCTATATTCAGGTTAGGGAAAGACGGAACGGGAGAAGTTGAGCAGATCATTGTGAGATCTGAGATGTGGGGCTGACAGCACCGTGATCACTACCTGACTGTGGGTGACAGCAGCCAGTGATGACAAATACTCAGAGTGGCAGGGCTGCACCTAAATTGTTATTTGAATTTAGTGTAGGGAGATTACCCTTGTGTGAGGGGTGTTGACGTTTGTTGGGACAATATCGAGGGAGCTGTGTAGAGCTCATTCAAGATTCAGAATGGTGGTAGCCAGCCAACTCGCATTGTGGAGTAGGGCACAGAAAAGTACTGGAGAAAAATTGCTAAGAACTGTCCTGCAGGGTTCTGCAGATCACAGATAAAGGAGTAGACCAACACTGGAAGTCGGATGGATTCACTCAAGGCATTAGTATGCTTCTCCTGCTAATAATATTGTTATCCATAGTAAGTGCAGCCGTTATGAGGGTATGAACAGCAGTTTTTCCGGTGTATCCTGATGCTTATTGCTTGCCCCTCCAAGAAGACCTAGTTGTTAGTTAATGAGGCATGAAAAAAAACACGACAGGGGGACTGTTTATACCGCCTTCACTGTGCAGAAGGGTGGTGATCCACTCAATGTTTACTGTGGGAGCAGAAGCCAAACACTGAGAACATGGACTGGAGAGTGATTTGGGAGGCAGTTTTTAACAGTGCCAGCTGATAAAGTGTATCAGTATAGGTGTGCACAACTCTCTGAGGTACAAGATTACAATCTGAAGTGTGATACTGTAATTCTCTTCATGAGACCGCAAGCTCCTATGCAGGTCCCTGGCAGTACTAAGGACAGAGTATGGATGGTGGGGTGTTCAACAGAAGACAGGCTAGGTGCAAGGTGTTCACATGGAAAAAGACTACAAGAGAAGCTTATTTATGGATTACCAAGAAAGCATGAGCTTTGGAATTGGACCAGACCAGTACTTCACTACAAATTTCAGGACATAACCACTAGATCATCAGGTATTTGAAGTATTGTACTGTACTGTGGTTTGCCAAAGAGAAAGCTGGTTAGATTTCAAAACAATTTCAGCAGGTTAAGGTACACAAAATGAGCAAAGCCATAGCCTTACATGTATACTAATCAAAATAATCCACGTGTTAACACATGGTGTTGATCATTCTGGTGAAACAATTCAAAACAAAGGGGGAAAGAAGAACTAGTTAGCACTATAGGGAGCCATGTAGGCCTCTGTCTCTGGCTCCAATGATGTCATCACTTAACACACTTGGATGACATTTTAGGGAGCAGGCAAGGCTGTTTTTTGAAACTGAAAGGCTGGTATTTACAATTTTCAAAAGCTATGAAACTGCATTTAAGTTATTTGCATAAACGCAGTTTTAGCATAGATGTAAACAGCATTCTTTACTTTACCTCGCAATGAAGTCAGATTTTGGAGTTTGCAGTTTTAAAAAACTGCTTGTTTAGGTACCCTTTAAGATCCTAGAACTCACACTTGATGCTATCCTTTACCACCTCACCAAAATTTTAAACTTATCCCTCATAATTAGGAAGTTCTCAAAAATCTAGAAAGCAACGGTGATAACATCTGTTTACAAAACTGGAGATAAAACTAATCACACAAACTACCACCCTATCTCAATACTTCCTCCTCTGTTGAAAGCCCTGGAACAAATTGTTACAGATCAGTTAGTTGAATACCTTGACAAATATCAGCTACAACGGACATCAGCATGACTTCCAGAAACAACATAGCACTACCACTGCTCTCTTGGAATACACTGGGTTCATTCATAGCACTGTTGATTAGGGGTTCTTGGTGGGGGCAACATATATTGACCTCACCAAGGCCTACGGCACAGTTAATCATGAGCTTCTACTCTGCCAGCTTTCCACTACAGGTCTCTCCCTGAATTTGGTGGCCTGATTCAGAAGCTACCTCCATGGGAGAGTACAAAAAGTAAAAATAAATGACATCTGCTCTGATAATCAGTGTGTCTCCATGGGCGTGCCCCAAGGGTCAATCCTTGGTCCACTGCTTTTCAGTCTTTTTATTAACCAACTCCCCCTAGCTATTAATGACCAAGTACTGCTCTACGCAGATGATGCTATGCTTTTTTTGTGCCACTCAGACCCTGTCAAACTGGAAAGCCATATGCAGTCAGATTTTATTACAATCAAACAATGCTCCTTGGACTCTAAGCTTCTCCTAAATTATAAGAAAATGAAAACCATGCCTTTTGCATTCAATCACAATAAATATAGGAACTACCTGCCACATATGCACTGCCCCATCACAGGGGTAAGATCTTCCAGCAAAACAACAACCCTTGCAAAATTCCTCATGAGGAGATCCAAGAAAAACATCAATATTGAAGGATATTTGCATGATCTAGCTCACTCTCCAAGCTGGCAAGAGTTTTATCTTGCCCATTCTGTGGAAAAGACAGCAGGTGCTAAATAGCATTATAATAAGTGCCCTTAACATCCATGCCCCAATCTTAGTATCCGAATAAAAAACAAATCATGTCATTGGTTTTCAGCTGACCTCAAAGCTGCACTGCTGGAGAGTGACAAACTCTGGGAAATGGCAAGAAAAACCAAGAATGCAAATGACTGGATGATCTTTAGGAAAGCCAGGAATAGATGCACCAAGAAAGTTAGGGATGCAAAGGCTGCCTTCTACTTGGCTAAACTCGACTCCTCCTATCATAATCCTGCTAGGTTTTGGGGTACCATCAAAGGTATGGTTGGGCAGGATTCTAGCACCTCCCTAGCAACTCAATTACACCACAGTTATGGCCCTATCACTGGCAAAATGGAAATTCTGGATGCCTTCAATAACCACTTCACAACAGCTGGCCTTGCCTTTGACACCTCTCCAGCTAACCTGCTGCCGGAACAATTAAGCTCCCAGTACACTGGTGCTCAGAGAGCTGACTCTTCCTTCAGCTTCAAATAAACAGGTACATAAGCGAAAAAAGAAAGGCAAAGGGAGGGATAGTGAGACTGAAGGGGGAGGATGGGGGCTGTGTGGAGGATGACAACAGTAAAGCTGACATATTGAACAGGTATTTCTGCTCAGTCTTTACTGAGGAAGAGGAGGGTAATGGGTCTGAATGGAGTACAAGGGGTGAGAATGGTGCAGAAATGGACACAAGTCCCTTTACACGAGAAAGGGTCCTAAAGGAACTGGAAGTAATAAGAGTTGATAAAGCAATGGGGCCAGATGGGTGCCCCAGGGTCCTTAAAGAACTAAGAGAGGTGGTGGCTGAACCTCTTGCTATCCTGTTTAGCGATCACTAGAAACAGGAGAGTACCCAAAGACTGGAGGATAGCAGATGTAGTCCCCTTATACAAAAGTGGGAACAAAGAGGAAGCGGGAACTACAGACCAGTCAGCCTCACTCGGTAGTGGGGAAGATCATGGAAGCACTACTGAAGGAGAGATTGGTGGAACATCTGGTTGTCAATGGACTACAGGACCCAAGGCAGCATGGTTTCACCAGGGAAGGTCATGTCAGACCAACCTCATTGAATTTTTGACTGGGTGACTAGGAGGTGGATCAGGGAGGGCAGTGGACATGGCCTATCTGGACTTCAGCAAGGCCTTTGACACTGTGCCACATAGAAGACTATTGCACAAACTGGGGAATATGGGTGTGGGCAGGACAGTAGTGGGTGGGTAGGTAACTGGCTGGGCAGCAGGACACAGAGGGTGGTGGTAAATGGCTGTCACTCCACAGAGGAAGAGTGACCAGTGGGGTACCACAGGGATCAGTGCTGGGACCGGTACTATTCAATATCTTCATCAGTGACATTGCTTGGGACCTAGAAGGCAGAATTTCACTGTTCGCTGATGACACAAAGCTCTGTAACAGAGTAGACACACCAGAGGGTGTAGACAGAATGAGAAGGACCTGCAGAAACTTGAAGAATGGTCAGGGTTTGGCAGTTGAAATTCAATGCAAGGAAGTGCAAGATAATGCATATGGGGCACAAAACCCTGGCACAATATATCAGTTGGGGGGTGAGGATATAGCATGCACCAAGCAGGAAGGGATCTTGAGTTATCATCTCTGATGACCTCAAGGCAGGAAACAGTGTGACAAGGCAGCAGGTAAAGCAAATAGGATGCTGGGATGTATAGGCAGGGGCATCACCAGCAGAAAAGGGAGGTCATAATTCCACTATACAAGACACTAGTGAGGCCGCACCTGGGTACACTGTGCAGTTCTGGAGACCTTACCTACGTAAGGACATAGACAGGGGTAGAGAAGGTTCAGAGGAGGGCAACAAAGATGGTACATGGATTGCATCACAAGTCCTATGAGGACAGGTTGAAGGCACTGAACATGTACTCCCTGGAGGAGAGGAGGAGAGAGGGGATATGATAGAGACATACAAGTATCTTACAGGGAGGAACAGGGTGCAGGAATGCACTATTTTTAGCGAAAAAGATGTTCCAGAACTAGAGGGCATGGGATGAAGTTGGAGGAGGGCGATTCAGAGGAAGCGTGAGGAAGAATTTCTTCACAGAACAGGTGGTGGACAAGTGGAACACCCTGCCAGAGGAAGTGGTGGGGGCTGAAACAATCACGGGATTTAAGAATGCATGGGATAGACATAAAGGAATTCTGGAGGTCAGGGGTAAGGGGCAACAGACTTCCCGGAAAACATAAACTGAACTTACAAACTTAAATGGGCAGACTGGGTGGGCCATAGGCCCTTATCTGCCGACACTGTCTATGTATGTATCTATAAATCTGTACTGTTGAAGCAAGTAGAGGACCTACTATGGCAGCTGGATACCAAAAAAAGCACAGGGGCAGACTCTCTGGACCCCTACTTTCTAAAGATTGCATCCCATGTACTTGCAGTCCCCCTAACACATCTCTTTAACCTATCTCTAAACTCTGGTTCTATTCCCACACTGTGGAAGACAGCCCAAGTGGTTCCCCTTCTAAAATCAGGGGACCCTATGGACCTTAATAATTACAGGCCCATTTCCATTCTACCAGTGCTGTCCAAGATGCCCGGAGAAATTAGTGAGTACCCAGTTAAGGGAATATCTTGACGATGCTAACCCCCTGAATCCAGCTCAATCTGGATTCAGGGCCAAGCATAGCACTATCCCTGCACTAGCCAAGGTCACAAATGACTGGCAAACTGAATTAGATAAAAAGAATAATGTCTGTGCAGTATTTCTTGACCTGAGCAAAGCATTCGACACCGTGGACCACGAGCTTCTACTATCATCCTTGCACTCCATTGGCCTAGATCCACCCTCCCTTAAGTGGTTCAGGTGTTATCTTACCGGTAGGTCACAGCAGGTAAAAGCTGAAGGTGACCTATCCCCATTAAAACCACTGTTAAGAGGAGTCCCCCAAGGTTCTATCCTGGGTCCTATCCTTTTTGCCATCTATAAAATAATATTGATTCAACCCTCACCAAATCCTCTGTACACCTCTTTGCTGATGACACTGTTTTGTATGTCAGCAACCCTTCTTCTGTAGCTGCGTGAAATCCTACAAACAGAATTCTCCTTGTTACAATATCAGCTACTTGAGAAAAAGCTTCTGTTAAATGCAAAGAAAACTAAAGCAATGATGTTCACAAATCAAGCTCCACCAGCACCTCCTCTTCAATCATTCCCCCAGCTATGCACTATACTTGGAGAAAATCTGGAGTATGTGAAAATTCAAATATTTAGGTGTGTGGATTGACAGCAGACTCTACTTCACTCATCATTTAGAAGAACTGCTAAAAAAGCTTCGCCAAAGGCTTGGCCTTTTCTATAGATTAAAACCCTTCCTAAACAGAGATTCAAAGATGAGGTTAGTCCAGGCCATTTTTCTCTCAGTTGTTGACTATACAGACTTCCTTTATAGTCACTGCCCCATCTCCTACCTACACAAGTTGGATACCTTATACCATTGAGCAATAAGATTCATAACAGATCTGCCATCTAATACCCATCATTACTCTCTTTATGCTGCAGTTGGATGGGTTTCCCTACACCTAGGAAGGAATAGAAATGCAGCTCTATGGATTTACAGAGCGTTATCAAAAAAACTTCCAAACTATATTCTGGACTGCTTCACTCACACCATTCCAAGCTCCTATGCTCTAAGAAGCAACAACATCATCCTGTTCAAATTGCCCAAATTCAACACCCGGCTAGGGAGGGCAGCAATCAGCTATTCTCTAGCTATAGCATGGAACACCCTACAAAAATCCCTAAAACTGTCCAATATTATTCCAATTGCATCCTTTAAACAGCATTGTACAGTTTTCACAGAGAAATGCAGTTGCTACATTAGAGCTAGCTTTGTCATCTCACAATCTCCCTCCCAAAATTCACCATATATGGCATAATCTTTGTTCTTCAGTTCTCCCTCCCAGGCAGACACCCCATCTTATGGCACCCAGTAATACCTTCCACCATCCTAGTATTACATTATGCTGTGTGTTTGCCATGGTCCCTCCACTGGGATATGTATACACTGTATATACTGTAAATATTAGCTCAACTTTCCTATAACCCACTTTATCATGTGAATTTTACTGTACATCACTGTGTTTATAAATGTTTTTTCCCCTGTATGTATAACTGTTTTATATAAGTGTATTGATGTATCTGTTGTGTATCAACTGTTGAACCTTGACCTTATCAGGTCCATCTTGTAAATGAGCCTTGCTCAATGATGCTCGCCTGAATAAATAAAGATTTGATGATGATGATGATGATGATGATATTAACAACAAAAATTCACCTCTTGAGATGGTAAGCTACTTCAAATACTTGAGGGTAACATTAGATAGTACTCTGTCCTACTCCTGGCACATTGACCTAGTTTCTAAAGCTGCAAATGTAAAACTGGGCTTGCTTTATAGAAACAAATGCTGTTTTACTTTGAATCACAGTGTCTAGCTCTGTGCTGTCAGTCATTGACTACGGCCTGGTTGTGTAAGGTGCTGCAACTTCCATGGCTCTCAAAAGACTCAAAACAACCCTCAACAAGGCCTGCAGGCTTGTGCTAGATGTGTCCTGTCTCACCCACATGTGTGAGCTTTACACCCAAAGTTGTTGGCTTAACTTAGACTGCCGCATTAGGTAACAAACATGCTTGCTCGCCAAATAATCCGTACTAGGACTTACCCCTCCCGGTGTACGGGACCTCCTCATGCAACCAAACACATCCAGGTGCATCAGGAGTCAGAACAACCTAACCCTGAAAGTCCCTTTCTGTAAAACCTCACAAGGTCAAAGGCCCTTTGCATATCATGCACCAATCTGGCTCAACTCTCTCACTGAAGAATTACTCGCAGAATCCAAACTTGGCCCATTTAAAGCAAAACTTAGATCTATGCTAACTCTGTCTAGTGCCTGTGATGTGACACTTAGCTCCCTCCTCTCTCTGCTGCATTGGCAATATTACTTCCTTTCTCTCCTTGTCTTCTCTCCTCATCCTATCCCACTTTATACACCTAATCTTTCACCCTCACTATCCCTTTCACTCTGCACTTTCCTCTGCTACTACCTCCCCAGCCACTCTCTCCTGTACCTAGACCTTACTCCTTTCTCTCTTTCCTTATCTGCTCTCCCTGTCCTTTCCCACCTCATTCACCTAGTCTCTCATCCCCGCCTTCCCTATAACTCTGTAATTTCCTCTGCCCTACCTTCCCACCCAATTTGACATTTGTGAGACTTCCCTCAACTGCACTCAGTATGTATTAACTCTCACTACCCCCTCTCCCCCTTACCCATACCCTACTACATTCTACTTCTGCCATCCTTTAGCTCCATCTTTCGCCACCCCCCAATCCCCCTCTCCTTGCTCCTGTCCCTCCCCTCCTTCATCCACACACCCCCTCCACCTCTGATACTAATTCTCTCTCTCACCCGCCCCAGTCCCCTTCCTCTCCTGTTCCTCTTCCCACCTCCCATCTCGGTGGACCTGCCTATACCTACTAGCATGTGCTGCCCTATATCCAGCACTTACCGAACCCTAGGTTATATCTCTGTTAACCTAACTCACTGTATCAGTTTGACAAAAGAACTGTTTCTTTGAACAAGTCTGGCTACTTAATTTTCTATACTAAGTTGCATGCCTGTCTATTGCTCTGTATTTGTCCTATGATGTTATTTTATATTTCACTAATACTCAACTGCATTGTATACTGACTTGTAATTTCCACACCATATTTTGTACAAACCTGCTTGAATGTTTTATATTTGTACTGTCTCTGTTAATTAAGCAATAATGCACTCCAGGGTGTGGATTGTGCTGGGATAACCTCACGCCTGGGTTGTCCACTGTCCCAGAAAGTGAGGTTATCCCAGCACAACCCACACCCTGGAGTGCATTATTGCTATTATACAATAGCTTGTTGTTATACAAAATAAAAAAAAATTAGAAAATGTTTTTAGCAGATTTTTAGTGTGGCAATATAGCTCTGTTTCTCAAGAGTAGCTCCAAACAATCATCAAACAAATTAATACAGTGAGGTTGTGCTGGGTTAACCTCACTATGCCAGGGACACATTGACCAGTCAGAGTCCAGGAAATGTTCTTGCCATTGTATAATCATTATTTCACTTATACTCATTGTTGTTAGTCTGATTCACCCTGTTTTGTCATGATGTGGAACCTCTGTAAATGAGTCTCTGGCTCAAAGGTATTTCCAAGACTGAATAAGTAAATAAAATAAAAAGGCAGCTCACCAACACACCACCCAATTTTCCCCCCTCATTTATGCCAAGGTGAGATCGCTCATGGTACTGAAGTTACAAATCCAGAACATCTCACGTTTTTGGAGGTATTTGTTCCAGTCTCCTCCTCTCAGCGGGGGATCTACATGTCCAATACCCCAAAATTTTAAAGATGCTGCATTGTATCTTTCCTGCAAAAGTGCATCACCACCGGTGAAAATTAATTTTGTAATCTTATGTTACTTTTGTGCTTGCTAATACATTGTTTTAGTAGTCTAGTTTTTTTTCCTATGAAATACTTGGAGCAGGGACAGGTGAGGTGGTAGATGACGTGGTCTGTATCACAGCTAATGAATGTTCTAAATGAATACATGATGTTGCCATTAGGATGTGAGAATTATGTGAGAAACACACTTGTGACCTGTACACTTGGACAGGATGGCTTCCTCTCATCAGCCGGATACAGTATCAAACCTGCCTCTTAGCCAAAAAAGTCCTCCTCGGGGTCATGCCCCGGGGCATTGAAAAGCTCCTTATTGACCACCACAGCACCCAGTGAACTAGAAGTTCACAACAACTAACCTTCCTTGTCCCCAGATGCCGGACTACCATGGGCCAGAGGGCCTTTGCCCACAGAGCACTACAGTGGTACAATACTCTCAACAAAGTAACTCTTACTGCTGCTGCTCTTGGCCCTTTAAGAACAACTCCGACTTCATCTCATTTCAACTAGTCGTTGTGACTGCCTCGCCTAATCAGGGGCCCACGCTCACTGCTCTCCACTTCAGTCTTGACAGCTACCTTCCCACCTGCCCTTCCTACCTGCCTACCCCCTTGTCCCTTTCCTTTCTCCCCCCAGGCATTTCCTGACTTTTATCCCTCCCTCCCTCCCTCCCTTTGGAAGCTCTTACCCTCACCCTCTCTACCTTTCGACAATAGCTTTCCTGCCTGCATACCCCCCCTCCTGCAGCACTTATTTCTAAGATTGCCCTTGGCTGGTATGTCATGCTACCTAACATTTGGCACATTTTGAATTACTGGAATTTCCTAAGCCTCAGTCTCTTACTAATTTTTATTGTGTAACTATGTATTACTATGTTGACCTTTGCATGTATGTGTACCCCCATTCCTTCGACGTGGAACCTTTGTAAACGAGCAGTTCCTGCTCAAAGGTATTTGTAATCCTAGATTTCAATAAAATAAAAATATAATTTTTTTTTTAGATGTATTGTTACAGTGGCAGCATCTACTACATGGATGCATGCCTACTTCAAGAGTGCCCAGCAGTAATTGTCCTCTGACTGGTTCTAATATTCTAAATTCTGAATGTAACAATTTGTCCCTTCGAGTATTGACTCTCTTAGAAGCTATAATGGGTTTGGTATTAAATACAACAAACCCAGTGGGTCTCAGAGTGCCCCAGTGTTTATTTATGATCCTTTTTATAGGTTCTGAAAATGTGGAAAATTTTGATGGTAGCACCACCCAATCCCCTTGTTCATGTCCCCAATTAGGGGCACTATCACTTAACTACTGCTTGGTTTTGTCAATTGCTCTTTCTACCTTTCCTGTTAAGTACCCCCTAGCCAGAAACCTACTTGCCATTTCAGTGTAACCATTCTCTTTCTCAGTCTCTGAACTGCAATTGCGATTTACCCTTAGCATTTGGGAATATGGGATGCTGTTGATAAGATGTATACGGTGATAACTGTCAGCACACAGTATAACTAGAACTGAATAATTATGTGTTACCAATAATATATATTTTTTTTATGACATAACAATCTAGAAGATAAAATTGAAATCATGTAAAAATGTATTTGATTCTCAGATCCTCTTCCATGATGAAGCCTTTGGTGAAACGTTGAGTATCAGGAGGATTGGAATGTTACAGTAATCATAATAAAATACATTTCTAAAGTATGAATCTTTTTGGAGTGGCTGGTGACTTTACTCTTTTTGGATTTTGACTCTCGCTGACCAGCCACAAACCAACCCAACTCTTCACATAAGAAGGGGATCCACACAGAAACTCAGTTGTGGTGAGGAAAAATTTCTTATCACCAACCTCTGCATCCTGCCACAGAGAAAGGACTCAAACCAGCCAATGACCCTACCAATGAGTCCACAGTATTCCCTGAGATGATCCAACATCCTATGGTCTGCTATATCAAATGTCGTCGAGAGGTCAAGTAGAAATATAGAAACATAGACTTTGACAGCAGATAAGGACCGCTTGGCACATCTAGTCTGCCCATTTCCCTACCTACAGGATAGGCCGGAGATCCTAGTTAACCAACAGTCTATTTCTTTCTACCCCCACAAGAATTGCCTTATGTCTGTCCCATGCATTCTTGAATTTCTCCCACAGTTTTAGACCCCACACCTCTCAGGAAGGCTGTTCCATGCATCCACTACCCTCTCTGTGAAATAATACTTCCTCACATTGCCCCTGAACCGCCCCCCTCTATCTTTAAATTGTGTCCCCTTATTCTTGTACATCTCTTTTTCTGAAAGATGCTACCCTCTTGGACTTTGTTGATTCCACTGAGGTACTTAAAAGTTTCTATCATGTCCCCCCCCCTTCTTTCCTCAAGGGTATACATATTAAGCTCCTTTAGTCTCTCCTCATACGGCTTCTCTTCCAGAGCCTGCACCATTTTAGTTGCCCTCCTCTGGACTGCCTCTATCCTGTCTATGTCCTTGCGGAGATGGGGTATCCAGAACTGGACGCAGTACTCCAGATGGGGTCTCACCAACTGTCTGTACAGAGGGATAACAACTTCCTGTTTTCTGCTGTTGATGCCTCTCCCTATGCATCCCAGTATACCCCCAGCCCTCCCTACTGCCTTCTCACATTGCTTGCTAACCTTACGGTCATCTGATATGATTACCCCTTGGTCCCTTTCCTTTTTTGTTGTTGTTACTACCTCCCCCCCCCCCATTATGTATTCTTCCCCTGGATTCTTGTTTCCCAGGTGCATTATTTTGCACTTCTTTGCATTGAATCCTAGCTGCCATACTTCTGACCATTCCTCCAACCTTGCCAAGTCCCTTCTCATCCTTTCCATGCCTCTGTGTGTATCAACCCTGTTGCAGATCTTTGTGTCATCTGCAAAGAGGCATACTTTTCCTTCCAGTCCCTCTGCAATGTCACTTATGAAGACATCAAAAAGGACTGGACCCAATACTGAACCCTGCAGTACCCCACTAGTAACTCCTCTTTCTTCAGAGTGGACTCTATTTACAACTACCTTCTGTGTCCTGTTGTCCAGCCAATGTTTTACCCAGGCTACCACCCTGGGGCCCACTCCCAGGCTGGTTAATTTGACTATTAATCTTTTGTGTGGGACCGTGTTAAATGCCTTGCTAAAGTCTAGGTAGGCCATGTCCACAGCCCCTCCCTGGTCTACTACTTTGGTCACCCAGTCAAAGAAATCTATTAGATTCGTCTGACATGACCTTCCCGCTGTGAAGCTATGCTGCCTTGGGTCCTGTGCCCCACTGGACTCTAGGTACTCAACTATTCTTTCCTTCAGAAGTGACTCCATCACTTTCCCTACCACAGAGGTCAAACTGTCAGGTCTGTAGTTTCCTGCCTCTGTCTTGGTCCCACTTTGTGGAGGGAATCACATCAGCCTTCCTCCAGTCCTCGGGTACCACACCATCCTCCCATGATTTATTAAAAGAGTAGCCAGTGGTTTCACTAGTTCCCCCCTGAATTCTTTTAGAATTCTGGGGTGAATTCCATCAGGCCCCATTGCTTTGTCCACCTTCAGTTTTAAGTTCTTGCAGAACCCTTTCTTCTGTGAAAGGACTGGGATTGACCCCCCTATCAAGAGTGCTTCTGTTAATTGGATTAGAAGCTTCCCCTCCTCTTTTGTGAATACTGAGCAGAAATATTCATTCAGTATTCCTGCTATTTCACTGTCCCCCTCTGCCCACCCACCGGTCATTCTATTCAGCCTCACTATCCTCCCTTTGTCTTTCTCGCTCACTGATGTACCTATAAAGGTTTTATCCCCCTTCTTAACTGAGTTGGCTATCTTTTCCTCAGTTTGGGCCTTTGCTATTTTGACTTCCCTCCCTGCTTCCTTCTGCCTTAACTGGTACAGCTCTCTGTCCTGCTCCTTCTGTGTTTCCTTATACTTCCGGAATGCTATCTTTTTCTTCCTGACTTTCACAGCCACCTCTTTTGAGAACCATACTGGCTTTTTCTTTTGTTTTGATTTGTTTATTTGCTTCACACATAGATACATAGATACATAGATACATAGACAGTGTCGGCAGATAAGGGCCTATGGCCCACCCAGTCTGCCCATTTGAGCTTGTAAGTTCAGTTTGTTTTCCTAGAAGCCTGTTGCCCTCACCTGACCTCCAGAATTCCTTTATGTCTATACCATGCATTCTTAAATCCCATGATTGTTTCAGCCCCCACCACTTCCTCTGGCAGGGTGTTCCACTTGTCCACCACCCGTTCTGTGAAAATTCTTTCTCATGTTTCCTCTGAATCATCCTCCTCCAACTTCATCCCATGCCCTCTAGTTCTGGAACATCTTTTCGCTTAAAATAGTGTTTTCCTGCACCCTGTTCCTCCCTGTAAGATACTTGTATGTCTCATCATATCCCTCTCCCTCCTCTCCTCCAGGAGTACATGTTCAGTTCCTTCAACCTGTCTTCATAGGACTTGTGATGCAATCCATGCACCATCTTTGTTGCCCTCCTCTGAACCTTCTCTACCCTGTCTATGTCCTTCGTAGTATGGTCTCCAGAACTGTACACTGTACTCAGGTGGAGCCTCACTAGTGTCTTGTATAGCAGAATTATGACCTCTCTTTTCCTGCTGGTGATGCCCCTGCCTATACATCCCAGCATCCATTTGCTTTACCTGCTGCCTTGTCACACTGTTTCCCTACCTTGAGGTCATCAGAGATGACAACCCAAGATCCCTTTCCTGCTTGGTGCATGCTATATCCTCACCCCCCAACTGATATATTGTGCCAGGGTTTTTGTGCCCTATATGCATTATCTTGCACTTCTTTGCATTGAATTTCAACTGCCAAACCCCTGACCATTCTTCAAGTTTCTGCAGATCGCTTCTCATTCTGTCTACACCCTCTGGTGTGTCTACTCTGTTACAGAGCTTTGTGTCATCAGCGAACAGTGAAATTCTGCCTTCTAGGTCCTGCGCAATGTCACTAATGAAGATGTTGAATAGGACCGGTCCCAGCACTGATCCCTGTGGTACCCCACTGGTCACTCTTCCCTCTGTGGAGTGACAGCCATTTACCACCACCCTCTGTGTCCGGCCACTCAGCCAGTTACCTACCCACCACACTACTGTCCTGCCCACACCCATATTCCCCAGTTTGTGTAATAGTCTTCTATGTGGCACAGTGTCAAAGGCCTTGCTGAAGTCCAGATAGGCCATGTCCACTGCCCTCCCCTGATCCACCTCCCTAGTCACCCAGTCAAAAAATTCAATGAGGTTGGTCTGACATGACCTCCCCCTGGTGAAATCATGCTGCCTTGGGTAGCTTGTTGCCTCTGTGATGGCAGTTTTGATGATTCCCCATTGTTGCTCCACATCTCTTTCTAGCCTGTTTGCTAGTGCTTTTCTGAGGCACTCTCCCATCTTGCCAAAGTCAGCCCTCCTGAAGTCCAGTACCCTCACTTTTGTATGGCTTGACTCTGTAGCTGAGTTTACCATGAACCACACTGTTTGATGGTCACTTGTTCCCAGATGGCAACCCACTTCTAGATCTGAGATCCTCTCACTGCCCCCGTTTGAGAGTATGAGATCTAAGATTGCTCCCTCATGAGTGGGTTCCAAAACTAGCTGTCTGAGGCCTGCCACCCATAAGGCATCAAGAATGGCCCGGCTCTTTGATGTGGCTGCAGCAAATGTGCTCCAGTTAACATCTGGCATATTCAGGTCTCCCATTAACAGTATCTCCCCTTTCTCTGCCATTCTAAGAATGCCTTCTATCATATCCTTGTCCATTCCCTCCCCCTGACATGGGGTTCTGTACACAACCCCTGTGCAGCTTGTGATGCCCTTTTCAGTCTCCAAGGTGACCCACAGTGCCTCCTCTCCTCCCTGTTTAATCTTTTGTTCAGTTGCTTTTATCCCTTCCTTTACATAGAGAGCTACTCCTTCCCCTCTTCTCCCTGCCTGTCTCTCCTGTAGGTTATGTACCCTGGTATGTTAACATCCCAGTCATGGTTCTCTGTACCATGTTTCTGTGATTGCTATGATATCCAGGCATCCCTCTTCCATCAAGGCCACCAGCTCAGGGCTTGTTGCCCAGACTACAGGCATTGGTACTCTTACCCTCCATTTCCTGATGGCCTTACTCCTTTTGCCCCATCCCTGTCCTTCTTGCCTTTGTCACTTTCTCCATTTACCCTGCCCTTCTCCTATCGACACCTCTATGTTGGTGTTTACTGCACTACTACTGTTATTTTTCAGGGGAGGCTAGGTTTCCTGCTCCTTTCCAGTGCCTCCCCTTGGCTAGTTTAAATGCTTGCCAATGAAGCATTAAACCTGTCACCCTAGGATCCTGGTTCCCTCCTGGACAGATGCAGCCCATCATGCCAGTATAGGCTTGCATCTCTCAGGTGAACCCCAGTCCCAATGAAGCCAAATCCTGAGCTCCACACCAGTTTTCAACCACTGATTGAATCCATGGTGCAGAAACACCTAGCCTCCTCCTACGCCATAGATGGGCAGCACCTCCGAGAAGGATACCGTGCATGCTACGTGTCTAAGGCCCCTCCCCAATTCCACAAACTCTTCCTGCACTTCTCTGATCCCTTTCTTAGCCAGATCATTTGTCCCTAGGTGGACAATGACATCCAGCTCCCTCCCCTGTGCAGCTGCTCCGGCAATCCTGAGGATTCGCTCCCTGTCCCTCCAAGCCATGGTGCCAGGCAAGCACCTTACCTCCTTCTCCCCTTCCTCCCCCAGTTCTACCTTCCTAACAATGGAGTCCCCCACCAGAAATTGTTTCCTTCCCCTGTGGGGTCCCATGCCACCCTCCTGTGGGTCTCCTTTGTGGAGGTTCCCAGCATCCTCCTTGGTCTCCACTGTGGGTGCCTCCATAGAGGAACCACACTTTGCCAGAATGGCATAGGAATTGTGTAGAGTTACAACTGGAGGGATGCACCTCTGTTCCACCACCCTCACCCTCCCTGAGCCCACTGTGGTCCAACCGCTCCTCTTTCTTGGCAACCTCTGAGGCAACGGCAGTGGCACTGGTGGTCTTGTATGGAAGAGGAGGTGCCACAAATCCTGGCCAAGTCAGCCTGGAGATGAGCAACCTCCTCTCTCAGCCCAGAGAGGTGCCTGCAGATGGGACAACACCTCATCCTCCAGAACGTCTCCCGGAAGACTGCTGCTCCACAGCCACTGCACTGCACCACTCCCATCATGTATTATTTCTGGCCCCTTAACTATTTGCAGTCCTTACTCTTTCCTCTGTTTTTTTCTCTCTCTCCTTGCTTTCTGCCTGTGTGCCCTTTAAGCTCCTGATTTTCCTGTTCTGAGACAAGAATATCCTATATTTCTCAGTATACCCCTTACTTGCTCAGAGGCAGACCTCCAGCAGCTAGAGGGGGCCGGAGAGCTACTCTTGCCCTTCTAGGATGGTGGGTCTTTGTTGGCTCTGTGATCACTCACTTCCTGCTCCCAAACAGAAAGTTCCTGTTGTCAGTCAAATCCTGTGCCTATAAAAGTAGAACTAGCTTTGGGTGGAGGGTGGGGGCAATATAGTCCCAGTAGAGAATTCCAGTCACACAGCAGTCCTTTCTCCTGGTGTCTTCTGCCAAGCTAATAGCAAAATCTTTCTAAGGCAGTCTTTAAATGTAGCTTCCTTCTAGCTAAGCCACTCCCCCTAATTACTAGATCTTTCTACAAGTAATTTAAACCTCACAGCTATCAAGTCCTTTCAATCACCTGAGATTTACACCTAGATAACTGTTCAGATAACCATTCAGTTCAGTTAACTCAGACAAACACACACTTTTTTGGGGTTTTTTTTTGTTAGTTTTTTTCACCCTAAATTAAAGGTCCAAGTACAAGAGTTCTGCTTCTTTATTCCCAGTAGAGAATTCCAGTCACACAGCAGTCCTTTCTCCTGGTGTCTTCTGCCAAGCTACTAGCAAACTCTTTCTAAGGCAGTCTTTAAATGTAGCTTCCTTCTAGCTAAGCCACTCCCCCTACTTACTAGATCTTTCTACAAGTAATTTAAACCTCACAGCTATCAAGTCCTTTCAATCACCTGAGATTTACACCTAGATAACTGTTCAGATAACCATTCAGTTCAGTTAACTCAAACACACACTATTTTTTGTTTTGTTTGTTAGTTTTTTTTACCCTAAATTAAAGGTCCAAGTACAAGAGTTCTGCTTCTTTAGTCCCAGCAGAGAAGTCCAGTCACACAGCAGTCCTTTCTCCTGGTGTCTTCTGCCAAGCTAATAGAAAAATCTGTCTAAGGCAGTCTTTAAATGTAGCTTCCTTCTAGCTAAGCCACTCGCCCTACTTACCAAATCTTTCTACAAGTAATTTAAACCTCACAGCTATCAAGTCCTTTCAATCACCTGAGATTTACACCTAGATAACTGTTCAGATAACCATTCAGTTCAGTTAACTCAGATAAACACACACTTTTTTTTTGTTTTGTTTGTTAGTTTTTTTTTTACCCTAAATTAAAGGTCCAAGTACAAGAGTTCTGCTTCTTTAGTCCCAGTAGAGAATTCCAGTCACACAGCAGTCCTTTCTCCTGGTGTCTTCTGCCAAGCAAGAATTGACTGTTCTCCTCTATCTCCAGCCCTGAGAAGGTCATTATGTACTCTGACCAATGTAATCTCAGTACTGTGTCAAGATCAGGGGTGCACAACATGCAGCCTGGGGGCCAAAAATGGCCCCCACAGCAGCTGTCTGTGGCCCCCGAGGACCTAGCAGCTTCCACTTGCAGTCTTTGTTTATTTTTTTCTTGTAAATAAACAAATAGATAAATGTATGTTTTGTGTTGTTTTGTTTTATGTGTACATTTAATAATGCCTCACTGTACATTTGCCACTTCGGGCCATTTTACAGTGGCCCTCGGCCAGTGTCCCTTGGCCCTCAGCCTTGACTCAAGTCTTCAGTCTGGCCCGCCACAAAAAAAAGTTGTACACCATTGGTCTGGATCTAAAACCAGACAGGAGTGGCTCATAGATGTTAAAGGCCATGAGGTGGACCTCAGGCTGCACAGCCACTGTCTTCTCAATAACCTTTCCTAAAACTGGAAGGCTAGAAACTAGTCTAAAATTTGCCAAGCAATCCAGTTCCAAAGATGTTTTTTCAATAGGGGTCTCACTAGCACATCTTTCCATGAGCTCAGAAAAGATTCCTTTGAAAGGGAGCAGCTGACTATCTTGGCAAACACTGGGCCCAGAAATCCTACACAGCTGAGTAGAAGGTGCATCGGACCCACATCCAGTTCCAATTAGTGGTCCGCAGCTCAGAAATCACACCACACACCTCTTCCAGTAAAACCAGTCTAAACTTGCAGCAAACAGTAAAAGTGCTCCCTGAGACAACCTGCCCAATACTGCTGGGCCGCACTGACCCAATTGAGGTTATTCCTGACGTAATGGAAGACACCCTGTAGGAGAAGAACTAAGTGAACTTTTTACTTCATGCGGATGAAAAAGGTATGCTGTTATAATAGTGACTACATAATCGTGAATTAAAAATAGCGAGTACAAAATAGCGCATGAATTAATAGTGGGACACATTAAATGGTGACTGAGTAAAAATAGAAACTTTGCCCAGCAGAACTACACAATAGTAGTGCCAGACAAATAAGCAAATACCTAATAAGCAACAGACATGTTTTGATGCATTCTGCCCACAATACATGGAGGCAGATACAGAAACACCCTATTGTGCTTACATTAACTTGATTACTTTTAGGCAACATGGATTGGCAGTAATGAATATCTGGTCTGATTACAGATTGTTACGGCATGTCAAATTAGCGACTTTACAAGTGAAAAAAAAAACTATTAACTGAATTATACCCCAATGAGCCAAATAAAAAAAAGGTTTATTTCAGTTAATTAAAAAAAAATCAACCGAACCATTTCAGATGCAATTAAGGCAAAAAAGGGGAAATGCTAATCATTCAAAATAGTGAACAGATGCTGTAATTGCGAACAATTCACAGTGTGCATGCTGTATCACTAATCTGACATGCCTCACACCTGAAATTGAAAATTATATGCGAGTCCTCTCAGGAACTCATAGTGGTTTCTTGTGTCATACTGTGCCACAATTGTTTGAACCCTCTCATTAGAGTCCTTGTATTTCCTCTTAGTGCCACATGCAAGTGCCCCAGATACAAGCTGTTCCAGCTTCAATTCTGCCATTTGCTGCTCTTCTTGTAGGCACTGTATTAGCTTCCATACACTCAGGTGATAAGCCCCCAGATGGCTATTAAAACCATGATGCCACCCTTCCACTGCATTGTTTGTTCGTGCTAAACCTCTGGCTGTAGCATCGTTGCAGTTCCACTGATCAGGAGGGAAAGTAGCTCTTCGTCTGCCATATCTTCCTTTTGGTCTGCTGATCCATGTTGCCTCAAAGTAATTTATCAGTGGTAATAGCATGTCTTCGTTACTTTGAAAATATTCCCAGTCATGCATTTCATCAAAAACACTGGGAACATCTTACGGAAAAGGCAAGAGATAGTAACATTCACAAATGTAAAGCAAAGTCCAGATCTGCACAATACCTTTTGTGCACAATAGGGTGTTTCTGTATCTGCCTCTATACAGCTTGTGTAAAATGGAAGCAACAACCCCTTAAGTCAGTATCTGGGAAACATAAAGAAAAAGCCTTCCAAGCCGCTTTTTCAAAATCCATTATTGCAGTTCATGGTTGCAGGCCAGGGCAGAGAGATTTCAACTGGTTAAAAACCCTGTAATAGGTAGCAGATTTTCAAGAACACATAAGCAGATAAAGTGCAGTGACAACAAACCCTGAATTCAGACCATGTATTATGTCCAGCTGATCGGACAGAGAAGGGCAAGATTTGAATGTTCCATCGTGTATCCAATCAGTACACTCTTTGAGGACCCACACATTTGCAGTTGTTGCAAACATAAGAAATTGGTCATGCTCCTTACCACTGTCAAACAGCAAGAAAAGTTCACCAGAAGTTGTGACTGTGAATTCAGGAGGTATTTTAAGTTCAATGACAGAGCTAGGCATCGCTGGACAATAGCACTCTACCTGCCTGATTCTTTGCACTGTTCTTTTAATAAGTGGAACTCCTGGTAAACGGCCTGCAACTGAGTCAGGTGCACTGATAGTGCACTGAACTACAACCTGAGAAGTACTCTCAACACTCCCATGGGCTAACTCCCTAACGCTGGCTATAACCTTTCTTGCACCAATATCACCAGCATCAGCTGCATGGCTGTGTTCCCTTATTTGAGCAGTTACCTTGTTTTCCACTGTATGCAGTCGAGTGAGGCAACTATACTTGTGGGAATCGGCGCAATGTCAGTACACTTTCCTGGTGTTTTCTTTGTCCTTCTGATTAACAAACCCCCCAAACAGAGTGAGGAGCTTGCCTTTCTGGCTCAGAATCAGTTCGATCTCCATTTTGGCGCAGTTACGGATGACTACAAAGCCATAACAATACTTTGAGATGGCCATCAGCTGTGCTACCTGAGTTACAGCATTCTGGGATGCAGGAGGACAGTGAAGACCTTACCTGCTGTTAAGGCAGTACCAAAATTGCCTGCTGAGCTTGAAAAGAGAACTTGAAAAGAGAAATTAAGGTGAAGAAGGTACATATATACAATCGCAATTTTTACATTCCCACTAATAAAACATTCGCTAGAAATGCTAGGTGCTATTTTGTCTAGTGCTATTAAATGCTCGCGCAATTGACACTTGCTATTTTGACGGTGCGATTTTTACATAAAACCATGAAAATGCCTCCAGCAGCTGGAGACAGGCAGGGTGTAACAGCTTGTCTACTGCCCAGAAGAGCTGAGCTGGTCGGTTCCTCCCTACCGCAATCTCCTCAGATAGGAATACTGCCTTCTTCTGAGAGACTGCCCTCTGATACTCATCATAGTGAGTTCTCAGAGCCAGTCTTTCCCCTTCAACCCTAGACTTCCACCACCAATGCTCTAATCTGTGACCTAAAGCCTTCATCTCCCTAAACTGGGAGGATGGTGTAGTACCGGAGGACCGGAGGAGAGCAGAAGTGATTCCCCTTCACAAAAGTGGGAGCAAGACAGAGGCAGGAAACTACAAACCTGTTAGTTTGACCTCAATGGTAGGAAAAATGATGGAATCACGTCTAAAGGAAAGAATTGTTGAGTTCCTAGAGGCCAGTTGGGCACAGGACCCAAGGCAGCATGGATTCACAGCAGGAAGATCATGTCAGATGAATCTAATAGATTTCTTTGACTGGATGACCAATGTGGTAGACCATGGAGGGGCAGTGGACATGGCCTACCTAGACTTTAGCAAGGCATTTGACACAGTCCCACACAAAAGATTAATATACAAGTTAGCCAGCCTTGGAGTGGGTCCCAAGGTGGTAGCCAGGGTAAAAAATTGGCTGGACAACAGGATACAGAAGGTAATAGTAAATGGAGTTTACTCTGAAGAAAGGCGGGTTACTAGTGGGGAACCGCAGGGTTCAGTAATGGGACCGGTCCTCTTTAATGTCTTTATAAGTGACATTGCAGAGGGACTGGAAGGAAAAGTATGTCTCTTTGCAGATGACACAAAGCTCTGCAACAGGGTTGATACAGAAGGTGGGGTGGATAGGATGCAAAGGGACTTGGCAAGGTGTTGGAGGAATGGTCAAATATATGGTGGGTTAGAGTCAATGCAAAGAAGTGCAAAGTAATGCACCTAGGAAACAAAAATCCAGGGGAAGAGTACACAATGGGGGTGAGATAATAACAATGACAGAAATGGAAAGGGACTGGGGGTAGTTATATCAGATGACCTTAAGGTGGGCAAGCAATGTGAGAAGGCAGTAAGGAGGGCTGGTGGGATACTGGGATGCAAAGGGAGAAGCATCACCAGTAAAAAACAGGAAGTTGTTATCCCTGTGTACAGACAGGTGGTGAGACCCCATTTGGAGTTCTGTGTCCAGTTCTGGAGACCCCATTTCTGCAAGGACATAGACAGGATGGAGGCTGTCCAGAAGAGGGCAACTAAAATGGTGCAGGGTCTGCACCAGAAGACATATGAAGAGAGATTAAAGAAGCTTAATATGTATACACTTGAGAAGGGGGGGGATGATATAAACTTTCAAGTACATCAAGGGAATCAACAGAGTCCAAAATGGTAGCATCTTTCAGAAAAAGAGATGTACAAAAACTAGGGGGCACAATTTGAAGATAGAGGGGGGACGGCTCAAAGGTAAAGTGAGGAAGTATTTCTTCATGAAGAGGGTTGTGGATACATGGAACAGCCTTCCTGAGGAGGTAGTGGACTCAAAAACAGTGGGGGAATTCAAGAATGCATGGGACAGACATAAGGCAATTCTAGTGGGGGGGGTAGGAGGAAGTAGGCTGTTGGTTAACTAGGATCTGCAGCCTATGCAAAAGGTAGGGAAATAGGAAGACTAGGTGGGCCAAGTGGTCCTTATCTGCCGTTAAATTCTATGTTTCTATGTTTCTAAGCTCCCCATCAAACTACAGGGATCTCAAGTGAGAAGACCTGGGTCATACACACACTGGTGTGACTGAATCAGGGACTGAGGTAACAGCCTTATTATATGCTATCACGGCTTCCTCTGATCCATCCCCACATGCAGCCATCACACCCAAGAGATGCAATGCCACCTGGAGTCCTGTTGAGGATAACCCATTTAAAGAGCAACTGCAGACCATCTCCACAACAGAAGGACAACTAGGGGGCCCTGAATATGAACTTCACAGTGCAGTGATCTGACTAACTGAGCAAATCAATCTTGAGATTATTTATCTCAAGCCTCAGTGAGAATACTAAGTCCAAGGCATGACCGTGTTGGTAGGTCACAACAGTAACCACATGTGCAAGTCCCATTGAGGACATTAACTGGAGGAAATCTTGTCCAAACAGCGACAGTTCATCATCGATCTAGGCACTGAAGTCACCCAGAATTAACCATCTGGGCAATTCCAAAAACCATCTCAGCAATGAAGTCTGTGATTTCCTGTAGGAAAACCCCCTTGTGCACTGGAAGCCAATATACAATAAGGATCTTACCACCTCCACCTGAACCCCAACATGTGAGCATGCATTCAAACGCTGAAGTATCACCCGCTGAGTGCACTGTGAAGTTCAACTTGGACCTAAAACAGATGGCAACCCCCCCCACTCTTGGGATCCCTCCATGGGCAATGAACAATGCAGAACCCAGCTGGGATCGATGCCTCCAAAACTGGCCCTATATCATCACCCAGATAGGTCTCCATGATGCAAGCCAGATCGACCATGGACGGCCATGGAAATCAAGTTCGATATAATCACAGACTTATTTCCCATTGATCTTGCATTGCACAACATTGCCTATAGGGGATGAGTAAAGACTGCTGGCCTATCGGCCACATGCCCACTCAGTGCAATGGGAATGCTGGGTATGGGAACCAACCATGTCTAGCATCTCCCTCGGTCCCATTTCATCTTCAGGCATCCCTTTGTCCTCACCACCCTTATGAAGCACCCCCCCTATTAACACCCTCCACCCCACACCACCTACCATCCCGCTTCCTCATGCTTCCCACCTCCTGAGCATATCTATATGCTGCCACTGATGGGGGAATCAATGCAGGGGCAGAGGTCCTGCAGCTGGGATGGGGAGTAACTAAGCCTGAAGGGCCCCCAAACCCACACACATAATCCAACTGGTCAGCAGCTAAAACCCACTACAAATTTGACCACACTTTAAGACCCCGTTAAAAGAGAGTCCACACTACCCACAGACTCTCACTCCCCCAACCATAAGCCCTCACCATACAGACCAACATTAGAGTTGGTTCATCAGAGAAAGGGGAATCAGACATTCAAATACAAAACTTGTAACAGCAAAATCATTAGGAATATGTCATATGACAACAGTTACAGGAACACATAAAACTATTTGCATAAACAGTTACAGAGGAGTTACAAAAATCAGACCCCAGAACAATTTAGATCATTTTGATTTGATCAGAGAATTAGAGAAAAACTAAGCTGAACTCAGGGAGACTGTACACCAAAACATTAAATCAGAACTCAAGACTTCTACGGAGAATTGCATATTGTAGTTGCATAAAAGTGTAAAAGTAGTTGAACATATTCTTCATTTAACTAGACTAGATTTAGCAAACACCCAGAAAGCTTGCCTAAGACTTACAGACAAATGAAAAAAAGAACAAGAAAGAAGATAAAAGTGCTTCATACACAGGACCTTGCTAGCAAGTTAGAAACATTACAGTTTAAACTGAGGTAACTAACAACTGAGAATGAGCAACTTAAAAATAAACAGAAGAGAACATTTGTTTCCTGGTTCTTATAGGAAGTTACCTTACTATGCAGAACTGCTAAAGGAAACTTCCTTTCAACAGCCATTGCTAACTCCTATTCAGTCAGGTTCTGAATTGGAGGAACTAGCTTAAGAAAATGAAACAGTTAAAAAGAAAGTGTCAGAAGACAAGGGCTCCCATTTTCAGACAGAGTGGCATAAACATGTTAAAATGTTAGCAACATACTAGGCAATAGCAAGGTTGTACCACGTAGGGCCTATATTCAGTGGCCCCCAGTAAGCAGAACTAAACCAATAGTGTATACACGCAGTATATACTGCTGCACCCATGCAAATGAGGGATTCCCCTGTTTATAGGGTAAAGCAGTATATACAGTGGTTTTGAAAACATTAACCACAAGAAGTTGCAGTGCTGTTTAATGCTTCCAAAACACTGGCCTTACCAGAGCACATAATGGTACATGCTGCCCCCTCACCCCTGATCACCCATAAGTCTTTATTAAAGCTTCCTAGAGTCTAGTGGGCCCCACAATCCACAGTCCACCTCCTCTTCCTTCCACTGAAGTACCCCCACCCACACCACTTGTGTCTCCTACTCACCATAGCTGGCAGCCCCCTCCTGATGACACCAATCAGGAGAGCCATTCTGCTCACCACCTCAGCCGCTGTCCTCTGAGTGTCAAGGCGTTAGTGCATGTTTCTACTGTAGGCACTGTCACTAAGATGGTGGCCAACCATGGTGGTGGGTGGAGAACCTGTGCCTGTTGCAATCACTGGGAGGGGGTTGCCAGCAGAAGTGAGTGGGTTGACCCCAGAGGGCAAGGGTGGAGGGACCTAGTGAATGGGACAGGGAGAGAGGTTTGGACTGGCAATTGGGGGTTGGGGCCACTAGACACCAAGGATCATTGTAATATAGGCTTATGGGGGATCTGAATGGTGATGGGGGGTCAGCACAGCTCTGCACAATACTTCTGCACAGTTATGCACAGTGCATTGTGCAAAGCTGCCAATAAGCACATTATGGCATGCAAATGGCCTCCTAGTGCCTTGTTTGCTATATGTGTTTATTTGCCTTCTGGTGGCTGAAAATGGCTTACAGGGAAAAGGGAGCTATCCCAGTTTGGATGTGCTATCTCCCTTTGCTTCTGTGAGCCCCTGTCCTGCAGGGGCAATGTTAGCACAATACATAGCCACTGTGCACTCCCACAGATCCTTTATTCAGATAGGCAACATGAACCAATCGGAGCACGCTGCCTGTCTAAATATGATTTTCTTATCAACTCTGCCTGTAGATCTGATTGTGGATCTAACAATTTTAATAGAAGGCTTTTGAAAGACTGTGTGCCTTGAAAGACTGGACCGCTTGGCCATCGAAAAAAACTACTTAGGCAAGATGTAGCAAGTGGCCGTGGTGGCATTCAAATACTGAAAGTAGTGCAGAGTCAAGGGAGCTCGAAACTACAGAATCCATCCTCCCACTGGGAAAAGGAAGGCTGGTAAGCCTTCCTGAAACCCTTACTTCTGCTCACGAGCTCCTGAATGGGGGGGGGATACTCTCTATAAACAGGAGGTCCTACCGGGCTGCCTGGGGTTTGGGGACCAGAGGCTGGTGACAGATTTGGTGCCAGTTACTGGGATTTTGAATGATCTTGCAAAATCATCACATGATCAAAGGCAGAATTTGGAAAGAGGAAAAAAATGTGTTTGCAGACAATAGACCTATCCTATTTGAATTATTGTTTGAGCAGAGTAGTGTAGATAGGAGAATGTCTGTTCAGTACAGCAAGATGAACTTGGAACAACTGAGGAAGATCTGTGGGGAGAAAGGCATTCCTAGTGAAAACAAAAATAAAAGGCACCTCATGGAGGCCCTTCTGGCAGCTGAGATGGAGGACGCTCCACCCCACTTAGTGCCAGAGGTGGTGACTTCAGAGGTCCAGAGCCAAGAAGAGAAAGAGTCATCTACAAACCAAGAGCTGGAGCTGAGGAGGCTGTGGATGCAGGAGAAACAGCTTGAGAATGAGCAAAAAAGGTCTGAGATGGAGCAAAAAAGGTTTGAGATGGAAATGGTGGAACAACAGCAACAGGGAGAGGCTGAAGAATGACAGCACTAGGCTGAAGAAAGGCAGTGCCAGGCAGAGGCTGACAAATGGCAGCAACAGAGAGAGGCTGGGGCTGATGAACAGCAGTGCCAGAGGGCACATGAGCTGAAAAAGCTGACGCTCCAACCGACAACAACCCCAATGCAGGTAAGTGGTGGTGTTGAGTCTGAAAGTCCAGGACTGAAGTACAAGTTAAATTTAAAATTAATTGCTGAGTTTAAAGAGGGGAAGGATATGGATGTTTTTAAATTCATTTGAAAAGGTCTGTATCCAGGCCAATATGCCCAAAGAAATCTGGAGCTTTCACCTGTCTCCATTACATACTGGCAAGGGGAGGGAAGCACTGGGGCAGATGGACAGTGTTGAAAGGAAAGATTCTGACAAGTTAAAAACTGCTTTATTAAAAAAATATGATCTGAACCCTGATGCATACAGAGCAAAGTTTCAGAAACTCTGAAAGGGGCCAGAAATTAGCTTTAAGGAGGTTGCCACAAAACAGCATCAATATTTAACACGTTGGTGGAAGGGGGTGAAAGCAGATTCTGTTGAAGCTATTGAAGGGGTGGTATTGCTTGAACAGTTTTATTGGATTTGCTTACCTGACTTAAAACTTTGGCTAGAGGACTGAGAGCCTAAGACTGCCAAAGAGGCTGCAGAGCTGGCGGATCACTATGCTCAAAGCAGGGCTGTTCCAAAAGAGAATGCAGTGACAACAGGGAAAAGTGGGCATTTTGTGGGCAACCAAAAACCATGGCGCCTCTTCAAAAAGAATTGAATCCCCAGGTGCCCAAAAGGGAGGTTGAGGACAAGAAACATGATGAATGCTGGTATTGTCATTAGACTGGCCATCTGTCTAGGCAGTTACCTAAGAAAGCCCAGAAGGTAAAAGGGCCTATGCAATTGGAGACAATAGCCCACTGTATAGCTGAGGCTCTCTCTGACAATATGAGGGGCCACATTCACTCAGTCATGGTGAATGGGATACAAACTAGGGGGTTAAGGGATACAGGAGCATCTCTTACCCTGGTGAAAGGGGATTTGGTGGGGGCTGAACAAATACTGCCAAATCAGTTTGTTTCTGCGAGGGATTACACAGGGGAAAGGAAAATTTACCCATTAGCCAGCGTTACCCTGGATTGGGGAGATGCAGGTGAAGGGGTAAGGAAGGTGGCTGTAGCTGAAAATCTCATTATGGATGTTGTTGTGGGGAATGATGTTCCACAGGGAGTGGTTTGTCTTGTGACCAGGAGCCAGAAGAATAAAGGCTCCTGTGAACCTCGGGACCCCACAGAAATTCAGACAGGAGAGGCTGGGAAACAGGCCAGCCAACCTGTAGCTCTTTTTAAAGAGGATAATAACAGGGGGATGGAACTTCCCCCAGTGGCAGTTAACCAAACTGCTACTGAAAGTTGCTCTCAGGAGGGAGAGGTGACACATAACCCAATGGAGGGGGAATGTTGTGATACTGAGTTCCCTATTGCCACAGCTATGGACCTCAGCCTGGGAACTGATGGGGGCATGCCCCATGCTCTGGGTATGCTGGAAGACAGCAGCAGCACAACAGACAGATCCTAGCTTAGAGAAGCTGAGGGCCTGTGCAAAGTCTGATGGGACACAGGGAGGTGACAGAAAACATAGGGTGTATTGGGAAAATGGACTGTTATACACACAGAACATCAGGACAGAGGGAGGGGTGATGGGCAGGCAGCTTATTGTTCCCCAGGAGTATTGTGGGTTATTGCTCAAGGTAGCTCATGATATTCCCATGTCCAGACATTTGGGCATTGCTCACACTATGCAGCGCTTAGCCCACAATTTCTATTGGCCCAATATTACCAAGCAGGTGAAGGAATACTGCAAATCCTGTCACCGGTGTCAGGAAATAGGGAAAGCCTGAAGCACAGCCAAGGCTGCCCTGATTCTCTTACCACTTGTGGAGGAGCCATTCTAGAGGGTTGGAATGGATATTGTGGATCCTGTGAATACCCCAAGTTCCTCTGGAAAAAGGTATATATTGACAGTTGTTGATTATGCTACCCGCTATCCAGAAGACATCATGCTGTCCTCTACTAAGGTGGACAAGGTGGCAGATGCTTTGCTGAGGATTTTCTCCTGTGTGGTGTTTCCACAGGAGGTTATCTCTGATTGAGGGGGTAACTTCATGTCGGACCTAATGAAGTTCTTGTAGGAGAAGTTTGGTGTCGTACACAGGCTCACAACACCTTACCATCCACAAGCCAATGGTCTTATAAAGAGATTTAATGGGACTTTAAAAACTATGCTTATGGCATTTGCAGAACAGCATGGGCAGGACTTAGAGAAATACCTGCCCTACCTGCTGTTTGCCTACAGGGAAATGTCACAAGAGTCAACTCAGTTTTCACCCTTTGAGCTCTTGTATGGATGCAGGGTGAGGGGGCCCCTAGATTTAATACGAGAGGACTGGGAAGGTAAGCATGCCACCCAGTGCACTCCCATAGTGGAGTATATGTTAAAATTCAGGTAAACACTGAAGGAGCTTATGGGCATGGCACAGAGCAACCCGGCAGCTTCCCAGCAAAAACAAAAGACCTGGTATGATCGTAGAAAAGGAGCTTGCTCATACAGGGTAGGACAGGAGGTAATGGTTCTAATCCTGGTCCGGAAGGACAAGCTGCAAGCTGAGCGAGCAGGGCCATTCAAGGTAGTACAGCAGGTAAATGATGTTAATTACATTGTAGAGTTACCCGACAGAAAACACACTCACAGGATGTATCATGTGAACTTGATGAAGCCATATTTTAATACGGCTGACGTGGTACTTGTGGTTTGCAGTCCTGAAGAGGAGCTAGGTGGGGAAGACCCCCTTCTTGACTTGTAAGCCGAGAGCAAGCAAGCATCATCTGTGGAGACCATCATGCTGTCACCCCTGTTGACACCTGGACAGGCCCAAGAATTGAGAACTGTTTTGCAAGACGTTGCCCCTTTATTTAAGGCACAGCCTGGAAGGACACCACTAGCAGTGCATGACATAGACATGGGGACCCAAGCAACCATACGTAGCACAGCTTATCGAGTGTCAGAGACAGTCCTCAAGGACATTAGGAGGGAGTTGGGGAGATGCTGCATCTAGGGGTGATCCAGAAATCCCACAGCCCCGGGTCTCACCGGTAGTCCTTATACCAAAACTGGATGGGACTACATGGTTCTGCATAGATTATCATGGGCTTAATGCCATTGTGAAATCTGATGCCCACCCAATGCCATGTTCAGACAAACTGCTTGACAAACTGGGAGGGGGCAACATACTTGACTACAGTAGGCCTGACAAAGGGGTACTGGCAGGTGGAACTGACTGACAGGGCTAGGGAAATGTCAGCATTCATCACCCCAATTGGCCTATTCGAGTTCAAGGTCATGCCCTTTGGGACGAAGAATGCCCCTTCTACATTCCAGCAGTTTGTAAATCAAGTTTTACAGGATACGGAGCACTTTGCAGTTGCCTACCTGGACAATATTGCTATCTTCAGCAGTAGATGGGAAAAACACCTGATACACCTGAGGGAGAGGTGTTGAGCCAAATACAGGCTGCAGGTCTGACTATTAAGGCAGAAAAGTGTCAGGTGGCCATGGCGGAAGTTGCTTATTTGGGACATGTGGTGGAGTGAGGCCAACTTCACCCAAACCAAGCAAAGATAGAGGCTATTGCATCATGGCCTGCACCTGAAACCCTGAGACAAGTCAGAGGCTTTCTTGGGACAGAAGGGTATTATCAAAAATTTGTTCCCAACTGCAGCTCCCTGGCTTCTCCTTTATCTGGGTTGCTGACAAAGAATAAGCCTAGGAAGGTAAAATGTGCAGAATGTAAGCAAGCCTTCATGCAGCTGAAAACCTTGCTGTGGAGGGCCCCAGTGCTGGCTAACCTAGACTACAACAGGCCATTTTTTGTACAACGGATGCCACAGATGTGGGAATGGGGCAGTTCTCAGCCAAGTATCCAATCAGGGGAGAGAGCACCCCATTGTATACTTAAGCAAGAAGCTGCTTCCATGGGAACATGCCTATTCAACCGTGGAGAAAGAATGTCTCGCATTAGTTTGAGCATTAAAAAAACTGGAACCATTCCTTTATGGGAGGCATTTTAAGGTCCAAACAGACCACAACCTGTTAATAAGGTTGGACCAAATGGGGAAAACAAATGGGAAACTTCTGAGATGAAGTATTGCTTTGCAGGCTTATGACATGGAGATTTCGCATAGGCCTGGATCCAAGATTGGGAATGCAGATGTCCTATCCCGCATACTGGATCCATAACAGAACTGAAAAAAACTGCCTCCAATAGGGTCGTGTTCCCCCAGGTTCTGTTTTAGGAGGGAGAAATGTTGCATGATAGGCCTAAATCCATTTATGTGGGTTCATATTGTATATGCTGTAATATACTTTGGAATTAAGACACTGTCCCTTTAACAGGTAACTACAAAATAACTGTTATTTCTATAAAGGCTAGTGTGGACCTGGTATATCTCAAGATATGGGAGACAGGTATATAGCCCAGGAAGGCATAAAATATCCCACTGTGGCTTTCCATAACAGGGAAAGTTAATGTAGTGACCTAGAGGTCAGGGGTCAAGCCAAATTCATGGACCAGATGTTACTGGGGTTGACATGAAACCTGACATGGAACCACAGTGACACCTACGGAGAAAGGTAAACTGTTGCACCCTACTATCTGTATTGTCTTGGGACAATTTAACCCAACCCCAGAGAAAAAATAAGGTGGGTGCATCCTAAAATGACACTCAAGTATATTATCAGATGCACACTTTGAATTTAGAGCCCTTGATAAACAGTTTAGCTGGGGGTCAGGATAGCCTGCCCAGCTGGCATATACTTGAAGACCAGAAAGTATATGTGTAGGTCAGGCAAAATCTCTAAAACCAGACCTGAGTGTGTGGAAAATATTCTTTTCACATACTGAACAGATCATTCTGATTTTTATGTCAGAATTTTGGAAACCAAGGCACACCTGTATACTTTTAAAAGGACATCCAGATACTTGGATCAAGGACTTGCTACAAACACTACTGCCTAATAAACTATTATCTCCACAAGAACATTTAAAATCTTGTCTTGACTCTAACATCAAAACAGGGTATAGTTTTAGAATAACATTATCTAGTGTTTTCTGTAAACCATCCAGTTTTACTTTTGTTATTGTCTGCATTTCAAAGTTCTTCCAAACTGTAGACTTTTCTGTACTGCTTTTATTTTAAGTAAACTTTTATGATTTTCTTATCAACTCTGCCTGGGGGTCTGATTGTGTGATATAACAAGTTTAATAGAAGGGTTTTGAAAGACTGTGTGCCTTGAAAGGTAGAACTGCTCGGCTATTGAAAAAAAATACTCAGGCAAGACATAGCCAGTGGCCGTGGTGGGATTTAAATACTGAAATTAGTGCAGAGTCACAGGAGCTTGAAACTACAGAATCCACCCTCCCACTGGGAAAAGGAAGGCTAGTAAGTCTTCCTGAAACCCTTACTCCTGCTCACAAGTTCCTGAATAGGGGGATCCTCTCTTCAAACAGGACGTCGTACCAGGCTGCCCTGGGTTTGGGGGCCAACAGCTTGCGACAGACAGTTTTATAGATTTTTAAAAAGACAAAGGCTTTTCTAAGATGCTTCACCAAGCAAAAGATACACTGCTTAAGAAAGACTGTTTGTTAACTTTCCCATGGTTTTATAACAAGACCAAAGACACCAAAAGCCATGCCTAGCTCTCTTCTACATCTTTAAGTATCTTTTCAGTATTTACAGCGTAGTGTAGGTTGGTAAGGGAATTAATTAACTGATTAGTAAACTGATTAGTAAATTAATTACTATTACATTTAATTTGTTTTAATTATTCCTGTTTACCTCCAAATGTTCCCTGGTGCCAGTGGCATCTCCCATCCCAATCACTGACCCGTCTAGTGGGCTTACTGGTTAACCACCAGTTACAGAGTCATATTTATTTAATTTTTCTTTTTAATTTATGTATTTGGTAACTGGGTAAGTACACTGGTCCCAGGGACCATTTACAGGCACGATCCAGGCCATATAGATGGTACATACAGACAGTTGCATCATAATACAGAGACAAATCATAATACAGAGATAAAACAGAATGTTTACAGTAGTGTCAATGAAGCTTGATTAAATTTGGTGGGTGGCCTGCCTAGAGGAGTCTTGTGGGGCCTGCAAGGGATGCTGAGTTGGCTGGGGCAATTCCCTCCATTTTTACTCACCAGAAACAGCATATGATATGTGCATACATCTTGATGCACATGTGGGTTGTGTCAACATGCCTCTTGCCCATGTCTGCTGGTCCTGCTGTGCTGCCACTCAGTCCCCATGGGGTGGAAGACAAGTAGCAGGACTCACTGTCACCCCTCCCAAGAGAGGAGCGCTGCCCCCAGAACACTCAATCCTCTCAACCTCGTGCAGCCCCCAAGTGATCCTAGTCCATTCCCGAACCCAATTTGCTGCTGTAGGTGGAGGTAAGACATCCCCTCCTCCAATGCCTCAGCCCTCCATGCCATCGGGCTGGCCCCTTTTTGCTTTTAATTTTAGAGTATTTTGCCTCATAGATATATGAGTATGCATAACAATGTTCAAATAAGAATATGTTCAACAATTTAAGTTGATGTGTTCTCTTTTTTTTCCATGAAAAGCAAGTTAATGTACCATACTATGCATATATCTTCTTTTCACTGTTTTATACATATTTGCTCTAAGACAGATAGAAAAATAGACAGACAGACAGATAGATAGATAGATAGATAGATAGATAGATAGATAGATAGATATTTTTTATTTAGTTCTTGTAAACCAGGAAAGGGGGAGTTGGCAATGCTGACTATTTTCAGCCTCATCCCAAGGAAATGGCAGAGATAAGGATGCATTCTGACATACTGAATCATGTTAAGCTGTTGGTGGCATTTTTGTAGTGAATCTGGTAAGTCTAGCCTGGACACCAGGGAAATTCCCATACTCTCCAGTGGGGGGACCTCTGGCCATTTGGCATATTGCTAAGATGGCCGCTCCGGAGGAGGGCAAGTGTATGGAGGTTTTTGGAAGATGTGGAGATAGCCTCCTTCCATGCTTCTTTATCATCTGAGTCTATGAGTGTGGCTGATGCTGACCTGCTGGATGCAGTTTTGCAACTTGATGATGTGCTTCCTGAATCGTTTCCTACCTCTCCTCTGTTGGCTCGAACCTTGACTGAAGAGATGCTACATTCTGAAGAATCTTAACTGCAGAATGAATTAGACTCCCATAAGCAACAGTTGTTGCATTAACTGAAGAGGAAGAGAAGGCCTTTGTACAGAAAAAGAAACAGCTGGCTACTGTGACTTTCCACATCTCAAGGTATGCCATGCTTTCAGACGGCACCACAGAAACTGATGCTGTTACACCAGATTGGCATTTGGTTTCACTTGCTGATGCAGCATCATCAGCGGCTGGCCACAGTCTGACTTCTCAGCTGAGCCACACTGCAGCTGCTGTTGACAGTATTCCAGCTAAATCTAGGAAACATTTGTCTGTTGAAATTTCTGTTACCTCTATTGATATTTCTATGGAACACCAGCTGGCACAGGGTACTAATCCTGTCTCGCAAGCCGCTCCCTTACCAGTAATTGAAAATGATCTTCCAGCTTCTGAAACTTTGTTTCCACACGAGGGACTACAGTGCATATGTCAGGGTCAGGAGCTGCTATATTGGGTCCGACCTCTTCAGGGCAGAACCTAGGCCCAGAACGTGACTCATCTTCTCCGACTATTCCTGCTCGCTAACATCTACAAAAATGGTCTGCCGAGGTGGCTCTGCTGGCTGCTGGCTGGATAAAAGCAGCTGAGGGGTCTCTTAGGAACCAGTAGATTCCCACTGCTATTCCAAGTCTACTATTTGGACTTCTACTGCTTCCAAGGAACATTTACCCAATTCTGTGACTGTACCTTCCACAGCTATCCCATATACTGCTGCTACCTCTGGTGCTAGTTCTTTATCTGTTCCTTTATTATCTACTGCTGGGCCTACTGCAGCCTCCATTGTCTGATTTCGATGAAGGTACCGCTTCTCAGAAGCCTGGACATTTTTCTGCTTCTATCCAGAGACAGGCATTTAACTCAACAACTTTTTTCAAAATGTCAGACTTATTTAATGTGCCCAGAGAACCACTGCAACGTAGGAATGTTGTCTAAATCTGATACCATGGAGGACTAGATCTCCCTCGTAATTGAGTATATGTTATTAAAAAAAATGTTCAAGGAGTCTCTTGGTTTCCTTGCTTCAGATCGCTATGCTGTCATTCATATATCAGGAAAGCAAACTTTTGATGTTAGTTTTTGTTCAGTGTCATCCCTGGATGTTTTTTGGTTCAAATATGACAAACTAAGGGATTCCTCTTTATGGTTCCCTTTTCTGGCCATCCCCTTATCGAAACCCACAATTAAAACTATTACTGTGTCATTTTGTAATGAAAGTGTAAATGTGGCTGACATTCGTTATTGGTTGAAGAATAATTGTGAGGTCTTGGATGTTCTAGTTCCTATCATTGATAGCGAACAAGTTTGGACAGGGAGATGGAAATTGAATGTACAATTAAACCAAATTACTGCTGGTATTAGTCACCCACTGGGGAGTTTCTTCACAGGGAGAAATAAGGGAGTCTGTTTCTACCCAGTCCAGCCTAAAACATGCCTTAAGTGTGGGTCACATACTTGTTTTAGCTGTATGGTGTAGCAGCTGCCTGGAGTATGGACATTCTAGTTCTGCCTGCCTGAATCCTTTCAAATGTAATTTGTGTGAGGACCAGGGACATTCATTTCATCCGTGTCCATGGGCTTCTCACAATAGGACTGATGGTTTGAATCAGGATGCACTTATTACCAAAGGTCAGGCACAGGGGGAGGGTGACACTGGGGTGCAGACTTTCTCTGCCGATTTGGAACAAGACCACCAGTGCTCTACCCCTGATGGAATCCCCTACTACTTCATCTCCTCCACTCCTAGAGAGTGACAATGGTGCCTCTACTTTCCCTGTCAGAGTTCTGGCCTCAGTACCTGTTTCAGTGGGTGCCCTATCCTCTGATATTTCTCCTGTGATTTATATTGATATGCCCCCCTGCCACACGTCCTCTCTTGAATACGGACATGACCATTGTCTCTGTAAAGAAATGAGGTTGACAGCCACAACTTAAGCCCAAGTCTGCCATGCCATCTCACGTACCTTTACAGAATAAATTTCCTTGCTTTATCCTCCTATCCACAGTAGGGTGACACCGACGATGAAGGAGGAGTTTCAGATGCTTCTTTACTGTCCTTTCAAAAAGACATTTCCTCTGGTATTGGGGACTCACAGATAATTCAGATTGCCAAGAGAGTTAAGGGACAAACTCAGTCCCAGTCTGGGAAAGGTGAAGTTTTCATTACTTAACCCTTCATGTTTCAACCTCATCAGCTTTCCTTTCTGTCATTAAATATAAATAGTATAAAATCTTATAGGAAGAGATTATTATCTTTTTATTTGCTGGATACTCTCCCAGGTAATATTATTTTTTTGCAGGACACTCAGATAAAAACTGCTTTTGATATTTCAGCTGTGCAGAAAGCATGGCATCAGGTGCTATTTTACTGGTCCCAGGGGTTGGACACCTGTGATGGTGTTGGCATCCTACTTAGAGGTTATGATTTCAAGCTTTGTAATTTGGTTGAGATTTCCCCAAGAAGGGCTTTAATTTTAGATTTATGATATAGTCAGCATCCCTTACGAGTAGTCAATATTTATACTTTGCAGTCTAAATCAGACCACGTCCAATTATTTAAAAAAGGTTCAGCCATATATACACACTAGTAAATGAGTCCTTTTGAGTAGGTATTTTAATTGTGGGTTATGTATTAGTGATAAGGGAGGCAAGATGACCAAATTATTTTGCAGTTCTGCTTTTTTACATGACATAGTTTCCACAGCGTGCTTGCAAGATAGTTAGCAGGCCACAGGCAATTCCCCTCATGTCACTTTCATGAAAGGTTCCTTAGCTACTCACATAGATCTTTTGTTCTTACCCCATGGTTTACGGGTTGGAATCTCAAAGGTTTTTCCAATTGAAACATTAAACCATTTTGCTGTGTACTGTTCCTGAACCATGGGGTCTTCCATATCATATTTTTTATTTATTTAGTTTTGTTGACCGGGTAAGTGCACTAGGCAAATTCTGCCTATTTTCAGGCATGACCCGGGGGAGGGGGATACAGATGAATGCCCACTGATGTTGAACCAGATTAAGCTGTTGGTGGTATTTTTAGTGAATGGGGGGAAATTTGGCCAGGGCACCGGTGAAATTCCCCTGCTCTTTTTCGATGAGTGCCATGGGATCTCTAACATCCACCTGAACTACCACCAGAACAGGCAGATGGGACCTCGATTTAAAGTCTCATCCAAAAGACAGCACCTCAGGAGTGCAGCACCCTCCTCATGCTGCACTGCAGTGTCAGTATTGGGATATTAATCCAAGTGCCTGATGTGGGGATAGAACCCACAGCCTTCTGATCTCCCAGCCTCAGAGGCGAGTGTGCTGCCTGCTGAGCCACTGACACTGACATATTCTTCTCATATTAGGCCATGTAGACTTAACAACACACTTTTGGAAAATCCATCTGTTTTGTCCTATTGGTTGGATTTTTTTTAGTGCATTGGTCCATCTTCAGCATTTGTGATGATTTTGGGGAATGGGGGGACGATTCCAAATGTGAGTTTCGTCCTTATTTCAGGGTATGGTGCAGCACTTACAAACATACAAACATATGAAATTGCCAGCAGATACAGGCCTTAAGGTCTGTCTAGTCTGCTTGAGTGTGCAGCACTGTAGCCATTTAGACTGCAGCTACCCCCTTCCCTTGCCTCCCCACCACTGTTTTCCCCCTTTCACTCCCATCCATCCACCCCCCCCCCATCCACTCACGGTTTGCACCCTCCCGTTGATCCTGCTCCACCTCCTCTTGAAGCTGCTCACTGATCGCAGTGATACCACCTCCTCCGGCAGTGTGCTCCACCCTGTGACCACCCTTTCGGTGAAATAGTGCCTCCTCATTTCCCTCCTGAATCTGCCTCCTTCAAATTTCAGACTGTGTCCCTTGGCTTCCCTCCCATCTTTTAATTTTAAAATACTCTTGGTGTTTACTCTGTTCATGCCCTTGAGGTACTTCAAGGTCTCAATCATATCCCCCCTCTCCCTTCTATCTTCAAGGCATTTGGGTAACACTAAATACTTACAGTACTTAAAACCCAGGTCTACACTACAGAAACTTATCTCAAGAATGTTTTAATTTGGCACTGATCTCATGACAGAGATAGAGTCTGTTAAGACTCGAATGAATGAATATCAGTATGACAGGGCTAAATCTTTAAATTTGGGATGCAAGGAAAAAAACAATCATTAGATTGTTACTGGGTGTGTCATGGTAGACTACAGAACAGACATATGTCTCCTCTGAGATGAACTGCTAAGGATCCACCATGTACTAATATTTCTGATATTATAACTTATCTACACAATTATGTAGCATACAAGTTTGGCAGTGACAGTCCTCCATGTCTTAACACTTTTCCACCCTCCAACTTGGGGGTCCCCGACTTACCTGATTTGGTTAAATTATGCTCAACGCAACCCATACAGTTATCTGAAGTCACTAATACTATTAAATGTTTGCATAAAAAAATAGCTCCAGGCTCTGATGGTTTAACATCTGAATACTACAAAATCTTTATAGATTATTTATTTTATTTATTTATTTGGTATTCAGAAAATTACCTTTGAGCCAAGGCACTTTTACAAAGGTTCCACGTCATGAGAACAGAGGATAGACATTTAATCAAGAAGGTTACAGAGTTTTGGGACATCTGAGACACTGAACCGCACAACAATCAGGAAAAGGTTATAGAGTTTCTTAGACATTTAAAACACTATACGGCATATGGACATCAACTTTAGTTGATTACAAGTGCAGGTAAAGTGCAGAGGCATTAGAAGTTAGGTTTGGTTGCAGCAGAGGGCCAGTAAGGATAGGATTTTGGTAGGGGAGGGGGCCACTTGCAAAAGTGGTCAAGGAGGCAGGGCTGAGGCCAGGGAGGCAGAAACTCATCCTAGCATGGAGACGGGGAAGGGGGAGGGGGGGTGATGGGTGTACAACCCCTTAGAGTGATTCAGAGGCATTGCCAAGGAGTGTGTGGGAGGGTGGCTTCTGTCTTGTGCTGAGAATAGTTTCTGTTAGCAGAGCCAGGCCTGGTCATCCAGAGTCTATCAGCTGTTGGAGAAGCAGGTGCACACAGAGCTGGAGGTCAGGTAGTGCTTAAGGTCTGATTTAAAGCCGTACAGGCTAGTGGAGTTCTGAATGGACTTGGGTACCTTGTTAAGCCAAGAGGAGCTCTGTAGGAGATGTCACGCTGTCCAAGAGCTGTGCGTCGGAAAGGCACCACGAGGCCCCGCACGCCCGCCTACAGGTTATATCCGAGCTTGGGAGGAGAAGATGCCTGCTATGCATGGGGGGGGGGCTTTCTCCAGTAATGCTTTTTTGCCTAGGAGGCATGTGAGGAATTTAGTCCTGCACCCAAGAGACATCAGGTGTGTCTGTTCATAGAGGGAACAGGTGTGGGTTATTTGATCACCATTCAGGATGAGCCTGCAGGCTTTGTTGAGATGTACGTGCACCCTCTTGTGCACAGAGTCTGAAGCTGCGCTGTAGACAACCAGGCCATAGTCAGTGGTGGAGAGGATGGAGCTCGTGATTGATAGACAGATGGCTGCCATGGTAAGGTGTTTTCTGTGCCTGTATAGCACACCAAACTTCGTGTTGGCTGTCTTGACTACCTGGTCGACATGTTGAGTATAGGGTAAAGTGTCGTCCAGGGTGACTCCAAGGTATTTGAAGGAGTGTACCTGTTCCAAGGGGGTGAGTACATTGTTGGTGATGTTTATGGTGGGGAACCTTTTCTTGAGCTGGGGGCTGGATAGGAGCATGGTCTTTTTTTTTTTTTGTAATTGAGCAGAGGTTTGTGCTTGCTGAACTAGTCTTCTATTTTACTGAAGGAGTGCCGAAGTGCTGCTCGGAGTGGCTCAATTTGAGAGTTGCTGTTGAGGATGACACCGTCATCCACATATAGGATTATCTTGATGTCACAGGCTTGAAAGAGATTATTTAGGAACAAGCTGAAGGGTAGGGGGTCCCAGGATGGATTCCTGTGGGACCCCCAGAGTGACTTCCCTGGGGCCAAATGCTGTTTGTCCTGTTTTCACCTGTTGTGACCTGAGGGACAGGTAGTTTCGGAACCAGAGTGTTACATTGGTGGCCACCCCCAGGCTTTGTAGCTGGGCAGTAAGAGGGTGTGGTTGATGGTGTTGAAGGCTTTTGTTAAGTCTATGAACACCACTACTACTAGTTTGCCTTTGTCCACAGTTTTGTGAGCATTGTCGGTGAACTCTGCAAGGACAGTCATGCCCCTGTCTGAACCCATGCTGGTTGGGGCATTGCAGTTGGTATTTGCTGTAGTCTGTTAGTTGGTCCACCACAATCTTTTCAAGGCCCTTGGATAGGGGGGAGAGGATTGAGATTGGCCTTAATTGGACACATTGGTCCTGTACCCACTTTTGTGGACAGAAGTGACCAGAGCTTGCTTCCAGGTGGCCAGGAATTGTGCCAGGGTCAGGGATTTGTTGAATAGTTTTGTAATAGGCTTGATGAGCACATCAAGAGTGTGAGACACCAGCTTCATGTCTACTCCATCACTACCCATTCTGGTCTTCCCAAGCACTTTTTTTATGTAGAATGCTGCCTCCTTTAAAGTAGATTTCTTGAGGTAGAAAGTAGGGTGAGAGGTACTGGGTTCTTCATCATCTGAGGGAACCTTGGCAGTGTGTAGGTAGTCAGGAGGGAGTATTGTGCTTAGAACTGTGAAGGCAGAGTTGAAGGACTCCACAATGAGGCGTGGGTCCAAGGTAGTAGAGCCATTAATGTGCAGCTGTAGGTTTCCTTTTCTTCTTCTCCCAAGAGGGTCTTTATGTTTCCCCAGAACCTTTTGCAGTCACCCCAGCTTTTATCTAGCAGTTCCTTGTGGTGATCTGCTTTAGCCCTCCATATTAGATGCATGCAGTGGTTTCTAGCTGCCCGGTGCATCTGATAGTCATGGTCTTTACTTGAGGCCCTGGCTTTTAACCAGAGGTTGTCCCTCTCCTTCTTCATGGCTAGGAGCTCACCTGTGATCCAACCATTCGTGATTCCCCCACACTTTCCTCTTTTTTAAGGGTGCATATCGGTCGTAAATATTGTTGACTCCATCTTTGAAGTACTTCAGGGCCTGGTCCAGGTCTGGCAGTGTGTCACTGGGCAACTGGTCATGGCAGGATAGGGCATTTTTAAGCAATCCTAACTGATCTCATTTCTGGATCCTGCTGTGTATAGTGATGGGGGCTGTTTTTGAACTTATTTAGCCATCTGAGGGTGACAGGGGAGTGGTCACTCAGCATATCTGGTAGCACCTTGACCTCAGATATTTGTGATGGGGAGTTTGTGAGAATCCAGTCAATAAACAAGCTCTTACCTGTCTTGTGGTTCCTTCTGCTTGGTTTCGTGACCAGCTGTGTCAAGTATGCATTTGCCACAATATCCTTGAGTGGCGTGGAGTTACCGCTTTCCCAGTTTATATTGAAATCCCCTGTGATAAGTAAATCACTATCCTTGGGTAGGGAGGCCACTGCATCCAGGATCTTGGGCACACCGTCCTGTGATTTTTTGGGGGGGCAGGTAGGCTAATGCAATGGTCAGTGTCTTACCCAGCTGTTCTACTTGTATTTTTATGACACGTAGCTCATGGTCTGCAGCCATCCTGGAGATAGGGAGGATGGAGCCATGAAGGGAGTCTTTTGTGTAGATAAGACAGCCCCCACCCTTCTTGCCATGCCTGTCACTCCTGAATACCTGGTATCCAGGTAATGCTATTTCGCTGTTTTTTATATTGCCTGTCAGCCAAGTCTCAGTTAGGCATGCTATGACCGGTTTGTGCTGGGCCATCCAGGCCTGTAATTGTATAAACTTTGCAGTTAGGCTACAGATATTCATTGCAGCTATTGTCAGGCCCTTTGTCTTGATACCCACAGATCTGGGTGGCGGCGGAGGGCCAGGATTTGGGTGCACATTCCCAGATAACAGGAGGAGCATTAGGATAAGCTTCCTCACTGTGATGCAGAGGGTTATAGAGATTCGTGACTTGCATTTCCTTATTTTACCTTGGAGAGGCTTCTCCACTGTCTGAGTGGTGTACTTGAGAGGTGGTAGCCTGGTGGAGCCGTGGTGTGTGTCGGATGCATTCTCCCCTGTTGTGGTCCCATTGTAGTAGGACTGCTGGTATGCCCCCTCTGTGGAGGTTGCTCCTGATACTGTTAGCCAGCGACCCATTCCAAGATAATGTTCCGGGCAGACTGAAGAGGGACAGGTGACCTGAAGGGTGCCTGGGCCCACTGACCCAAATGTGAAAGCAATGAGTAGGACAGTAGTGCAGCTCATGTTGTTTGTTGTTGTCAAGGGTTAGGTTTGGAATTAAGCAGATTGGAAGACTAATACATATGGTGGAAATACCACTAACTTAATTCAGGGGCAGGGGATGCGACACAGTAAGTGAGACTTAAAGAGTTAAGATTAACACTGACAAGTGTTGGGCCCTATAACTGCATTCTGTATCTTTAAGTGGAGTTGCAATATAAGTGAGAGGGAAGGATGAAGACTACCATGGGGCAGTGCCGCTGGGAGAGGGAGAGTATTTAATAAAGGAGGAGGGAAGGGGGTCTGGGCAAAAAATGTAAGCAGGAAGGAGAGAAACTGAAACAAAAATGGGGTTATTTGCAGGGCATAGCTACAACTGTGACACAAATGAAACCTGGTCTACACAGAGAAGTGTTCACAAAATGCTGTATCACTTTAAGCTTAGCTTCTGATTGAGGGTAAAATACCACTGGACCTTAAAACAAGGAGAGTTGTAATACTTTAAAGCCTGAAAACCTGCACTCTATATGATCCTGTATTTCAAACAACTCTTGAGTGCAAAATTGCTGTAAACAGGCTTAGATACACATTTAAGTTAGCATTCACAGGACAATTTGGAAAAACTTAACCAGTACCAGAATCAGTGAATAAAATTAGCTTAAAGTCTAAAAGGAATAGGAGTAGCAAAGAATTCAAAAAGTGGAACAGCCAATCAGCAGGCAGAGCCAATGGTTCCAGCCAGTCAGTGTGGAGATGCCAGAAGTTTCAGCAGCGTACCTTCAGTCTGGTGGTCTGTTGGCAGTACAATGAGAAGGCCGCCGTCAGTCAGAGGGGACCCGCCGGGCTGCTTGCAACAGCAGAGGCACCCTTGTCAGGGGTGAAGCTAAGGGGAGAAATCAGAAAAAGCAAGAGGTTATATAGCTGTAAGAGAGGGAGTGTTTACAGAGGGGCAGGGTTATTCACCTCACAGTAGAAAATTAACAAACTGAGGCTATAGAGCCAGAAGAGGGACAATGAGAACAAAGGGAAATGAGTGGGGGAGGGTTAAAAAAAGGAGTAGTGGCCTTGGTCGAGAGACACCTCACAGCACCTCACAGCTCCTACATTACAAGTATTGTATATCTAGATATTGGCAAGGGGAACATGACCTTCCTCCTTAGCTAAGGCAATGCTCATTTTTTGCATAAGAAAGGACACAGAACATTATTAGACAATTGGAGACCTTTATGCTGCCTCAACACTGATTACAAAATATTGGCTAAATTGTTTGCAAAATGAAGCAGCAGGTATTCTCATATCATAGTCACAATACTGTGCAATTTCTGCACATCCAATTCATGAGAACCTAATCTTACTCTGAGAAATTGTTTGAAAGGAGTAAACAAGGAAGATGTCATGGATATGTCCCTTCTCTTGATCAGGAAAAGGCTTAAGATTGTTTCAAGCAGTATTACCTTTTTATAGTTCTAAAGTGATATGGTATCCCATCCCTTTTTTGAATTGGATTCAACTATTGTATGCAGAAGTCAGTTTACTTTCATAAGTAAACTGTTTTCTGGGTAATTCAGTACCCATAAGAGAGATGTATATCAAGGTTGCCCATTGAGTCCTTTATTATGTATTTTTTCAATTGATCCTTTACTTCAATTATTGCAGAACCACGTCCTTATTAAGGATATTCAACTTACACCAGACACTGCTGAGCTTAAAGTATTGGCTTATGCTGATGATTTATGTGTAGTTCTGCAACTACCAGCTTTGGGTGAATTGGTCAATTCCCTGTTACAGGATTTCTTGATTCTGTCTGGGTCAAAGATTAATTATGCAAAAAGTGTAGTTGTGCCATTTGGCACTCCTCATATCTACTAATAATACAATTTCTAGGAGTGAGATACAGGATGACCCTATGAAATTGCTAGAAATTTACTCTAATCATCCTGATGTTGTATTCTTTAACTGGTACTAGTGCATGCAGTAAGCAAAACAAGATTTAGCTATTTTGAGGCACAGAACTCTGGCTAAGCTTAAAAGGGTGTATTTAATTGATACATTGTGACTTCCCTGTTTTACTTATCTTAGTTTTGTTTTTCCACCCCCTCCAATACTTGAAACCCATTTGTACAGCTTGTTTTTCCAAGGTCTGTGGGGTTATTAACTTAATCCAATCAAAAGAGATGTTATATATCAAACATGGGCCACAGTGGACTTTACATGGTGAACCCCATCATCTTTAATTTTAGTACCTTCATGAATAGTAATTTCACCACAGTCCTGTGCAGGGCCACTCAACAGTGGGGTTTGTTGGTTGAGAACTGGCTTCTGTCACTCATAGCATACTGGGCTACTAGTAGTAGCAGCAGGCCCCATGGTTGTGACTATGATCATATCCTTCCTTCTTATATAAAATTTACAATGCAAAAAATACATCTCTGGCGTATGACTTTTGCAAAGCTTGCTAGTTTGGGGAGAATGGCTCTATACCAATCCATTCTGAATGGGAGTTGTTCACCCCCTGAAGCTATTAAATGTTGTCTGCCTTACTCCCCCAACCCGAACTGTCATCCCCAGTGTATGCCCAACTTGGGTCTTATATGGTCGCAGTACACCATCACATACTTAGGCATCAATGTAGGGTCAAACACTGACAAATGGTGGGGCAACAATCTAGGCCCTCGATGCTTGATTGTAGGGGAGAACTGGAGAGATGGAACTACCTGCATCTCACTTTGGCCAGCAAGATTGCTGCCTTCAAAATGTCCATGGCACCCAAATTTTCCACCTTATTTCTTACATTCCCTTATACTTGTCCCCACAGTGGTATCACAAGATAGATGGGATGATTGGCTCCTTCCTTTGGGGTACTAACAAGCCATGATATATCCGAAATTCACTCAGGGCACACTGGAAGCAGGGGAGTTGGGGCTTGCCCTGGATGGGAGGCTATAAGCTGGCATATCACTGTTCTCAAACCCTGAAATGGTTTCAGCCCAGCTCTAATTGCTCCCCTCAATGGATACATATAGAACAGGAACAAGGGGACACCCCTCTGCTAGCCTCCCTATTATGGGCCAATATACCTTGCACACTCCAAACTCAACCAACATTTGGGTCTACAATTCAATATTGGAAACTATTACACTCAGACAGCTAGTGGTGGAACCCACTAGGGAGGCAGAAATCTTAGACCTGGTATTGTCAAATGGGGATGGAGAAAGGATATCAGATTTAGAAGTGGGTAGCCATCTGGGAACAAGTGACCACCACACAGTGTGGCTCACGATAAACACAGCCATAGAGTCGAGCAATACAAAAGCAAGAGTGTTGGACTTTAAGAGGGCTGACTTTGGGAAAATGAGAGAGTGCCTCAGAAAAGTACTAGTAAACTGGCAAGAAGGAGGGGTGGAGGAACAATGGAGAAAAAGCAGAACAGCAATCACAGAGGCAACAGGCCTTTGTGTGAAGTAAATCAACAAAACAAAATGAAGGAAAAAACACTATGGTTCTCAAAAGAGGTGGCGGGGAAGATTAAGGAGAAAAAGGTAGTATTCTGGAAGTATAAGGAAACACAGAAGGAGGAAGACAGAGAACTGTACCAGTTAAAGCAGAAGGGAGTGGGGAAGGCAGTCAGAATAGCAAAAGCCCAAACTGAGGAAAAGATAGCCAACTCAGTTAAGAAGGGGGATAAAACCTTTTACAGGGACATTGGGAGTGAAGAAAGATGAAGGAAGGGATAGTGAGGCTTACTGAAGGGAAGGGAGAATGGGCAGAGGATGACAGTGAAAAAGCAGGGACACTGAATGAATACTTCTACTCAGTATTCACGAAAGAAGAGGAGTGGGAGGTACCTAAATCAAGGAATAGAAGCACTCTGGATAGGGAGGTCGATACCAGTCCATTCACAGAAGAAAGGGTTCTGAAAAAACTCTTACAACTGAAGGTAGACAAATCAATGGGGCCTGATGGGATTAACCCAAGAATTCTAAAAGAACTAAGGGTAGAACTAGTGACACCACTGACCTCCCTTTTTAACAAATCAAGGCAGGATGATATGGTACCGGAGGACTGGAGGAGGGCAGACATGATTCCCCTTCGCAAAAACGGGAGCAAGACAGAGGCAGAAAACTACAGATCTGTTAGTTTGACCTCAGTGGTAGGAAAAATGATGGATTCACTTCTAAAGGAAAGAACTGTGGAGTTCCTAGAGGCCAGTGGGGCACATGGCCCAAGGCAGCATGGATTCACAGCAGGAAGGTCATGTCAGATGAATCTAATAGATTTCTTTGACTGGGTAACCAATGTAGTACACCAGAAAAAGGGCTGTGGACATGGCCTTCCTAGACTTTAGCAAGGCATTTGACACAATTCCACACAAAAGATTAATATACAAGCTAGCCAGCCTTGGAGTGGGTCCCAAGGTGGTAGCCTGGGTAAAAAAATTAGCTGGACATCAGGATACAGAGGGTAATAGTAAACGGAGTTTACTCTGAAAAAAGGGGGGTTACTAGTGAGGTACCGCAGGGTTCAGTACTGGGACAGGTCCTCTTTAATATCTTTATAAGTGATATTGCAGAGGGACTGGAAGGAAAAGTATGCCTCTTTGCAGATGACACAAAGATCTGCAACAGGGTTGATACAGAAAGTGGGGTGGAGAGGATGCAAAGGGACTTGGCAAGATTGGAGGCATGGTCAAATGTATGGTAGATTAGATTCAGTGCAAAGAAGTGCAAAGTAATGCACCTGTGAGACAAAAATCTAGGGAAAGAGTACACAATGGGAGGGGGGGTGAGATAACAACAACAGAAATGGAAAGGGACCTGGGGGTAGTCATATCAGATGACCTTAAGGTGGGCAAGCAATGTGAGAAGGCAGTAAGGAGGGCTGGTGGGATACTGGGATGCATAGGGAGAGGCATCAACAGTAGATAACAGGAAGTTGTTATTCGTCTGTACAGACAGGTGGTGAGACCCCATCTGGAGTTCTGAGTCCAGTTCTGGAGACCCTATCTCCGCAAAGACATTGACAGGATGGAGGCAGTCCAGAGGAGGGCAACTAAAATGGTGCAGGGTCTGCACCAGAAGACATACAAAGAGAGATTAAAGAAGCTTAACATGTATACACTTAAGGAGAGATGGGAGAGGGGGGACATGATAGAAACTTTCAAATACATCAAGGGAATCAACAGGATCCAAGACGGTAGCATCTTTCAGAAAAAGAGATGTGCAAGAACAAGGGGGCACAATTTGAAAATAATGGGGGGATGGCTCAGAGGTAATGTGAGGAAGTATTTTTTCATGGAGAGGGTTGTGGATACATGGAACAGCCTTCCTGAGGAGGTAGAGGAGTCAAAAACAGTGGGGGAATTCAAGAATGCATGGGACAGACATAAGGCAATTCTAGTGGGGGGGGGAGGTAGGAGGAAGTAGGCTGTTGGTTAACTAGGATCTGCAGCCTATGCTTTAGGTAGGGAAATGGGCAGACTAGGTGAGCCAAGCAGTCCTTATCTGCCATCAAATTCTATGTTTCTATGCAACAGCCCCGACCCCTTTCCCACACTCCACTGTGGCGTAACTCTACTATTAAAATAGGGGGAGGCCCGGTACTTTGGCCAAAATGGAGAGATAAGAGCATCTATTTTCTCAGAGACCTTTTGACCCATAACACCCAGGTGGTGAATACCTTTCAAAGCCTGCAACACCGGTGGTCCCTACCTGCCTCTGACTTCTGGATGTATCTACAGTTGAGAGATGCAGTCAAACCCCTCCTTCTTCCTGATGTCTGCCCAGCTAGACCTCCCTCTAAACTTAACAGCTGGCTTTGACTACATAAAGGTACAGCAGGAGCAATATATGCCTCAGTCAGGGACTCCCTACCCAACCAGGCATCCTCATCAAGAAATGAATGGGAAACTACTCTAAATATACAGATCTCAGACACCCAGTGGGAGCAGTCCTGGACTGCCAGGCATATAGCTCATAGGGATGACAGGAGCAGGCTGATGCGCAATAACATTCTACACTCTTGATACAGGACACCTACAGTGCTCAAAAAGGCAGAGATTTTGACACAGGATACTTGCTGGCAATGTCAATAGACAGGAAGAGAGCTACTCCATATCTTCTGGCAGTGCCCCTTAATCTCCCCTATTTGGATAAGAGTATCACACGAAGCCAGCAAGATCCTCCACTGGCCTATACCATCTTCAGCTCCACTGCTGCTGCTTGGTATGAGGTCAGAGGCCCCATACCTCACCTCTCAAGAGTTCAAATGGCTCCTGCTTCTTTGTATGCAGGTGAAGTGTAAAATTCTTAGAAACTGGAGAAGCCCCATCACACCCACCATTGTAGATATTTTTTCAGCTCTCACAGAACTGCACAAGCTGGACAGATGCCTCCATCTAGTAGCAAGACAGGCAGTGAAATTCCAACAGTGCTGGGCACCATATCTTGCATATCTGGCTCCCAGGGCCAGCACAGCCTGAGGCTATATATGTTTCATTACTGGACTACAAACTAATAGTGACACAGTGCATGGATATTGACTTTTCTCCTTGTAGTAGGCTAGGCACGCAGCAGTTGTCTTTGTTTTTTACAGGATGTTTTGCATATAGTCTGCTATGATGTCATTTTGGTGGTTATATCTTTGTCTACTTTATGTCCCTTATTGAACCAAGAACTCCTTTAAATATACTGAGTTTACTTTGTGGTGACTTTCTTTTTTAGGCCTGGCAAGAGGAATAACCACTGGAAGGTACACATTTCTAGTCACTTCAAGCCTTGACATGCATGCAGCAGTGGTACTCCCTGCTTGGTCGTGGTAGCCCATCATATGGGACTAGGTAGGTGCCTTATAACAGACCAGTCTGTGAAATTTCTTTTCATTTTCTTGTCATGACCTGTTTTGACACTCTGGTATGTATGTCCTGTGGTCCCATTATATGATACACTGACTGTAACTTGTACCAGCTATGCACATTTGTATGCATAGTGCATGTTGTTAGATTTTTTTGTTTCTGTGTTTTGAAAATCAATAAAACATTTAACTGAAAAAAAAAAATGTCCGCCTGACAGAAACATAAACTTTGAAGGCAGATAAAGACCATTTGGCCAACCCAATCTGCCCATTTCCCTACCTTTTGGATAAGTTGCAGATCAAAGTTAACCAACAGCCTACTTCCTCCTACACCCCACTAGAATTGCCTTATGTCTGTCCCATGCATTCTTGAATTCCCACACTGTTTTTGACCCTACTACCTCTTCAGGAAGGCTGTTCCATGTGTTCACCTCCATCTCTGTAAAAAAATACTTCCTCATGTTGCCCCTGAGTCATCCCCCCTCTATCTTAAAATTGTGCCTCCATGTTCTTGCACATCTCTTTTTCTGAAAGATGCTACCCTCTTGGACTTTGTTGATTCCCCTGAGGTACTTGAATGTTTCTATTATGCCCTCCACCCCTCCCTCCTTTCCTCTAGGGTATACATATTAAGCTCCTTTAGTTTCTCTTCATATGGCTTCTGATGCAGACCCTGTGTCATTTTAGTTGCCATCCTCTGGACTGCCTCCATCCTGTCTATATCTTTGTGAGTTGGGGTCTCCAGACCTGCATGCAGTACTCCAGATGGGGTCTCACCAACTGTCTGTAAAGAGGGATAACAACTTCCTGTTTTCTACTAGTGATGCCTCTTCCCATGCATCCCAGTATCCCCCCAGCCCTCTTTACTGCCTTTTCACATTGCTTGCCTACCTTTAGGTCATCTGACTACCCCAGGTCCTGTTCCATTTTTGTTGTTGTTAGTACCCCCCATTGTGTAGTCTTCCCTTGGGTTTTTGACTCCCAGGTGCATTACTTTGCATTTCTTTGCACTGAATCTAAACTGACATACTTTTGACCATTCCTCCAACCTTGCCAAGTCCCTTCTCATCCTTTCCACCCCCCCTTCTGTATCAACCCTGTTGCAGATCTTTGTGTCATATGCAAAGAGGCATACTTTGCCTTCCAGTCCCTCTGCAATGTCACCTATAAAGACATTAAAGAGGACCAGTCCCAGTACTGAACCTTGCGGTACCCCACTAGTAACCTCCCTTTCCTTGGAATGGACTCTGTTTACTAATACCCTCTACGTCCTGTTGTCCAGCCAATTTTTTACCCAGGCTACCACCCTGAGACCCACTCCCAGACTGGCTAACTTGTTTATTAATCTTTTGTGTGGGACTGTGTCAAATGCCTTGCTAAAATCTAGGTAGGCCACATCCACAGCCCTCCCTGGTCTACTACTTTGGTCACCCAGTCAAAGAAATCGATTAGATTCATCTGACTTGACCTTCCCACTATGAATCCATGCTGCCTTGGGTCCTGTGCCCTGCCAGACCTCTGGGTATTCAACAGTTCTTTCTTTCAGAAGTGACTCCATAATTTTCCTTCCACTGAGGTCAAACTAACAGGTCTGTAGTTTCCTGTCTCTGCCTTGCTCCCACTTTCGTGGAGAGGAATAACATCCACCTTCCTCCAGTCCTCAGGTACCACACCATCCTGCCACGATTTGTTAAAAAGGGTAGTTAGAGCCGGCCCGGTGGTGCTGAGGGTTGAGACACTGGACACCACACCTCGTGCCACTCTGGCGACCCGTGTTTGGACGCAACCCCGAGCCGTCAGGGGTCAAGCGGGGGGAGGATAAGGATTGAGCATCCAGCGGACTGCTCTCCTACCCCCAGGTAGGGGTCCAGGGAGCCATCGCTCTGCAGCATCCCCTGGTGATGATCGAGGGCACTGCTAGAGCTGGCATAGAAGGATGGAGTGCTGCAGACATATGGAGCAGCACAGGCCGTGGCAGCTTGATAGCCGCACTCCACCAGCCAGATGCGCGTGACAGTAATTTTTCCTCATCTGGCACAGGGGCACTAGGGGGTGTCCCTCTTGAAGACAGAGCTGCATATGCCAGCTGGGCATGCTATGCCGGGCTCGGAGGTGGAGCTGAGCAGTGGCTGGATTGAAGGCAGGTCAGTGGCTGCTAGGAGGTAAAATATGTCATGTTAAAAAAAAAAGGATAGTTCGTGGTGTCACTAGTTCTCTCCTTAGTTCTTTTAGAATTCTGGGGTGAATTCCGTCAGGTCCCATTACTTTGTCCACCTTGAGTTTTAGGAGTTCTTTCAGGACCATTTCTTCTGTGAATGGACTGGTATCGACCCCCCTATCCACAGTGCTTCTATTATTTCATTTAGGTACCTGCTTCTCCTCTTCTTTTGTGAATACTGAGCAAAAGTATTCATTCAGGATCTCTGCCTTTTCACTGTCACCCTCTGCCCACCTCCCTTCCCCTTTATTGAGCCTCACTATCCCTCCCTTAGTCTTTCTTTGTTCCCTAATGTACCTATAAAAGGTTTTAGCCCCCTTCTTAACCGAGTTGGTTATCTTTTCTTCAGTTTGGGCCTTTGCTATTCTGACTGCCTTCCCTGAGTCCTTCTGCTTTAACTGATACAGTTTCCTGTCCTGCTCCTTCTGTGATTCCTTATACTTCTTGAATGCTATCTTTTTCTCCCTAACCTTCCCCTCCACCTCTTTTGAGAACCATAGTGCCTTTTTCTTTCGTTTTGCTTTATTTGTTTCACTCAAAGGCTTGTTGCCTCTGTGATGATAGTTTTGATTTTTCCCCATTGTTCCTCCATCCCTCTTTCCCGCCCATTTGCTAGCACATTCGTTTTGCACTCTCCCATTTTGCCAAAGTCTGGCATCTTAAAGTCCAGTACCCTTACTTTTTTATGGCTTGACTTTATGGCTGTGTTTATCATGAACCACACTGTTTGGTGGCTGCTTGCTCCCAGATGGCTACCCACTTTTAAATCTGAGATCCTCTCTTCATCCCCATTTGAGAGTACCAGGTCTAAGATTGCTCCCTCCCGAGTGGGTTCCAACACTAGATGTCTGCAGCATGCCACCTGTAGGGCATCAAGAAAGACCCTGCTCTTGGTTGTGGCTGCAGCAAATGTGCTCCCATTAACATCTGGCATGTTCATGTCCCCATCAATAATATCTCCCCTTTTCTGCCATTCTAATGATTCCTTCTACCATTTCCTTGTCCCTTTCCTCCCCCTGAGACAGGGGTCTGTAAACAACCCCCATGCAGATTGTGGTGCCATTTCCTGTCTCCAAGGTGACCCACAGTGCCTCTTCTCCTTCCTGTTCACCCTTTACTTCCACCACTTTGATCCCTTCCCTTATGTAGAGAGCTACTCCTACTCCTCTTTTACCCTCCCTGTCCCTCATGTAGACTGTGTACCCTGGAATGTTGACATCCCAGTCATGGTTCTCTGTGTACCATGTTTCTGTGACTGCCACACTATCCAGCTGTCCTCTTCCATCAAGGCCACTAGTTCAGGAAATGTATTACCTATACTATGGGCATTATTACTCATCACCCTCCATTTTTTGCTGGACTTATACCTTTTAGCCCCATCCCTGTCCTTACTGTCTTTGCCTTTTTTCCATTGACCCCTGCCCTGCTTCCTATCGACTTTTCTTCCTTGGTGTTTACTTTGCTAACTACCCTGTTTTGTAGGGTGAGGCTGAGAATCCCCTGCTTCTTTTCAGTGCCTCCCTCTTGGCTAGTTTAAGAGCTTTTCTATGAAGCATTTAAACATATCACCTAAGACCCTGGTTCCCCTCCTGGAAAGATGCAGACTATCGTGCCAGTATAGGCCTGTATCCATCCAGGTGGACCCCCAGTCCCCAGTGAAGCCAAAACCCTGTGCTCTGCATCAGTTTTTCAACCATTCATTGAATCCCATGGTGTGGAGTACCCTAGCCTCACTCATGCCATAGACAGGCAGCACCTCCGAGAAGGTTACCATGCATGCTACTTGTCTAAGGCCCCTTCCCAACTCCACAAATGCCTCCTGCACTGTTCTGATCCCTTTCCAAGCTAGATCACTTGTTCCTAGGTGGACAATGAAGTCCAGCTCCCTTTTCTATGCAGCTGCTTCCATGATCCTGAGGATTCACTTCCTGTTCCTCCAAGCCATGGTGCTGGGAAGGCACCTTACCTTCCTCTCCCCTCCCTCCCCCAGTTCTACCCCCTAACAATTGAGTCCCCCTCTAGGAGCTGTTTCCTTCCACTGTGGGGTCCCATGCCGCCCTCCTTTGGGTCTCCCTTGTGGAGGTTCCCAGCATCCTCCTTGATCACCACTGTGGGTGCCTCCATAGAGGAACCATGCTCCTCCAGCATGGCATATGAATTGTGGAGAGGTACAACTGGAGGGATGTGCCTCTGTTCCACCACCTTCCCCCTCTCCAAGCCCACTGTGGTCCAACTGCTCCTCTTTCTTGGTAACCTCTAAGGCAGTGGTGGCAGCCTTGGTGGTCCCTGGGTGGGGGAGTAGGTTTCTCTACTCCTTGCTAGTTCAGCTTGCAGACGGGCAGCCTCCTCCTTCAGAGCAGAGAGGTGCCTGCAATAGGACAGCATGACAGCCTCCAGAATGTCTCTCAGAAGACTGCTGCCCCACAGCCACTGCATTGCACCACTCCCCACATGTTTCTCACCCTTGCTGCTTAAATTTTTTTTGGTCTTTTTTGTTAGTGTGTGGGTGCATTTACCCCCTATGCAATGTGCTGGGTTGCTTAGGATATGACAGATGTATGTCCTTTGCCCTTTTGGGGAAGTGATGTCAGAACCCCTGGTATAAAGGAAATTACTTCCATGGGGTGGGCAGGGTGAGGGGCAGGGTGGGTGGCCCAAGTCCTTGCCTCCAGAAACAATCAGCTACAGCTCTGACCCACCACCCCAGTGAGTGCTTTCCTTCCTTTCAGCAAGACAACCTGCACAACAATCTACCAGAAAATATACCCTGCACAAACCAATTTCAGTCACAGAAAAATAAAGCAGTTGAATCCAGTACCTATGATGTAAGCATCCCCTGACACCGCCTTATACAACCTGGTGATCTAACCAATTTCTACCATATGAGACAATGTCTAAGTCAAATACAAAACCCACTAACCTGCACTAGGACTTACAATGGAAAATCCTCAGCCCAGTGAATAATTCACAGTGCCAAGAATAGTTTGATGCAAAATGTCACCAAAATACTAGTCCACAATACACCAGCTGTCCACAGGGAAAGAAAAAGTATGCAGTATTTCAATCCCTCTGGGTTTAAACTCCCAATCTACAAAGCAGTATTATAAACCCCTTCTTGATTCAAAATAAATTAAAAAAAAGCAATAACAAGTGTAAAATTTAAAGTAAGATACACCTCTCTCAGATGTGAACAGGCTTGTATTTCCCTGTTGATTTCAAGTTCAGTATTGTGTCTGTTTCCTAGCTCCCAGTTGTTTAAAAAACAGCTTCTACTTCCAAGAAGATTGACCTTTCTTTTTAAATCTGCTACACACTTGTTTAATTATTTATTTATTTATTTAAGAGTTTTACCAGCAAGGCATGCTGAGCAGAGTACTGTGCGATTCCAGATGCGTCCTGGGGACAGTACACAAGAATAAGGAGGACAACAATAAAGATACAATAGTACAAAAATGGCAAAAACATGGTGACAATAATATAGTAAGGCAGTGTAAATTAGGCAGTATTATACAAGCAAATAGCTCAGCATTTACAGTAATGCGCTAGCATGGGGGTGAAACATGAGACAGCGCTTGACACCATAAGATTAGTAAAAGGTTGGTATGAGGAGTGGCACAGAGTAGCACAGGGTGAGTCAGGGAGATAGCTGGCCTAGCTCAGGGTGAGATTATGAGCATGAGCAGGTGGATAAGAAATGCGCTGAGAGAAGGCTATTGAGGTGCTGGGATGGAGAAGTTAGCCATATGTCTGGAGGGAGTGAGTTCCATAGTTTAGGCATACGGTAGCTGAAAGCTGATTGGCCTGTCGAGGTGGCCCTGTAGAGAGTATGCAGTAGCCATGAGTCATTTTTCCTAAGCCTGTAGGCTGGGGGGGAGTGGGCAGACAGGACTGTGGAGAGGTAGGAGGGCAGGGACTGATGCCAGAACTTGGCAGTGAGGTATGCACAGTGAGATGATCTGTGGTCCTGAAGGGAGGGTAGTCCCATGGCCTGGTAGAGGGCACAGTGATGGGTGGAGTAAGGACAGGCAAGATTAACATGACAGAAGGAATGGAAGAGGGAGTCCAGTCTGGTCATGGTGGACTTGGGGGAAGCACTGTAGACCACATCTCCATAGTCAAAAATTGGTAGAATCATTTTCTGTACAATTGCTTGGTGGGCCGGCAGCGGGATGCAACCATGGTTACGAAAAAGTGCACTCAAGTCTGGGGTGGAGTTTTTTGTGGATGTTATCAATGTGTGCAGAAAAGTCAAGGTGCTGCTCCATCCAGACCCCAAGGTATCTGAAGGAAGTGCAAACCTCCAATGAAGTCCCATCCCGGGTGTGGTAGGTTGGGGAGGGGGGAAGCCGTGAGAGTCTCTGCCTTGTGCCAAAGGTCTTGGAGACTGTCTTCTTAGCATTAAGGTGAAGCTGATTTGAACAAAACCAAATCTGAACACTGTTGAAGTTCTGCTGCAAAGTGGTAGCCACATCAGTAGGGGAGGGGCCAGTTGTATACAGCACCGTGTCGTCTGCATACATGTGAATGGAAGTATGTGGGCAGGCAGAGGGCAGATCATTTAGGAAGATAGAGAACAGGAGTGGTCCCAGGACTGAGCCTTGCAGCACACCTGACGAGACAGGGAGAGGATCAGAGGTGGAGTTACCAATCCTGACAGACTGCGTTTGGCCAATCAGGTTTGATTGGAACCAGTTGGTGGCCGACCTAGAGAGCCCTGCATTGGTGAGCTTAGTCAGGAGGAGGGAGTGGGAGTCAGTGTTGAACCCTTTTGTTAGATCGACAAAGATGGCTGAGATGATGTGCTTCTTATCCATGGCAGAAAGGATGGAGTTCATAAGCCTCAGCAGGAAGGTGGTGGTGGAGTGGGACTTCCTGAAGCCAGACTGGTAAGGGGTGTTGAAGGAAGAGGAGTCCAGGAAGGAGGATGGTTGAGAGAGTACAAGTTTTTCTTGGAGTTTAGCCAGTATGGGAAGAAGGAAAATGGGGCAGTAGTTTTCTGGGACAGAGGGATCACCTCCTTTGGGTAGTGGGATGACTGTGGCGTGCTTCCACTCAGCCGGTACCGAAGCTAGGGAGAAGGACAAGTTGAATATAGTTGTCAGGGGTGAGGCAATGGCAGGAGCCAATAGGTACAGAATTTTAGCATCGAGGGAGGTGGGACATTTGCCCTTGGTTGGACTGAGGGCAAGTAACGCGTGGTACACCTCAAGTGATGTAACTGGACAGAAGGAGTGGTTGGGTGACGGGGTTTGGGCAGGCCCAGTTGGAGGGGGGGAGGGAGAGAGAATAACAGTGCAGCAGTGCAGTTAGTGAAGTAGAAGTTGAAAGCAGTGGCTATTGCTGGAGGGTCGGTAACCATGGATGTGCCTTTGTTTAGGGTGGGCATTGGGGGCTGGGAAGGGGGCGCAAAAAGAGATTTGAGGACCTTACAGAATTTGTCTGGATGGTTTATATTTGTGTGGAAAGCAGTGTTGAAGTAATTTGCTTTTGCCCGGTGGATTAGCCTGGTGCATGCATTGCACAGAGCACAGTATTTTAGGTGTGCCTGTGGCAAGCCTGATTTCTTAAATGCTATCCAGGCCATGTCTCTTGCTTTGAGATTGCCAAAGATGTCGGCTGTAATCCAGGGGAGGTGGGCACCATGCACCCTAACTCATCTAGGTGGGGCATAGTGATTCCCAACGTACAAGGAACCTAGTTTTGAAGCCCTCAAGAACAGTATCGGTGGAAAAAGCTAGGTGTATGAAGGACCAGTCACTAGTGGACAGGTTGTGTAGGAGAGAGGTAAGGTCAAGGGACTTGTAGGATCTGGTCAGCTGGATGTGCGGGGGGGGGGTGTGCTTTGGGCTGGAAGATTTTTCTGACCATGTAAGTCATGTGGTGGTCACTAAAAGAGTTGGGGAGCAGGCCTGCAGCTAGTATTCTGTGCAGGTGGGAGGTAAGTGACCAGTCCAGGAGAGAGTGACTTAGCATTTTGTGGTTCAGACGAGTGGGTTTGGTGATCATTTGAAAAAGGTTTAGGGCACCAACTTTATCCAGGAGTTTGGAGTTTGCACGAGACAGACAGTTTTGATTAAAGTCCCCAAGGATGTAGAGTTCACCCTCAGTGGTGAGTGTTTTTAGATCGCCGAGGTGTTCTAAGATGGCGGGCAGTGGGACGTTAGGAGCACAGTAAGAGCCAATGACAAATACAGATGCAGTGTGGGGAAGGGCACGTTTTAATAGTAGAGCATTTATGGCATCCATGGGAAGACAAAGGGGGATATTTGTGAACTGTAGAATGGATGCAATCTACATGGCAAAGCCACCACCACATTTGCAGCCTGGCCAGTCATGATGGATGACTGTGTATCCAGGGATGGCAATTTTGGGGTCTTTATTGTGTGGCTTTAGCCATAACTCTGTGAAAATCAGGATGTCAGGGTGAAGTGAGAGTACATTTGGTTGTAGTAGGGGTATTCTGGTCAGGAGGCTGCAGATGTTCAGATGCACCAGTTTCAGACCTCTAGGAAGCTGAGAGGGTGAAGCAGGGGTTGGGTCGTGGGGAGGGAGGGGTCCAGGGTGTGGTTCTACGTTCCCGGATAGCATCAGTAGAAGGGTGATCAGCAGTTTGGATAGGGGCCTTGCCCACAGTGGCTTGCGGGGTTGGATAGTAGAAAGCTTGCTGACCATATAGGAGGCATGAGCAGTGGGGTATAGGGCTACGTGGCCTGGGTGGAAGTAGGGCAGAAGGATGTGAGGGGCCACAAATGGTTTCGGCATGTAGCTCATGGAGAATTATCCATCACAGCAGGTACCAGAAGGAGGAGGGCAAGCAGACATAGAAAGTGGTGCTTGCAGGCACTCCTGCATAACTGGCCAAGAGGATGGTGGGAAACACATTAGGAGGAGGGCCAGGAGAGAGAAAATTGCAAGGTGAAGCAGCATGGTGAAGAACAATTACAGAGAATAGGTGGTTGTAGCAGTTTAGGGAGAGGTTAGAGAGCCTAAGCAAGTCAGCGGCCACTAGTGGCAGATTCTGATAACCTGCAGATGATAAAGTCCACTGATTGGTTCTGGGAACCGCGTGACAACCCCTATATAAGAGCAAGTTCATTAAGGGGGGTGGTGGGGGTGGCAGGGTCTTCCTAATCTGTCCATGTAACTGCGTTTTCAAACCTTGCTTGGGGATCCTGGCGGTGCTCTGGGGAGGGCGACCCATGAGGGGGGCTTCAGACTGCCGTGGAGGAAGCAGAAAAATGAATTTAAAACAAGTAAGGGGAGGGAGGTGGGAGAGAGATGGGGGAGGTGGGGTTACAGTTGGACCAAAAGAGAAGCCTCTTACAAAACAGATTTCTGGCAGTTTACAGCCTGAGGCAGCACACTTATTAAATTAAATTACTCTAGCCTTGCAATTGACAGGACTGCATCTGTCACACATTTGGATCCCTAGCTCTGTTCAGCAAATTAATTTAATCTATGCTGTAGTTAGCAGAGAAGCTTTTGAACAGGAGCTAGGCTTCAAATCTCCTGTGAAGTTACTTCAGCTTTAAACTTTTAAATAGGCAGCTCAATATTGCACAGTACATGTCAAGCTAAAAGTAATAACAAGGATTCCCTTGGTATAGGAAGCCCATTACAATCTGGCATACAAAGCCCTGGGCTGGAGCACAGTTAGTAAATTTTTTTTTAACTTTAAATTTGAGCAGTACTGTAGAATAGAATGAATTATTTTTACTGTTGTTGCCGTCATTATTAATGAATAAATGTGTTCTAAACTGCTTAGCTGATTGAACTGTGCTTAGTTAATTATACTGTCGTGCTTATCTGGTTACTGTGCCTAATTAGTTTATTAGTGTGCCAAGTTAATAATTAATAATTTACATCCTTCTCTTTGTATTCTTTCACTTTCTCTAATAACCCTCCCCCCCAAACCTGGCACTGTCCAGCAGTATACCCTGCTTTGTCTGGGCATTGCCTTTCTTTGTAAATTCTCAGAAATTAATAATTTATCTTTTTAATTTAGCTCTCCTCTGTTCTCTCACTCTCTATAAACTACCCTCAGACCTGGGGTTTCCTCTACCCAACCCCACCCCCTGTCTTCTTATGATTCTACCCTTCCTTTGGTGTTAATTTCTGCCCTCTGACCAAACTGTTTTTTATTGTCTTCTCTGGCACCATGCTGTGCCTCTGTCTTCTCCACTGGCTAGCAGCCCCCCGTCTTTGATATATCTATTGCTAAACCTCTCTTTTCCCCTACAGATCAGAGACCTCCTGACACAGGTGCTCTCCTTCCAGTACTGCAGCAATTTCACCAGCTTGCTGCTGCCAGCCTCACCTTGTCCAACTATCACTGCTGCCAGCATAGCATGGTACGGGCTTCCATTTTCCCATTAGTAAGTTATACTGTATTGCCACTAGAGTGACACAATCATTATCTAAAAGGATCTATGCCTGTTCGTATAGATACCTTCCTAAACTATGGCTACCCCCCCCATCTGACCAGCCCCACTCCGCGCTCCCTGCTTACAAATTCCTCCAGTTCATAAATCAACTGTTCATCAGTTTTCTCTGCCTTTATGAACAATGCATCCCCTACTCTCCTATCTCCCCCTTGTTCTGCTCATATACCTCTCCTTACCACCTCCATTTGCTTACTACTCATCTATTCCCAATAGCTCTCCCAACCTCATCAGTTACTATCTTCAATCCCCTACCCGCATCCATGCTATCACTCCCTCCCCCCATTTGAAATATGGTCTCACTCTATCACTATTCTTCATGCAGCTTTGATAATGGCGTCAACTTTCACTGCAGCTCTCAACCTTCTTCTTCCTCACTCATCCACTTCCTTCTCCTCAAATCTGCCAACCTCCTTACCAGCACCTTCAAACTTCCCTAACTACCCTAAGCTCCACTTTCTTATACTCACTCTCATCTTGCTGTCCACCGAGGATATCCACCCTAACCCGGGCCCTATTGCCCCTAGCTCCTCTGGTGCTTCCTCCTCTACTACCTCCCTCTGCTCTCTTCTCTCAGCCCTCCAAAAGGGCTTAAAGATCGAACATCTAAAAACCCGCAGCTTGTTGAAATAATAGACCAGATTCAGACCATGGTCTGCACTCTAAAACCAGACAATCTAATCATCTCTGAAACTTGACTAAATAACACTATCCCTGACCACTCAGTCTCCATTCCTGTCTACTCACTGTCAAGGCAAGACTGTGCTGGTAGGGGTGGTGGTGTGGCCATTTTTGTCGTAGCCTCCATCCAATATTCTATCATTTGCTCATCCTCCAATCCTGAGACCCATGATGCCCTAGCTATCCATGTGACTCTCCCCTTCACTCTTCCAATCTTCACAGCCAGCATTTACTGCAGGCTAAATGTCCATTCTTCAGTTGCACTAAACTTCCTAACCTCCATCACTTCCCTTTCTCGCTCTGGGGAATTATTCATCCTAGGCGACTTCATTATAAATTGGTTGTCACCTAAAACTACCAAAACTAAATATGAAATTGAAGCCCTAAACCTCTCCCAATTGATCTCCAAACCCACCTGCCCAAACCACAAGACACAACAACACTCCCTACTCGACTGCACCCTTACCTCCCACCTCCTCACCTCTGGAGTCCTCCCTGATGCTCTCAGTGTCCATAACCCAATATTCATAGTTAGGAAAGTCCACAGAACTAAATCACCACACAAAACCATACAACTATGCTCTTTCAGGTCTCGTGACCTTGAACCTCTCCTGAATAGCCTTGCCACGTCTGACTGGTCCCCCCTAACCTCCTTCCCCTCAGTTGTTAAGGCCCTTGCCTACTTCAAAGAAATCTTTCTTGTAAACTGGAACACCTTTGCACCACTAAAACAAACCAAAGTCAGTGATAACCACTTACCTTGGATAACCCCTGAACTTCTGGCCTGTCTCAGGGATAGAGATAGGGCATGGAAGCATCATAAAGCTACCCAGCATCCTAGTGACCTCGTGAACTACCGCATGCTCCAAAATACTTGCACCAGGGCTAGAAGGTTAGTCAAGTCCGAATATTTCGAATCTGCCTTCATCATCAACATAAATTCCCCTTCTAAGTTCTGAAAGGTAGTCAATGCACTATTTACCCTGTCATCTTGCCCACCCCCCCCCGGTACTTAAAGTAAATAGCTCACTAGTGTCTGACCCACCATCCTTCTATACCTTCTGTGCCACTGAGCTACTGAAATCCTCCCTCCCTCCTATCCATCACCCTTCCCACCCCTGTTGTGCCCCCTCCACCGCCTCCACCTTCCCTTTTCTTTCACTACTGTAACCCCAAATTATGCGCTAAGTGCCCTCTTCACCATCAACCCCTCCAAAGGTGCCTCCCCTGATGGCCTCGATCCAAAACTCCTCTCCCTCTCCACTCCAGCCATTGCCTACCCCCTCTAATTAATCTTAAATCTCTCATTCTCTACTGCCTCAGTCCCTTCTTCATTGGAAACATACAGTGGTCCTCCCTCTACCCAAAGGGGGTGATCCCTGATCCTCTGGCAACTATCACCCCATTTCTCTCCTCTCTACCCTTGCCAAGCTTCAAGAACACATTTTCCTCTCCCAACTCACCTCTTTTCTATCTGACGCCTCCTTTTTCACCCTTTTCCAGTCTGGTTTTAGGAAAAACCACTCAACCACCACCTCTCTCCTACGGCTCATGGACTCCATCCTAACCGAGATGGACAATGGCCAAATTACCTCTGCCATTTTGTTGACCTGGCCATGGTCTTCAACACCGTCTCTCACTCCCTTCTCTTTGACTCACTCCCAGCAGCTGGCCCATCTCCCTCTGCCACAAACTGGTTCAAGGACTACCTTATTGGCAGAACCCAATCAGTTAAGACCTTGGATGCCTCTTCACCTCCCCTCCCAATTAGCGCTGGCATCCCCCAGGGCACTGTATTAGGGTCCCTCCTATTCTCCATCTTCTTAAATGACCTTCCCTCTGTTTGCTCCCCTTCCGCTGCTATACATATGTATGCCATTGATACAGACCTGAATGCATCTGGCTGCTGTCCTGCTGAGGTTACAGCCAGCTTACAACACAACTTCGACAAGGTTCAGCTCTGGTTTGCTAACCATCAGCTTTTCCTCAACACCAAGAAGATTGTCTCCATGACCTTCGGCACAAGGCAGAGGCTCTCTAGGCTTCCCTCCTTACCCACTTTCCACACCCTAAATGGGACTTTACTTGAGGACATATCCTCCTTCAGGTACTTAGGTGTTTAGTTGGACCAACACCTAAACTTCTCTGGACATATTAACGCCATCCAGAAAAAACTACGCCCCAAGCTTGGTGCCCTGTTCAGGAACTGTAGTTGCATCCCTCCTACGGCTAGGCATGAACTTGTTCAGAAGATGATACTGCTCATTTTTGATTACTGTGATGTAGTCTATGGTGCTGCCCCTAAGTCCTTCCTGGCCAGACTGGACACCCTCTTCAATTCCTTCTGCCGCTTTTCCCTGGATGCACCCCTCGTACCCACCGCTGTGATCTTTTTCATGCCCTATCCTTCCCCTCTCTTACAAATAGGTGACTCTCCCACTGTGCTAAATTCACCTCCAAGCATTGGTTGGGAGAGCTCCCTTCCTACCTAATCTCCTCCTTTATAACAACCCCCCATCCTCCCATTCCCTTAGATCAACTGACTTCTGCACCCTGGAAGTCCCCCGCAGATCCACCCTAATTGGCCAATCTGATTACTCTCACTGCCTCCAAAAATTTGGAATTCACTCCTTCGTCAAATCCAGCACTCATCCTTCTCCTCCTACTCCATCAGATCTGCCCTCAAAAATTACCTTGCGCCTAGCCCCTCCTGCCATGTCCCTCCCTAATTCCCTCCTATAAGCCCTGGATAAACCCTACCCTTCTACCGTCACCTTCATTTTACCCTGTGCACCCCACCCCCCAAATTTCTAGCTCTCCTCCCTTCCCCCAAATTGCTCCACTTTACTGGCCTCCCTTGATCTCTCACATAATGTAAGGGATGCCAAATGCTCTCCATGGGTCCCTCTCCTAACCCCCCAAGGGGCTTGTATCTCTCATCTACTCCCCCCCCTACATCCCTCCACCTCACCCCTCCCTCCCTCTCCTTTCCCCTTTTCTTTCACATAAGTACTTGTTTACTTATTAACCTGGCACTTATTATTGTTCACTTTTTCTACATATTATGCACTACTCTGTTTTAACACTGTTTGTAACATCTGCCTTACAACTGTATGTTAATGTTGATCTTCTAACCTGAATGTAACTTGAACATGACTCTTACCCCCCCACCTCACTCCTCCCACTCCTTTCCCTCTCTCACCATCCCTCTTTTCTTTTCTTTCACATAAGCACTTGTTTACTTATTAACCCGGCACTTATTATTGTCCACTCTTTCTACCTGTTATGCGCAACACAAATGTACCACTGCTTGTAACACCTTCCTTAGAACTGTATGTTAATGCTAGTCTTGTAACTTGAATGTTTAATGTTTCACTCCTATTGTACCCTTCCTCCCAGGTCGCACCGGGAGATGAGTGAATTGTCACTCAGTACGCCTTCCTGGTGAAACATTTCAATGACTAAATAAATAAATTCTGTTAAAGCACACAGCTGAACTATCTAAAAATTAGCTCATTTAGCAGACTCCAGCTCACAAAAAACTATCTGGATTTGAACGCTGACTGTTAAGGTCAGGAAAGGGTTAGTGCTGAATCAGTCCTTAATTTGAACTTGGTGCCAAAACTCTTGCTCCTAATCCGTCCATGTAACCGTGTTTTCATACCTTGTTTGGGGATCCTGGCAGTGCTCTGGGGAGGGCAACCCTTGCAACCCACGAGGGAGGCTTCAGACTGCTTGCTTGGGGATCCTGGCATTGTGGCTTGTAGTAACCTGATCAGGTCTGGAAGACTCCACCCAAAAACTATTGGCTGACAATACCTATGATGTAAGCACATCCTTATACAATCTGGTGGTTTGAGCTCTGAAGGCAATCAGAGAAAACCAGTTTCTACCACTTGAGGCAATGTCTGGGTCAAATACACAATCCACTAACCTGCACTAGGACTTACAATGGAAAATGCTCAGCCTAGTGAATAATTCACAGTGCCAAGAATAGTTTGATGCAAAATGTCACCAAAATACTAGTCCACAACAAGCCAGCTGTCCACAGGGGAAGAAAAAGTATGCAGTATTTCAATCCCTATGGGTTTAAACTCCCAATCTACAAAGCAGTATTGCAAGCCCCTTCTTGATTCAAAATAAATAAAAACAAGCATTTGTCAATGCCAAATGTTTGCTTGCTGGCATTGGCAGTGGTAGTGTAGAAGTTACAGAGCTGGGTAATAGGAATGACAGTGAAGTATTGAACTGAAACTAACCCCACCACCACCCTGCAGAGAGTGACAGGCATTGGGGTGTGCCTTTGGAGTCGTCAGGCTTAACGGCCCGCGCCATTTCACCACACCCACCCTGCAGACTCTGACAGAGTGTCACGGTGTGCCTTGGGTCTTTGGCCTTATCGCACCCCATTTCATCAGAAATATAGTGAGATAGGTGCGGTGTAGAATAGGTGTTTGGGCCGAAGAGTCCAAGGCATACCTCGATGCCTCTCACTAGCTGCAGGGTGTGGAATGGTATAAGCATTACAGGCAAGAATCCCAAGTCACACCCCTGATGCCTGTCATTCTCTACAGGGTTGGGCGTTATGGTTGGAAACCCTAATACCTCAGGCATCCGTTGGTATTTTCACTCCAAATTTTCAACATGTTTTTTTTGTGACCCCACCTCATGAACAGTGGCAATATCAGTTTGTTAGCCAAAAGCTACTTAAGCACAGCGACTACGGCATTTAGCACCACAGGTGCAAAATCATTCCGAACAGGATGTAAAAAATGACAGCTGTACTGTTCATGGGGAGGTGTAACAAATGGCAATGTTGCAAATCTGCAGTAAAAATATTAAAAAACTGGTAAAGTCATGAGCGTGCATAGAAACTGTGCAATGCACATCCGTAATATAATTAGTTTGGGGATTTTTTACAGCAGATTGTCAACACAGGCATTTTGGGACCTCTGATCATGAACAGTGTCACTGTGATTTTCTTTATCTGTCCGAAAATGATTTCCCACAGTGACCACGCATCTCTGCTGAAAGTGTGAAAACATGTTTCGACCATGTTGTGAAAAATGACAGCTGCACCGTTCATGAAGAAGTGTGGAAAATGCCACTGGTGAAATATGGATTGAAAATATTACAAAGTCATGAATTCGACGGTGCATGGAAACTCGCCAATGCTCCTCGTAACACAGTAATTTTATGGACTTTTGTCACCAAATTTTCAACATAGCCATTTTAAGACCTCTGCTCATGAACAGTGTCACTGTGATTTTCTTAATGTCCCAAACATTTCGCACACCGACTGCACCATTGTGCACTACATGTGCAAAACACATTTGGATGACATTTGAAAATGGCAGCTGTACTGTTCATAAGGAAGTGTAATAAAATGGCAATGTTAAAATCTAGACTAAAATATTGAAAATTTGCAAACTTACAAGCGTGCGTGGGAACTGCTAGCATAGCTAAATAAAACAGTCATTTTAGGAATATTTTCACCAAATTTCCAACATAGCCATTTAAGACCTCTGCTCATGAACAGTGTCACTGTGATTTTCTTAATGTGTCCCATACATTGATTACATACCATTTCTGCGCCATTTATAATAGCTACATGGTGAGGAAACATGTTTTGAGCAAGATGTGACAAATGACAGCTGTACTGCTCATAAGGAAGTGTAATAAAATGGCAATGTTAAAATCTGAATTGAAAATATTGAAAATTTGCAAACTTATGGCGTCGTAGGAACTGCCTAGCATGCAGCTCGTAAAACAGATCATTTTGGAATATTTTCACCAAATTTCCAACATAGCCATTTAAGACCTCTGCTCATGAACAGCATCACTGTGATTTTCTTAATGTGTCCCATACATTGATTTACCATTCCAACTGCTCCATTATAAGCTACATGAGCAGAAACATGTTTTGGGCAGATGTGACAAATGACAGCTGTACTGCTCATAAGGAAGTGTAATAAAATGGCAATGTTGAAAATATTGAAAATTCGTGAACTTCTGACGTGCGTAGGAACTGCATAGCGCCGCCCATCAAAACAGTCATTTTAGGAATTTTTCCACCAAATTTTCAACATAGGCTCTTTGAGAGCCCACCTTATGAACAGTGGCAGTGTCATTTTGTTACTTGTCCCAAAAGGTGATTTTGTGCAGTGACTGCGAAATCACCCTTCGAGCCAGATTAACACCATGACAGTGAGAGCATTCATGAAAAGGGGTCTCAAAAACCCCATGTTGAAAATTTGGTGCAAAAATTCAAAAATACCTGAGATATGCAGCAAAGTTGAAAAACCTATCTATCTATCTATCCCATTATATAGCTTACGGCATTTCCTCAGTTTGCGGTCAGCTTTGAAGAGTATGAGCGTGTTCCCGGTCCACCAAGATGTCGCTGCGAGGTCCAGTGGTAAGTATGGGGTGAGGGGTTGTGGGGAGGCAGGGTGCGCAGTGGGTGGGTGCAGGTTGTGGGAGGGGCAGGGAGAAGCTCTGAGGACAATTTACTGGAGGCGATGAGGGACATTTGCCATGCTGGGGTGGGCTCCCAGCATGGCAGCTGAAACTGTTTGGGAGGCTGGAGCCGAAGGGAGTGGGAACCCCATCAGCTATAACACATTTGCCATGCTGGGGTGGGCTCCCAGCGTGGACCCTGGATGCTTGGGGGGAGAGACAGTGGAGCTGATGGGGATTGGGCACCCCGTTGGTGACAGCATCTGTTGCCATGCTGGGGTGGGCTCCCAGCATGGCACCCTGTACTCTGGGGGGAGAGACAGTGGAGCCGACGGGGGATTGGGCACCCCGTCAGGCTATATATGTGTAGCCATGCTGGGGTGGGCACCCAGCATGGCATGTGGAAGGCTTTTTGGGGGGGAGCGCAGCACAGCCGATGGGGGATTGGGCACCCTCATTGGCTATACAGTGTGTGTGGGGGGACAGCACGCAGTGTGCGTGCGTGTGTGTGTGTGTAGGGGAAGCGCGCATGAGCAGGTAATATCTTATCGCTGCTCACTGAAGCATAGCTCCCCCTTTCAACTGTACTCCACTGCATTTTGGAGCTGTCATAGACAGCTCAAGCAGGCATTGGAGAACTGCAGCCGCACCTGCAAACACACTGCCTGAATTGGAAGAGGGCTGCCACACCTCCGAAAACTCAGATGATGGCACTATGTTTCTTGCACATGCATGCAAGCAAACATAAAAAAGCAATAACAAGTGTAAAATTTAAAGTAAGGTACACCTCCTTCAGATGTGAGCAAGATTGTTTTTCCCTGCTGATTCCAAGTGCAATATTGTGTCTCCTTCCCACCTGATAAAGTTGACTTTGCTCTTTCCCAACTCACTATTGATAAAATAACTCAGTACATGTGGGATGTATTATAACTCAGTATTTATAACAAGTTGGCAGTCAAATGTTCCTTGAAACATAAATCTTTGGTTGAGAGGATGTGTCCAAGACATACCTGTACTGAGGTTTAGAAACACAAACTCATATTATGTTTGAATGTCCACATAATCATTTGTTTTGGATTCAGTTGGATAGACTAGAACATATGATGAACATAAGAAAAGTGTCAGCAGATGGGGACCGTGTGGCCCATCTAGTCTGCCCAAAGTGGCTTCCCCCTTCCCCCCAATTATATTTTTTCCTAAGTTGCCCACATTGCCTGTCCCAAGCAAGTTTGAATTCCCTTACTGTCTTTGATGCCACTGTCACAGATTCACTCAGCAGGTCAGGCCCTCTACTCCCAAAGAGCCAACCTCTGAGCACAGTCTTGTGAACAGTGTAACAGACAAGGTAACCCTCTTGTATGTTTTTGTGAGTTAGGGTCAACCTTTGGTCTCAGTTCTGGAGGGATTCAAACTGTTAACCTCTTGCCAGCATACCCAATGCACAGGATCAAATATATCTGACTTCGGGGGACCAGATATCCTTGCCTATGGGCACCTAACCAGGTATTCAGAGATGAACCCTTAAAACTTAATAAAGACCTCAGATGTAAAACTCTTCTCTTTCTAGTTTAATACCACCATACAAGCTATATGTCTGCTGAACCATAAATATTTCTTGGCGAAAGAAAGCAATTCAAAGACAGACCAGGTTTGCTCTAAAATTAGAGTTTTTACTAAAATATATAATAATATGTCAAACATACAATACAGAACTCTTATAACACAAGACATACATATCTTTAAACAAAACAAGGTTTAAAACGGTGCAATTCCTACAACTATATTTAGATTTTGTCTAGCTTTCTAAATACCTGTTTTCAATGCTCAGATGTTTCCTTACTAGTCAGTGTCAGATAAAAAGTGTACATCTATAGTGAAAGAGAATAATCTTTTCAAGCAGTATTGGCCAACCCCTTTTGGATGAAGTCATCCAGCCCCTCCTCTGGTCAAATATCTGACAAAAATATATTTTTATACAATCACAGGATGTCATTTTATTAATCTATACTATACAGCTATACAGGATGTATTAATTCTGCAACCTTAGCATAACTCAAGTTTCAATGACATCTCTTTTGATCTCGTGCTGTACCCTCTTCACACATGCTTCATAGGGGCATTTACAACCTTACACCTCCATGTAACTTCCTAGCTTCCCTTATTTTAACATCATAAACCTAGTTTATGATTTCTCTCTTAACAAAATTAACTTAACAACTCTGTAATTAACTCAAAGAAACAGGATCTTTAATTAATAAAAGTCTTCCAGTAACACATTGTCTCTAAAAAACTGAGTGTGTGATACATACTGTCAGCAGTTCTCTTGGCCTGCATCTGTCAGCTAAAACCTGGGGGGGGGAGGGTAGAGAGGTCATTCCTAGAGCATTTGATTTTCAGCAGAGACCATCATAATACATTGTATATAAAAAAATATTGTCCAGCACTCAGAACTGGCTGTCTATGTCACAGCCACTACTTCTGGTCCCTCTGATGAAGCCTTGAATTAGAGGCGAAGCACTGGAGCATGGTTGACGAGCAATATGCTAATGAAATTGATTGTACAGAAGAATAAGCTTTGTATAAGCTCTGCTGAAAATAAATCTACAACTTTTTTTGAAAAATTATTGGGCAAATTTGTTTCTTTTGGAGTGCATGCCTTCTTGGATTTATTTATGCTTTACAGGGGTTAGCTACCCCATAGCTTGCACCCATATCCCAATACCACTACTGAGCAGATTGCCTTCTCTTTGGGACACCACTTCCGGTAGCAGGATGTTCCATGGGTCACTTTCTCAATGAAAAAGTACTTTCTAGAGTTATTTTTAAACTTGCCTCCCACCAGAAGAAAGTTGTGCCCTCTTGTACGCATTGCCCTGTTTTCCTGGAAGCGGTTTTCCTTCTGATTTGTCTTAATTCCCTTGACGTATTTAAGTGTTTCTATCATGTCCCCCTGTTTCTTCTCTGTTCCAGAGAGAGTAAATTCAGCTCTTTGAGTCTTGTATCATATGGCTCATGACACAACACCTGCACCATCTTTGTGACCTTTCTCTGCACCGTCTCCAGATGGTCAATGTCCTTTTTTAGGTGAGACCTCCAGAACTGGACAGTGTACTCAAGATGTGGCCTCATCAAGGATCTGTAGAGAGGTCTGATAACTTCCTGCTTTCTGCTCATAATACCCCTTTCTATGCATCTGAGGATACCACTTGCCTTCTGCATGGCTTTTTCACATTGTTTTCCTACCTTTAAGTAGTTGGCAATGATCACGCCCAGATGCTGTTCCATCTTCATCTTCTCTAATTGATGCCCTTCTAGTACATACTTTTTCCTGGGTTCCGCTTCCCCAGGTGCATTACCTTAGACTTCTTGGAGTTAAATTTTAACTGCCAATTTCTGGACCATTCTTCCAGTCTCCTTAGATTAGCTTTCATACCTAATGCCCCCTCTAGTGTATCCACGCTGTTGCAGAGCTTTGTATCATCTGTGAACAGGCAAACCTTCCCCTCCAGTTGATCAGTGATGTCACTGATGAATATGTTGAAGAGGACTGGACCTGACACTGATCCCTGTGGAATGCCACTGGTCACACCTCTTTCCCTTGATAATGTCCCATTGACCAAAACTCTCTGGCAGGAGAGTAATTATAGGGGTGGACAGGGAGCACAAGTCCCCCCCAACATTTTAGGTGAGCACATTTGTCACCCACAACATTCAGGCCGTATGCTCTTGCTGCCTGCTGGTGAGCTGGGAGGGACACAGGAGCCTGCTGTTCTGTGGGCGGGGGGTTGGATTTTACCGGTGGGTTGGGTCAGGTCCTGGGAGTGAGAGCCCCAAGGGAGTGCAGCAAGCTACGGCAGCCAGACAGTTAGATGGCAGGGGGGACCAATGCTACGCAAGTGGCCTGGCCAGAACCAGGAAGAGAAGAGTGGATTGTAGCAGGGAGGGAGAAAGTGATGGACTACATCTCACCCAGAAGTAGCATAAGCAGGTACCACCATCAATAGTGAGAAATTGGGAGGATGGGTGTGAAACTGACTGCTCGCATTGAGGGAAAAAACTGCGGTGCTACCATCAATGTGTTTGCCTGCTTGGTGCTGCTTCACTTTCCCTCTCCTCCTGACTGTGACTGTCATGTCCTGCAACTCCTGCGGCCACATCTGCCCTCTGATGATTCCTGTGGAGGAGCTACTGCTTTGCTTTCCAGCCTGGGAGTTGGGGGGCAGGCTGGGGTTTTATGGCCTGGGATCGAGTGGTTCAGGGCTGTGGGCACCAATGAGTGACTGTGGGGGTCAGATGGTTGGATCAGCTGGGGTGTCAGTCAGTCTGAGCCTGCAGTGGAAGTTTAGAAGGCAGAGCAGAGGACAGAGAAATATGGACTGCTGGAGGCTGTTCCAAGCAATGATGAAGCAACAACTACTTGGGAGGTAGGACTGACTGGTGGTGCTGCAATGCAGTGGGTGGGCATGAGTAGTGATTGGGGGGGCAGCGAGCCAGCAATATAATCATGCCATGGGGCATTTACTCACAATGCTCTATGCACAGATTTGCAGAACAAGACACTGGCAAACAAGCAGAGGAGGTGGTGAAAGGGAATTCCAGTTTGCACAGGGCAGTTCTAAACTGGCAGGGGCCACACACTATTAGCCATTTGATTTGGCACCAGTCAAGGTCAGAGAGTGCCTGGGAAAGAAGCCTGCAGCAATCTGTGAGGCATTCATTTTACCGTTGTGTATGGAGTGGGCCACTGGCTCTACCAGTAGACTGTGATCAACACAATCAGCAATCAGCACAAAACTGATCAACTTCAGCTAACATAGCTCTAATAGTCTAAAAGGCAAGGGTAGGTGATGTTTCTGTTTAATTATATTTATTGGTGTTCTGTTCTGCTTGCTGTGTTGGTTGTGTCTGTACTGTCTACAGTCAGTATTTGATTTAAAATGCTGTGCAGGTTAGTGTCTCTCCTGTGTGCAACCTGAGCCTGACTGCTGCCTGCTCTGGTAGGGGCAGGGATCTGCTGGCGGGGGGGGGGAGTTATATGGTTAGCCTAGCATGCAACTCCAGTGTTTTCCTCTGCATTACCAAAGTTAAAGTAATTTCAATGGGCTTGCGCAACTGGATGAGATATATGCTTGTGTGACGTCAATGCACTGTGGCTGTTCACCTCTCAATCCATGGGATATATCACCCTGTAGGGGTATGACTCAAGGAACCCTAGAGGAGAGTTCCCCTCCATAGGTGCCATGGGAATAATTTTCTTGGCTAAAGGTAGCTTAGGAAAAAGCCCACGGGAAAGAGAGATGAGTCGCTGGAGGAGGAGGGGTGGATGGTGGGGCAACAAAGAAAACAAATGAGGACTGGCACGGAGGAGGGCCTTTTAAGGCCTAGTAGGGGGAGTGGTTTGTTGCTCTGCCCATTGAACTCCAGCCAGCCCTCAGCCATCAGTTTCAATGGGCTTACGCAACTGAATGAGATGTATGCTTGTGTGACTTCGGTGCATTGTGGGTGTTTGTCTCGCTATGCAAGGGATATACCACCCTGTAGGGGTATGACACAAGAAACCCTAGAGGAGGATCCCCCCCATAGGTGCCGCAGGAATAATTCCTTTGACTAAAGGTAACTTAGGAAGAAGCCCAAAAGAATGCCCAAAAGGGTGTCGAGCATCGAAGAGGCGAGAAATCGGAATATATTGAGACTGGAAATTAAGATGCTAGATGTAGATGGGAAGGACAGGAGACAAGTGTGATATGAAGAGGTCAATGAATGAAATGAAAGCAGATAATATGCAGAAGGGCAGACTTCCTAAAGAGAGAGGTAACAACCGGGGCCACCATCCGACTCCATTTAACAGAGGAACTAAACTATGGAACCTAAGGAAATTCCAACCCTCTCTAATATTGTGACCACTGGCAAGGAGGAGAGGAAAAAAACCCTTTGTGGAGGAAACCTCTAGGGATCCAAGACCTAGGTCACCTTCCCTCCAGGCTGAAGGATGTTTTGATTAGTTACGGCTCAGCTACTGCAATTTAGAGTCTAGATCGAGAGAGAAGGAAAACATTCCAGTTTAGAGGAAGCTGTCACTCTGTCCTTCTAAATGGACAACTGTTGAGGGTTACAAACGATGTCTCTGCAACTAGACACTCAAAAGCAAGAAAGGAGAGAGATGACAGCTAAGGTACTCAGCTGGCCAATGAGACCCTATGAAACAGACTAGGTGAACTAGAGGTGGTCCTGAAGGAGAGTAGCATAGAGGGTACCTCCAAATCCACTCAGGCAGCCAAAGAGGCTCTGACAATGAGAACCCCACCCCTCACAGCTGGATGGCATAATTCTACATCCAGAGGTGTCGCCGAGATGAGGGATGACTGAAGGTCCACCCAGAACGAAGACATTCTCACTATGGGCCAGGGAGAATTACCCTGCTCTGAGCTTTGCATGCTGTAGATGCAGACTTTGTGGGTGCAGAGCAAGGCCATTGGCTACAGATTAGCCCCGAGCCAAGAAGCAATGGACACGGAAGGCATGTCTCTGAATGGACACCAGTTTGATGAGGATAAGACTCAATGAGAAGTATGCACAATTAATCAATATGAATGAGTAGACCCTGAGATTGGACTGAGTGAAGGAGAACCAGACTCATGTCATGGGGAAGCTACCCATGATTGGTAACTATGGGAGTGCATGCCAACTGGGTCCATTGACAGCCAAATTAGGAATGGATAAAATTGCATGAAGGTAGGAGCAAGAGTGGCCAGGTGAAGCAGGCAGCCGATAGTGAGGTAGGTAGTACCAGGAGGACATCTGAATAGGTTTGATTAGAACAAGGGAATAGGGTCAGAGGAGGAGGAGACGAGTAGGCAGGGCGATATGCTGGAGGAACTATTAGGCGATGTGAATGAGTAGGGTATGGTGGTATAGCGAGATGGCAGGATAGGGAAGCCCCCAAAAGAAAGCAGAGGTCAGAGAAAGAGAGGAATGGGGGATGAAGGGAACAGGAGGAGGAGGACGAGCACCCACCATGGGGAAGCACAGTCAGGGCTGAAATTAAGAAAGTGCATCATGGTGTAACCAAGAGCAATGAGCAGCAAAGGCCAGGGAGAGCAGGGGCAGAGACAAATGGCAAATCCCAGAGGAAGGCTGCAGAGCATGCCAGCCAGGCACACAGTCCAGTCGGATTGATAGTCATATGATGTGGAAACAGGATGGGTGGCAAACAGGTTGGGTTGAGGTTAAGGAAAGGAAGGTAGGAGTACAGGAAGAAAACTAGGTATGAGGGAGGCAAGAGGAGACCAGGCGAGAACCGACAGTAGGAGTCACAGTCCCCATAGGGAGCAACTGCCCCTTTAAAAGGGAGCCGGGAACCAATAAGGGAGATCGGGATCCAAACCACAGGGCAATAACAGTACATATGGTCCAAACATCAAGACAAGCCATCAAATATGAAGTCCTGGAACAGGTACGAGAGGCCAGGAGGTGAGCATCGACCAGGGGGAGAACAGAAGTCAAGAGGAGCGAAGTAAACACTGTCCCCCAGCTCACAGGAACCGCTGAGGAGCTCAACAGTACAGGACACAGGAAGTCGCTGTGGAGAAAACTAAAGCAGAGGAGTGAGGTATCCTCTGTACTAGTAGAGATGAGCACAGTGGGCAAAAGGGACAGAGAGACCAAAGGATGATGTATCAAGGAAGAAGGAGAATCGGGGAATGTACAAGGGAAAGCTGGGCTGTGGCAACACCAGCACAAACCCAGAAGAGAGAAGGTGAGAGAGAGAAGGGGAAATGAAGCTATGAAAAAGGTACAGGGGAAATGGAGTGAGGAGGAGGGATGGGAGAACCAAGGAGCCACAGACAGTCACTGTGCATCAAGACAGGAGAAGGAGCACAGGCAACAGAAGAGGGGCCACATAGAGCCATGGCAGAGAGGTAGAACTGGCAAAAGGGCCTTCTCAGCATACCAGACCAGGACAGAAACAGGATGGAGGTATGCAAGTGAGGAAAAATGAACACCGGACTGGAGGAGACGTGGGGAATGGGGGTCAGGTAGGAGTGAGGGAGAGAGAGCCGCAGGCCAGTGATAGGGAGCAGTAGGATGAACAGCAGGGAAATGAAACAGAGATGATGGTCGGAGGTGCTGCTAAAATGCAGTTAACAAAGAACAGGCAAGAGAACAGGAGAAGAGGTATGAGGAGCAGTGCATCCAGCTGCATCGAAGAAAACGAATGAGGACTGGCCTGGGGGATGGCTTTTTAAGGCCTGGTTGGGGGAGTGGTTTGTTGCTTTGTCCACTGAACTCCAGCCAGCCCTCAGCCATCAATAAAAAAAAAAAATCAAGCCCTTACCCTGCAGGTGGGTCTGGGTGGATGGTTCAAAGGAGTCATTATGGAAAGGAAGGGGGAAGGGAGAAAGAGCTGTAGATTAAGTTGGGTCTACGGACCATGGTGATAATGTAGGTAGGGGAAAATGGGCAGACTGGGTAAGTCAAGTGAAGCAGTCCTTATCTGCTATCAAATTTTATGTTTCCATGTTAAAATTAATTAACAGCTATGCAAAATAAAAAATACCAAGCATTTGTCACTGCCAAATGCTTGCCACTTGCATTGCTGTTGTGCTGGTGGGTCTTGCTAGTTTGTGTACATTTTTAGTATATATTTAACTAAAATAGACCAAATGAGATGCAATCTGTGATATGTCATTTGCAATTGGGTTCTGATGTCTACTGCATTTCCCAGGATAGCAGAGGTGAGATGCAATATCTCTTTATTTTATTTTATTTATTATTTAGTTTTTGTTGACTGAGTGAGGCACACTAGCCATAGAGATGACTATCTGCAGGCACAACCTGGGAGGTTACAAAGCAGAGAATATACAATACACAGACAGTACAAAAAATGAGGTAAATGATACAATTTCCCATGATGGCAGAGACAAATAGCATAATAGGAAATACAGTCTTGACCTAGTTATACAATGTAATTCTTAGAAAATGCAGGCACATAAAACATTGGAGAGTAGTAGCATTGAGGGTATAATGTAAGGTAAAAACAAACAGTAGCATGAATAGGAGGGAGGGAACAAAGGGAAGATATTCAGCTAAGCAAAAATACAATGATAAGTGCACACAGTAATGAACAATAAGGAATGCGTGGCGGTCTGGCGGAGTAAGATTTTCAAATAGTAAGGGAACCAAACAATGGCAGAGACACACAGTGGTTTAGTGCCAGGTAAGTGCAAGCAAAGAAAATGAGTAGAAGGATAAAAGGAGAGGAACTATTTGGGTAAAGTCAAAATCAGCAGAAAGTTTAAGGTAGGAGGACATGTCAGAGAAGCAAAATTAGAACGGGTTAGGTAATCTGCGTAAAGATAGGACGGTAGTAAGTGGACTAGATAGAGGAGGACCAGGTAGGATCAAAGCACAAGCAAGGGACAGATTTGGTTAGGAAATTTTGTAGCTCCTTTTTAAATATAGCGCGAGTCGGCTGATGGTTGGCAAGGGGAGAGATTCCAGTGCTTGAGGCAGGCGTGAGAGAAAGCACCTGTACCCTTTGAGGTTTACATTAGTGTTGCCCTGTATAATGTATTTATGTATTCGCTTTCAAAGGTGTGTTGATAGAAATAATGATATTTTTCCATAGATAATTTACTTTTTGCTGGGTAATGTAGTACTCGCGATCCAAGGCTGGCTGAGAGTGATGTTGTCCCCCCAACCTTTACGCCAAAATTACTCCTCTGCTCTCTGGATCCTATTCTGCAGTCAATTTCTAATTCAGTTTATCATCTTCTGTCCAACTCCTGTGTGATCTAGTTTGCTAGCAAGTCTCCTGTGGGGAACGGTATCAAAGGCCTTGCTAAAGTCTAGGCACATCACGTCCACTGCCGCACCCTGGTCCACTGTTCTGGTAACCCAATCGAAGAAATTAATCATGTTTGTTTGGCACAAGCACCCTGCTGTGAAGTCATGCTCTTTGGGGTTGAGTTTTCTAGTTTCCTTTAGGTAGTCAACTAATCTCTCCTTTAGTAATGTCTCTGTGAGAAAGTGAAGTTGCTCCCCCCTCTTTTGCTTTTCTAGGAGGATAGTGGTCCTGGAGTACTTCCGCTTCTTTGCCTTTGTGTAATTGTATTGTTACATGTTTCTTTGTTAGGCTGGCCACCGACTTTGTTTGTATGTTTATTGTATTGTTGTCTGTTGTTTATCCAGCTTTGTGTTTTCCAGTGCATCCCAGAATCACATTCTGCCTACAAAAGCCCTGGTTTAATAACATTGAGGACGTCAGGACTGCTCCCCTGTTTAATGTTTAAAAGCGTCATGTCCCCTCTGTATAATTACATGCCTGGAGCTTGTTGTGCTCCTTATTGAAAAAAAAAACATCCTGTGTCCCCGTAAAAATAGCTATCTGGAGCTGTTTTCGTTCCATAGGCTAATCTCCATTTAAAATGCCTGCTTAATAGCCTGTTTGGTTGAAGGAGATAAAGAAAATCCCTCCATTTTAAGATATTGCAGTGCGCTGCATGGAAATGCCCTGTTGTGCCTCTTTACGCTTTTCAGGTTTTAAATAATGTTATGAACCTTCTGGTTCAATAGTTTGTCCTCCCGAAATGCTCACATTTCTGAGAGCTCTCTAAAATGCAGCTTTTTCCAGTGAACATAAGCTGCTAACCTCCTTCATGATAGTGCGAATGCGAGCACTGGTAATTTCTGCCTGCTCGAACGTGCACACTGTCACAAAGGTATTCAGGCTCCTAACTCCTCTCAGCATTGGGTTTTCTGCCAGAAATAAAGTGTTTGGTACAGTACATACCCTTCTTGCTTGAATTGAAATGTTTTGGTGTGGTTTCTGAGCCCTGGGAAAATCTAAGGATTTCCAGCTCCTGAAACACAACACCTTCAGCTCCAGCACTGCCCTAGGAGCCAGATGGCTGCTTCTTTGCTATTTTTATGCTGCAGCTAGAAGGGGTTGGTGTTTCCTGGCGCTCAGAGACAATTTTATACTTCCAGAAAGACTGTAATTTACTCTCATGACTGCATACAAGTTACTATCTTGATTTAAAAATGTTTGGGTGATGTAAATAAAATATTTGCAGTGTATTCAGAGAAATTGGCCCAGATATTCAAACTGCGTCATTTTGTGGTGCAAGCCCCTGTCCCGCTCAAAGTAGTTGCACTGGGGTGTGGCCAGGGTGATATTCAATGGAGTTGCGCTATGGCACAACTTCTTAGAATATCGCCCCCTGGCCACACCCACTGTGCATGGCTCAGTGGAACTGCACCAGCGCAAGTGGTCAGAATGGAGCATTGAGATGCGGTGGCGCAAGTTCCATTGTGCCATGCACAGCACCTGCGATATTCAAAGGGTGACATGCAAATGGGGCCATAATTTATGCAAGGCACACGGGGACCATTTGCATCTGATTACGGCTCCATTTGCATGCCATTAGCATGCAGGTGCTCTGATCCCCGACGACTTGTGCCTGGCCTCTGCCAGGCAGCAGCCGTTGGGGACTGACGCCCCCTGCATTCCGATCATGGGCATAATGTTGTCCCCCCCAGTAGCCGATCACAGGCAGAACAGTATTCCCCCACCCCGAGTAGGCGGTTGCGGGCAAAACAGTATTCCCTCACCCCGGTAGCCCGATCGCGAGCAAAACAGTATTCACCCCACCCCGGTAGCCCGATCGTGGGCAAAACAGTATTCCCTCACCCTAGTAGCCTGATGCGCGGGCAAAACAGTATTCCCCCACCCTCCGAGGAGCCCAATGCGAGCATCAGACCTCCCCCTGAAGTCCAATATCCCTGATGGTCCAGTGGACCCACGAGTAGCCGATGGCGGTGGCATTCCTCATCCCCCAAGTATGAAATCCCTGGTGATCTAGTGGCCCCCACCACCTGCCATGGAGCCCCATCACCCCGCTCCCCAGTGAGGCGGCAGCACCCACCCACCTGCGCCCCACCAGCTGACAGCTCGGTGGGCTGCATGCCCATTGGTTCGAGTATGACCCAATGGCGCACAGCCCTATCGCTCTAAGTCAGTCGAGATATGTGAATGAATTCATTCACATATCTGGACTGACAAATGCAGTTATGGGCTACATGCCCATGGCTCATGCCTCTGAACCAATAAACATGCAACTCTACTGAGCTGTCAATCGGCGAGCTGTGGGGCGGCAAGCGAGTGGAGTGCCTGCGAACCAGCTGACGCGGGTGGGGGCGAGGTGGTGGGACTCCGTGGGCGGGTGGGGTGGGGCCAATAGATCACCAGGTTTCATACTTGGGGTGAGAATGCCCCAGATTGGGCTACTCGGTCCACTGGACCACCAGGGATATTGGACTTTGGGGGGGAGGTCTGATGCCCGCGATCAGGCTACTCGGAGGGTGGGGGGAATACTGTTTTGCCTGTGATCGGGCTACTCGGAGGTGGGGGGAATACTGTTTTGCCAGCGATCGGGCTACTTGGGGGTGGCGTTACACTTCTGCCCACGATTGGGGCATGGGGGGCACCGCCAGGTGCGGCAAGAACAAGTGGAGGGCCACCCACAGGTGGCAGCTGCTGCTTTACACCCTGCAATACGGAAGCTCACCTGTGGGTGGCCCTTGCCTTGTTCCTTTTTTTTGGCTCAACTTTATGCAGGCGCAGGTAGAGTTCAGCCACCATAACTCTGCACAGCCGGGCTGAATATCGGGCTGTGCAGTTTATCATGGGCACGCCCCCCACCTTGCCTGCATACATTACTGATGCGCCCGGCACATCGGGGTTTGTGCAGGCGACTTTCTCTTTAAATATCGTAATTGGGCGCATCAGTGGGTTGAGCATGATGCACACCAGCTGCGCCATGCCAACCCTTTTGAATACCTGGGCCATAATGTTTACAGAAATGTACAGGGGTGGAGTTAGCTAGTCACATGACCCCTGAGAGGTATATAAGTTGTTCACCTTGAACAGGTAATCAGTCAGCAGGAGGATGAGAAGCTGTTAACATCCTGAATAGCTAGTGATTTCTAACTGTATTTATTTTGATTTTTGATGTAGTTCGCTTCTCTTTTATTTTGCCGCTATCAGTTAGCGTTATGTTTTTGTAAATAAATCATTTAATTTGCTGCCTATCTGTCTCATTGGTCCATCATTTATCTACAGCCTATGATGGATGGTGTCAAAAGTGGGATGATACGGTGAATCTGAGTGCAGATTCTGGTGGACTTCATATGCAACAAGAAGAGGCGGCAGTGTGGACTGGTGTTGCTACAAGGTCCATTGTCAATTACCTTTGCTGATGGGTGTGGACCCTGTGGTTCAAAGGAAGGTGGCAAGAAGAGGAACAGTGATGGAAGGCCTGCCAATGGAGGATAAGAAGCCAGTGGGAGGGGCTCAAGCAGCTGAGCCAGAGATGGAAGATCCACCAGAAGACCTCCATGACTTACTCCGCTGGCTGTATGTTCGGCAGGTGGAGAGAGAGAGAGAGAGAGAGAGAGAGAGAATCAAGCACGATGGGAAGAGAACCAAGGACGATGGGCAGATACCCTGCAAGCAATCCAGACAAGAGGTACTAGTAGACCTCCTCCTTCACCTGGGAGTGGACAGAAAGAGATTAAGCCAGTGAAACTGTCTAACTCTGCTGATATTGAAGCATATTTACTGACATTTGAGAGAGTGGCAACTGCTTGTGCCTGGCCCAGGTCCCAGTGGGTAATTCAGTTAGGGTAACCTGTGAGGTAGGCACATGAGGAAGGGTGCCATCCATTACAGCGACTCCTTCCCGGCTCAATCCCATATGGAGATGCGAAGGGTAGGGTGACCGGATGAGGCTGTGGGTGAATTGAGTGACAGGATGTCACTATGTGTACATGCGTGGGGGGAATGGGAGTGAGCACAGTGAATGTGGGCTAGGAAGGGGTGGAGAGGCTGTAAGGGTGGTGCTGAGGTGGCTGGCTGAGCTGCGTCGTGGCATCAGGGGTTGGCGAGTGGATTAGGTGGGAGAGGTACCGGGTTCGGGGCCGGGCACTGGTGCAATTTTATTATGCACGACCCGACATGCACCCCCCTGGAGTTGAGTATCCTTAAGTAGGGGGGGTGCGGGGCGATCCCCTGCGAGAGTGCGTGGTGAAGCAGCCACCCCACAGAAAGCAGTAAAATAGTGTCCTGGTGCCATTGTCCTGAGGCGCTGGGGCTGTCAGAGTACCGAAAATGTTTTCAGCACTATGAGTGATAACGGTCATCGCCTTTAGGCGTTCGCCGTTATCATATAAACTCTTCGGTTTAGCCCCCTACTTAACTAGAAAGGCCCAGCTTTCTTATAGCCACATAGACATCAATCAAGCTAATGACTATGATCAAGTTAAGCAAGCTATCTTGAAGAGGTGCGATATCAGTACCGAAAACTACAGACAAAGCTTTCGGTCTTTCAAGTTCCATAATACAGACACTCCCTAAGATGCATACACCCAGTTAAATGACTTGTGCATCAGATGGCTGCAACCTAACACCCGGACAGTTACACAAATCCTGGAAGTCATTATCCTGGAGCAATTTATATGGATACTACCACAAGACGTCCAACTTTGGGTAAAGGAGCATTGGCCGGAATCTTCAGATGTGGCCATAAGACTGGCAGATAACTACATAACAGCAAGTCCTCACAGACACAGAATTTTGGGAAGCTCCTTGACACATCAACCCATGGTAAGACAGTCTTAGAAACATAGACATAGAAACATAGACTTTGACGGCAGATAAGGACCGCTAGGCCCATCTAGTCTGCCCATTTCCCTACCTACAGGATAGGCCGCAGATCCTAGTTAACCAACAGCCTATTTCTTCCTACCCCCCACAAGAATTGCCTTATGTCTGTCCCATGCATTCTTGAATTCTCCCACAGTTTTAGACCCAACAACCTCCTCAGGAAGGCTGTTCCATGCATACACTACCCTCTCTGTGAAATAATACTTCCTCACATTGCCCCTGAACCGCCCTCCTTCTATCTTTAAATTGTGTCCCCTTGTTCTTGCAAGTCTCTTTTTCTGAAAGATGCTACCCTCTTGGACTTTGTTGATTCCACTGAAGGTGCCAAAGTTTCTATCATGTCCCCTCTCCCTTCTTTCCTCAAGGTATACATATTAAGTTCCTTTAGTCTCTCCTCATACGGCTTCTCTTGCAGACCCTGCACCATTTTAGTTGCCCTCCTCTGGACTGCCTCTATCCTGTCTATGTCCTTGCGGAGATGGGGTCTCCAGAACTGGACACAGTACTCAGATGGGGTCTCACCAACTGTCTGTACAGAGGGATAACAACTTCCTGTTTTCTGCTGATGATGCCTCTCCCTATACATCCCAGTATACCCCAGCCCTCCCTACTGCCTTCTCGCATTGCTTGCTAACCTAAGGTCATCTGATATGATTACCCCAAGTCCCTTTCCTTTTGTTGTTGTTACTACCTCCCCACCCATTGTGTATTCTTCCCTGGGTTCTTGTTTCCCAGGTGCATTATTTGCACTTCTTTGCATTGAATCCTAGCTGCCATACTTCTGACCATTCCTCCAACCTTGCCAAGTCCCTTTTCATCCTTTCCACGCCTCCTTGTGTATCAACCCTGTTGCAGATCTTTGTGTCATCTGCAAAGGCATACTTTCCTTCAGTCCTTCTGCAATGTCACTGATGAAGACATTAAAAGGACTGGACCCAATACTGAACCCTCGGTGCCCACTAGTAACCCCTTTCTTCAAAGTGGACTCCATTTACAATTACCTTCTGTGTCCTGTTGTCCAGCCAATGTTTTACCCAGGCTACCACCCTGGGTCCCACTCCCAGGCTGGTTAATTTGACTATTAATCTTTTGTGTGGGACTGTGTCAAATCCCTTGCTAACGTCTAGGTTGGCCATGTCCACAGCCCCTCCCTGGTCTACTACTTTGGTCACCCAGTCAAATAAATCTATTAGATTCGTCTGACATGACCTTCCCGCTGTGAACCCATGCTGCCTAGGGTCCTGTGCTCCACTGGCCTCTAGGTACTCGACTATTCTTTCCTTCAGAAGTGACTCCATCACTTTCCCTACCACAGAGGTCAGACCGACAGGTCTGTAGTTTCCTGCCTCTGTCTTGGACCCACTTCTACTCTTTCACCTAATGCGCAGGGTAGTAGTACCCCTGGGACTAGACACAACCCTAAATCTGGGAAAGGGTATAATCCAGACATTGTGTGTCATGAATGCAGTGGTAGAGGGCACATAGTATGATTTTGCCCTAGAAAGAAGACAGAGGATGCACACAAGGCTCTTGCAAATTGGGGACAGTATATTATGCCAGTACAGGTCGAGAAGAAAGTAGTATCAGGACTTATAGATTCTGGAAGCAAGCAAACACTGGTGCATGCTTCCTTGTTAGAGACCTGACTTGACCCAAGAGGATCAACTACTGGAGTCACTTGTATCCATGGGGATATACATCAATACCCATTAAAAGAGACAGTGGTGCAGGTGGTTGTACACACCCAGAGAATGAAGGTGGGTGTGGTGCCCCATCTCCCCATCCCAGTTGTGATCAGACATGACTATCCGAACTTTGAGAAATTGTTAGCCACTAACATTAGTGCTGTTACCACCAGAGCACAGGCAAAGCAGGAAGAGACACTGGGGCAGACATTTCCTTTTGATGGAGACCTTTATGAAAATGTTGGCAAAGACAGAAAATCCAAGAGCCAGAGAAGAAAAGAAAAGGAACTGTGGGCTTTTAAACATGAAAATGATGTTGTTCATGACTCTAAATGTGACTCTAATTCCCCTGACAAGATTCATAATTTTAACAGTACTGAATTTAAAAAGGCTCAAAAGAGTGACAGTACTCTAACCCCATTCTTTTTGCAGGTGGGAATAACAGATGGGTCTCAAAATCATGTTTTCAGAATTATTAATGGTTTGTTACACAGGGTGTGTATGAATTACCAAACAGGGGAAATGGTAGAGCAGCTAATGATGTCCCAGTCATACAGAAATCAGCTGTTGGGTATAGCACGTGATTTTTCCATGGCTGGACATTTGGGAAGAGACCGCACATTGAGTCACCTCTTATATAGGTTTTACTGGCCTGGCATTCTTGAGCAAGTTACAGCTTACTGCAAAAGCTGTGAAGAATGCCAGAAGGTAACCAAAATTGGCAGTAAAGACAAGGTACCCCTGCTACCCTTACCATTAGTGACTACACCTTTCGAACAGATTGCAATGGACATTGTTGGATCTTTGCCTAAAAGTTCCAAAGGCAACAGGTTCATTTTGGTAGTAGTAGACTATGCTATGAAGTACCCTGAAGCTATCCCTTTACGAACTGTCACAGCTCCTAGGATAGCTAAAGAACTAATAAAGATCTTTAGTCGCATGGGAAAACCAAGGGAAATTTTAACAGACAGGGGTCCTAATTTCTGTTCAGCTCTGTTAAAACATCTGTATCAGGCCTTAGACATTGAAACACTGTTTACAACACCCTACCACCCCCCAAACAGATGAGCTGGTAGAGCCTTTTAATCAAACAATGAAACAGATGCTGAAGAAATTTGTAGCAGATGAAGGGAACAAATGGGACACCTACCTTCCCTACATAATGTTTGCATGTAGGGAAGTCCCACTAGCTTCCACAGGCTTTTCACCATTTGAACTGTTATATGGACAGAATCCAAGGGGGCCATTAGATGTCATTAAAGAGGAGTGAGAAGACACTAAACAGAAAACAGAGACACTTCCCCTAGAATACTGGCAAAAACTATGCCAGCATTTAATGTCTTATGTCCAGAAAGCCCATAGCACCAATGCACAACAACAGGTGAAACAGAAAGAATACTATGACAAAGGAACTGGGCATAAGGAATTTAATGAAGGGGACAAAGTGTTGCTGTTGCTACCACCTTCAGAGCATAAACTGCTCATGAAGTGTCAAGGCCCTTACACAGTCACACAAAGAACTGGTCCTGTACCATATGAATTAGCATTGCCTGATAAAAAGAACAAGAGATGCATATACCATGATAACTTGCTGAAAGCTTGGGTAGAAAGATCAATCCCTTTATGTAGCTATGTACTTCCTGAGTCCAACAATGAACTAGACATAGCATACCGGCATCTAGAGGGCATAGGGAAGGTAACAGATTTGCACATAAACCCTGAGTTAACAAAAGTGCAGAAAGCTGAGTTAGAGAATGTCCTGTTAACGTTTAAGGAAACCTTTACATGTACTCCTGGGAGAATAAAAAGTGCTAGTCACCATATTAGGGTGATGGAAAAGCAACCCCTTAACAAAAGCCTTATAGACTCCCTGAACGAGTGAGAAAGGATGTCATCCAAGAAGTGAGAAAAATGCAGGAGATGGGATTCATTGAGTCATCCCATAGCGAGTGGTGTTTCCCTATGGTGGTGGTTGGGAAAAAGGAAGGGGGCATCTGTATTTACCTGGACTTCAGAAGGCTGAACACTGTGTCACAATTTGACAGTTCCCCGATGCCACGCATCGACGACATCCTTGACCATCTAGGAAGTGCCAAGTACATCAGTACCCTATACTTAACCAAAGGGTACTGGCAAATTCCATTGGATCCTATAGACAAAGAGAAAACAGTGTTCAGTACTCCTGTGGGCCTGTTCCATTTCATAGTAATGCCACTTGGCTTACATGGTGCCCCTGCAACATTTCAGAGGGTGATGGATGCACTATTGACCCCTTATACCCTACCTTGACAATGTGATTATCTTCAGCCCCTCTTGGGAGGAGCATATTCAGCATCTCTCACCGGTGTTGGCTACTATATCTGAGGCAGACCTAACCATAAACCCACAGAAATGCACCATAGTTATGCAAGAGACTAAATACCTTGGCTTTCAGACATGCAATGGGTGTATAAAACCTGAGATTAACAAGGTTGCTGCCATAGCTAACAGTCCTAGACCCGTCACTAAAAAGGAAGTGATGGCCTTCCTAGGACTTGCTGGCTATTACTGGCAGTTCATCCCAAATTTTTTCACACTAGCTGGTACATTAACGGATTTAACAAAGAAAAGAAATCCTGAAAAAGATAGATGGACAGATGAGTTTGAGGATGCCTATCAATTCAATAAAAGCTAGACTATGTTTTTCTCCCATACTAAGGACACCTGATTTTACACAGCCTTTTATTTTGCAGACTGATGCATCCAGTTATGGCATAGGGGGCTGTGCTGACCCAGATCTTAGATGGAGAAGAGGATCCAGTCATTTACATAAGCAGGAAATTACACGAGAGGGAGACCCATTACTTAGTGATTGAAAAAGAGTGTCTGGCCATCAAATGGGCAATGGAAGCTCTGCGCTTCTATTTATGGGGAGTGGAACTGAGTTATGAACTGACCACAACCCCCTGTGTTGGTTACATGTAATGAAGGACAGAAACCCCTGCATCATGTGGTGGTACCTTTCATTACAGCCTTACAGGTTCATTATAAAGCATCGCAAAGGTACGACTCATAGTAATGCCGATTTTATGTCCAGATATGGCATGGATGACATAAGTACTTGTCATCAGACCTCGGGGTAAAGTTAATAATAGACTATGAAGGAAATAGTCCTTCATATTTGTTTTGTAATATATTAAGAGGAACCCTGAGGTGGAGCCTTAGGCGAGGGTGGGCTATGGCTCCATCTCTCCCCGGAGAGATCTGATGACAGGTACACTGTAATTATTGTTTGAACCAAAGCCCTGCTAGTTTGGTTTTAGGTGGAGAGGAATGTTAGAGAGTGAAGTTGCCCCCCTTTTGTTTTTCTAGGAGGATAGTGGTCCTGGATGTACCTCTGCATCTTTGTCTTTGTGTAATTGTATTGTTATATGTTTACTTGTTTGTTGATCTGGCCACCCACTTTGTTTGTACGTTTATTGTATTGTTGTCTGTTGTTTATCCAGCTTTGTGTTTTCCAGTACATCCCAGAATCACATTCTGCCTACAAAAGCCCTGGTTTAATAACATTGAGGATGTCAGGACTGCTCCCCTGTTTAATGTTTAAAAGCGTCCTGTTCCCTCTGTATAATTATATGCCTGGAGCTTGTTGTGCTCCTTATTGAAAAAAAAACATCCTGTGTCTCCTGTAAAAATAGCTATCTGGAGCTGTTTTCACTTCACAGGCTAGTCCCCATTTAAAATACCTGCTTAATAGCCCATTTGGTTGAGGGAGATAAAGAAATGCCCTCCATTTTAAGATATTGCAGGGCACTGCATAGAAATGCCCTGTTGTGCCTCTTTGCGCTTTTCAGGTTTTAAATAATGTTATGAACCTTCTGGTTCAATAGTTTGTCCCCCTGAAATGCTCACATTTCTGAGAGCTTTCTAAAATGCAACTTTTTCAGTGAACATAAGCGGCTAACCTCTTTCACAATAGTGCGAGTGCGAGCGACGGTAATTTCTGCCTGCTCAAACGTGGACACTGTCGCGAAGGTATTCAGGCTCCTAACTCCTCTCAGCATTAGGTTTTCTGCCAGAAATAAAGTGTTTGTTACAGTATATACCCTTCTTGCTTGAATTGAAATGTTTTGATGTGGTTTCTGAGCCCTTGGGAAAACTAAGGATTTCCAGCTGCCGTTGGCGTCTCTGAGCTCCTGAAGCACACCACCTTCAGCTTCAGCACTGCCCTAAGAGCCAGATGGCCACTTCCTTGCTATTTTTATGCTGCAGCTAGAAGAGGGTGGTGTTTTCTGGTGCTCAGAGACCATTTTAAACCTCCAGAAAGACTGTAATTTACTTTCCTGACTGCATACAAGTTGCTATCTTGATTTAAAAATGTTTGGGTGATGTAAATAAAATATTTGCAGTGTATTTAGAGAAATAATGTTTAAAGAAATGTACAGGGGTGGAGTTAACTAGTCACATGACCCCTGAGAGGTATATAAGTTGTTCACCTTGAACAGGTAATCAGTCAGCAGGAGGATGTGAAGCTGTTAACATCCTGGATAGCTAATGATTTCTAGTTGTATTTATTTTGATTTTTGATGCAGTTAGCTTCTCTTTTATTTTGCCGCTATCAGTTCACTTTATGTTTTTGTAAATGTATAATTTATTTTGCTGCCTATCTGCCTCATTGGTCCATCATATACCTACAGCCTACGACAGTCTCCATGATTTTTCCCACTATAGAGGTCAGGTTGTCTGGGCAGTAGTTTCCTGCCTCTTCCTTGCTTCCACTTTTGTGTGATGGCACAACTGTTGCCCTTTTCCAGTCTTGAGGTACTCTGCCGCTTTCCAGAGATAGACTGTACAGCTCAGCTAGTGGTGCAACTATTTCTTCCCAAACCTCTTTCAGTATTCTGGGGTGGATAGCATCTGGCTCCATGGCTTTATCCATCTTAAGTTTGCTTAGCTCTTCTAAGACCCTCTCTTTCATGAAGGGGCTTGTGCCTGCCCCTCCACTATCCTGCTCTGTCTTACTTAGTGTAGGTCCATTGCCAATATCTTCTATTGTGAAAACTGAGCAGAAGAATCTGTTTAACAACTCAACTTTGTCTTCATCTTCCTCTAACAACTGGCCCTCCCTTGTTGCTAGTCAGACTATTCCCCCTTTATTCTTCCTTTTTCTCTTATGTATCTATAGAACATTTTATCTCCATTCCTAACCCCCTGTGCTATTCTTGCCCCTGTTTGGGCTTTGGCTATCTGAATTGCTTTTCCTGCCTCCTTGAGTTTGTTCCTATATTCCTCCCTGTCTGTTTATCCATTTGTTTCCTTGTACTGCTTAAAAGCCCTCTTTTTTCCTTGATTTTGGTTGCTACCTCTTTAGAGAACCAGAGAGGGTTCTTCCTTCTTTTGGCTTTGCTGACTTCTCTTTTGCATTGCTCAGTGACTGTATTTAAGGCATTCTTTAAGTTCACTCAGCAGCATTTTGCATCCCCCTTGTTACTGCTGTCAAGCATGGTCTTGATCCTGGATTTCATTTCAGGAAAGTTTGCTTTCCTGAAATCAAGTATCTTGATTTCTGTGGGACTTTTACCTTTCTCTTTATTTACTGATAACCAGACTGCCCTGTGGTTGCTGGTCCCCAGATTGATACCCACATGAACATCTGAAATCTTGTAGCTATTTGTGAGTACCAGGTCCAGGGTTGCTTTGTCTCTGGTGGGTGAGTCTACCAGCTGATTCAGACCTGCCCCCCACAGCTTGAACAGGGATTCTCTGCTCTGCTCAGTGGCTGCTGTGCATGAGGTCTAATCCACATCTGGCAGACTGAAGTCCCCGACAAGCAGCAACTCACCCCTGTCTGCCATCACCGAGATGGCTTCCAGGAGCTCTTTGTTGATTTCACTTTCCTGGGTTGGGGGTCTGTAGATAACTCCCACCCAGAGGGGGGCCTTTTCCGCTACTCTTATGGTGACCCAAAGGGCCTCTGTTTTACTGTGGTTCCCCTGGATCTCTGTTGCACAGATTCCCTCCGTTACATACAAAGTCACACCACCCCACCCCTTTCTTTCCCGTCCTGTCTTTTCTGAAGAGTGTGTAACCAGGGATTGAAGAATCCCAGATGTGGTTGGTGGTGAGCCAAATTTCTGTAACTGTGACCCAGTCCAGTTGTGCCTCTGCCACCAAGGCTGTGAGTTCAGGGATTTTGTTTAGTAGACTACGAACATTGATGCACATAGTCTTCCACCCCTTGTAGTCCTTTTTCCTGTACACCATTTCCTTGTTCTGATCTGAATTTTTTGTGTCTTAATTGCTTTGTGCCTCTCCCTAGTGCATCAGGCTGGGCAGTGCCTTTACTATCACTGCTGTTGGTATCTTTGTGGTATCTAGGTGCTGCGGTAGCTGATGCTGGGGGAGGGGTACTTGGCGACCCTTGCGATGTGAGGGTTGCCTGCGGCTCCTCCACCTCCACTAGTTTAACTGGGTTCTATGTAATAACAGTGGTCATGGAATAGCGATCGCCATTTGGGCAAGTGTACACTGCTGAAAATTAATTATTGCAATGTACACTCACAGCGAACTGCAAGGCAGCAACAGAATTTACATTTATGCTGGGGGCTTTGTCCCCATACCCCATCACTTAAGGATTCTCAACTCCAGGAGGGTGCATGTTGGGGGGGGGTGAAATTCTTAAAAAATAAAAAACCTGCCTGCTGACACAAAAAAAAACTGCCATGCCAGACCCGAATCCTGCACCCTGTACACCCTAACCAACCACCCTCCCCACCACATTAGCCAACCAGCTCAGCAGCTACCCACCATACACCGTCCTACATACCTCCCCTTCCTCTCCCCCCGTGCATGTGCTCATGCATACACGCTTGTATGCTTCCCATCACCCTACCTCACCCTCGCAGGTATCCGGTTGCTACCCTTCCAGGTAGCCCTGAACACAGGCGTCGTGACTGAGTCTCCCTTTTTGAATGCACTCAATCACAGTTGCTGTGCTCACTGGATACCATTTAACTGATAGATATGGAAGTCAAATTTCTGTCCGAGCATTTGAGTTTCCTCCTTAGTGAGGTGCAGGCCATCATATTTAAAGAAGTCCCTTTCTCAGAAGGTCCGCCAGTTTCCTAGAAAGTGGTGCCTTCTTTCTTTGCACCAATATCTAGCCAGCAATTAAGTTCAGCAATATCCTTCTCTCTGATCTTCTGCCTGCTATCCCCTCTTCCACAGACAGGCAAAATCTCTGAGAAAGAGATAGTGGATGAAAGAAAATCTAGTTTGTCACCTAGCCTGGTAAGATTTTGTTTTGTTTCTTCCATGGATCGACTGGCTAGATCATTTGTACCTAAATGGCACTGTTCTTTATTCTCTACAATAACTTATTCAATAGTGGTCTTGGGAATATACCCAACTGTTTTGATCCTCGTATATTGCAAGTTTGTTTTGCTGCTTGTAAATATTATTTATGGCAAGCCCACTGTGCTTTCACACTTCAACAAAAAACTATTCCATCGCCAGTAACTATTGATATGGTACATAACTGTCTTCAAAGATTCTATTGGAAGGACAGTAGGACTTTTCCTTCTTTGATGCATCTTGTTAATAGAAATGCCCCTGCCTTTTTGAGAAATGCCATGAGATCTTTAGCATCCAACTAACAACTACCAGAACAGGCAGATGGGACCTCAATTCAGTGTCTCATCCAAAAGATGGCACCTCAGGAGTGCAACACCCCCCTCGTGCTGCACTACAGTTTCAGTATTAGGATTAGGGAGGACGATTCAGAGGAAACATGAGAAAGAATTTCTTCACAGAACGGGTGGTGGACAAGTGGAACACCCTGCCAGAGAAAGTGGTGGGGGCTGAAACAATCACAGGATTTAAGAATGCATGGGATAGACATAAAGGAATTCTGGAGGTCAGGGTTAAGGGGCAACAGACTTCTAGGAAAACAAACTGAACTTACAAGCTCAAATGGGCAGACTGGGTGGGCCATAGGCCCTTATCTGCCGACACTGTCTATGTATCTATATATCTATGTATTTTACCGTAAGTTCCTGGTGTGGGTATAGAACCCACAATCTTCTGATCTTCTGGCCTCAGAGGTGAGTGTACAACCTGTAGATAGATAGATAGATAGATAGATAGAATGAATAATAGGTAAGTGCATTATACTGAGAAATATACCCATAAAGGGGGCTAATAAGCTAATTAGGCATTGAGCTGGAAGGGTGAGTAAAATAATTATGTCTTTAGGCCCCCCATAGATGGGTATATTTCCTGGCATAATGCATTTACCCATCATTTATTTTTTATAATACATTAGGATGACTGTATATTGTACTTTTTTATAGTTAGCTTTGAGTTTGAGCATGGTTGTGGCCATTTTCAGACCTGCCTTTGCCTTTTTGGCACATGTATTGCTGTAGTTCAGTGGCGTTTTAGTACTGGTCTCTCTTTTGGCCCTTTTGGTTTCTGTAGTTCACGGTTCCCCTATAGAAGGGGACGATCTGCAGATGGTCCTCTTAGTGTCATTGGTGGACTAGTAGTGTGTGTGGTGGTATGTGGCATTTTGGTGCAGCTTGAACATTCGGGGAGCATGGTTTATGGCCAGGAGCAGCATGTGGTGTCATCAGTACTGGTTACTGTGGTTGGGAGTGGTGTCATTTGTCAGGACCAGGCCTAGGTAGCAAGGATATGGTGGAGACAGTGTGGAGGGCATTTCAAGAGAGAGCTGGGGCATCCACAGAAAATGCTGTTGATACATATAAGGGGGATATGTTTTTATGTGTGTTCCCTGCAACCTGGCCTACAACTGTATTATTCTGTGATATTGAGTGTTCCAGGTTGGAGGGGATGGTTATCTCCAAGAGTTGTTTTTTTAAGGATTGCATGCTCCAAGTTTAGGGGAGGGTGGGAGAGGGTTGCCTTTAACTGTTCTTTCTTTTGTGAGGGGAGGGGAGGGCTGCCTTCAGCTGTATTTTCTTTTTATGAATTTAGTGCTCCAGGACTGGTGGAGGTTCACAGTTTACAGGCTGTGTACCTCTGCTCAGTGTTGGAATTATACTTCCAGAGCTAGTTGGGGACCTACAAATTTTGGATCAGGGACTATCTGGTACTGTTTTAAATTGGTGTGTAACACATGCAGACTGGTCCGATGGAAGGCACACTGCACTAAACAGTACTGATTAGTTTGTGTAGCCCATTGTTTCTTAGCAAACATAAGTATACAATGCAGAGATTTGTGTTACATGGCTTTTAATGCATTTTTTTTAAAGAAATGGTATATTTGAGCATGACATGTTATTTATTTGTAAACCACTAGTAACCTGGAATGGAACACTGAGCCAAAGCTTGTTTCTAGATGTGGTTTTGGAGTGGATAACAAGGGGATACAAATTTAAGAAAAACAACAAGGCATTAGTTATTCATTTATGTATTTATTTGAGGGTAGGGAGGTGGGGGAGAACAATACAATCAACAGGTGCAATAAATATTAAATACAAAACAATAATAATTGGGGGAAAAGCAAATACCAGGTGCAGAGAAGTACAGTACAATAAGGTGAATAACATTAAATACATTTGCTTATGTACAAAAGCAGTGCAAGTACAAAGTAGGAACAATGATGGAAACTGGTGAGGGTGGATGGGGTCGAGAACACAGTGCAAATGTGGGGCAAGAGAGAGCCATGACTGGAGGATGGTGGTCAGCAGCATTTGATATGATAAGTTATACCAAGATAACACAAAGAAAATGTGGTTACAAATTGAGTAAAATGTGCAATACAGCAGCACAACCTAGCGCATATAATTACCTGAATTATACAGCTGAGTTGTATCATTCAAAACTCAGCTGTTGGCCATGTTCATTGCTTCTGGAATATGTAAATGCCATAAATATGTATTCTTGACAATGTATTTTTGTATACTGCACTTGATTTGCCTAAAGACCTATAAGCTAATCTAAATGTGTACATTGTTGTTATATATAATCTCTGTATGCACTGTACTGAAATGTCTGTATACCTGATTCTGAATCGTTTGAAAACAGGCACTTGCCTGAATGAATGTATGTGAACTTAAAACTAAATTGTCATATTTGCTCTGCCAAAGTTATGGTTTTAAAAGGTTCCAGAGATTATAACTCTTTTTTCTTTTTTTTTATGGGGGGTTGCATACCAGTTTTCTGTGATATTCACAGTCTATTACCCCTTGTCAGCCAAGACCTAACAAACGGTTTTGGATCAAACTTAGACAAGTGTGGGCCATTCAGTTTAATCCACATTGCATTTCTCAGATGTTCAATGGAAAGTCTGTTTCTCTGAGTCTGTTTCTCTCCATTCATGTTCATGGCAGAGAAGCCCCTCTCAAATTCTGCAGTCAGTGCCGAGTAAGTTCTCACCATAGCTATGAATCTTGTCAACTGGCCACCAACAGAACCAGAAAGATTGTAGGTCTGAAACTCAGTAACCACATCTCTTACAGGCAACTGCAGTGCTCTTGCCAACACCACCACTTCCCATTCTCCATGCAGAATTAGTTTGTCCTCCTCTTTGGGCCAGGCTGCCTTTTTCAGGGGGCTTGTCAATTCAACAAAGTCTAAATCAGAGAATCTGGCTGTCAGGTTGTTTACAGGGGACTGGTAAAACTGCTGTTGATTAATCTTTGCTAATGTAGGCCGCAGCTGAATGCCATTAAACACATTTTCATTACACATCTGTGATTTGACTTCATGGATACTTTGTCCATCAATAGCCTTCATAGTTTTTAAAATAAGATGGGTGACTCTCACATGCTCCATTACTCCACAGATTGACAAATCACAAGCGTGTAGTATCTGTGGCAAATTAGATAGTTATCTCAGGGCATTGTTCATTTTAGCAAGATCCAAAACAAATGCAGCACTTTCAAGTTGTTTGTTTAGCCCAAGAAATGTTGTACATTCAGTAGATGATTGTTTCCATCTGAGAAGACAAAAACAGGTAGCTCAAGAATCACTGTGCATCATTTTTAGTAATCGAACAGAAGAAAAAAATACACACTCAAATCCAGAAATCAATGCTACATGATTTAATGTACACAAAGTGCTAACAGAGTTACACAGCAGCCGATATACCTGTGACAAGCCTCAACGTTTCACACAGGTGCACTTTGTCAAGAGACACTGGTTCTTACCAACAGTCACCTTTTTTAACTGTGTGAATTGAAGGGACAGCTGAGAAAAATGTTAACAGAACTGTGCTAAAAACTAAATACAGAATTTTACAAAAAACATTTAGTTCATTGGACAACACCAATTTCTTCTATGTTATGATGCTGATTTGGCTGTAAACTGATCTAGTAAGAGTAAGAGCTCCTATTGCATCTTAAAAACCTGCAAGAGAAAATGCAAAATATCAAACATTAATAGGCAGCACATATCTGAGAACACACAGAACACTGCAACACAAAGCATTACAGCAGATAAAGTGAATGGCAAATGGGCACTTCGTAGGAAAGGGGTCAGGTCTATTTTATCATTAGGACCCATACCCCTGGTTGCCCCCAGCTTGTAAATCCAAAATTCCTCTCTTCTTGATAAGATCTTCACTAAGTCACCACCCCAGGACCTAAAAATGCTTTCTCAATGGCAATGTATGACCATTTATGAAAATCAGGGTCCCTAGAGGAGTGAATATGGGCAGCAGTGGCATATTCCTCATCTTTATATGCAATGGCTCTGACATGATCACCCACCATTTATTTACATTTTCTTTTTCATGCAATTATCCAGGCTGTATGTGGGTCTGGATGTGCAATTTGGCGGCTACTACACATTCAGTCACTTCACTACTAGTCTAGCATTGCTTGTGAAGCACTTTGGGATACGCTGTGTATGATAAAGTGCTATATAAATGCTGATTATTCTTCTTCTTCTTCTTTTTGTATGACCCACATAATATGCTGAGCATGTTCATGTGGCAAGGTACACCACATGTGTAGCATCGCAATTTATAAATTTAGAGATCACATACTACTCATTAATTTGGGGGTTCAAAAAAGTCTTGAATGGTGTAATACACTCACACAATTTATACCCACCACAATGATAACAACCAGGTGGAAGTGTAGATAACCAGATCTTGGTAGGATGTGGAATAGGTTGTAAACTGTGTATGACTTTATCTGCCAAATTCATAGCCCTTCTATAAACCATTCTAGAGGGTTGTTGTACCCATCTGGATAATTTGGGCTCAGTACTCAATATGTGCCAGTTTTTATGTAAGATACTTTCAACCACACTCATTGAGTACTGTAAATAGTGACAAAGTTACATCTTTTACTGCCATCATTTGCCACATTATGGCTAGGAGTTAAGAGGGCCTGCCAGTCAACATTTCTAGCACAGATGTATGCCTTTTTAATACATTCATCAGAATATCCATGTTCTCTAAATCTCTGAGTCGGATCTGATGCATTTTTTTCAAAAGCACATTGGTACTACAATTCTGGTGTATTTTGGATATTGATTGATGGGAATGTTTTTAATGGTGTAGTAGGGATGTCAAGAACTGGACAATAACAGATTATGCCTATCAGTTGGTTTGTGAAACAAATCAGCATGTATCCCATTATCATCATTCTTACAGAGAATGACATCCAAAAAAAATACTCTCACAGTTGTGTTCATTGAGAAGCATAAATTGCTGTTGCTGGATTCCAAATACTGAATGTACTGATGTAATCCTTCCACTGCACCCCACCATGCCATTAGTATGTCATCAGTGTATCTACGCCAGAGTGAGATGTGCTCAACAAATGGATTGACATTTTCATCATAAATGAAGTACTGCTCCCACAAATCTAAATACAAATTTATTTGCAAAATAAGGTGCAAAGGTGGCACCTATTGCAGTGCTGATAACTTGTAGGTAGTAATCCCCCCAAAAAGAAAAGCTGTTGCATTCTATGACAAATTTTGTTAACTGAACCAACATGTTAGTGAGTGGCAAAGTACCAGCTTCTCTATTATTCAAAAAAGTTTGAATAGCTTCTAAACCTTCTAAATGTGGAATGTTGGTATACAAGGACTCCACATCAAGAGTGACAAATGAGTCATATGGATTGATGTGGATGTCCTGCATAAGAACCAACACCTCTGTGGTATCTTTGATGTATGCTCTAAGGCTGGCTACCAAAGGCTTCATATAATGTGGCAGTGGGATGACAAAGGGAAGGGGGGTAGGGCAGTTGCAAGCTAGGGGTGCTATCTGCACACTCGAGCAGACTTAGATAGACCAGATGGTCTGTTTCTGCTGGCGCATTCATATGTTCATATGTTTGTATAATGATCTACATAAACCGAAAGAGGTTCAGTCTCTGTCCTTTGAAGCAAATGTAAAATAAGAATATAATGCCTTGTATAACCATAGAACTGCTTTTACTAACCTTTAGTTGCTAGCCACCCATTGCACACTGAAGACTGGGCTAATTTGCAACAACTCACATGAGGCTTCTTGTGCAATAGACATTATCTTTCACTTGTTCTTTGAAGACTGGTTGGAATAAACTGTGTAGCTTTCCAATGGATATTTCAAAGTGATTGATACCTCCAACTTCACCCACAGTATCATCAGCTACTAGTTCTAGTCTGTGGGCAAGGCAGTGAATAGAATGAACCATGGGGAATGTTTTCTTCATTAAAGTACATAGTCCACTTTTTGTACCCATCATTACTGAAGCACCATCTGTTGCCAGTCCCAGTTATTTACTTGGCCAAAATCTCCTTAGTCAACTTTCTGGATTTCACAAATTCCAATAGGGTGTCCTGAAGAGCCAGTGCACTGGTGCCTTTATTTGCTTCAAGTAAGTTAAGAAACATGTTCTCTACATTTCCATAGCCTTGTCAAATATGTACTCTCATACAGTAGTAAGGAAAGAAACTCTACAGAGCACAAATGTGCTACCAGTTTTTTCTCCATCTCATTGGCTATGTGTTCCATAATGTTGTAGCAGCTGTGACGAGAATGATGAATATTTCAAACTTGTGTTCCACTTAACTCTTGTAACTTCAGAAGATCTGCTTAAGTTGAAAAGGGAAGGTCTTTGTTAGCATTCAAGTATGCTGTTCTGAAGGAACATTCAGTCTCTGCAAACAACTTAGTATTTATACCAAGGGAACGTGATGGGAGAGCCTCCTTACTTATTTGCTCCTGTGTTTTAACCATGGGTATGTGTGCCATGGTATCATGATGCTCATGTATTGTTTTCCTCAGTGCTTTACTGTTCTTTGCTGTAACTGTAGCATTATCTAGACAAGTGCAGTGTGCACCAGAAGATTTGCCAAGCACTGCCCTTACATCTGTACACACACTGTATTCCAGATTTCCTTTCGTTAAAGTTAGGCATGGATAGCAACCCTTCCAGACTTTGTATTATTCTGCAGTCCACATCGGTGGAATCTCCATGCCAGTGGAGATGTATTTGTCATTGGAGATTTCTGCATCCCTTGAGATTATCTCTGCGTTGCTGGAGAGGATTTCTGCATCACTGGAGATCGTCTCTGAGATCTCTGCATCATTTAAGAGGTTTCTTCATTTTGCTGTGACTCTGGTATATCACAGTGTCACAAGGATTATTTCTGCTTTGATTTGACTCTGCAGTTTCCTTAGTTCTTGGACATCTGCTCATTGCAGCAGGATGTTCAAGCTTCTCATCTTCCAGTTGCTTCTTCTTGTTTTTATTTAGGAAAATTTTCTAGAAATCCATAATAACTGCAAACCCTACAACAAGTGTAGAGAATTTTAAAAGAGCGTCATAAAATATTGTTCACTGATTGAATAAAAATGTGAGTCTCTAGATGACAAGCTGCAAAGGTTATCTCAAGCACACTTTCAAAAAAATTGTTAATTGGATCCTGTTAAAAAATATGTGTTAACTGGATCCTGTTCAAAAAAATGTTTTAACTGGGTCCTGCGTCAGTAAGCATGACCAGAAATCTACATATGACTGGCTGCAGAAATTATCTCAAGCATAATTTAAAAAATGTTTCTAGATACATCCTGTTGCAGCAGAAATGACCAGGAGTCTATAAATGACAGGCTGCAACTATCTCAAGCACACTTGCAAAAATATTTGCTGGATTCTGTGTCCCATGTGTGCATTCTGTGGCTAAATGTTTTCCATAGACACCCCAAAAGGCAGAGTATTTGCATTGCATCCATCCAAGGAAAGAGAAGACTCCATTTTGAAAGTGCTTCATTTTTAAATTAATGTTTTTCATTAATTATTGACTGAAATCCTGGATGTTCTTCTGGTTTTACTTTTTAAAGTATTGTTGTACTGGTCCAAGCTGTGACTCCTTCTTTTTATACTTTAGAACTATTGCACATATCTACACTGTGGTTTCATGCCATTGCCTACAGCTGATGAGCTCCAATAAGACTGAAACCAGTTAGGTCCTGTAGTACTGGGAGAGTAATCACATATAAATTAACACCAAGTCCACAGGTGATTGGCTACAAATGTAAAAATATGGAAAAACACAAAGGTAACAGAAACAAGTATTTGTAGTAAACATCCTCGTTTATTACTCTCTCTTTTTCACTTCATATATCACTCTTCTTTTATGCCTCTTGTTTCAGTCTTTTCCTTCCATTTCTCTTTCATTTCTGTCTGCCTTGTACATCTTTCTTCTCCCACCCTCTGTCTTCTTTTGACTGTCCCTCTCCACTTGCCCATTATCTCTTCATCTGTTTCTATATCTACCTCTTCCCCTCCTTTTCACACTCTCAGTTGTTTTTCAACAGCAGCTCATTGCCAACACCAACAGCAAAACAGCAGCAGTTCTGATATAACACAAAGCAACTTCTAGTTCTGATATACCACAAAGCAACTTCCAGTTCTGATTTAATGCCTACTGGGTCAGTTCACCGTATGTAGAATGGTGCACATCAAAACCATGCAACATAGAAACATAGAAATATTGAATCTGACAGCAGATAAGGACCGCTTGCCCCACCTAGTCTGCCCATTTTCCTACCTAACAGATAAGCTGCAGATTTTAGTGAACCAACAGCTTACTTCCTCCTACCCCCCACTAGGACTGCCTTATGTCTGTCCCATGCATTCTTGAATTCCCCCACTGTTGTTGACTCCACGACCTCCTCAGGGAGGCTGTTCCATGCATCCACAACCCTCTCCATGAAAAAATACTTCCTCACATTACCTCTGAGCCATCCCCCCTCTATCTTCAAATTGTGCCCCCTTATTCTTGCACATCTCTTTTTCTAAACAGAGACCACATGGGCAGGAATAGCAGCATGGTGCAAAACTGCTAAATGGTCTATGCATGGTTGTGCACCCTGTCTCTGTTCCCTCGCAGACGATAAGTCCTCTCCTGGGAGGAGGGTCCACCCAGCAGCTGCTGTAGCTTGATAGGATGAGCCACAGACAGCACTGGAGGCAGTGTGTCTGCAGACTGGGTATTGAATCCCAGTCCCAGATATATGGAATTTTTCTTTATTTCACACTTTGTGCGATTTAAGTGTACAACCTCCCCCAGGTTGATTATTTTAGTTGGGGGGGTTCTGGGGCACAGCTCCCTCCCATAACGGGTGGTGCGGGGGGCAGAGCCCCCAGAAAACATAGAGAAATGCTGCTGGCAATATATCGCGCTGTACTGGCAGTGCAGTATATTGCTGCGACATTGTGTTGTATGACAGTATGACCCCCGTGCCAAATTAATGCTTGTTAAACATAAAGGTTTGCCATGTTAGCCCATATCAAATCAAGAGAATCTAAATAATGAGAAATAATGTATTTTGTATAATACCTTTATCAGGCTAGTGAGAGTTTTAATATACAAGCTTTAGAGGGCCCATTGTCTTACTTTATACCATTTGAACAGATAATAAAGGCCTCAAAAATGTGTATATCAAACTAAGTTAACCTAATGAACATAGAAACTAGAAAATGAAATGGGATGCCACTGTACACGAGGGAGAAATTAAGGGGATGATGGGAAAGGGAGAGAGAGAGAGAGAGAGAGAGAGAGAGCTTCTGGCCACTAGAGAGTACTTGGAAATAAATGGGAAGAGGAAGTCCTTACCCACAATAAACTTCATTATAGCTTGGTGTCAGTATAAATCTTGGAGAGACACTGGAAATTTGTTACCACTTTCCCAGCTGGACCAGTGCATAAAAAAAAAGTTAAGCATGTACCTTTTTAACCCCCCCCCCCCAATAAAAACTCCAGGTGCCTGATAGCTGAGACAGGCTGGCAACAGAGCATTTATCTCGCATAATCCCATAATTCCCTCTGAAGAAAATATACCAGTGTGAGCCTGCCCCTGGCCCATCACCACAAATGTCACTGCGACACTATAAAATCTTCATTTTCAAGAAGATGCCATTTTATCCCAATCCAAACCCATAAGCAACTCAAGACTAAAAAAGCTTGCCTACCATTGTTCATTCACCAAATTTCAGTCCCATTTTTAATTATATTACTAAATTTCTAGGGATGTCACTGTTGAGTGTGATATCAGAAAAACAAGGTCCTGTGCACCCTCTCTCCAGCTGCTCAAAAGAACCTGGTTGTTCTGTAAGAACAAGACATGATAGGCTGGCCTTATGCTGAGATAACCACCTTTGCAGGGGGGTGTAACTTGTATGTCCTCACAACTCCCCTGGACAGGTGGTTATCTCAATATAAGGCCCACCACCACTCTATCATATTTTATTGCATGCTAGTTCACAAAAGACCCATTCCACACCAGCTCTCTAAAACCTTGTAGTAAACACTTTTTCACTATTTTGAGTCTGCTTAAACTGATTTTTTACAGTTGAAACAATAAAAAGAGTGTTCCTTTTGATATGATTCTGACCAGGTTCCCCTCACTATTCTCTGCTGTTTTTGAACACCTTTTATTTAACACTTGCTGTGCTGCAGACTGATATATCAGTCCAGAATTACTATGCGTTCTAATTCTGTTGACAGCCAAAGGGTTAAGGTCCATTTTTTGGGGGACTGCAATGAACTAGCATGCAGTAGACATTGCTCCTTAGGACAATACAGTGTACAAAAACAGCCGGGCATGCCAATGAAAACCTGATATTTGATGGACACAGCCGGCAGAAATGAAAAAAAAACCTGGTTCAAGCCACATTAAAATGAGCACTCCTTTTCTTATTTCAAATGCAAAAAAAATGTAATATACAGTTATGTATTTGAGAGATGTCACGGAGGTGGAAAAATAATATTGAGTTGCATGAAACACTGAAGTATAACGATGCAGAATGACTGGGAGGAATATCAAAGAAAAATAGTATTTATCATGTCATTCAATATATGTTACCTGTGAAAAGAAAGACACCAACTAATCCTGATATGTTTACTTGTCAGTGGCCTACCATGAGAATATCATGCAATTCTCACTCTAGGTGCATGACAAAGCACATACTCTCACCATGGGCCCTTCAGAACAGAAGCCTGACACCATTTCATTCTGGAACTTGATTACAGAACATTCGTTGTCTCTAAATTTATGTAGTTTCTTTATATCCATTTGAATGTCTGTACCTCGTTGTTGTTCCCCAACCCCACCCATGGTCACTGCTGAAAAAGAGTCCATCTGGAGTCAGCTTGCTTACCTGGTAAAACATGTTACAAATAAATTAATTCTGCTTACATCCCTTGAAAGCCGCAGATGTAACAACCTCCCCCCCCCAAAAAAAAATACCATGTGGAATGGGTCTTATAAAAATATTCCTGATATTTTACTCCTTAATTGTGACCCTCCCCATAACCTCACTAGTGGCATTACCACTCCAGATACAACTGGATCATAAACTTCTGCGCATTTTTATAGTGTATGGTAGAACATTGTTATAGGTAGAAATCTACCTTTTTATACCAATGTTTAACCATTGATGTGACGTCATGATGTTGTTAACCCATCGATGGCATGTCACATGAATGGGTTAACAACCAGGAACAGGCTGCACATACATGCAACTTGATCAGCGGCCATGAAACGGCCGCAGGGTGAGAGCATGACCCGGAGCCAAGTGGCAGTGGCACAAAAAAACTGCAGTAAGGAACTGCTTTCTCATTTTTTAAACATAAACGGTACCATATACTATAAATATAATATATGGTACATCGAATGTCAACCAGTTTTTTAACCCATCTCGAGGTTGCCATGGTGACGTAAACCTCTCAAGGTTTACATGGTTGCACTGGTAAAATCTCGATGGTTAACAAACCGGTTAACAATCGATGACCATACATTATCCTCTATATTAGACCTAGAACAATGCTACAAAGGGACTGGGATCAGTAGCATTAAATCCAAATGTACATTTAAGTGATATGAATATGATCCATGACACTGATACTGTATAAAGAAGATAAGCGGCCAGTCTAGATTTAGGTTAAATGTAACCTGCCAGTTAATAACACCTCAGACTAATGGGGTCTCCATTGTGTTGACCTGGACATCTATGTAAGCAATAATACCTAACAGGGTGGGCGGTTTTGGGGAATACCAGACTGCCCAGGGGCATAATGAGGCCTGACGCTGCAGGCAGAGGGCCTTATAGCCCCTAGAAGATCTGGTATTCCCCAATACCGCCCACCCCAGAGGGTATTATTGCACTCAGAAAATGAGCTACATGTAGCATTTTTGTGTAAGAAATAAAAAGTGTGAAGAGAATAAAAAATAATTTGTACAAATAACTGAAATTGTTTTTCTGTAAAATAATCTATCCACTGGTGTATTGGCCAGTAGAAGGCACTGCAGAGTTTTGCTATTTTTTTTTATTTTTTTTATTGCTTCCCTGGTGAGAGTTTCTGCCCCAACACAGAGATACACACATTGTGTGCCATAGTTGTTTTCCTTGCCCTCCCTGCCCCCCTTATGCAGCCTATGATCATTTGTTTTTGTATTTTGTTTTTTTATGCTGAGATTGCTCCATTAAATCCCCCCATTCTATGAGATGCTGAGATCGAATCAGGAAGGCAGCAGTGCATGCAGTCAGGGGAGGTACCCCTTTTAAAAAAAATGTTGAAGACTTTTTTTTAATGGTTCTTGTTGTTTTTTCAGTGGGGAAAGAGGGAGGCAAATGGAGCAACAGTGGGATTCTATCACTGTCAAGGACAGGCGGGACGATGCTATTGACCAACTCGAGAAGGACTGTGACAGCGAGGTGGATTTAAAATTAAATCTTTTTTTTCATTGAGGGAGAATTGTACTTTTCTTTTCGTTGTGGGAGAAAGGGGTGTTTTGTTGCTAGACTGGAGAGTGAACGGTATTCCATGGAGCGAGAATGGCGCGATCGGGCAGGGAACACAGGATTCGGCAGATGAACTCTGCAACTGAAAAAATAGAGGTACTTTGATTTTCTGGCAATATGTGAACAGAATTGCTGTGGGGATGATTTGTCTGCCAGTTGTCAGGGTTGAAGATTTTAGTAGACAGACGGGGTGGGGGGGGTCACCGCTAAGAGAGACAATAAAAATGGTGGTTTGTTTGTTTGGAAATTCGGGGTGGCCCTAGGATACCGTACGTAGTGGGCACTCCTCTTGTTTTTCACATGGCACCATTGAAAAATAAATGCATGCTAAGCATGGCTTTCAGTCAATCAGAATGCTATATTTTTCAAACCCATTTTCTAAGGCCTGGGTGCACTTTGAAAAACCATAATATAGATGCACAGTTCAGCTTATATTTCCCGCATTCAGTATTTAGCCCCCTCAGCCACATACACGTTCTTCTTCATAACTTTGCACATTTCAAAAAACAGATAATTGTCCATTAGACAGAAACAAAGAAACATAAAATATTTCGGCAGATAAGGACTTCTTGGCCCACCTAGCCTGCCCAGTTTGTTCCGGTTTATACAGTCACTGCAGACCCTACCCAATCTCCGGCTACTCCCATCCTCCGTTTTTTCTACCAAGATTCCTTTGTATTTCCTTAATTAATCCACCAAATGGGCTGTTTTTAAACCTTTCCTACTGGGAGTTTTCATCACCACTAAGTTCCAGTGCCCTGCCTTCTCATATTCTCTCTTCCCTTCTCCGTTCCCCCTCCTCCCCCTCTCCCTATCTCCTGATTATCCACCTCGTCCATCTATTAATGTATAGTGGTGTTCTGGAGTTGAGTTTGTGTGTCAGTTCTTCCATCTCTTGGATCTCTTTTACTATCTCATACCACTGTCCTAGTGTGGGGGGGGCCTAGTGATAGCCATCTTCTTGTAACTGCTTTGTGGGCGGCAGTCACCAGAACATTCCACAAATACTTTTGGTCTTTGCTCCTCACCCCTTTTGGGGTCAGTCCTAATATTAGATGTTTAGGGGTCAGTTCTTCTGCAGGGGAAAAGATGTCCATCAGAGTCCCCCGGATGTCCGTTCAAAATTGGGCGAGCCTTGGGCATTGCTCCAGGATATGTAGGTGGCCCGACTGCTCTTCCCTGCATTTCCTCCAGCAGGCAGCTGTGTCTCCCCATCCCATTTGTGTTTTGTTGCTGGGGTAATAAAGAAGCATGTTCTAACTTTCCATTCAAATTCCTTCCATCTCTGAGAATAGGTAGTTTTATGGGACTGCATGAAAATATGCTCCCATTCCTGTGGTGCAATCTGATCACCCAGTTCCCTTTCCCATCTCTTCTTGAGGGGATCGGAGTGTCTCTGTCCTTTATCTCTAAGAGCTCCATAGAGAGCCGAAATGTGCCCCTTGTTTTGTTGGGAGGTAAGAATTTCCCCCATAATGACCCTCAGCTCAGACTGCCCAGCCATGGGCCCATACTGCTTTTGTAACTTTTGCACATGGGTCCTCAGCTGAAGATATCCGAAGTGATCCGAGTGTCTCAATTGAAATTGCGCTTTAATGTCTCCAAATTCCCTTATTGTATTTCCCTCCAATAGTTGTCCTAATATTTTTAGGCCTAGTCTGTTCCATCTTCTAAAAGCTAGATCCAGCCACGCCAGTTCAAAATCCCCATCCCAAGCAAACCACCTCAGTGGCCAGATCTCACCCCCAACTTGTGTTTTGTCCAGTCTATTTACCACCCCATAGGTATTCTTTACTGAGTACAGTACTACCCTTTTGTCCCTGGGCTATGATTTAGGGTAGAACACCCTGGCCAGCAGGGCCGCCCCATTTGTTGTCTCCTCTTCTATGTTTTTCCAGAGAGCTTTATACTCTGGTGTCCCCCATAGGAGTATGTATTTTAGCTGCTAGTTGCTAGATAGTAGTCTTCTAAATTTGGGACTGCCCGTCCACCATATTTTTTTGTGGTTTGAAGTAAGAGGTTTTTAATTCTTGTTTTTTTATTTGCCCAAATGAACCTCATAATCATTTTTTGCCAAGTCTTAAATTGGTCTGGGTGTATTTTTAGGGGTAAACATTGAAAAAGGAACAAGAACCTGGGTAGGAGATTCATTGATACCATCTCTATTCTGGAATGCAGGGGTAGAATCAGTAATTCCCATTTTTTAAGATCTTGTTTGACTTGTGTCAGGAGGGGGTCAAAATTGTCCAAAAACAGGTGATTTAAATTTTTGGGGAATGTGTGTACCAAGGTATTTTATTTTTGTGGAGTTTCACCTCTGGGGGAGCAGCTGAGTTATAGTATTGGAGGGGGTGTAGAAGAATTTTAGAATTTCTGTTTTACTTTTGTTTACTGCGTAGCCTGAGAGATTTCCGAATTGATGTAGCAGGTCCCATACTCTAGGCAGGGACTCCTCCAGATTGGTCATATAAAGCAGCACATCATCTGCATACAGGGATATCTTTTGTTCCCTCTCCCCAGCTATTACCCCTTTGATGAGCAGGTCTTCCCTAATTGCCTGTGCCAGGGGTTCAATGTATAGTGTGAAGAGCAGGGGGGGACATTAGGCAGCCCTGTCTAGTTCCCTGCCCTATCCAAATCTCTGTGGTATTCCCCCATTGATCCTGACACACTCGTGGGCGCGATAGTGACTTAATCACCCCATAAAGGCCCTTGGAAATCCCATCCTCTCCAGGAACCGCAAACAAAAATTTCCAGTTGACTCTCTCAAATGCCTTCTTGGTGTCTAATCCAAGAAGACATGCTGGAATGTGGTGCTTATTAATTAGATCTATTATGTTTATCATTCTTCTGACCCATTCTTGGGCCTGTCTTCCCTCAATGAACCCTGTTTGATCCTGTTTTATAATTTGGGTCAGGTGTGGGTTAATTCTGGATGCCAATATGGCCGTTAAGATTTTATAGTCAATGTTTAATAATGATATGGGCTTGTAAGAACTGCAATCTTTGGGGTCCTTCCCTTCTTTGGGTATCACTGTTATGGTGGTATAGTTCCAGGATGAGGGGACCTGTTCACCCACTAACCATATCTGATTGTAGGCCTGTTGTAGAAGTGGTGTTGTTTTAGGGGCTAAAAGTTTAAAAAACTCCCTGCTAAACCCATCGGGTCCAGGGCATTTACCTGTTTTGAGGGCTTTAATTACAGTGTGTATCTCAGCTTCTGAAATCGGGGCTCCCAAGGTCTGAGCCTGGGTTTCTGTCATTTGTGGTAGTCCCAGATTTCTTAGAAACTCAGTTGTCTCTGCCACATGGGTCTCTTTTTCAGCTCTGTAGAGTGCCTTATAGTACGAGACAAATGAATTTGCAATTTGTTCCCATTTGCTTTGGAGTATCCCTGTCTTGGGGTCTCTTACCCCTGTGATGGTGGCCTGAGCCACCCTTTGTCTAAGACGGTAAGCTAGTTGTTTAGATGCCCTGCCCCCCCCCCCTTCGTAATAAGTCTGCTTCAAGTACATTAAGGCTTTTTCTGTTTCTATAGTGTTTAACTTCTAAATTTTGATTTTGGTTTGTTTAATTGCCCAATCTCTTTCCTTTTCCCACTTTTTTTTCTGCTGTTCTTCCTGGAGCTTTAACTGTTCTAACAAATTCTCCATTTGTTTTTTCCTTTCCCTTTTCTTATAGGTACCTATTGAGATCAGTTTCCCTCGGACCATGGTTTTTATTGTATCCCATAGGATCTGTAGGGTGATATATGGTTTATTATTAAGGTCTATGGTCTGTTTGATGACTTTCCTGATTTCTTCCTTTACCTCCTCATCTCATAGCAGGCTTACATTCAGCCTCCAGTTGTGGATTTTCTAGGTAGATGGAGATCCATCTCCAAATAGATGAGTTGATGATCTGAGAGGGTGGATGTTCCGACCCATGTTGAGTTAAACAGGGAGAAGTCTTTACTATAGACCAGAAACATATCTAGTCTAGAGTATATCTTGTGCCTGGGTGAATAATATGTATATTCTTTAGCTGTCGGATATTTTTCTCTCCAGACATCTGTTAATCCACAGTCAGTCATAAATCTTTTAAACCTGAGCTGCTATTCTTCTTTCTGTTGTGGGAATCCCTGAGGTGGAGTCCAGTCATCTGTTAAGTACCAGGTTCCAGTCTCCCGCAGCCACCACCACTCCCTGGGCTTTCTGTGCAGCCAGTTGTAGTAATTCTGAGTAAAAAGTGGCCGGAGACCCCGGTGGAGCATACACATTAACCAGAGTTATCAGGGACTCCTGCACTCTTCCCACCACTATTAGGTATCGGGCCCCAGGATCTGTAACCACCTCCACCTCTTCAAAAGGAAGGTCTCCTGACAATAAGATGACTACCCCTCTCTTTCATCCCTTTTCTAAAGAGGCTTGGTAAAGACAGGGGAATCCCCTGGATTTAAGCTTCAGAGCCTCAGTGGGGGACAGGTGAATCTCCTGCAAGAAATTAATTTCACATTTTTGGGTTTAAATGAATTTCTGGATTTGCTTTCTTTTAATGGGATGGTTAATCCTGTTAATGTTATAGGATAATACTTTAGTATTAATGGTCACCATTTCTTGTTTAATGGAGATTTTCCTTCCAGAGATCCCCGACCCCCACCGGGCAACCCTCTTATTTTCTCTCTGCTTTCTAGAATTGTGTTCTCTGTATCCCTGTTTTTGTGTGCCTTTATCAGATTGCTTACATTTTACCATATGAGTATGCTGTCGTTTTCCAGATAAAATAATGCTGTGTCTTTCTTGCTTATTAACTATTTTAAATTTCAACAGTATTTTAAACTTCAAGTTAAACAAACATTCCCAACAGTCACCAATAGGTGGGAGTATAACTTTTTGTAACAAAACCTTCCTTTGTCCAACCTCTGTTAACCAATTCTCTTTTTTAAAACATAACCATGAACCTAACTTGTGGCTAAAGAACTTCACAAGTCCTTTTGTCCCCAACATCCTTGCTTGGTAGTTTGGGGGTCCTCCCCCATTCAGGAGGCTGTCTCCTTTCTGGTTGAGACCAGTTCGGGAGACTCCTCTTTATGGATGTTATGTTGTGTTTATGTTGGGAAAACTCCCAACTATTTTTGTTCCAGCTTCCTCAGTCAGCATGGTGTTTCAATCCCATGCTGGGTAATGTCCATGTCAGGACATTTAGCCCTTGTTGATAGATAGGGCAATTCCATTTGGGGGGGGAGGAATCCTAGGGTCTTAGCCCTCTCCCCTGGTAACAAACCAATGTCAGCAGCAGTAGTGGCATCAAAGCCATGTAGTTTCTATGTATATGCCAGCTCCAGAGCTTCCTGATATTTCAAAGCAGTGGAGAGAAGGGGAACATATTTATAGCACCAAAATAACATATTTGTTTCAGGTGTTCCCCCCTCTGTAGTTGTGCATCGAAGGCAGACCTCTCGGTCTATCTTTTATTTTATTACCCTCAGTAGCCAGTTTTCATTGTGTACTTTACCTGTAATTCCCCATGAATGATACCCAACCCGAGTCTACTTGAGAGGAAATAATACAACACATTCAACAGAAAATTTCAAGTGTTAAGTTCAGTCCCTCCCTTATTTCCCCAGTCCTTGAATCTTTGAGAAAGGGGCTATTAATAGCATTTATATAACTGCTGCCAGTTAGTGATCTTGTTTATGGCCCTCTCTACTCCCCACCAGTCCCTTTGGTTAAAGTTCTTGCAGTGTCCATCGTGTTCATCACTTTAGTAGTCAGTTCTTTGGGGAACAATGTGAAGAGACCTACATCTCCCCTTCCCCATGACAGTTACCCTCCCCCGCCTTCTTCTTTTCCCACCCTGACAGCATCTCCTTCCTAACTGGATTACTTCTAGTAAAGAACAGTACCTTCAGGAGTCCCACAAAGAGGACTCAGAGGAACCCATCAGGATGGTGGGGGGGGTCGGACCACTGCAGCTACGCCTTTCACTCTTCGGGACTGCTCAGGACACCGGATCAAATGTTTTGTTCATGGCTTCTCTCAGGGTTTTCGGGGAGTTCCTCTGATCTTTTTCCAGTATAGATTCAATTTGGACCAGCGAACTTTGCTGCTTGAACATGTTGCAACTATCGGCTCGCAGGGTCCTGGGGTGAATTTCGGAGGTTTGGCTGGATGTGGCGGCCCCTCCTCAGACCACGGATCATGCTGCATGAATCAGTTCTTTTTCTAGCCTTTCCTTGACTAAGTGTGGGACAAGGATGCACAAGCTCTGTTGCTGCTACGAGGTCCTCAAAGATCTTAGTCCCACCTTCTGCCTCGATCCATAGCTGTACTGAATATAGAACTTGAGCCCTCAAATTCTTGGTGCGCAGCTGTTTCCTGACAGGCCAGAGAGCCTTTCTATTCTCCTGGACCATGGTTGCGTAGTCATTGTCTAATGAGAGTCGCTGTTCCCCATGTTTAATCTCTGTCATTCTCCATGCTCATTCAATAGTTCCTCCTTGGTACCATAGGAGGTAAGTTTCGCCATTAAGGAGCGTGGCCTGGCTCCAGGATTCATTGGCCTCTGAGCCAGGGAGTGATGCGCTCTGTCCATTGCTAAGTAGAGGTCGGGGGGGGGGGTTCAGGGCTTCTCACAGCACTTTCTGCAGAAATGTGATAGGATTTGCTGCTTCATCTTCAGGCCCCTCTGGAATCCTGTAAACTCCGATAGTCTGGCAACGACTTCTTCCCTCTAGATGATCCAGCCTATTGGTGAGTTCTCATTCCCTGACCAGCAGAAATAGCATTAGTCTGTCGTGGCGATCCACCGGCTCAGTTACATTCAACAGACCCACTTCAATTTGGTTTGCCCCGTGCTCGATTTTATTTATATCCTCCTGAAGTTCTGTGAGTGTGCAGTCTATTTTTTTAACCGTTCGAGCCATCTGGATAATCGAGGATATCAACTGGGAGCATTCATCTTCTTCCATGTGGGCCATCTCTCCTCTCCTGCTGTCTCAAACAACGGACCTCATTTTTCTTGCTGCAGCATGTTATACAGCTTTTGTACCTGTGTCTGGGGGTTCTTGGCGATCTGCCCCTTTAATCAGTTCGCCTTGGCTGGCGATTGCATTTCTTTTTCCCCTTCTGATGCTTTAGGATGATCTTTCAGGCTAAGCGGAGCTCAAGGTTAAGTCACCATTCAGCCACTGACGTCACCGCCTTCCTTCCAGTTTCATTGCAATATGGAAGCCCCCCCCCACACACACACACACAGCAATTTTCCAAGATTTCTTCCCAGAGGTCTCACTTCAGCTGTGGAAGCTGTATTTATACTGAAGGTACTGCATGTCTAGGTGGCGCTGTGGCTCAAACATGTTTGTGGTGACTGACAGCATTGTACTACCCTAAGCAACTTGGCATATCAAAGTGGGCCTGGCAAGAAAACAGAATATTTTAGAAACACTTATCTTATCTTGAAAATAAAACAAAACAGCCAGATCCTCGCATTTTTGTTTGTTCTAACTGTTTAACAGGTTATTTCACTTCTTGCATCATGATCTGCTGTTTTAATAGTGAAGGAAGACATCTGTTCATGTTTAATTTGTTAAAGTAGCTGTTACTTGCATGCAAAATTTTTTGAGATCATCTCTATCACACGCACCTACTCACTTAGAAGTAACAGCATTTTGAGCAGGGAACACATAAGGAGCCAACAGTGAGACATGTTATTTTACATCATTTTGCAATATAATCCCTAGGTATAGCAAAAGAAACAAATATGTTATTCACATTGCTCTCTTTCATTGGTTTTTGGTTGATCATTCCACTATTTGGATGTTCTGTAACCAAATGTTAGGCCTCCAGTCAGTTTTTGTTCTTGGCACTGATGTTGGTGCATACATACTAGTGAAAATGTTCAGTTGCTGAATGAGGTAACGAACACCATCATTCTGTAGTCTTGGGAAATCATTATGCTACTGTATATGTCTATGGAACATATTTTAAAATCAATTAAATATTAATAACCAGGATGCTTGATCAGCCATTTCTGTAATTGTTGTTTATGAAAAGACTCCTCAAGCACCATTTTTGACAGTTTTGGCTGATAATCTCCATGTATGCAAGCACATTGAACTCTCCATTTTTTTACACAAAAAGAATAAAAAACTTACTTTTGAATTCAGGAGAAAATTCAATCAAATTTTAAGGCCGGAATCTGTTGTGGGGACACTGGGCTTCACTTATTGAAGCTTCAAGTCCTTGGCAAGGATGAGAACCATGGCATGGTGGTGTGGCAGCCTCTGGGGGGTATGCCAAAGCAAGGTCAACTCCTCTACCTCGAACAGCAGTACAGCGACAGATTTGACTTGTCTGTGGTGAGTTGCTGTGCTGGTGCAAGGCAGACACCAGCGGTGCGGCACCTGGTGTTGTGCCCCCCCACACCTGTCCAACTCCGACTTGTAGTTAGATATCTAGAGACCAGAGGGTTCGGGGGGGCAGAGCCCCCCTATAGAAACACACCAGCATCCCCGACAGCACAATGACGACACTCAGCATTGTGTCTGTCGCTGCGGGGGATGCCGGTGTGAGTGCTGTTGCAGCGCTATATTAAAACCCCTCTGGGGTACTAGATGGGACAGTGGATTGAATATGGACAGTGTGGGATAGTTGGTACAGTCCAGGATACTGGAAAAGCAAGCACTAGTGCAGTATAGTATTCCTGGAGAGTCATGGGACAGTTTTAGGCACTGTGGGATAAAGTGAATATTTCTTGATAATGGATTCTTGGCAGCGGGCACCTCTAGTGGGTCTTCAGGCAGCAAGCATGGCGGCTTCTTCAGTTAAAAGAAAACAGAGTGATCAAGGCAAAAAGGCCTATAATGGAGGCCTTTTTAAAACGTCTTTTCTGCCAAAAAAATGCTGCCCATATCCAGACTGATGCCAGCACTGGCTCCCTGCAGTGATCACAGCAGGGTGCGGATGCCGATACTAATCCAATTATGCAAGTGGGGATGGCTGTGGCTTTTGGTCAGTTAACTTTGTTTTGTTCTTATATTTATTTATTTAGTCAGTTTTTGTTGACTGGGTAAGTGCACTAGACAAATTCTTGCCTATTTTCAGGCACGACCCAGGGGGAGGGGGATACAGATGAATGCCAACTGGCCTTGAACCAGATTAAGCTGTTGGTGGTATTTTAGTGAAAGGGGGAAATTTGGCCAGGGCAACAGGGAAATTCCCCTACTTTTTTCGAGAAGTGCCATGGGCTCTTTAACATCCACCTGAACTATCACCAGAACAGGCATATGGGACCTCAGTTTAACGTCTCATCTGAAAGATGGCACCTCAGGAGTGCAGCACCCCCCTCATGCTGCACTGCAGTGTCAGTATTGGGATATTAATCCAAGTTATACTATAACTCACAGCTGTCCTCTAACATACAGACTTTTAAAGCTACAGGGGCTACGGCCCACCCTGGTGAAACAGCTAGTGGGCCAAAGCCCCAGCCCCAAAGCTTATGAATTTTTTTCAGAGCTGTCGGGTCTCCTGAACTAGCCTCCAGGGCTCAGCCCTGGCAAGCCCCGGTGTAATTCCAACAGTGCCTCTGTAGGTATACAGCTTTAATTTGGAAGTATACAGCTTTAATTGGTGAGGAAATGAGTGGAATATAGTAGGAAATACACAATAATGTATCCTATGGTACTATAATTCTATCCACGTAAAATATATTTTAAGGATGCGGTAGCACCCCTATAGTTAGAATTGAATGAACTGTTTAATGTTAAACCCCAAATTTTGCACCTATTACTTTGGCATCATCTGACAAAATAGCCCAAAATTTGACATGTGCGGTCAGGCTGTCAGAGTCTCAAGATGTGGGAAGTTTTGTGATGACATCGTGTATGGTTTTCAAGATACGGATCAGCAAAAAACAGAAAAAAAATCAACTCATTGTTTCCCTATACTTAAGACTGGCTATTTTCTACTCTCGCCTACAGCCTAGACCATGTGGAATTTTTTCATGAAATTTTCAGGGTTAAAGTGGCCCATGCCAAAGGTGTGCCTTTGAAAGGTTTGGCTAAAAAATATGATACCGTTTCAAAGTTATGATGATTTTTAAGTTAAAATTCCAGTTCGACGGTAAAATAAAATCTATCACGAAAGCTAAGTAAGCATATCGTGAGTGGTTATTTGTATGATTTAATTGTCATGGGGGAAAAAACAGTCAAGATGGCTGCCATTTTCTTTTTACTGTTTAAACTTACAAACATTTAAAGTACATAAAATAAAGTCTTAAAAAAGAAACTCCTGAACCTAGCTAAGCGGGTCTAGTGTTTGTTTTTTTGAAAAGTTGCCAGGAAGCCAGCCCGGTGGCACTGAGGGCTGAGGCACTGGATACCACACCTCATGCTACGCCAGTGACCCAGGTCATCGGGGTCTGCTGGGGGTGAGGGAGGGAGCTAGATTAAGCCAACATGTGGCAAGTTTTCTTCTCCTGGGGAGGGTCCTGTATCCATGGCTCACTGCCATCTGGAGTTCCTGGGTGGCAGGGCAGTTGGACACTACACGGGTGGGAACAGCGGCAGCAAGAGTCTGGAGCGAAGGCACATCTATGTGTGCCTCACCTCCTCAGCCCCATAGCACATTGTTGTCCTTGGGGGAATCAGAGTAAGCAAGAGAAACTCCCTCTGTGCCTCATGATCCTCCAGTTCGGCTCCTGGTCCTGGCACAGCCACACAGGGGTACCCAGGTTGTCTCTGCCCTGGGGGAAGCCCTGCCACATGGAGCAATTTGTGGAGTTTGAAGTCCCACGGGGTTCTGCAGGGATACCCAAGTGGTCTCCACCACTGGGGTGACCCCACTGTGAGGGGTACTTTGGGGGTTGAAAGTCCCATGGGGAGGTGTGTCCAGCACCAGGAGGGGGGCTGGAGATGAAGTAATGCTGGGAGGATGAAAAAAGTATAAATAAAAACAAAATGTTGCCAGAAGTACCTTTCCTGGGCACCCAACATCCAGGGTGCCCAACTTAGTGAGAGGAGCCATTCACCCATGTTGTCTGTATGAGAACAATGGGACTTTCTTGAGTTTTGCAGCTGCAGCTGAAACTCATGCAGCAGGGTGCTCTGAGAGCAGTGAGCTGCTCTTTCACTGGTGTCTTGTGGCACCCCCACCCTCCCATCACCATCCCCTCATGTATAATATATTTTCCTGGTGTCTAGTGGCATCCCCCCACCCTCTGATCACAGTCCCCTCATGTATATGATGTTTCCCTGGTGTCTACTGGGATCTCCCACCCTCTGATTGCTGTACCATCATGTATAGTACGTTTCCCTGGTGTCTAGTGGCACCCTTCACCCTCCAATCACTGTCCCCTCATGTACAGGATGCTTCTTTGGTGTCTAGTGATGCCCCCCACCCTCCAATCACCATCCTGTCATGTACTATGTGTTTCCCTAGTGTCTGGTGGCACCCCCTCCCTCTCACCACCGTACCCTCATGTGAAGTACTTTTCCCTAGTGTTTAGTGGCACCTGCCACCCTCTGATTGCTGTCCTCTCATATAGTATGTTTCCCTGGTGTCTAGTGACACTCCATCACCCCCCAATCACCATCCCCTCATATAGTACATTTCCCTGGTGTCTAGTGGCACCCCGGCCCTCTGATCACTGTCCCCACATTGTTAGCTGTAATAAAGAAAACCATCCCTCAATGTTTTTTTTTAACCTGTTAAAAAGAAAATGGTCCTTTGCTGATCTGACCCCACCACCCTGACCTCCCACTCAGCATTTACAACCTAGTACTCCCACTACAGCCCCCACACACAATCACTCACCTGAACAGATCCCAGGGCAAACATCCACTCTCCGATCGAAGACAGGTCTTGCTGCTGGAATCAGCGACTGCAATACGAAAAACAAAGGTAAGTGCAGTTCAATGTATTTCAATAGGGTTTTCAACTTTGATGCATTACTTTGTCAGGTTTGCATATTTTGACCCCATATTTTCAACATGGCATTTTTGGGACCCCACCTCATGACCAATAGCAGTTGAATTTTGCAAATCAGGCCTGAAAGGCAATTTTGCAGTTGCTTGGTGAAATTACCTTTTGGACAGTAATTGAAAAATGTCACTGTCTTTGTTCATGAGGTGGGGTCATAAGAAGGCTGTGTTGAAAATTTGGAGTCAGAATATTTAACAAGTATTTGTCAATGCCAAGTGTTGCTTGCTGTCATTAGCAGTGGAAGTGCAATAGTTAGACAGATGCAGTATAGGAATGGCAGTGAAGTATTGAACTGACACCAACTCCACCCCCACCCTGCAGAGATGGACAGGCATCGAATGTGCCTTTGGGTCATCACCCATAATGGTCATGACATTTCACCTCACCCTACTCCTGCAGACACAAGGTTCAGGTGCTGAAGTGTTCGGGCTTTACGCTCACCTCATTCCATAAGGGAATACACTGAAATGGGTGCAATATAGGAGAATGGGTGAACTCTGGGGCCAAAGGGTCCAAGGTGCACCTCGATGCCTGCCACTGGCTGCAGGATGGGGGTGGAATGCATGAGCATTACTGTCGAGAATCCCAAGTCACACCCTGATGCCTGTCAGTCCCCGCAGAGTAGGGCGTTATGGTCGAAAACCGTAACACCCTGGGTGTTTCTTGGTATTTTTACTCCAAGTTTTCAACATGAGCTTTTTATGATCCCATTGCATGAACAGGGACACTATCAGTTTGTTAGCCGAAAGGTGATTTTGTACAGAGACTGTGCCATTTGGCGCCACAGGTGCGAAATCACATTTCGAACAGGATGTGAAAAATGACAGCTGAACTGTTCATGAGGAGATGTAAAAAATGACAATGTTGAAAATCTGGAATGAAAAATTAAAAAAACTGATGAAGTCACGAGTGTGCATAGAAACTGCACAACGCACACCCGTAATGTAATTAGTTTGGGAATTTTTTACAGCAGATTTTCAACATAGGCATTTTGGGACCTCCGCTCATGAACAGTGTCACTGTGATTTTCTTAATATATCCCGAACACTGATTTCTCACAGTGACCATGCTATTCTGCGCTGTAAATGTGAAAACACAGTTTGACCAGCTATACTGTTCATAAGGAGGTGTGGAAAAATGTCAATGTTGAAAATCTGGACTGAAAAAATTACGAATTCGTGAACTTACGAGGGTGCGTGGAAATTGCACAATGCACGCTCGTAACACAGTCATTTTACGGACTTTTTTCACCACATTTTCAACATAGCCAGTTTGAGATGTCTGCTCATGAATAGTGTCACTGTGATTTTCTTAATCTGTCCCAAACATTTATTTTGCACACTGACCACGCCACTGTGTGCTACATGAGCGAAAACACATTTCGGGTGAGATGTGAAAAATGACAGTTGTACTGACCATAAGGAGGTGTGGTAAAATGGCAATGCTGAAAATCTGGAGTGAAAATATTAAAAATGCTCGAAGTTACGAGCGTGTGTAGGAACTGCGCAACGCACGTTCGTAAAACAGCCATTTTGGGGAATTTATTCATTAAATTTTCTACATAGGGTTTTTGGAGGCCTACCTCAAGAACAGTGTCACTGTAATATTCTTAATCTGTCCTGAACATTGATTTTGCACACCGACCGCACCGTTATGTGCTACATGTGCGAAAACACATTTCAGGCGAGATGTGAAAAATGGCAGCTGTACTGTTCATAAGGTAAAATGGCAATGTTGAAATTCTGGAGTGAACATATTAAAAATGCTCAAAGTTATGAGCGTGCATAGGAACTGCACAACGCACGTCAGTAAAACAGTCATTTTTGGGAATTTATTCACCAGATTTTCAACATAGGGTTTTTGGGAGCCTACCTCATGAACTGTGACACTGTCATTTTGCTAATCAGTCCCGAAATGGTGGACCACAAAATCACCTTTCGGGACCAAATAACAAAATGACAGTGACTGAGTTCATGAAGTGGGGTCCCAAAAACCCCATGTTGAAAATTTGGTGAACAAATTCCCCAAAATGGCCGAGATATGCACCAAAGTTGAAAAAAAAAACATTTATGCCATCATACAGCTTACCAGCATTTCTTCAGTTCGCGGTCGGCTTTGAACAGTGCAGAAGTGTTCCCGGTCCACCGAAGATCATCATGCCAGACTCTGGAGGTAAGTATGGGGCGAGGAGAGGTGTGTGGAGGTGGGGTATGCAGAGGGTGGGCGCGGGTTGGGGGATGGACCACTGGAATCAACGAGGGACCGTTTCCTAATTTACAGGTATATTTAAACAAAAAAAAATCTTGCAGGAAGGTTTTCTTTTTTGCAGGGTCATGTTTAATTTTGACATGCTGGGGTGGGCTCCCAGTGCACCACCTGAGTGTTTGGGGGGGCTGTAGCCAATGGGGGATTGGGCACCCCCATTGGCACATACCAAGTGCTGGGGGAACAAGAGCCAAGGGGGATTGGCCATCTCCCTCGGCACACAAGAAATTGGGGGGGGAGCATTATGCCAACAGGGAGTGTGCTCCCATCTGCAAAATTACCAGGAAGGGGGCATGCCGACAGGGGGATTGGGCACCCCTGTCGGCACATATAAGTGCAGGGGATGGCAAGAGCTGAGGGGGATTGTGTACCCCTCTGGGCACACAACAAATTTGGGAGGGGGGACATTATGCCAATGGAGAGTGGGCTCCCCTATCAGCAAATTGAACTGGAAGGGGGCATGCCGACAGGGAAATTGGGCACCCAATTGGCTTTTTTTTTTAATTGAAATGTTTCACCAGGAAGGCACAATGAAAGGCGGGCGATCTCTTTCTGTCGGCTTTCTGGGGACTGTGAGAGGCCGATGGAGAAGCCATCACCATGGGAACACAGCACAATGGAGCTGTGTAATTGTCTGCTGCAGTCAGGGACACCCCACAGCAAAAACAGCTGATTGCTTAGTGATGGGGCACTCTCTGACTGCAGCGGCTCAGTTCCTTTGATCTAGTGGCCTGCTTATTAACTGCCAGTGATTGACAGCATGCTCCTCTACTGGGCGAGGCAGAGACCAGCTTCTGAATGGGCTGCTGCCTTTCGGCACAGCCCGCTTGTGAAAGAAACCTGACGCAATGTGTTTCTTGCACATGCATGCAAGCAACACAAAAATGACAAGGTTATGAGTGTATGCTGAAATTTTGCAATGCACGCTCATAACTTTGGTAATTTTACATATTCTGAACCCAGATTTTCAACACAGCCATATTTCCACATCACCTCACAAATGTGACAACTGTTATTTTTCAAATCCTGGCCAAAATGTGTTTTCACTCCTGTGGCGCAGAACGGCATTATCAATGCACAAAATTACCTTTTAGGAGGATTTTGAAAATGTTCTCCAGCCTTGCTAATGAGGTACGGTCATAAGAAGGTTACATTGAAAATTTGGGGTACAAATATTATAAAACAGCAAAGTTATAAGCGTACATTGAAATTTTACAATGCGCGCTCATAACTTTTGTAAATTTAAATATTTTCACCCCAAATTTTCAACACTGCCATTTTTTCACGTTACCTCATGAGTGTAACAACTGTCATTTTTCAAAACCTGGCCAAAATGTGTTTTCACAAATGTACCACAGAATTATGTTTCGGCAAACATTTGAAAATTTCTCATAGCAGGTTCGTGAGGTGGGTTCATAACAAGGCAATGTTGAAAATCTGGGGTAAAAATATAAAAAAAACAGTTATGAAGATAAGTTAACTTTTTTCTACACACTTTCATAAGTTTGGTACCTTTTGACATATGATGCTGCACAGACTGGCAGGGTCAGCAGGGCCCTGCACTTCTGTAGGTCCTGCACATCTGCATCTGTTCACGCAGATCCCAAAGGGGTCTGCATGAATAAGGATAAGATTCCACTATCTCAAAAAGAAGGGAAATTCTTTGCAAAAATCTTTGTTAATGCACCCGTTAGGATAACTAAATGTCACAAAAGTAGGGAAATGTGGCATTAGGGTTTCTAGCCCTAATTCCTCACCCTAAAGCAGCAAAAGGGAAAAAACATTAGGGGTTTGGGCCTCCAGAGACTTGATGAATCAGTGGCGGGGTTTTCCTTGGAGTTGTTAATTCTAATGTTCACCTTTCCCTCCAGCCCGTAGCCTCCAATTTGAAGCACAAGGTACAGCTCCAAGCTACTGCCTCATAATGAAACACTCTTCAAATGTAGAGAAGTATGTCTCGCCACAGGTTGCCAACACACATGTAGGGCCCTGTAGGCCCTACGTGAAAAAAGGAGATCATGTGTGATGTTGTTTGTTCATGGAATGGGTTGGACATTAGGGCTGTCAACCCCAAGGAAGGCCCCACCACTGATTTGCCAAGACTCCAGAAACCCAAAACCGTAATGTTTTTTCCTGTTGATGCTGGGGGGGTGGGGAGTTAGGGTTGGAAACCCTAACATCATATTTCCCTACTCTTGTGGTGTCAAGTTACCCTAATTGGTGCATTAAAGCAGCTTTTTTTACTAAGAATAAATATATGTGCACATATACATGTACACAGACAGGCAGACTGGCAAACAGACAGACAGGTAGATAGACAGACAGATGAACAGGCCACCCAGCCTGAAAAGACACTATAAGAAGTCCATACAACCAGAAAAAAAAAATTAGGTCCTAAGTGACCATAAACCCTTCCCAGAACAAAAACCTCTTAAAGTCTTTCCAGGTGTGCATGCGTGTGTGCGTGCGTGTGTGTGTGTTTACAGTGCTGTTAAATATGCCAGGTTGTTCCTCAGCCTCCACCAGCTACAGTACAAAGTCAGCATACCAAAAGAGGGGTAGATGTTTTAGTCTCCTTGAATATTTTTTCCCAGATAGGGGAAAAATCTCAGTACTAGGATCTGAGTACAGTACCAATGACAGTACCTATTATTCTGGGTATTCAGGAATTAGTAATTGTTACTCATACATCACTTCTAGATAGGAAACCATTTAACATTTTGTTATTACACTGAATGCAGCACTTGAAACAATCAGCATTATAACAAAACAACTGTATATACTGTACAGTAGCAAGTAATGATAGTCCGCATCACAGTGCCAGACCACATGATATATATAGATAGTCTCTGGTCCAGGCTGGTGTTTTTCATTGCCTAGCATCAGATCTGTCCTCACTCTGTGCTGGGGTACCTGGAAGTGGACAATGAACAACATTTGGTTTGATATATTTGTTAAACTGGTTGGTCCAGTGAGCATGCTGCCCATTTTATTTATTTTTTAGAATATTCAGATGACACCTTTAAGCACAAGTGTTCTTTTACAAAGTTTCTACTTCAAAAATTACAAACATTACAGAATATATTACAGTGACAATTACAGTAAATATTTCCATTAAGACAGAGACAGGGTGAATGAGCACATTCCAGAGGGAAATCTTGTCTAAACAATCAAGATACATCAAAACTGTATAAGTGCAATGCTAATTGAACAAGAACCGGTTCCAGTAGCAGGCTGCCAGAGAGACAGATGAACAAAAAATGATGATCGCAACTAGTTCAGTAACAAATTACTGATGCACTGAACTGCTAGGGCAGCCTGCAGGGATTTCTTGAACTGGACAAACCTGTGGAGGTTCAGCACGGATTCTGGCAGTTCATTAAGCCATTCTGCAGCCCTAATAGTAAAGGAGTGCTTACCCAGCTGAGTTCTGCGGAAAGCTACAGTAGTTCATGGGCATTCCTGGCCATACTCCTTGTGCTATATTGGTTAGACACTGGGTAGAAACAGTTTTTTTTTAGCACAGGGGGTGTTAGACCCATCAGTGCTTTCTTGGTTAGTAGACAGATTTGAAACTTTATTCTACTGGGTAAGGGTAGCCAGTTGGTTAGTGAGTAAAGGGCACAGCTGTGGGTGCACATGTCAGCCCTAATACAAAGCAGCAAACTGTTACATGTCACATTGACCCTGTTTAATACTGAGTCACAAGCACCTGCATAAGTAACTAGTCCATACTCCACTTGGACAAGATGGAGCTGGACACAATCAGTCACCTGGCATCTAATGTAAGGTTGTTCCAATTTCTGAATAAGACACCCAGCCTCCTATTTATCAAAGACACCAGATTGTCCACTTGGGGAGGGGGGTGAAGGAGGGAGTGACATCCAGAACACCCCTGAGATATTTGAATGTCTCCACCTGTTCTAGCATTTGACTTTTATTTTTGAGGTTGACAAGGGGAGAGACCTTTCTCTTCATCTAAATGCTGATGAAAAGCATGTTTTTTGTTTGTTTGTTTATTTTTTTTGTGTGGTTTAAGAACTACTTTATTGCTAGAGAACCATTTTTCTGAGGACCCAAAGTTTTTCTGGAGATTAGAGGTGAGGTTGCTAAGGTTGGTGTTCTTAGCGTAGATGACAGCATCTTCTGCAGACAGGAGAACATGAGCTGACCGACAGGCATCAGGCAATTGGTTAATAAAAAGGCCAAAGAGGGGAGAATCCAAAATACAGCACAGTGGCACACCTATAGATCCTCTCCTGTTGTCAGACAGGGATCCTTCAGTTTTCACCTGTGCATGCATGCGTGCATGATAGGTAACTGAAACCATGCCACTGAGTCCCTAGACAGACCAAGGTCAAGGAGCTTTCTGAGTAGGAACTTGTGGTAGGCCAAATCAAAGGCCTTTGTTAGGTCAATGTAAATGGCTCACATCATATTACCATTATCAAGGGCCTTGTGCCATAGTTGGTGTATTCTACCAGTGTTGTATAGGTGCCATAGAATTTCCTAAAACCAAGCTGTTGAGAACATTGCAATTCATACTTTTCTAAGTATGTGACTATCTGATCTGACTCAGTTCTCTTCAGGGCCTTTCATACCAGGGCCTTAGACAGTGAGGAGAGAACTGAGATGATCTGTAATTGGCTGTATTGGAAAGATCACCATTTCTGAATACTGGTGTGACCAGTGTGGATTTCCACTTCTCTGGGAACTGAGCGTACCTCAGTGAGAAGTTGAAGATTCTGGAGATGGGGGGGGGGAGAGCTCCTCCAGAGCCAAGGCAAGTAGCTACATGTCAAGTGTGTCCCCCAACTCTGATTTTGCCAAGGACCTTTCTAACATACTTGAGGGTGTCTTTAAGTGATACAGTCTTGAAGTAAAATTTAGGGTGTATAGATCGGGATCCCCCAAGAGGCTAGCTTCATGATCAGGACCCCCAGAGAAGGGCTGGGCCGGCACATCTGGGATGACGGTGCTGAGGTGCATGAAGTCTTCACTAAATCTGCTGGCAATCTCGCAAGGGTCAAGGACCTCTTTCCCATCAACCATGAGCATTACCAGGGGTGTTTTTTCACCTTTGTCCAGGAGCTCTGAAACATTTTCCCACAATCCTTTCCCATTTCCCTAATGATGTGTTTGTTGGGCCTTTCAGTTTGATTTGGCCAGTCTTATCTCTCTGGTGCATTTTTTTCCTGGCTTCTTTAAATTTCAGGATGTGCGCTGAGGACTCAGTCTCCCTGGCCACTGTCCTCAGTCTATCTCTCTCTTTCATAAGAGTATCGAGCTCATGGGTTGGTCCAAACAGCTGGTGTTCCCCTAACCTTAAGTTTTATTGGACAGTGCAAATTTGTCACATACGTTAGTGAATTCAGTGATAAAGAATTGAAAAAGCAGAATCAATATCAGGAATTGCATCTAGGTAGCTCCAGTCAATCAGGAACAGATGTAATTTGAAGTCAGGCAGCTTACATTTGTTGAGGACCTGGCTTGTGACGAGTCGGGGGGGGGCTTGGGTTGTTTAGCTGCCCATTCACATTGAATTGGCAAGTGGTCACTTAAGGTGTCATGCAGAACCTTGACTGATTTAACCTTCCCGGAGTGAGTTACCAGAACCCAGTTGATTAGTGTCATGGTCCCTGCTGTATAGTTGAGTCTGATGGTTTCTGTGACCATTTGGGATAGGAACAGGTTGACCATCTTCTCCCTATGGCTAGGTCTGGACTTAGCAACCTGGTTGATATTGAAAAATCCAGTGACTATGTACTCCCAGTTTCAGTTGATTTGCCTGAAGTATTTAATAAATGCTCAAGGCCATGTTGGTGTTTATCTGGGATGTAGACTGACAGGAGGACAAGGGACTTCAAGGGTAACCAGACATTAAATACATTTGCAACATACACTGTACAGCATACAAATACATCATCATGTAATTGTTGCAGATCAGATATGCAAGCTCCATGCCCATGACATACAGAGGCAAAAAACATCACATTCTACACTTTCTAATGCAAATGTTTGAATGTGAAAGGAGCCTTCTACTCCATAACCTCAAGTAGATTGCTAAATTTTGACTGTCCTTTTCATAATATTTCTGATTTCTTGCCTTTAAGAAGACAACCACACAAAAATCTGGGATACTTTGCCTTGACATTTATCAGTATACTGCTTAGAAAGACTCTTCTTCCAGTGTACTATTTATTTCACCATAGTAGGCTGCACCAGTCCTTGAACTGTTGCTATAGAGAGTTCTGAAATAGTAAGTTGAGTCAGTATCATCCTTTCAAGAAACAGTTCTGAAGGAGACATTTGAGTCTTGCAACGGCGAGTGCTATAGCTTGTTTTGAGTTCTTGCAAAAGTCTATCACAAAGGAGTTACAGGATTCTTCCAGGTCAGCTGTTAGTAAGCAGTCTTGAGTTGGGGTCCTATGATGGCAGTGCTGGAGTTGCTGACAGAGAAGAGAGTAAGCAACCAGCTTTACCTTTGAGATGTGTGTGTGTGTGTGTGTGTATTTATACATATGCATGTTTTCTCTCCATTCTTAAAGAAGCAGTGTAAGTAGGTAGGTGGAGGAATGAGATGTTTAGTCATTGTAGGGGCACATTGAGACTTGTCTTTAAATTTGTGACCTGTAGTGTGGGGAATCTAGCTCAGGAAATTAATCTTGAGGGTGAATAGATTAAGAACGCCCTATGTATCGGGTGTGTGACTGGGGGTGGAGCTACCAGAGACTTAGAGCCTTCTAACAAGAGCACTATATAAAGACTTCCTTGCCCAACGTGACCCATCACACTTATGTTCCAGTGTGTGAATAGAACAGTGCAGGAGTGGGACATTTAACTTAGGCATGTGCAGATGTTCACAGGAGGTCCGCAATCCACAGGAGACTGCAGGAGGAACACCAAGCCTAGGTAGGAGATAGCACACTACTGTGTTCTGGTATATTGAAACAGTCAGCTTCAGGATAGGTAGATACAGGTAGTGTGTTACCATCTAGTGGGTAAGGAGTAGTAGGCACCAGCATAAAGTAGGTAAGGATAGTAATGTTGAAAAGAGAAATTAGGAGACACCCTATCTAGGGTAGGGTAATGACTAAGGTTCGGGCAAGGGGGTACGAAGTAGTAGACACCCAGAGCAAGTTAGGCACGGGTAGGTGGGTTAAAAAAGGGGAAACAAGGGACACTGTATCTAGAGTAGGGTACCAAACAAATTTCAGACAGGCAAAGGAAGAGGTAGGAATTCAATGGGCTTAGAAAGGAGGCATTAGGGCACAAGGAAGTTTCAACAGGCATTAAGGTAAAAGAAGAAAAGCTCATGGGAGTAGTGCAATGCAATGTGTGTGGAGCTGCAGTCTTTTGAGACACTTTCTGGAGACTGAGGTGCTGCCCCATTTGTACTCACCTCTCTGGGTTGAGGGCAGAGGTTGTTGGACTGAACTGCCAAGGATGCAGAGAACCTTCTGCCCGGCCCAGGGGCCACCAATTTTGCTGCCAGTTCCCCAGAGGATGCTTAGGCAGAGGCAGAGTTGCTGGACCTTCGTAGGCACCAGGAGAGTGGGGGTGGTGGAAAGGCTACAGACTCAGCCTGTACCACTGTAGAATTCCTTTGCCAAACTGATGGGACAGAACAGCCAGGAGGAGGCCCCCTTAGCAGTGGGAAGGGAAGAAGTGGTAGTTCTCAGAAGGAGAGAGCCCAACAAGAGAGGTAGCAGCCTCTAGCCAAGGAGGAATCAGCTGCTGATGGGTGACCCTATTGTTTGGGGGCTAGAGATGAGAGCAGGGGGAGGATAGGTGAGGGAGGTGAAGTGCTTGAGAGGTGCTTTGGCTTGGAGGCATAGAGAGCAAATCCAGTGGATTGTTAGGGCAGCAGGAGATGGGAGGAAGCTAGATGTCATTGTCCATCTGAGAAAAAATGACATGGTAAGGGCCAAGGTAGGGGTAGTGCAGGGACAATTCAGGGAACTGGGAAGGGTCCCTCAAGTAAGTAGCATGCCTGGTGGTTTTTGCCAATGTGTTACCTTTACACAGTCAGGGAGAGGAAAGGACACTCTGCACCATGGCTTTTAACAATTGTTTGAAGGCATGGTGCATGGTGGAGGGCTTCCACTGCATTGGGGACTGGAGGCCAACCTGGGAAGGTGTGAGCCTCCATAAGGTAAATGGCCTGCATCCTTCCAGGAAGGGGACCACAGTACTTAGTGGGAGGTTTAAATGTTACTTGGATGAGCATTTAAACTAGCCAGGGGGAAGGTTGTAGATTCAAGGGAGACAGAAACCCCCCCAGATGATGAAGCAGCAGGAAGGGATGGCCTGAGGGGAGTAAACTCCTCTAGAGTGAGGGCACAAGAAGATAGGAGTGGGGACAAGGCAGAGAAACAGATGGTATAAATCAAGGAAGCAAGAAGGAAGGACTAAAGAAGATGGATAATGAAGAAGGTAACAAGGGAAGAGATAGGTCAGGGGGAGTGTCAGTGAACAGCGCAGGCAGGAGGGGGGAAGCAGGCATGGATGGAGTAAAGTATGAACAGCCATGTGCACCAATGCAAGAAGTCTGGGAAACAAACATTCATGACTTGGAAGCTATCAGGGTGGAGGCTAGCCTTGATTTGGTGTCCATAATGGAGTCAAGGTACACTGACAGCCACTACTATAACATGGCCATACCGGGCTACTTTCTGTTCAAGAGAGACAGAGAAAGGATGAGGGGGTTGTCCTATATATAAGGGAGGGAATCAAGGTCACAGAAATGCAGAAGCACTTGGAGGAAAAGGAAGGGCTGGAGGTGCCGTGGTTTGTCCTGGAGTCAGGCACTGGGGACATTATCCATACAGAAGTGGTATACAGACCTCCAGCACAGGGAAAGGACTTGAATAAGGCACTTGGAGAAGCCATCATGAGGATGTCAAGTAAGGGCAAGGTGTTGCTAGCTGGGAACTTCAGTCTGTCAGATATGAATTAGAGCTTTTCAACTGCAGCTTTGGCAAGGGGCAGGACCATCCTTGACTCCCTACAGGGGGCTTTTCTCAGGCAGCTAGTCAGTGAACCCACTAGGGATGGGGCAGTGCTGGACCTGGTATTTACATACAGAGACAGCTTTGCAGACAACACAGTAAGCAGTCCTGTAGGTACCAGGGATCACCGTACAGTGTGGGTTCCCATTAAGATGTGAACAGAGGCAAACCACATGAGGACAAATGTCCTCGATTTTAGAAAGTGGATTTTAAAGAAATGGGAGACTGCTTCAGAAACTGCCTTGTAGATGGGGATTGCCAGGGAGGTGTAGAGGCACAGAGGAAAATAAAGGAGGGCATAATTAAGGCAACTAGCTTCTGCAAGAAGGATGTGGGTAAAAGCAGAAGGAAGAAAATACTGTTATGGTTCTCAAGGGAAGTGGCCAAGGTGGTGAAGGAAAAAATGGTGGTATTCAGGAGGTATAAGGAAACACAGATGGAGAAAGATAAGAAGGTGTACTAAGTAACAATTAGTGAAGCAGGAAAGCCAGTAAGTGGAGTAGAGGTGCAGACAGAAGAAAGAATAGCCTGGAGGTAGCTAAAGGGGATAAGGCTTTCTTTAGGTATATAAGTGAGAAGCTGAAGGCAAGGGGAGATATGGTGAGGATAACGAGAGCAGTGGAGGTGGTGGGGACTGCGCAAAAGAGGACTAAGAAAAAGCATATGTCCTGAACAGTTACTTCTAACTGGGTCTTCACAGTGGAGGAGGGTAGGGGAGATGGACCACCAGGGAGCAGCAGGAAAAAATTGGGGGAGTGGACACAAGTCCACTTTCAGAGGAAAGATTCCTGAAGGGATTCTATCTGAAAGTGGACAGAGCTATGGAACTGCATGAGGTGCACCCAAGGGTACTAAAGGAATGCAGGGAGGAACTAGCTGCCCCACTGATGGCCTTATTAAACAGCTCTCTGGAAACAGGCATGGTTCCAAAGGCCTGGAGGAGAGCAAATGTGATCCCTCTACATAACAGCAGTAGCAGGGAGGAGGCTAACAACCATAGGCCAGTCAGTCTCACCTCAGTGGTAGGAAAATTAATGGAAACTCTGTCAAAGGAGACGTTAGTAGAGTATTTTGAATCTACTGGGCTACAAACCCACAAGCAGCATGGATTCATGGGTGGGGGGGCATATTAATTTCTATGACTTAGTGACCAGGGAAATATATCAGGGTAAGACAGTGGGTGTGGCCTATCTGGACTTTAGAAGGCCTTTAACACTGGCCACACTGGAGGCTGATAAAGAAACTGAGCAGACTAGGGGTGGGATCCAAAGTGGTGAACTGGGTTAGAAACTGGTTAATGGAGAGAAGATAGAGGGTGGTGGTTAATGGCACTAACTCTAATGATGGGAGAGTGACCAGCAGATTGCAAGGTTCAATATTAGGACCTGTCCTCTTCAATGTCCTCGTAAGTAACACTGCAGAAGTACTGGAAGGGAAGGTATGACTTTTTGCAGATGCCATCAAAATCTGCCATAGGATGGACACTCATAAGAGGGTGGAGAAAATGTTCAAATTCAAGTTCAAGTTTATTGCAGGAATAACGCCATTGAGCAAGCTCATTCACAAGGAGGTCCTGAGACAAATATCAGGAGTACAAACAAGTAGCAGCATAGTATACATACAATCATACATAATCCAGGTAGCAACAAATAATATATACATACATAACACAGGCAGTAACAAAGAATATATACATACATAATCCAGGTAGCAACAAAGAATATATACATACATAATACAGGCAGTAACAAAGATATATACATACATAATGCAGGCAATAACAAAGAATATAGACACATAATACAGGCAGTAACAAAGAATATATACGTACATAATACATGCAGTAACAAAGAATATATACATACATAATCCAGGTAGCAACAAAGAATATATACATACATAATACAGGCAGTAACAAATAATATATACATACATAATACAGGCAGTAACAAAGAATATAGACATATAATACAGGCAGTAACAAAGAATATATACATACATAACACAGGCAGTAACAAAGAATACATACATACATAATACAGGCAGTAACAAAGAATATATACATACATAATACAGGCAGTAAGAGTGGGTACAATGTGCAAAAGAAAAAATAGAGAGGAAAAACAAATACAGGAATAGCAGGATGAGATTTATACCAACATGGAATACAGCAGATAAAGCAGGCATAATAAACAGTAAAAGACAATTGGAATGAGTGAGCAATATGCACATCAGGAATAAAAAATGAAACAGAGGTAAGTAACTGACAGAGGCTGAACTAAGGCAATAAATAAAGTGCAAGGGCTTAAGGGGGATACCAGTTACGTAGAAAGAAGACCACGAGAGAGTTCATTTAGTACTGGCATACTGGTAGTGCAAAGCTGGAGTGCAAGAATAGAAGGGGAGGGGAAAAGAGGGATTATGTGTGTGGCTTTCCAGAAAGTGGGTACTGAGGCAGTATCTATGAAGAGGTTGAATAAGTGTAGTATGGGTGCAGTAAGGTAGTGGTTATCTAGTCTGAGCAAGGATGGAGCAAGCCCGTCCTCACCACTGGCCTTCCTGGTGTCAAGTTTAATGAGGTGATCTTCATCATCTTTGAAGGAAACATGCTGGAGCTGGAAGGAGTGGATTGAAGGAGGCACTGGCTGGAGGTTATTAGCTCGGGCAGTGTTGGCTAAACTGGCATAAGGGGAGGAGTCAAATGCCAACCCGGCGGTGGCGATGTGCATGTTCAGATCATGAAGGTTCTGGTATGATCATCAACAACCACACCATTAGTGATGATTTTGATGGGAACGGAGGGAGTGGATTGGCAGCCTTCTATTGATTTCATAACCTTCTAGAGTTTAGTTGGATTGCCGTTTGCCTGCTCTAGGGTAGTGATATAGAAGTCTGACTTTGTGGTTTGTATGAGTTTGACACAAGCATTCCTTGCATCTCTGAAGATCTGCCAATCAGATGGTGATTTGGTATGTCTGGCACTAGACCATAGTTTATCATGAAACATAGAAACAGAATTTGATGGCAGATAAGGACCACTTGGCCCACCCAGTCTGCCCATTTCCCTACCTAATGGATAAGCTGCAGATCCTAGTTAACCAGCAGCCTATTTCTTCCTACCCCCCCCCCCAGAATTGCCTTATGACTGTCCCATGCATGCTTGAATTCCACCACTGTTTTTGACTCCACAACCTCCTCCGGAAGGCCGTTCCATGCATCCACAACCCTCTCTGTGAAAAAATACTTCCTTAAATTACCTTTGAGCTGCCCCTCCTCTATCTTCAAATTGTGCCCCCTTGTTCTTGCATACCTCTTTTTTTGAAAGATGCTACCCTCTTGGACTTTGTTGATTCCCTTGAAGTACTTGAAAGTTTCTATCATGTCCCCCCTCTCCCTTCTTTCCCCGAGTTTATACATATTAAGCTCCATAAGTCTCTCTTCATATGTCTTCCGGTGCAGACCCTGCACCATTTTAGTTGCCCTCCTCTGGACAGCTTCCATCCTGTTTATGTCTTTGTGGAGACTGGGTTTCCAGAACTGCACGCAGTACTCCAGATGGGGTCTGACCAGCTGTCTGTACAGAGGGATAATAACTTCCTATTTTCTACTGGTGATGCCTCTCCCTATGCATCCCAGTATCCCCCCAGCCCTCCTTGCTGCCCTCTCACATTGCTTGCCCACCTTTAGGTCATCTGATATGACTACCCCCAGGTCCCTTTCCATTTTTGTTGTTGTTAGTATCTCACCCCCCATTGTGTACTCTTCCCCTGGGTTTTTGTTTCCCATGTGCATTACCTTGCACTTCTTAGCATTGAATCTAAGCTGCCATACATTTGACCATTCCTCTAACCTTGCCAAGTCCCTTCTCATCCTTTCCACCCCACCTTGTGCATCAACTCTGTTGCAAATCTTTGTGTCATCTGCAAAGAGACATACTTTTCCTTCCAGTCCCTCTGCAATGTCGCTTATAAAGACATTGAAGAGGACCGGTCTAATACTGAAGCCTCTGATTGCCCCGCTAGTAACCCCCCTTTCTTCAGAGTTCAGAGTGGACTCCATTTACTATTACTCTCTGTATCCTATTCTCCAGCCAATTCTTTACCCAGGCTGTCATCTTGGGACCCACTCCTAGGCTGGCTAACTTGTATATTAATCTTTTGTGTGGGACTGTGTCAAATGCCTTGCTAAAGTCTAGGTAGGCCATGTCCACAGCCCCTCCCTGATCTACTACTTTGGTCACCCAGTCAAAGAAATCTATCAGATTCGTTTGGCATGACCTTCCTGCTGTGAATCCATGCTGCCTTGGGTCCTGTGCCCCTCTGGCCTCTAGATACTCAACAATTCTTTCCTTCAGAAGTGATTCCATAATTTTCCCTATCACTGAGGTTTAACTAACAGGTCTGTAGTTTCCTGCTTCTGCCTTGCTCCCACTTTTGTGAAGGGGAATCACATCTGCTCTCCTCCAATCCTCGGGTACCACCCCATCCTCCCATGATTTGTTAAAGAGGGTAGTTAGTGGTGTCACTAGTTCTACCTAGTATTTACTAGAATTCTGGCATGAATCCCATCAGGCCCCATTGCTTTGTCACCTTCAGTTTTAAGAGTTCTTTCAGAACCCTTTCTTCTGTAAATGGGCTGGTATCAACTTCTGTATCCAGAGTGTTTCTGTTGTTTGTTTTAGGTACCTCCCCTTCTTCATTTGTGAATATTGAGCAAAAATATTTGTTTAATATCTCTGCCTTTTCACAGTCACCCTCTGCCCACCCCTTCCCTTTTATTAAGCCTCACTATCCCTCCCTTGGTCTTCCTTCGCTCTCTGATATACCTATAAAAGGTTTTATCCCCTTCTTAACTGAATTGGCTATCTTTTCCTCGGTTTGGGCCTTTGCTGTTTCTTG